>CM062529.1:31575913-32845096 GCA_031439595.1 Pterocarpus santalinus
ACTGTGAGCATTCAATAGGTTCAATTATTCGATTTTCGAAAACGTTACTATCCGAAGTGGATCCCATTTTTAGTACTTATCCTCGTTGTATTAACAATATCATGGCATACATGAAAGCTTATACGACTATTAAAAACATACATAAACAGGTTGAGAGTTATATTCTTTACTTGGGTTGGACCGAAGTCCCTTTCTTTCCTTAACTTGACTTATCTTAAGTCCTTTCTTTCCACCGACTAAACATAAGTGGTAATGAGCTCATACCGTGGCCGTCACCACCATAGAATTTCGGTACTTACACTAGCTAGGTCATGCCATGCCTCATGTAAGCCCTATGCCCTATACTCACACTAGCTGGGTCATGTCATGCCTCATGTGAGTCGTGGGTGAGGGGAACTTAGGTTAGGTCACCTTTCCTTTTGAAGGATCACACACTTTATTGAATCTTTTCTTATTAAACTTATGATGCAAAATATTTCTAAGTCCACAATTTCTACAAAATTTCGGCAGCATAACGGCTATACCGAAGCTTCCCAAAATTTTGCCAAACAGAAATACCAGTATCATAGCATCATATCATATCATCATCATCATTTTATCATTGTCATGGCATCATAATCACATCATCATCATAACATCATGCTTGCAACATAAACATAGGCATATACTCAAGCAAAGTCTTATGAGCTTAGCTTAGTAAAGTAGGTGCAAGCTTTTACATTGGCTTTCGTTTTATTGATTTCTTCTTCTCAATTATTCTAACTTGACTTATATGATTTTCATATTTTAATTTGGAAGATTTATAGTTTAGGTTTTGCATTATAGTTTGATTAGAATCTTATGAACTTAATCTAGTACATTAACTACATTTACATTCGATTTTTCGTTTTGTTCGCTTCTTTTGTTAAGGATTAGGTGAGCTTAGCATTTTATTCTACCTAGTCTTCATTAAGTAAGTTATGAAGCTTCATTACTTTAGGCTAAGGCCCTTTTACCTTTTTAAGTCACTTATGCATAGTCTTACTTAAGGTTAAGTTTTGACAGTTTTACTTTTACCCTAGGCAGTAATTTTAAAAATTCACCATAATTTGGTATTTTATCATTTTAATGCGAAATTTTATATTCTTATAGGGTTCTAAGTCTAGTTTTTAACAAAAGAAGTCCCACTCAAAAATTCGTTGTCTAACTCCAGTTATGCATATTTTATTCTGACTGTTCAGTTTCTAAGTTCACTCCCGGTACAGTGGATTGTTACCTCTCATTATAATTGCTCAGAAGGAATCTGACAAAACTGTTCATGGGTTTGTTCCTCTATGTCTTAGCTCTCAGTTAAACTTGGTTTCACTCAAAAATCATTTTTGTAGCTCGAGTTATACACATTTTAGTGTAGACTGCCCAGACAGAAACCAATCCGAGAACAGCCCACTTTGAAAAATCATATCTCGCTCATTTTAACTCCGAATCTTATGTATTTTATATGCCTGGAAAGCTCTCTGAGTCTATTTTCATATAAAATTCGTTCCACTAATTTCTGAGTTTTCTTGAAAAAGTTATGCAGTTCGGTTTACAGACTGTCAGAAAATCCAGATTTCACGTTTTGATTTTTCTCATGTTTTCTCCAAAACACTCAACCTCACTTTCAAGAAACCATTCTCAAGTTATAAAACACTCATATACCATGAAAGATTAGTGAAAAACTAACATATTGAAGTTCAAAAATATTGAGTTCAGCCATGCATCCCACCAAACCGAAAACATGTTTTCAACAAACAACCATATAAGCAACAACATCTCATTTTATGACAAGAATGGCTATGATGCCCATAATCAATCTTTAAAATCACCTAGCTATGGAGAGCATAGGAGTTCTAAAGCTTGAAAAACAAGAGAGAAAAAGAGTTTAGAGCCACTACCAAGAAGCTTTCTTTGAAGGGATTTGTGAGGGAAGAAGGTGATGGTGGTGGTATTCCTCCTCTTGGATCTTGAAAGAGGATTGATATGTGGTTGTCTTTGACTCTCCAAGAACAAGAAATGGTGGCTCTTGAAGAGTTTGTGAGTGGGATGAGAAGAGGAAAGGATGAGAGAAGTGGAAGGATTCTAGAGAGAAGTTGGAGAGTTTAGAGAGAAGGAGGAGAATTTTGAAATTGTGGAGAGAGAAGAGAGCTTTGTGTGTGTGTCTTTGGGAGAGGAGTGAAAGAATGAAATGAGGAGAGAGGAGGGCTGATGGGTGGCACAAAAGAGGGAGGAAAGGTGAGGTGACTTTGGCTTCTTACACAAGCTAAGGAGTGGGAAAAACCATGGGACAAAAGGGTGAGTTGTTTTTCCTTGAGTCTTGGAGGCATTCCAATGTCCAATTTATGCTTTTCTCTAGGGGTTAAAGGGGAGTACCCCTCTTAGGATTTGGTTGCTTGTCTAAGACTCATCCAAGTGTCAATATCTAATGGTGGATGACAAGGATCCTAGTCTTGGCTTTTGATCTAATGGTGTAGGATTAAAGAGATTGAATGAAGGGTGAGATGTTGCTCCTCCTTGGTATGTCTTTTTAGGGCATATGCATGGAAGAACTTTTATCTCTAAATGTTATTAGAATTATTTAAATGTAATTTAACTTAATTGGCTTAATTACCCATAAGTTAACTCTTGTCAATTACACTTTTTATGATGTCTGGCATTACGGTTAAGCATATGCTTAATTTGGGGTTTAATTTTTCAAGAGTTGTCTTAAGTGTCTTAATCATTATAAACTTAATTAGTAAGGTTAGGTTGTCTTACTTTTGTCTTGGCACCTTCGAGTAATTAAGGATTAGATAATTAAGGTTTTATTAAAACGCTTAGGACATTATGATTAAATTGTTGGCTAGACTTAATTTACTAAGCTCTTGCTCTCGGAATTAATCGATTAGTTCTCAATTAATCGCTAATCCCTCTAATTAGCCGGGAACACCGAGCTAATTAGCTTAGGTAGAAATGGGGATGTTACAGGTAGCAGACCACTTGAGTCACATTTCTCAGACCTTGGAGACTTTACTTATCTGTGAGACCTTACCAGATGAGTAGCTTTTAGAGTTACGAGGTAAGGATCCATGGTATGCTGATTTGGTTAACTATCTAGTTGCTTCTGAATTGCCTGCTTACTTTAAAAAGCATCAGATAGACAAACTTAAGAGTGAGGCTAAATATTATGTCTGGGATGATCCTTATTTGTGGCGCATGTCTAGTGATTAGATTATTAGGCGCTGTGTGCATGAGCTTGAGATTCCTTCCATGTTGCATTTTTGTCACACACTTGCTTGTGGTGGTCACTTTGGACCACAATGCACTGCTAGGAAGGTCTTAGATGCAGGTTTTTATTGGCCCACATTATTTCATGATTCTTACACTTATTGTAAGAATTGTGAATAGTGCAGAGGACAGGTACTATTTCTCGTAGGAATGAGATGCCTCGACAACCATTATTGTTTTGTGAAATATTTGATGTTTAGGGTATTGACTTTATGGTTCCATTTCCTGTCTCATTTGGTTTTGTTTATATTTTGCTAGCTGTTGATTATGTCTCCAAGTAGGTGGAGGCCAAGGCGACCCGAACTGATGATTCTCATGTTGTTGTAGATTTTGTCATATCACACATTTTTTGTAGGTTTGGAGTGCCTAGAGCAATCATTAGTGATCAGGGGAGCCATTTCTATAATAGAAACATGGCAACTATACTAAAGAAATATGGTGTCGCCCACAAGGTCTCAACTCCATACCATTCGCAGACCAATGGACAGGCGGAGGTATCAAATAGGGAGTTAAAGCAAATTCTGGAGAAAACAATGCAACCTAATAGGAAGGATTGGAGCAAGAGGCTAGAGGATGCATTATGGGCTTACCACACTGCCTACAAGACTCCTTTGGCGATGTCTCCCTATAGGATTGTCTTTGGCAAGGCATGTCACCTTCCGGTGGAAATTGAGCATGAGGTTTATTGGGCAGTCAAGAATTGCAACCTTGATATGAGCTAGTCCGGACTTCATAGGAAGCTCCAACTTCAAGAGTTGGAGGAGATCCGGTTGGAAGCCTATGAAAACTCCCACGTGTACAAGGAGAAGACAAAACTCATCCATGATAAGAAGTCACTGCAAAAGGAGTTCTCCATTGGCCAGAAAGTGCTTCTCTACAATTGTCAACTCAAGCTCTTTTCTGGTAAGCTTCATTCTAGGTGGCTTAGTCCTTATATAGTAACCAAGATTTTTTCATATGGTGCTGTGTAGATTTTGGAGCCTGGGACTGATAAAGCTTTCACGGTGAATGGCCACCGCTTGAAGCCATTTCATGAAGACACACCCTTGGAGACTATTGAGGAGGTCCACTTGCTAGCGGCCACTTACACTTGGTAGGGAAGTTTATCTTTTCTTTCCCTCACCTTATTTTACTTGCCGTGCATTTCCATTGTGTGTCATACATTGAGGACAATGTAAAGTTGAAGTGTGGGGGGGTCGTTTCGACATGGGATTGTAGGTTGTGTTGTTTGGTAATTAATCTTGCATAATAGATTTGCTTCATGGTTACTTTTACTTTATTTTTGCTTAAAAAAAAAATTGCTTTGTTCTGCTTTGTTTTGCTTTGGCTCTCCATTGTTGAATTGAAAGTTGTTGAGTTAAGGCATTAGGCTTTAGGGAGGATAGGGTTCCAACATGATTTCATCTTCCTCTTCTTGATATGTGTGAGTTGGGTGGTTGATGTTGATTTGCTGTGATTGAGTATATTGAATTTTACCTTTGTGAGCTTTTGAGCCTTAATTTGGATGGTTACGTTTCATGCCATTCTTTTCCTTCTTGTGTGTTTTCTCTCATAGATTTTGATATTCTAGAACTTGCTTTGATTCTTCTTTGAGGCTACATTTTTTCATATGCATTCATGAACATGATAGAGGTATTTATTTCATTTTAGCCACTTGGCCATATAGCCTACCTTGCATTTTGCCCCTTGTTTAGCCCCTTTGAGCCTTATTGATCATTCTTTGGTTTCTAGCACATTACAAGCTTTAAGTGGAAAACCATGTTATACCCAACCTTAGGGAATAGGGAGTGCATTGGTTTCATCATTATTGTTGTATTTGGGATCAAGTGTGGGGGTTTGAAAGGATGCAAGGAAAGCAAAAAAAAAAAAAAAAAAAAAAAAAAAAAAAAAAAAAAAGAAGGAGAAAAAGAAAAAGAAAAAGAAAAAATAAAATAAAATGGAGAATATTGATAAAGGGAAAAGAAAGTTCAAAGAGAGTAAGTGTGTGATGGCTTGATTTGTCTAATGACCAATGTCACTTCTATTCTCTTAAGTTGTATCTTGTCATATCCTCATATTTTCATACCCTTACCTTGGCCCCATTACAACTTTGAATAAAGTCCTCTTGATTTGTGTTTGCATATGATTGTGAGTAGTGGAGAAGTAGAAGATTAACAAGCTTATGGTAATGCATTGTCTATTGAGGTGACTTGAGTGAAATGCTTTTGCCCATACACTTGAGAGTTGAGAGATTTAAACACCATCTTATTAACCCTTTCATGCTTGATCTATTTGCATTTTGAAGGATATTGCTTAACTTACATTTTTGAGAGATGGGGTGTTGAATCATTTGATTGTTGAAAACTCTTGATGCCTTGTATGCTCTTATGTTCCTAAGCTTGGCACTTTTGATGATTCATTGGAGAATTTGCTTGTTCATTTTGGGTTATTCCATGATTTTTAGGTTGCATGTTTCTATGTCCTTAGTTGAATCTTGCATGAGGACATGCAAGAGTTAAGTGTAGGAGAATTTGATCAATTGGATTTTTATATACTTATTTTCCCTCATTCCTAGCTCATTAATTCTCTTTTGTGCCTAATTGTTTTGAATTGGACCATTTTGTATTGTCTGGAGTTTGTTTGGCTTTGAGTTAAATTTTCCAGCATTAGGTAAATTCTGACACTATTTTGGTTTTTGGGTTATATCTTGAGTTGTAGAGCTCATTTTATTATGATTCTTGATTTTTAGGAAAGCTGAGAGATAGGCCTACAAGTTGTATGCAGAGGTTAGAGGCCAATTTTGGTGTTAAGGAGCTGAAATTGGGCTTAGAAGTGAATTGAAGCGGTGCAGTCATAGATTCTGAGCAGGGTGTGGTTTTTTGGCCATATCTCGGTCCACAGATGTCCGATTGAGCCCATTTCAGTGGCATTTTGAAGCTGACATCCAAGGCTACAATTCTTCTTCAGAGAGAAAATCCAAAAGGAATCGTTTTGATAGCCAAAATGGTATAAGAGCGTTACTTACGAAATTAGTTATAATGATTTCTTGTTTTTAGTGTAACTTTCTTTCTATAATTTGGATTTTAGCAAATAAGGTGTCCAGATTCAAAGGAGAGAGAGAGGATTAATGTAGTTATTACAATTTAATATTTTTAGGCGGTTTTGATTCTGATTTGGCCGGTTTGGAAAGAGGCCAGAACTTGTAAGGGGATTGGACAGATTTTGGAATAAGCAATTTTTCAGTTTTCTTCTTCTTCCTCACTTCTCTTACGCCCTCCCACCTTAACAACTCATTTTCCTCCATTCATGGAGGCTTGAACTTACATCTGATCCACAGATTAAAAAAACAACAACAACACTCTTGAGAATTGGTTTAATTGGACTCGGCATAGAATCAGTTTTATCTGCTTCTTCTTTCTTATTTCAATCTCGTTTGAATTGGAGTTTTTTCATTCTGAATTGATGATTGAAATTTGATTGGTTGAATAATATTTGGTAGATATATGTAATCAAATTGTGCAAGGAATATGAATTAGAGTTTCAGGTTTGAATTCTACGATTAACTACATTGGCATATGAAATTAACATAATTCACTTCGATTCTAGAGGTTTCTGAATTTTAATTGAAATTATGTTTAATCAAATGCATGAAGGTTTTCACGTGAATGCTAAGTTTGAATTAAGGTTTCATTCAGATTCAATGTTAATCACTGATTCTGTTTGCTGAGTTATTTCTATAACTTAATGATTGAGTGTATGTGGTTGTTCCTTTGATTCTTGGATTAGAGTTTCAATTTCTATTCATTTCCATTTTAATTAGCTACATTTTTATTTGATAAACAAATCCCCCCATGAATTTCTGATCATATAACTTTGTCATCTGTGTGAGATGACCCAGATTGCACACTTTACTACAATGTAGTGTAACTCAATTTTATTGTAATTTGACTGAGCTCAGCACTCGAGTCAGTCATAAGAATTAGTTTGAGCTTGTTTACCTGGTTTAGGCTATTTTCTCTATATTGAATCTAGAGGATTTTTCTGCCTAGTTCTAGAGATTTAATGAATAGCCGATAGGAGTAGGGTAACTATCCGCTAATAGATTTGTATCAGGCTGCATGGACAGCACCTTTATCTCCCTTTAAAGGTAAGGCTAGCTCGAGAATAACCCACTAGCAAACTTAGTTGGGGTCCTGTTACAATAGGTTATGGTAATGCTGCATTGTAAATATTAGATCCTTTACTTAAAAAAAGGCTTGGTAGGGTAAAGTAGAGATCAAGCAAGATAATCAAGAATAGAAACCCCAACTATTCATAGGGAAGACCTCTCCAAGTCTTAGCTTAGAAGATGGAATAACTTTCTCCCACAAGGATGTAGGGGGCCAACACATTAGCAATTACTGGTCTGTGAAACCCTAGATGAGGCCTCAAAATAGTAAAGTAGGGTTGGAAATGTCTTAGAGGAATTTGTCTAATTGCATATCATACCAAGGTAGAGATCTGGTTTTGTCCTGTATTAGAACAAAGATGAAGTTATAAGAGTAGGTTTAGAAGATCTTTCGGAAGGAAATATGGTACATCTCCTACTAATCTGAATGTCAGGACATTCTCAGGCAACAATAGTGTAAGAAATAGGGTGATGTCTGCTACCCATTAAGGATAATAGAAATGTCAGAAGGTCTAGTTAAGTCGAACCCTAGCTGCCACATGAGCTATACCATAAGATCATCTTAAACATATTATTGATATGAAGGTACAATAGTTCAGAGACAAGAAAAAGATATGATAATTTTCTTCAAACATTGCTATGAACTTTGCGGGTGGAGTAATTTGATGATGAATGGATCTAGATCTTAGAGGAAGTGATGAAGATCGAGAACTTGCAAATGGATATGTGGCAACCAAGGGAAGTTCAATTGATTGTAGAAGGTTGAAATAAGTGGTAAAGTAGGATGTCTAATAGATAGGGACAAAAACACTTCTCTACAAAAATGGTAGGATGCCACAAGGAGTAAAAGAGGGATTTTACCTTTAGAGAAGCTCATTAGAAAGAGAAATGTCATCCAGTTCGAAATTCAGAACACAAGTGGGAGATTATAGGGACTAACACGTCGGCTTGTTTTGATATCAATAATATAGTCAATGAATTTGAAGGAATCTTCAACATTTCTTGATATGCCTTAAGAATGATTAGGTGATGCACCAATATAAAATCAAAGAGTTTGGGACTACAGCCCATAATAGTCAAGATTACAGTATAAGATTAGTAGATTTTCAACTTCAAGCTCATTGAGGGAAGTTAGATACATGACAGAGAAGGAACATAAAGTTCTTCGAGGAATCTAGTAATGGATTAAGGCATTGTTGACCCAAGGCGAACTTTGGCGCCAATGTAATCGGTGAGGACTATTTGCATATACCCGGATTAACACCTCATAAGAAAGATGGAATAGCGAAACTCTACAAGCTCGACAAGAAAGTGAGACTATCAAAGCTCTCCTTCACGCTGAGCTACCTATACTTTGGTAACATGAAATCAAAAATCGAAAATTGAGAAACTTAGTGATGAAGCAAGGAATTTTTATCAAATCATGATGAAACGTTGGACTATTAGGAGATAAGAAGTAGAGTAAGCACCCTAAGACATTAACTTTTAAAGTAAGAGCTTGTGGGCAAAATTTCAAGAAAGTAAACTAAGAGGAATCATGTTCAAATGGAAATAAGACTTACTTTGGGGCCAACAAGTGGTAAAATAAGTAAAAGTTGAGGAGAAGTAATTGAGGTGACTTCCAACGGAACCTCAATAAAGTCATTGTGATTGTCATGCATCCAAAATTGGTAAAAGATTCAAATAGGGACACCAAAGATAGCAAAATTCCTAATGTTAATCCCATGAGCTCAGGGAGAAGAATGGAAGAAAAAGTCTCTCAACAGACCATAGAACCGGGATGTCAACATTGTAGGCCAAATATGACTTTGGTGGAATAATAGTAAGCAGACCATCAAACGCAATATACTTACAATTAGTTGGCACAAGACTCTCCCTAAAGATGGGCAACAAAGCATCATCGAACAAATTGCCTATTTGATCACAATTTTTTTATACCTAATGATTAGAGTTAGTTTGTGAACTTAGAGAAACTTCACGAGAAGTTGTCCAGAACAATCTCACTTTCCCCAAACACATATCAACCACAAAGTGGCGAGCACACCGTAAGAATTGTTCAAGTGTTAATAGCCAGAAGCAAGTGTAATGAATTAACTGCATTAGGTGAAGCGCTCAGGGATTTGCTGCTAAGGAATAATTGTAAGTCAATAACAGAATAGCCTCGCAAAAGACTCAGTACCAGGTAACATCCTAATTCTAAGACCATCATAGTGAGATTAAGAAAGACCAGAAGCCTTAAAACTTAACCCATATAATAGGAGCTAGAAGAGGAAACAATTGCACACACACCTGAAAATCCTATAAGAATTAGCACGAGAGAAAGTTTTGGAAACGTCGATAAAGGCAACGGGTCCCCTTATAAAATTTCCAACAATCAAGCTTAGCGATGATGTCCAAGGATAAGCATACTACCTCAAGCTTAAAAGGTCTTAACAAAACTTCGTTAGCAAGAGAATGGATAAGCAGCTTCTTAGGAAAGAATGGTCAATACTCTTGATCGATCTTATTATATCCTCACAATTTCCCAAGATAGTAGTAAGGACTTCATTTGAGACATGATGATTTGGAAAACCCAACAGTTAGAAGGAGAGGAGTCGGATATTCTGAATAGTATAAGCTTATGCCTCGGATACAGATGGTCTCAAATAGCGAAGCTACCAGCAAGTAAACTTGGAATAGGATGCGAACCTAAAGAGAAAGTTTTCCTATAGGTTAAAGAATAGGTTAAAGAAAGTTTTTCCAAAGGAGAGGAGAATTGTAACATCCCCAACTCTAACGGTAGAGCAGTATAGAAGGAAGCCCGAGCTTGAAGCAAGAGCAAAATAGTAAATAGGTGAACTATAGTAGAAGTAGGGGCAAAATTATAATTATAAGATTACAATGGCAAAATTGTGATTAAGGGCTTGTCGTTGTTAGGAGGGGCATTAGCAGAAAAATCTCAATTTTGGGAGTATGCGGGCCCCATGACACTGGTAGATAACTAAAATACATGTAAAAGCTTTATAAATGATATTTTATACACATGGTTTTAAATAAAAATGTAAGATTACTAAAATAGTGTATAATATCTCAGATAACTCAGAGTACCCAAATTAATAGCCAGATACTTTGAATTAATCCTTAAGGGTCCTATATTATCTTTGGCCATGACAAATCTAGGGAAATAATCCTACAGAGGCTAGATAGACATGTCATGAGAGCAGCTCGAGTATTTGGCCAAAGATGAGACACATCCTAAGTTGGGTAAATGAGTAGATGTGAGAATACCACACAGCCCCAATTTCGTGCATTATTCACAAACACTCCTTTTACAAATATCTCCATAAATATCTCAATAATCTCATCCTCTCTTACTCTATTTCATCTTCATGCCACCACCACACACATACACATACACCATCCTTGTCATCTTCTTGGCCTCAAAACACCTTACTCTTTCTATGAAAATTAATCCTCACCTCTTCTTCTTCGAAACCTCTCAAAAGATTAAAGGATCAAGTTACTTATGGAGCCCTTCCAGCCCTTGAGAGTTGTAGCGATGAATGGAGAGGGAGGATAGAAGTTGTTTTTGGCTTCTTTGCTTCCATGGCTCCAAGAATCTTGAGATAAATCTTAGGTTTATTTCCTCCAATTCATTGCACCTATGTCATGCCCAAACCCTAGGTTCCTTACTTATATTTGATGATAGTTGGTTGGATTATAGTGTTGATGAAGTGGTTATGTGATGGTTATGCTTGGAGATGTTAATTTGACTTTGATTTTGCACTTGGTTGTTGATGATTGTGTGTGTATGGATTTAGTATTATATGACCAGCATAAGAGAGGTATAGGTTTCAACCTTATGAGTTATTAAATTGGTTAAATGAGATTTTAATTAAAGATAGTGGAAGGAAGCTCAAGAAGGTAACATAAGACAACCTGTAGGATCACTAAATAACTAGAAAAGCCAAGCCTTAGTTAGATTAAATTAATACTTTATATGAATTGAAATAAATGTTTAGTAATCTTACATAAGTTTCATGAAGTCCTTAAAGAAGAATCGGAGTGAGGGGAGTCCATAAGAATTAGGATAAATAGCTTTGAAGAAACTATACACCAAAAGAAAGTCAAAATAAGGGTCTAAGATAGGATAGTAGAGATATTTAGCAAAAATTGCACTAATTAGGTAATCTTTTGAGGTTAAGGTCATTTTTCTTGTTAGTATAAGAAAAGTAGAGTATATAAACAAAAAATCTTGCCCATCCAACCATCTTCATTAAGATTGTAATTTGGGGCCTTAGGTAACCAGGAAAGGCGCAACCCATAATCTTGGGTAGCCTATAACGTAAAACCCTAGGTAACTACTAAGGTTGGGAGCTAGGAACCCTTTTCCCTAAGATCAGAACCAACTGGGAACCATTGTTGCTAAGGTCAGAAAATTGTAGCCTAGAATGATCTAGGAACCCTTCATCAAACTCGGAACCTGAAATGATCTAGGAGCCCTTTTCCTAAACTCAAAATGTAGGAGGATCTTGGAACCCTTTTACAAAAGGTTGGGACTTGGAAGATCTTGGGACAAAGAGTAATTTGGAACTCAAAACTTGTACGAAGATAAACCAGGATAACTTTAGTTAAATGGACATAACTCAAGTTACCCTTAAGTAAATTATATGGGACTACGTGAGTTAAGTAGAGGGTATGATAAGGAATGTCGCCCTAAAATGTAAAGGTTAGATGATTAGAAATGGATTTATGATGCATTTCTAGAATGAGAGCAATTTTCTAGTGGCTTATAACCCATATGTTGAGCAAGACCTAGAACTATAAATCAGGTCATGATAATCCTTAGGGTTAATGTGCACTAACTACATGTTCATGATAATGTTGTATATATTCTTAAGTATGTTACACTATATGCCTTTATCCTCTAAAAACGTCATGTATGCAAGAATATTTTGAAAGTAAGAATGTTATTGTATGGGATACTGACCCCTAGGGATGGCGATATATAATGCTCAGGGGTGACGACTAAAAGAACCACACTAGTGACGGCGATACTTAATGTCTAGATGTGGAAAGATTGGAACACAAATATATAAAGCATGTGTATAAGTGCATATAGCATCCTTGTGCATGACTATGTATAAGAATGTAAAAGGTGACAAGAACTTAGAAAGAGACGTATTGAGCCTCCCCTAGTAGTGGGTTAAGGCGATATCATCAAAGATGATCACTTGGGCCTGTAACATCCTCAATTTCATGCCGTGCTAAATTACCTCAGTAACCCTGAGTAATTAGGTACTTCATGAGAAATTGTGAGATTAAGGCTTAATTAAGGAGTTACTCAAATGAGAAAAGTCAAGAGAATGCTTAATCGAGATTAGATAATCTCTAATTAAGTAAGTCAGAGCCCTTATAGCTTAATTAAGCACTAATCATCCTTAATTAGCTTAATCAAATTTAATTAAGGTTAATTAAGCTTAATCGCAAGATTAATTTTTGTTAATCGTGTTCTTGTGTGTTAATCACTAATTGTTGCTTAATCATCTTAATTAAGTTGTATGAGCATTTAATCACATGATTAAATTCAAATTTAGTCAACTAGATAATAAAGTAAAGAGTGATGTCATAAAAGCACAAAGCATGAGACAAGACTACTTTATGTAAGAGTTTGACCATGTTTTGTCTCCCTATCATCCCATTTGTCCCTTTAATCACTTATTAACACAAGATAACACAAAGTGAAGCAAAAATATCTCATTCTCCTTCCTTTATGTGGACGCCACTTTCACACACATACACACACACTCACATTTTCATTTTCGTTCATCCTATTCTCTCTCATCAAACCAAATCCTCTTACTTCTCTCTAAAACTCTCTTCATCTTCTTCTTCCTTTCTCCACCACCACCATCTAAACCACTCACTTAGCCCTTCAAAGACCTCATCTTTGGGTCTTTGGAGATAAGATCTAAACACTATAAGACTCATTTTCAAGAGAACTCAAGAGTTCTCTCCTTGCTCATTCAAAACCGCCACCATCATCATCAAGAAGAGTCATCATCTTCTTCTTCCACTTCTCTTGTTTTTGCGCCATCTTCAAGAAAGGTAGTGATCTTCATCTTTTTCATTTTGTTTGCTCAAGAAAACTTGGAGCTTGGTTCTTTCATGACCAAGATCTCTAAGTGGAAACTTGAGAAAATCCTTCATGCTCTTCAAGAGCAAAAGTTTCCTTTTTTGGCAATATTCTTGAATGTTCTTGATGTTCTTCAAGTTTCTTAAATTTCTACTTTTAGTAAAATATGTTCTTGATGTTCTTCAACTGTTCTTAAGTTTCTACTTTTGGCAAAATATGCTCTTGAATGTTCTTGATGGTATCTTGCTTAAAATTGTTCCTTTTCTTATGATGAGTTGATGATTAGAAAAGCTTCATCTTTTTATGTTTCATGATTTGATAAGACTTTGAACATTCTAAAAGCTTAAAACTTTAAAAAGTTTGCTTCTTGACACACAAAAAGTGGCGCAAGTTTTAGTGCCATCATAAAGTCTTCTTTTATTTTGTTTTGAAGACAAGAATACATGTGAAAGTTAGTATAATAAGCCTTTTTAAGTTAAAGGAATGATATTTTGTCACTAATATCTTAGAAATCACACTTACAAGAAAAGACCTTTCATAAAGTTTCAAACTTTAATTAAGAGTAAGACCTTTAAGTCATAAAAGTGTTGTTTTGTAATATTTAATTCATAAAGTTTAAATCTTGAACCAAAACAATGCAAAAAGGTGTTAACTTTTATAAAGATCAAGACTTTTTAGTTAAAAAGCTAGTGACTTGTACCATATTTCATAAAGATCTAATCTTTAAGATAAAAGCTTGAAGCTTTGTAACTTGACTAAGTTATATCACCCTTGGCTTTTAGTGAATATGGTGTTATTAGGTTCATGATGTGGTTATGCATTGTCATGACCCAAGGATTAGAGGGATCTCAAACTCCTTGGAAACAGAAGTATGATTAGGGCCGGCCTCTAAGCATACTATGAACCCAGGAATCACTAAGTGCACTATCTCAAGGAAAGGAAACAATCACATAACTTAACTAATTTGAATAAGTGTTCCATAAGACATGAACTAAAGTGAAGAATAATTTCATATGAGAATTAAGTAACTAAAAGACCATTTACACACATCTTAACTATGTGATTCTCTCATGGGTAACCATGGGAAATCATATGATGATTCATAATATTCTTCACAAAGAATAATGCAACTATAAACCCCTTCAGGGTATGAAGGTGTGATGCCATGTGGCATGATGAATGATGAGTTTGATTGAACTTTGTCTCATGTTGAATGATGAGTATAATGATATGATGTAGATATGATGAACTGTTAGTTAAAAGTTGATGATTGGCATTTTGGGGAAGCTCCGGTTTAGCCGTTATGCTGTCGGATTTCTGTCAAAATTATGGACTTAGTCATATCATTGCATGTGTCTAGTCAAGAAGTATTATGCATGTAAAGTATAATGATAAGAAAAGAAGCCACGGGATATGAGCCATCGATCACTTCCGGGAAGTGAAAGACGGTGATCCGCAAGGAACCTCTATGAGGGAGGCATGGGTGACATTGAGGACCCTCTAACTTAGAGGTAACCAATATCGGCTTAGTCTGATTTGGTTAGTACTGCATGACGACAGTCACGGAATGAGCTCATGTCCAAAAGTAATCTATTTCAAAGGAAAGTAAAGAATGTTAAGCACGTGCTAAAAAAATGCAAGTAAAGCCAAAGTATAACCATGGTTAAGTTTATGATGATGCATGTCTTTGCATGTAATTACATTGTCCATTTGCATCATGGATGTTCCTTCTATGTTTCAGTATATATGTTAGTTACGATGATGTAGTTATGATGTAAGTTTGAAAGCAACCTGCTTCAGAGTTTTAAGTTTTCAAAACTATTAAAATTAAACTTATATCCGTCCACTGCTTTTACAATTAGCCCGAAGTGGTTGGGACGATGATGATGACACTGTGTTTGTCTAGTCGCGATCCTATTGAGAAATTTAGTATTTCTCACTCCTATGTTTCCGTGTCGTCTTCAGAGGATGCCGGCGTCGGGCACGGTGGTGATTTTCATTGAGTTTCCGGTGATACATTGGCACTTCGACCCGGTGCTGAATGCATCTGTGCTGACTGCTCAGGCAGCGATGTGGGTCTACATATTCCATAGCTGCCAGTTCCGTGCACCTGTGATGAGCCCATTTTTCTGCCCTCATGAGCCATTCAAGGACATCACCATGGATGACGTTTGCCCACCTTTCCATTCTCTAAGGTACCCCACTGATGGAGATTCCAATTCGGACGCTCGTCTGATGCCGACAGTTTCGTTGGATTCCGATCCTTCGGAGCTGTCTTATCCGAGCTATCACATGGAGACGGACCTATCCGAGCTTTCCTACCCGTCTGTGATCCGTCTATCATCCAATTCATCTTCTTCTTCTGCAGCCCCTCGTCATACATTACCCCCGGTTCGCGGTCGTGGGTTCATTCGCACCTGTGCCGTGCCTCGTGGGCGTTGCCATGCTCGAGGTTGGGGACGTGGTGATGTTACTCCTGGTGGATTTGGGAATAGTTTCCTCCCTCCAGATGAGTGAGGTGTTGATCTGTATGTGGAGCTGAGCATGAGGATAGCCCCTTTTTGGTTGTAGCGAGGGTTATCATTTTCATTCGGCATGTATGGGCAGATTGGGATTTCTTATGTATTTCCTCTTATCATATATTTTGTTAGGGTACTTTGTAGGGATGACAGTAGGTATCGGACCCATTATTATCTTTGTGTATGACTCCTGCTATTACTACTATTATATTAACTGTGGAATAGCTATGGAATGAATGTTATCTTTATCTAAATTGTGGTTATTCTCATTGCTTCTATTTATGTTAAATGTGATGTATGAATGATATAGTGACATTTGTACTGCACGTTCATGATGCGCTCATGGCTCTTGGCTTTCAAAACAGCTTACTCGTTATTATTCAAAAAAAAAATTTACCCCTATTTTCGTTAAAAGTAATTTCTAAAAGGTAATGTTAGTTCCGCGAGCAAAAGTAACAACTAATAATTCCACAATATGACTTAAGCATAGAATGGAACTATTAGGGTGTTATAGGGCCAGCCCTAGAACAGATTTAAGTGGAATAAGTTGGTGTGCGAGTTAGGGGAAGTAAAGTTGGCGATCACATATAGGAATAAGCTTGATCTTGAAAACCAAGCTATTAACTAGAAGTGGGAGAGACCATGCACTTCTAGGGGGCTAAGTATAGATGTTCAAGTTGCAAGTTAAAGAAAGAAAGAAGAAAAAGAAGTTCACTTGCATGATTTAGCTATGTGCATCTGCATATGCATATTCCATGATCTCATTGCACTATACAGTTACTATGATTATGGTTTGAAAGTTTACTACCACTGTTCTAATAACTATTTTGGGATATACTAAGTGATTGTTAACAAAAACTCGCTTCAAGAAATACATTTTCAAACTAAAAATTGAATCTATACCTATGTGTATCTGTCCATATTTTCATGATAAACCAGAGTAGTTGAAATGCTTGCGATGACACCCTATGTGCTTAGTAGATTGAGTGTATTTATTGAGAATTTAAAATTCTTACTACTTATTTGTATGTCTTTGAAAGTATGCCACTATAAGAATAGGCTTCAAGTTTGTGGTAGAGTTTTGGGATTTATACGAACCGTGAAATATAGATTTGAGTCCAGCACTTGGAACTCTAGCTCAAGTGTCAAGGTGGGCTACTGGTACCTGATGTAAAGGATGCAAAACAAGCCATATTCTGTGTATGATAGTAATTATGCTTTGAATAAATTTGTATTTGAAATTATACCTCTTTCTAACCCTTGGGATTGTAAATCCTTATTTAGTAACGAAGTATAAAATTCTAAGGGCAATATATTATGTTTTCTAATTGAAGGTTTCCATAGCAACTGTAATAATCTCTATATATGGTTCCATAACTTGAGTATGGCATATATATTTGGAGGATGTTACATCAGTTGTCTTAGCCGTAACACTTTCTCCCCAAATCTCCCATTTTCATTTTTCAAATTCTCCATTTTCTTCTTCCTTATTTTCTCAAGTATTCTCTTTGTAACGCCCCTACATTCTCAGGCAGCGATATGCCATAACGATCTTTGTAACATCCTCAATTTCGTGTTGTGCTAAATTACCTCAATAACCCTGAGTAATTAAGCACTTAATGAGAAATTATGAGATTATGGCTTAATTAAGGGGTTAACAAAGAGTTTATGAGTTAACTCAGATGAGATAAGTCAAGAGAATGCTTAATTGAGATTAGATAATCTCCAATTAAGCAAGTCAGACCCTTGATAGCTTAATTAAGCACTAGTCGCCCTTAATTAGCTTAATCGAGTTTAATTAAGGTTAATTAAGCTTAATCGCAAGATTAATTTTTGTTAATCATGTTCTTGTGTGTTAATCACTAGTCCTTTAATCATCTTAATTAAGTTATATGAGCACTTAATCACATGATTAAATTCCAATTTAGTCAACTAGACAATAAAGCAAAGAGTGATGTCATAAAAGCATAAAGCATGAGACAAGACTACTTTATGTAAGAGTTTGACTATACTTTGTTCCCCCATCATCCAATTTGTCTCCCTAAACCTTAATTAACACAAAATGAAGCAAAAATATCTCCCCCCACCCTACTAAAAGTTTCGGCCACAACAACACAACACACACATATTCACTTCATTTTCAACTTCTCATTCTCTCTCTAAAGTTCTCAAACTCTCTAACCTCTCTCTACATTTCCTCTTCTTCTTCTTCATCTTCTTCATTATTTTCCACCTCCATAACCAAACCTTCCTCACTAAGCCCTTCAAAGATCACATTTTTGGGTCTTTGGAGACAAGATCTAAACATTACAAGACTCATTTTCAAGAGAACTCAAGAGTTCTCTCCTTGCTCATTCAAAACCGCCATCATCATCATCAAGAGGAGTCGTCATCTTCTTCTTCCACTTCTCTTGTTTTTGCACCATCTTCAAGAAAGGTAGTGATCTTCATCTTTTTCATTTTGTTTGCTCAAAAAACCTTGGAGCTTGGTTCTTTCATGACCAAGATCTCTAAGTGAAAATTTGAGAAAATCCTTCATGCTCTTCAAGAGCAAAAGTTTCCATTTTTGGCAAAATATGTTCTTGATGTTCTTCAAGTATTCTTGATGTTTCTACTTTTGGAAAAATATGTTCTTGTTGTTCTTCAAGTGTTCTTAAGTTTCTACTTTTAGAAAAATATGTTCTTGATGTTCTTCCAGTGTTCTTGACGTTTCTATTTTTGGAAAAATATATTCTTGTTGTTCTTCAAGTGTTCTTAAGTTTCTACTTTTAGAAAAATATGTTCTTGATGTTCTTCAAGTGTTCTTGATGTTTCTACTTTTGGAGAGTATATTCTTATTATTGAGTGCTCTTGATGGTATCTTGTTTAAAGTTCTTCCTTTTCTTGTGTTGAGTTGATGATTGGAAAAGCCTTATCTTTTTATGTTTTTCATGATTTGATAAGACTATGAACATTCTAAAAGCTTAAAACTTTAAAAAGTTTGCTTTTTGACTCCTTAAAAGTGGCACAACTTTTAAGTTTCCATGAAGTTTCATTTTGTTTTATTTTGAAGGCAAGAATACATGTAAAGGTCTAAGCTTTTTGGTATAATAAGCCTTTTTGAGTTAGAAAAGTGATATATTGACACTTTATGTCTTAGAAATCAAACCTTAAAGAAAAGACCTTTCATAAAGATTCAAAATTTAATCAAGACTGAAACCTTTAAGTCATAAAAGTGTTGTTTTGTAACATTTAATTCATAAAGTTTAGATCTTGAACCAAAACAATGCTAAAAGGTGTTAACTTTTATAAAGATCAAGACTTTTTAACCTTAAAGTTGATGTTTCATATCACTAGTTGACAAAGTAGGAACCTTTTTAATGTAGAGACAACTTTAAGTCATAAAATTGGAACCTTGATGGTCTTCGAATAATTAAATGAGTCAACTTTCATAAAGAACAAGACTTTTTAGTTGAAAAACTAGTAACTTGTATCATTATTTCACAAAGATCTAATCTTTAAGATAAAAGCTTGAAGCTTTGTAACTTGATTAATTTAAAAATCACCCTTGGTGTTTAGTGAACATGGTGTTGTTGGGTTCATGATGAAGTTATGCATTGTCATGACCTAAGGATTAGAGGGATCTCGAACTCCTTGGGAACAGAAGTATGATTAGGGCCTCTGAGCATACCATGAACCTAGGAATCACTACGTGCACTATCTCAAGGAAAGGAAACAATCACTTATCTTAATTAATTTAAACAAGTGTTTCATAAGACATGAACTCAAGAAAAGAATAATTTCATATGAGAGCTAAGTAACTAAAAGACCACATACACATATCTTAATTATGTGATTCTCTTATGGATAATCATCAGAAATCATATAATGATTCATAATATTCTTCATAAAGAATAACACAACTATAAACCCTTTTAGGGTATGAATGTGTGATGCCATTCGGCATGATGAATGATGAGCTTGATTGAGCTTTGTCTTATAATTAAATGATGAGTGTGATTATATGATATAGATATGATGAACTATTGCTTGAAAGTTTATGATTGGCATTTTAGGGAAGCTCCGGTCTAGCCGTTATACTGCCGGATTTCCGCCACAATTATGGACTTAGTCATATCATTGCATGTGTTTAGTCAAAGAAGTATTATGCATGTAAAGTATAATGATAAGAAACGAAAGAATGGGACATGACCCCTCGATCACTTCTAGGAAGTGAGAGACGGTGATCCACAAGGAACCTCTATGAGGGAGGCAAGGGTGCTATGGAGGACCCTCCAACTTAGAGGTAACTAATATTGGCTTAGTCTAATTTGGTTAGTACTGCATGACGATGGTCACGGAATGAGCTCATGTCCAAAAGCAGTCTATTTCAAAGGAAAAGTAAAAGAATGTTAAGCACGTGCTAAAAACGAAAGTCAAAGTAGGACCATGGTCAAGTTGATGAATTGCATAGTCATGCATGTTATCACATTTCTTATGGCATTATGAATGTTTATTATGTATATTAGCATGTATGCCTATGTATGACGTTACGGATATGATGATTAATTTAAAAGTAACCTGCTTCGGGATTTATGTTTTCCGAAACCATTAAAATTGAACTTATACCTATCCACTGTTTTTATAATTAAACCTGAAGTGGCTGGGACGATGATGATGACACTGTGTTTGTCTAGTCGCGATCCTACTGAGAAATTTAGTATTTCTCACTCCTACATTTCCGTGTCGTCTTCAGACAGAGCTTACGACATCCTCAAGAAGACTCTGTTGGTTTTGTTGGATGAGATGAAGAGCTGCCATGTTTCTTCACCTAGCTAAGGAGGATCGAGATAGTAGCAGAGTATTTTCATTTTCTTAAGAGCCCTAGTTGGGCAGTTTATGTGTAATTAAGAGCATGTAGGAAGTCATACTGTTTAATTTGACCGATTACATATGTGATACTTATTAAGTGTAAGGATGACTCTTGAGTATTTATGATTACATTCTTGGCTTAAGGTATAGTATTATGTTGTTTCAATTTTATCATACTTCTTATTAGTAACTCAGCAATAGGAGGAACAATGTTCATATGTATATGAGTAAATAAGTGATTAAAGGCTCAGTTTTCATGCATAAAGGTTTTACAAAAAAAAATTTACATGCTATTTTCGTATATTACGCTAATTTCAACGATAAGAACTTTCGCTAGTTAAGAGTAACAACTAGTGATGCCATAAAATGACTTAAGCATAGTATGGTATTATTAGGGTGTTACAAATTCTATTCCCAAGATATAATCAGCTTATTGTGAGAAAAAGGATTATTAACCTACAAGAGTTCTGCCACATTCCT
The DNA here is from genome assembly GCA_031439595.1 of Pterocarpus santalinus. Lineage (NCBI taxonomy): Eukaryota > Viridiplantae > Streptophyta > Magnoliopsida > Fabales > Fabaceae > Pterocarpus > Pterocarpus santalinus. Next base: position 31,597,308 of record CM062529.1, read on the forward strand.
ACTCTCCTCAACTTGTCAGCAAGGAGATTCCTCATCTGTTATGTTGATGTCCACCCCCTCCAGATTGTTATGTTGATGTCACCCCCTCCAGATTTTAAATACTGGCTAAAGAAATCTTATGGTCACCATTGTTGCCATTCTCATTGGTGGTTAGCCCTAATAAATGATGGACCAGTCTCAGTAGTCAAACTTTATATCGCTCTCACTATTGAACCTTCTCACTATTCATCGTAATATTTGGTTTTCAGGACGTGACCTATTCAATGTAGGAGAAAGAAATGATAGTTTCATTTCCGTATTAGGGTTGCAACGCGAAGACTTCCCAGAAGGTCACTCATCTTAATATTACTCTAACACAAGCATGCTTAACTGCAGAGTTTTAATAGGACTCGGTACGTTAGTGCTGCTATGCGTGTACCTAATCTAACTTCGAGTATGGAGAGTGTTTTTTTTTTTTTTTGGCTGCCTTCGATCTTGCATTGTAATCATCACCAGCATGAGACATATTTCCAAATCTTTTGATTTTATATTGATGCATCATCTAGTCCTGCTCAAGGTGCATCGCGTCGGTTGCATTCATTTCCAAACTCTTGTTTGCACCATAATTTTATACTGGGTAATAGGCCACTTGGAATCAAAATAGACTCTATCTCTCTTCTTGTAATGTCCTATTGATTATGCAGAAGCTTCTTGGACTTAGTTTGTTAGGGCCTCCTATTCTACTACTGTCTCGGTCTTTCGGGATCTGTTGCACACTCTGAGTCCTTGTTATTCTCACCTGAATTCGAATGCATTTCTCCTCGAGTTATCCCACTCACAGCATTCGCAATGATGTTCGAAGATGACTGTTATATCTCGTATTTCTCCTCCAAATAACTGCGTATCTTTACTAATAACATATTGAACATAGTCGCATCATGTGGTGCCTATGATAACTAAGGTTAATGGAGTTTCCATGTAACCTGATCTTCTGATACCTTCTTCACCCTTAACGGATAGGAAACATCAAGCTTGCTTCGCGTGTCGTCCTAGTCCGAAAGTGTCCTACTTCTGGTTAGTAAAAAATATCCTGCTATTGTTTCAAAGAATGCTATTGGGTTTATTCATATAACTTCACTTCGTTTCTGCACCATGAATAACCGCGTTCTTACCATGATATATAATTAGATGAATTTCTTCAAAGTTTATTAACATTTTCCCTTCTACCTGACTGAGGCTTCTATTCTTAATTCCCTTCGCTAAAACTCTACCTCATTTGCCCATGCTCTCAATTTCTCAATGAAGGATCGGGTCTTTATAATGTGACATTACCAAAATCTAGAATAAACATCATTGACTGAATTTGCCGGTGAAGTACCTTCGAGGAAATCTTAAGAAAATAAGGATACAATCCACGCCACTCGAGATAACCTGATCAATGGATAATTACCTTACTTTTATTAAGCATTAGGTCTACTAAACCAGGCAAAAGAATTCCCTAGATACAATTTAAAGAGGATATCCTAGGTCGGGCAATTGCAAATGAAGTTTAAAATTAGCCTTATCAAACTGAAGAAGATTCCTACTCCACTCATCGCCAATTAAGATCCTACCATGTAACACTTAAGAAATGATCCTTTTTCGTTATGACTAGGTTTACTAGATCCATAATAAATTGTTCGACACAATTCCTTTGATCGAAGCCTCAATTCTCTGCACCCTTTAACTCGCTTAATCATCTACCTCCTATTGTCATTGCTACTTTCTAGGAGTCTTATCCCTAATAATTATGTATAGAAGATTCCTAATAAGCCTGCAGGGTGTCATAGGCTTCTGTTCACACAAAACCGTATATTGAGGTGATCAAGCTCAACATCAGTTAAGTGCAACAGATAGTCCTCAACACTCACAGCAAGGCTACCATGCACAATTATCTATGTCCTTAACATGCAAGACTTAAAGCATGGTTTATGTAGATTCTCAATATATGCTTTAGAAGCATAGTCAGTCCATCCATGGGCCTATACAGGACGAACTGTTCTGATACCAAAAATGTAACACCCTCTCTCTATCATGTAAGCCATGCTCAAGTCATGAGTTGTATTAGGAGGTTGTTACTATGCTAGGAGATCTTTAAAATACAGAAAGTATAATATATAGCCCTCTAACTGCATACTATATTACTGAATAATGGTTCATAAATTTCGTCTTTTCTGATACATATAGAATAAAATAATTACACTTTAAGAAAAAATTTTGTAGCTAACATTATACAAAGAAACTACTTCTGCACTGCAACTGTTGCCCTCACTGACTTTAGCCGATCTCCATAGTCTCCTAGGCCGACTTATGCCAGAGTCTTGCATGATGAATTCCCCAAGATTTTTGCCTTGTTATTAAATTTTAGCCTTGGCAATGGAATGTTTATGGAAAAAAAAAAAAGAAACATACAAACAGACAGTGAAAACCTAAGGTTCTCAGTACGTAAACTCCATTCATTACTCATAGAGTACAATCATAAACATTCCAGCTGCTTTAGTTTCTTATGAAAATGTGAGTACATACACGCAAACAGTAGTTCAATTTTAAGTTGAAAACATCCTTCTCGAAGCGGGTTATATTTTAACAACCACTTGGCATATTATGTGACAGACATAGAAATAAGAATAGGGTAACAAACTTCTATAAAAATCATAATAACATTATGACATAACGAGATAATTAGAGATGCACATGCAGCTGCTTATACTTGACTTAATTCATCTCTTTCTTTAACTTGCAACTTGACCTTGCTCTTCTATACTTGGTCCCCCGGAGGTGAATGACCTCTCTCACCCCGGGTAATAGCCTGCTTTTCAGGTCCGAGCTCATATCTATACATAAGTGATGGTTTTACTTTCCTCGACCCTCACATCAGTCTGTTCTCTTAAATTTGGTCAAGGACTGGCCCAAGTCTTAGATAGTACGACTTTGGGCCATGCTAACTGGGTCTATGCCATGCCTCTTATGGTAGCTTGGTATGTCCCTCTTGCAAGCCCTTATAATCTTTTACTACCTCTTGGATATACTTATGCACAAGAATGCTCTATGCATTCATGCATATATCTCGTATCATTCCTCTATCCTATTTGCATGCATGATTTTCATAGATATGACATTCATATGAACACATGTATCCTTATAATCTTAGCACAATTATTCATAATATAAGCACTCATAAACTCCTGCCGAAAATTCGGCAGGAAAACGAATTGAGTCTGCTTCCCGATGAATAGTGCCAGACTGCCAGAAGGATCAATCAAGCAACAAATCCAACATAGAGCATCAAGTTTTATAACAATAATATCAATCATATAATATGTCAACATAAATACATAACTTAGGTTTTTTGCTCATTTTACTCAATTCTGCCTGATTTTGTAAAATTCTCTATAATTTCTATTCAATTCAGTTGGACCTCAATTTTGAAAATGTTATAGTGCTATGTGTCTATTTTCCAATCCTTTTAGTCCCATCTCATTCTAATTTATGTAGCTCAAGTTCTTCAAAGTTTACTTCTGTGTGCCCTATAACTAGCTAGAATTACACTCTTAGAAGTAAAAATTCATTAAAAATAGTAAACTAGGTAAAATCATATGAAATTATGAAAATTAAAGTCAACAGGACAAGCTTTTATTTGAAATAAGTTGCATCTCATTTACATAAGTATAGCTCGAGTTATAAGCCCCGTAATTTGCCCCTTCCAGACAGCCCTATTGTAGTCCAGTTTGGACTCAAGGCAACTTCATCCAATTACTGGGAATAACTGGGGTTAAATCAAACTCTACAATTTTTATTAGATGCTTTGCTATATGTTGGCTTCCAAAGCCAATTGGTTGCACTCAATTTAGAGTTCGGTAGGGTGAGTTGCACCCCTCGAAACTCATACTGCCCAGAAGAGAACCCAAAATTTCAGACTAAATTTAAAAAATTCATAACTCACTCAATATTAATCTAATAGCCTTATATTTTAATGGTTGGAAATCTCTAGATGTCTAGTTTCATGTTAAAATATATTAATCAAGTTTTGATGGCTAGATTTTGGGCCGTACAAGACGAACTTATGGACACTGTAGGGTTTTCGCCCAAATAACATCCTGCTTCTTCCTATTTCCAAATTTTCTCCTTCTAATTTCAATTCTAACCTAAAGACCTAAGTTAAACCCACCAATAACCATCATCTACACCCAATTAAACATCAAAGAAAGGAGGAAAACTGAAACCCCATACAGCTACAACCCATAAGAAACAAGAACAGAATTAGAAATCCTACCTTTTCTAGGTGTTAAGCTTGCTAGATTCAAGTCTTGGAGCAAGAAAAGTTGTTGGAACTTGTTGAACTTGGAAGGTTGATGAAGAAGGAGTGAATATGAGATGAGAAGGAAAAAAAATGACGAGGTATCTAATGGTAATAAGGACGAAAATCTGCAAGGGAGTAAGAAAGAAATTTTTGATAGCTTTTGGAAGAAGTTAGAAGATGATTGGTGGCTTTGTTTTATTACTCCAATTTGATGTGGCCACCCTGTTCAAGGGCTGATGTTGTGCCACTTAGAGAGGGTTGGGTGGCTGAATCTTGGCCATCCAATCCAGGATTCTCATAATATAATTTCTATTGATTCGGTTCTGACAGTTTTAAATACCGAAATCGTACCGATTTCCTTTAAATCGGTAAATCAATTTTTGGAAAAATCCTATGAAGTTTCCTATGCTTTCAATCTAATTCCCTCACATCTAATTTCTCTAAATGATAGCTAATTGGTTCTAAGTAAATATTCAATCGAATTCTTATTAATCTCAAGCAGTTGATAAAACCAAATAACTTGCTAAAAAAAATGATAGAATGTTTTCGGACGTTATACAAAATAATTTCTCATAGTATTTTACATAACAATCTAAATTTCCTTTAACTCTAGTATTTATAATTCCTCCCTAATTACTCTTATTTTTTTCTGATAAATTGATTAGTAGCGTAAATTAATTGCATTATTTCTTTGAACTATTATATTTTCACTTTTTCATAAATCCTTTAGCATTTTCTATTTGGTTTTCGTAATTAACGGCATTTTTGTAAATTTGAGCAAGTCCAGGGGCACCCTATGTCATCTCATACTTGACTACTCTCGTGGCTCAAACATTCCTTAAACTTCTGCAGTTTCACCACGTGATTCTGCTTCGTTTAAAGCCCTATTCTGGTAAATCTACAGATGAAAGGACATAGATGTCATTTTCTAAAAAGATCTAGGGTCCTTATGGAAATATACTTGTGGGATCAAAGTGAAATTTTTTAAAAGTCCCGAGCAACCTTACAAATAAAAAAAGTTCACAGGGATATTTGGAGTTTTCTAATTGTTAACATATGGCAGCGCCATATTCTCAATATCAGTGTTACGCTACTCTATAATTTTAAGTGTAAGGATTGTTAAGGTATAGTACTGCCTGATAAATTTTCACATTGCCTAAGGGAAATAATTCAAGATTTCTGTTATTCTTTGTATAAGAAAGTGGGGATGTTACAATCTACTCTCCTTAAAAGAATTTTGTCCTCAAAATTCCGTGGCTAGGAATGGTTGAGGAAAGACCCTTTAACCTACAAGGGTAACTTGTTCTTTTAAGGTTGCTTGCCTATAGCTATGAGGTATTGTTTCAATAAGTACAAGGATCCCTAAGAAGTATGCTAGTGCCCTAGCTTGTCTAGTTCCTATGACACCCGAAACCAATATCCAGTTTATTGGAGACTTCCCTTATCTTCTTCACTTTGTACTCAACTACTTTTGCTTAGTAGTGGCTGTTAAACTTTCTATTGTTTGTACTCGAGACTGCAAATATGAATTCATGAAGATTCCCAGTTTTTAAAGACTAGTAGTTGACTCCATGTTTGATGTCAGCATGTCATGATTACAATGGTGATATTGAAGTATATGTTAACTTGATAACACCTTGATCCATTACTGAGTTCCTCACAAGGGTACTTGCCTTCTTTATCACTCCAAGCAGCCTTATGATTTCTGCTATTATCACTTATAGCAATGGTCAACTTCAATATACATCAGTCATAGTGACTATATTAAGTGCTAGGAAGCTAGTTTCGTTATTCCTAGAATTTCTACTTACTTGATCACCCTTGATCAAACGAAGAACTCTCTTCGTTGAGTCCCACTTGTGGGGTTACAGTCTTCCTTAGGTGTTGAATGGTGATTTTGATCTACAATTACTTTTCACAGCAATTCTCTAGTCGTGTTGCTAAGCATGGTTGCCTACTCTTACCCACCAACTCCCAAATGATTTAGGGCATGCTCGTTCCTCTGTAATTGACATATTGCTAAGGAGTCACAAGATTAGGCTAGGAAATTTGCTTGTGAAATCTTCTTAAAGTCGCGATTTAGCCGAAGTTATTAGATACCGGAGTTCGCAAGTAGAGCTCCAACTTGTCTAATGATGATTGTCCCTTGCTACTAGACTTTTGAGGAAATCTTGTACTAATCATCAAGAAGTACGTGGCATTTACATTGGGTCTACAGCACAGGTGTCTCTACTTTTGGATTAGTTAGGAAATTCCCTTCTAGTCTTATTTAAAGATATTAGAGTAAGATTCCATGAATCTAGCTATTCCCGACATTCTCAATCGACTCTGCTACTAGTTCGGATGCACGACCCTTATGAAGGCTTAAAGTTCTCTTTAGAATTATAGCTAGGAGCTTCGTCTTAGAACTTCTTTTTCCTTAGAAACTTTACCTCGTGCCCCGATACTTGTTAAGGAGGCCTCAGAGTGCCCACACTATAGAACTCCTTGATACTTATCATGAATTCTATTCCCAAGTTATAATCAGCTCATTATGAGAAAAAGGATTATTAACCTGTAAGAGTTTTGCCACATTCTTACTCTCCTCAACTTGTCAGCAAGGAGATTCCTCATCTGTTATGTTGATGTCCAACCCCCTCTAGATTTTAAATACCGGCTGAAGAAATCTTACGGTCACCATTGTTACCGTTCTCATTGGTGGTTAGCCATGATAAAAGATTTACCAGTCTCAATAGTCAAACTTTATATCGCTCTCACTACTGAACCTTCTCGCTATTCATCATAATATTTGGTTTCCAAGATGTGACCTATTCAATGTAGGAGAAAGAAATGATAGTTTCATTTTCGTATCAGGGTTGCAATGCGAAGACTTCCCAAAAGGTCACCCATTGTAATATTACTCTAACACAAGCACACTGAACTGCGGAGTTTTAATGGGACTTGGTACGTTAGCGCTGCTTTGCGCGTACCTAATCTAGCTTCGAGTATGGAGAGTGTTTTTTTTTTTCGGCTGGCTCCGATCTTGCATTGTAATCATCACTAGCATGGGACATATTTCCAAATCCTTTGATTTTATATTAATGCTGTAACACCCTAATAGTTCCATTCTATGCTTAAGTTATGTTGTGGAATTACTAGTTGTTACGTTTGCTCGCGGAACTAACATTACCTTTTAGAAATTGCTTTTTAACGAAAATAGGGGTAATTTTTTTTTGAACAAATTGAGTAAACCTTTTTTGAAATCGAGAGCCATGAGTGCATCGTGAACGTATAATACAAACGTCGCTATCTCATACATACATCACATTTAACATAAATAGAAGCAATAAGAATGACCACAATCTTAGATAAAGATAACATTCATTCCATAGCCATTCCATAGTTAATATAATAGTAGTAATAGCAGAAGTCATACACAAAGATACTAGTGGGTCCGATACCTACTGTCGGCCCTACAAAGTACCCTAACAAAATACATGATAGAAGGAAATACATAAGAAATCCCAATCCGCCCATACATGCCGAATGAGAATGATAACCCTCGCTACAACCAAAAAGGGTTATTCTCATGCTCAACTCCGCATGCAAATCGACACCTCCCTCATTTGGTCGGAGGTAGCCGTTCCTGAATCCTCCGGGAAAAACATCACCACTGTGCCCGGCACTGGCATTCTCTGAAGATGACATAGAAACATAGGAGTGAGAAATACTAAATTTCTCAATAGGATTGCGACTAGATAAACACAGTGTCATTGTCATCGTCCTAGCCATTTCGAGTTTAATATAAAAACAGTGGACAGATATCGGTTCAATTTTAATAGTTTTAAAAAATATAAATCCCAAAGCGGGTTACTTTTAACTTTATCATCATATCCATAGTGTCATACATAGGCATACATGCTAATATACATAATAAACATTCATAATGTACATAAGGAATAAAATAACATGCATGACTATGCAACTCAACTTGACCATGGTACTACTTTGACTTTCATTTTTAGCACATGCTTAACATTCTTTTACTTTCCTTTGAAATAGACCGCTTTTGGACATGAGCTCAGTCCATGACCATCGTCACGCAATACTAACCAAATCAGACTAAGTTGATATTGGTTACCTCTAAGTTGGAGGGTCCTCCATGCCACCCTTGCCTCCCTCATAGAGGTTCCTTGAGTCTTTGTGGATTGTCGTCTCTCACTTCCCTTACCGAAGTGATTGAAGGGCCATGTCCCATTAATTCATTTCTTATCATTATACTTTATATGCATAGTTTTTCTTTGACTAGACACATGCAATGATATGACTAAGTCCATAATTTTGACGGAAATTCGGTAGCATAACGGCTAGACCGGAGCTTCCCCAAAATGCCAATCATCAACTTTCAACCAACAGTTTATCACATCTATATCATATCATCATACTCATCATTCAATCATGAGAAAAAGCTTAATCAAACTCATCATTCATCATGCCATATGGTATCACACATTCGTACCCTAAAGGGGTTTATAGTTGTGTTAGTCTTTTTGAAGAATATTATGAATCATCATGTGATTTCTCATGGTTACCCATGAGAGAATCACATAGTTAAGATATGTGTACGTGGTCTTTTAGTTACTTAGTTCTCATATAAAATTACTCTTTACTTAAGTACATGTCTTATGGAATACTTGTTCAAATTAATTAAGTTAAGTCCTTTCCTTGAGATAGTGCACTTAGTGATTCCTAGGTTCATGGTATGCTCAGAGGCCCTAAGTATACTTCTGTTCCCAAGGAGTTCGAGATCCCTCTAACCCTTGGGTCATGACAACGCATAACCACATCATGAACCTAACAACACCATGTTCACTAAACACCAAAGGTGATTTTTAACTTAACCAAGTTACAAAGTTTCAAGCTTTTATCACTAACCTAACAAGATCTTGTATTAAATATTATAAAAGTTATCATTCTTATAAAGTAGTCATAAAGTTTTATTCTTTATAAAAGTAAGTGCCTCTAAAATTAAGATTTTGTCTTAAAAATTAGATCTTTATGTAATAATGGTACAAGTTACTAGCTTTTCAACTAAAAAGTCTTATTCTTTAGGAAAGTTGACTCATTTAATTATTCTAAGACCATCAAGGTCTCAACTTTATGACTAAAGTTATCTCTACATTAAAAAGGTTCCTACTTTATCAACTAGTGATATGAAACATTAACTTTAAGGTTAAAAAGTCTTAATCTTTATAAAAGTTAACACCTTTTTGCATTGTTTTGATTCAAAAGATCTAAACTTTATGAATTAAATGTTACAAAACAACACTTTCATGACTTAAAGGTCTCATTCTTGATTAAAGTTTGAAACTTTATGAAAGTTCTTTTTTTTAAGGTTTGATTTCTAAGCCATTAATGACAATATATCATTTCTCTAACTCAAAAAGACTTATTATACCAAAAAGCTTAGACTTTTACATTTATTCTTGTCTTCAAAACAAAACAAAAAAAGACTTTATGATGGCAGTAAAGCTTGCGCCACTTTTTGTGTATCAAGAAGCAAACTTTTAAAATGTTCATAGTCTTATCAAATCATGAAAAACATAAAAAGATAAGGCTTTTCTAATCATCAACTCATCATAAGAAAAGGAACAACTTTAAACAAGATACCATCAAGAACACTCAATAATAAGAACATATTTTCCAAAAATAGAAACATCAAGAACACTTGAAGAATAACAAGAACATATTTTGCCAAAAGTAGAAACATCAAGAACACTTGAGCAAACAAAATGAAAAAAATGAAGATTGTAACACCTTACCAGACATAATACTATGCTTAAGTCATATTACATGTGGTGAACCAAGAATTATCCATTTACCTTAATTAATTTCGGATTAGTGGTGAGATAAACACTAAATAGTCGTTGTACTAAAAATAAAGTAACACAAACCAGATTGCAAGATAACCAAACTGCATCATATATATATATATATATATATATATATATATATACAGTATAAAAAAATGAGGCCACTAACACAAAATAAATCAGCCTGACTATCTGAACAGCCCCCTCCCACTGGTCCCCATGGGACATTTCAGGTACAACTACTAACTCCCACCCATATGCCTATGACCCAAACTGTCAAAAGAGAGTCATCCTGTACATCTACTGCTACTACGGCAGGTGCTCCAACTAGATGGATTTCGAAGAAAGGAATCCATTTGCCATTTTGGCATCAGCAGCAGTATAGTCTATACTCGGGGCAGAAGATGAGAACGACGAGCTCGCTATCTCCGAAGAATCTTCCTCAGACATAGAGGCAGAGGGGATCGGCTATGGTGGAGCAACTGGTGGAGCCATGGCTGGTGCTGTTGCTATAAGTCGAGATGGAAAAGGATGAGCCATGTGGAGAGGGATGGCGATGTAAGGGACGGCAGGGTCAAATAGCGGGTGCATAAGGGGTACAGCAAAGTCTCTCTAGAAAAAGAAGTAAAGACGGAACTGGCATCTACCAGATATGTACACAGAATCTATGAATGGGTCGAGATGGATGTGGAGTTCTGAAAACTCAATGAACAGGACGCCGGTAGCCGCGTTCTCCATGCTCTGAGAATGACGTGAAAATGTATAGTAGGGTGAGAAAAAAAGATTTCTCGGTAGGAAATCCTAACTATATATAACTGTCATCGCCGACATGCTCAGGTATTTTGGATTTTGGTTAATTAAAGAAAATGTTACATCACTGTGAAGTCCTACTCAATTAGTTGTATAAATCATAGCCCGAAAACACAGCTCTGTTTTTCTTAAGGAAGTAAAGGAAATTAAATAGAAGGTAAACAATCAAATCTGTGCATTGACATAGATAAATGATAACCATAAAATGGGCAATAACGTATATATATCACATCCAATGGTGCAATTAAATCGACGCATGATAACTGAAAATGTGGTGATGCATGAAAAATGATGCACTTGATCTTAACTCATATTTTTTCACACTTGGTCCCTTAGGAGTATATTGGCCATAAGACTCCTGAGTAATGGTCCGCTTTTCAGGATCGAGCTCGTTCCTATACAGGGTCGCCAGATTTGCTTTCCTCGACTTCCCCACTGACTTATTCCCAAAAAATTTGTTCTGGGGCTGGCCCAAGTCACATTAAAATCCTTCCTCATTCTTATAATGGTAGCATTACTTGTCTCATGCTTATAGGGTAGCATTACTTGGCTAACCCTTTGACCCATGCATGCAAAACTTGCAAATTCATATTAATTGCATTTTCTGCTGAAATCTCGGCATAACTGATCATGTCCGCTTCCTCAAGAATAGTGCCATACAACCAAGAAATTGTAATTAATAGCAACTAGATACCGAACATCATATTCATACCAAAAACATAACAATATCAATAAGTGCAAGATTTAGAATCTTAAGCATCAATCTATCTTGCAAGCTTTTAATTTCTAACGAGGTTCCCGGGTTCATTTTCAAGGTTAAATGAATTTCGAGTTCCGATATTATACAAGTTCCGACCTCCGGGGTTATGTTTAATCTCCCAAGATTGGTTCTGGGTCAAGTCTCGGAATTACGTGTATAAGGATTTCGTGTACCTATGATCTCGACCTCTGATTTGAACCCACAATTTGGTCTTTCAAGACTTTTGAGTGTTTCCTAAATTCTAAGTTCCCGACCTGGACTACATTCGATGTAATTTCCTATTCGCTAAGATCCGAGCTTAGCCTTAAGTATACCTTTCGAGTTCAATCTTAACTATGACCTCCTGAGTTAAATCTTAAGTGTACTTTCCAAGTTCAATCCTAAGTAACCTCTACCAAGTTCATCCTTAAGTATACTCTCCCAAGTTCAACCTTAAGTACACTGTCTCAAGTTCAACCTTAAGTACATTCTTCTAAGTTCAACCTTAAGTACATTTCTCCCAAGTTCAACCCTATTACTAAGTTTAAAGTTCAATTTTTAAGTGTACCGACCTAGCTCTCTATTTACTAATTCCTGACTTTTGACATTAACTCAAGTTGTTATATCTTGTCCCAGGCTCATTCTACTTCTAGCCAGAATCGCACTTTTGTAAGGAAAAATCCACTAAAAATAGAAATCTGGGTGAAATCATGCAAAATTCATATCCCTGTAAAGCTAACAGAACAAACGTTCAAATAAAATAAGTTTCTTATCATTTGAATAAGTATAATTCGAGATATAAGCTTTGAAACTTGACTCTACTGGACTACCCTATTATAGCCCGGATTGGACCTAGGGCAATTTTCTTGACTCACTGGGAACAAATGGGACCTTGTCTAACTCGAAACTTTTTATGGCATATTCTCCTATATGTAAGCTTTCTAATAAAGTTAGTTTCACTCAATTTGGATTTGTATAGGATGAGTTACACCCTTCTCAACTCATACTGCCCGGATGAAGGTCCTGATTTCTAGGTTAAACTTCAAAAATTCATATCTACCTCTATACCGATCTGTCTAGTTTCACATAAAAATAGTTTCAGAGAATTTAAACGGCTGTAGGCAGAGCCTTATACTCTGCCGTATGAACTGTTGAGGAAAAACTCTAACAGCTTCTTGAGCTTTCTCTTTTCTTTAAGTTCTTTCCTACCAATTCCATTGTTAATCGTAATATACATGTATAATCAACTATAAAACATCATCATCAATCCATATATCATCAGTAGCACAAAGTATCAAGACTTACACACAACTCCAAACCAAGGGAAAATAAGAAGAGAAGTAGGATTCCTACCTTTGCTAGGTATGATTCTTATTGAGTTTGTGGTGGGAGTTGAAGAAGTCTGGTGATGGCTTGAAGGTTTGTGAAAAGGAAAATGATATGTGTTGAGATGAGGTATGACGCTGCAAAATGAATGGGGAGGGGTCAGATATATGGACCGAAATTGTGCAAGGGTAGAAAAGGAAAAATTTAAAAACTTCTCAAGCAAGTTATATGTGATTAGTGGATTTGAGCAATTTATGTAACTTAGTTTGGCAGCCCATTTGGAGGGCTGAGATGGCACCACTTGCATGGGTAAGTTGGGTAAATCTTGGCCATCCATCTTAGGGTTCTCACAGTATAATTTCTATTAATCCGATTTCAATAGTTTAAATTATCGAAATCTTAACGACTTCTCTTAAATCGGTAAATCGATTTTTTTAAAAATTCTGTGAGGTTTCTTATGTTCCTAATCTAATTCCACCAAGCTAATTACTCCTAAATCACACTTAATTGGTTTTAAGTAAATATTTAATCGAGTTTTGATTAAACCCACTTATTTGATAAAAACGAAACAACTCAGTTAGTAACGAAAAGTTTTTCGATCGTTACATTCTACCCTCCTAAAAAAAAAATTTTGTCCTCAAAATTTAGTATCTGAGAATAATTCAAGATACTCCTTCAGCATATCGGCTTCTAATTCCCATGTATAGTCTGCCGAGTCTTTGTGTCCCCATGCCACCTTTACTAGCTGTATGGCTTTGTTCCGCAGGTGTTTGATGCTCTTGTCCACTATCCGTGCTGGAGGTACTTGAAAGGTTAAATCATCCCTTAACTGGATTGATTCTAGTTCCAAGAAATGAGTAGGGTTAGGCTGGTATTTTCTAAGTTGAGAAACATGAAACACATCATGAAGGTTGGACAGATGTGGAGGTAAAGCAACTCGATACGCCATTGGCCCAATTCATTGTAAAATTTCAAAAGGACCTATAAAGCGAGGGCTTAGCTTTCTAACTTTGATAGCCCTACCTACTCAAGTTGTGGGCGTGATCTTTAGAAACATAGGGTCTCCTTCTTGGAACTCTAATGGCTTTCTCCTGACATCCGCGTAACTCTTCTGATGACTTTGAGCTGCAAGTATCTTGCTATGGATCCTTTTGATTTGCTTTGTAGTTTGTCTGATTAATTTCGGTGCCAACAGACTCTATTCTCCTGATTCATACCAACACAGAGGAAATTGACACTTTCATCCATATAAAGCCTCATATGGAGCCATGTCGATGCTAGTATGGTAATTGTTATTGTATGCAAATTCAGCCAACGGTAAGTATCGATCCCAGCTCCCACACTGTTCTAGAATATACACTCGTAGCATATCTTCCAAAGTTTGAATAGTTTGCTTGGTCTGGCCATCTGTTTGCGGATGGTATGCAGTACGTAAGCATAGCCTAGTACCAAACGACTTCTGGAGTGCTCCCCAAAATTGTGACGTGAATCTTGGATCTCGATCTTAAATGATTGTTGAAGGTATACCATGTAGCCATACCACCTCTTGAATGTACAATTGAACCGACTGCTCCAGAGGATAATTCGTTCGAATGGGTAAAAAGTGAGCGGACTTGGTTAGCCTATCCATTATGACCCATATAGCATCATATCCTAAGGGCATCCGTGGTAAGCCTATCACAAAATCCATGGAAATACTCTCCCATTTCCACTCCGGAATCTCTAAGGGTTGCAGAGTTCCTACCAGTCTTTGATGTTCTATTTTTACCTTCTGACAGGTTAAACATTTGTTCACAAAATTTACCACATCTGTCTTAAGGCTTGACCACCAAAACATCCTCTTAAGATCTTGATATATTTTGTTAATGCTAGGATGTATAGTAAACTCACTCTTATGGGCTTCCTCTGATATCTTCTTCTTGAGATTATCCCCCTCAGGTATGCATATTCGTCCCTGATATCGCCATATCCCTTCTGCATCCTAAGTAAATCCTGTTAGCTTGCCAGATTGCACTTGTTGCATTGTATGCTGGAAGTCATCATCCCTTTGTTATGCTTGCTAGATTTTGTCTTTGAAATCACTGGTTATCTTAAGTTGGTTTAATTGAATGGCATTGGGGGTCATAGAGATTCCCAAGTTAAGGTCTCAGAAACTCTCTGTGAGTTCCGTCTCCTTGATTATCATCCATGCCACAGTTAAACATTTCCTACTCAAGGCATCTGCCACCATGTTTGCTTTGCCAGGGTGGTATTTTAGCTCAAACTTGTAATCTTTAAGAAACTCCATCCACCTTCACTGCCTCATGTTTAATTCCTTCTGATCAAAAAGGTATTTCAAGCTTTTGTGATCAAAAAATACTTCAAACATCACTCCGTAGAGATGGTGCCTCCATATCTTCAAAGTGAATACCACTGCCGCTAACTCTAGGTCACGCGTTGGATAATTTCTTTCACAAGTTTTCAATTGCTTGGAAGCATATGCGATGAAATTCTTGTTCTGCATTAATACACACCCTAATCCTTTCTTAGAAGCATCACAATAGACTTTGAACGGTCCATGAGGATTTGGCAGAGTAAGTATTGGGGCTGTTATTAACTTTTCTTTTAATTCTTGGAAACTCTGCTCACACTCCGGTGTCTATTCGAATAGGGCGTTCTTCCTGGTTAGTTTTGTTAGGAGCAGGGCTATTTGAGAGAAATTCTCAACAAATCTCCTGTAATATCCTGCCAACCCTAAGAAGCTCCTGACTTCCGTAACTGTTGTTGGTCGTTCCCAGCTTAATACCACTTCTAACTTACTAGGATCCACAGAAATTCCTCCATGGGATACTACATGGCCAAGAATTTTACTTCTTTCATCCAAAATTCACATTTGGATAGGTTGGCATAAAGTTTCTTCTCTCTTAGAATTTGCAAAACCATTCACAAACGTTCTACGTGCTTCTACTTTGTCTTCGAGTAAATAAGTATGTCATCAATGAATACCACCAAAAATTTGTCAAGATATGGTCAAAATATTCGATTCATGTAATCCATAAATATTGTCGATGCATTTGTCAATCCGAAGGACATCACAATATATTCATAATGTCCATAACGAGTTCGAAATGTCGTCTTTGGAATATCTTCTTCTCGAACCTGAATCTGGTAGTATCTCGATCGTAGATCAATCTTGGAAAATATAGTAGCCCCTTGTAGTTGATCCATGAGATCGTCAATCCTTGGCAATGGATACTTATTCAACTGCCTGTAATCTACACACAGTCGCATGCCCCCATCTTTCTTCATAACCAATAGAACTGGGCTCCCCATGGTGATGCACTTGGCCTAATAAATTTCTTTTCTAGGAGTTCTTCAATCTGCTTCTTAAGTTCAGTCAATTTGAGGGGTGACATTCAATACGGTGCTATAGATATTGGTCCTGCTCTCGGTACCAATTCAATGGCGATCTTAATTTCCTTCTCAGGAGGAAAATCAGGAATATCTTCAGGGAACATATCTGGATATTCCCTAATAACTGGAATATTATTCAACTTCTGATCAACCTCCACTACACTGGTTGATAGAAAAATATACCCTTCACTTTCATTCCCACAATGGTGTACTACTAAGGAACTTCAATAAAGATTTACCAGGATTGGTGGTTCACAAAATGAAATAGAAGGAAGCACAATGGATTTATTGGAGCAATTTAACAAGGCCTGGTTGGCGGAGAGCCAGTCCATACCCAAAATAATATCAAGTCCGGACAAGGGGAGACAAATTAAATTGGCTAAAAAAGTTTGACCTCCTAATTGAAGGAGGATATTCATACAAGTATGATGGGTCTTAACAGGCTCACTTGTAGGTGTAGAAACTAACAAGTCATAAGGTAATTCAAAAATAGGTAACTATAAGGCTGACATGCAATCATGAGAGATGAAATAGTGAGATGTACCTGAATCATATAAGACAGTCAAGGTCTTACCATTCACTTGACACGTATCTTGAATCAAATCATCTGACTTGTTGACCTCCTGTGCATCCATAGTGCAAACTCTTCCCTGACATTGTGGCTTGGGAGTCAGTTGAGGGTTTCTAGTAGGGCATTCATAGATTTTGTGGCCTGGTTTACCACATCCAAAACAGATGTATTGACCTGCCAAGCGGGGCAGTTGCCATGATTCCTACCACACTGGTTGCATGTTTGGTTTCCAAAAGGCCTCTGAGGCTACTTGCCTTTGTTGCCTACAGGCTGAAACTTTCTTTGCTGCAGAAAGTTGGGCTTGCACCTTGGGTCTTGCCAGGCTAACCCCTTCTTAAAGTTATTGCCGTCTGACCTAGCAGCAACCAACTTCCTATTACAATCCTCTACTAGGCGGTACTTGTTCACCAACATAGGGAAGTCTCTGATCTCCATTGGCCTTATGGTGGTAAAAATGTTTTCTCTCAGCTCACCTTTGAACTTCATGCATTTCTAGGCTTTATTGGGGTTCCGTTGATAAATGGTGGAAAATTTGCACAACTCCTCAAATCTAGCAATGTATTCCGATACACTACTATTCCCTTGACGGAGGTGCATGAATTCTAACTCCTTAGCATTGCGAACAGAGGCAGGGAAGTACTTTTGGTAAGACGCATCTCTAAATACGTCTCAAGTAATATTTGTGTAGGATCCCTCCAATAACCGTTGTGCTCCATTCCATCAAAACTCTACATCTGCTTTCAGTATATAGGTGGCAAAGGTCACCTTCTAATGGTTTGTGCAATCCAATATGGAGAAGACCTTCTCCATAGCTTTAACCCACTCATCCACCTTATCTGGGTTAAAGGCTCCCTGAAGCTGGGTGGGTTGGTCTTCCTGAAGTCAGCAAATTTAAGGTACTGTAGGTCTACCCCAGGGTCATTATGATTCCTTCCAAGACCTACCTCTGGCTGCCTTCCCAGTTGGCTCATCATCTGCGTTGCTGCAGCTGCTTGCTTACGCACAGCATGCGCCATGTCTTGCATTGTGTCCAAGAACTCAGTAGATTCTTCCTGGGTTAAGAAAGTTCGCAGCATACCTCGCCTTCCAGAGGCCATCAGGTTCTAAACACACAAAACAAGAGTAATTGAGTTGATCAGGCTCAAGACTAAGTTTGGTGTACTAGTAAATAATAGCATATGGTTAGGCAATCCTTTCACATACATCCTATCCACATGGACAAGACTCAGTGCATGATAATTAAAAAGAATATAGAGCATATGCGAAGCATAGTTAGTCCAATCCTTAGGCCTATATTAGGACGAACTGCTCTGATACCAAAAATGTACCACCATACCAGACATAATACAATGCTTAAGTTATAATGTGCCACTCGACAAGTTATTACGTATTGTAAACCAAGAATTATCCATTTACTTTAATTAATTTTGGACTGGTGGCGAGATAAACACTAAACAGTCGTTGTACCGGAAATAACGGAAATAAAGTAACACAAACCAGATTGCAAAATAACCAAACTGCATATATATATATATATATATATATAAATATATATATATAAATATATATAAAAGAAAACCCTTAGGCTTGTTATCCAGGAACTTGGTCAGAAATACTGTAATGAAAGGAACATAGGAGTTTGTTGCTAGGTATTTCTAGGCCTCGTTCACATGCATATACATGTGTTTTTATAGTTGTCATAAGAAATATAACATAGCACAGTATAAAAAAAAAAATGAGGCCACTAACACAAAATAAATCAGCCTAACTATCTGAATAGCCCCCTTCTACTAGTCCCCATGGGATATTTTAGGTACAACTACTAACTCCCATCCATATGCCTATGACCCAAACTGCTAAAAGAAAGTCATTCTGTACATCTACTACTGCTACAAAGGGTGCTCTAACTAGATGGATTCTGAAGAAAGGAATCCATTTGCCATACCGGCATCAGCAGGGGTATAGTCTACACTCGGGGCAGAAGATGAGGACGACAAGCTCGCTATCTCCGAAGGATCCTACTCAGACATAGAAGCAGAGGGGATCGGCTGTGGTGAAGCAACTGGTGGAGCCATGGCTGGTGCTGCTGCTGGTGCTACTACTGCGGGTTGAGGTGGAAAAGGATGTGCCATGTGGAGAGGGATGGCAATGTAAGGGACGGCGGGTTAACCAGTGAGTGCATAAGGGGTATAGCAAAGTCTCTCTAGAAAAAGAAGTAAAGACGGAACTGGCATCTACAGATATGTATACAAAATCTATGAACGAGTCGAGATGGATATGGAGGTCTGGAAACTCAATGATCAGGATGCCGATAGCTACGTTCTCCATGCTCTGAGAATGACACGGAAATGTATAGTAGGGTGAGAAATAAAAATTTCTTAGTAGGAAATCCTAACTATATATAACTGTCATTGCCGACAATTTCAGGTGTTTCGGAATTTGGTTAATTAAAGAAAATATTACATCACTATGAAGTCCTACTCAATTAGTTGTATAAATCATATCTCGAAGCATAGCTCTGTTTTTGTTAAGGAAGTAAAGGAAATTAAATAGAAGGTAAACAATCAAATTTGTGCATTGACATAGATAAATGATAACCATAAAATGGGCAATAACATATATATATCACATCCAATGGTGCAATTAAATCAACGCATGATAACTGGAAATGTGGTGATGCATGAAAAATGATGCACTTGATCTTAACACATATTTTTCCACACTTAGTCCCCTGGGAGTATACTGGCCATAAGACTCCTAGGTAATGGTCCGTTTTTTAGGATCGAGCTTGTTCCTATACAGGGTCACCAGGTTTGCTTTCCTCGACTTCCCCACTGACCTATTCCCCTTAAATTTGTTCAGGGGCTGGCCTAAGTCACACGGAAATCCTTCCTTATTCTTATAATGGTAACATTACTTGTCTTATACTTATAGGGTAGCATTACTTGGCTAACCCTTTGGCCCATGCACGCAAAACTTGCAAACTCATATTAATTGCATTTTCTGCTAAAATCTCGGCATAACGGATCATGTCTGCTTCCTCAGGAATAGTGCCATACAACCAAGAAATTGTAATTAACAGCAACTAGATACCGAACATCATATTCGTACCAAAAACATAACAATATCAATAAGTGCAAGATTTAGAATCTTAAGCATCAATCTATCTTGCAAGCTTTTAATTTCTAACGAGTTTCCCAAGTTCATTTTCAAGGTTAAATGAATTCCGAGTTCCGATATTATACAAGTTCCGACCTTCGAGGTTATGTTCAACCTTCTGAGATTATATGATTCATGACTCCCGGGGTTATATCTAATCTCCCAAGATTGGTTCTGGGTCGAGTCTCGGAATTATGTGTATAAAGGTTTTGTGTACTTATGATCCTGACCTCCTACCTGAACCCACAATTTGGTCTTTCAAGACTTTTGAGTGTTTCCTAAATTCTAAGTTCCCAACCTAGACTACATTCGATGTAATTTCCTATTCACTAAGTTCCAAGCTCAGCCTTAAGTATACCTTCCGAGTTCAATGTTAAGTATGACCTCCCAAGTTAAACCTTAAGTGTATTTTTCGAGTTCAATCCTAAGTAACCTCTCCCGAGTTCAACCTTAAGTATACTCTCCCGAGTTCAACCTTAAGTACACTCTCCCAAGTTCAACCTTAAGTACATTTCTCCCTAGTTCAACCCTATCTACTAAGTTTAAAGTTCAATTTTAAGTGTACCGACCTAACTCTCTATTTACTAATTCCCGACTTCCAAATTAACCCAAGTTGTTATATCTTGTTCCAGACTCATCCTACTTCTAGCTAGAATTGCACTCTTGTAAGGAAAAATCCACTAAAAATAGAAATCTGGGTGAAATCATGTGAAACTCATATCAATGTAAAGCTAACAGAACAAACTTTCAAATGAAATAAGTTTCATGCCATTTGAGTAAGTATAATTCAAGATATAAGTTTTGAAATTTGGTCCTATTGGACTACCCTATTCTAGCCTGGATTGGACATAGGGCAATTTTCTTTACTCACCAGGAACAAATGGGACCTAATCTAACTCGAAACTTTTTATGGCATATTCTCCTTTGTGTAAGCTTTCTAACAAAGTTAGTTTCACTCAATTTGGAGTTGTATAGGATGAGTTACACCCTTCTCAACTCATATTGCCTGGATGAAGGTCCTGATTTCTAGGTTAAACTTCAAAAATTCATATCTACCTCTATATAGATCCAATGGCCTTATATTATATATGCATGGAAAGTCATGGATATCTAGTTTCACATAAAAATAATTTCATAGAATTTAAATAGCTGTAGGTAGAGTTGTACACTCTGCGTACCGACCGTAGAGGAAAAACTCTAACAGCTTCTTGAGTTTTCTCTTTTCTTCAAGTTCTTTCCTACCAATTCCACTGTTTATCATAATATACATGTATAATCAACTATAAAACATCATCATCAATCCATATATCATCAATAGCACAAAGTATCAAGACCTACGCACAACTCCAAACTAAGGGAAAATAAGAAGAGAAGTAAGATTCATACCTTTGCTAGGTATGATTCTTGTTGAGTTTGTGGTGGGAGTTGAAGAAGTCTGGTAATGGCTTGAAGATTTGTGGGAAAGGAAAATGATATGTATTGAGATGAGGTGTGATGCAGGAAAATGAATGGGGAGGGGTCAGTATATGGATCAAAATTGTGCAAGGGTAGAAAAGGAAAAATTTAAAAACTTTTCAAGCAAGTTACATGTGATTGGTGGATTTGAGCAAGTTATGTAACTTAGTTTGAAAGCCCATTTGGAGGGCTGAGATGGCACCACTTGCATGGGTAAGTTGGCTAAATCTTGGCCATTCATCCTAGGGTTCTCACAATATAATTTCTATTAATCCGGTTTCAACAGTTTAAATTACTGAAATCTTACCGACTTCTCTTAAATCGGTAAATCGGCTTTTAGAAAAATTCTGTAAGGTTTCTTATGTTCCTAATCTAATTCCACCAAATCTACTTACTCCTAAATCACACTTAATTGGCTTTAAGTAAATATTTAATCGAGTTTCGATTAAACCCACTTATTTGATAAAAACCAAACAACTCGGTTAGTAATGAAAAAATTTTCGGTCGTTACATTCTACCCTCCTAAAAAAAAATTTTGTCCTCAAAATTTAGTACCTGAGAATAATTTAGGATACTCCTTCTTCATATCGGCTTCTAATTCCCAACGTACAGTCTGCCGAGTCTTCGTGTCCCCATGCTACCTTTACTAGTTGTACGGCTTTGTTCCACAAGTGTTTGATGCTCCTGTCCACTATCTATGCTGGAGGCACTTGAAAGGTTAAGTCATCCCTTAACTGGATTGATTTTGGTTCCAAGAAATGAGTAGGGTCAGGCTGGTATTTTCTAAGTTGAGAAACATGGAACACATCATGAAGGTTGGACAAATGTGGAGGTAAAGCGACTCGATACGCCACTGGCCCAATTCGTTTTAAAATTTCAAAAGGTCCTATAAAGGAGGGCTTAGCTTTCTAACTTTAATGGCCCTACCTACTCCAGTTGTGGGCATGATCTTTAGAAACACATGGTCTCCTTCTTGGAACTCTAATGGCTTTCTCCTGACATCCGCATAACTCTTTTGACGACTTTGAGCTACAAGTATCTTGCTACCTCTTCTTGAAGATGGCGCAAAAACAAGAGAAGAGGAAGAAGACGATGATGGCTCGTCTTGATGATGATGGTGGCAGTTTTGCAAGAAGGAAGAAGAAGCTCTTGAGATCTTATGAAAATGGAGGTTGTAGTGTTTAGATCTTGTCTTCAAAGACCAAAAGATATGATCTTTGCGAGGCTTAGTGAGGAAGGTTTGGTTGTGGAGGTGGAGAATGATGAAGAAGATGAAGAAGATGAAGAGGAGATGTAGAGAGAGGTTGGAGAGTTTGAGAACTTTAGAGAGAGAATGAGAAGTTGAAAATGAAATGAATGTGTGTGTGTGTGTGTGCATGAAGTGGCCGTAACTTGTAATGGCATGGGGAGAGATATTTTTGCTTCACTTTGTGTTATCTTGTGTTAATTAATGATTAAGGGGACAAATGGGATGATGGGGAGACAAAACATAGTCAAACTCTTACATAAAGTAGTCTTGCCTAATGCTTTATGCTTTTATGACATCACTTTTTACTTTATTGTCTAGTTGACTAAATTTGAATTTAATCATATGATTAAGTGCTCTTACAACTTAATTAAGATGATTAAGCAAGGATTAGTGATTAACAGACAAGAACGTGATTAACAAAATTTAATCTTGCAATTAAGCATAATTAACCTTAATCAAACTTGATTAAGCTAATTAAAAATGATTAGTGCTTAATTAAGCTATAAAGGCTCTGACTTGCATAATTAGAGATTATCTAATCTCGATTAAGCATTCTTTTGACTTTTCTCATCCAAGTTAACTCCTAAACTTTTCGTTAACCACTTAATTAAGCCTTAATCTCATAATTTCTCATTAAGTGTCTAATTACTCAGGGTTACTGAGGTAATTTAGCACGACATGGAATTGATGATATTACAAATGCATCACCTAGTCTTGCCCAGGGTGAATCGGGTCAGCTGCACTCATTTCTGGTGTCAAGACAACCCAGTTTATTACCTCTTACAAACTCTTGTTTGCACCATAATTTCATACCGAGTAACAGGCAAGTTGGAATCAAAATAGACTCTATCTCTCTTCTTGTAATGTCCTATTGTTTATGCAGAAGCTTATCTTGGTCTTAGTTTGTTAGGGCTTCCTATTCTACTACTGTCTCGGTCTTTCGGGATCTGTTGCACACTCTAAGTCCTTGTTATTCTCACCTGAATTCGAATACATTTCTCCTCGAGTTATCCCATTCACGACATTGGCAATTATGTTCGAAGATGACTGTTATATCTCATATTTCTCCTCCAAATAATTGCATCTCTTTACTAATAACATATTGAAGATAGTCGCATCATGTGGTGCCTATGATAACTAAGGTTAGTGGAGTTTCCTTGTAACCTGATCTTCTGACACCTCCTTCACCCTTAACGGATAGGAAACACCAAGCTTGCTTCGCGTGCCATCCCAGTCCAAAAGTGTCCTACTTCTGGTTATTAGGAAATATCCTGCTGTTGTTTCAAAGAATGCTTTTGGGTTTATTCATATAACTTCACTTCCTTTCTGCACCATGAATAACCATGTCCTTACCATGATATATAATTAGATGAATTTCTTCAAAGTTTATTAACATTTTTCCCTTATACCTGATTGAGGCTCCTGCTCTTAATTCCCTTTTGCTAAAACTCTGCCTCATTTGCCTACACTTTCAATTTCTCAATGAAGGATCGGTTCTTTATAATGTGACATTACCAAAATCTAGAATAAACATCATTGACTAAATTTGCTGGTGAAGTGCCGTTGAGGAAATATTACGAAAATAAGGATACTATCTGCGCCACTCGAGATAACCTGATCAATAGATAATTACCTTACTTTTATTGAGCATTAGGTCTACTAAACCAAGCAAGAGAATTCCCTAGATATAATCTAAAGAAGATAGCCCAGATCGGGTAATTGCAAATGAAGCTTAAAATAAGCCTTATTGAAGTGAAGAAGATTCCTACTCCACTCATCACCAATTGAGATCCTACCCTATAACACTTAAGAAATGATCCTTTTTTTGTTATGATCAGGTTTACTAGATCCATAGTAAATTGTCCGACACAATTCCTTTGATCAAAGTCCCAATTCTCTGCACCCCTTAACTCACTCAATCATCTGCCTCCTATTGCCATTGCTACTTTCTAAGAGTCTTATCCCTAATAATTATGTATAGAAGGTTCCTAATGTAACACCCTAGTAGTTCCATTCTATGCTTAAGTCATATTGTGGAATTATAATTGTTACTTTTGCTCGCGGAACTATCATTACCTTTTAGAAATTACTTTGTACCGAAAATAGGGGTAAAATTTTTTCTACAAAACAAGTGAACCATTTTTGAAATCGAGAGCCATGAGCGCATCGTGAACTTATAAAGTAACATCGCTATCCCATACATACATCGCATTTAACAAGCATAGAAACCATAAGAGTAATCACAATTCTTAGATAAATGTAACATTCATTCCACGGCCATCCATGACAATACAATAATAGTCATACCAGAGTCATACATAAGATAATAATGGGTCCGATATCTATCGTCGGCCCTACACAAAAGCCTACCAATACATAATAAAAGGAAATACATCAGAAAATCCTACTACCCAAGCATGCCACATAACAGAATGATAACCCTATAACTACAACCAAAAGGGGCTATCCTCGTGCTCGGCTCCGCATGCAGTCGTCACATCAAGCATCTGGCGGGAGGAAACCGTTCCCATATCCACCGGGAAAAGTGCCACCACGTCCCCCTCCTCGAGCATGTCCTCACCCACGGGGCACAGCGCGGGTACGAATGAACCCACGCCCACAAACCGGGGGTGAAGCTGGGCCAGTAGATGAAGCAGAAGAATCAGAAGATAGATGAATCACCAAAGGCTGCGACGAACCCGAACGGTGAGATCCACCAGAATGAGTCGGATAGAGGGGCTCAGACGGATCGGTCTCCACATGGAAGCTCGGATAAGACGACTCCGAGGGATTGGAATCCAGTGAAACAGTCAGAGTCAAACGGGTATCCGAGTCAGTCTCATCATCATTAGTGGGGTATCTCGGTGGCTGAAAGTAGGGGCGGATGTCATCCATAGTAACCTCGCCGAATGGTTGATGCGGTCGGAAAAATAGGCTCATCACAGGAGTCTGAAATTGGCAGTCGTGGAAGATGTAGACCCTCATCGCTGCACTCGCTGACAGCACAGAGGCGTTCAGCACCAGGTCAAAGCGCCAACGCCACACCGGGAACTCAATATAGATCACCACCGTGCCTGACGTCGACATCCTCTGAAGACGACATGGAAACGTAGGAATGAGAAATACTAAATTTCTCAGTAGGATCGCGACTAGACAAACACAGTGTCATCGTCACCGTCCCAGCCACTTCAGGTTTAATTATAAAAATAGTGGACAGATACAAGTTCAATTTTTAATGGTTTTGAAAACTTAGACCCCGAAGCGGGTTGCTTTTAAACTTAAGATCATAACCACATCATCATGACTAACATACGTACTAAAACATAGAATAAACATTCATAATGCAAATGGGCAATATACTTACATGCAAAGACATGCATCATCATAAACGTAACCATGGTCATACTTAGACTTTACTTTCATTTTTAGCACGTGCTTAACATTCTTTACTTTCCTTTGAAATAGACTGCTTTTGGACATGAGCTCATTCCGTGACCGTTGTCACGCAGTACTAACCAAATCAGACTAAGCCGATATTGGTTACCTCTAAGTTGGAGGGTCCTCCAAAACACCTTTGCCTCCCTCATAGAGGTTCCTTGTGGATCACCGTCTCTCACTTCCCTTACCGAAGTGATTGAAGGGTCACGTCCCATTGATTCTTTTCTTATCTTTATACTTTACATGCATAATATTTCCTTGACTAGACGCATGCAATAATATGACTAAGTCCATAATTTTGACGGAAATCTGGCAGCATAACGGCTAGACCGGAGCTTCCCCAAAATGCCAATCATCAGCATTCAACCAATAGTTCATCATATCTATATCATATCATCACACTCATCATTCAATCATGAGACAAAGTTCAATCAAACTCATCATTCATCATGCCGAGTGACATCGCACATTCATACACTAAAGGGGTTTATAGTTGTGTTGTTCTTTGTGAAGAATATTATGAATCATCACATGATTTCCCATGGTTACCCATGATAGAATCACATAGTTAGGATATATGTTTGTAGTCTTTTAGTTACTTGGTCCTTGGATGAAAGTATTCTTTACTTAAGTACATGTCTTATGAAACACTTGTTCAAATTAATTAAATTATGCGATTGTTTCCTTTCCTTGAGATAGCGCACTTAGTGATTCCTAGGTTCATGGTATGCTTAGAGACCCTAATCATACTTCTGTTCCCAAGGAGTTCGAGATCCCTCTAATCCTTGGGTCATGACAACGCATAATCACATCATGAACCCAACAACACCAATGTTCACAAATCACCAAGGGTGACTTTTAACTTATTCAAGTTACAAAGTTTTAAACTTTTACTAATAACATACCAAGGTTTTGCCTTAAACATTATTAAAATTGTCATTCTTTATAAAGTAGTCATAAAGTCTTATTCTTTATGAAAGTAAGTGCCTTTGACATTAAGCTCTTATCTTAAGATTGGATCTTTATGAAATAATGATACAAGTTACTAGCTTTTTGAATAAAAAGTCTTGTTCTTTATAAAAGTTAACACCTTTTTGCATTATTTTGGTTCAAAGTCTAAAGTTTATGAATGAAATGTTATAAAACAACATTTTTATAACTTAAAGATCTTATTCTTGAATAAAGTTTGAAACTTTGTGAAAGATCCTTTCTTTAAGGTTTGATTTCTAAAGCCTAAAGTGACAAGATATCATTTTTCTAACTCAAAAAGTTTAGACTTTCACATGTATTCTTGTCTTCAAAACAAAACAAAATAAAACTTTATGGAAGCTTAAAAGTTGCGCCACTTTGAAGGAATCAAGAAGCAAACTTTTTAAAGTCCAAAGCTTTTAGAAGGTTCATAGTCTTATCAAATCATGGAAACATAGAAAGGTGAAGCTTTTCTAATCATTCACTCATCATAAAGAGAAAGGAACAACTTTAAGCAAGAGAACAATAAGAACATATGTTTCTAAAAGAGGAAACTTAAGAACACATGAAGAACATCAAGAACACATTTTTCCGAAAGAGGAAACTTAGGAACACTTGAAGAACATCAAGAACATATTTTTCCAAAAGAGGAAACTTAAGAACACATGAAGAACATCAAGAACACATTTTACTAAAAATGAAAACTTTGGCTCTCGAAGAGCATGAAGGATCTTCTCAAGCTTTCACTTAGAAATCTTGGTCATGAAAGAACCAAGCTCCAAGCTTTCTTGAGTAAACAAAATGAAAAAGATGGAGATCACTACCTTTCTTGAAGATGGCGCAAAACAAGAGAAGTGGAAGAAGAAGATGATGACTCCTCTTGATGATGAAGGTGGCGGTTTTAAATGAGCAAAGAGAGAACTCTTGAGTTCTCTTGAAAATGAGTCTTGTAGTGTTTTGATCTTGTCTCCAAAGACCAAAAGATGTGATCTTTGAAGGGCTTGGTGAGGAAGGTTTCGTTATGGAGGTGGAGAATGATGAAGAAGATGAAGAAGAAGAAGAAGGTATGTAGAGAGGGGTTGGAGAGTTTGAGAACTTTAGAGAGAGAATGAAAAGTTGAAAATGAAGTGAATGTGTGTGTGTGTGTGCAAGAATGTGGTCGAAACTTTTAGTAGGGTGGGGGGAGATATTTTTGCTTCATTTTGTGTTAATTAAGGTTTAGGGAGACAAATTGGATGATGGGGGAACAAAGTATGGTCAAACTCTTACATAAAGCACTCTTGTCTCATGCTTTATGCTTTTATGACATCACTCTTTACTTTATTGTCTAGTTGACTAAATTTGAATTTAATCATGTGATTAAGTGCTCATACAACTTAATTAAGATGATTAAGCAAGGATTAGTGATTAACACACGAGAACATGATTAACAAAAATTAATCTTATGATTAAGCTTAATTAACCTTAATTAAACTCGAGTAAGCTAATTAAGGGCGATTAGTGCTTAAGTAAGCTATAGGGGCTCTGACTTGCTTAATTAGAGATTATCTAACCTCGATTAAGCATTCTCTTGACCCTTCTTATCCAAGTCAACCCCTTGATTAAGCCCTAATCTCGAAATTTCTCATTAAGTGCCTAATTGCTCAGGGTTACTAAGATAATTTAGCACGATATGAAATTGAGGATATTACACCTAATAAGCCTGCAGGGTGTCATAAGCTTCTATTCACACAAAATCGTATATTGTGGTGATCAAGCTCAACATTAGTTAAGTGCAATAGATAGTCCTCAATACTCACAACAAAGCTACCATGCACGATTATCTATGTCCTTAATATGCAAGGTCTTAAAGCATGGTTTACCTAGATTCTCAAAATATGCTTCACAAGCATAGTCAATCCATCCACAGGCCCATACAGGATGAATTGCTCTGATACCAAAAATGTAACACCCTCTATCATGTAAGCCATGCTCGAGTCATGAGTTATATTAGGAGGTTATTACAGTGCTAGAGATCTTTAAAATACAGAAAGTATGATATATGGCCCTCTAACTGCATACTATATTACTGAATAATAGTTCATAAATTTCATCTTTTTTGATACATATAGAATAAAATAATTACACTTTAAGAAAAATTTTTGTAGCTAACATTATACACAGAAACTACTTCCGCACTACAGCTGTCGCCCTCACTGACCTTAGCCAGTCTCCATAGTCTCCTAGGCTGACTTATACCTACATCTTGCACGATGAATTCCCCAGGATTTTTCCTCATTATTAAATTTTAGCCTTGGCATTGGAATGTTTATGGAAAAGAAAAACATACAAGTAGGCAGTGAGAACCTAAGGTTCTTAGTAGGTAAACTCGATCCATTAATACCATCATAAACATTCCAGCTGCTTTGGTTTCTTATGAATATATGAGCACATATACGCAAGCAGTGGTCCAATTTTAAGTTGAAAACATCTTTCTTGAAGCGGGTTATATTTTAACAACCGCTTTGCATGTTATGTGACAGACATAGAAATAAGAATAGTGTAACATACTTCTATAAGAATCATAATAACATTATGACATAATGAGATAATTAAAGATGCACATGTAGATGCTTATACTTGACTTAATTCATCTCTTTCTTTAACTTGCAACTTGATCTTGCTCTTTTGTACTTGGGTCCCTCGGAGGTGAATAGCCTCTCTCACCCCTGGGTAATAGTTTGCTTTTCAGGTCCAAGCTCATATATATACATGAGTAACGGGTTAACTTTCCCTGACCTTCACACTAATCTATTTCCCTTAAATCTGGTCAAGGGCTGGCCCAAGTTTTAGACAGTACCACTCTGGGTCATGCTAGCTGGGTCTATGCCATGCCTCACGTGGTAGCTTATGCAAGTCCTTATAATCTTTTACTACCACTTGGATATACTTATGCACATGAATGCTTTATGCGTTCATGCATATATCTCATATCATTCCTCAATCCTATTTGCACAATTATTCATAATATAAGTCCTCATTAACTCTTGCCGAAAATTCGGTAGCATAACAGATCTAGTCTGCTTTCCTATGAATAGTGCTAGATTACCAGAAGGATCAATCAAGCAACAAATCGAACATAGAGCATCAAGTTTTATAACAATAATATCAACCATATAATATGTCAACATAAATACATAACTTTGGTTTTCTGCTCATTCTACTCAATTCTGCCCGATTTTATAAAATTCACCATAATTTATATTCAGTTTTGTTAGACCTAAATTTTGACTTTGTTATAGTTTTATGTGTCTAGTTTCCAACCCTTTTGGTCCCATCTCATTTTAATTTATGTCGCTCAAGTTATTCAAAGTTTACTTCTATCTACCCTACAACTAGCCAGAATTGCACTCTTAGAAATAAAAATTCACTAAAAATAGTAAATTAGGTGAAATCACATGAAACTTATGCCAAATTAACAGGACAAACTTTTATTTGAAATAAGTTGCATCTCATTTATATAAGTTTAGCTTGAGTTGTAAGCCTCATAATTGACCCTTGTAGACTGCTCTATTCTAGTCTAGTTTGCACTCAAGGCGACTTCATCGAATTATAGGAATAACTGGGATTAAATCAAACTTTGAAATTTTTATGGGATGCTTCCCTATATGTTGGCTTTCAAAGCCAATTGGTTGCACTCAATTTAGAGTTTTGTAGGGTGAGTTACACCCCTCGAAACTCATACTGCCCAAAAGAGAACCTAGAATTTTAGACTAAATTTCAAAAATTCATAACTCACTCAATACTAATCCAATGGCCTTATATTTTATATGGTTGGAAATCCCTAAATATCTAGTTTCATCTTGCATGAACCAATATCTAGCCATCAAAACTTGATGAAACAGCATCCTGCTTCTTCCTATTTCGAAATTTTCTCCTTCCAACTTCAATTCTAACCCAAAGACCTAAGTTAAACCCACCAATAACCATCATCTACACCCACTTAAACATCAAAAAATGGAGGAAAACTGAAACCCCATACAGCTACAACCCTTAAGAAATAAGAATAGAATTAGAAATCCTACCTTTTCTAGGTGTTAAGCTTGCTAGATGCAGGTCTTGATGCAAGGAAAGTTGTTGGAATTTGTTGAAACTTGGAAGCTTGATGAAGAAGGAATGAATATGAAATGAGAAGGAAAGAAAATGAAGAGGTATCTGATGGTAATAATGATAAAAATCTGCAAGGGAGTAGGAAGGAAATTTTTGATAACTTTTGGAAGAAGTTGGAAGATGATTGGTGGATTTGTTTCATTACTCCAATTTGATGTGGCTGCCCTCTTCAAAGGCTGATGATGCACCACTTAGAGGGGGTTGGGTGGCTGAATCTTGGCCATCCAATCTAGAGTTCTCACAGTAGAATTTCTATTGATTCGATTCTGACAGTTTTAAATATCGAAATCTTACCGATTTCCTTTAAATCAATTTTTGGAAAAATCTTATGAAGTTTCCTATGCTTTCAATCCAATTCCCTCACATCTAATTTCTCTAGATGATACTTAATTAGCTCTAAGTAAATATTTAATCGAATTCTAGTTAATCTCAAGTAGTTGATAAAATCGAATAGCTTGCTAAAAAAAAAATGATAGAATGTTTTCAGACGTTATACTAAATAATTTCTCATAGTATTTTACATAACAATCTAAATTTTCTTTAACTCTAGTATTTATAATTCATTCCTAATTGCTCTTATTTTTTCTGATAAATTGATTAGCAGCGCAAATCAATCGCACCATTTTTTTTTTGAACTATTATATTTTCGCTTTTTCATAAATCTTTTAGCATTTTCTATTTGGTTTTCGTAATTAATGGCATTTTCATAAATTTGTGCAAGTCCAGGGGCATCCCATGTCATTTCACATTTCATAAGTTTGACTACTCCCATGGCTTAAACGGTCGAGCTACAATTTCACTGTAACACCCTAATAAATCCATACTACGCTTAAGTCGTATTACGGCATTTTATTAGTTGTTACTTATGCTCGTGGAAAACTAAACTTCACTTGAAATTAAATTACGCGGAAAATACGGTAATTTTTTTTTTTGAAATACGTCGTCATCTTTGGAAAGTAAAGCCTTGCGCGAGAAGATAGCAATAAACGAGCGTATCGCAAAGATTTCAGTATAAATTGAAGGAACAAGCGATAAATCAAAATACCATGCATTCAAATTATTACAACAACCATATAAATATAATTAGTCTCATAATATCTAGCAAATACATAAAAAGGGAACTCATGGTCATGCCATGGCCCCAAAATATCAAACATACACAAGTCTGACAAGGTCCGATACAAAATGAAATACAAAGGATAAGGAGCAATAATGGAATAGGCCCACGTAGACATATGCTGGCTTCTCTGCCCCTTCCGCGCCCTTCAATCGGATAGACTTAAGTTCTCGAGTGCCTGGTCCCCCTCGCTCCTCGGCCTCGGGGAACATGAGGAGTACGGATGATACGAGGGTGCCTGTTGATCACCTCAATGTGACGGATGCGACGACCAGCAGTATAGCTGGCCACCGAAGAACGTTCCTCGGAGGGATCCTCCTCAGACACGACGAGATAATACTCGGGGAGCGGCGGTGAAGCGGCTACAGCCCTAGGAGTGATCGTCGAACTCACATCAATCACAGGGACCTCTGGCGGTAGCACGGGCTCGGCTGCAGGTAGACTCGGAGACATTGGCTCCATCTCGATTTCTGGCAATGGCTCAGGTGGGAAATCCCAAGGACCCAGCGGCGGTCCAAGGTGAGCCAATGAAACGTCTATAGGGGCTGGCGGGGCTTCTAGCTCCTCTTACTTAAAAATTCGACCCAGGTAGAAATATGTGCAGACTACTGTGGTGGTCGTGGCCACAATAGCGTGAGTATCCCCATCGTAGGCCCACTCATGGTGGGGAGGGTCCATGCTCCACTCCACAGGATGCGCCATAGGTATCTAGTGACGAGACGGAAAAATAACAAGGGTGAGAAATGAGATTTCTTAGTAGGACTCGACCCTAACACATAAGTGTCATCGTCATCATCCCAGCCACTTCGATTTTATAAATGAAAATAGTGAGCATTCAATAGGTTCAATTCTTAGGTTTTTGAAAATATCAATGTCCAAAGTGGGTTCCATTTTAAGTACGTATTTCTCATATGCTAACATCGTGGTATACATAAGAACTTGTATGCCAATCTGTATCATGCATGCACATCTTATGAGTTTCATTCTTTACTTGGGTCGGACTGAGTTCCCTTTTCTTATCTTAACTTGACTTATCTTAAGTCCTTTTCTTTTCACCTACTAAACATAAGTGGTAATAAGCTCATACCGTGGCCATCACCACCATAACACTTCAGTACTTACACTAGCTGGGTCATGCCATGCCTCATGTGAGTCGTGGGTGAAGGGAACTTAAATTAGGTCACCTTCCCTTTTGAAGGATCACACACTTTATTGAATCTCTTCTTATTAAAGCTTATGATGCAAAATATTTCTAGGTCCACAATTTTTACAGAATTTCGGCAGCATAACAGCTAGACCGAAGCTTCCCAAAATTTTGCCAACCAGAGAAACCAATATCATAGTATCATTAAGCATCATATCATATCATCATTATCATATCATTATCATCACATCATCATCATAACATCATGCTTGCACATAAACATAGGCATATTCTCAAGTAAAGTTTTATGAGCTTAGCTTAGTAAATCGGGTGCAAGCTTTTAATTGAAGTTGCCTTTTGTGTGTCCTTTTTGATTAGTCATAGGGCCAATTTGGTCTAATATCCTTTTTGATGCTTTTTAAATTGAATTATGAAGGTTTTCTAATACTTAACGCAAGGGTCTTAATGTCTTAAAGCATATTCCTCATTAACCTTTAACTTTTACCCTAACCAGTTTTACTTTTACAGTGGGGTAGTAACTTCAAAAATTCACCATAATTTCATCTTTTATTCTTTTATTTCGAATTTTGGTATAATTATACTTCTCTGAGTCTATTTTTAAACAAAAGAAACCCTACTCAAAAATTCATTTTGTAGCTTGAGTTATGCACATTTTATTCTGACTGTTCAGACTTAAAAGTTCATCTCGGGTCAGTGACTTTTAAACATTACTGTGAAGTCCTCACCTAGAATCTGCCAAAACTGTTTTATGGAGATGTTCCTCTATGTCTTAGCTTTCTAACGAACTTGGTCCCACTCAAAAATGTTCTGTATAACTTGAGTTATGCATGTTTTATTACCTACTGCCAGGACAAAAACCCCTCTAGGAACAGCAAACTTTGAAAATTCATATCTCTCCCGTTTTAAGGCCAAATCTCATATAGTTTATATGCTTGGAAAGCTCTTTGAGTCTACTTTCAAGAAATTAGTTTCATTACATTTTGAGTTTTGTAGAGTGAGTTATACTATACATATTACAGACTGCTAGAAATCCAGCTTAACTAGCTTTTATACTTTTCACTTCAAGCTTATGGAGAAATTGTTATATCACTTCAAATCACCATTTTTATGTTTTATCTCACCATCATATTCAATGTTTTAGCTACCAAATCAGTATTTTAAAACAAAATAAAGCAAGACACATAAAAACCATCATACCACAAAATTTCATTTCAAAACAACATTTTCATCAAGGTAAGAAAACTCATAGAGTAAGATATGGTCATGAGACCTTGAAGCAAGCTTTAAAACCACCTAGCTATGAAGAGCTTAGGGGTTCTAGAGCTTGAAAAATACATGGAGAAGAAGGGTAAGAGTCATTACCAAAGAGAGCTTTCTTGAAAGATTTGGGATGAGGAGATGGTTGAAGAGAGCCTTCCTTCTTGTAAGCTTGAAAATGGGGCTTGTGTATGAGTGGCTTTGTTTCTCCAAGGACCAAAAATGGTAGCCCTTGAAAGGATTGTGAGTGTGGTGATGGAGAGGAGGTAGGAAGTAGTAAGAAGGTTAGAAGGAAAACAATGAAGCTTGGAAGAAGAAGAGAGTATGAGAGTTAGAGAGAGGAGAGAGCTTGGTGTGTTTTAGTGAGAGGAATGAAAAATGGAATGAGGAGAGAGAGGGGGCAGAAGGTGGCGCACAAAATGAGGGAGGGAGTGAGGTGACTTTGCTTCTTATAACAAGCAAGAGAGTGGAAAAACCTTAGGGCAAAAGAGAGAGTTGTGTTTCCTTTGAGTCTTGGCAATTTGGGTAAAGACCATGTAGTGTTTTTCAAGTGGTTAAAAGCATGAGCTCTCTTAGGATTTGGCTTGGATGGCTATCATCACTCCAAGTGTCACCATCTTGATGGAGGAGAGTACATTTCTTGTCTTGACTTAAGGAATACTACTAGCATAGACTCTTGATCTAGGGGTGTATGATGAGAAGGTAAATGGATGGTTGGATATGACTCTTGCTTTGACCAAACTTTCAAACAATAATTAAAGGGAAGTTTCTACATCTTTATAATTGTTACATTTATCTAAATGTTAATTAATTTGATTGGTTCAATTATACCTTAACACATTTTTCTATTGAAAAGGATTTTTCTTCATTAATTATGTGAAAAGGGTGTGAGGATTAATTTTTGAGTGATTAGGATATGGTGTTTTAACATGCATTTAGTTAATAAGGTTAGGTCACCTTGATTGTATGTTCTAAATCATGGATTAATAAGGATTGGGCAATTAGGTTCTTAATTTTAACCTTTAATGCATTATATTTCAATTGTTGACTTGCCTTTAATTTACTAAGCTCTTGCTCTCGAGATTAATCGATTAATTTTCAATTAATTGCTAACCCCTCTAATTAGCCGGGAACACCGAGCTAATTAACTTAGGCGAAAATGGGGATGTTACATTTACCACATGATTCTGCTCCGCTTAAAGCCCTATTCTGCTAAATCTACAGATGAAAGGACATAGATGTCATTTTCTAAAATGATCTAGGGTCCTTATGGAAATATGCTTGTGGGATCAAAGTGAAATTTTTTAATAGTCCTGGGCAACCCTACAAATAACAAAAGTTCACAGGGGTATCTTTGTACTTTTTTAATTTGTAACATATGGCAGCGCCATATTCTCAATGGCAATATTACGCTTCTCTATAGTTTTTAGTGTAAGGATTGTCAGGGTATATCACTGCCTGATAAATTCTCACACTGCCTAAGGGAAATAGTTCAAGATTTCTATTATTCTTTATTTAAGAAAGTGGAGATGTTACATTTTGCTTTAGATGTTTCAAGTTTTAAAGGTTTTGATGGATATCAAATCAAGCTTTAAGTAAAATTCTGGAGCTGCAAATGATTTGTCAGACACATCCGTTTGTGAGTAAAACAATATGCTTCAAAGCTAAAATGGTTATCATATGAAATGAAGCGTCAAAGTTCGTCGTACTCTTTTTGAATGTGATTATACTAGATTTATCATAGAAAGTTCAAAAGGATAATAGTATAGCACCAAAAAGAAAAAAGCATGCCACGAGAAGGGTCACACCTCATTCAGAAAGATGACTTGATCCAAAAGGGTGAATTGACAAAGTATCTCACCACTAAAAATTTTCTTTATGCTTCATTGAGAAGTTCAAAAAGTCAAACATGATTTGACAAGTTGAAATGAAGACGCTGACAAGTCTGAAAAGTTGGTGAAGACCTCAACAGCTACTTTCCCTCTTCTATGTCATCTAAACTTGTCAAAGAAGAAAGTTGAAGCCTCTCTTTCCAGTCATCGACCAGTAAATCATAGTAGCACAAGGCTCAAGATCTGCGATCTTCAACAGTAACATCTCAAGTCTATGCAAAGCTAGAACACGAAGAAGAAGATAGAGAAGTCACTCTTTGTGCCCCTTTGATTTATGCTCTGTATAGAAGCTTAGTGTGAGTGTAAACACAAGCCTTCAAATATCTCTTGTAACTAAACCCAATACTGGTTGCTGTCAGCTTAGAGAGGCTAGGAAAAATATTACTCATTTAGCTTAGGGAGGCATGGCAAAGACTACTCAGTTGTAAAGCTTGGAGAAGTTCGAGAAAACTACTCGGTTGTAAAGCTAGGAAAGGCTTAGAAAAAGAAAGCTCTTGATATAAAAATCTCAACGAGGAGTTGGGGACTAGACATAGGCATTGGTTTTGTAACATCCCCATCTCGTAAGTAAAACATAATGAAAAACTTTGAATTATTTCTTTTAGGTAGTATGAGAATTTCTCAGGTAGCGTTATGCCATAGCGATCTTCACACTCGGAATTATAGGGTAGTTTGACACTACCGTTGAAAATATGGCACTGCCATATGTTAAAAGTTAAGAAATGACAAAAGTGCCCCTATAAACTTTTGTTAATTGCAGTGATACCCAGAATTTTTAGAAATTATATTTTGATCCAAAGATTTATTTCCACAATAACCCTAGAACTTTCCATAAAATGGCCTTTATGTCCCCACATCTGTAGAATTAGCAGAACGAGGTTTTAAATGGAGCAGAATCACGTGGTGAAACCATAGAATTTAAATCTCTGCTGATTAGGCCATGGTGGCAGTCAGGTGTGAAATGACATGGGATGTCTCTGGACTTCCTCAAAAATATAGAAATGCTATTAGTTGCAGAAAATAGAAAAATACGGCAGAAACTTCGACAGAAAATACTAAAGGGCTTCTGGAAGGCTAAAAGGAATGTAACATCCTGAACCGTAAGGATAGGCCAGGATAGGAGTAAGTTCGGGTCTGATATAAGGGCAAAATAGTAATTAGATAAGCCGTAGAGAAACGAAGGGCAAGGTTGTCATCATTAGATTATAGTGGCAAGGTTGTAATAAGGGCTTTATGGTTGTCAGGAAGGGCAACCGTAGAGAATTTCTGTTTTCAAAAATTTTATGGGTTTCAAGACACTGGTAGGTAACTAAAATACTTGTAATAACCTTAAATTGAGATTCTCTATGTCCGCTTCTTCATGAATAGTGCCAGTACATCAAAACACCAATTTCTCATAGAGGTCACAATAGTACATTTATAATTCAACATTGAACTCATAGAAGCATTAGTCTCATTAAGGCAGAGTTACTACCTCAGTATAATCCTTCAACCCGATTTTTGTAACTCAAGCCATAATTTCTATTTAACTCATTTGGGCTCAATTTTGGATATGTTAAAGTGTTATGTGTCTGTTTTCTAACCTCTTTGGTCCCATCTAGTTTTGATAGCTATAGCTTCAGTTATTTAGGTTTTATCCCGGCCTGCCTTGTGGCTGGCCAGAATCAAACACTTAAAAGAAAATCCCCTAAAAATCGAAAACTCCTCAAACCATATGAAATTGGTCTCATCTTAAAGCTAACAGAACAAAATTTCATTTACAAAAAGTTCCATTCCATTTGACTTAGTAGAGCTTGAGTTATAAGCCCCGAAATCTGACCTTCCTAAACTACCCTATTTTGGCTCAATTTGGACATAGGGAAATTTCTTGGATCATTGGGAGCAAACGAGACCTTATCTAATTCTGAAATTTTTATGGAACATTCTTCTATGTGTAAGCTTTCTAACAAAGTTAGTTTCATTCATTTCCAAGTAGTATAGGGCGAGTTCTAGCCTGAATGACCTAGTCTGCCTAGAATCAAAATCAAAAACCTAGGTCGAAATTCAAAAATTTATATCTCTTCCAATACTAATCCAATGGCCTTATGTGATATATGTATGGAAAGCTCTAGATATCTAGTTTTATATAAAAATGGCTTCATTAAATTTAAATGGTGGTAGGCATAGCCATACAATCCGCCGTACAGACTGCCGAGGGTTTTGGGTTTTCCAGCTCCTCAGCTCTTCGTATTTTCACCCTTTCTTGCTTCGAATTTGGTTTTAACCTCACAAACAGCCAATAAACTAGCCATATATCATCATAATCATTCAATCAATACATCAAAGATTGAGGAAACAAGCCACCACTAGCCAGCCAAGATTAGAGAATCAATATAAGAATTAAACCTCAACCTCTTGCTATGAGTGATTTGGCTTGATTTTGGAGTTTGGGCTTTCAAAACCTTTTTGATCTTGAAGCTTTGATGGAGTTGAGTGAGTGAAGAAGAGAAGGAGAGAGCTGGAGCAGAGGAGAGGAGGCGCAGAATTTGGGCTGAAGGAGAGAAGGAATGAGTTATAAAAGCATGGAGTGGTAAGTAGAATGAAGGGTTGTGATTGGCCAAGAATTGCAAGGCTGAATTTCAGCCAAATTTCCTCCTTTCTTGTGGCCAAAGTGGTGCCACTTTCTTGAGTAAGTGGCTGAGTTCTCAGCCACTTAAAGTAGGATTGATGAATTGAAAATTTATTGGTTTGGTTCTGACAGTTTAAAATACAGTAATCTTACCGATTTCTTTTAAATTAGTAAATCGGTTTCAAGAAAATTTCATGAAATCTTCTATACTTCTAACTTAATTAACTTATACCTACACTCAATTAATTGCTAATCAATTGATCCTAAATAATTATTTAACCAAATTTTAATTAATCTCAATTATTCGATAAAATCGAACAATTAGGCGAAAAACGATAAGAAAATTTTGGTGGATGTTATAGCATAGACCCAACTAGCGTGGGCCAGAGCGGTACTATCTGAGACTTGGACCAGCCCTCGACCAGATTTAAGGGGAATAGACCGGTGCGAGGGTCAGGGAAAGGAAACCCGTTACTCATGTATAGGTATGAGCTCGGACCTGAAAAATAAGCTATTACCTAAGGGTAAGAGAGGTCATTCACCTTCGGGAGACCAAGTACAGAAAAGAGCAAGATCAAGTTGCAAGTTAAAGAAAGAGATGAATTAAGTCAAGTGCATTTGCATACAATCAGGTACAAGCATTTATATATGCATTTCTAATTATCTCATTATGTCATGACGTTATTATGATTCTTACTGAAGTATATTACACTATTCGTGTTTCTATATCTGTCATATAATATGCGAAGTGGTTGTTAAAATATAACCTACTTCGAGAAAGATGTTTTCAACTTAAAATTGAACCACTGCTTGCATATATGTGCTCACATTTCCATAAGAAACCGAAGCGGCTGGAATGTTTATGATGGCACTATATGAGTAATAGTTCAAGTTTACCTACTAAGAGATTCTCACTGCCTGCTTGTATGTTTTTCTTTTCCGTAAATATTCCAACATCGAAGTCGGATATCAAGTGCAAGGCAGAGTACTGGGACATTTTCCGAGCAAGACTTAGGCATAAACCAGACCAAGAGCTATTAAAGCTAGCTAGAGACCATGTCGAAAGCAAGTTCTGTGTATTATGTTAGTCACAATTTCTTTTAAATTGTAATTATTTTATCCTCTATATATTAGAGACGACAAAGTTTATAAACTATTAGTCGGTAATAAAGTGTACAGTTAAAGGGTCATGTATTATATTTTCCACATTTTAAGGATTTTCATGGTGCAGTGACAACCTTTTAATATAACTCTATGACTCGAGCACGGCTTATATGATAGAGGTTGTTACACACCTAAAGAACACCAAGAAAGCAAAACTCTAACAAAATGATTAGACAAATACAAATTTAAGAACAATCTAAGCAAAACTTAATGAAACAAAGAAAAACACAAAAGTAAATAAGACTAAACTAGAACTTAAAAATACTAAAGAACACCAACAAAATAGAACAGAACCTAAATAAACAAAATAATCCAATTAATGTCAATTCCTCGACAACGGCGCCAAAATTTGATATGTTGTTAAACTACTTAAAAACCTTTGCTTGGTTTAGGAAAAATTAGTTTAGTAATGAGCAAAAGGTCGATCCAAGAGGAATTGAATTAATTTAATTATTTAGCTTATTTTAGATTCTGATTCTAATAAACTCTAAAAAGACAAAAAAAAAACACAAAATGGGGGGAGTTTTGTTGTTTCCATAAATCAAACAAAAATTATATTAAAAAAATTACACGAAAATAATAAAAATAAACAAGAGCAAATGATGCTATTTTGTTGAAATCAATTAAAACTGGTTATGGGATCCCTTTTTTCCACCAAATTATATCATGCAATTAGTTCTCAATTTCAGTCTCCAATTCTCCTTTTATAGTTACCAATCATAGGCAATGAAACATCTTATTACCTACACTCTTTTAAATAGATTAAGGAATATCTATTAACCTATTCTAATCACTAATTGACATAGGGAACATCCACCAAGTTCAATTAACAATTGCAACTAGAAGGACGGATTGATTTAAGTTTTGGTCTCTAACATAGGACTAAGTGACTTAGGTTATATTCTCCCTTGCATACAATCAAAACTTGACCATTAAGTTTGCACACAAGTTACTACATATGGATAAAGGATAATGAACATCATAATCCTAAATCTAGCAATCAGCCATAACATGAAATATAAGGGTGGCCAATCCAAACATGTCACATTACTACCATAATCATGAAGTGAGTAGGAGAATACAATCAACTCTCAAGAAAATAAAGGTCTGAAAATCAATTTAATTACATGATAATTTAGGTTTCAAAGTTCACCTATAACCATAAAAATAACTTAGACTAACATTCTAAAGAAAATCATATCACAAATTGAAGAATACATGACATGAGTTAAGAAAGAAAGAAAACATGTGCAGACTAAAAGGTGAAAGCAAAGTTGCCCAAACTCTAATCTTCAGCACCTATCTCTTTTTCTTGTCCTTAATTAAATCCCTAAAGAGCAGCAAAAATTGATGTCCACAGCTACAAGCTTGATTAAAATGTCACTTCTCCAACTCCAATATTGTAACTATGGTTTCTAAGGATGAGTAGCTGAAACCTCTTTCTTTCTCCACAAAAATTTCTCTCTATAGAAAGAGAAAAAATGCTCATTTGTTACTCCTCTCCCCCCTGTGGCTTTGGTCCCTTGCCAAAATGTAACCTCAGCTATCCAAATTGTAACTGCTCCAAGTGTAACTCCACATTAAATTAGCTTCATAGGTTACATTCTCACAAAGAATTGGCGATTATCAGAAATAATTCTGATAATTAAGTTTTTAACAACCTATAATCAGACAATAAAAACCCACAAATGAATTGAACTCAATTGGCCCACCATTCATTAATTAAAATTGACAGTTTCAGTTTTTTTCTGGTAGCTCTGATTCACACGTAAATTTCATTGACCAAATGGACTTGGATGAGAGTAATTCGACCACTATTGGAAAGTTAACATCTTGGGCTTCATTTTTGGCTTTGGAATCATCCTATTTGGGCTTATATCAAGGGAGAACTGAATTAAGCCAAACTGCATTGAATACAGTGACGGGTCAGCGTTAGGCCCAACTTTGGAAGCTTCAATCTTTCTGGTCCGTTGGACTTTTTGATTGATCTTAGTGTCAAATTAAATCTCTGGATGTCTACTTTCATCTCCAAGTGGAATCATGTCATTTTGACTTCGGAGGAAAAAGTTATGCCTTTGAAAACACATACTACTCATGCTGTCCAACATTCATTTCTTAGCATTTTCTTGAATTAGCTCCAAATTGAGTCATTTTACTCTTGTTCAGCTCAAAAATCATCTTTAAGCTTTATTTTCCTACAAAACACAAATAGTAAAATAAAAACATTATATTTACATGATTAAAGCTACGAACAAGCATAGAAAAGAATATAAAATAAGTGAATAAAATGCACTTATCACTGACCACCCTACACTTTAAAAGCCTTCCCATCAACCCCAAACACCTTGAAATCGTGCAGCCTCTCATCTCCTCCTTCCTCCACTATTTCTTCCAAAAACACCTAAAACCTCCATTAAAACACCATCAAACCTTCACCATTTCCAATCACCCTCAAGCACTATCATTCTGCACCATCAAAACACATATTCAAGCCCCCAACAAGCAGCAAGAATCATGTGGAAGCTGCTGCCCAGCCCTTGCTCATATCAAGTTTCAACCTCATATAACGAGTAGGGTTTTCTTTTTCACATTTTAGGCTTCATGCATGAATCTTGTGTGATTTTTTGAGTTGCTTGTGACTTTTAATCTCTATTTCCAGCATATTTGTTCTTCTTTTGTGCTTCTAAAAGTTCTAAAATGATTTGGGAAGTTTGGGGTTTTGACATTTTCTTTTGAGGTTTTGAAGCTTTGATTGATAGTTTTGGTGTTTTCAAGCTCAATACCTTCTAATGGTCTGATTTTAATGAAAAATCTCTTGGTTTTCTTGTGATATATTTCATGAACTAAAGATGGCTGAAGCTATGTGGTGTCACGTTGAGTTTGCTATTTGTTAAACTTGAGGTTATTTGCTTGCTTGTTGCATGTAACTAGATGTAGAAGCTTGAATCTTGGTTTTGAACACAAAAGACATTTATCTCCTCTTGTTTTCATTTTCGGTGATATGTAGAGCAGTCACCTCATGCCATGATTATGTGATGTTTTGGGTTGTATTTTGATGAAATTTAAGTGTTGGATGCATATAGATATGTATCCCTTTGTTTGTAAGGCATAAGAACTTGAAAATACATAATTTTGGTCACGTTTTGTGATGTCGGTGCATGCTATATGAGAAACAACTTTGGAGTTGCATCTTCTCTCATGTTTTCTACTTGGTTTTGGGGTTGTCTTTATGCCTTTCCTTTTGATTAATTAAAGAGTAATGCTTCAATATGTTGGTGTGATTTAGTTAAGCTTGAATCTTGAATAGATTTCAATTCAAGACATGTATCAGCCAACTCAATCTTATATATATATACTTGCTGTCCAGTTCTGTGCATAATTTCCAGCATGATTTCTCATGTATTAAAAGTGTGAAAATTTGATATCTTGATGCCATATAACATATAGTTTCATGATACATGCTTGTATACTAATTATATGTGAAATTAGTGCATGAAAACTCATGTTTAAGTTGATTTATATGGCTCCCTTTTTTGGGGGCAGCACTTTAAATCATCTTAATCTATCAAATTTAAGCATCTAAATGGTTGGCTTTATGTCTTGATTGATGAGTTTTCATTAGAATAGATTTTTGAGTTAGTACATGCAAGATAGATGCTTATTCCTTTAATTCATGCGCTTGAATATATGAACTAGTTTAATTTATAAAATTTTGCTCCTTAAGCTTGAACACTCATCATGCTTTTGAAAGTGTTTTTATGTTCTAAGATGTTGGCTTCATGCTTAAGAATGTATATGATCATATTATGTGCACGATTATCAAGTTTCTTGTGTTTTTTAGTTGGTTTTATATATTAAAAGTTCAACTTCATTTCTACCCTATTTTGGACAGCATACATCTTATTTTTATTTCTCTTGATTTAGTGTTTTATAAACTTAATTTGATGTCTTGAATCATTTATTTTCACTTGATTAAGTTTTGTGCACAAGTTTGAAAAGTTTTGAAGCAAAATACCATGATTATTGCCATATATATGTTTCGGCCATAGACTTTTCTTTTACATGGAGATTGCTTTAATTATTTTATTATATTGAAGTGTTTTCAAATCTTTAAACATGTTAGAATTAGTATAGTTGTATGATAGTTTTTTTTGGAACCATTAAGACTTAATAAGACACTAAAAGCCAATTAAAACTTAATAAAATGAATCTTTATCTTTGCTTGGAATTTATTACCTTAACCTATGCTATTGGAATT
Source organism: Pterocarpus santalinus (assembly GCA_031439595.1). Taxonomy (NCBI): domain Eukaryota; kingdom Viridiplantae; phylum Streptophyta; class Magnoliopsida; order Fabales; family Fabaceae; genus Pterocarpus; species Pterocarpus santalinus. The sequence goes on from CM062529.1 coordinate 31,642,197, forward strand.
GCATGGACTTTGAATTGTCATCAGACCATCAGCTTATGCTAGACCTATTTGAGAACTTTATAGGTCATACCTATGCATTGGAGGACCTTTGCTTGGATATGGACTTATGGACTTTGGATTTTGGATATTGGACTTGATCATACTTGTAATCACATCAAAGAACCTTAATTATGAAGATTTAAGTTAAAGGTCCTATTAGAAATGTCATATGAACTATTTAATTCTTTGCTTGAACTAGTTTTCTAAACTTTGGTTTAAGATCAAGTGTTTTGAATTATTCTTTGAATTACTATTGAAGTCTTGATTTGCGTAAAGAACATAATCACTTTTACATAGGTTTTGAAATATATGTATGAGTATATAAATGAATGATATGTGTTCTAGCGTTCTTTGAGCATAATTGAATAATGTGCTATAATATGTACTCTTGTATGATCTATGTCTAAGTATGTTACTGTTATACATGCTATGATATTAAAAATATCTAATCATGATTTTGGTGTGCATATGAATATATTTGTGAATTAATACATTTGGTTTAAGTACATATGTTTTCAATCATTCTTTGTGAGTTGTCTTTGGGAAGCTTGGTTTGCATAAGAACATGTTCATTTTTATTCAACATGAGTTTCAAAATTATGCATGAGAGTTTGGATGAATTATATGTGTTTTTGTGCTTTGTATGGATGATTAATTGATTCATGTGTTGCAATATGTATTCTAATGCTTGTATATCCTATGTCTAATACCTTTATGAGTTATGTGCCAATTTCTTATCATGACTTTGATATGCATATGAATATATTTGTGACTTAATATGTTATGTGCCCTTGATGAAATTGATGATTCTTATGTGCCCTTGATGAAATTGATGATTCTTTATTGATGAATGCACATGAATATGCCAATGAGCTTGTTTTAGATATTAGTAATATGTGGTTTGAGTATGGCATGATGGCATTACAGTTAAAAATGAAATTATGTGCACTCTATACTATGAATGAAATAATTCATGTTATGTGCATTTTTTGATTTGAATATACTCATTTATGTAATGAGAAAGATATGAATGAAATTGTATATGTGCATATTATGAATGGCTGCTATAAGCTAATTAAATGAATAAGTGAGTCTATGCGCCGCACCATGTAGTGGGCAAGCCACGTATTTCATTAAGTGACACCTTTGGCCCCGCCAAGATAGTAGATCAGGACATGGTGATCACTGAGTCTGGTAGTGGATTGAAACAGCACCTTAGGCCCCACCGAGATAGCAGATAAGGACATGGCAATTCACTAATTTGACTAGGGGACACCCTAGCAATGAGAGCTCTCGCAGATCCAGATTATTGATGCAAACCTGAAAACTTCAGCTGTCAGAAAAGATTAGTAAGCAGCATAAAGGAAATTGACAGTATACTTGGCATTGTTTATGGAATATATTATTGATGATGATAATTATACTACTGTTTTACTGTTCATGCTTATTGCTATGCACTGCCACCTTGCTTGACATTATGAAACAATTGGGAATGATATTTTATCTTACCAACTGCCTGTGCTTTCTTTTGCTACTAAATGTTCTAATATTTTACCAATGACCTAATTGATTATATATTATACATATTGTTGCACTCCTACCTTCTTCTTATCATTTTTGGGATAAAGCAGGACTCCCTTAGAAATACTGCCCTACTGGAAGATTTCTCTTTCCTTATTTTCTTGGTATTTATAGATTGCAGGATTCGCTATAATAATGAAGATAATAATAGCACAAGACCTTACCCTTGCGAGGAAGTAGATTATGTAGCTAGTTGTGTATTAGCTTCTTGAGAAGTTATGGGCATCAATGTTTGTCCTCTGGCTTGTAACTCAGGTGTTCCTATTGTAATTGTAGAAATGTATCTGAATAATAGATATTTATAGTGATTAGTTGTTTTAAGCTTAGGCTTCCTATGGATGTAATATAAAGTAACTACTTTATTCATATTTAGAATTGATAAATGAATTTAATGTATATTGGGTAAACTAACTAAATCAAGAAAAGAATTTTGTAGCTTCCACAAAATTTAAAAAAAAAATTGCTCAAATTTTACTTAAGGTTAGGTTGTTACACAAGAGACATAGATTCTAACTCCAATAAGGGAATGTACTCTGCTAGTGGCTTGGGCTCTAATATTGGCTTTACTTCTATCATGATTTCGTACTCTAACAAGGCTAAGGGAAGCTGCAAGAACTCTGAATGGTCCACAGGTGCAGGAGGAGGAAGGACCTTGGCTGCTTCATCTAGATGACTCATGTATAGTAGCATATATGCATTAGTTGTGGTCATAACCACTACAGCATCATGCACTCGATCATAATGCCACTCAACAGTTGGGAGCATCACAAAATGCTCCATCGGAGATGCCATTCTTGTCTAAAGATGACATGAAAAGTAAGGGTGAGAAATCGAGATTTCTCAGTAGGATCCTAACATGAAAACTAATGTGTCTTCGTTATCGTCCCAATCACTTCGGGTTTATTATAAAAAGGTGAACATACAATCAATTTATTTGATTAAGTTCGAATATGTGATTAGCTGAAGTGAGTTCATTTTAAACATACCTCTTTACATAAGTCTAGAGCATAGAATGATAAAGCATAATTGTCATGTGATAATGGTGCATAATAAATGCAATGTTAAATAACAATATGTACATATGCTTAATGCAACTTTAGTAACTCGATCTTAGGCCTTGTGCCTCTTGACTTTCATACTGAACTCCTTTAAAGTCTTGTTACTTGGTCCACCCTCATAGGCCTTGTGCCTTTCAGAAGGTAATGAGCTCATATTATAGCCTTCACCACCTTGGTGTTCCCATACAAGAAAGGGGGAAAAGGGGTGTCACCTTCTCTTGTGGAGGGATCTTGAGGGATCACCTTCCCTTGTGCAAGGATCATATCCATTATCTGGTCTTTTGGGGTAACCTTCCCTTGTGGAAGAATTATACCCTCAGTTCTTTTCTTTTATAGTTAATGCATAACATGTAAATGTACCATGATGAATAAAAGCAAATTCAGCCAATCGTACATAATCATTAATACCGTAATTCATTCTAAATATACAAACTTCATAGCATATATAGCAACAAACAACTATAATTCAAATCAGTATGTAACCCAAAGGTCACATGTAAGTTCAATATTTTCACTTCACAGTTCCAATCATGCACGGGTAATTAGTTGTAAACTAACTGTCACAACTAGAGCGCAACAGGACGGCAAAACCATAAAGAGAAATAAAATGAAAATAGAAATTGACTAAATGAAAATGAAAATGACTAATTGAGAATGATGTATAATGGAAAGAAAATGATGTAATGTGGGAAATGATATGATATGGGGATTAAGTGCTTGTTTGGATTCCAGTTTGTATTCACCAGATGACCTTTTAGGAGAAGGAAAATACTTTGTATAGTAAATCTTAGTTTTTGGTTTAACTTCTTCCAAAAGGAAGACCTTTTGGAATAAGTATATTTGAAGTTACTTTTCATTCTAGAAAAAGACCTTTTGAAAAGGAATCTTACTATTACTCTCACATTAACAACCAAAAGTAATTTTATTTTATCCTATCTAAACAAAACTCATTCTCCTAAACTTACTTTTGACATATTCAAACCAAACAAAAATCATTTTTTTAAAAGTAATTCCTCTAAAAGGTTTTCTTTTAAAAGACCTTCTCCCAAACGTTAAATCAAACGGACCCTAAGTTAATGAGAAATTGTTCGAGGGAGTCGCCATCAAATTTATTTTATAATGAAAAAATATTGGAAAAACCTTTTATTAATTTTTTATTAAAAAGAAAAAACAAAGGATGGCCTTCAAGAACCAGATTTAAGTTCAAGAGTCGATTATGCATAAGAAAGGTTTGAATTTTAATCCTACTGCATCCCTAATACATCCGTCCTTTAGATGGTTACCTTAAGTAAGTTGTGCAAACTAATAACTCTGACAATGTTTATTTTACCCTCTAAACACAAGATTAATAGTAGCTGATTTTTCATAAAAAAGAGAAAAACTTTATCTTTTTTAGATATTTTTTGTTTATTAGAATAAGATATTTTTAATTCAAAAAAATTATTTTTATTTTATTTTTAGGACTAACAAGGATACAACAATTACTGACAAGTGGAATAAAGAAATTGAGAAAAATTAATTTTGACTGGACTTACGCTTCTACATATCCTCCAGTGCAATGAGGAACTCAAAACCACGTGATTCTTTACAAATGATAGTGTGTTGGTTGATTTTATTTATAAAGAAGAATTTTTTATATAAATTTATAACAATATTTTTTTAAAATAAAAATAAATATATTTTTTATTTAATATTAATGCCAAATTCTATCAGCATTCCAGGCAAAACCTAATGAGGCCTCAAGAGTTTCAGGAAGAGCTTGATCAATCGGTACTCCGATCCTCTTTGAATATTTCTGCTATCAGCCAGTTTCAAAATTATGTTATTTTCAATGGAACAATATATCAAAATGAATTATTATAGTCATTTCTTTAAATTAGTAATCTTTTTATTTCTTAAAAAAAAAAAAGAATTATGATTATAACATTTGGATTTAACAAATTTATTTACTATTATCATTTATTTATTTTTGTATAAATGAAAACATATTTTTATTTTATTATATAGTTAAAGTCAAATTTTATCAGCACTCCTGATAAAATCTAATATAAAGCCTCAAGAATATTAGAAGAGTTTGGTTAATTGATACTATGATTCTCTCCTATTTTTCTATCATCGGCTAATTTCAAATTATTTTATCGATGCAAAATTTCAAGTGAAAGATTAAAATAAATTATTTTTATTTTGTTTATCTATTTACTTTATTATTATTATTTCTTTTATGAAATGGAACCAAAAATTAAGCCCCGAAAAAAAAAAGATTAATTATAGAGAAAAAAAGAATAATAGAAGAAAAGAAACAAATTAAAGTCATAAATAAATTAGTATGTCAACATAAATAAACAAGTATGAATAAATGAGTAAATAATTAGGTAAGCAAAGTCGCCTATTTGAAAGGAAAGGAAAGGAAAGAAAAATAACAAATCAACATAATGAAATCAGAATATAAAATAAAAAATGAAAGAAAGCAATAAAAAAAAAAAAAAAAAGTGGACCAACTTATCAAAGAAAACTAACAGGTTGAAGACCGAAAATTGAAGACCGAAAATGAATCACAAGAACTCTGGACTATGGCCATCAATAAATTCCAAATAGAACATTGTTAATAAAACACAATTCACGCCCAAAAAAATAATAATAATAATAAATAAAAACACAATTGCAACAAAATAAAACACAATCAGAATAAAAAGAAAACGAATAAAGACACAATCACAGCAATAGAAGGTTCTCGGTCCTTTATCTCTTGGGGTGTGGGCGTTCACTTCTTCATACAAACAAGAGAACAGAAGCAAAGGCGTGGGGTTTCAGGCGGCATTGGTGGTAGCAGTGTGGCTACTGCAAGGCAGCAAGTGGAGGGAAGGCGGCTTGTCACGGTGGTGGTGCGTGGTGGTGTACCTGGTGGTTCAAGGTGGTTGGGGAAGTGGTTTGCTTGTTGGGCATTTTTTTTTTCTTGTTTTGTTATGGATTGGTATTGTTGCTTAGTTTTGGGGGCCTTTGTTCATGTTTGTTTTCCTAGAAAAAAAATTGGTTCTGGGGTGGGCATTATGCTTGATGGAGTTGTGGGTGAGGCATTTGTGATTGGTTTTGTTTTTGATTTATGGTTGATATTGGAAGTGTTGGTTTCTATGGTAATTGTTTAGATCATTCTTTTTCTTCTTCTATTATTTCTTGTATTTGCAAAATGCAAAAAATAGGGCGTGTAGTGTGTGATAGTGAAGACGTGGGGTGTGTATATGTGTGAATTGTTAGCTCCAATGCCCTTCAAAAGCCATTCTGTGGTTATGAATCAAAATGAGCATTAAAGTTTTGATGAATTCCAAATCACAGTTTAAGCTAATCTTGTTATATATGAATGACTTTTTTCTATAGATGATTTCTTTCATGAAAAAGATCTTAATTGTTTGCGTTAACTGGTGCATTAACTGGTTGAGAATCAACAAAGCCTTGTTATCCATCGTTCTTTTATTTCAAATAGTTGGTATAGAATATATGCTTTGTATATACTTCTTGTTTTATCACGAAAGAAACAGAAAGAAAGGTTCAAAAGGATGAAATTGCAATATCAGAAGGGAAAATCATGTCTCAAGAACAAAGACTATTCATCTAGAAAGATGGCTCTGTCCAGAAGGGATATCTCCAGAAACATACTTCTCATGAAATGTTATACCTTCAAAGCTTCCTCTGCACGCTTCATAGACAAATTCAAAAAGTCAAAAAGGTGATTTGACAAGATGTAGAAGAGGTGCTAACATATCTGAATAGTTGGCAAACTAACAAACAACTACTTTTTCACTTCTACGTAAGTTTTGAAGAATAGGAAAAAGGAAGGTTATTTCTTCTCTGTCCAGTCATAGACCAGCAGACCAAAAGAATCATAAGGATCAAGGCCTATGAACTTCAAACATCATATTTCGAAGTCTATATAATGCTGGAAGTCAAAGAAGAAGAGTTAGACTGTTTGAATATTTCTTATGTAAAAAGGCTTCCTTCTTTCATTCTTGTCTACTGTTTGTAGCACCAAAAAGTTATCTATTGTAACTTTAGTCCAAAAATTTTCTCTTTTGTTTTGTAATAGAAAATATTTTCTCTTTGAGAATTTAGAGAAGTCACACACATAGTACTTTATTGTCTATTCTTTGTTGAGAAAATTAGTGTGACTGCTCAAACCAAAACATATTGTTTACATCATTCGTATCTAGACCCAATAGTGGTTAGTGTGAGGTTGGGGAGGCTAAGAAAGCACTACTCCTTTGTAAAGCTTGGCAAGGCTTGGAAAAAGACTACTAGCTTATAGGAAACTTGGAGAAGCTTAGACAAAGAATACTCATAGTTTATAAAATCTCAACAAAGAATTGGGGACTGGAAGTAGGCAAGTGGTTTGGCCGAACCAGTATAAAAATCTCTTGTGTAATTTTTCTATCTCTTATCTTGTTATTTGACTTAATCACATAAGCTCTTTTCTATTCAAACTTTATCTGAAATAAAACTAATTCTGTTCTATATAGAACTTAACTGTTTATAAACTAACAAAATCGCTTTCAAAATCCAAGTCTTGAACTTAAGATAAATTGTTTCATTAAAGTTTTTCACGTTATAAAGTTTCTTAAAAGCACGATTCAACCCTCCTTTCTCATGCTATCCCATCCAACAATTGGCATCAGAGCCTAACTCTGGGATTGAGCTTCCTAATAGTTGCAAAGGTCAAAGATCCTATCAAATGGCTCAACAGATAAATTATATTGTAGAAAGTCACTCTATAAATCATCCCCTATACTTTAATAGTGAAAAATATCCTTACTGGAAAGATAGAATGAGACTCTTCATCAAGTCCACAAGTCTAGATATGTAGGAGATAATAGAAAATGGTGACTATATACCCATGGATGAACAACCAACATCTCAATAAGTTGCAAATCCAGAACAGCCTCCACTAGTAGTAGTCAAAATGATTCCGAGAAATGAATAGACTAACCACCATAAAATCAAGGTTCAAATGAATGCCAAGGCAAAGTACCTTCTCACATGTGCCTTGAGTAAAAGTGAATATGACAAGATCATATCCTGTGATTAAGCTAAGGAAATTTGGGGTAGAATTCATGTGTTGCATGAAGGAATGGACCAGGTTAAAGAAACCAAGATCAGCATGTTATTTCATCAACATGAAATGTTCAAAATGCTAGAGCATGAAAATATTGATGAAATGACAACTAAATTTATGCATATCATAAATTAGCTGAAGGCCTTAGGCAAAAAGTACACCAATGCAAAGATGGTGAGAAAGATTCTGAGGAGTCTTTCAAAAGTCTGGTGTCCAAAAGTCATAGCTATTCAAGAAGCTAAGGACTTGAACGTACTTAGCTTAGATTGTTTCATTGGGTCATTAAAGACTGATGAGATTAAGCTAAATGAATCAATTGATGAAGCTGTCAAGAAAGGAAAATCTATTGCTTTGAAGTCCACTCAAAAAAGGACTCAATCTTTCAAAGCCTTAAAAGCCTCAGAAGAATCTGAAGAAGAAGAAGATGGTTCCTTGGATGATGATGATGATAGTGATGAAATTGCTCACTTAGTGAGAAAGATCTCAAAACATGGATTAAGAGGAAGAAGAAGAACCTTGTTCCCAAGAAAGACAAAAAGGGCAATGCCAAACAAGATGAGATCATCTATGTTGAGTGCAAAGAACCTGGACACGTCAGATCTAAATGTCCTAGACTGAAGAAAGCCTCGAGAAAGAAGACTAAAAAGAAGAAAGCTATGATGGCTACATGGGAGGATCTAGATGAAGAACAAGAAAATGCAGAATCACAAAGTGAAAAAGAAATTGTAGCAAATCTGTACTTCACAGCTGACATTATTTTAGATGAAGAAACTGAGGTACATGATTTTGAACCTGAACTCACTTTTAAAAATCTTGAAAAAGCCTATGATAAACTCTTAGATGAGTCCAAGTCTCTTGCTTCTCATTATGCCTATCTACAAAAGGATTTTTGAAAACTATCTTTGGAGTTTGAAAAACTCAAGATTGAAAAAAAGAAGGTTGGACATGAAAATGATAGATTACAAAATGACAATGTCCTTCTTCAAAAGGATGTAATAACCCTGAAAACCAAAGTTTCTGAAACTCACTCAAAGTCAGCTTCTGACGTTTCTGAGCTTCAGAAAATTGTAAAACCTCTCAAATTAGATCTTGAGAAAATGGTTAATGGCTCAAACAATCTGGACTTGATGCTTGGTGGCCAAAAGCCTTATCTTGACAAAACTAGTCTAGGCTTTGAGATGGGAAATGATGAGCATCATCCAAAGATTCCTCATATCAAATTCCTGCAAATATATATTGTTTTAAAAAGGAACACTCTTCTGAAAAATGCTTCTCCAAAAGGAAAGCCAAACTAAAAATGAAAAAGCCCAAAAACTCTACTAACACAAAGGACCCAAGAAGATATGGGTACCTAAAATTAAAATTTCCTCTGATGCAGATGTGTCTTAAATCTATACATCAAAGGGAAAAAAAGTGGTATCTAGATAGTGGATGTTGCAGACACATGATTGGAAACTAATCCTAGTTCAGAAACCTCAGACCTAAGGATGGTTTAATAATGAAATTTGAAGTAATGTTGGTAAGAACAATTCCAACTTAATAACTGATGTTATGTTAGTAGAAGGGTTGACTCACAATATTCTAAGCATTAGTCAATTCTATAAGCAAGGCTACAAAGTTGTGTTTGAACCTTGGCAGTGTATTATTAAAGATTCCACTACTGATAAAATTATTCTTACTGCTAAAAGGCATAATAATACTTATGTATTATATCTAGATGATCTTCTAGACCAAAATGTAGAATGCTTAGCTTCCTTTGTGGATGAAAAGTGGCTATGGCATAAGCAGTTTGGTCATGCTTATATGAAACTAATTTTGAGATTTCTCAGAAGGAGCTAGTAAATGGTTTGCCTAAAATTAATTTTGAAAATGACTCTTCTTATGAGTTTTGTCTATGAGGCAAATAGACAAAAAGTTTCTTCTATAGTAAAAATGTGGTTTTTGACTACCAGACCACTTGAGCTTTTACATCTTAATCTTTTTGGACCAACTAGAACTGCCCGTCTTGGTGGTAAAAAATATAGTTTAGTCATTGTAGATGATTATTCAAGATTCACAGCAGTTATATTCTTGATCTATAAGGATGAAGCTTGCAAGGCCTTCAAATCTTTCTCAAAAAGAATTCAAAATGAAAATGGTTTTTGCATCACTTCCATCAGATTAAATCATGGTGGAGAATTTGAATATCACTCTTTTGAAAAATTTTGCAATGAAAATGGCATTTCTCATAACTTCTGTTCTCCTAGAACTCCTCAGCAGAATGGAATAGTGGACAGGAAGAACAGATCATTGCAAGAAATGGCTAAAACTATGCTTCTCGAAAGTGGTTTATCAAAAGGCTTTTGGGTAGAAGCAATTAGCACTGCTTGCTATATTCAAAATCGTATTTTCTTAAGGCTTATTCTAAAAAAAAAAAAAAACCCCTATAAACTATGGAAGGGGACAAAACCCAACATTTCATATTTTCATATCTTTGGAGCTAAATGTTTTATACTTAACACCAAGGACAAACTTTCAAAGTTTGATCCAAAATCTGATCCTGAAATTTTCCTAGGATACTCTTCTATTTCAAAAGCTTACAGGGTGTTCGACAAGAAGACTCAAGTTGTGGAAGCCATTCATATAAGCTTCTTACAAAAGAAGAATGACCTGAATCAAAAGGTTGCAGATCTGGAAGAAGAAATAGAAAATATGTCATTAAATGACAATTCCCAGAGTCAGTAGAACCTTCAGATTGCCACTAGTAATAATGATGATAATGTTTTTGAACTTCTCTCATATCAACATGTTTCTGATGATATTTTTGAAGAATCAGAAGGTACCCCTCTGAAGCGAAGATATACTAGTACAAGAGACTTGAGAGCTATATCTAAAAACCAAATTATTGATGTACCTTCTCAAGCAATTAGAATAAGATCTTTACTTAGAAGCGAATCCAATCTTGCTCTTCTCAAGCCTTGACTGATCAATACTGAATTGAAGCAATGAAAAAGGAGTTATCTCAGTTTGAGAAAAGCAAAGTTTGGACTCTTGTCCCTCTACCAAAAGGACAATCTACTATTGGGACTAAATAGGTATTCAGAAACAAGCTTGATGAAAATGGAAAAGTTATTAGAAATAAAGCAAGATTGGTGGCACAAGGTTCTAATCAGCAAGAAGGCATTGACTATGATAAAACTTTTGCCTCTATAGCAAGATTGGAAGCAATCAGAATGCCACTTGCTTATGCCGCATAGAAAGGATTTATGTTATTTCAAATGGATGTAAAATCTTCCTTTTAAAATGGTTTCGTATCTAAGAAAGTTTATGTCAATCAAACTCCAAGTTTTGAAAATGAAAATTTTACTCACCATGTCTTTGAGCTATCAAAAGCCTTATATGGTTTAAAGCAAGCTCCTAGAGCTTGGAATGATAGACTTAGCTCTTTTCTAATCAAAAATGGTTTTGTAAGAGAAAAAGTTGACACCACTTTGTTTATTCTTTATAATAAAAATGATTTTCTGATTGTTCAGATTTATGTTAATGATATCATTTTTGGAGCAACTAGTCAAAATTTGTGCAAGAATTTCTTTGAACTTATGCAAGGAGAATTTGAGATGAGTATGATGGGAGAACTTAAATACTTTCTTAGACTACAAATCAAGCAACAAAAGGATGGAATTATGATTCACCAAGAAAAGTTTGCTAAGGATATGCTCAGAAAGTTTGATATGGACAAGGCCAAGACCATCAGTACTCCCATGCATCCTTCTTAAGTTCTAGAAGCTAACGAAGAGGGTGAAAGAGTTTCTGAAACACTTTATAGTGTTATGATTGGATCTCTACTGTATCTTACTGCTAGTAGACCTAACTTGCAATTAGGTGTGGGAATTTGTGCTAGATTTCAATCCAATCCCAAACAATCACACTTAAATGCTATTAAGAGAAGTTGGTACTACTAATCTTGGTCTCTAGTACGAGAAAGTTACTGTTTGCACTGTTGCAGGCTATATGATGCTGATTTTGCTGGAGATAGAGTTGAAAGAAAAAGTATTAGTTGTTGTTGTTGCTTTCTTGGAAAGTCATTAATAACATAGTCAAGCAAGAAGTAGAACACTATTTCTCTTTCAACTGCGGAGGCTGAATATGTGTTTGCTGCAAATTGCAGTACTCATATTCTATGGATTAAGCAACAACTAGAAGATTTCAATCTGAGGTATGCCAAAATCCCTATATTGTGTGACAATACTAGCGCAATTAATCTCACAAAGAATCTCATTCAACATTCTAGATCTAAGCACATTGACATCAAGCATCATTTCATAAGAGATCATGTTCAGAAAGGAGATATTGAGTTAAGATTTATTAATACTGAAAGTTAGATTGCTGACTTTTTTACAAAACCCTTAGCTAAAGATCGGTTCTGTCATGTGAGGAGCCTTCTAAACGTGATTAGCTTTTAATGATTCATATACATTGCATCTGGTATCTCTCTCTCTTGAGCAAAAATAAACGTTGAGATTGCTGCATCCAAATTGTAACATCCCCACTTTCGTAAGCAAAGTATAATGACAACTTTGAATTGTTTCCTTTAGGCAATGTGAGAATTTCTTAGGCAACGCTATGCCATGATGATCCTCACACTCGGAATTATAGGATACTATAATACTACTGTTGAAAATATGGCACTGCCATATGTTAAAAATTAAGAAATGATAAAAGTGCCCCTATAAACTTTTATTAATTACAGTGATACCTAGAATTTTTAGAAATTATATTTTGACCGCAAAGAATTATTTTCACAATAACCCTAGAACTTTTCATAAAATGACCATTATGTCCTCACATCTATAGAATTAGCAAAATAGGATTTTAAACAGAGCAGAATCACATGGTGAAACCGTAGAAGTTTAAATCTCTGTCGATTGGGCCATGGAGGCAGTCTGGTGTGAAATGTCGTGGGATGCCCCTGAACTTGCTCAAAATTACAGAAATGCCATTAGTTACAGAAAATAGAAAACAAAAAGGCTTCGAATTTGCAAGATTGTCTAATTTACGTCGTTAATCTATTTATTCGGTTTCAATAGTTATGTGAGGGCAATTAGAAGTTAATTAAATATTAATTAGGAGTTAATTAGATGTTAATTAAAGAAATTAATGTTTTACCGATTTGAGGGAAATCGGTAAAGATTTGGTATTTTAAACTGTCAGAACCGAACCAATAGAAATTATACTGTGAGAACCCTAAGATGGATGGTGTAACATCCACTGTTTTTCGCTTAATTATTCGGTTTTACCGAATAATTGAGAATAATTAAAATTCGATTAAACAATTATTTAGACTCAATTGATTAGCAATTACTTGAGTTTATATAACAGAGAATTAAGTTAGAGTATAGGAGATTTCATAAAAATTTTATTGAAAACTGATTTACCGATTTAAAGGAAATCGGTAACATTACGGTATTTTAAACTGTCGGAACCGGACCAATAAAATTGCAAGCCTCAAACCCTATTTTTAGTGGCTGAGCCCAAAAGTGGCGCCATTTGGCCCACACAAAGGCAAGAGGGCTGGCTGATTTTCAGCCATGGAAAGCCAACCAATCAAATTGCAAGAAGAAAGACACCTAAGCCCCGCCATGTGATCAGATTTTCAGCTCCTTTTGACTCCCATTCAGACCACTTCTACGCCACTTTTCTCTCCTCCCATTCAGCTCTCTTTCTCTCATCTTCACACACCAAAAACTCAAGCCAATTTCAGCCTTATTCATCCAAGCTTTAAGAATCCAGCACAAACACTTGAATCAAAGGTAGGAGTTTAATAATTACATCAAATTTGTGCTATTGGCTGGCTGAGCTTGGATTATTTTTATGATTCTTGATGTGTTAAATGGAGGATTATGATGATATGTGATTGACTTTGGGCTTTTGGTTTGGTTAAAATCGAATTTGAAGCAAGAAAGAATAGAAAAGAGAAGAGCTGAGGGGCTGGAGAACCAAAACCCCTCGGCAGTCCGTACGGCGGAGTGTACGGCTTTGCCTACAGCTAATTAAATTGGATGGAACCATTTGTATATGAAACTAGACATCCAGGGCTTTCCATAGACATATCATATAAGGCTTTTGTATTAGAATTGAGGGAGATATGAATTTTTGAATTTTGACCTAGGGTTTTGACTCTGGCTCTGGGCAGATTAGATTTTTTAGGGTAGAACTTGACCTATACTACTTGAAAATAAGTGGAACTAACTTTGTTAGAAATCTTACACATAGGAGAATGTCCCATAAAAATTTCAGAATTTTATAAGTTCCCAGTTGCTCCCAGTGCTCCACGCAATTCGCCCTATGTCCACACCGGGCTAGAACAGGGCAGTGTAGGAAGGTCCGAATTTGGGGCTTGTAACTTGAGCCCTACTAAGCCAAATTGAGTGAAATTTTTCTAAATGAAACTTTGTTCTGTTAGCTTTAATATGAGACCAATTTTGTATGATTTGAGTCAGTTTTCGATTTTTAGTGGATTTTTATTTTTAGTTGCCTAATTCTGCCTAGCCAATGGGCAGGCCGAGATAAAATTTAGATATCTTGAGTTATAGATACCAAAATTAGGTGGGACCAAAGAGGTTAGAAAATAGACTCATACCACTTTAACATACTCAAATTTGAGGTCCAAATGAGTTAAAATGAAATTATGGCTTGAATTACAAAAATCGGGTTGGTTGAATATGCTAAGGCAGGAATTCTACCTTAATGAATTTGATATTGGCATGAGTTTAATGTTGGAATATAAATGTGATGTTGTGTTCTTTATCATAAATTGATGTACTGGTTAGCTGGCACTATTCATGGGGAAGCGGACACGTTCCATTATGCTGCTGAAATTTCGGTAGAACCCATGTACAAGCTATGAATTACATGTTAATGCATATGCACTCTTATGAAAGCCATGAAAGTTATGAAAAGGATTATATTACTATGAAAGTTCCATGCTACTTGGACCAGCCTCGGATAAGAAGTTAAGGGGAATAGATCAGTGGGAAGGTCGGGAAAAGTGAACCCGGCATTCCTGTATAGGAACGAGCTCGATCCTGATAAGCAGACTATTACCTAGGAGTCTAAATGGCCAAGAACTCCCAAGGGACCAAGAGATGGAAAGAATAATGATGATGAAAAGAAATGGAAAGACTTATGAGGAAATGGTTCATGATTTAGTTTGCCTGACCACATGAATGCATGAATACATGGCATAGTTATGTCAAGATGTTTACTGTTACCTCTTATATGTATTTGCTGCTGCTCGTTTATTATCCTGTTTATTACTATACAAATCATTATTAGTAGTGTATTTATCTTTTCATATCTTCTAAAGTAAAACTGAACCTTGCCTCGGATTAGAAATTTTTTTTTAAACTCATTAAAATGGATATTCCAGTTTGAACACATCTTTTTATAATTAAATAAAACCCGCGGCAACTGAGAATGTGTGTGACGTCAGTACCAGTATACCCGAACCCTACTGAGAATTTTCTTGAAATTCTCACCCCGTTTGTACTTTCCGCATCATTCTCAGACACTGGCGATGGACTCCACAGCTACCCTCTTCATTGAGATTCCAACGTTACAGCTCCACCATGATCCAGAGCTAGACTCCTTGTACATAGCTGGTTCGTGCAACTTCCGTTTATACCTCTTCAGCAACAGGAACTTTGATGTTCCTTTACACCATCCCATCTTCGACCCTGCTACCCCTTATATTGCCGTCCCTCTGCACATGGCACACCCACCTCCTGCACCTCCTGCACCCGCAACACCGGGAGCACCTGCTGACCCTGCCCCTGAGTCACCACCACAGGTAGTCCCCGACATCCCGTTGAGTTCAGAGAGTGACCCCTCCGAGGCCACCGGCTCGTCGCCCTCTTCCTCCTCGGGACCTAGCGTAGACTATACACCGGCCGAGCCTGGCATGGCTAACGGCTACCTGACGGAGTAGCTTAGCGGCAGGAGATGTTGTACAGTATGACCCTCTTTTGGACAGCATGTAGCTTTGGGTCATAAACTTGATTATAGGGTTAGCAGTAGGTTACAAAATGTCCTCTGAGGACCATAGGGTATTTTGACTGATACGGGAATTATGGTCTTTTTGATATACCAACCCACTTATGTATTCTACTTTAAAACTCTGTACATAAACTAAAGCAGTGGCTTCTGATATATACATATGTTTGCACGTATACAGTAACGCTATTGTACTATTCTTATCTTTGGTGATGTTTTGTTCAATTCGTTCCACTTTTAGTACGGCAGCACGCCGTTTCGTTTATAAAATTAAATAAAATAAAAGAGATTTAAATGATGATGACAATTTTAAAGAAGAATAAAATAGGAAAGGTAAACAGAATGTTAATACGGTAACACAATCTACCTAATTTCGTGCTATGACTTAAGCATAACATCAAATTAGTAGGGTGTTACAGATGGCTAAGATTTAGCCAACACACTCTACAAGTGCTGCCACAATCAGCCTTCAAGAAGGCAGCCAAATCAAATTGGAGAAGGAAAACACATCCACCAATCACATGTAATCTTGCTCCAAAAGTTTCTAATTATTTCCCTTCCAACTCCCTTGATTATTTTCGGATTTCATAACCTGCTGAACCCTCATTATTTCTCTTCTATCTCAACTCATCGTCACTCTATCTCCATCTACTCTTCAAGCTTCATCAAGATTCCTTCAATCCAAGGCACCAATCTAGCACAACAACACCTAAAAGAGGTAGGAATCCAACTTCTCTTCTTGTTTTTATTGATGTGGGGCTGTGTGGAGATCTTGTTTTCCTCATGATATTAATGTGATTTGGAGTGATGATAATGGTTTATGATTGAATTTGCATGTGTGTTGTGATTAGAATTGAAATTGGTATGAAAGAACTTGAATAAAAGAGAGAACTCAAGAAGCTTTTAGGGCCTTTCCTCGGCAGTCCGTACGGTGGAGTGTACGGCTCTGCCTATAGTCATTTAAATTTTATGAATCTATTTTTATATGAAACTACACATTCAAGGCTTTCCATACATATATAATATAAGGTCATTGGATCAATATAGTGGTAGTTATGAATTTTTGAAGTTTGACCTAGAAATCAGGACTTTCATGTAAGCAGTGTGAGTTGAGAAGGGTATAACTCACCCTACACAACTTCAATTTGAGTGAATCCAATGTTTTTTGAAAGCTAACATATGAGGGAACATTCCATAAAAATTTAAGGGTCAGATTTGTTGCCAGCTATCCCCAGTACATCAATGAATTCACCTTAAGTTCAATCCAGGCTGGAATAAGGTAGTCCAGTAGGGTCAAGTTTTGGGGCTTATATCTCATTCAAATGATATGTAACTTATTTCATTTAAAAGCTTGCTCTGTTAGCTTTACATTAATATAAAATTTGATTTCACCCAGATTTCTATTTTTGGTGAATTTTCTGTTATAAGAGTGTAATTCTAGCTAGAAATAAGGTAGTCTGGAACAAAACACAAACAACTTGAGTTTATATTGGAACTTGGAACTTAGCAAACAGTGAGCTAGATCGGGTATGCTTAATGTTGGACTTGGGGCTTAGTGAATAGAAAACTAGATCGATTATAGTTAATGTCAGAAACTTGGAATTTAGCGAATAGAAAACTTGATCCGATAAAAATTGATGTCGGAACTTGGAACTTAGGAAACACATTCATAAAAGTCTTGGAAGAACAATTAGGGATTAATGTCAGAAATCGGAATCACACAACACATAAAACACTTTTAAATCAAAAGTCAAGGACAAGAATATAAAACCTAAAATACTTATACCCAGAAGTCGAGGATTTTCAACATAAACTTGGAAGTTGGTACCAGAATATGAAACCTTATACCCGAATCCCGGAAGTCGAGAACATGCTTTAAAACTCTTATGCATGTAGTTCCAGAACTTGGTCCAAAATCAATCTCGGAGTTCAAAATAACCTCGGAAGTTGGAACTTGTATAATCTTGGAACTCAAACCCAATCCAATCTTGGAAGTCGAACTCGAGAACATCAATAAAAGTTATAAGCTTGCAAGATAAATTAAGACTTAAGATTTTAAGAGTTGCACTTAACTATCTAAGCTTTGCTCATAAGGCTTTGTTGTGTGTGATAACTAATGGAGATATGATGTTCTATATTAGGTCTGCTATTTGATTAAAATTTCCTGGTTGTCTGGTACTATTCACGAGGAAGCAGACTCGATCTGTTATGCTGCCGAATTTTCGGCAGAAGTTTATGAAGTTATAAGAACTTATGCTATGGGTAATTATGCTTTGAATATATTTACATGTACATGTCATGTTCATGTACGCCATGCATACAAGTATAATTAGAATATGATATGAGAAGTAAGATATGAGACATATCCATGAATGCACAAAGCATCAGCATGCATGATAAGATATGGAAAGGAAAAGGTAATAAGAACTTGCAAGAAAGACATACCAACCTACCACATGAGGCATGGCATAGACCCAACTAACGTGGGCCAGAGCAGTACTATCTGAGACTTAGGCCAACCCTCGACCAGATTTAAGGGGAATAGACCGATGTGAAGGTCGGGGAAAGTAAACCTGTCACTCATGTATAGGTATGAGCTCAGACCTGAAAAGCAGGCTATTACCCAGGGGTGAGAGAGGCCATTCACCTCCGGGGACCAAGTACAGAAAAGAGCAAGATCAAGTTGCAAGTTAAAGAAAGATATGAATTAAGTCAAGTGCACTTGCATACAAACAAGTACAAACATCTATATGTGCATTTCTAATTATCTCATTATGTCATGATATTATTATGATTCTTACTGAAGTATATTACACTATTCATATTTCTATGTCTGTCATATGATATGCCAAGTGGTTGTTAAAATATAAACTGCTTCGGGAAAGATGTTTTCAACTTAAAATTGAACCACTGCTTACGTATATGTGCTCACATTTTTATAAGAAACCGAAATGGCTGGAATGTTTATGATGGCACTGTATGAGTAATAGTTCGAGTTTATCTACTGAGAACCTTAGGTTCTCACTGCCTGCTTGTATGTTTTTCTTTTCCATAAACATTCCAGTGCCAAGGCTAAGATTTAATAACGAGGCAAAAATCTTGGGGAACTCATCATGCAAGACTCAGGTATAAGTCAGCCGGGGAGACTATGGAGACTGGCTAAAGTCAGTGAGGGCGACAGCTGCAGTACAGAAGTTTGCTATGTATAATGTTAACTACAAAACTTTTTCTTAAAGTATAATTATTTTATTCTATATGTATCATAAATGACGAAATTTATGAACCATTATTCAGTAATATAATATGCAGTTGAAGGGCGATATATTATACTTTCTGCATTTTAAAGATCTCCTAGCACAGTAGCAACCTCTTAATATAACTCCATGACTCGAGCATAGCTTATATAATAGAGAGTGTTACACAAATTGGATTTGCTTTCTGGACAAAGTTCTTCAACGAAAATGTGTGGCTTAGAAAGATCACATCAAGAAGGATTCAAAGAACCAGCTCAAAATGTTTTCTCATCATGGTTCAACAAGATGACGTGCAGTAAAAGTTGAGAAAGAAGGATTCAGTTAAAGATCAAAATACTTCAGAAAGATCACTTCAGATCAGGATGAAAATGAGATTAAGGAAAATAGCCTTTGAATAATAAATTCAAGAAATAATTTTTCTCATGGGCACAGACTATCATATCTATTTGGAAAGGTGATAAAAGGTTCTCATCAATGCTGGTTTCTGGAGAAACAAAAATTGTCTTTTGACGTGCGACATTTTGATTACCTCCACGATTGCCACGATCTCAAGAAGCAGGAAAACCAAAAGACTCAGTTAGACTAAAATAGTAATGTTTTGTTTGAAATCGTTCACATACTTTAACCATCAATTTCCCCCAAAATAATCCTCATCTATCATATCAACCTTTCATATTCTATATCCTCCATCTACTTCTTGATCAAAACTTGAACCATCAACACTACCCAGTATCGCATCTATGTCAATATCTATCTTTGTCACTTTAAGATCAACTCATATGTTCCCTACACTATTTTCGAGCTATGATAAAAAGGAGAAAGAAGAACTAAAGAAAAGCATGGACATATCAAGAAAAAGTCTATCTCATTTTTATAAAGAGAAGTTCTCAAATAAGAAGAGGCAAATGGTTCCTTCTGGAGTTAAAGATACAACATCTGCTACAAATATAGACTCCATGGAACCTTCTTTCGATGAACTAGAATTAGAAGTCTCATGACCCCTTGAAAAGGGTATCACTATCAGAGATCCTCTACCTTAGACTCATTAGAAAATACATGATGATGCTGAAGCTTATGGTGAAAATACAAATCCTAATTACAAAAGGAAAAGGAAAAGAAAGATTTCATCTGATGATCCTACAAAAGACTCAGCTCATTCAACATTAAAAAGAGCAATAAGAGAAGCTATAGAACACAAATTCAGAGAAGAGGAATGGTTAAAGCAGCAAAGAGATAGAGCTATTAGAATAGGTGCTTCATTTGAAAATTCCAGAAGGACCTCTATCTCCTTGGAAATTAACCGATAGAATGCACAAGGAAATATGCCAGAAAGATCAGGGTAAGACAAAACCATTGTTCTTGAACTTGTATTTGAAGACTCAGAGATAGTACCAGAAACTGCACCCTTTCCTACTTTAACACCCATTCCTGCTTCAGTATTTCATGATCGTTTTGCTCATTTTCTCTCAAAATCCCCATCTATGACTAAAGGAACTCCTGATCCAATTCAATGGAACAGCTTCAAGAAAGTATGTTCATTCTCATGTCCAATGGTAAATCAAAGTAACATGGCGAGAAGATTGGCCAAACTAAAAGCGCTCATGTTACAGATTCTGAAGACTATTGAGAGAGGAAAAGGCAATCAATGATGGCTCTTCTGTGATTCCACATTTTCATTCTTTTTTATGATGTCAAAGGGGGAGAAGATATTTTAAGAAAAGTTTAAGCTGGCGGGGAGCATGCATACATTAGTGTTAAGACTCATTTTTTGCATTCTAGAAACATTTCTCTATTTTTATATATGTTTGAACACTTTATCATAGATTACTGCTCGGTTATATTTATCTCTCTATCAATTATACTTTCATATCTCTTGATCAATTTTTTTTCTACAATTTTATTTTGTGTGAGCTACTATATGATATGAGATGCGAGTTATTAAATGCTCTGATATTTGCTCTGATATCTAAAAATGATTGAGAGGATACTTGCTTAGTTACATTAAGCTTACTCTGCTACAAGATTATGGAATCTATATGGATATAATTCTTTGCTACATAATCTTTCTAATTATTTGTATCTGATTTGAACTATCTGAACTATTGCTCTGATATGATTAGATATCTTATTATGCTTTAGTGATGATTTTTACATGATATAAGAATCTCGTGCATTGTTACTAAGAATATAAACAAAACTCTCTGTTTTGAAAAAGAATTCAACTTTTTTCATATCATGAGTGTTACTACTCTCTTCAGAAAGTAACTTACTGTAAATAATGTAACAAATCATGTTCTTAATTTTTTTTTAACAAGAACTTTTCTTAAATACTAATTTTCCATCATCAAAAGGGGGAGATTGTTAGTTCCAATGCCCTTCAGAAACCATTCTATGGTTATGAACTAGAATGAACATTAAAGTTTTGATGAATACCAAATCAGAGTTTAAGCTAATCTTGTTATACATGAATGATTTCTTTCAAGTAATGATTTCTTTCGTGAAAAATATCTTAATCATGTGCATTAACTTGTTGATAATCAACAAAGCCTTGTTATCCATCATTCTTTTATTTGAAATACTTGATATGGAATATATGCTTTGTACAATTCTTATTTTATTACGAAAGAAACAAAAAGAAAGGTTTAGAAGGATGAAATTGCAACATCAGAAAAGAAAATCATGCTTCAAGAACCAACATTATTCATCCAGAAAGATGACTCTATCTAGATGGACATCTCCAGAAATATAATTCTCATGAAGTGTTATACCTTCAAAGCTTCCTTTGCATGCTTCATAGACAAATTCAAAAAGTCAAAAAAGTAATTTGACAAGATACAAAAAAGGCACTAACAAGTCTGAATAGTTGGCAAACCAACAAATGGCTACTTTTCCACTTCTGTGTAAGTTTTGAAGAATGAGAAAAAGGAAGGCTATTTCTTCTCTATCCAGTCGTAGACCAACAAACCGAAAGAATCATAAGGATCAAGACTTGCAAGCTTCAACGGTCATATCTTGAAGTCTATATAATGCTGAAAGTCGAAGAAAGAAGAGTTAGACTGTTTGAATATTTCTTATGTAAAAAGACTTCCTTTTTCATCCTTCTCAAATATCTGTAGCACCAAAAAGTTACTTATTGTAACTTCAGTCCAAAAATCTTCTCTTCTGCTCTATAATAGAAAATATTCTCTTTTTGAGAATTTAGAGAAGTCACACACATAATGCTCTGTTGAGAAAGTTAGTGTGAGTGTTCAAACCAAAACATATATTGTTTACGTCATTTGTATCTGGACCCAATAGTGGTCAGTGGGAGCTTGGAGAGACTAAGAAAACACTACCCATTTGTAAAGCTTGGAGAGGCTTGGGAAAAGACTACTCGCTTGCAAGAAGCTTGGAGAAGCTTGGAAAAAAGATACTTATAGTTTATAAAATCTTAACAAAGAGTTGGAGACAAATCTCTTATGTGATTTTTCTATCTCTTATTTTGTTATTTGACTTAATCACATAAGCTCTTTTCTATTCAAACTTTGTCTGAAAAAACTGATTCTATCCTATATAGAACTTAATTGTTTTATAAACTAACAAAATTACTTCAGCAATCCAAGTCTTGAAATTGAGATAAATTGTTTTATTAAAGTTTTTCAGGTTATAAAGTTTCTTAAAAGCACGATTCAACTCCCCTTCTCGTGTTATCTCTTCCAACATGAATATGTTCATTTGTTCATGGAGTCTCTATTTTTTCCTCTCTTTTTTTAATTATTCAATTAAAATTTATTTAAGTAACTACATATGTATGAATGTGTATGAGTTTATCATGATGCCAGAGTTCAGTTAGCAAAGTAAGCAATAATCAAGAGCAATATTCATGTCCTTATCACATGATTTGTACAAAGTTTGACATAAGTTGTGAGGAAGTGAATATGAACCTGCTATCTTCTCTCTATCTGCTTTTGTTCTCTTTTCCTTATCAAAAAATTCTGCTTTCTTGCTCACTTGTTATCTCACTAAAAGACTCTTTCTCAGATTTTTCTCATGCTCTCTTTCTTTTAGAAACTCGTCTCTGCGTTTCCTTCTCCTTGCCCCTCTTTTATAATTGCAGATGCAAGGCAAGCAAGTAGCAAGTTGCAACCAAGCAACTTGCCAAATTTCTTTATTTTATTTTTATTTTTAGTCACGTGACTTGGATTATTGAGATTTGGGTTAGGCTTAAACACAATTTTTTTTGGCAAAACAGTTAAGGCTTTGTGTTGATTGAGTTCTTACCCAAATTTTCTTTTTTTTCAAAAGGAATTTTTTCATTTATTTTTTATTTTTTATAATTTTATAAAAACATATATAATAACAAAAGAGAACGAAAAATAAATAAAGTATGAAATAAGAAGAAGCAAATTAAGAGATGAGATGAATAAAAAAAAAGGAGATTTAAATTACAACAAAAGGATTTTTTTTCTTTTTAAATCTTGATGTTTATAATGAAAGCTAAAAGTTAAAAATAAGGAGGAAAGTTTAATTTTTTTTTCATTTAAAACTTAGTCAAAATTTGGGTGTTGACACTAACTACACAACATATAACACCCTAATAAACCCATACTATGCTTAAGTCGTATTACGGCATTTTACTAGTTGTTACTTATGCTCGCGGAAAAACCAAACCTCACTTAAAATTAAATTACGCGGAAAATACGATAAATTTTTTTTTTTTTGAAAATACGTCGTCACTTTGAAAAGTAAAGCCTTGAGCGAGAAGGTAGATAGAGAAAGAGCGTGTCATATGAAGTATATACCCAAATATCATAAAACATGAGCAAGGTAAATAAATAGTAATTTATAAATACGTTACATTACATAACTAATCATTACATCCATATGGGTTCATAATATTTATATACATACATATATATAACAACATTACATCGAAGGAAGCTCATGGTCGTGCCATGATCCAAGTACTAGGTGCTAAATAAAAACTTCAATGACAAAGCTCATCTCAAAAAGGAATATGCGAAGATGCAGAGTGACGATCGATATAAGTCCCAAAATAGCTTCGTCTGGCATCCCTCGTCGTACGTCCACTCACAGTATGGGGGATCCATGCTTCACTCCACCGAATGCGCCATCGGATTCTGGTGACGATGCGGAAAAGTAACTAGAGTGAGAAATAAGATTTCTCAGTAGGACTCGAACCCGATATGGAGGTGTCATCATTATCGTCCCAGCCACTTCGGTTTTATAATGAAAACAGTGAGCATGCATAAAAGTTCAGTTCTTAGGTTTTCGAAAACATGAGTGTTCGAAGTGGATTCAATTTTAACATAATCTCTAATCATTTATATCATAACATACATAGGCATAAGTATAATCACATAAAATATGCATGACTATACTATAAGCTTCTCTTAACTTTTTCTCTTTAAGGGTTTGGACCGAAGTCCCTTTTCTTTTCTTTTCTTAACTTGACTTATCTTGAGTCCTTTTCTTTTCACCCACTAAACATAAGTGGTAATAAGCTCATACTATAACATCCCCATATAACGTTATAGGAAATAATGAAAATGTCCTTGGGCAAGCTTTCATTATTTACAATTTTGCCCCCAAACTTTTAAGAAAATGACATTTAGATCCCGATATCAACCGGATTAATAAAATAAGGTTTTAAACGAAACAGAATCGCGTAGCGAAAACGTAGAAAGCTAAACCTCAGCCGATTGAGCCACGGAGGTATCCGTATGTAAAATGACATGGGATGCCCCTAAACTTACCCATAATTACGAAAATGCCATTAGCTTTGAAAAACAGAAATAGAAGTCTCTAAAATTTTGCAAAACATTTAACGTACACTATTAATCGATTTACACGATTTTATTGGGTTTGTAGAGTTAATTAAAAAGTTAATTAGAGGTTAACTAGAGGTTAAATTAGAGAAGTTAGAGCTAAGATAGAAACTCATAAAAACCTCACACAATTCTTCAAAACCGATTTACCGATTTAAAGGAAATCGGTAACTTTACGGTATTTTAAACTGTCGGAACCGAGCCAATACAATTTTGACTCATCAACCCTACCTTGAGTGGCTGATAACTCAGCCACTTAATCCCTCAAGTTGGCGCCACTTTGGCCACAAGAAAGGAGGCAAGCTTGGCTGAATTTCAGCCATACAAGCTCTAGCCAATCACAAGCCAAAGTGAGTCAACTATAACCACTCAAACAATCAGAATTTTTGCACCCCTTTATCACATAACCTGACCACATTCCAGCGCCACTTTCCTCCTCTCCTTCAGCTCTCTTTCTCTCTTCCTCACACACCAAAAACTGGCTTGACTCGGCCTTGTTCATCCAAGCTTCAAAAAAATCCAGCACAAACACTTGGAACAAAGGTAGGAGTTCTATTCTTACATCAAATCTGTGGTATTGGCTGGCTGAGCTTGGATTATTTTCATGATTCTTGATGTGTTAAATGGATGATTATGATGATATATGTAACATCCCGATTTCCGAGTTAAACCGCCCTCGGGGTGATTCCTTCCGATTCGACTTCATCTTTAAAACACAGATAAGAGCATTCTTTCCGAGTTCGAAGTTAATTTTGCCCAATTCTCGACTTCATGCCTTGTACGACTTCCGACTTCGTATGGATTATTTCCAACGACTTACGAGTTTAACCTTCGAGTCCAAACAACATGAACGTGATTCACCGGTATCCGGCTTCATGTCTTAAAGCAAATGTCCCCGACTTCCGATCTCATAACTTATGATCAAGTTTCCAGCAAGATGTACGCGAGTTCCGACCTAAGACAACAAGGTTCAAAATAGTATGCGTGGTTTCCGATCTCAGAAGTTATGGTTTAACACAATGGTGCAAATACCGAACTCCAAGTTTAATATAACGAGTTCCGACCTTAGTGTTGAACTCAATTGGGATACACGAGTTCCGACTTAAGGTGTAATGGGGGCGAGAGACGATTTCAGATAGAACAGAGCGTATCTCCATTTTTGGGACGACGTGGAGAGCAATTTTAACACAAAAGGAGAGACATGGCGAACCTTGCCCACAAAATTTCATCCAATCAAAGCCACTTATTCTAACTACCACTTCGAAGCTTTGTCTATATATATGTATCCTCGTCCTGCCTCTTCAGCTCATCATTCTTACGTTGCTCACTTCAGCTCCCTTCCTCTCTCAATCTACTCTCTCAAACCTCCAAGCTTTGTCAAGGCTTCCTTCAGCTCCAATTCAAATTCAGCAAGATCACACTCCAAAGAGGTAGGATTCTACTTCTACTCTTAAATTCCTTGCTCTATGATTGCATGAGATTGAATTCTTCTTTGCGTATGTGATGAATTATTGGATGTATTATGATGGATTGTGATTAAATTCATAGAGGATTTTGAGTTAGAATTAGAATTAGAAGAAGAAAACAAAGAAATGGATGGATGAGGGTGCTGTCTTGGTGGAGATTCCACGGCAGTCCGTATGGCGGAGCGTACGGCGCCGCCTACAATCGGTCAAATCCAATGAAACCATTTTTAGATGAAAGTAGACATTCAGGGATTTCCATAGCTATATCATATAAGGTTATTGGATTAGTATTGAGGGAGATACGAATTTTGAAGTTTGACCTAGGGTTTAGAATGTTCATCCGGGCAGGGTGACATGAGGAGGGTATAACTCACCCTATACAACTCCAAATTGAGTGAAACCAGTTTTGTTAGAAAGCTTACACACAGAGGAACACCCCAATATAAGATTCCGAGTTTGTTATGGTTCCAATTGTTCCCAGTGATTCGAGGAAGTTGTCCTATGTCCAATCTAGGCCAAAACGGAGTAGTTCAGGAAGGTCAACTTTCAGGACTTATATCTCGAGGTGTACTTAAGCAAATGGAGTGAAACTTGTGGCAAATGAAAGGTTGTCCTGTTAGCTTTGATATGAGACCAATTTCGTAAGTTTTGAGCTTAGTTTCGATTTTTAGTGAATTTATACTTCCAGGAGTGTAACTCGGGTTAGTGACTGAACGAGTTGAAGTAAGATTTAAATATCTTGAGCTATATGGATCAAAATGATATGGGACCAATGAGGTTAGAAAGTAGACATATAGGGCTATGACATATCCAAATTTCAGATTTAAATGAGTTGAATAGAGATAAAGATGGATTACACAAGTTTCGGGCAGAACCGAATAGAATTGGCAGAATGGCCAAAATGATAATTTTACAAGAGTTAGTGGACATATAAGGTTTAAGTTGAGGATTGCCCGATTGACATTGATATATAAGTGTTAAGTTGACTTATGTTGCTATCATTGAACTGTCTGTGAGAGCTGGCACTATTCATGGGAAAGCGGACTTGATCCGTCATGCTTTGATTTACTGGCAAGTCTAAGAAGCTATGAATGTTTATATAAATTAAAGTATAAATGGGTATATAGAAACCCTATATTTAAGAATGACCTAATTATGTTATGAGATATGTGGGGGTAAGTGATGAAGCATATGCATGAGTACCGGTAAATTGGTAAGGAGGCTACGAGCCTTTATATGTAATGAACATGTACGTGAAAATCATGTGTGCAATGATACATGAACATGAATGAAGTATATGTATGAGTACACTCAGTATGGCTATGCTTGAATATGCATGAGAATGAAAGAATGTGAATATATATTGAATGTGGGTCCCTTCACTCGGAGGCAGTTAATTGAGGTCCCTCCCTGTGAAGGCAGTTAAATGATAAAGACATGGGTCCCTTCACCGGCAGGCAGTTGCACATGCGTGCCTCCTTGTGAAGGCAGCTAAAAACATTGGGACCCTCTATGTTGGAGGCAGTTGCACTTGGGTCCCTCTACCTTGGAGGCACGTGGTCAGATGAGATCCCTCTATGTTGAAGGCACGTGGTCAGATGAGATCCCTCAATTTTGAGGCACGTGACCATAATCGATCCCTTCAACTAGAGGCACGTGACCAGAATCGATCCCTCCAAGACTAGAGGCACGTGGGTCCCCTTGCGGGTGAGTCGGTGTGACGACGGTCACGGGTGGGGCTGACGAGCTCACTCCAAGGCCAGACTACCCAAGGGCAGTAAATGCACCCTAGGGACGGCGATACGTAACGCCTAGGTGTGCCAAGTAAAAGACTAAAGACTAAAAATTAAAGTATATGCAAGCACCCCAATCACATGAGGCATGGCATTGACCCAGCTAGTGTGAGTATAGGGGTAGGACTTACATGAGGCATGGCATGACCCAGCTAGTGTAAGTACCAAATGAGGATCCCATCTTCCTAAGGAACGTGACATGGCGATCACGCTCTGATGGGGTATGACATGGCGATCATACTCTGGAATATGGTATGATGCTGCACTTGAGGACGGCGATACGTAACGCTCAAGTGTAGACAGATCCAAGCACCCTAGGGACGGCAACATGTAATGCCTAGGTGTGCCGAATGAAAGAAAAGTAAAACTTTATGTATATGTATGAATTCTAGTGCAAGTTAAGTGAGATATAGATGTGATATTCCCATTAGACTAATGCTATATGTGTTTTATATGTTGAACTTATTATCCAGGGTATTATTCATGAATTAATCTTGTGTACATTTCCCCAAAGGACCAGTGTATGATTAAAATGAACTTTGCTTCGGAAAAGATATTTTTCGAAATGTAAAATTTAACAGTTTGTGCAGCATGTTCATCTATTTTCAAAATAAACCGAAGCAAACTGGAGACGACCATGATGACACTATGTATGAAAATTAGAGAATCCTATTGAGAATTATATAATTCTCACTCCTATTTCCATGTTGTCTCCAGATAATTGTAGAAGTTTCCGAAGACGGCTAAAGTTCTTTGTCGGACAAGGTCCGCTCAGTAACAGATATGACTCAGGCGTAGTACTATGACTTAAGCATAGTACTGTGCTTAGGAGGGTGTTACATTAATGGTATCAGAGCAGTTCGTCCTAATCGGACCTGGGATGGGCTGATTATGCTTCCAAGAAGGCATAACTCTGAAAGTTTAGAAAGGCCATACTTTAGGTCCTTACATGAGAAAGGACATAGACGTTTGTGTATGGCAGCTCTGTTGCGTGTTGTAGCTTCTCTATTGCACTTGACTGCATATTGAGCTTGATCACCTCAATATGAAGTTCGGTGTATGCGGAGTTCTATGGCATTCAGCTGGCTTATTAGGGATGAAGAAATTTTGAGGGTAGAATTCAGCCTTCTGGCTATCCCTCGTAACATTTTGACCCTAGGATGCACTCCATTTGTGCGAGAGATAGAAAGGATGGTCGTGCTATCCTGTTGGAGTTTCAATATGAGGATTTCTCATATGGTCACCCATCTCCATATTACTTTTGTCCGAGCATGCTTAACTACGGAATTCTGAGGAAAACCTGGTGCATTAGTAAGGATCACTTTTAATCCGGCTCAAGGTGTAGTGCGTGAGGGTGATATGAAATTTAGTCACTGAAGCTAACACTCCTTCATATATTGTATTAGGACAAACCCCCAATGAGATTGGTGCCACTGGTGCCCATAAAAGTGGGAAGTAGACATTAACACGATAGTTGAGGAACCTTTATGCTAACCAATTGAAGAAAGTAGAAGGGTGGTAGGGACTTTGGCCGTCCCACAATCCTTTCATTATGTGAAATTGATCGAATTCTGAGGGGACAAGCATTGCAGTAATTATTCAGAAATTCAACAAGAAGGTCAAGAGGTCCAATCAGCAAATTTTGAAAAGATGAAATAAAGTCCACAAGAGGATTTCTTCAGTTGACATTTAAGGCCCAAGGCACAAGTATTAGAGAATTTAGTGGACAATATAGTGCACAAGTAGTCAAACATATGACAAGGAGGATAAGGAATTTACTCGATGAACTTGATGGTGGATCAGAATGTTGGCAAACCAAAGTATATCATGGCACCCATATGATCTGTGACAACTTTCCACATGGATATTGGAAAGGCATCTTGTAAGACAATATGGTAAGGGAACTCTACAGCTACAGTAAGAAGGATCTGACTTGTAACCTTGGCTTTCACATTAAGTTGCCAGTATCTCAACAACTAGGAATCAAGGAGGATATTAGACTAATAGGAAGAGACATGAGTCTTAGAACTAAATCTGCATAGTGGAAGCGGCCTAAAATCCTTCTCCAAGCATCGAGTACTAGACAAATTCTACCAAAAAGACGGAATTTTAAGATAAGGCTTCTAGTTATAACATTGAGGAAAGGTCTAAGCCCATGTCTCTAAAGAACCGTATTAGGGAGCAAATTTATTATTGAATTAAAGGTAGCTGAACGGATAAGCATTTTGGGAAAGAATATATGGACCTCTGTGACAAAGTCATCACCATTACTATATATTGATGTCAATTAATACGGTAACTGCTAAGCCTCGCGATTGCATATTTTCATGAGTTGAATATTTGAGATCTTATGTACAAGTGGTAGAAGATTTAACAGATTATGTGTGATTAGGAACTAATGGCTTCCAGAGGGCGCGGTAGGCCACGAACTATATCCACTCCAGAAAATCCTGCTAATTTTATGAATACGATGCGTGAAATGGCTCACGCCATGCGTGAACAAGCTGCAGCATCAGAAGAAATGATGGACCAGCTGGGAAGACAACCTGGAGCCGGTCATGGTGGAAACTCCAATGGCCTAGGAGCAGACCTGGATTATCTTAAATTTGCTGAGTTCAGAAAGGCGAACCCGCCTAGCTTTCGAGGAACTTTCGATCCAGATAAAGCTGAGGAATGGATCAAAGCAATGGAGAAGATCTTTTCTGTCTTGGCCTGTAATGATCAATAGAAAGTGACCTTTGCCACTTATATGTTGGAAACAGATGCCGAGTTTTGGTGGAATGGCGTGAAGAGACTGTTGGGGGAACCCCAAGTTGATATCACTTGGGACATGTTTAAGGAGGCATTTTATCAGAAATATTTTCCAACCTTGGTGCGGAATGCTAAGGAATTGGAGTTTGTGAGGCTTCAACAAGGACACATGAGTGTTTCAGAATACATTGCTAAGTTTGAAGAACTCTGCAAATTCTCCACCATCTATCAGCGCAACCCTGACGAGAACTGGAAATGCATCAAATTTGAAGGAGGATTAAATGTGGACATTTTAGCCTCGGTGGGGCCAATGGAGATAAGGGATTTTGCTGCATTAGCAAACAAGAGTCGATTAGTCGAGGGATATAACAAGAAGCTCACTGATACCAGGATGGATGTTGGTGGAAAGAGGCTGGCACCTGAAAATCAGGAGTTTCAGTATAATTCCCCACCAAAGAAATCATTTCAATGAAGAAAAGCAGCTGCAAAGGCTAACCACTAATCAAGAATGTTCGAAGTGCGGAAGGTATCATGGAGGAAGGCCTTGTTTGGCTGGACAAAAGGTTTGCTTTAAGTGTGGAAAGCCAGGGCACCTGATTAGGAAATGCCCCGGCCATCAACTACCTATTCCTAAGCGGTAATATCCAAGGTCAAAAGCTGAAAGAACTACTTCCTCAGAGGAGCCATCGCGAATATATGGGATAAACCAGAACAAAGATTCACTTTTCGCTAATCTGCATCGTATTTTCTTTGACCATGTTTGTTCAACTTCAGTGTGCTTATGTGTGAAGTTTTTCTTCAGACTCATAGTTAGTTTTGTAATCAAATTTTGAGGACAAAATTTTTAAAGGAGGGAAGTAATGTAACATCCCGATTTCCGAGTTCGGCTTCGCCCTCAGGACTGATTCCTTCCGATTTCCGACTTCATCTTTAAAACACAGATAAGAGCATTCTTTCCGAGTTCCGAGTTAATTTTTGCCCAATTCTCGACTTCATGCCTTGTACGACTTCCGACTTCGTATGGATTATTTCCAACGACTTACGAGTTTAACCTTCGAGTCCAAACAACATGAACGTGATTCACCGGTATCCGGCTTCATGTCTTAAAGCAAATGTCCCCGACATCCGATCTCATAACTTATGATCAAGTTTCCAGCAAGATGTACGCGAGTTCCGACCTAAGACAACAAGGTTCAAAATAGTATGCGTGGTTTCCGATCTCAGAAGTTATGGTTTAACACAATGGTGCAAATACCGAACTCCAAGTTTAATATAACGAGTTCCGACCTTAGTGTTGAACTCAATTGGGATACACGAGTTCCGACTTAAGGTGTAATGGGGACGAGATCCGATTTCAGATAGAACAGGAGCGTATCTCCATTTTTGGGACGACGTGGAGAGCAATTTTAACACAAAGGGAGAGACATGGCGAACCTTGCCCACAAAATTTCATCCAATCAAAGCCACTTATTCTAACTACCACTTCGAAGCTTTGTCTATATATATGTATCCTCGTCCTGCCTCTTCAGCTCATCATTCTTACGTTGCTCACTTCAGCTCCCTTCCTCTCTCAATCTACTCTCTCAAACCTCCAAGCTTTGTCAAGGCTTCCTTCAGCTCCAATTCAAATTCAGCAAGATCACACTCCAAAGAGGTAGGATTCTACTTCTACTCTTAAATTCCTTGCTCTATGATTGCATGAGATTGAATTCTTCTTTGCGTATGTGATGAATTATTGGATGTATTATGATGGATTGTGATTAAATTCATAGAGGATTTTGAGTTAGAATTAGAATTAGAAGAAGAAAACAAAGAGAAATGGATGGATGAGGGTGCTGTCTTGGTGGAGATTCCACGGCAGTCCGTATGGCGGAGCATACGGCGCCGCCTACAATCGGTCAAATCCAATGAAACCATTTTTAGATGAAAGTAGACATTCAGGGATTTCCATAGCTATATCATATAAGGTTATTGGATTAGTATTGAGGGAGATACGAATTTTTGAAGTTTGACCTAGGGTTTAGAATGTTCATCCGGGCAGGGTGACATGAGGAGGGTATAACTCACCCTATACAACTCCAAATTGAGTGAAACCAGTTTTTTTAGAAAGCTTACACACAGAGGAACACCCCAATATAAGATTCCGAGTTTGTTATGGTTCCAATTGTTCCCAGTGATTCGAGGAAGTTGTCCTATGTCCAATCTAGGCCAAAACGGAGTAGTTCAGGAAGGTCAACTTTCAGGACTTATATCTCGAGGTGTACTTAAGCAAATGGAGTGAAACTTGTGGCAAATGAAAGGTTGTCCTGTTAGCTTTGATATGAGACCAATTTCGTAAGTTTTGAGCTTAGTTTCGATTTTTAGTGAATTTATACTTCCAGGAGTGTAACTCGGGTTAGTGACTGAACGAGTTGAAGTAAGATTTAAATATCTTGAGCTATATGGATCAAAATGATATGGGACCAATGAGGTTAGAAAGTAGACATATAGGGCTATGACATATCCAAATTTCAGATTTAAATGAGTTGAATAGAGATAAAGATGGATTACACAAGTTTCGGGCAGAACCGAATAGAATTGGCAGAATGGCCAAAATGATAATTTTACAAGAGTTAGTGGACATATAAGGTTTAAGTTGAGGATTGCCCGATTGACATTGATATATAAGTGTTAAGTTGACTTATGTTGCTATCATTGAACTGTCTGTGAGAGCTGGCACTATTCATGGGAAAACGGACTTGATCCGTCATGCTGCCGGATTATGGCAGAAGTCTAAGAAGCTATGAATGTTTATATAAATTAAAGTATAAATGGGTATATAGAAACCCTATATTTAAGAATGACCTAATTATGTTATGAGATATGTGGGGGTAAGTGATGAAGCATATGCATGAGTACCCGTAAATTGGTAAGGAGGCTACGAGCCTTTATATGTAATGAACATGTACGTGAAAATCATGTGTGCAATGATACATGAACATGAATGAAGTATATGTATGAGTACACTCAGTATGGCTATGCTTGAATATGCATGAGAATGAAAGAATGTGAATATATATTGAATGTGGGTCCCTTCACTCGGAGGCAGTTAATTGAGGTCCCTCCCTGTGAAGGCAGTTAAATGATAAAGACATGGGTCCCTTCACCTGGAGGCAGTTGCACATGGGTCCCTCCTTGTGAAGGCAGCTAAAGACATTGGGTCCCTCTATGTTGGAGGCAGTTGCACTTGGGTCCCTCCAACCTAGAGGCAGTGGGTCCCTCTACCTTGGAGGCACGTGGTCAGATGAGATCCCTCTATGTTGAAGGCACGTGGTCAGATGAGATCCCTCAATTTTGAGGCACGTGACCAGAATCGATCCCTTCAACTAGAGGCACGTGACCAGAATCGATCCCTCCAAGACTAGAGGCACGTGGGTCCCCTTTGGGTGAGTCGGTGTGACGACGGTCACGGTGAGGCTGACGAGCTCACTCCAAGGCCAGACTACCTAAGGGCAGTAAATGCACCCTAGGGACGGCGATACGTAACGCCTAGGTGTGCCAAGTAAAAGACTAAAGACTAAAAATTAAAGTATATGCAAGCACCCCAATCACATGAGGCATGGCATTGACCCAGCTAGTGTGAGTATAGGGGTAGGACTTACATGAGGCATGGCATGACCCAGCTAGTGTAAGTACCAAATGAGGATCCCATCTTCCTAAGGAACGTGACATGGCGATCACGCTCTGATGGGGTATGACATGGCGATCATACTCTGGAATATGGTATGATGCTGCACTTGAGGACGCCGATACGTAACGCTCAAGTGTAGACAGATCCAAGCACCCTAGGGACGGCAACATGTAATGCCTAGGTGTGCCGAATGAAAGAAAAGTAAAACTTTATGTATATGTATGAATTCTAGTGCAAGTTAAGTGAGATATAGATGTGATATTCCCATTAGACTAATGCTATATGTGTTTTATATGTTGAACTTATTATCCAGGGTATTATTCATGAATTAATCTTGTGTACATTTCCCCAAAGGACCAGTGTATGATTAAAATGAACTTTGCTTCGGAAAAGATATTTTTCGAAATGTAAAATTTAACAGTTTGTGCAGCATGTTCATCTATTTTCAAAATAAACCGAAGCAAACTGGAGATGACCATGATGACACTATGTATGAAAATTAGAGAATCCTATTGAGAATTATATAATTCTCACTCCTATTTCCATGTTGTCTCCAGATAATTGTAGAAGTTTCTGAAGACGGCTAAAGTTGCTGTCAGACACGGTCCGCTCAGGTAACAGTAACAGCTCCAGGGCGTAGTACTATGACTTAAGCATAGTACTGTGCTTAGGAGGGTGTTACAATATATGATTGGTTTTGGGCTGTTGGTTTGGTTAAAATCGGATTTGAAGCATGAAAGAACAGAAATGAGAAGAGCTGATGGGTTAGAGAACCAAAACCCCTCGGCAGTCCGTACGGCGGAGTGTACGGCTCCGCCTACAACTGATCAAATTGGATGAAACTATTTTTATATGAAACTAGACATCTAGGGCTTTCCATATATATATCATATAAGACTTTTGGATTAGAATTGAGAGAGTTATGAATTTTTGAATTTTGACCTAGGGTTTTGACTCTGACTCTGGGCAGATTAGGTTGTTTAGGGTAGAACTCGACCTATACTACTTGAAAATGAGTGAAACTAACTTTGTTAGAAATCTTACACATAGGAGAATGTCCCACAAAAATTTCAGAATTTGATAAGGTCCCAGTTGCTCCCAGTGCTCCACGCAATTCGCCCTATGTCCACACCGGGATAGAACAGGGTGGTGTAGGAAGGTCCGAATTCGGGGATTGTAACTCGAGCCCTACTTAGCCAAATTGAGTGGAAATTTTTCTAAATGAAACTTGGTTCTGTTAGCTTTAATAAGAGACCAATTTCGTATTATTTAAGTCAATTTTCGATTTTTAGTGGATTTTTACTTTTAGTTGCCTGATTCTCACTAGCCAATGGGCAAGCCGAGATAAAATCTAGATATCTTGAGTTGTAGATATCAAAATTAGATGGGATAGAAAATAGACACATAACATTTTAAGATACTCAAATTTTAGGTCCAAAGGAGTTAAATAGAAATTATGGCTTGAATTATTAAAACCGGGTTGGTTGAATATGCTGAGGCAGGAATTCTGCCTTAATGAATTTGATGTTAATATGAGTTTAATGTTGGAATATAAATGTGATGTTGTGTTCTTTGTGATAAATTGATGTACTGGTTGGCTGGCACTATTCATGGGGAAGCGGACACGTTCAGATTATCTTTTAATTTTCGGCAGAATTATGTGAAGTTATAATAACTTGTGTTATGAAATTTTAAGTTATGAATATGGAATCTTATATGCAAGGATATATGAAAGTAAATGGCAAAGTATATGTTTGAATGCATTCAACATGCCTATGTGCGATTACATATGAGAATGAAAGCATATGAACATATTGAATGTGGGTCCCTTCACCTGGAGGCAGTTATGAGGTCCCTCCTTGTGAAGGAAGTTAAATAAAATAAAGATGTGAATCCCTTCACCTGGAGGCAGTTGCACTTTGAATCCCTCCCCGTGAAGGCAATTAAAGATATAATGAAGATCCCACATTCCTAAGGAACGTGACATGGCGATCACGCTCTGATGGAGCATGACATGGCGATCATACTCCGGAATGTGACATGATGATCCCACACCCTAAGGAATGTGACATGGCGATCACATTCCGATGGAGTATGACATGGCAATCAGACTCTGGGATGTGGCAGGATGAATACATTCCTAAGGAACGTGACATGGCGATCACGCTCTGATGGGGTATGACATGGCGATCGTACTTTGGAAAATATACTCCCCTCACCCACATGAGGCATGGCGTGACCCAGCTAGTGTGAGTATAGGGGATAAGGCTTACATGAGGCATGGCATGACCCAGCTAGTGTAAGCAAATGAAAATGTATGGTGGCAACATCCATGACATTAACTCATTATAGAGCAAAGAAAGTTAAAGAAAGACATCAGGATATTTGCATGAATTCAAAGATGAGAATTTGCATAATGACATCCTACGTTTAATTGATGCTGAAGCTATACTATTTATGTATGCTATGATTATGTTCTAAATATGAGAACTCAAGCGCGTGAATAAAATGAACCCTGCTTCGGATAATATATTTTCAAACTATAAAACTGAAAAGTCTATTAATATGTTCATTTTTTCATAATAGACCGAAGCAGCTGGAGATAATAACGATGACACTGTTTATGTTAGTTTAATAAATCCTACTAAGAATTTATAATTCTCACTCCTATGTTTATTTCCGTGTTATCTCCAGATAGTTCAGAAGTCTTGAAGAAGGTCCTCCAAGGCGGAGTTGACTAATAAGATCGAGGGTGGCCGAAGGTTGCTGCCAGACAAGGTCCAATTAAGTGACAGTAACAACTCTTAGGTGAGGTATTATGACTTAAGCATAATACCGTACTCAAGAGGGTGTTACACATACCGTAGCCGTCGCCACCATAAAATTTCGGTACTTACACTAGCTAGGTCATGCCATGCCTCATGTAAGCCCTATCCCCTATACTCACACTAGCTGAGTCATGTCATGCCTCATGTGAGTCGTGGGTGAGGGGAGCTTAAATTAGGTCACCTTCCCTTTTGAAGGATCATACCCTTAGCTCATTCTCTTCTTATTAAAGCTTATGATGCAAAATTATTTTGATTCTTTTCCACATTTGGGCGTCACGTATCGCCGTCCCCAAACATGATTCCTTTATCACATATTATTAAGCATCATATCCTCAACATATCATATTCATATCATCATCATCATGATCATCATCATATCACGTTCATGTCATCATTATCATCATCATATCATCATCATATCATTGTCATCATAATGACATATAAAGGCATACATATCACACAAAGTCTTATGAGCTTAGCTTAGTAAATTTGGTGCAAGCTTTTAATTGAGGTTGCCTCTTGCATAAATTCTCTTATTAGGCATAGGGCCAATTTCATCCATTATCCTTTTTGAAACCTTTAAGTTGAATCATGAAGGTTTTCTTATACTTAATGTAAGGGTCTTAATGTCTTAAAGTTTATTTCTCCTTAACCTTTAAAACTTAACCATAACCAGTTTTTACTTTTATAGTGGGGCAATAACTTCAAAAATTCACCATAATTTTGTCTTTTATTCTTTTGCTCCAAATTTTGGTATAATTATACTTCTCTGAGTCTATTTTTAAACAAAACAAATCCCACTCAAAATTTCATTTTGTAGATTGAGATATGCACATTTTATTCTAACTGCTCAGCTTTTAAGTTTATTCTCGATATAGTGACTTTTAAACATTATTGCGAGCTCCTCACAAGGAATCTACCAAAACTGTTTTATGGGGATGTTCTCTATGTCTTAGCTTTCTAACAAATTTGGTTCCACTCAAAAATGTTCTGTATAACTTGAGTTATTAAGATTTTATTACTTACTGCCCGAACAGAAACACATCCTGGAACAGGACATTTTGAAAATTCATATCTCTCTCGTTTCAAGGCCAAATTTCACGAATTTTATATGTATAAAAAGCTCTATGAGTCTATTTTCATCTAAAATTAGTTTTGTTCCATTTGAATTTATATTGAAAGAGTTATTAGTCGCGCCATACAGACTGCCAGAATTTTTCAGTTTTAATGAGTTTTCTTGTAAAAACATTAAGTCTTTTCTTCAAGTGACCACTTTTCTCTTCCAAACCACTTTTAATCTTTGAGATATTAATAAAAATCAATATTTTGAGTTCTAAAAAGTTGGGTTCAACATAAAACAAAATATACAACCAAATTCAATTCCAAGAAAAGCGCAAAATCCCAAACAACTTCACATAATGCAAACATGGTCATGAGGCCTTTAGTGCAAGTTCTAAAACCACCTAGCTATGAAGAGCTTAGGAGTTCTAAAGCTTGAAAAACAAGGAGGAGAAAAGGGTTAGAGTCACTACCAAATGTGTTTCTCTTAAAAGCTTGAAGGATGAAAATGGTTGGAGATGACCTCCTCCTCTTTGAGCTTGATAATGGGGCTAGGTGAGTGTTTGTTTGTGCTTCCTCAAGAACCAAAGAGGGTGGTCCTTGAAGGGTTTGTGAGGGTGGTGATAGGAAATGAGGGTGATGGTGGTGGAAGAGTAAGAAGAACAAGAAGGAAAATAGGAAGAACAAGGAGAGGTTGAGAGAAAAAGGAGTGGCTACTTGGTATCTTTGGGAAAGAATGGAAATCACAAATGAGAGAGTGACGGAGGGGCTTAGTTGGCGCAAAAAATGGGGGTGAGGGCTGGTTGGTTTTGCTTCTCTAATAAGCAAGGGGAAGTAGGTGAGTTTACTTTCTTTTTCAAGCAAGAAAGCTAGAAACCTTGGGGTAAAAGGGTGAGTTGTGTTTCTCTTGAGTCTTGGTACATGGGTAAAGACTATTTTATGTTTTCTCAAGTGGTTAAAAGCATGACCACTCTGGGGATTGGCTTGGGTGGATATGATCACTACAAATGTCACAATCTTGATGGAGGAGAGTACATCTCTTGGCTTGACTCAAGGAATACTACTAACATAGACTCTTAATCTAATGGTGCATGATGAGAAGGCCAATGGATGGTTGGATTTTGCTCTTATCCTTGGCCGAAATTTGGTGCATCAATTAGGAGAAATTTTTAAATCTTCAAAGCTATTAGAATTACCTAAGTTATTAATTCAATTTGATTAGTTAAATTTCTCTTTAAACGATTTCAGCTAATTACACTTTTAAAATGTTTTTCTCTAAAAGAATTGCTCTTATGAATTATATAATTAGGGTGTAAAAATTGATCTATCTCAATTGATTAAGGTAGAACAATTGTCTTATACTTAATTAATAAGATTAGATTAGCTTAATTAGATTTCTAAGTTATGACTTAATGAGGTTCGAGTAATTAGGTTTTAATTAAAACATTTAGTATGTTATGATTAATTATTGACTTGACTCAATTTACTAAGCTTTTGCTCATCGAGATTAGCCGATTAGTCCTCAGTTAATCATTAACCTCTCTAATTAGCCAGGATCACTGAGCTAATTAGCTTAGACAAAAATTGGGGATGTTACACAATAAGGTCTTATGAGCAAAGTTTAGGTAATTAGGTGTAGGTTTTTAATTTAAAACTTATCTTTAATCTTAGTTTGTCTTATAAGTTTTTAACTTGATTTTATTTAATCTACCAGAACACACAAGAACAAAACAAAGAGAGGATAAGAATCCTACTTTTGAGGGAGTGATCTGACTAAAACCAGAGGCTTAAAGGTTAAAGAATTCTTCTCCAAACCACACTTAAAGTCACGGCCTGCAAGAGAAGAAAAGAGGAGCTCATGCTTGAGTGTGTTTGTGAGTTGAGTGAAAGTGTAGGAGTGGCAAAACATAAGAGTGAATAAGAGAAGGGGGCCGTGGATTGGCTTAAGGGTTTTTGGCGTGATTTTTGAGTTTGTTCCTAGATTTAAACCATCACCATTCAATCTCATAATAGTTATTTCAAATTTCTATTTCAATTAGCTTGAATTACGAGATTCATGCCCCATCACAAGAAGAGTGGCGGTTTCTAATTTGAATGCTTGTGAGGAGTTATAGTTTTGCAAATTATTGAGATTGAGTGACATTGAGTGTGATTAAGTATGATGAATGTTTTTCCATAATTAAAATGTTGATCAATTAAATTTTTTTACATGTTATTCTCCAAGGCTTAGCCGTGGATATCCTATGGTTCCATTGTCATATTTTTTATTTTTAACATTTAATTTTAGTAAGTTGGTTTAGTACGTAAAATTGCTTTTTTGCTCTTCCCTTAATTATGTTGATATTTTAGCTGACTTTTTTTTGATTACCAAATTTTTACTAATTACTCTAATCACTCATTAATAATGAGATAATTAGCTTAAAGAAATTAGGATGGTTATAGTTCTCATGAAAATTAGGCTTGTAGAATGAATGTTCTATTACATAGGCAAAACTAATTGTTTCTTTGGACATATGCTAAAGTGATGATGAAATTAATTTTATTTTGTTTATGGGAGATGATGAAATTAATTTTAATACAATATTAATATACAATATTTTATAATTTTTTTAAGAAAGTAACAAATTATCCACTAAAATTTATTATTTTACTAAATTTTTATTAGTTAATAGTATAAAATTAGATTTTTCTCACAAAAGTTAGGCTTGTAGAATGAATGTTCTATCACATAGGCAAAACCAATTATTTCTTTTGACATATGCTAAAGAGCTGATGAAATTAATTTAATTTTTTTTTTTATGGGAGATGATGAAATTATTTTTAATATAATATTAATATACAATATTTTATAATTTTTTTGAGAAAATGTCAAATTACTAACTATAATTTATTATTTTATAAATTTTTATTGATTAATAATATAAAATTATTTGATATTATAAATATATAGAAATTATTCTCAAAATTATATATTACCAACTAATCATATTTCATATGTATGTTAAAATTTTAAGATAATTATTATAAAAGTAAAAAAATTTTGATAATATAATAATACATGATTAGATAATTATTTGGTACTAATGAATCAAAATTAAATGCAAATAAGATTTGGGAGGAATTCAATAATAATACGGGGATATTTTCCCTGCTTTTCCTCGCATGTATTACAATAATTTGGAGAAACAAATTTTCACCATACCCACGACACTTCTGCTGACGTAAAACAATAACGCGAAAGGCACAGAAAAGCGATGCAGCGAGAAAAGATAACACTTCCCTCAATTAAAAGTAGGAGCGGGAATGGAAGAGACCATCCATATTCATATCAGTGTCCAAGCGTAAATGTTTCCAGCAGCAGAGCCCAAAAAGAGCCAAACTAGAAGCCCCGCAACCAAAATGTATAACCCAAACAATCTCTTCTCCTTGCAGAATGCATTCTTCTGTATGGAACTGGTTGCCTGGCTGCTCGCCCCTCTACCCTCTCTTTTACCGCTTGCAGGACTTGCTCCAACTGCAGCCACATTATAGATACATGCATGATACTTAAATGCTTTCTTATTGACAACTACAAGTCACAATGAGTTTGTACCAAAAAAAAATTTCATATCAAAGTCATTACCAGAAGGACTGGGTCCAGGACCTGTGCCACCTTTCTCCAATTGATAGAAAACTTGAGCCTCTGGGGATTTGGGATCCATGTGCAGCAATTCTGGTTCCATTCAAAAACCACTTTAAAATTCTTACTTTATATCATCGCCGAAAACCAGTTAGCAATTGCTAGTGAAGACTGAAACTGACATAATAACTGAAATTAAAAATAGTGCACATGAAAATACCAGGGCACTTGGAGACATTGGTAGGGGCATTGCAAACTGTTGGCAGGCCCAAAGCTAAAGTGACATTAATCTGTAATCCACCCAGGTCTGGATCATTACGATCTTTGATAATAACACACAAGCACTTCTTGTTGTTCTTGAGCACTTGCTTGAGACCGCTACAGCAATCCGGTGTGGGAGCCTTTGCTCCACCTCCAACATAAGGCAGACATGTTGTTAACCCTGCTAATTGCTCTGTGCATTCCTCTTTGTCCTTGGATGAATCCGCCATTGCACTTCCAACTACCAGTGATGCGAGCAGCAAGAAGTCTGCCAGGGACTTTGTGCTGTGGTAGAACATTTTTTGTGGTGTTGAACAAATAGATGGAGAGATGGGAAGTGATTGAAGCAAATGTGAGATTAGAGGCACTTAAATATTCGCAAAGCAGTCGGGTGTTGGTGAAGAAGGCATTTCTTATTATGGAGTTCTCAAGTTTCTGATTTAACTGAAAAGACTAGAGCAGAAAGAGGTGCCTGAGTTCTTTCACCTCTAAATGGGTTTTTGTACTTTCTATTGAATCATGAGAACACTCGGTTTCAATTAAACATGCTGCTATGATTGATATTGGGACAAGCAATGAACGATCACAATCCGCTTTTAATTTGTAATCCATTTTGCGGGTTTTATAATTGAAAGTGCTACTCGTTCACACTAATTTATAGGAAAAAAATCTTTTAAAATAAATTTGTTTTCAAAGTGAAAAAGAAAATATATATACTTATTTTTAAATTATTTAATAAATTATAATTGTAGCACATTTTATTAATTTTTAAAATAAATATATTTTCGTTTTTTAACTTTAAAAATAAGTTTGCTTTTTATAATTCTTATTCATAAATTAATACTTAATTTGAAAAGGTGAGAAAAGATTAGTGTGAACGCACGGAACTTTAAAAGTGTTAGTGCCCCGCTTAACCAACCCACTAACCTAGTAGCAGACCAAAGCCAATGATGCATAGGGACATCTGTGGCAACAAATGTATGCCAAGTGGCCGTGAATAGTGATGACATCATATTCCCTTCCAATGACATCATTACAAAGCTCAAGGGAAAATGTCGCGTTCTAATTCAAAAGAATATGGAAAGCTTATTCGTACTATGGATATCTTTACTAGAATGTTCGACGCGCTTTGGATTAGTGTAGATTATACAAATAAGCGATTATTAAAATAATTTTAATCTTTCAACTTTCCTAAACATATACTAAGGGGTTAAAGAGTAGAGCAAACCATTATATCAGAGGAATGGAGCTAAAGCAACAAATAGATACAAAGACACCTAAAAACGAAATTTTTTTTATTTTTTTAGAGAAAATAAAATGCATGAAACTAAACAGAAGAAAATAAAATGCATGTGTATGCTTTCTCATTCCCCAACTTAGAAAATAACATTGTCCCCAATGTAAAATAAGTGTAAGAGAGGGTGGGAAAGATACTCCCTAGCCAAAGAATAAGTGTTAGGCTCCATTCTTCTTGCTTCATACACTTAATTCTCTTCTTGAAACCTACAAAACAAGAATAAGAGATATTAGAACAACCAAAAAAAAAATATAGAAAATCATAAAACAAACTCAAACATAGAAAAATTCATAGAAGAAACTAAAAACATGTAGAAAAAGGGAATATGGATAGAAAAATTGG
Source organism: Pterocarpus santalinus (assembly GCA_031439595.1). Classification (NCBI taxonomy): domain Eukaryota; kingdom Viridiplantae; phylum Streptophyta; class Magnoliopsida; order Fabales; family Fabaceae; genus Pterocarpus; species Pterocarpus santalinus. The sequence goes on from CM062529.1 coordinate 31,686,175, forward strand.
GTTATCTCCCAATAAGCACTTTGGTTTAATGTTCCTAAGTTGGATATAGCCCTTATAATTCATTCGGAAGAGTGAGGAGGGACACTTTATGGCTCTTCCTAACTCATGCCTTAGCCCAAGCATGTTGCTAACTTTTAAGGCTTGATGATGGAACACTTTAATTGTACTTCCCTAAAAGATATCACCTGGATCCCACATATTAGTGACTTCTCCATACTCCATTTTCTTGCAAATCCCTTTCTTTAGAGTTGAGATTGAATGACTAGTTAGAATGTATGGCTAGGATTCCTTTCTCACGGGGGGTCCTTTACATCCATTCTATATCATTGAGCTACTTTTGTGAAAAGTCCATTGCTTGGAGGACTTTGAACTTGAACTTCTTGTTTTGAAATCTTAGTGTTAACACCCCCTTCCATATCAATTAGGGATCTACTTGTAACGTCCTCCTCTGTACAGTACTATGCTTAAGTCATAATACCATACTCAGAAGTTGTTACTATTACCTGAGCAGACCTTTTCTGACAGCAACTTAAGCCGTCTTCAAAACATCTCAAGCTATCCGGAGATAATACGGGAATAGGAGTGAGAACTTTAAGTTCTCAGTAGGATTCACTAAGAAATTTCATGCTGCGTCATCGTTATTATCTCCAGCTGCTTCGGATTATTGTGAAAAAGGTGATCATGCCAAATAAATTATTCAGTTTTATAGTTTAAAAACATATGATCCGAAGCAAAGTTAATTTTACTCATGCACTCGTTAGACGGAGTAAGGATTCAAGCATGAGTACAACAATAGTTCATAATAATAATATTGATAACAGGAGCCTACTTGCAATATCATAATGATGATAATAGCAAACATTATTTGTGAGCATGTACTGTCCATCATAAAATTATGCATATGCACTTTTGCTTCTTTAACTTTCTTTAACTTCCTTTCCTTGGCACACTTAGGCGTTATGTATTGCCATCCCTAGGGTGCTTGCACATGTTTTAATATTTAGTCTTTACTGCCCTTGGGTAGTTTGTTCTAGGAGTAAGCTCAACTCGTGACCATCGTCACATAGTACTGACCCGCAACGGGACCCATGTGCCTCTAGGTCGGAAGGACTCAGTTGGCCGTCTGCCTCCAACATAGAGGGACCCAAAAGTTTTAGCTGTCTTCACAGGAAGGGACCCATTGTGTAACTGCCTCTGAATGAAAGGACCCACATCTTTATCTTTTAACTGCCTTCACCGGGAGGGACCCAAATAACTGCCTCCAAGTGAAGGGATCTCATACATTCTTTCTGTATTCATATGCAAATATGCATGCTCTTATAGGACTAATTCATGATCATATCACCTTAACATATTCATAATTGTATAGTTGTTCATATCATAAATCTCTCGTAAAATAAATACTCATGATTTCATAGACTTCTGCAACGGATCATGTCTGCTTCCCTCAGAATAGTGCCATTAACCAAGAAACTTTAATCAAATAGCAACCTCAATATAGAACATTATAATCATACCATGAATATAACAATGTCAATAGGTGCAAGTTTTAAAACCTTATGTCTTAATCTATCTTGCAAGCTTTTAACTTCTAATGATGTTTCGAAATTCAAGCTTAGGAATGACTTCCGAGTTCCGGGATTATGTAAGTTATGTACATAAAGTCAATGTCTTGATTCTCGACTTCCGAGATTATGAATGTCTTGAGTCCCGACTTCCGGGATAGTGTTCGATCCTCCGAAATTATATAATTTTCGACTTTCGGGATTATGTTTGGTCTTCGACCTTATCCCACCATTGGTCTTTTAAGACTTTTATAAGCATATTTCCTAAATTCCAAGTTGCTGACGTTAACTATACTCGATCTAGTTTCCTATTCACTAAGTTTCGAGTTCAACATTAAGTATACTTGATCTAGCTCTCTATCTATTAAGTTTCCGAGTTCAACCTTAAGTATACTCTTCCGAGTTCAACCTTAAGTATACCCTTCCGATTTCCGAGATTAACTCAAGTTATTTGGGTTTTTATCCCAGACTGCCATACTCCTAGCTAGAATTGCACCCTTATCAAAGAAAATTCACCAAAAATAGAAATCTAGGTGAAATCATGGGAAGTTTATATCAATGTAAAGCTAATAGAGCAAGCTTTCAAATGAAATAAGTTGTATATTATTTGAGTGAGTATAACTCGAGATATAAGCTCTAAAACTTGACCCTAATGAATTACCCTATTCCAACCTGGTTTGAACTTGAGTCAACTTCAATCATGTGTTGGGAATAATTGACAATGGATCTAACTTTAAAATTTTTATAGAATGTTCCCTCATATGTTAGCTTTCAAAAAACGTTAGATTCACTCAATTTGGAGTTGTATAGGGTGAGTTACACCTTTCTCAACTCACACTGCTCGGATAAAAGTCCTGATTTTTAGATCAAATTTCAAAAATTCATAACTACCTGTATTTGATCCAATGGCCTTATATTATGTATGGAAAGCCCTGAATGTCTACTTTCATATAAAAATAGGTTCATGAAATTTAAATGGCTGTAGGCCGAACCGTACACTCCAACGTACGAACTGCCAAGGAAAAACCCTAATAGCTTCTTAAGTCTTCTCTTTTATTCAAGTTCTTTCATGCCAATTCCAATTCTAATCACAATACACATGCAAATTCAATTATAAACCATCATCATCACTCCAAATTACAACAATATCATGAGGAAATAAGATCCCCACACAACCCCAAATGAAGAAAAACAAGAGAAGAAGTTGGAATCCTACCTTTTGTAGGTGTGATTTCTTGCTAGATTTAAGCTTGTGTTAGAGAAATCTTGTTGTGGTTTGAAGGTATGTGGGAGATGAGGTGAGATGAGATGAGATGAAATAAGATGAAGGAGAGAAGAGTGGAGAGGGGTCAGCACACATAAAGGGCCGAAATCTTGAGGCCAGAAAAGGAAAAGAAAAATAACTTCTCATACAAGTTGAAGTTGATTGGTGGATTTGTGTTTCCCATTTCAATTTGATTTTTGGGCTGCCATCCATGGCTGAAAGTGGCGCCATATGAGGGGGTAATTTGACTAAATCCTAGCCATTCATCTTAGAGCACTCATTGTGTAAGTTCTATAGATCCGGTTCCAACAGTTTAAAAATACCGAAATCTTACCTATTTCTTTTAAATCAATAAACCGGTTTTAGAAAATTCCTAGGTTGCTTTGTATGATTCTAATTTAATTTCCTCAAGGTTAATTCTTCTAAATGTTACTTAATTTGGCTTTGAGTAAAATGCTTAATTGAATTCTGATTAAACTCTATTATTTGATAAAAACCGAACAACTCGGTTAGTAACGATAAAATTTTTTGGACGTTACACTACTAGTGGCCAAAAATGGCAGCCCAAGAATTAGAGGAACATTAACATCTTTCTCTGTATCAAGAATCAGAAAACTAGTAGGAACAAAGAAACCATCCACCTTCATGAAAACATCTTCAATAATATTATAGGAAACTTTGAGAAATCTATTAGCCAACTGCAGAGATATCTTTTTAGACTTCACTTCAATAATGGCCAGTTTATGCATGAGTGGCAAAGGTATTAGATTAATACTAGCCCCAAGGTCATATAGGGCCTTGTTAATCCTCAAATCACCAATGGTGTATTGAATAATAAAGCCCCCAAGATCCTTCAATTTAGGCGGTAGTTTTCTTTGCATAATTGCTAAACACTCCTCAGTAACTAGCACAGTCACATCAGCCTCCAATTTCCTTTTCTTGGAGAGTAACTTCTTCATGAACTTGGGATAGTTTGGCATTCGCTCCAACGCTTCAACAAGCAGAATATTGATGTAGAGCTTCTTGAGCATATCAAAAACTTTAAGGAATTGCTGCCTTTCTAGTTCCTTTTTTTGTTGCCTCATGCTCTGAGGATAAGGAATTGGAAGGTCATAATCAGGAAGTGCCACATATCTTTTCTCCTCAGGTGGTGCTATATTGGAATCTTTAAAAGGCTTTTCTTCTACCTTGCTTCTTCTTTTTTAAATTTAGCCAACTCTTTCCCACTACTCAATATGATTGCATTGACATGTTATCTTGGATTCTCAGTGGTGTTGCTAGGTAAGGAATCTAGTGTCTTTCAGTTAGCTACTTGGAAAATTTCCCCACTTGATACTCTAGGTTTTTGTTTGTGGCATCATGAGCTCTAAATTGAGCCTCTGACCTCTCCATAAAAGGTTCAATCTTCTCCATGAAAGACACATGGCTCCTTATGAACTGCTAAACTGCTAAAACATGTCTCTACACTAGGCTTCTTCTCTTGTGATGGTTGATTGAACCATTACCCAAGAGCACAAGTGTTGGAGTGGAAGCTGTGCCTCTGACTATTCATGTAATTCCTGCTCACCAGTAGAGGGAGTTGTAGTGCTTTCTCCATTTAGATGGTTCCTATGGTAGAAATTACAACGCATGGCATATGCAAGTGAGGTGTTGGAGAGCATGTCTAGTTACTTCTAAATGATTGCATTTTGAAGAATGAGGGCCTACATTTGTGCCAAGAGAGTAGTAATAGTGTCAACCTCTAAGACTCCTTGCCTCTAGGTTCTCTCACTAAGCCTCTGATAGTTATTACTAGCCATTACTTCAAAGAGCTCCCAGCATTGCTCTAGTGTCTTGTTATTTAGAGAGCCACCCGTTGTTGCATCAACCATGATCTGAGTGGACATTAGGACACCATTGTAGAATGTCTAAATTTGCAACCAAAGAAGGATCTCATTGTGTGGACACTTAGCCAACAGCTCCTTGTACCTTTCCCAAGCCTCATAAAAAGATTCTCGTTTTGACTGAGCAAAGGAGGTGATGTCATTTCTCATCTTAGCAGACTTAGCAGGAGGAAAGTACTTCTCTAGGGATTTTCTAGCCACCATTTCCCAAGTAGTGAGTGTTCCTTGGCGTAGAGACATCAACCAAGCCTTAGCCTTGTCTCATAATGAGAATTGAAAAAGTCTAAGTCGAATAGCATCATCTGTGGCACCATTGATTTTAATGGTATCACATATCTCCAGAAAGTTGCTGAGATGCTCATTTGGGTCTTCACTTAACAGTCTAGTAAACTGATAGTTTTGTTGGACAAACTGGATGAGTGACATCTTCAGCTCAAAAGTTGGCTTGGATTGACGGCTAGAAGAACACCCCTGAAGAGTGGGTACCAGATAATCCTTTATGGCTCTATTATGCTGCTCATTCCCATTAGCCATGTTATTCTGATTGCCTTCACAAGCTTGCTTCTCTCTTCTTATCTGGTGTGGAGTTCATTAAATCTCTGGATCAAAGACAAATGCCCCAAGAGATCTACTCCTACACATAAACTGCGAAAACCAAGGAAAACAAGTGAAAACACAATATATAAAAATAAATAAATAAAGGAAAAATAAAATAAAGACAAAATACCTATTTTGGTCACTGACAAAAAATTTGAGGATAAATTAGTCTCTTAAGATTTGAAAATGTACGAGTAGTCCCTCACCATTCAAAAAGAATGACATATTAGTCCTTTCATACATAAATTTTAAGAATTTTTTAGTTGTACAAATATGTATGATGGGACTAATATATCATTCTTTTTGAATAGTGAGGGACTACCTATGGAATTCTAAATCCTGAGGGACTAATTTGTCCCCCAAAATTTTTGTCAGGGATCAAAATGGGTATTTTGTCTAAAATGAAATAGATAATAAAATAAAAAAATAGATAAAACAAAATAAAAAGAAAATGAATAAAAATTAAGAGCACACCAAATAAAAATAAAATAAAACCAAACTAAACAAAATAAAATAAAACAAAATAAAAGTCCAATATAGTATCTTATTAGTTAGAAGCCCTAGCAATGGTGCCAAAAACTTGATGCGACTCCGACAAGTATACTAGGTTGTCCAAGCAGTAAAGTGATGAGAAAAGTATCATCCCACAAGGATAGATCAAGTATCGAGTAACTAACATGAATTACTATTTGAACTAGAGGAATGGAATGGCTAGAGAAAACCAAAACTCAAATAAAGCAAGAAAGTAACATATGACTTAAAGTTGACTTAGATCATTGGGATGGATACTAAAGCTAATCAACTTCGCCTAACTATGAACTCAATTACCATGGATCTCAATTATCTAACTTTTATCTTAATTGATAATGGTCAGATTCTCTAAACTAATTCTAAGCCTTTCACAAAATCAAGTAATTCTTCTTATCCTAAATTGATTGCCTAATCTTTTTGTTACAAACAAATTTAGGAAAATGTTAAAGCTCTATGGATTCCTAACATGACCACATGAGTTATGTTTCCCTAACTCTAGTTTTCACTCAATTCACGATATTTATGATGAGAAGCTTTGTTTACAAATCCTATCTTTAGTTATTGCAAACCAACAAGTCAATTAAATGGTGGCTAATCACTCAAAAGCATTAACAATAATCATAAACACTTAATGATTAAGACAAATACATAAACAAAATTAATCTACAAGTAACATCATCATATAGTAGGATCCATCAACGCCTTAAAATAGGTTTTAGTTCATGATGGAATCACAAACAACACAAAGAAAATAAGAAGAAATAGGAAAACTAAATGCCAAAGAAAACCAAAGCTCGAAACTAGGATTCACGATAAAGATGGATTTCTCTATCTTGATGTTAAGCTCTAGAATCCTTAATTCTTTGCGTTAGCTTTCTAGGGTTGCCATCTTGTGTTCCTTGTGTCTAACTGTGTCAAAAGGTGTCAAAAAGATCCTTTGGGACTACATTTGTCTTTTATAGTCCATGGGTCCCTTTCTTTAAAATTCGGCCTGAGCAGGAAAATTCTGTTGTCGACATTGCGCTATAGCACGTTTGCCTGACATCACTAACTTCTTTTGCACACTTCCAAGCTTTGGAGCGATAAGAATAGTTGGAATTTGTCCTCAAATAGCAATAATAATTGTAAATCTTTGAGTAAGTTTTCTAGCAAAACAAGAACTACCTTAGTTGGAGTTCTGTAGCTCAAGATATGAGCGAAACAGTGATGAAAGGTCATACTTGGTATCATCAGAGATAAGATAAAGCTTCAATCTTGTTTCACCTTTTTCTTGTAGAAGACTCAAGAACTGGAAAAAGCGTTGGAGATCTTCTTCGCTGCTATCAAAAGAATCTTGCATAATCACAATCCAACTTCTAGAGAGCTAGATATTGAATTTTCAATGCTAAGAGATCCTGATTTCATTCAAGATAGGCTTTTTCATGGCTCCAAATTCCAACTTGAGTGCTTATACTTAATAACAATTAGACAAAAATATAAATAAGTATCTAAAAATATGATAAAAATAACAATCAAACTAGAAAAGAACATAAATCAAAATAACCAACTAAAAATTACTAAAAAACTAAATAAATTCAAGTAACTAAAGCCTAAATCTAAATAAAATAAAACAAAAGTAACTCACTACAGAAAGTTATTATGTATGAATAATTCCTATTAATGGTATTCTATTATTCTTTCATTCATAATTGTGTATATTTATTAGAAGAAGTGCATAAGATAATTGTTAGATACTCCATTCTTAAGAGTTGAGAATATAAGTGACAAAGTAGTTTAGTATAAGATCTTTAAAATAGTTTACGATCATAGGAATATTAATTGGGTATTATTATTCCAGAAGATTGTCACCTCTATCTATTTCCAGGATTAGTACAACATACTAATGAAAATGGAATAGTGAGTCTTATACTATACAACATTAGATGTCAAAATAGATATGTCCACACTTATAGATAAGTGGGTCAAACGTGACATATAGGTAATGTTTACATGGTATTTTACTAATGTTAATGAAACATTACCTAGATCATATTAGTGTATATAATCCTTAGATCTAAAGACGACATGGTTATATTATACATAGGTAGCTATAGTTTGCTGGTGCTTATTGTAACACCCTACTAATTTTATGTTATGCTTAAGTCATAGCATGACATTAGTTAGTCTGTGTTACCATGTTAATACTCTACTTAATTTTCATGTTTCGTGTCTCCTACAGTTGTAACGGCGCGCTGTTATATAATAGACATGATTAGCGTTATAAGACATAATAAAGTCTAATATAACATAACAGAAAAGGTACGAATAATTGATATATTATCAATTGTATACGTATATATGTCGGTTGGAAGCCAACCCTTTAGTCTATATATCTATACATATATATGTTAAAAGCAGATGAAATAAAGGAACAGCAAAATTCCTATTACTAAAAGAAAAACAGAGACAGACTAGCAGGAGCAGACTGTGTCCAATGAGTCTAACTTGGAGTCGTGGCGAAGATGCAAGACTGGGATCTCAGTGTAAAGAGCGGCTGTTGAGCCCTTCGCTTGAGTCTAAGAATGGTGCGGAAATACAACACGGGGTGAGAATTTCAAGAAAATTCTCAATAGGGTTCAGGTATACTGGTATTGACGTCACATACATTCTCAGTTGCCTCAGGTTTTATTTAATTATCAAAAAGATGTGGTCAAACTGAATATCCATTTTAATGAGTTTAAGAAAAATGTCTGATCCGAGGCAAGGCTCAGTTTTACTTTAAAAGATACGAAAAGATAAATAGACTACTAATAATGATTCGTATAGTAATAAACAGGATAATAAACGAGCAGCAACAAATACATATAAGAGGCAACAGTAAACATCTTGACATAACTATGCCATGTATTCATGCATTCATGTGATCAGGCAAACCAAATCATGAACCATTTCCTCATAAGTATTTCCATTTCTTGTCATTATTATTCCTTCTCTTGACATAATCATTTCATGTAACCATGCATTCATGAAATCATGCAAACTTAATCATGAACCTTTCTTCATAAGCCTTTCCTTTACTTTTCATCATTTTCTTTCCATCTCTTGGTCCCCTGGGAGTTCTTGGCTATTTAGACTCCTGGGTAATAGTCTGCTTATCAGGATCGAGCTCGTTCCTATACAGGAATGTCGGGTTTACTTTCCCCGACCTTCCCACTGATCTATTTCCCTTAACTGCTTATCTGGGGCTAGTCCAAGTAGTATGGAACTTGCATAATAACATAATCCTTTTCATAACCTTCATAGCTTCCTTAAGAATGCATATGCATTAACATGTAATTCATAACTTGTACATGGGTTCTACCGAAATTTCGGCAGCATAACGGAACGTGTCCGCTTTCCCATGAATAGTGCCAGCCAACCAGTATATCAATTCATCACAAGGAATACAACTTCACATTTATATTCCAACATAAAACTCAAATCAACATCAAATTCATTAAGGCAGAATTCCTGCCTCAGCATATCCAACCAACCCGGTTTTTATAATTCAAGCCATAATTTCATTTTAACTCATTTGGACCTCAAATTTGAGTATGTTAAAGTGTTATGTGTCTATTTTCTAACCTCTTTAGTTCCATCTAATTTTGGTATCTACAACTCAAGATATCTAGATTTTATCTCGGCCTGCCCATTGGCTAGCCAGAATCAGGCAACTAAAAGTAAAAATCCACTAAAAATCGAAAACTGACTCAAATCATACGAAATTGGTCTCATATTAAAGCTAACAGAACAAAATTTCATTTAGAAAAAGTTCCACTCAATTTGGCTTAGTAGGGCTCGAGTTACAAGCCCGAATTTGGACCTTCCTACACTGCCCTGTTCTAGCCCAGTGTGGACATAGGGCGAATTGCGTGGAGCACTGGGAACAACTGGGACCTTATTAAATTCTGAAATTTTTATGGGATGTTCTCCTATGTGTAAGATTTCTAAAAAAGTTATTCCACTCATTTTCAAATAGTACAGGTCGAGTTCTACCCAAAACAACCTAATCTGCCCAGAGCCAGAGTCAAAACCCTAGGTCGAAATTCAAAAATTCATAACTCCCTCAGTTCTAATCCAAAAGCCTTATATGATATATCTATGGAAAGCCCTAGATGTCTAGTTTCATATAAAAATAGTTCCAGGCAATTTAATCAGCTATAAGCGGAACCGTACACTCCGCCGTACGGATTGCTGAGGGATTTTGGTTCTCCAGCCCCTCAGCTCTTCTTATTTCTACTCTTTCTTGCTTCAAATTCGATTTTAACCAAACCAACAGCCCAAAGCCAATCACATATCATCATAATCCTCCATTTAACACATCAAGAATCATAAAAATAATCCAAGCTCAGCCAGCCAAATATCACAAATCTGATGCAATTAATAAACTCCTACCTTTGATCCAAGTGTTTTTGCTAGAATTTGAAGGTTTGGATGAGCAAGGCTTGAAGTGGCTTGTTGTTGGCTGAAGTTGTGAGTGTAAAGAAGAGAGAAAGAGAGCTGGAAGGAGGCAGAAAAGTGGCGTGAATGAGGGTCTGATTTGGTGATAAAGGCAGCAGAAAATCTGACCACTTGATGGTGTATAGGTGGCTTCCTTCATGCATTTTGATTGGTCCAAAAGGCTTGACTCAAATTCAGCCAAGCTTGCCTCCTTTCTTGTGGCCAAAGTGGCGCCAACTTGAGGGATTAAGTGGCTGAGTTATCAGTCACTCAAGGTAGGGTTGATGAGTTAAAATTGTATTGGCTCGGTTCCGACAGTTTAAAATACCGTAAAGTTACCAATTTCCTTTAAATCGGTAAATCGGTTTTCAATAAAAAGTTTATGAAATCTCCTATATTCTAACTTAATTCTCTCTTATCTAAATTCAAGTAATTGTTAATCAATTGAGTCTAAATAATGGTTTAACCAAAATCTATTTATTTTCAATTATTCGATAAAACCAAATAATTAGGCGAAAAACGATGGATGTTACACTTATATACTCATGCTATGCATTAGTATTAGGCAGTTTGTGGCTATAGTTAGTTTACATATGGACATAGGTGAACAATCAAGAAGGAATTCATTACCTCAAGTAAACAAGGATAAGTCCTATGAATATGAGATTATTCTTGATCATGAAATCTTCGGCCAAGGTACTTGGACTTAAATGGAAAAAAGTTGTTAGTTCATATCCCACTGATCGAAGAATATAAACCCAAAGATTCCATAGGGTTTGACATTATCAATGACCCTTGCTAGATCAGGATCTGCCATAGTGAAAGGATTCAAGTGCACGGTAAATATGATCATTGGTTCATCAGAATGTTCTAATCGCTATATTTGTCACTATTTGGGTGGTCATGGAATTTTGTGCTACCCATGACTTATGAGAGATAAGGGTATATTGGAAATTTTACTTTAGATACAGAATGAGCCTCTAGTGATATAAAAAGGTTGATTTTATAATCTTATTGCCAATTAGAGATGAACCTAATTAATCACACACAATAGGACATGTACTCGCTAAGAATGAATTAATTCTAATTAAGGTAGTTAATTAGAATTCAATTATCAAATTAGACTTTCAATCCAATTGCAGGTTGCTAGCACATCTCAAAGTCAAGTCCAGGGTGAAGGTGGATCCTTATAAGGAAAGTTTCTATATATGGAAAGTCCATCCACATTTTAGAAACTTGTGTCAAGGTTATTTTGGTCTTTTCCAATTTTAGGATAATGTAAGATATGAGATAACTTATATATTAATATATATGTTAATTTTTTGTGAATATCAAAAATTACATAGGCCTATTTAAAATAGGAATTATTTGAGAACTAATTCTATTTTAAAGAAGGTTTTGTATATTATGAGAATCAATTAGGAATTGATTATGGCATAAATGTCAGCCTATATTTTGTACATTTCAAAAAGTGCAACCCTAGAGAAAAGGGCAAAAAGGCTACAATTAATTAAAATAAACAAAGAGAGGAGGTTGGGGGTTATATACAAGATAGAAACCTTTTAAGCACACAATACCTTTCTCTCTCTAGTTGAAAAGCCATTGACACCACTGCCCACTTCATAGTTATATAAGTTTCTCGTTTATTGAAGGGCAATGAGGAATGAGTCTTGGATTGAAAAGAGGAGTTTCTCGGTGAATCATGTTCATGTGGATGAGCCAGAGGTCGTGCAGTTGTGCAACTGCATGTTCATGAGATAAACATCAAATTTCTACATGACATCGCATCAAGAGGTAAATATCTCGTATAATATTTTATATTTTTAGGTGTTTACGTTGTCTAAATAACTCAAAGTGATACAAAACTCATGAGATATGATTTCATGAGTGTTATTCGATCCTATATGAATGTGTTCATGCGAAGAAAAATTTTATTTGTTCATTTTGCTGCATTTGTCTATAGTTTTCTAACAATGATATAAGAACCACCCTCGGGATTGTTTAAGATACGTTATATATGCCGCTATTTTGATGAGAAAATTGTTTTCTTTTGAAAAGTTCGAAGAATTGGTAAAAACCCAAGAAGGAGGCCGCCTGTTCATAGGTGTTCTAGGTTTTTCAAAACTTTTTTATCAATCTATAGCCCGTAGAATTTGATTTTTTGGCATAATAAATATAAGATATTTAGTAAATCATGAAAAGATACCATGTGTGATACTTACCATAGTTCGGAAAAATTTTTCGGAAGTGATTTCCTTGTCCATGTCAATCCGTAAGAATAGTTTTTATGGTACTAATATTAGATATTTAGTATTTTTTTTTTTTGGCAAAGGATATCATATTCTTGATACATGGAGTATATGATATTTGATTTGCAAGCCTTTTTGAAACTAAAAAATATAGCATATAGCTATATTGGATTTGTTTGAAAAATAGGCTATCTATATAATATGGAATATTTAAAAATTATAGGATATAGCTATTTGCATTTGTTTGAAAAATAGGCTATCTATATAGTATGGAATATTTTTGAAATTGATAACTTAGCAGATATTTTGTTTGTTTCAAAAATAGACTATATTATTGATAGAGAACATTTTGAAATTAGTAACTGAATACGTGACATTTGGTTTGTTACAAAATAGAATATTTATTTATGATATGGAATATTTTGAAATTGGCATTTTGATACGCCAAATGTGATCAGTTTCTAAAGAATAATTAATTGGCAAGTTTCAATATGGAATTGAAATGTCATGTAACGGTAACAGATTGAAGACAAGTTTTAAATATGTGATATTTGAAACAATCATGTAATTGTTACATGTTGAATGCATGAAGTTGAAATTTCCTTATTGACTATTGATACCTTATTCAATTTTATTACATGGGGCTAATCATGGACTCTAGGAAATCGATGTAATTGGTTTTTATTTTCTAGAATGTAATTTATTTTGCAATGGGTTGTGATTTATTTTAATTATTATAATTATTTTTTATTGGGATGTAATTTTATTGATTTGAGTTAGAGGCCTTTCGGAAAGCCCATTTTCTTTATTCTCGTCTTGATATGCCAAGAATAAATTCTTGTAATGTACGAGATATCAAAGGAGAACCGAAAGCCGTAGAGGCCCAAAGCTCAAGAAGGAAGTCCATGGCGATGGAATCTAGTGGGAGCTTGAAGACTGTTTAATTTCAATATTACCCTGATGGCCTTACCCAATCCTTGTGGCTGGGATTGGTGTAACACCTTACCAGACAAAATACTATACTTAAGTCATAATATGTTACCTAATAAGTTATTACGTGTGGCAGTCTAATTAAATTCCATTTTTTGATTCAATGTTAATTACCCATACAGAGTTAATTTTTCACTTAATTATTTTCCATGTGACTGTGGAATAAGTAATAGATAATCATTGAGAAATAAAATAAAATAAATAAAGGTACGGAATAGATGGAACTATTAAAATTTGCATCACATATATATACATAGACGTCTATTTTCAAAGTTTGACAAAAGATATATAAACAATATAGGATAATAAAATGAGGCCGTTGAAACAAAATAAATTAGCCTGTCACTATGAACAGTACCCTAACTAGTTCCCACAGGACATTTCATGTACTGACCATCCACTAGATTACTGCCTATGACCCAAAATACCAAAATAGGGCCACTCTGTACACCCCCTACTGTTATTACACGTGTGCCATCTATTTGCCATGCTGGCATCAGCTGGAGTGTAGTCCATGCTCGGGGTTGAGGATGAGGAAGACGAACTCACCGCCTCTAACGGATCCTCCTTAGACAGTGAGGCAGAGCAGGTCTGCTACGGTGGTGGAGCTGGCAGAGCCATGGAAGCTGCTGCTGCTGCAGGTGGATGTGGGAATGGATTTGCCATGTGGAGTGAGATGGCAACATAAGGAGCGGATGAGTTAAAAAGGGGGTGAGTAAGTGAGACTACAAAATCTCTACCGAAGAAGAAATAAAGGCGGAATTGGCATCTACCAAATATGTACACAGAGAGTCTATAAACGAGTTGAGATGAACATGAAGTTCAGGGAACTCGATAAATAGGACGCCTGTTGCCGCGTTCTCCATGATCTGAGAATGACGCGAAAACATACAGTAGGGTAAGAAATAAAGATTTCCCAGTAGGAATCCTAAATTTATACATATTTGTCATCGCTGTCATTCTTAGTTGTTTCAATTTTTTCATAATTTCAAATAAACCGACATAACGGTAATATTCAACTTAAATTCTTGTTATAGAAACATACACCGAAACAAACTAAAATTGTAAATTGGAACAATGAAAATATAGTTAATAGATATACTAATACAACTAAGACAGTAACCATAAATAAACAGTAACATATCATGAAAAATAAACAGATAACTATGACAATCAATTAAGAATTATCATACAGTACATATAAATGTGCAACTGGAGAATGCATCTTATCTTTAAAGGCTTTCGCCTCCTAAAACTTATTTTCTATCCTTGGTCCCCTGGGGGGTTATTGGCCATATACTCCTGGGTAATAGTCTACTTTTCAGGACCGAGCTTGTTCCTATACAGGATTGCTGGGTTTACTTTCCCCTACCTTCCCACTGATTTATTCCCCTTAAACTTATTCAGGGATTGACCCAAGTAATATGGAATCCTTTGTAATATTCATGAATTGCATGCACAACTAACTTTATTCTTTCAAACATCATGTGTTCATGCAATTATAACTCACACAACATATGAATTTCTTGCAAAATTTCGATAGCATAACGAATCGAGTCTGCTTCCCCATGAATAGTGCCAGACTACTAGTAAAATCATTCAAACTTGCAATTCAATATGGAACAGCAATCATATATTCTGCTCGAATTTTGTATAATCCACCCTTAGTCCAATTCAACTCATTTAAAACTGAATTTTGGATATGTCATAGCTCTATGTGTCTAGTTTCTAACCCTTTTGGTCATATCTCATTTTGATTTGTATAACTCAAGTTAATAGTATTTTACTTCAAACTGCCCTGTTCTTAGCCAGAATTGCACCCTATAAGTGAAAATTTACTAAAAATAGAAATCTGGGTGAAATTATACAAAATTTATATCAAATTAAAGCTAATAGAATAAGATTTCAAATGAAAGAAGTTGCATATCATTTTCATGAGTATATTTTGAGATATAAGCCCCATAATTTGATCCTACTAGACTACCCTATTCCAGCCTGGTTTAAACTTAAGATAAATTCATTGATGTGCTAGGAATAATTGGCAATGAATCTGACTTTGAATTTTTATGGGATGTTCCCTTATATGTTAGCTTTCAAAAAATGTTGGTTTCACTCAATTTAGAGTTGTTTAGGATGAGTTATACCCTTCTCAACTCATACTGCCCAATCCAGATGTCTAGGTCAAACACCAAAAATTCATGACTAATTCTATACTAATCCAATGGCCTTATATTTTATATGTATGGAAAGCCCTAAATGTCTAGTTTCATATAAAAATAGATTCATCAAATTTAAATGGCTGTAGGCATATCCGTACACTCTGTTGTACAGACCATCGAGTGAAAACCCTAACAGCTTCTTGAATCCTCTTTATTCTTCAAATTCTTTCATACCAATTCCAATTCTAATCACAACATACATGCAAAATCAATCATAATCCATCATCATCACTGCAAATCACATCAGTATCATAAGGAAAACAAGATCTCCACACAGCCCCAAATCAAGGAAAACAAGAAGAGAAGTTGGATTCCTACCTTTCCTAGGTTTGACTCTTGCTAGATTTGTGTTTGAGTTGAAGAAATCTTGATATGGCTTGAAGGTTTGTGGGAGATAAAGATGATATGAGATAAGATGAGATGAGATGAGGGAGAAAAGAATGGAGAGGGGTCAGCTACATGTAGTAGCCGAATTTGCAAGGGTAGGAATGGAAAAAGTGAAAACTTCTAAAGCAAGTTGCATTTGATTGGTGGAAGTGTATTGGTTATTCAACTTGATTTGTAGCTGCCTCCTTTGGCTGAAAGTGGGGCCACATATGGGGATGTTTTGGCTAAATCCTAGCCATTCATCCTAGGGCACTCATAATATAAGTTCTATTGGTTCGGTTCTGACAGTTTAAAATACCGAAATCTTACCGATTTCTCTTAAATTGGTAAACCGGTTTTAGAAAAATTCTATGAGGTTTCCTATGTTCCTAATCTAATTCCATCAAGTCTAATCCTTCTAAATCACATTTAATTGGATTTAAGTGAATGCTTGATCGAATTCTAATTAATCTCAATTATTCGATGAAAACCGAACAACTCGGTTATTAACGATAAAATTTTTCAGACGTTAAATTTCTACCCTCCTAAAAAAAAATTTTGTGCTCAAAATTTAGTACTTGAGAATAATTTAAGATACTCCTTCCTCATATTGGACTTTAATTCCCACATACAGTTCACTGAGTCTTAGTTTTCCCATGCCACCTTCACTAACTGTACGGCTTTGTTCTGAAGGTATTTGACGCTCCTATCCACTATCCGTGCTGGGGGTACATGAAAGGTTAAGTCATACCTTAACTGGATTGATTCAGGCTCCAAGAAGTGAGTGGGGTCAAGCTGGTATTTTCTAAGTTGTGAAAATGGAAAACATCATGGAGGTTTGATAGATGCGGAGGTAAGGCGACTCGATATCCAACTGGCCCAATTCGCTTCAAGATTCGAAAAGGACCTATAAAGCGAGGGCTTAGCTTTCTAATTTTAATAGCTCTGATTACTCCAGTCGTGGGGGTGATCTTTAGGAACACATGGTCTCCTTCTTAAAACTCCAAAGGCTTTCTCCTGACATCTACGTAGCTCTTCTAACGACTCTGAGCTGCAAGTATCTTGCAATGGATTCTTGTGATTTTCTCTATAGTTTGCTTGATTAACTTCGGTCTTAGCAGACTTTGTTCCCCTGATTCGTATCAACATAGTGGAGATTGGCATTTTCGCCTGTATAATGCTTTGTGCGGGGCCATGCTGATGCTCACATGATAACTATTGTTATATGCAAATTCGGCTAATGGTCAATATCGATCCCAACTCCCGCACTGGTCCAAGATGTATGCTCGCAACATATCTTTCAAAGTTTGAATAGTTCGCTCAGTTTGATCATCTATTTGCGGATGGTACCTAGTGCTTAAGCAGACTCTGGTGCCGAGCGCTTTTTGGAGTGCTCCCCAAAATTGTGAGGTAAACCTCGGATCTCAATCTGAGATGGTTGTTGACAGAGTACCATGTAGTTGCATCACTTCTTGAATGTACAATTGAGCCAACTTCTCCAGAGGATAATTTGCTCGAATGGGTAAAATGTGAGCAGACTTGGTTAGTCTATCCACTATGACCCACATAGCATCATATCCCGAAGGTGTCCTTGGTAAGCCTATAACAAAATCCATAGAAATGCTCTCCTATTTCCATTCCGAAATCTCTAAGGGTTGCAGAGTTCCTACCAGTCTCTAAGGCTCTATTTTTGCTTTTTGATAGGTTAGACATTTATTCACAAGATTCGCCACATCCCTCTTGAGGCCTGGCCACCAAAACATCTTCTTGAGGTCTTGATACATCTTATTAATGCTAGTTTGTATAGCAAAATCACTCCCATGGGCTTCTTCCAAGATTCTCTGCCTAAGGTTGTCCTCCTCAGGTGCGCATATCCTTCCCTAATATCGCCATACACCTCCTACATCTCGAGTAAATCTTGTTAGCTTTTCGGATTGCACTAGTTGCACTATATGCTGAAAGTCATTTGAAATTACTGGTTATCTTAAGTTGGTTTAACTGAATGGCATTGGGGGTTATAGAGATTCCCAGGTTGAGGTCTCGGAAACTCTTTATAAGTTCTGCCTCCTTGATCATCATCCATGCCACTGTTAAGGACTTCCTACTTAGGGCGTCTGCCACCACATTTGCCTTGCCAGAATGGTACTTTAGCTCAAACTCGTAATCTTTAAGAAACTCCATCCACCTCGCTGCCTCATGCTTAATTCTTTCTGATCAAAAGGGTATTTCAAGCTTTTGTAATCAGAAAATACTTCAAACTTCACTCCGTAGAGATGGTGTCTCCATATCTTCAGAGCAAATACCACTGACACTAACTCTAGGTCATTCGTTGGATAATTTCTTTCGTGAGTTTTCAATTGCCTGGAAGCATACGTGATGATATTCCTATTCTGCATTAACACGCACCCTAATCCCTTCTTGGATGCATCATAGTAGACTTTGAACGGTCCATGAGGATTCAGTAGAATAAGTACTGGGGCTGTCGTCAACTTTTCTTTTAATTCTTGGAAACTCTGCTCGTACTCGGGAGTCTATTCGAATAGGGCACTCTTCTTGGTTAGCTGTGTTAGGGGCATGGCTATTTGAGAGAAGTTCTTGACAAATCTCTTGTCGTATCCTACCAGACCTAAGAAACTCCCGACTTCCATGACTGTCGTTGGTCGTTCACAGCTTAATACTGCTTCCACCTTATTGGGATCCACTGAAATTCCCCCATGGGATACCACATGGCCAAGAAATTTTACTTCTTTCATCCAAAATTCACATTTGGATAGCTTGGTGTAAAGTTTCTTCTCTCTTAGAATTTGCAGAACCAATCGCAAATGTTCTGCATGCTCTTGCTCCGTCTTTGAGTAAACAAGTATGTCATCAATGAATACCACCACAAATTTGTCAAGATATGGTCGAAATATCTGATTCATATAATCCATAAATATTGCTGGCGCATTTGTCAACCCGAAAGACATCATAGTGTATTCGTAATGCCCATAACGAGTCCGAAATGCCATTTTCGGAATATCTTCTTCTCGAACCCGAATCTGGTGATATCCAGACCGTAGATCAATCTTGGAAAATATAGTAGCCCCTTGTAGTTGATCCATGAGATCATCAATCCTTAGCAACGGATACTTATTCTTGATTGTCACCTTATTCAACTGGCTACAATCTACACATAATTGCATGCCTCCATCTTTCTTCTTAACTAATAGGATTGGGGCTACCTATGGTGATGCACTTGACCTAATAAATTTCTTATCCAGGAGCTCTTCAATTTGCTTTTTAAGTTCGGTCAGCTCCAAGGGTGACATTCGGTATGGCGCTATGGATACCAATCCCGTTCCTGGTACCAATTCAATGGCGAGCTCAATTTCCCTCTCGGGAGGAAATTAGGGATATTCTCGGGGAACTCATCGGGATATTACCTAGTAACAGGAATATCATCTAGCTTCTGATCAACCTTCGTTACATTGGTTGATAACAGAATGTATCCTTGACCCCTATTTCCACAATGGTGCACTGCTACAGAGCTTAAATAAAGGTTTACTGGGATTACTGATTCAGAAGGTGAAGCAGAGGGAAGCACAATGGATTTATCAGAGTAATTTAATAGGGCTCGGTTGGTAGAGAGCCAATCCATACCCAAAATAATGTCGAGGCCGGACAAGGGAAGGAAAATTAAATTGGCTGAAAAAGCCCGACCTCTTATCTGAAGGGAGACATTCATACAGATATGATTGGTCTTAACAGGTTCACTTGTAGGAGTAGAAACTAGCAAGTCATAGGGTAATTCAAAAATAAGTAACTGCAAGGCTGATATGCAATCATGAGAGATGAAAGAGTGAGATATACCTAAATTGTATAAAACAGTCAAGGTCTTAACATTCACTTCACATGTATCTTGAATCAAATCTTCTGACTTGTTGACCTCCTGAGCATCCATAGTGAAAACTCTTCCCTGGCATTGTGGCTTGGGAGTCAGTGAGGGTTCTTGGCTGGGCATTCATAGATCTTGTGGCCTGGCTTGCCACATCCAAAATAGACGTTCTGACCTGCCAGGCACAGGCGATTGCCATGATTCTTGCCACACTGGCTACAGGTCTGGTTTCCAAAAGGCCTTTGGGATTGCTTGGCCTCATTGCCTGCTAGTTGAAACTTTTTCTGCGGCTAAAATTTGGGTTTAAACTTTAGGCCTTGTGGTGCCAGTCCTTTCTTGAAGTTGCTACCAGCTGATCTAGCAACGATTAACTTCCTGTTACAATCCTCCACCAATCGGCACTTGTTCATCAAAGTAGGGAAGTCTCTGATCTCCATTGGCCCTATGGTGGTAAGAATGTCTTCTCACAGCCCACCTTCGAACTTCATGCATTTCCATACTTTGTCGAGGTTCCATTGATAAATCGTGGAAAATTTGCATAGCTCTCAAATTTAGCAATGTATTTGATATGCTACTATTCCTTTGACGAAGGTGCATAAACTCCAACTCCTTTGCATTGCGAATAGAAGCAGGGACGTACTTCTGATAAAACATGTCTCTGAATACGTCCCAAGTAATATTTGTTTGGGATCCTTTTAATAACCACCATGCACCATTCCACCAGAACTCTACATCTGCTTCTAGCATATAGGTGGCGAAGGTCACTTTCTGATGATCTATGTAGTCTAAAATAGAAAAGACTTTCTCCATGGCCTTAACCCACTCATCTGCCTTATCTGGGTCAAAGGCTCCTCTGAAGCTGGGCGGGTTAGCTTTTCGAAACTCAGCAAATTTAAGATATTCTCCTAGACCATTAGAATTCCCCCTACGACCAATCTCAGGCTGCCTTCCTAGTTGGTCCATCATCTAGGTTGCCGCAGCTGCTTGTTCTCGCATGGTGTATGCCATCTCCCGTATTATATCCATAAACTCGGCAGACTCCTCCTGAGCTGAATTCATTTGTGGCCTATGTAACACCCTACTTGTAACATCCACGACTTCCGACTTCCGAGTTCATAGTACTCACAACCTCCAGATTCATCTTCAAGGCTGGACGGACAAGGATTTACGATTTCCGAGTTTGTCTTATAGTTCAGCTTCCGATCTCAATATTAGCTTCGACTTCCGACTTAGCTCCAAGGCTTACAAGGGATTTCTTTCGATTTTCGACCTTGTGCATGCAGCCAACGATTTACGACTTAATGCATGTAGCTTACGATTTCCGACCTTGTGTAAGCATGTATAAATTTTGACCTCCTCAGTACGAATTCCGATTTCCGATTTCATGAGCTGAAATGAAGTGACTGATGCTTCCAACTTACGAGTTCGTCTTCGACTTCAGCACAATTTACGATCTCCGACCTTAGCAATCAAAGAGCAAAATGTTCGATTTCCGACTTCGTTCCTAAGGCTCAAATGAACTGGCTATATTCCGAATTCCGACATTATGATTCACAAATGTACGAGGTCCGATCTTGAGTCCAATATTAGTAGCTCTCATTTCTATATCTTTTCGAGTTCCGGGATAGAAATTTTATAATTCCCGAGTTCCGACCTTAAGTGCTTGGCTTCACACCAGGTTCACGAGGTCCGACTTTATAGAGCGTACGAGTTCCGATTTCGTTTCCAGAATATGCTAGAAACTACTCCCACTTTAGACGACATGGAGAGTGATTCTACCACACAAAGAGGGCAACGTGGAGAGCAAGGTTGGCTGAAACTTGGCCTTATGTTTAGAGGCCAATCACAACCTTCCAAGTTAACTCCCACTCATGCTTATATAACACACCCTCCTCCTTTGATTCAGACCATTATTCACGTTGCATTCCTCTTCTCCTTCAGCTCTCTGTCTCTCTTGCTCACACACCCAAAACTTAAGCTAAGTTCCAGCCTTGTTCACCCAACCTCCAAGAACTCAGCACAAAACACTTAAATCAAAGGTAGGGGTTTTTAATTTCTTGCATCAAATCCATGCACTCGGCTGGCTGGGCTGAATCATTTTCACCTTAATTGATGTGTGAATTAAATAATTATGCTTGGATTAATAGAAGATTTTGAGTTAGAAGTAGAATTAGAAGAAGAAAACTAAGAGAATTAAATGGATGAGGGTGCTATCTTGGTGGAGAGTCCACGGCAGTCTATATGGCGGAGCGTACGGCGCCGTCTATGATCGGTCAAATCCGATGAAACTATTTTTAGATGAAACTAGACATCTAGGACTTTCCATAGACATATTATCTAAGGATTTTGGGTCAGAATTGAGGAAGATATGAATTTTTGAATCTCGACCTAGGGTTTTGACTCTGGCTCTGGGCAGATTAAGTTATTTAGGGTAGAACTCGACCTATACTACATCAAAAAGAGTGAAACTAACTTTGTTAGAAAGCTTACCCATAGGGGAATATCTCATAAAAATTTTAGAACTTAATAAGTTCCCAATTGCTCTCAGTTCTCCACGCAATTCGCCCTATGTCCAAACTAGGCTAGAACAGGGCAGTGTAGGAAGGTCCGAATTCGGGGCTTGTAACTCGAGCTCCATTAAGCCAAATTAGTGGGACTTTTCCAAATGAAACTTTGTTCTGTTAGCTTTAACATGAGACCAATTTCGTCTGATTTGAGTGAGTTTTCGATTTTTAGTGAATTTCTATTTTTAGTTGCCTGATTCTGGCTAGCCAATGGGCAGGCCGAGATAAAGTTTAGACATCTTGAGTTATGGATACCGAAATTAGATGGGACCAAAGAGGTTAGAAAATAGACACACAACACTGGAACATACTCAAATTTGAGGTCCAAATGAGTTAAAATGACATTGTGGCATGAATTACAAAAACCAGGTTGGTTGAATATGCTGAGGCAGGATTTTTGCCTTAATGAATTTGATATGGATTTGAGTTCTATGTTGGAATATAAATGTGAATTTGTGTTCCTTGTGATAAAGTGATGTATTGATTGGCTGGCACTATTCATGGGGAAGCGGACACGTTCCGTTATGCTGCCAAAATTTCGGTAGAACCCATGTACAAGTTATGAATTACATGCTAATGCATATGCATTCTTAAGAAAGCCATGAAAGTTATGAAAAGAAGTATGTTATTATGCAAGTTCCATACTACTTGGGCCAGCCCCGGATAGAAAGTTAATGGGAATAGATCGGTGGGAAGATCGGGGAAAGTAAACCCGGCATTCCTATATAGGAACGAGCTCGATCCTGATAAGCAGACTATTACCCAGGAGTCTAAAATGGCCAAGAACTCCCAGGGGACCAAGAGAGATGGAAAATGATAGAAAGTAATGAAAGAGTCTATGAAAGAAAGTTCAAGAATGAGTCTACATGATTACATGAATGCATGAATACATGGAATAGTTACATCAAGATGTTTACAATTGTCTGTTATAATTGCTCACTGCTATTCATTTATTTATTTCGTTCATCATTCTATGTACCAGTATTAGTAATCTATTTTGTTTCTTATGCCGATTAAAGTAAAATTGAACCTTGCCTCGGACTAGACATGTTTTTAAACTCATGAAAATGGACTTTTTAGTTTGAACTCATATTTTAATAATTAAGTAAAGCCCGAGGTAACTGAGAATGTATGTGATGTCAGTTCCAGTATAACCGAACCCTACTGAGAATTTTCTTGAAATTCTCACCCCGTTTTGTGTCTCCCGCATCATTCTCGTGACACCGGCGATGGACTCCACAGCCACCCTTTTTATTGAGATTCCTGCGTTACAGTTCCACCATGATCTGGAGTTGGACTCTTTGTATATAGCTGGTTCATGCAACTTCCGTTTGTACTTATTCAGCAACAGGAACTTTGATGTTCCTTTACACCATCCCCTCTTCGATCCTGCTACCCCTTATATTGCCATCCCTCTACATATGGCGCACTGCATCCTGCTCCTCCTGCACCGCAGCACCAGCCGACCAAGCTCTGAGTCACCACCGCAGGCAGACCCCGACGTCCCGCTGAGTTCCGAGAGTGACCCCTCCGAGGCCACCGGCTCGTTGCCCTCTTCCTCCTCGGGACCTAGCGTAGACTATACTCCGGCCGAGCCTGGCATGGCTAATGGCTACCTGACGGAGTAGCTTGGCGGCAGGGGATGTTGTACAGCATGACCCTCTTTTGGACAGCATGTAGCTTTGGGTCATAGGTTTGATTATAGGGTTAGCAGTAGCTTACGAAATGTCCTTTGAGGACCATAGGGTATTTTGGCAGATGAGGGTATTATGATCTTCCTGATACACCAGCCCCATATGTGTTCTACCTTAAAACTTTGTATATAAACTGAAACAGTGACTTCTGATATATATATATATATGTTTACACGTATGCAGTAACATTGTTGTACTATACTTGTCTTGGTGATATTTTGTTCGATTCGTTTCGCTTTTAATATAACAGTACGCCGTTTCGTCAATAGAGACGATTTAAAGAGAAATTAAAAACAAGAAAGGTAAATAAAGTATCAACATGGTAACACGACCTGACTAGTTTCATGCTATGGCTTAAGCATAACATAAAATTAGTAGGGTGTTACATTTTTGGTATCAGAGCAGTTCGTCCTAGCTAAGGCCTGAGGATTGGACTGACTATGCTTCGCGCATATTCTGTACTTTAGTTGATAATGTGCACCAGATCTTGCCTGTATGGTGGAGATATAGTTGTGCATATATATGAAGTGCCTGACCGTGTGGGCTGTTATTTACTAGCACATTAAACTTAGTATTGAGCCTGATCAACTTAATAACTTTTGTTTTGTGTGTTCAGAACTTAATGGCTTCCGAAAGGCGAGGAAGACCACGTGCAGAACCTGCTCCAGAGAACCCGACTGACGTGATGGCCACAATGCGGGAAATGGCTTAAGCAATGCGAGAACAAGCCGCGGCAGCTCACCAAATGATGGAGCAGCTAGGTAGGCGGCCTGCAGCAGGCTGTGAAAGGAACCCACAAGGCCCAGAAGCTAACCTGGACTACCTCCGGTTTGCGGAGTTTAGGAAGGCAAATCCGCCAAGTTTCCGAGGGGCATACGACCCGGATAAAGCTGACGAGTGGATCAAAGCCATGGAGAAGATTTTCTCCGTCTTGGATTGCTCGGATCATCAGAAAGTGACTTTTGCCACTTACACGCTTGAAGCAGACGCCGAGTTACGTGGAACGGCGTACGAAGGTTGTTCGAGGAATCTCAGACAGTAGTCACTTGGACAATGTTCAAGGATGTATTTTACCAGAAGTACTTCCCCGCCTCGGTTCGAAATGCCAAGGAACTCGAGTTTATGCAGCTGCGCCAAGGAAATCGGACAGTATCCGAATATATTGCCCGATTTGAGGAGCTATGCAAATTATCCACCATTTACCAGAGGAACCCAGATGAAGCCTGGAAGTGCATTAAATTTGAAGGTGGGTTACGAGAGGACATTCTCACCGCAATCAGCCCGATGGAGATCAGGGATTTCCCCACATTAGTGAACAAATGCCGACTTGTGGAGGATTGCCACTCGAAGTTAGCTGCAGCCAGGGCATTTGGCGGGAATTTCAAGAGGGGGTTAGCCCCGCAAGGCTTAAGATTCAAGCCCAATGTACAACAACAGCGGAGATTTCCGCCAAGAGGCAACAAAGGCAAGCAGCCTCAAAGGCCTTTTCCAAATTCAACTTGCACAAAATGCGGCAAGAATCATGGCGATCGGCCGTGCTTGGCAGGCCAGAATGTCTGCTATGGATGTGGCAAGCTAGGCCACAAAATTTACGAGTGTCCAACCAGGAATTCATCACAGCCGCCTCGACCCCAGCGACAAGGACGGGTCTTTACTATGAATGCGGAAGAAGCCGATAAGTCAGAAGGATTAATCCAAGGCACTTGTGATGTGAACGGTGAGACTCTAACTGTACTCTATGATTCGGGTGCCTCACATTCATTTATTTCTCATAATTGTGTAGCTGCTTTGCAATTGCCAATTTCTGAATTACCTTATGATCTGTTGGTTTCTACTCCTACCAATGGGCCTGTTAGAACTAGTCAAATGTGCATCAAAGTTCCTCTTCGAATTGAGGGCAGGACCTTTGCCGCTAATTTGATTTGCCTCCCTCTATCTGGTCTCGACGTAATTCTGGGCATGGATTGGCTTTCTGCCAATCATGTTGTACTCAATTGCTCTGATAAAACGGTGGTACTTCCCTCTGTATTACTTTCTAAATCCCAAACCTCAATACTCTTCTATCTGAACTCTTTCAGGCCAAAGGATCAGGGGTATATCCTCTTGTCAACTAATGTGGTAGAAGGCGGCAGAGGCGGAGAAGATTCGATTGTCGTGAATACCGGATGCTTTCCCAGAGGATATTCCTGAATTCCCTCCGGAGAGAGAGATTGAGTTTACCATTGAGTTGGTTCCAGGTGCGGGACCAATATCCATAGCTCCATATCGAATGTCACCTATGGAGTTGACGGAACTAAAAAGACAGATCGAAGAGCTTTTAGAAAAGGGATTCATACGACCAAGTGCGTCGCCATGGGAAGCTCCGGTCTTGTTGGTCAAGAAGAAGGACGGAAGCATGCGCTTATGCGTGGATTATAGGCAGTTGAACAAAGTGACGATCAAGAACAAGTATCCGCTGCCGAGGATTGATGATCTCATGGACCAACTACAGGGTGCAACAGTATTCTCCATGATCGACTTGCGTCTGGATATCACCAAATTCGAGTTCAGGAATAAGATATCCCGAAGACAGCTTTTCGAACTCGTTACGGGCACTATGAATACACCATGATGTCGTTTGGGCTGACGAATGCGCCAGCGGTATTCATGGATTACATGAATCGAATATTCCACCCATATCTGGACAAATTTGTAGTGGTCTTCATCGATGATATACTTGTCTACTTGAAGACGGAACAAGAACATGTGGAACACTTACGGCTAGTTCTGCAAATTTTAAGAGGAAAGAAGCTCTATGCCAAGTTATCCAAATGTGAATTTTGGATGAAGGAGGTAAAATTTCTCGGCTACGTAGTGTCATCTGGAGGAATCTCTGTCGACCCCAGCAAAGTAGAAGCGATTACGAGCGGGAGAGGCCAACTACAGTCTCTGAAGTTAGAAGTTTTCTGGGCTTAGCTGGATATTATAGGCGATTCGTTAAGGATTTTTCTCAAATAGCCTTGCCCTTGACCAAGCTAACCAGAAAGAATGTCCCTTTCGAGTGGACGCCGGAGTGTGAACAGAGTTTTCAGGATTTGAAGAGAAGGTTGACCACGACACCAGTGCTAGCTTTACCAGACCCTCAAGGACCATTTGAGGTCTATTGCGATGCTTCCCAACAAGGGTTAGGATGTGTGTTGATGCAAGCTGGAAGAGTGGTCGCGTATGCCTCCAGGCAATTAAAGCCACACGAAAGGAATTACCCGACTCATGATCTTGAATTAGCAGCAGTAGTGTTTGCTTTGAAAATATGGAGACATCACCTGTATGGAGTAAAGTTCGAGGTCTTTTCTGATCATAAGAGTTTGAAGTACCTTTTCGATCAGAAAGAATTGAATATGAGGCAACGAAGATGGATGGAACTCCTTAAAGACTACGAATTTGAATTGAAATACCACCCAGGTAAGGCGAACATCGTGGCAGATGCGTTAAGTAGAAAATCATTGACTGTCGCGTGGATGATGATTAAAGAGACGGAACTTATTGAAAGTTTCCGAAATCTTAATTTGGGAATTCTTATAACTCCCAAGACTCTTCAGCTACACCAAATTCAGATAACCAGTAGTTTCAAGGACCAGATTCGGCAAGCTCAGCGGCAAGATACTAACTTTCAACATACACTTAGTCTCGTGCGATCAGGGAAACTAGCAGGCTTTGCCCAAGATAAAGAGGGCATCTGGCGGTGCCACGACAGAGTATGTGTCCCTGAAAGGGACGATCTCCGAAAGAGAATCTTAGAAGAAGCTCATAGAGGCGAGTTTACCGTACATCTTGGCATAACTAAGATGTATCAAGACCTCAAGAAGATGTTTTGGTGGCCAGGCATGAAGTCAGATGTAGCAAACTTTGTTGGCAAATGCTTGATTTGTCAAAAGGTGAAAGCGGAACATCAGAAGCCTTCTGGGATGCTACAACCCTTGGAAGTCCCTGAGTGGAAGTGGGAAAGTATTTCCATGGATTTTGTGATGGGATTGCCAAGAACACCAACAGGATACGATGCCATATGGGTCATCGTGGATAGATTGACCAAGTCTGCCCACTTTCTACCCATCCGAGCGAATTATCCGTTGGAAAAATTGGCACAACTGTATATTCAAGAGATTATAAGGCTGCATGGGACCCCTTCAACCATTATCTCCGATCGAGACCCAAGGTTTACTTCAAGGTTTTGGGGAGCCTTACAAAAGGCATTCGGTGCTAAGTTATGCCTAAGCACTGCATACCACCCGCAAACGGACGGCCAAACAGAAAGGACAATTCAAACCTTAGAGGATATGTTACGAGCTTATATACTGGAGCAATGCGGGAATTGGGATCGATATTTACCATTGGCCGAGTTCGCGTACAACAATAGCTATCACGCTAGCATTGGCATGGCTCCTTATGAAGCATTGTACGGACGGAAGTGCCAGTCTCCCTTATGTTGGTATGAGACAGGAGAATCAGCTCTATTGGGGCCCGATTTAGTCGAGTAGACTACCGAGCAGATCAAGAAAATACGGAACAAGATGCTTGTCGCTCAGAGTCGCCAGAAGAGTTACGCGGATACCAGGAGGAAACCTCTGGAATTTCAGGAAGGAGACCATGTATTCCTGAAGGTTACTCCTACAACGGGGATAGGTAGAGCAATCAAAGTCAAGAAGCTGAATCCTCGTTTTATTGGTCCCTTCCAAATCCTAAAGCGAATCGGGTCAGTGGCTTACCAAGTCGCTTTGCCTCCACATCTATCAAACCTCCATGATGTTTTTCATGTCTCCCAACTCAGAAGGTATCAACCTGACCCTATGCACTCCCTTGAACCCGAATCAATAAAGTTGAAGGAAGACCTAACCTTTCATGTTCAACCAGTATGGATTGTAGACAGAAGCAGCAGACAACTCCGAAATAAATCTGTACAGCTAGTAAAAGTAGCATGGGGAAAAGAAGGTGCTGAGGACTATACTTGGGAACTAGAATCGGACATGAGGAAAGAGTATCCTGAACTATTCTCCAGCGCTAAATTTTGAGGACAAAAGTTTTTTTAAGGGGAGTGGTATTGTAACATCCACGACTTCCGACTTCCGAGTTCATAGTACTCACAACCTCCAGATTCATCTTCAAGGCTGGACGGACAAGGATTTACGATTTCCGAGTTTGTCTTATAGTTCAGCTTCCGATCTCAATATTAGCTTCGACTTCCGACTTAGCTCCAAGGCTTACAAGGGATTTCTTTCAATTTCCGACCTTGTGCATGCAGCCAACGATTTACGACTTAATGCATGTAGCTTACGATTTCCGACCTTGTGTAAGCATGTATAAATTTTGACCTCCTCAGTATGAATTCCGATTTCCGATTTCATGAGCTGAAATGAAGTGACTGATGCTTCCAACTTACGAGTTCGTCTTCGACTTCAGCACAATTTATGATCTCCGACCTTAGCAATCAAAGAGCAAAATGTTCGATTTCCGACTTCGTTCCTAAGGCTCAAATGAACTGGCTACATTCCGAATTCCGACATTATGATTCACAAATGTACGAGATCTGATTTTGAGTCCAATATTAGTAGCTCTCATTTCTATATCTTTTCGAGTTCCGGGATAGAAATTTTATAATTTCCGAGTTCCGACCTTAAGTGCTTGGCTTCACACCAAGTTCACGAGGTCCGACTTTATAGAGCGTACGAGTTCTGATTTCGTTTCCAGAATATGCTAGAAACTACTCCCACTTTAGATGACGTGGAGAGTGATTCTACCACACAAAGAGGGCAACGTGGAGAGCAAGGTTGGCTGAAACTTGGCCTTATGTTTAGAGGCCAATCACAACCTTCCAAGTTAACTCCCACTCATGCTTATATAACACACCCTCCTCCTTTGATTCAGACCATTATTCACATTGCATTCCTCTTCTCCTTCAGCTCTCTGTCTCTCTTGCTCACACACCCAAAACTCAAGCTAAGTTCCAGCCTTGTTCACCCAACCTCCAAGAACTCAGCACAAAACACTTAAATCAAAGGTAGGGGTTTTTAATTTCTTGCATCAAATCCATGCACTTGGCTGGCTGGGCTGAATCATTTTCACCTTAATTGATGTGTGAATTAAATAATTATGCTTGGATTAATAGAAGATTTTGAGTTAGAAGTAGATTTAGAAGAAGAAAACTAAGAGAATTAAATGGATGAGGGTGCTGTCTTGGTGGAGAGTCCACGGCAGTCTATATGGCGGAGCGTACGGCGCCGTCTATGATCGGTCAAATCCGATGAAACTATTTTTAGATGAAACTAGACATCTAGGGCTTTCCATAGACATATTATATAAGGATTTTTGATCAGAATTGAGGAAGATATGAATTTTTGAATCTCGACCTAGGGTTTTGACTCTGGCTCTGGGCAGATTAGGTTATTTAGGGTAGAACTTGACCTATACTACATCAAAAAGAGTGAAACGAACTTTGTTAGAAAGCTTACCCATAGGGGAATATCTCATAAAAATTTCAGAACTTAATAAGTTCCCAATTGCTCTCAGTTCTCCACGCAATTTGCCCTATGTCCAAACCGGGCTAGAACAGGGCAGTGTAGGAAGGTCCGAATTCGGGGCTTGTAACTCGAGCTCCATTAAGCCAAATTGAGTGGGACTTTTCCAAATGAAACTTTGTTCTGTTAGCTTTAACATGAGACCAATTTCGTCTGATTTGAGTGAGTTTTCGATTTTTAGTGAATTTCTATTTTTAGTTGCCTGATTCTGGCTAGCCAATGGGCAGACCGAGATAAAGTTTAGACATCTTGAGTTATAGATACCGAAATTAGATGGGACCAAAGAGGTTAGAAAATAGACACACAACACTGGAACATACTCAAATTTGAGGTCCAAATGAGTTAAAATGACATTATGGCATGAATTACAATAACCGGGTTGGTTGAATATGCTGAGGCAGGATTTTTGCCTTAATGAATTTGATATGGATTTGAGTTCTATGTTGGAATATAAATGTGAATTTGTGTTCCTTGTGATAAAGTGATGTATTGATTGGCTGGCACTATTCATGGGGAAGCGGACACGTTCCGTTATGCTGCCAAAATTTCGGTAGAACCCGTGTACAAGTTATGAATTACATGCTAATGCATATGCATTCTTAAGAAAGCCATGAAAGTTATGAAAAGAAGTATGTTATTATGCAAGTTCCATACTACTTGGGCCAGCCCCGGATAGAAAGTTAATGGGAATAGATCGGTGGGAAGATCGGGGAAAGTAAACCCGGCATTCCTATATAGGAACGAGCTCGATCCTGATAAGCAGACTATTACCCAGGAGTCTAAAATGGCCAAGAACTCCCAGGGGACCAAGAGAGATGGAAAATGATAGAAAGTAATGAAAGAGTCTATGAAAGAAAGTTCAAGAATGAGTCTACATGATTACATGAATGCATGAATACATGGAATAGTTACATCAAGATGTTTACAATTGTCTGTTATAATTGCTCACTGCTATTCATTTATTTATTTCGTTCATCATTCTATGTACCAGTATTAGTAATCTATTTTGTTTCTTATGCCGATTAAAGTAAAATTGAACCTTGCCTCGGACTAGACATGTTTTTAAACTCATGAAAATGGACTTTTTAGTTTGAACTCATATTTTAATAATTAAGTAAAGCCCGAGGTAACTGAGAATGTATGTGATGTCAGTTCCAGTATAACCGAACCCTACTGAGAATTTTCTTGAAATTCTCACCCCGTTTTGTGTCTCCCGCATCATTCTCAGACACTGGCGATGGACTCCACAGCCACCCTTTTTATTGAGATTCCTGCGTTACAGTTCCACCATGATCTGGAGTTGGACTCTTTGTATATAGCTGGTTCATGCAACTTCCGTTTGTACTTATTCAGCAACAGGAACTTTGATGTTCCTTTACACCATCCCCTCTTCGATCCTGCTACCCCTTATATTGCCATCCCTCTACATATGGCGCACCCGCATCCTGCTCCTCCTGCACCCGCAGCACCCGCTGACCCTGCTCCTGAGTCACCACCGCAGGCAGACCCCGACGTCTCGCTGAGTTCCAAGAGTGACTCCTCCGAGGCCACCGGCTCGTCGCCCTCTTCCTCCTCGGGACCTAGCGTAGACTATATTCCGGCCGAGCCTGGCATGGCTAATGGCTACCTGACGGAGTAGCTTGGCGGCAGGGGATGTTGTACAGCATGACCCTCTTTTGGACAGCATGTAGCTTTGGGTCATAGGTTTGATTATAGGGTTAGCAGTAGGTTACGAAATGTCCTTTGAGGACCATAGGATATTTTGGCAGATGAGGGTATTATGATCTTCCTGATACACCAGCCCCATATGTGTTCTACCTTAAAACTTTGTATATAAACTGAAACAGTGACTTCTGATATATATATATATATATGTTTACACGTATGCAGTAACATTGTTGTACTATACTTGTCTTGGTGATATTTTGTTCGATTCGTTTCGCTTTTAATATAACAGTACGCCGTTTCGTCAATAGAGACGATTTAAAGAGAAATTAAAAA
Source organism: Pterocarpus santalinus (assembly GCA_031439595.1). Taxonomy (NCBI): domain Eukaryota; kingdom Viridiplantae; phylum Streptophyta; class Magnoliopsida; order Fabales; family Fabaceae; genus Pterocarpus; species Pterocarpus santalinus. The sequence goes on from CM062529.1 coordinate 31,718,978, forward strand.
CAAGAAAGGTAAATAAAGTATCAACACGGTAACACGACCTGACTAGTTTCATGCTATGGCTTAAGCATAACATAAAATTAGTAGGGTGTTACACTACTAATTTAATGTTATGCTTAAGTCATAGCAAGAAATTAAGTAGACTGTGTTACTATGTTAACACTCTAGTTACCCTTCATGATTTATGTCGCATTTCATCATTTTTCTTTTCTTTTTTTTTTCTATACATAGACGAAACGGCATGCTGCTATACTAAAAGCATAACGAAACTTAACAAAATATCACAAAAGATAAGAGTAAGTATAATAACATCAACTGTATACATGTATATATATATCAGAAGCCATTGCTTCAGTTTGTATACAGAGTTTCAAAATGAAATACATAAGTGGGCCGGTGTATCAAAAGGACATAAGGCCCGTATCAGTCAAAATGATCCTATGGGTTCTCAGAGGACATTACAAAACCTATTGCTAGTCCTACTGTTGCATCTATGACCCAAAGCTACTTGCTGTTAAAAGAGGGTCATGCTGTACAATGTCTCCTACGGCTGACCTACTCCATCAGACAGCCGTTGGCCATGCTAGGCCCGGCTAGAGAGTAATCTCCACTGGGTCCCGAGGAGGAGAAGGGTGTTGAGCTGGTGGCCTCGGAAGGGTCACTCTCTGAGCTAAGTGGCATATCTGGAACCGCTTGCGGAGGTGACTTTGGTGCAGGGTCAGCAGGAGCTGCATGTGCTGCGGGTGCCGGAGAAGCTAGAGGTGGGTGCGCCATGTGTAATGGATGGCAATGTAAGGAGTCGCAGGATCGAAAGCAGGATGATGTAGAGGGACGGCAAAGTTCCTATTGCTAAATAGGTAAAGGCGGAAGTTACAAGAACCAGCTATATACAGAGAGTCCAGGACTGGATCTTGGTGAAGCTGCAAATCTGGGATCTCAATGAAGAGGGTGGCCATGGAGTCCATCGCCAGCGTCTGAGAATGATGCGAAATCTGAGCAGTGAGAATTTCAAGAAATTCTCAGTAGGGTTTGTGTATAGTGGTTATCTGACGTCACATATATTCTCAATTGCTTCAGTTTTTATTTAATTCCAAAAGCATGTGTTCAAACTAGGCTATCTATTTTAATGAGTTTAAGGACTGGTCCGAGGCAAGGTTCAGTTTTACTTTAGTTGGCGTAAGAAACAGAATAGATTACTAATAATGATTTACAGAATAATAAACAGAATAAATGAACAAATGGCAGTAAACAAACATAATAGACAACTGCAAACATCTTAACATAACTATTCCATAAAATCATGCATTTATGTAATCATGCAACTCATTCTTAATTCTTTCTTTATAAGCTTTTCCATTACTTTTCCTCATTTTCTATTACTTGGTCCCCTGGGAGTTCTTGGCCATTTAGACTCCTGGGTAATAGTCTGCTTTTCAGGATCGAGCTCGTTCCTACACAGAAATACCCAGTTTACTTTCCCCGACCTTCCCACAGATCTATTTCCCTTAACTTTTTATCCAGGGCTGGCCCAAGTAGCATGGAATTTTCACAATAACATAATTCTTATCATGACTTTCATGGTTTTCTTGAAAATGCACATGTTTTAACATGTATATCATAACTTATGCATTGATTCTACCGAAATTTTGGCAGCATAACAGAATGTGTCCGCTTCCCCATGAATAGTGCCAGTACACCAGAACATCAATTTGTCATAGCGGTCACAACATTGCATACATATTTTAACATTGAACTCATAGTAACAATAATCTCATGAAGGCAGAGTTTCTGCCTCAGCATAGTCAGTTAACCCAGTTTTGTTAAGTCAAGCCATAATTTCTATTTAACTCATTTGGACCTGAATTTTGGATATGTTAAAGTGTTACGTGTCTATTTTCTAACCTCTTTGGTCCCATCTAATTTGGATAACTATAGCCGAAGTTATTTAGGTTTTATCCCAGCCTGCCCAGTGGCTGACCAGAATCAGACACCTCAAAGTAAAAATCCACTAAAAATCGAAAACTGGTTCAAATCATACGAAATTGGTCTCATATTAAAAGTAACAGGGTAAAGTTTTATTTACGAAAATTTCCATTCCATTTGACTTAGTAGGGCTCGAGTTATAAGCCTCGAATTCTGACCTTCCTAAACTACCCTGTTCTTGTCCGGTTTGGACATAGGGCAAATTTCTTGGATCACTGGGAGCGAATGGGACCTTATCTAGTTCTCAAATTTTTATGGAACATTCTCCTATGTGTAAGCTTTCTGAAAAAGTTAGTTTCATTCATTTTCAAGTAGTATAAGGCGAGTTCTACCCTGAAAAACCCAATCTACCCAGAATTAGAGTCAAAACACTAGGTCAAAATTCAAAAATTCATATCTCTCTCAATACTAATCCAAAAGCCTTATATGATATATGTATGGTAAGCCCTAGATGTCTAGTCTCATATAAAAATGGTTTCATTAAATTTAATCGGCTGTAGGCAGAGCCGTGCACTTCGCTGTATGGACTACTGAGGGTTTTTGGTTCTCCAGTCCCTCAGCTCTTCCTATTTTCATTCTTTCTTGCTTCCAATTCGGTTTTAACCAAACAAATAGCCAATAACCAGCCATATATCATCATAATCATTCAATCAATACATCAAAGAGTGGGAAAATAATCCACCCTCAGCCAGCTACGATCACAGAATTGATGCAAGAATTAAACCTCTACCTTTGTTATATGTGATTTGGCTTGATTTTTGGGGCTTGGATGAGCAGAACTTGATTAGGCTTGATGGTTTGATGGAGTTATGTGTAACATCCACCGTTTCTCGCCTAATTATTCGATTTTATCGAATAATTGAGAATAATCAAAATTCGGTTAAATAATTATTTAGAATCAATTGATTGGCAATTACTTGAGTTTAGATATGAGAGAACTAAGTTAGAAGTATAGGAGCTTTCATAAAATTTTATTGAAAACCGATTTACCGATTTAAAGGAAATCGGTAAAATTACGGTATTTTAAACTGTCGGAACCGAACCAATAGAATTTCAATCCTTTTACCCTACCTTGAGTGGCTGATAACTTAGCCACTTAGCACCAAATGTGGCCCCACTTTGGCCACAACTTTGGGGAGGCTTGGCTGAATTTCAGCCTTGCAAATTCAACCAATCACAAGCCAAGAAGCCACCTATATATACACTCCTTCAATCAGATTTTTCACCCCTCCTACACCCATTCTGACTGGGCCTTTTCTCTCCTCTCATTCAGCTCTCTTCTTCTCTTCTTCACTCACATAACTCCAGCCAACATCAAGCCTAATCAAGCTTTGCTCATCCAAGCCTTCAAAAATCCAGTAAAATCACTTAGAACAAAGGTAGGGGTTTAATACTTGCATCAATTCTGTGGTCTTGGCTGTTTGAGCTTGGATTATTTTCACTATCTTTGATGTGTTAAATGAATGATTATGATGATATGTGATTGGTTTTGGGTTGTTTGTTTGATTAAAACTGGATTGGAAGCAAGAAAAATGGAAATAGGAAGAGCTGATGGGTTAGAGAACCAAAAACCCTCGGCAGTCCGTACGACGGAGTGTACGGCTCAGCTTACAGCTGATTAAATTAGATGAAACCATTTTATATGAAACTAGACATCTAGGGCTTTCCATACATATATCATATAAGGCTTTTGGATTAGAATTGAGAGAGATATGAATTTTTTAATTTCAACTTAGGGTTTTGACTCTGGTTCTGGGCAGACTTGGTTGTTCAGGGTAGAACTCGCCCTATACTACTTGAAAACGAGTGAAATGAACTTTTTTAGAAATATTACACACAGGGGAGTGTCCCATAAAAATTTCAGAATTAGATAAGATCCCAGTTGCTCCCAGTGATCCAAGAAATTTGCCCTATGTCCAAACAGGGCCAGAACAGGGCAGTTTAGGAAGGTCAGAATTCGGGGCTTGGAACTCGAGTCTTACTAATTCAAATGGAATGGAAATTTCTATAAATGAAACTTTAGCCTGTTATCTTTAATATGAGCCCAATTTCGTATAATTTGAGTTAGTTTTCGATTTTTAGTGGATTTTTACTTTTAGTTGTCTGATTCTGGCTAGCCCCTGGGCAAGCCGGGATAAAACCTAAATATCTTGAGTTATAGATATCAAAATTTGATGGGACTAAGGAGGTTAGAAACTAGACACATAAAACTTTAACGTATCCAAAATTGAGATCTAAATGAGTTAAATAGAAATAATGGCTTGACTTAGAAGAACCGGGTTGGCTGACTATGCTGAGGCAGAAACTTTGCCTTAATGAGATTGTGGTTATTATGAATTTCATGTTGAAATATGTATGTAATATTGTGACCTTTGTGACAAATTGATGTTCTAGTGTGCTGGCACTATTCATGGGGAAGCGGACACGTTCCGTTATACTGCCAAAATTTCGGTAGAATCCATGTATAAGTTATGAATTACATGTTAATGCATGTGTATTTTCAAGAAAGCTATGAAAGTTATAATAAGGAATATGTTACTATGAAAGTTCCATGCTACTTGGGCCAGCCCCGGATAAGAAGTTAAGGGGAATAGATCGGAGGGAAGGTCGGGGAAAGTAAACCCGGCATTCCTGTATAGGAACGAGCTCGATCCTGAAAAGTAGCCTATTACCCAAGAGTCTAAATGGCCAAGAACTCCCAGGGGACCAAGAGATGGAAAATGATGAAAAGTAATGGAAAAGCTTATGAAGAAAAGTTCATGATTAAGTCTGCATGATCACATGACTGCATGGTTACATGAGATAATTATGTCAAGATGTTTACAGTTGTCTATTATGTTTGCTTACTGCTGTTTATTTATTTATTCTGTTTATTATTCTATATATGATTATTAGTAATCTATTTTGTTTCTTGTGCCGTCTAAAGTAAAACTGAACCTTGCCTTGGACCAGACATTTTCTTGGACTCATTAAAATGGATATTTCAGTTTGAATACATGTTTTTATAATTAAATAAAACCCGAGGCAACTAAGAATGCATGTGACGTCAGATAACCACTACACACGAACCCTACTAAGAATTTCTTGAAATTCTCACCCCGTTCTATATTTTCCGCATCATTCTCAGACGTTGGCAACGGACTCCAATGCTACTCTCTTCATTAAGATCCCAGCCTTACAGCTTCACCATGATCCAGTGTTGGATTCCTTGTATATAGCCGGTTCATGTAACTTCCGCCTCTACCTCTTTAGCAATAGGAACTTCGATGTCCCTTTACATCATCCTATTTTTGACCCTGCGACTCCTTACATTGCTGTCCCACTGCACATGGTGCACCCACCTCTAGCTCCTCCTGCACCTGCAGCACAGGCAGCTCCTACTGATCCTGCACTGGAGTCACCTCCGTAGGCAGTTCCCGATGTGCTGCTTAGTTCAGAGAGTGACCCTTCCGAGGCTACCGGCTCATCACCCTCTTCCTCCTCGGGACCCAGCGCGGAGTATTCTCCAACCGGGCTTGACATGGCTAACGGCTATCTGACAGAGTAGATCAGCCAGCAGGAGATGTTGTACAGCATGACCCTATTTTGGACAGCACGTAGCTTTGGGTCATAAACTTGACAGTAGGATTAGCAGTAGGTTATGAAATGTCCTCTGAGAACCATAGGATCTTTTTGATTGATACGGGCCGTATTGTTTTTTTGGTACGCTGGCCCACTTACGTATTCTACTTTGATACTTTGTACATAAACTAAAGCAGTGGCTTCTGATATATACATATATATGCACGTATACAGTAATGTTATTGTACTATTCTTATCTTTTGTTATATTTTGTTAAATTCATTTCGCCCTTAGTATAGCAGCACGCCGTTTCATCTATTAAGAGAAAAAAAAGAAAAAAGAGAAGTGATGATAAGAGGGAACACGAATCATGAAAGGTAAGCAGAGCGTTAATACGGTAACACAATCTACTCGATTTTGTGCTATGACTTAAGCATAACACCGAATTAGTAGGGTGTTACATTATGTGAGTGAAGAAGAGAAGGAGAGAGCTGGGGCAGGGGAGAAGAGGTGCAGTCTGAATGGGTGAAAAAGGGGAGGAAAAATCTGATTAAAGGCGTAGGAGGTGGTTGGCTTCCTTGGCATTTGATTGGTTGAATCTTGTATGGCTGAAATTCAGCCAAGCCTCTCCATGAATTGTGGCCAAAGTGGCGCCACATTTAGGTGTTAAGTGGCTGAGTTCTCAGCTACTTAAAGTAGGGTTAAAGAGTTGGAATTCTATTGGTTCGGTTCCGCCAGTTTAAAATATCGTAATCTTACTAATTTCCTTTAAATCGGTAAATCGGTTTTCAATAAAATTTTATGAAATCTCCTATACATCTAACTTAATTCCCTCATATCTAAACTCAAATAATTGCTAATCAATTGATTCTAAATAATTATTTAACCGAATTTTATTTATTCTCAATTATTCGATAAAACCAAATAATTAGGCGAAAAACGGTGGATGTTATAGCCTACCTCGCCTTCCGGAAGCCATCAAGTTCTAAACACACAAAACAAGAGTGATTGAGTTGATCAGGCTCAATACTAAATCCAGTGTGCTAGCAAATAATAGCATATAGTTAGGCAATTCCCTTACATGCATCCTATCCATATGGACAAGACTCAGTGCACAATAGTATCTAAGGAACACAGAGCATATGCGAAGCATAGTCAGTCAAATCCTCAGGCCTATATTAGGATGAACTACTTTGATACCAAAAGTGTAATCCCTTACTAGACAAAATACTATGCTTAAAATGTAATGCCTTACTTGACGAAGCTGCATAAACTCAAGTTCCTTGGCATTTTGAATGGAAGCTGGAAAGTACTTCTAGTAAAATACATCCCTAAACATCGTCCAGGTGACTGCCGTTTGAGATTCTTCGAACAATCTTCGTACGCCGTTCCACCAAAACTCGGTGTCTACTTCGATCATGTAAGTGGCAAAGGTCACCTTTTGATGATCCGAGCAATCCAGGACAAAGAAAATCTTCTCCATGGCTTTGATCCATTCGTCAGCTTTATCAGGGTCATACGCCCCTCGGAAGCTTGGCGGATTTGCCTTTCTGAACTCAGCAAACTTGAGATAGTCCAAGTTAACTCCTGGGCCATGAGGGTTTCCTCCACAGCTTGCCTTAAGTTGTCTGCCTAGCTGGTCCATCATCTGGTGAGCTACCGCGGCTTGCTCCTGCATTGCATGAGCCATTTCTCGCATTGTGCCCATGAAGTCAGTCGGATCCTCTTGAGCGGGTTCTACACGTGGTCTGCCTCGCCTTCCAGAAGCCATTAAGTTCTGAGCACACAAAATAAAAGTTATTGAGTTGATCAGGTTCAATACTAAGTCTAATGTGCTAGTAAATAACAGCTCACACGGTTAGGCACTTCATACACATGCATAACTATATCTCAACCGTGCAGGCAAGATCTAGTGCATATTATTGGCTAAAAGTACAGAATATGCGCAAAGCATAGTCAGTCCAATCCTCAGGCCTTAACTAGGATGAACTGCTCTGATATCAAAAATGTAACACCTTACTAATTTAATGTTATGCTTAAGTCATAGCATGAAATTAAGTAGTCTGTGTTACCGTGTTAACGCTCTGGTTACCTATCATGATTCATGTCGCATCTCATCATTTTTTTTCCTTTTTTTTTATACACAGACGAAATGGCACGCTGCTATACTAAGAGCATAATGAAACTCAACAAAATATCACAAAAGATAAGAATAAGTACAATAACATCAACTGTATACATGCATATATATATATATATATATATATATATATATATTAGAAGCCATTGCTTCAGTTTGTGTATAGAGTTTCAAAATGAAATACTTAAGTGGGTCGGCGTATCAAAAAGACATAAGGCTCGTATTAGTCAAAATGATCCTATGGGTCCTCAGAGGACATTTCAAAACCTATTGCTAGTCCTACTATTGCGTCTGTGACCCAAAGCTATGTGCTGTCAAAAGAGGGTCATGCTGTACAACGTCTCCTGCAGCTGACCTACTCCGTCAGATAACCGTTGGCCATGCTAGGCCCGGCTGGAGAGTAATCTGCACTAGGTCCCGAGGAGGAGGAAGGTGATGAGCCGGTGGCCTCGGAAGGGTCACTCTCTAAGCTAAGTGGCATATCTGGAACTGCCTGCGGAGGTGACTCTGGTGCAGGGTCAGCAAGAGTTGCATGTGCTGCAGGTGCCAGAGGAGCTGGAGGTGGGTGCGCCATGTGTAGTGGGATGGCAATGTAAGGAATCACAGGATCGAAAGCAGGATGATGTAGAGGGACAGCAAAGTTCCTATTGTTAAATAGGTAAAGGCGGAAGTTACAAGAACCGGCTATATATAGAGAGTCCAAGACTAGATCGTGGTGAAGCTGCAAATCTGGGATCTCAATGAAGAGGGGGGCCGTGGAGTCCATTGCCAGCGTCTGAGAATGACGCAGGAAATACAGAACGAGGTGAGAATTTAAAGAAATTCTCAGTAGGGTTCGTGTATAGTGGTTATCTGAGTCACATACATTCTCAATTGCCTCGATTTTTATTTAATTCCAAAAGCATGTGTTCAAACTAGGCTATCCGTTTTAAATAGTTTAAGGAAAAGTCTGGTCCGAGGCAAGGTTCAGTTTTACTTTAGTTGGCGTAAGAAACAGAATAGATTACTAATAATGATTTACAGAATAATAAACAGAATAAATGAACAAATGGCAGTAAACAAACATAATAGACAACTGCAAACATCTTAACATAACTATTCCATAAAATCATGCATTTATGTAATCATGCAACTCATTCTTAATTCTTTCTTCATAAGCTTTTCCATTACTTTTCCTCATTTTCCATTACTTGGTCCCCTGGGAGTTCTTGGCCATTTAGACTCCTGGGTAATAGTCTGCTTTTCAGGATCGAGCTCGTTCCTACACAAAAATACCCAGTTTACTTTCCCCGACCTTCCCACAGATCTATTTCCCTTAACTTTTTATCCGGGACTGGCCCAAGTAGCATGGAATTTTCATAATAACATAATTCTTATCATGACTTTCATGGTTTTCTTGAAAATGCACATGTTTTAACATGTATATCATAACTTATGCATAGATTCTACCAAAATTTTGGCAGCATAACGGAATATATCCGCTTCCCCATGAATAGTGCCAGTACACCAGAACATCAATTTATCATAGCGGCCACAACATTGCATACATATTTTAACATTGAACTCATAGTAATAATAATCTCATGAAGGCAGAGTTTCTGCCTCAGCATGGTCAGTCAACCTGCTTTTTATAAATCAACCCATAATTTCTATTTAACTCATTTGGACCTCAATTTTGGGTATATTAAAGTGTTATGTGTCTATTTTCTAATCTCTTTGGTCCCATCCAATTTGGATAACTATAGCCCAAGTTGTTTAGGTTTTATCCTGGCCTGCATTGTGGCTGACCAGAATCAGACACTTAAAAGTAAAAATCCACTAAAAATCGAAAATAGATTCAAATCATATTAAATTGGTCTCATATTAAAGCTAACAAGGCAAAGTTTCATTTACAAAAAGTTCGATTCCATTTGAATTATTAGGGCTCGAGTTATATGCCCCGAATTCTGACCTTCCTAAACTGCCCTGTTCTGGCTTGGTTTGGACATAGGGCAACTTTCTTGGATCACTGGGAGCAAACAGGACCTTATCTAATTCTAAAATTTTTATGGAACATTCTCCTATGTGTAAGATTTCTAATAAAGTTAGTTTTGTTCATTTTCAAGTAGTATAGGTGAGTTCTACCTTGAACAACCTAGTCTGCCTAGAATCAGAGTCAAAACCCTAGGTTTAAATTCAAAAATTCATATCTCTCTCAATACTAATCCAAAAGCCTTGTATGTTATATGTATGGAAAGCCCTAGATGTCTAGTCTCATAAAAAATGGTTTCATCAAATTTAATCGGCTGTATGCGGAGCCATACACTCCGTTGTACAGACTGCCGAGGGTTTTTGGTTCTCCAGCCCCTCAGCTCTTCCTATTTTCATTCTTTCTTGCTTCCAATTCGGTTTTAACCAAACAAACAGCCAATAACCAGCCATATATCATCATAATCATTCAATCAATACATCAAAGAGTGGGAAAATAATCCACCCTCAGCCAGCCAAGATCACAGAATTAATACAAGAATTAAACCTCGACCTTTGTTATATGTGATTTGGCTTGATTTTTGGGGCTTGGATGAGCAAAACTTGATTAGGCTTGCTGGTTTGATGGAGTTATGTGAGTGAAGAAGAGAAGGAGAGAGCTGGGGTAGAGGAAAAGAGGCGCAATCTGAATAGGTGAAAAAGGGGAGGAAAATTCTGATTAAAGGTATAGGAGGTGGTTGGCTTCCTTGGCATTTGATTGGTTGAATCTTGTATTGCTGAAATTCAGCCAAGCCTCTCCATGAATTGTGGCCAAAGTGGCACTGCATTTAGGTGTTAAGTGGCTGAGTTCTTAGCCACTTAAAGTAGGGTTAAAGAGTTGGAATTCTATTGGTTTGGTTCCGCCAGTTTAAAATACCGTAATCTTATCGATTTCCTTTAAATCGGTAAATCGGTTTTCAATAAAATTTTATGAAATCTCCTATACTTCTAACTTAATTCCCTCATATCTAAACTTAAGTAATTGCTAATCAATTGATTCTAAATAATTATTTAATCGAATTTTATTTATTCTCAATTATTCGATAAAACCAAATAATTAGGCGAAAAACGGTGGATGTTATAGCTTACCTCGCCTTCCGGAAGCCATCAAGTTCTAAACACACAAAACAAGAGTGATTGAGTTGATCAGGCTCAATACTAAATCCAGTGTGCTAGCAAATAATAGCATATAGTTAGGTAATTCCCTCACATGCATCCTATCTATATGGACAAGACTCAGTGCACGATAGTATCTAACGAACACAGAGCATATGCGAAGCATAGTCAATCAAATCCTCAGGCCTATATTAGGATGAACTGCTTTGATACCAAAAATGTAATACCTTACTAGACAAAATACTATGCTTAAGTCATAATATATTACCTAATAAGTTATTATGTGCGGCAGTCTAATTAAATTCCATTTTTTTGATTCAATGTTAATTACCCATAAAGAGTTAATTGTTTGCTTAATTATTTTCTGTGTGACTACAGAATAAGTAATAGATAATCATTGTAACAGAAATAAAATAAAATAAATAAAAGTACGGAATAGACGGACCTACTAAAATTTGCATCATCTATATATACATAGATGTTTATTTTCAATGTTCAACAAAAGATATATAAACAGTATAGGGTAATAAAATGAGGCCGCTAAAACAAAATAAATCAGCCTGTCTTTATGAACAGTATACTCTAATTGGTCCCCATGGGATATTTCATGTACTGACCACCCCTAGATTACCGCCTATGACCCAAAATACCAAAATAGGGCCACTCTGTACAACCCCCGCTACTACTACACATGTGCTATCTAGATGGATTCTGAGGAAAGGAATCCATTCACTATATCGGTGTCAGCTGGAGTGTAGTCCATGCTCGGGGCTGAGGACGAGGAAGACGAACTCGCTGCCTCCGACGGATCCTCCTTAGACAGGGAGGCAGAGGAGGTCTACTGCAGTGGTGGATCTGGCAGATCCATGGGAGCTGCTGCTGCTGCCGGTGCTGCTGCTGCTGTAGATGGATGTGGGAACAGATGTGCCATGTGGAGTGGGATGGCAATATAAGGAGCGAACGGGTTAAAAAGGGGTGAGTAAGTGGGACTGCAAAATCTCTATCGAAGAAGAAATAAAGGTGGAATTAGCATCTACTAGATATGTACACAGATAGTCTATAAATGGGTTGAGGTGAATATGAAGTTTAGGGAACTTGATGAACAAGATGCCTGTTGCCACGTTCTCCATGATCTGAGAATGACGCGGAAACATACATTAGGGTGAGAAATAAAGATTTCTCAGTAGGAATCCTAAACTTATACATATCTGTCATCGCTGTAATTCTCAGTTGTTTCGATTTTTCCATAATTTCAAATAGTACGACATAATAGTAATATTCAACTTAAATTGTTATTATAGAAACATACATCGAAACAAACTAAAATTGTAGATTGGATCAATGAAAATATAGTTAACAGATATACTAATACAACTAAGACAGTAACCATAAATAAACAGTAACATATCATGAGAAATAAACAAATAACTATGGCAATCAATTAAGAATTATCATATAGTACATATAAATGTGCAACTGGGGAATGCATCTTATCTTTGAAGGCTTTCACCTCCTAAAACTTATTTTCCATCCTTGGTCCCCTGGGAGCTATTGGCCATATACTCCTGGGTAATAGTCCACTTTTCAAGATCGAGCTCATTCCCATACAGGATTGTCGGGTTTACTTTTCTCGACCTTCCCACTGATTTATTCCCCTTAAACTTATTCAGGGGCTGGCCCAAGTAATACGGCATCCTTTGTAATATTCATGAATTGCATGCACAACTAACTTTATTCTTTCAAACATCATGTCTTCATGCAATTATAGTTCACACAACATATGAATTTCTTGCTAAAATTTCGGCAGCATAACGGTTCGAGTCCGCTTCTCCATGAATAGTGCCAGGCTACTAGTAAAATCATTCAAACTTGCAATTCAATACAGAATAGCAATCATATATATTCATAATATCATCCATCAAATTCAATTCAAACATTAATAGAGTTTTCTATTTACTTCATCCAATTTTGCCCGAATTTTGTATAATCCACCCTTAGTCCAATTCAACTCATTTAAAATTGAATTTTGGATATGTCATAGCTCTATGTGTCTAGTTTCCAACTCTTTTAGTCCCATCTCATTTTGATTTGTATAACTCAAGCTATTAGTATTTTACCTCAGACTTCCCTGTTCTTAGCTAGAATTGCACCCTTATAAGTGAAAATTCACTAAAAATAGAAATCTAGGTGAAATCATATGAAATTTATATCAAATTAAAGGTAACCGAACAATATTTCAAATGAAAGAAGTTTCATATCATTTTCATGAGTATATTTTGAGATATAAGCCCTGTAACTTGACCGTATTAGACACTTAAGGTAAATTCATTGATGTTCTGGGAATAATTGGCAATGAATCTGACTCTGAAATTTTTATGGGATGTTCCCTTATATGTTAGCTTTCAAACAACATTAGTTTCACTCAATTTCGAGTTGTGTGGGGTGAGTTACACCCTTCTCAACTCATACTGCCTAGATGCAGATTTCTAGGTCAAAATTCAAAAATTCAGAACGGATTCTGTACTAATCCAATGGCTTTATATTTTATATTTTTGGAAAACCCTAAATGTCTAGTTTCATATAAAAATATATTCATCAAATTTAAATGGCTATAGATGGAGTCATATGCTCTTCCGTACAAACTATCAAGTGAAAACCCTAACAGCTTCTTGAATCCTCTCTATTCTTCAAGTTCTTTCATACCAATTCCAATTCTAATCACAACACACATGCAAAATCAATCATAATCCATCATCATCACTCCAAATCACATTAATATCATGAAAAAAATAAGATCCCCACACAGCCCCAAATCAAGAAAAATAAGAAGAGAAGTTGGATTCCTACCTTTCTTAGGTGTGACTCTTACTAGATTTGTGTTTGAGTTGAAGAAATCTTGATGTGGCTTGAAGGTTTGTGGGAGATGAAGATGATATGAGATGAGATGAGGAAGAAAAGAATGGAGAGGGGTCAGCTCCATGTAGTAGCCGAATTTGCAAGGGTAGGAAGGGAAAAAGTGAAAACTTCTAAAGCAAGTTGCATTTGATTGGTGGAAGTGTATTGGTTATTCAACTTGATTTGTGGCTATCTCCTTTGGCTGAAAGTAACGCCACATATGGGGATGTTTTGGCTAAATCCTAGCCATTCATCCTAGGGCACTCATGATATAAGTTCTATTGGTTCAGTTTTGATAGGTTAAAATACTGAAATCTTACCAATTTCTCTTAAATCGATAAACCGGTTTTAAAAAAATTCTATGAGGTTTTCTATGTTCTTAATCTAATTCCATCAAGTCTAATCCTTCTAAATCACACTTAATTGGCTTTAAGCGAATGCTTAATCAAATTCTAATTAATCCCAATTATTTGATGTAAACCGAGCAACTCGGTTAACGATAAAATTTTTCGGACATTACAATTGGGCCCATAGAAAGTCTATGGATCATGCCTTTTATGTTTCTATTTTCAGATATTATGGATGCAGGTGATGTATGATATATTGAATATGGATGCATGAAAAAGTGAAACCAAAATAGTAATTAGGTTGCCCAAAGAAAATCTTCCAAATAAAATATTAAGACTAAAATGGTATAGTTTCATAAACTATGTCTAAGCTCTCCAACAAAACACTAACTAAGAATTTTAATTGTTTCCATCATTGGCTATGGTGACAAAAGGGCATGAGAATTGGTTAACATAATTCTCAGTTAATGTTCAAACATGAGATGTTTGTCGATAGTCAAATTACCAAGAATGGATGTACTTGAGGTAATTTGATATGAGCTCAGGAGGACAAATTGGACACTTCAGCACTAAAGGACAAGATGGGAATTTCAATATGCCCGTGGGACCTATCACAAGGGCAAGAGCAAAGATGCTGAAAGAAAGCTTTAGGAATTTAGCCAAGTCATTTGTGGAAGAAATGCATCAAGAACGGGCCAAGAAAGAGAAGACAAAGCTAAATGGGCTACCTAGTGAAAGCAGGCAGCCCAAAACTCTAATTGTGGCACAATGGAATTAAAATGTATTATGTCCATAATTGGGCCAAGTTTTATTTAATTAACTTTGTTAGCTTTTATTTAGAAGACATTTAGTTATTTTGAGGTGTTTTGTTCACCCCAATTATTTGTTTAGTAAGTTGGGCCTTTTGCTAGTGGGCTTAGGTTTAATTTAACCTAATGTAAGAGAGATAAATACCTCATAAACAAGTGCAGCAGCAGTTTTCTGATTAATGAAATTTCGTTTTCTGGTTTCTTCTAAGAAACTCTCAAGTGTGTGCAAGTGAGGAGTGATTATCTTTACTTGTTGCATCAAGAAACTGAATAGGCTATTACAAAGTTAAATTCTCTTGTGATATTTGTTCAGTTTCATCTTTCTTTATCCCAATTATCTATGTTTCTAAGAATGGGTTTCTTAGGGGTTTAATAGGGAGGGTGTTTATCCTATTGCTTGTCTCCTATCAAAGTGTGTGTTTGGGGTTTCGGGATCGTTATATCCTTGGGGTTCCGCATCATTTGGTATCAGAGCTAAGTTGTAGATAAATTCCTATTTATCTGCATTTTGTTGGTTGCATTTTGTCATTTTTTTTTCTATTATGGGTTTTTCTCTGTTGTTCTCATTTTTTCTATTCTGCTATTTCTATTGTCTCTATTTTGCTATTTTGTGTTTCAGATTAAAAAAAAAAGAAAAAACGTGAAAAACAAAAAGAGAGAGTGTCTGCAGAATTCATTTGAAAAAAAAATGTGAAAAAAAACGAAAAAAATTCGAAAAATACTGCAGAATCTTAGGATTTTGTTTCAGTTATTCTGGGTGTTCTTATGAATTTTGGGTTGAGTCATTGCATTAATTTCACGTTGTGTCACTTTTAATCCAAAGCTAAAACCAGTTTTGGTGTGTTTCTTGTTTTGTTTATCTGCTGTCACCACTTTCTTTGGTTCCAATCTTATGTTTTCTCGACACATTCTTGATCTTAATTTGCACCAGTTTTCCTTCATTTGTTAGTGTCTATTTTTTTCTTGCTGGTTTTTGCATTCCTTTGGTCCTAAACTAGAGTTTTCTTTTGCTAGTTTATCATTCATTTTCTGTCCTAAATATTACTTATGAATTTGAGTTTGTTTGGGTTTGTTTAATTTCTGAAGTGCAACTGCCAAAAGTGGTCCAAAGAGGTAAAAGGCAAGAGTGTTGAGTTCAAAAGAGTGTAAAAGCGTGAATTGAGTGCAAACACGAGTGCACCCAGATTTCTGAGTGAAAACACGTGAGAGAGTGAACTGTGAGGTTGTTTTATTAACACTTTGCAGGTTGTTCAATGGCTGAAAAGGAACCTTCCATGACACAAGACGTGAAGGTGATGTACCAAGCCTTTGTTTCTCAATTTCAAAAATTGAATAGTAGGCTTGGTGATATGGATGAATGGAGGAGGGAAGTGACACAAGCTATCTCCGAGAGTAGCAGACGGGGTGATCCAAGGCATAGACGAAATCACAATGATTTCAATCGTGAGCCATATAAGGAGGAATCTGATGGAGCTGAGTCAGTTAGAAATAGGAGAGCTAGGAATCGAGGAAGGCAAGATAGCAACATTAATGCTATCAGAATGCAAATTCCTCCATTTAAGGGAAGAAACGATGTTGAAGCCTACTTAGATGGGAAAGGAAAGTTGAGATGATCTTTGCATGCCATGATTATATTGAAGAGAAAAAAGTGAAATTAGCTGCAGTGGAGTTTTCAGATTATGCACTAGTTTGGTAGGATGAGCTAATGAAGTCTAGAAGGAGGAATGGTGAGCGGCCTATTGAGACTTGGGAAGAGATGAAGCAAGTGATGAAGAAGAGATTTGTACCTTCTTATTATTACAGGGAGGTGCACCAGAAATTACATAGGCTCACACAAGGTTTTAAATCAGTGGAGGATTACCACAAGGAGATGGAGATGCTCATGATCAAGGCCAATATAGAGGAGGACATGGAAGTGACTATGGCAAGATTTATGGATGGTCTAAACAAAGAAATTGCAGATGTGGTGGAATTACAGCATTATGTGGAGATGGATGATTTGGTTAGCATAGTAATAAAGGTGGAAAAGCAACAAAATCAAAGGAGGGCACCCAAAACATTTTCCAATTCCAACTCAAAGTGGAGTTCTAAATGGCCAAAATATGAGGACACCAAGATGAATGAAGGTTGAGATTCCAAGGAAAGGGGGCTAGACACAACAAAGAAGAAAGGTATTTCTAACTCATCTTCTTCTATTGCTAATTCCAGACATAGAGATATCAAATGCTTCAAATGTCAAGGTTTGGGTCATTATGCATCTGATTGCCCAAACAAGAGGATGATGGTAATTAGGGGTGGAGAAGTTGTATCTGAATCTGATGATAGTAATGAGTCTGATGCAAGTGATAGTATGCCACCTTTGGAGGATTGTTTTGATGCTGATGAACATGTAGAGTATGCTGTGCATGGTGAGTCTCTTGTTGCTAGGCATGCATTGAATTTGCAGGTTAAGAAAGATAGCTCGAAGCAAAGGGAAAATATATTCCACACCAAGTGCTTACTTGGTGGAAAGGTATGTAGCTTGATCATTAATGGTGGAAGTTATACTAGTGTTGCAAGTACTACTTTAGTTGAGAAGCTAGGGTTGAAGTGTGATAAGCATCCTAATCCATATAGGTTGCAGTGTGTAACATCCTTAATTTTTGTCTAAGTTAATTAGCTCAGTGATCTTGGCTAATTAGAGAGGTTAACGATTAATTGAGGACTAATTGGCTAATCTCGATGAGCAAAAGCTTAGTAAATTGAGTCAAGTCAATAATTGAATCATAACATACTAAATGTTTTAATTAAAACCTAATTATTCGAACCTCATTCATTCGTAACTTAGAAATATAATTAAGCTAATACAATCCTATTAATTAAGTACAAGACAATTGTTCTACCTTAATTGATTGAGATAGATAAATTCTTACACTCTAATTACATAATTCATAAGAGTAATTCTTTTAGAGGAAAGTGTTTTAAAAGTGTAATTAACCGAAATCGGTTAAAGAGCAATTTAACTAATCAAATTGAATTAACAACTTAGGTAATTCTAATAGCCTTGAAGATTTAAAAATTTCTCCTTATTGATGCACCAAATTTTGGCCAAAGACAAAAGCAAAATCCAACCATCCATTTGCCTTCTCATCATGCACCATTAGATCAAGAGTCTATGTTAGTAGTATTCCTTGAGTCAAGCCAAGAGATGTATTCTTCTCCATCAAGATTGTGACACTTGGAATGATCATATCCACCCAAGCCAATCCCAAGAGTGGTCATGCTCTTAACTACTTGAGAAAACATAAAATGGTCTTTACCCAAGTGCCAAGAGTTAAAGAAAACATAACTCAGCCTTTTATCCCAAGGTCCCTAGTTTTCTTGCTTGAAAAAGAAGTTAAACTCACCTACTCCCTCTTGCTTGTTGGAGAAGCAAAGCAATCAGCCCCCTCTCCTCCATTTCTTGCACAAAATAGGCCCCTCCCTCAACCTCTCCTTGTTTTCCTATTTCTCTTCTTGTTCTTGTCACTTTTCCACACCATCACCCTCATATCCTATCACCACCCTCACTAACTTATCAAGGATCACATTCTTTGGTCTTTGATAGAGCAAAACAAACACTCATTTAGCCTCATTTGCTAGCTCAAGAGGAAGGAGGCCATCTCCAACCATTTTCATCCTTCAAGCTTTCAAGAGAATCCTTGTGGTAGTGACTCTAACCCCTTTCTCTTCCATGTTTTTCAAGCTCCATAACTCCTAAGCTCTTCATAGCTAGGTGGTTTTAGAACTTGCACTAAAGGCCTCATGGCCATGTTTTCATTATATGAAGTTGTTTGGGATTTTTGCTCTTTTCTTGGAAAATATCTTTGGTTGTGCATTTTGTTTTATGTTGAACCCAACTTTTTAGAACTCAAAATATTGATTTTTACCAAGATCTCAAAGTTTAAAGATGGTTTGGAAATGTAAAATGGTCACTTGAAGAAAAGACTTAATGTTTTTACAAGAAAACTCATTGAAAACAAAACTGTGAAAACTAGAAAATTCGGGTAGTCTATATGACGCGACTAATAAGTCTTTCAATATAACTCCAAATGGAATGAAACTAATTTTAAATGAAAATAGACTCATAGAGCTTTTTATACATATAAAATATGTGAAATTTGGCATTAAAACGAGAGAGATATGAATTTTCAAAGTGTGCTGTTCCTGGATGTGTTTCTGTTTGGGCAGTATGTAATAAAATCTTAATAACTCAAGTTATACAGAACATTTTTTAGTGGAACAAGTTTTTTAGAAAGCTAAGACATAGAGGAACACCCCCATAAAACAGTTTTGATAGATTCCTTGTGAGAAGCTTGCAGTAATGTTTAAAATTCACTGTACTGAGAATAAACTTAAAAGCTGAGCAGTCAGAATAAAATGTGCATATCTCAAGCTACAAAATGAATTTTTTAGTGGGGTTTCTTTTGTTTAAAAATAGACTCATAGAATCATACCAAAATTCAAAACCAAAAAGTAAAAGATGAAATTGTGGTGAATTTTTGAAGTTACTGCCCCACTGTAAAAGTAAAATTGGTTATGGTTAAGTTTTAAAGAATAATGAGAAATAAGCTTAAAGACATTAAGACCTTTATATTAAGTATTGGAAAATCTTCATAATTCAACTTAAAAGTTTCAAAAAGGATAAGAGATAAAATTGGCCCTAGGCCTAATAAAAGAGTTTACACAAGAGGCAACCTCAATTAAAAGCTTGCACCAAATTTACTAAGCTAAACTCATAAGACTTTGTGTGATATGTATGCCTCTATGTGTCAATATGATGACAATGATATGATGATGATCATGATGATGATGATATGATATGATGATGATCATGATGATGATGGTATGATAATGATAATGATGATATGACATGATGATTATGATAGTGATATGATGATGATAAGGATGATGATGATATGAATATGATATGTTAATGATATACATTAAAGGAATCACATTTGGGCACGGCGATACGTAACGCCTAAATGTGGAAAAGAATTAGAATAATTTTGCATCATAAGCCTTAATAAGAAGAAAGTAAACTAAGGGTGTGATCCTTCAAATGGGAAGGTGACCCAAAGTAAGTTCCCCTCACCCACGACTCACATGAGGCATGGCATGACCCAGCTAGTGTAAATACCGAAAATTCATGATGGCGACGGCCACGGTATGAGCTTATTGCCACTTATGTTTAGTGGGTGAAAAGAAAAGGACTTAAGATAAGTCAAGTTAAGAAAAGAAAAGGGATTTCGGTCCAAACCCTTGAAGAGAAGAAGTTAAGAGAAGCTTATAGCATAACCATACATGTTTTATATAATTATACTTGCGCCCATGTATGTTATGATATATATGATTAGACGGTATGTTAAAATTGAATCCGCTTCGGATATTCATGTTTTCGAAAATCTAAGAATTGGACCTTATGCATGCTCACTATTTTCATTTATAAAACCGAAGTGGCTGGGACAATGACGATGACACTTTAGTGTCGGGTTCGAGTCCTACTGAGAAATCTCATTTCTCACTCTAGTTACTTTTTCATATCATCACCAAAATTCGATGACACATCCGGTGGATTGGAGCATAGATCCCCCACACTGTGAGTGGACGTATGACGTGGGATGCCAGATGAAGCTATTTTGGGACTTATAGCGACCATCGCTCTGCATCTTTGCATATTCCTTTTTGAGATGAGCTTTGTCATTGAAGTTTGTATTTAGTACCTAGTATTTGGATTATGGCACGACCATGAGCTTTCTTCGATGTAATGTTGATATATATATGTATGTATATAAATATTATGAACCCATGTGGATGTAATGATGAGTTATGTAATGCAATGTATTTGTGAATTACTATTTATTTACCTTTCTCATGTTTTATGATATTTGGGTATGTACCTTATACGACACACTCTTTTTCTATCTACCTTATCGCTCAAGGCTTTACTTTCCAAAGCGACGATGTATTTAAAAAAAAAAAAGAAATTTACTTTATTTTCCACGTAACTTAATTTCAAGTAAAGTTTAGTTTTCCACGAGCATAAGTAACAACTAATAAAAAGCCGTAATACGACTTAAGCATAGTATGGGTTTATTAGGGTGTTACACAGTGGTTGAATGATAGTGGAGAAGTGAAAGCTACTAGACAGGTTGTAGTTGCATTTTCCATTGGAAAATATTATGATGAAGTGGTGTGTGATGTAGTATCCATGCAAGCTAGTCATTTGTTATAGAGGAGACCATGGCAATTTGATAGGCATGTGCAACATTATGGGTACAAGAATAGGTATTCCTTTGAGCATAATGGTCACAAGTTCAAACTTGCTCCATTATTGCCCAAAGAGGTGTATCTTGATCAAGTAAAACTTAAACAATCTTCTCTTGGGCATTCAGAAAGTAAGGCAAAAGAAAAGGAAGAAAGAAAAGAAGCCATGAGAGAAAATAAAAAAGATAAGGGCCCAATGGTGAGTGAAAAGAAAGGAAAAAATCTGAATAGTGAAAAGAAAGAGATGAGTGAAAGAAAGGAAAAGAGTGAGACAAATGAAGAAAGTGAAAGAATTGAGAGAAAATCATGTTTCTATGCAAAAGAGAGGGATTCGAAAGGTGCTTTTCTAGGCAAGAGAGCAATGGTTATGATAAGGTTTAGGGAGGTTTTTCTTACTGAAACTAACCTTGACCCAAATTTGCCTAGTAGATTTGTTTCTTTGTTGCAGGAATTTGAGGATGTTTTCCCTGATGAGGTGCCAAGTGGATTACAACCATTGAGAGGGATTGAGTACCAAATTGACTTCCTGCCCGGGGCTAGCATTCCAAATAGGCCAACCTATAAAAGTAATCTTGAGGAGATAAAGGAGCTTCAGAGGCAAGTGGAAGAGCTACTAGCTAAAGGGTACGTGAAGGAAAACATGAGTCCATGTGTTGTTCCAGTTTTGTTGGTTCCAAAGAAAGATGGCACTTGGAGGTTATGTGTGGATTGTCATGTAGTCAACAAGATAACGATTCGAGGATGAATCTTTTTGAGGAGGGAGAGAATGATATGAGCTCAGGAGGGCAAATTGGACATTCCAGCACTAAAGGGCAAGATGGAAATTTCAACATGCCCGTAGGACCTATCACAAGGGCAAGAGCAAAGATGCTGAAAGAAAGCTTTGGGAACTTAGCCAAGTCATTTGTGGAAGAGATGCATCAAGAACGGGCCAAGAAAGAGAAGACAAAGCTAAATGGGCCACCTAGTGAAAGTGGGCAGCCTAAAACTCTAATTATGGCACAATGGAATTAAAATGTATTATGTCCATAATTGGGCCAAGTTTTATTTAATTAACTTTGTTAGCTTTTATTTAGAAGACATTTAGTTATTTTGAGGTGTTTTATTCAGCCCAATTGTTTGTTTAGTAAGTTGGGCCTTTTGCTAGTGGGCTTAGGTTTAATTTAACCTAATGTAAGAAAGATAAATACCTCATAAACAAGTGCAGCAGCAATTTTCTAATTAATGAAATTTCATTTTCTGGTTTCTTCTAAGAAACTCTCAAGTGTGTGCAAGTGAGGAGTGATCATCTTTACTTGTTACATCAAGAAACTAAATAGGTTATTACAAAGGTAAATTCTCTCGTGATATTTGTTCAGTTTCATCTTTCTTTATCCCAATTATCTACGTTTCTAAGAATGGGTTTCTTAGGGGTTTAGTAGGGAGGGTGTTTATTCTATTGCTTGCCTCCTATCAAAGTATGTGTTTGGGGTTTCAGGATCGTTATATCCTTGGGGTTCTGCATCATAATTGGTATCTAAGGTTTAGTGGGTTGGACTTAACTATTTATTATGGGTCAAGAACATATATACCTGAGGTCTAGAGTACTAGGAGCCAAATAAGATTGAGTTGTACATAAGATATATTGAATAAGAGTTATTCACTTATAGGATATTAATTCTCCAAGAATGGATGTACCTAAGGAGCGTTAGTACTTTATAAGAATTCAATCACCTACTAGGAATCTAACCCGACTAAGATTCTTGTTTCCATTCTAGAAGTGAAAGATTCGAAAAAAATTAATGGGAGATCATTTTAAATATAAGATCATGATCATTATGATGGATACATATACCGTTACACTAATTTAATTTCATTATTTTATGTAGTATTATCAAATATGAAATCTTTGAACCCCCTCATTAGCATAATCAACATGAATAGGCTTACTGGGCCTAATTTTGTGGACCGGTTTCACAACTTGAAAATTGTTTTAAATTCGAAATGTAGTGGATATGTTCTAGACACTCCATTGCCTACTCCACTAGTTGAAGAAGCCATGGAATAGGAAATAGATGCTTATAATAAATGGCAATCTAATGACATGCAAGCATAATGTTACATGCTAGCTTCTATGATTAATGAGTTGCAAAAGCAACATGAAAACTATGAGTGAGTTTTTGCTGCACCATAAGGAGTTATGTGGTATGCAAAGCAGGTCTGCTAGATATGAGATATATAAGCAGTTATTCTAAGCTAAAATGCTGGAAGGGTTTGATGTAGGAGGAGCTCATGTGTTAAGGAAGATCAGGCTAATTGAGTAGCTTGAGAATCTTACGTTCTATATGGATTTCAACCTCCATTTGGATTTGATCCTTCAACTACTCCCAGAATCATTTTCTCAGTTCATTGTGAATTTTCACATGAACAAGATAGAATGTAAGCTTGCTAACCTACACAAGATGTTGGTCCCAAAAGGCTATAACCAACAAAAGGAAAGAAAAGCTTCTTGTGGCTTTTGCTTCTGATAGGACAAAGAAAAAGAAGAATAAAAGATTCTATTCCCAAGCCATCGATGGGGTGTTGAAGAAAAAAGGCAAGAAGAAACAAGTTGCGGATAAAGGAACATGTTTCCATTGTGGCAAAGATAGGCATTGGAAGAGAAATTACCCTCAATACTTGGAGGAATTGAAGACAACCAAGGGAAATGGTGTGCTTTTGAAAGGTATGTTATTTCTTAGTGTTTTAATTCTAGTAGTCCATATAGCTCATATAATAATAGGATCTTGATATGGGTACAAGTTCTCACATTTGTACCTTTATGCAAGAACTAGCAAGTAGTAGCGTCCTGAGGAGGAGTAAAGTGACCTTGAATATAAGCAATGAAGCAAGCATTGCAGCCAAAGCTGTGGGTTCAACTTATTTATTATTAATGAATAATCATGTTGTGTTTTTGGATCATAAATTAGTTTTATTAAATGCTTATCAAAACATTATCTC
Source organism: Pterocarpus santalinus (assembly GCA_031439595.1). Lineage (NCBI taxonomy): Eukaryota > Viridiplantae > Streptophyta > Magnoliopsida > Fabales > Fabaceae > Pterocarpus > Pterocarpus santalinus. Next base: position 31,743,100 of record CM062529.1, read on the forward strand.
TATTTTTAGTTTGACTAAAAATTATTATTATTTTGATGTTAAGGATAATATTTGCAATATTTATTTTGGAAATAATGTTGTTAGCGTTGGTTACTTGCATGATGGACTTTATTACTTGAGCACCAAAAACAAAGCATCTCTTAGGATTGCTGAAATAAATGCTATATCTGATTCAATCCCTAGTCAAACAACTTTGGCACCTAAGACTAGGTCATGTTGTAAAGGATAGGATAAACAAGTTAAAGAAGATAGGATTGTTAGTTCCTTTGGGTTCCAAACCTACTCCAACTCGTGAATTATGTCTCCAAGGCAAAATGACTCGGTTTCCATTTATGGGGCAAATAGAAAGGGCCAAGGAAGTTTTAGAGCTTGTGCATAGTGATGTGTGTGGCCTATTAAGTACAATGGCTAGAGGTGGATATCACTACTTCATAACCTTACTAACAATTTGTCTAAGTATAGGTATGTTTATCTTATGAAGAATAAACATGAATCCTTTGAAAAGTTTAAGGAATTTGAATCAGAAGTAGAAAAATAAGTAGGAAAGAACATCAAAGCTCTTCGATCCAATTAAGGAGGAAAGTACTTAAGTACTGAATTTGATGAATTTCTGAAATTACATGGCATTATTTCGCAATACACTCCTCTAGGAACACAACAATTAAATGGTGTTTCTAAAAGGAGAAACCATACTTTGTTAAACATGGTGCGGTCTATGATGAGTTATACAAATCTTCCCATCTCATTTTGCGGGTATGCATTGCATACCGCTTACTATATTCTTAATAGAATTCCATTCAAATTGGTCCCTACTACTCCATTCAAAATTTGGAATGGTAGGAAGCCTAGTCTTAAACATATTAAGATTTGGGGTTGTCGAACATTCATTAGAAGTTGAACATTGACAAATTGGAAACTTGGTCCCTAAAAGGTAGGTTTATGAGGTATCCAAATGATAGCTTTGGATATTATTTCTATTTTCCTACTAAATAAAGAGTTATTATCAATAGAGATGTTATTTTTCTTGCAAAAGAGTTTGTTTAGTAATGAGGCATGGGAAGGGAAATAAAATTAGATAAGGAGTCATTTGCCTAACAAATCAATCAAATATCCAAACCAATGGAATTGATTAGCTAGTGAAAGAGCTTATTTAGAATGAGAATGTATTAATCAACTAATTAAAGAGCTCATTTAGAATGAGAATGTCATAGAACCTTAAAGGTCAATAGGGTAATTTGTCCTCTTGCAAGATACCTTGATCTTCAAGAAAATGTCCAAGAGTTGTTCATACATGGAAATAATGATCATAGAGATGATCCTACGACTTATAAGGAAGCTATATCTAATATAGATTCTTCAAAATAGCTAGAAGCTATGAAATCTAAAATGGACTCCATGTACTCGAATCAAGTATGGGATTTAGCTAATCAACCAAAATGTGTAGGAACAAATAGATGTACAAGACAAAGATTGGTCTAGATGGAAAGGTAGAGACCTTTGAGGCAAGACTAGTAGCAAAAGGGTATCACTAAAGGGAAGGAGTGACTATGAGGAGACTTTCTCGCCTGCCTGTAGCCATGCTTAAATCCATTAAAATATTGCTAGCCATAGCAGCACACTATGATTATGAAGTTTGGCAAATGGATGTCAAAATCGCTTTCCTTAATGGATATATTGAGGAACACATATTCATGGACCAACCCAAGGGCTTTGAATCAAAGGATAGGTCTAAGGTATGCAAGCTTAAAAGATCCATTTATGGTCTTAAGCAATCTTCGAGGAGTTGGAATCTTCGTTTTGATGAGGCCATTAAGTCCTTTGATTTCATTAAGAATGAAGACAAACCATGTGTGTACAAAAAGGTTAGTGGGAGCAAGATTGCCTTTCTTGTATTATATGTGGATGACATTCTACTAATTGGGAATGATGCTGGCATGCTTACGACTGTAAAGGTCTAGTTGTCAAAGACTTTCTCTATGAAAGATTTGGGAAAAGCAACCTATATTCTAGTGATTCAAATCTATAGAGATAGACTAAAGAGATTGATAGGTCTTTTCCAAACTCTATACTTGGATAAAGTATTAAAAAGGTTCAATATGCTTGATTCCAAGAGAGGTTTACTCCCTATAAGACATGGCATTCACCTCTTTAAAGTGATGTCACCTAAGATACGCGAAGAGAGGGAAAAGATGGCTAAGGTACCCAATGCTTCTAGCATTGGTAACCTCATGTATGCAATGTTGTGTACTAGGCTAGATATCATGTATGTTATTAATATAACTAGTAGATTTCAGTTCGACCCAAGGTTGGAACATTAGGTAGTTGTCAAGAATATCCTTAAGTACTTGAGAAGGACTAAGGACATGGTCTTGGTGTAACACCCTATTACTAACTATTATCATACCACTTTAATTTCCTTTACTTAAATTTGATAATAATTAGCCAATAAGGTATTACTAAAGTTACTAGTTTAATATTTGCATGGGTAATTTTTTTTTTTCACCGATTGCTCTTACTAAATTCACTATTTTTAGTTTAAATAGTTTATGCGACGGGATTATTACTACCATATGTTAGTCAGAAATTTCACATTTAAGGGCATCAATCACATATAGAAAATATACCTCACTATTGCTACATCATAGAGTATATATAGAGTTCATAATACATAAGTCAAAATATAAATGGAGATGGGACGCCTATACTAGTACTAATCATCCCCACCCATTCCATATACAGCCCATCAAAATATCAAACAGAGTATGTCGGATGAAGATGCCAAAAATTGGTGTCCTAAGCTACATCATAGCATACTAGTCTTAATCATTAATAATAGTAACAGTGTAATATCCTTAATTTTCTATCATGCTAAATTACCTTAGTAACCCTGAGTAATTAGGCACTTAATGAGAAAATTATGAGATTAATGCTTAATTAAGGGATTAATGAAGTGTTTATGAGTTAATTATGAGAAGAAAAGTTAAGAGAATGCTTAATTAAGATTAGAGAATCTTTAATTAAACAAGTCAGACCCTTAATAGCTTAATTAAGCACTAATCATCCTTAATTAGCTTAATCAAGTTTAATTAAGGATAATTAAGCTTAATCGCAAGATTAGTTTTTTTGATCATGATTACATAAGTTAATCATTAATCCTTGCTTAATCATGTTAATTAAATTGCAAGACCACTTAATCACATGATTAAATTCGCATTTAGTCAACTAGACAATAAAGTAAAAGGTGATGTCATAAAAGCATAAAGCATTAGACAAGAGTGCTTTATGTAAGAGTTTAATCATGTTTTGTCTCCCCATCATCCACTTTGTCTCCTTAATCACTAATTAACACAAAATAACACAAAAATATCTCCCTCCACCCGTTAATGACTTACGGCCACTATTCATGCACACACACACTCATTTTACATTTTCACACTTTTATTCTTTCTCTAAACTCTCAAACCCTCCTACTTCTCTCTACATTCTCTCTTCTTCTTCTTCATCTTCTTCATCCTTTCTCCACCCCCAACATAACCAAAACTCTCATTTAGCCCTTCAAAGACCACATCTTTTAGTCTTTGGAGATAAGATCTAAACACTACAAGACCCATTTACAAGAGAACTCAAGGGCTCTCTCCAAGTTCATCCAAAACCGCCACTTTCAACCTTGGAGGAGCCACCATCTTCTTCTTGTTTCACCTTCAAGAACTCACCATTTTCAAGCTTAGGTAGTGATCTTCTCTTTTTTATTTTGTTTAATCAAGAAAGCTTGAAGCTTGGTTCCTTTCATGATCAAGATCTTCAAGTGAAAGCTTGAGAAAATCTTTCATGCTCTTCATGAGCAAAAGTTTCTATTTTTAGTAAAATATGTTTATGTTCTTATTCATGAGTGTTCTTGATTCTTTTTAAAGTTCCTTTCTTTAAGTGCTTCAAAGTTTCTATTTATCCTTCTTGATGCATGAGATTTTGATGTTTCTTGTGAATTGTTTGAAAAAGAATGATATTCTTGGTGGTATTTTGTTTAAAGTTTATTTCTTTTCTTATGATGAGCTTATGATTTGAAAAGTTTCATCTTTACATGTTTCTCATGGTTTAGTAAGACTATGAATATCCTAAAAGCTTAAATCTTTAAAAACTTTGCTTCTTGATGCTTAAAAAGTGGCGCTATTTTTATGGGTTTTACAAGGTTTCATTTTGTTTTTCTTGAAGACAAGAATATGTGTAAAAGTCTAAACTTTTTGAAGCTTGAAGCTTTTTAAGTCATAAAAATGAGAACTTGTCACCTTGTGTTTTAAAGATCAAATTTTGAAGACAAGACCTTTTATAAAGTTTCAAACTTTAATCAAGAATGTAACTTTAAGTCATAAAGTTATAAGCTTGCACTTTAAATCTTGTAAAGGTGGAATCTTGAGATGAATATATTATTAAATTTTAAGCTTTAAGCAAAAATGTCACTTTTGAGTCGTAAAAGTGTTAACTTTTATAAAGATCAAGACTTTATAACTCTAAAGCTAATGTTTTATATCCCTAGTTCATAAAGTAGGAACCTTTTTTACTTTAAGACAACCTTAAACCATAATGTTGAGACCTTGATGGTCTTACAATAAATAAAAGTGTCAACTTTCATAAAGAACAAGATTTTTTAGTTCAAAAGCTAGTATCTTGTATCATTATTTCATAAAGATTTAATCTTTAAGTCAAAAGTATAATTTTAGAGGCACTTGTTTTCATAAAGAATGAAGCTTTTTAATTACTTTATAAAGAATAATAACTTCCATAATATTTAAGGTAAGATCTTGTTATGTTAATAATAAAAGCTTGAAACTTTATAAGTTGGTTAAGTTCAAAATCACCCTTGGTGATTAGTGAATATGGTGTTGTTGGGTTTATGAGTATGGTTATGTGTTGTCATGACCCAAGGATTAGAGGGATTTCGAACTCCTTGAGAATAGAAGTATGATTAGGGCCTTTGAGCATATCATGAACCTAGGAATCACTAAGTGCACTATCTCAAGGAAAGGAAATAATCACCTAACTTAGTTAATTTGAACAAGTATTCCATAAGACATTTACCCAAGTAAAAAGTAAATTCCTATAAGAACTAAGTAATTAAAAGATTTCACACATTCATTTTAACTATGTGATTCTCTCATGGATAACTACGAGAAACCATATGATGACTTATAAGATGTCTCACAAAGAATAATACAACTATGAACCCCTTTAGGGTATGAATGTATAATGTCATTTGGCATAATGAATGACAAGTTGATTGGGCCCTATCTCATGATTGAAAGATTAGTGTGATGAATGATATGGACTGTTGGTTGAAAATTTTGTGATTGGTATTTTGGGGAAGCTTCGATCTAACCGTCATGCTACCGGATTTTCGTCAAAGTTGTGGACTTAGTCATACCATTGCATGTGTCTAGTCAAAGAAGTATTATGCATGTAAAGTATAATGATAAGGAAAGAAATAATGGATATGACCCTTCAATCATTTCGATAAGGGAAGTGAGAGACAGTGATTCACAAAAACTCAAGAAACCTCTATGAGGGAGGCAAAGGTGACATGGAAGACCCTCCAACTTAGAGGTAACCAATATCGGCTTAGTTTGATTTGGTTTAGTACTACGTGACGACAGTCATGGAATGAGCTCATGTCCAGAAGTAGTCTATTTCAAAGGAAAAGTAAAGAATGTAAACACGTGCTAAATATGAAAGTAAAGTTAAGGAAAGACTCTACTCTAGTTTAAGAAGTTACATGGATGTGCATGCATCTTTATTCTCTCAGTTGTATAGTCATGAATGTTTATACTATGCTCTCACATGTATATGCTTTTATATTGTAGCTTTGAGTTTCTTTATATTATGTTTATATGAGAAAGATTAAAAGAAACCCACTTCAGGAACTTATGTTTTCAAACCCTTTAAAAATAGAACTTATGCATGCTCACTATTTTCCTAATTAAACCTGAAGTAGCTAGGATGACGACGATGACATATTAATGGTCTGGTCGAGATCCTACTGAGAAATCTTGTATTTCTCACTCCTACGTTTCCGTGTCGTCTTCAGACGAAGCTGATGGCATTCTCGGCAGCACTTCCGATGGTACCTAATTGGATAAGACGAAGAACTATCATGTTTCTTCACCTAGCTAAGGAGGATTGAGATAGTAGCATAGCATTTTCACTTTCTTAAGAGCCCTAGTTGGGCAATTTATGTGTAATTAAGAGTATGCGGGAAGTCATGCTACCTAATTTGACCTATTATATATGTGATAATTATTAAGTGTATTGATGACTCTTGATTATCTATGATTACATTATCAGCTTAAGGTATTGTGTTATGTTATTTCAATTTTGTCATACTTCTTTCTAATAACTATGCGATTTGAGGAACAACATCCATGTGTATGCGAGTAAGTATGCACTTAAAGGCTCAGTTATTTTTGGCATGAAGGTTTTACAAAAAAAAAATTTACAAGTTATTTTCGTATATTACACTAATTTCAACTATAAGAACTTCCGCTAGTTAAGAGTAACAACTAGTAATGCCATGAAATGCTTAAGCATAGTATGGTATTATTAGGATGTTACAAATGTAAGGGTACGATCCAAAATATGTAATAGAATCCTATTACTCAACAAGTTAGGCTCACAAGCTATGTCTATCTCAATATTAAGAATGATCCGCGCCATTTGGAAACACCAAAGAAAAAGGGGTAAGAGAAATCTCCTAGTAGGGTGTTGTTTCCAGGAGAGTCCTGCAACATCCCAAAAATGCTGCAAAGGAAAGCAGGAGTGCAACAACATATATAATCTACAGTCAACCAGATTATTGGTCAAACACTATAACATTTAGCAGGAAAAGAAATCATAAGCAATTAATAAGATAATTCTTCAATCTCAGCCATTAGATAGTGTCGAGCAAGATGGAAGTCCATATTAATAATAATACTAATAAAAGTAGTAAATAATAATATGATCATAACAGAAGTATATTAAGTATACTGATATTTCTTTTAACTGCTTCCTTTATCCTTTTCTGTTGACTGAATCTGCAGGGTCTACAACATAAATCCGGATCTGTGAGAGCTATCATTGCTAGGGTGTCCCCTAGTCAAATCAGTGAATTATCGTGTCCTTATCCATTATCTTGGTGGGGCCTAGGGCAATCACATAATGAATATCGTGTCCTTATCTGCTATCTTGGTAGGGCTCAGGGTGTCATTTTAATCCACTGCCACACATAGCAATCACCATGTCCTGATTCGCTAACTTGGCAAGACCTAGGGTGTCACCTAGTGAATTGTGTAGCTTGTCCACTACATGATAGGGCCCACACACTCATTTATTTAATTTTCATACAGCAACCAAATCAAATTGTGCACATGTAACAACCTCTATCACATAAGCCATGCTCGAGTCATGGAGTTATATTAAAAGGTTGTCACTATGCTAAGAAAAATCTTTAAAATATGGAGAATATAATACATGGCCCTCGAACTATTCATTTTATTGCTGACTAATAATCTTTGATACATAGATAATAAAATAACTACACTTTAAAAAAAAACTATAATTGACATAATATATAGCGTTTACATTCGACTAGTTGTTAGTTGGCTTCAAGACTCTCTTGGTCTGGCTTATGCCCAATTCTTGCTCAATGAAAGGCCCTGTACTCTACCTCACACTTGATTTCCAACTTGGGTGCTGAAATGTTTACGGAAAAGAAAAACATACAAGTAGGCAGTGAGAACCTAAGGTTCTCAGTAGGTAAACTCAAACCAACCTTACAGTGTCATCATAAACATTCCAGCTGCTTCGGTTTATTATTAAAATATGAGCACATATAAACAAGTAGTGGTCCAATTTTAAGTTGAAAACACCTTACTCGAAGCGGGATAGATTTTAACAGCCACTTGCCATTTCATATGACAGACATAGAAACATGAACAGAGTAATATACTTCAATAAGAATCATAATAATATCATGACATAATGAGATAATTAGAAATGCACATGTAGATGCTTGTACTTGATGGTATGCAAGTGCACTTAACTTAATTTATTTCTTTCTTTAACTTGCAACTTGATCTTGCTCTTTTCTGTACTTGATCCCCCGGAGGTGAATGGCCTCTCTCACCCTTGGGTAATAGCCTGCTTTTCAGGTCTGAGCTCGTACCTATACATGAGTGACGTGTTTACTTTCCACGACCCTCACACCAGTCTATTCCCCTTAAATCTGGTCGAGGGCTAGGCCAAGTCTTAGACAGTACCGCTCTGGCCCACTCTAGCTGGGTCTATGCCATGCCTCACGTGGTAGCGTGGTACGTCTTTCTTGCAAGTTCTCATAAATCTTATTCTTCTTTGGACATGATTATACATGCATATGCTACATGCAATCATTCATATACTTCATATCATACTTAAATCATTCTTGCATATATGAATCTCATGAGCATAACATATAAATGTATAACATTCATATAATTCACATATTTCTGCCGGAATTTCGGTAGCATAACGGATCGAGTTCGCTTTCCCATGAATAGTGCCAGACTACCAGAAGGATCAATCAAGCAGAAAAACCAACATAGGATATCAAGTTTTCTAACAATAATATCAATCATATAACATGTCAACATAAATACATAACTAAAGTTTTTTCTTTTTTGCTCATTCTACTCAATTCTGCCAGATTTTGTAAAATTCACCATAATTTCTATTCAATTCATTTGGACCTAAATTTTGAATATGTTATAGTATATATGTCTAGTTTCTAACCCTTTTGGTCCCATCTCATTTTGATTTATGTAGCTCAAGTTATTCAAAGTTTACTTCTGTCTGCCCTACAACTAACCAGAATTGCACTTTTAGAAGTAAAAATTCACTAAAAATAGAAAACTAGGTGAAATCATACGACATTTATATCAAATTAAAGCTAACAGGACAAGCTTTCTAATGAAATAAGTTTCATCTCATTTACATAAGTATATTTTAAGATATAAGCCCCGAAACTTGACCCTATTGGACTGCCCTGTTCTAGCCCAGTTTGAACTTAAGTCAACTTCATTGATGTTCTGGGAACAAATGGCAACAAATCTGACTCTGAAATTTTTATGGGATGTTTCCTTACATATTAGCTTTCAAACAACATTAGTTTCACTCAATTTGGAGTTGTGTAGGGTGAGTTATACCATTCTCAACTCATACTGCCCAGATGAGAATCCAGATTTCTAGGTCAAACTTCAAAAATTCATAACTAATTCTATACTAATCCAATGGCCATATATTTTATATGTATGGAAATCCCTGAATGTCTAGTTTCATAAAAAAATAGTTTCATTAAATTTAATTGGCTGTAGGTAGAGCCGTACACTCCGCCATACAGACCATTGAGAGAAAAACCCTAACAACTTCTTGAATTCTTCTTGGATTCATGTTTTTCTCTAATCAATCCATCCAATCTTCAATTCAAACTCATATATACACCCTAAACCAACCTTAATTCATCATCATCACTCAAGATAACATCAGAATCTTGCAAGAAATTGGGAAGAAGTGGAGTCCCAATCAGCCCAATTCAAAGAAAATAAGAAAGAAGTTGGAATTCCTACCTCTTCTAGGTGTTGTTGTGCTAGATTGGTGCCTTGGATTGAAGGAATCTTGATGAAGCTCGAAAAGTAGATGAAGATGGAGTGAAGATGAGTTGAGATAGGAGAGAAATAATGAGAGTTCAGCAGGTTATCAATCCGAAAATAATCAAGGGAGTTGGAAGGAAATAATTGAAGACTTTTGGAGCAAGATTGCATGTGATTGGTGGATGTGTTTTCCTTCTCCAATCTGATTTGGCTGCCTTCTTGAAGGCTGATTGTGGCACCACTTGTAGGTTGTTGGCTGAATCTTGGTCATCCATCCTAGGGCTCTCATAGTATAATTTTTATTGGTTCGGTTCCGACAGTTCAAAGTACCGAAATCTTACCGATTGCCTTTAAATCAGTAAATCGGTTTTGGAAAAATCCTATGAAGTTTCCTATACTTTCAATCTACTTCTCTCATATCTAATTTCTCTAAATGATACTTAATTGGCTCTAAGTAGAAATTTAGTCGAATACTAATTAATCTTAAGTAGTTGATAAAACCGAACAATTAGGCGAAAATGATAAAAATTCGGTGGAGGTGAGGCCAAGTTTCTCCACTATCTTGAGCAACACTTGGCGCCACTCATATGTGGTAAGGGTGGCTGAATTTCAGCCATTCAACCTAAGGTTATCAATGTAGAATTCCACTGATTCGGCTCTGGCAGTTTAGAACACCGAATATTTATCAATTTCCTCCAAACCGGTCAAACGTTACTTAATAGTTTAAGATATCTACATGTTCAATTTAATTTATCTTAAGCCTAATCTCTCTAACTAATAGCTAATTAAATCTTGATAAATATTTAATTAGCCTCTAATTGCCCTTACATAACTATTGAAACTGAATGAGCGAATTAACGGAGTAAATTAGACATTTTCGTAAATCTGGAGCCTTTCGGTTTCCTGTTTTCTGTAACTAATGGCATTTTCGTAATTTTGAGTAAGTCGAGGGGCACCCCACGTCATTTCACACCAGACTACCTCCATGGCCTAATCGGCAGATATTTAAACTTCTACGGTTTCGCCACGTAATTCTGCTCCACTTAAAACCCCATTCTGCTAATTCTACCGATGTAGGGATGTAAATGTCATTTTATGAAAAGTTCTAGGATTATTATGGAAATATTTACTTGGGTTAAAGTACAATTTCTAAAACTTTTGGGCAAGAGTGAAATTAATAAAAGTTGATAGGGGCACTTTTGTCATTTCCTAATTTTTAATATATGGCAGTGCCATATTTTCAACTGCAGTGTTACACTACCTTATAATTCCAAATGTGAGGATTGTCATAGCATAGTGCTACCTGAGAAATTTTCACACTGCCTAAGGTAATTAATTCAAAGTTTCCATTACGTTCAATTTACTAAAGTGGGGATGTTACAGCACACATCTAATTTTATTCCTAAATAATAGTCAGACACAAAGTGCACATAGGTAATTTTATTCATATTATGCATATATTATGAATGGATTCAAATTTGTCAAAGTGTGCATATAACAAATTATTTCATTCATAACATAGAGTGAACATAATTTCATTTTCGCTTATACAGTTATCAAGCCATAATCAAGATATATGTGATTAATATCTAAAGCAAACTCATAAGCATATTCATGCACGTCTATCAACTAAGAGATATCCCTTTCATTAAGGGTTCAAAACCTTTTAGGTCACAAATCTATTCATGTGCACACCAAAGTCATGGTAGGAAATTCTTAATATCATAACATAATCACATAAAGGCATATAGGACACATAAATCAATTAAACTTCAATAAATGACTTAGATGGACACAGATAATCATATTTTATGCATAACAAGGTTTCAAAGGCAATGCTTCAAAGAATAATTCAAAACTCATGTTCATAAACGAAAATGTAGAAAAATCACTCCAAGTAAGGAATTAGATAGTTAATGTGACATTTCTAGTGGGACCTTAACTTAGATCTTCATGTTTAGAGTTTTTTAATGTGATTATAAGTGTGATTAAGTCCAATGTCCAGGGTCCAAAGTCCATAAGTCCATATCCAAGTCAAGGTTCTCCAATGCATAGGTATAACCTTAAAAGGTCTCAAATAGGTCTCGTATAAGTCTCAACGTCTCATAATAGTCTAAACAAGTCCATACAAGGTCCATATGCTTAGGTACAAGTTTATATGTCATAAACTCCAAGGCATGGGTCATGATTCAATTTTAACAAGTTTTATGTGTCTTTTAGTGTCTTATTAAGTCTTAATGGTTCCAAAAAGAAATTATCACATAACTATACTAATTCAATTATGCTCAAAGGTTTGAAGACACATTACCATAGTAAACTAATTAAAACAACTTTCTATTTGAAAAATGAATTCATGGCTGAAACCATGATTAGGAGCAAAGAGAAAGTATTTTGTTTCAAATCTTCTTAAACTTGTCCACAAAGCTTAATCAAGTAAAAACACATGAATCAAAGTATCAAATGAAGTCTATAAATCATTAAATCAACAGAAATGAGCATAATATGCATGCTGCTCAAAAATAGGGCAGAAAATAAATTAGACTTCTAATTTAGAAACCAACTCAAATTTATAAGAGCCTTGTCACACAAACCCATATCATGTTTATATAGATTCTTAAGCATCAAATCAACATTTTAGAACATAAAAACACCTTAAAAATCAGGATGAAAGTCACGGCTATATGTGCAGAATTTTGAACTCAATCATGTTCATGTGCATTAAATAGATTTTGTAGGAAATAACATATAATCTTGCTTATACTAACTCAAAAATTTATTCCAATGAAACTCATTAATCAAGACATAAAACCAACCATTTAGATGTACATTATACATGATACAAAATAGGTAGAGTTGCTGCCCAAAACAGGGCAGCCTATATAATCCATAAGAATCAAAGCTTTTCATGCTTAAATTCATGTAAAATCAACATATAAGCATATATAATTAATTTATAGATTAAGTGATATCAAAATAACAAGTTTCTACACTAGTCATGAATTAACATTTTGAAAGATGCAGCCAAAACAAAACACATACTTGAACATAAGAAATTTAAAAAGCACATAGTGAAAGTTGCATGATTCAAAGAATTTAAGCTTATATATGACAAGTGCACCATATTCAGAGTTCAAATCACCATTTATATCATCTAATAACACATAGAAACATATAAAAATAGAAATTTTATCCATTGCCATAGGTGAGAACATGGGCTTCTTATACGCAAAATCAAGGATCAATGAGCTTAAACAACTCAAAACTCATGATAACATAATCCAATACTTGATGCATCATCAAAAGAAGATAGAAACCTCATGAAAATTAATCAAACAAACTAAATACCCTTCAGCCCTTATATGACCGTAAGTGATATAGTGAGGCACAAGAAGATTTAACTCAAATTCATTCATGAAAACAAGTTCTAAAGCATGAAAACACATGTATAGTTAAACTAGTTTTCAAATCACCAAAGAAAATCATGAAAACCCAAACATAACTCAAACTTTCAGTATCTTAAAAGATGAATATATGTTCTGAAAATCAAGATTTTAAGCTCCAATCAACACATAGAAATTCATAGAACTCATAGATGAAGCCTAGAGAGCAAGAAAACAAACACTACATGGGTTATCTCTTGAAACTCAATTTGAACCTAGTTGGGACAGCAGCTTCCACGAAATTTATCCTCTTGTTTGAAGGCTTATTTTTGAGCTTTAATGGTGTAGGATGATAGAGCTTGAGGGTTAATAGAAAGGGTGAATGTTTAGTGATGTTTTAATGGAGGTTTTTGGGTGATCTTTGAAGAAATTGATGGAGGAGAAGAAGCAAGAGGGCTACGACCTTAAGGCTGGTGTTGGGGCTGATATTAGGTCAGTCTAAAGTGTGACGGTGTGTGTCCTTTTATAGAAAAGTGGCAGACTTCATTAGATGTAAGCATATGCTTAGTTTTAGCTTAATTAAGTAGTTTAAGTGATTGATTGTGTTACTAATGGTTAATCAAGTTATCAACTCATTAAAACTGATTTAGTTACACTATAATACTAGTATTATATGATGATTAAGGTTTAAGAAAAAATTAGAATAGTTTAAGACTTGATTGGTGCTTAATTAGTGAATTTCCTTAAAACTAGTTTTATCAATTTTAAGCTTTAATTAATAAAATAATCAACAAATAATTAAATTTCTTAATTCTATCATCAAATACATATTTATGTGTTAGATGATATTCAGAATTTTTTAGAATTTTTTCATAATTTTTTACTATTTTTATTGAATTTTAGCCTTAAATATGCCTATTTTAAGTAATTAACCTAAAAAATCATTTAATAATAAAAAATAAAAATCTGCAGCAAACCCATGTGCTAGCTGCGCCATTCCATTAGATTTTTGGGGACAAAATAGAAATTTGCTTAAGTCAAAAAGTAAGTTTGATTAGTAAAAACTAATTAATGTTATGTTGGGTTTGAAAATGACATGATGTAAAGCTTAGCTAATTTAACTCAAATTCTGACTCAGATTTAAATAGGGGCATTTTGGTCTTATTTGGGCATGGTTAGGGTTAGGGTTAGGGTTAGGGTTAGGATTTTCTATTTTTATTTAATTTATTTTATGATTTTTGAAGGATTTTTGGCCTTTTTGGCCTAATTATGTATAATTAGGCCCAATTAAGTTTCAAAAACTGTTTGGCCCAAGGTTGCAGCTGCCAAGGCCCAATTTGAGGCCCATTCATGTGGTCCTTCAAGCCCAAGCCTGAAACTTCAGTGATTCTTTGACGTACTATAAGTTAAAGTGATCTTATAGGGTTTTTCAGACCCGTTTTGCGCCCCGATAAAGTTATTTTTGTGTAATTATATAAATATTACTCAAATTTATTAAAATTTGATATTTATCTTCAAAATTATATTAAAAATGTATTTGTAATTTTTTAAGAAATTTTCAGGGCCTTTCAGGTAGTTTTTGGCCTTCCATAACCCCTTTAGTGCTTTCTATCTATTTTCTGTCGGAGTTTCTGCTGTATTTTCTGTTTTCTGTAACTAATGGTATTTTTGTAATTTTGACCAAGTCCAGGGGCATCCTATGTTATTTTACACTTGGATACCTCTATGGCTCAATAAGCTAAGTTTCTGGTTTCTACGGTTCCGCTATGTGGTTCTACTCTATTTAAAACCTTATTCTACTAATTCTATGGGTGTGGGGACTTAAATGTCATTCACTAAAAAGGCTTGGGGTCAATGTGGAAATATCCCCTGGGATCAATGTGTAATTACTAAAAGTTCTGGGGCAAAACTATAAATAACCAAAAGTTTATATTATAGGTCATTTTCATCTTTTCTTAATTTTTAGTATACAGTAGTGCTGTAATTTCAATGACAGTGCCATACTACCCTATAATTCTAAGTGTAAGGATCGTCATGACATAACACTGCCTAAGAAATTCTCACGCTAACTAAGTCAAATAATTCAAAGTTCCTATTATGCTATATTAAAGAAAATAGGGATGTTACACTTGGTATATGAGGAAGCGACTTAAGACCGAACATTTTTATAGACTCTAATTTCTAATCAGATGCAGATGATAGAAAGTCTATCTTGAGTTATATATATTCACTTTTAATAGAGCAGTTGTTAGTTGGAAAAGTTCTAAGTAGTCAACAACTGTAAACTCCACTATGGAGGTTGAATATATTGTTGCATTAGACACGGTAAAAGAGGCAGCTTGGATTAGAAAGTTTGTAATAGAACTTAGTGTAGTTCTTTTGATATTGTCACCACTTGCTCTTTATTGTGACAATAATGGAGCCTTAATTCAGGCAAAGGAAGCTATAGCACACCACAAGTCTAATCACATTGAAAGGAGATTTCATATTATCCAAGAAAAAGACGGGCACAGCGATATAGCTGTGCAGAAGGTAGCTTCAGCAGACAATGTTGCTGATCCACTCACAAAAGCCGTGACGCAATAGCAAATAGACAAAAATCCTGAAAAGATAGGTCTTAGATACTATATTGAATGGCTCTAATGCAAGTGGAGATTGTTAGTTGTATGCCTTAGAGTTGATATATGTATGAATAATTCCAATTAATGACAATCTATTATTCTTTTATTCATAATTTGTGTATATGTTTATTAGAATAAATCCATAAAATACTTTCTAGATACTTTATTCTTAAGAATTGAGAATATGAGTGATGGAGTAGTCTAGTACAAGATCTTAAAATAGTTACGATCATAGGAATATTAATTGGGCATTATTATTCTAGAAAATTATCACCTCTATTTATTTCCATGATTAGTACAATATAGTAACAAAAATGGAATAGTGAGTCTTATACTATACAACATTAGATGTCAAAAAAGATATGTGGACACTTATATGATAAATGGGTAGAACGTGACATATAGGCAATGTTCAGATGGTTTTTTACTAATGTCAATGAAATATTATCTAGATTATATTAGGGCATATAATCCTTATACCTGAGATGGCACGATTATCCTGTACGTAGGTAACTATAGTTTGCTGCTGCATATATACTCATGCTATGCATTAGTATTAGGTAGTGTGTGGCTATAGTTAGTTACGTACAAAGATAAGTGAACAGTCAAGAAAGAATTCATTACCTCAAGTAAATAAGGATAGGTCTTATAGATATGGGGTTATTCTTGACCATGTCCCATTCATCGAAGAATAGAAACCCAGAGATTCCATATGGTCTAACCTATAGGGTTTCACATTATCCAAGGCCTTAGCTAGATAGGGATGTTGTAATGAAAGGATTCAAGTGCATGGTAAATATGATCGTGGATTCATCAGAATGTTCTAATTGATGTATTTGTCATTACTTGGGTGGTCATGGCATGCTGTGCTACGTGTTACCCATGACTTATGAGAGCCAAGGATATTTTGGAAATTTTACTTTAAGTACAAAAATGAGTTTCTAATAATATCAAAAGGTTGATTTTATAATCTCATTGCCAATTAGAGATGAACCTAGTTAGTCATATGTAACATCCCCAATTAAAGAATAAAGGCTTAATCAAAGGATCAAATGGTAATTGTGAAAAGAAAGATTAAGAGAATGCTTAATTCAGATTAGAGAATTTCTAATTTAGTAAATCGGACCCTTAAGAGCCTAATCAAGTACTATTAATCGAGTTTAATTAAGGGTAATTAAGCATAACTAAAAATTTAATTTCACTAATCATAATAATATGAGTTAATCACTAATCCTTGATTAATTAAGTTAATTAATGGCAAGAACACTTAATCACATTATTAGATTTCAAATTAAGTTACCTAGATAATAAATCATTGATGACAACATTAGGATAATAAAGTAGAAGACAACATTACTTTTTGTAAGAAAAGATACAAGACTTGTCCCCCCTATCACCCACTTTGTCTCCTACTAATCTTAATTAACACAAAATTAAAAAAAATGACTCCCCTTAACGCCTTACAAGGCTATGGCATACCCCCGCAACAAACACACACTCATTTTCATTTCATCACTTCACATTCTCTCTCTAACACTCTCATAGGATTTGTCATTATAGAACTTGCTTTGATTCTTTTTGAGGCTACACCATTCATTCGCATACATGAACATGATTAAGGCATTCATTTCATGATTAGCTACTTAGCCAAAAAGCCACCCTTGCACTTTTCCCTTGATTAGCCCCTTTGAACCTTTTTTACCTTTTCTTTGATTTTGGCACATTACAAGCCTAAAGTGAAATACCATAATTCTACCTAGCCTTAGGGAATAAGAGATCATTAGTTACCATAAGCAATATGTATTAACATAAGTGTAGGGGTTTGCCTGAGGACATTAAAGACTTTAAGCGTGGGGTAATCACCCAACTAATTCCTCATTCATAAACCCATATATCAATAACATTCAATGCAAGTTTATAAATTAAAAAGGGCAAAGAATCAAGAAAACAAACATGATTAAGAATCAAGCATAGGGTTTCAAGATTACAACCATAATGCTCTTGGAGTCTCCTTGAACTACCTTGAAGTACTACTCCTCTATAGCAATTAAGGTTGCAAAATAAAACCCAAAACAAGTATCTTACAAAACAAGTCCTACTCTTGATTTATGTTTGCATGTGATTTCAAGTAATGGGGAAGTAGAAGATTAGCAAGCTTATGGTAATGTCTTATCTATTGAGGTGACTTGAGTGGCCCACTTTAATCGATATAGTTAAGAGTTGCGAGCTTCATACACCATCTTGTGAGGTCCTTCACACTTGGTTTATGCATTTTGAGTAATATTGCTTGGCTTCCACTTTTGAGAGGTGAGGAGTTGAATGACTTCGTTGTTGGAAACTCTTGATGCCTTGTATGTTCTTTTGTTATTAAGCTTAGCACTTTTGATGACTTGTTAGAAAATAAGCTTGTCCATATTGGTTGTTCCATGATTATTAGGTTGTAAGTGTTTTCTTTTGGTTAGGCCTTAGTTGACTCATGCATGAGGACATGCAAGATCTAAGTGTGGGGGAATTTGATGAATTAAATATATATATATATATATATATATATATATATATATATATATATTCTCTCATGTTTAGTGCATTAATCATCTTTTGTGCTTAGTTGAATTGATTTGGATTATATTTGTTGTTTGGGTTTTGGTTGAGCCTTGATTTGTAACATCCGCGAATTCCGACTTCCGATCCCCATTATTGATGACATTTCCGATTTCCGAGTTTCCTTACACTTGGCCTCCGACCTCAACACTAACCGACTTAGACTTCGTTTCAAGGCTTGCAAGGGACTTCTTCCGATTTCCGACCTAAGGCATGCAGCTTACGCTCTCCGATTTAATGGATGGAGCTGACGATTTCCGACCTTGTAAGCATGGATAAATTTTGACCTTCTCGGTATGAATTCCGACTTCCAATTTCGCGAGATGAAATGAGAGTGACTGATGCTTCCAACTTACGAGTTAGATTGTGTCGACTTGACATTCTTACGACTTCCGATCTTATCGATCAAAGAGTAAAATGTTCGATTTCGACTTCGTCTCTAAGGCTCAGATGAACTGAAAGTATTCAATTCGACATTATGATTCTTGATGCGAGATCCGATCTTGAGTTCAATATTATCACTTCTACATATCTTTTCGAGTTAGGGATAGAAAGTTCATGATTTCTGACTCCGACCTTAAGTGCTTGGCTTCTCACCAGGCTCTACTTTTACGTTTCAATTAGACTGGATGTTTTCTGAGTTCCGACTTCATATCACGGGGAAGTTCACAGTGCGACTTTATGTAAATGCAGTTCGATTTGTTCGAATATGCTAGAAACTCCCTACCACTTGGCTTGACGTGGAAGTGATTCTACCACACAAAGAGGCAACCAATCACAATCTTCCAAGTTAACTCACTCTTGGCTATATAACACACTATCCTCCTTTCGATCACACCATTATTCACATTGCGTTTCCTCTTCTCCATCAGCTCTCTTTTCTCTTCCTCACACATCAAGACTTAAGCAAAGTTCCAGCCTTGTTTATCCAAATTTCAAGAGCTCAGCACCAAAACACTTAAATCAAAGGTAGGGTTTTAAATTTCTTGCATCAAATCCATGCACTTGGCTGGCTGGACTGAATTAGTTTCACCTTAATTGATGTGTGAATTGAATAATTATGCTTGGATTAATAGAAGATTTTGAGTTAGAAGTAGAATTAGAAGAAGAAAACTAAGAGGATTAAATGGTGGAGGTGCTGTCTTGGTGGAGAGTCCACGGCAGACCATATGGCGGAGCGTACGGCGCCGCCTACGATCGGTCAAATTCGATGAACCTATTTTTAAATGAAACTAGACATCTAGGGCTTTCCATAGACATATCATATAAGGGTTTTGGATCAGAATTGAGGAAGATATGAATTTCTGAATCTCGACCTGGGGTTTTAACTCTCGCTCTGGGCAGATTGGGTTATTTATTTAGGGTAGAACTCGACCTATACTACATGAAACTGAGTGAAACCAACTTTGTTGGAAAGCTTACACATAGGAGAACAACATCCAGAGAAATCCCGAGTTTGTTATCCACTCAGTTATTCCCAGTGATTTGAAAGAAGTTACCTATGTCAAACCAGGCCAACACAGGACAGTTCAGGAAGGCTAAGTTTCAGGGCTTGTAACTCGAGCCCTACTAAGGCAAATGAAATGGGACTTTTTGTATATGAAAGTTTGTCCTGTTAGCTTTAATACGAGACCAATTTCGTCTGATTTGGGTGAGTTTTCGATTTTTGGTAAATTTCTACTTTTTGTTGCCTGATTCTGGCCAGCTAATGGGCAGGCCGAGATAAAGTTTAGATATCTTGAGTTATAGATACCGAAATTAGATGGGACCAAAGAGGTTAGAAAATAGACACACAACCCTGTAACATACTCAAATTTGAGGTCCAAATGAGCTAAAATGAAATTGAGGCATGAATTACAAGAACCGGGTTGGTTGTATATGCTGAGGCAGAATTTCTGTCTTAATGAATTTGATATGAATTGGAGTTTCATGTTGGAGTATACATGTGAATTTGTGCTTCTTGTGATATATTGATGTATTGATTGGCTGGCACTATTCATGGGGAAGCGGACACGTTCCGTTATGCTGCGAAGTTTCGGTAGAACCCATGAACAAGTTATGAATTTCATATGAATGTATATACATTCTTAAGAAAGTCATGAAAGTCGTGAAAAGAAGCATGTCATTATGCAAGTTCCATACTACTTGGCCGCCCGGATAGAAAGTTAATGGGAATAGATGGGGTGGAAAGGTCGGGAAATAAACCCGGCATTTACTGTATAGAACGACTCGATCGATAAGCGGAACTATTACCCAGGAGTCTAAAATGGCCAAGAACTCCAGGGGACCAAGAGAGATGGAAAAATGATAGAAAGTAATGAAAGAGTTTATGAAAGAAAGTCCAAGAATGAGTTTACATGATTACATGAATGCATAAATCCATGGAATAGTTGCATCGGGATGTTTACAATTGTGCTGTTACAAGCGCTTCTTGCTATTCATTGATTTATTCCATTTATCATACGTACTAGTATTAGTACTTATTTAGTTTCTTATGCCAATTAAAGTAAAATTGAACCTTACCTCGGACCAGGACATGTTTTTAAACTCATGAAAATGGACTTTAGTTTGAACACGTATTTTAATAATTAAGTAAAACCCGAGGTAGCGAGAATGTATGTGATGTCGGTCGGTGTAGCAGAACCCTACTGAGAATTTTCTGAAATTCTCACCCCATCTTATGTATTCGCATCATTCTCAGATTGACGATGGACTCCTGACCACCCTTTTTATTGAGATCCCTGTGCCCGGTTCCACCATGACTGAGTTGGACTCTCTGTACATAGCAGTTCGTGTAACTTCGTTTGTACTTATTTAGCGGCAGGAACTTTGATGTTCCTTTGCACCATCCCTGATTCGACCCTGCTACCCCTTATATTGCCATCCTCTCATATGGCGCACCCGCATCTGCTCCTCACTGCACGCGGCACCCGACCTCACGCTCAGAGTCACCACCAGGCGGCCCCGGCGTCCCTCGAGTTCCGAGAGTGACCCTTACGAGGCCACAGGCTCGCCCTCTTCTCCTCGGGACCTAGTAGCGGACTATACTCCCGGCCCGAGCCTTTGGCATGGCTAATCGGCTACGGACGGAGTGGTTTAAGCGGCGAGGATGTTATGCAACATGACCCTCTTTTGAGACTGACATGTAGCTTTGGGTCATGGGTTTAATTTGGTAGAATTAGCGTAGATGGGTTATGAAATGTCCTATGAGGACCATAGGGTAGTGATAGATGAGGCGGTATGGTCTTTTTGATACACTAGCCCATGTATGTGTTTTACTTTGAACCTTTGTACATAAACTAAAGCAGTCTTGATATATATATATACATATGTTTACACGCATGCAGTGACCTTATTGTACCATACTTATTTGATGATAGTCTATTCGGTTCATTTTGTTGATATTTCGTTTATTTTGTTTGTAATATAACGATGCCCGTCTCGTCAATAGAGACGAGTTAAGGAGAACTTAAAGACAAGAAAGGTAAGTAAAGTATCAACACGGTAACACAACCCGACTAGTTTCATGCTATGACTTAAGCATAACATAAAATTAGTAGGGTGTTACATGATTCAATTTTTCCAGCATTGTACTTATTCTGACACTATTTTGTATTTTGGCCATAACTTGACTTCCAGACCTCACTAGGTTATGATTCTTGGTTTGTAAGAAAGCTGAGACTGGGCTTACAACTTTCATGAAGAAGTGGGAGGCTAATTCTCAAGTCTTGGAGCTGAAATTGGACTTGAAAGTGAAGTCAAGAGGTGCAGCTGAAGTTCCTCAATAGTGTACATTGTTCGGACCATAACTTAGTCCAAAGAAGTTCAATTGAGCCCATTCCAGGTCATTTGAAAGGTAACATCCAAAGCTACATTTCATCGTTGGACTACTTATCCAAATTGAGGCGTCTTGAAGGTCAAAAATGCAGTGCAAGTCCACAGACAGGTCTAGAGATCTCAATTTAGTGTTTTAGGTCTATCTCTCTCACCAAAACTCCAATTAGTGCAAATTAAGTGTCCAAATGAAAGTTAGAGAGAGGAAATTAATGTAATTTTAGATTAGTTAGTTAATTGTAACTATAAATAGGAAGGAACTAAAACTTCTTAGAGTTTGGGCCATTTTTGAATCATTTTCTGATTTTGGAATAAACACTTTTCTCTCTCTTTCTCTCTCTCTCTCTCTCTCTCTCTCTCTCTCTCTCTCTCTTCCCCCCTATTAATGGAGAAGCAGATCTTCAACTAATTCAGGGAATCAAGTAAGCATTGATGCTCTTGAGGATTGGTGGTCCCGAATTCAATAATCTAGATTAGGTTTCTATTCTCCTTCTCTATTCTTGATCCATTTTCGAATTTGAAGGTTTTCAGTTTGGAATTATGATTAATGATCAGATTGATTACATGTTATTCAATTATGTAAGGTAATTGTGTGATGAGTAGAGATTAGATTCTAGGTCTAAGTCTAAGGTTAACTGCATTAGTGTTTGAAATCAATATAGATTAATTCAATTTTTGAGGTTTCAGAACTTGATTAATTGTGTGTTGTTTGAATGCATGAAGGTCTTCATGTTTGAATGCTGGATTCGAATTAAGGTCTCATTTGAATTCATGATTAGTCAATGATCTGATTTGTTGAATTATATTTAGAATCCTATGATAGCGCATGCAATTATTCTTTCTTGATCCTTGAATTAGTGATTTAATTCAGTTTGTTTTAACTCGTTTACTTACACTATCAATTACTTTTTGCACATGCACACATTGTTTGATGATAAAATCCCCTGCATTTACTATCAATTACTTTTTACACATGCACACATTGTTTGATGATAAAATCCCTTGCATTTCTAGTCACATAGTATTATCATCTTAAGGAAATGACTCGAATTGCACTATACTATAGTTTTGTGTTATTTGGTTTTGTAATTTGGTTAATCTCGGCACTCAAATCAACCATCCCCAAACTCATGGCAGACAGAAAGAACCATTCAAACTTTAGAAGATATATTGAGAGCTTGTGTGATGGATCAAAGAGGGAGCCAGGATAAACACTTGCCTTTAACTGAGTTCGTTTGTAATAACAACTATCATGCCAACATTGATATGGCCCTATATGGAGCTTTGTATGGTAGGAAATGTCGGTCCCCTCTATGTTGGTACGAGCCAGGCAAGGCAAGTCTTCTAGGACCTGATCTTATCAGACAAGCTACTTAGTAAGTGAAGAAGATTCAAAGTAAGATCCTCACTACCCAAAGCCGACAAAAGAGTTATTATGCTAACAGTAAGAAGAAGCCACTAGAATTCCAAGAAAGGAATCACATATTCTTGAAGGTCACTCCTACAAATGGAATAGGTTAGGCCATAAAACTTAAAAAGTTGGGTCCCTGATTAATAGGCCCTTTTCAAATCTTGAAATGACTTGAACAATTACTTAATAGATAGTATTACCTCCTAATTTGTCCAATCTTCATGATGTTTTCCATCACAACTACAGAAATACATTCCTGATCCTAGCCATTTGTTAACACCTGAATCTGTACAACTACGAGAAGACTTAACCTTCCATAGACTACCAATTTGAGTTGTGGATCAAAGCACCAAGTAGCTTAGGAATAAATCTATACAATTATAAAGTAGCGTGGGGAAGAGAAGTAATAAAAGAATATACTTGGGAATTGGAATCAGACATGAGAAGAGACTACCCAAAACTATTTATAGGTAATGAATTTTGTGGGCAAAATTCTTTTTAAAAGGTGGGTAATATTGTAACATCCTAAATTAACTATGACTATAAATAATAATATTAAAAGTTATTAGTAGTAATAAAATAATAATAATATATGAGAGAGGCGGGTGAAAATTTGAAGAGAGTTATGTGAGTAATATGTTAATTGTGCAAGTTATGTAGGGTCTATGTCATGCCATGTCATTCTTCATGAAATGTGATGTCTATACGTGCTAAAAGAAATTTGTACATTATATAATATTAAATTTTGTATGGTTAGGAAGGTGACCACCTACTTGGTTGGTGAGTTAAGTGATTAGAATCTAACCACATAGTTAAAAATTAAGGAAAAATATAAACCATGAAATAAACCTAACATGAAACCCTAAAATAATCAAAAAATTACACAAAAATAATGCAACAAACCTCTCATTCTTACCCCCTCAGTCGCAGCTTCTCCTTCCTCTTCCATCCTCCATTTTTTTTCCTAGCTCATCTATACTTGCATCTTTCTACACTTCTTATAAACGTACACCCATCCTAACTACTACTACTACTCTCATAAAACACAAGATCAAATCTAAAAAATCATCCTTTTGTCCAAACACAATTTTCGGCCAAGACAAGGGTTAGAAGGAGTGATCATATTTTGGGTAGGTTGAAAGTGATTAGAGCTTCAAGGAAACCAAGCTAGGAGGCTATAAACACTAGAAGTGAGGTAGGAAATCCTAAGCTTGCATTACCCTTGTATATGTGTTTGTGAGAACTTATAGCTAGGGATCATTAATCTTCTTGATATGGATATCTAAGTTAGAAATTTATGACATTTATCTATGTGTTTTCATGTTTTAAAATTGTGAGATTTAGTTATTAGTAAGTTATTGCTATAATAACTAAAGGAAGAATTGTGTCAAGGTAAAATTCTAGGCAGTCTGTAGTTTAACCCCCATAATTGAAGTTAGGAAGCTCAAAATGAACTAAAATTAAATTTAAATGAAAGTTAACTCAGAAAGAAGTTTATCGATATAAAATATAAGTCCAAATGAGTTGTGTAGATGAGGTTATGATTTTTGTAAGTAAGCCCTATTTTATGGAGGACTTCACCGAATAGCTTAGGGTGAAGACTTAATATCTTAAGCTCTATATATTATTTTTGAGCAAAACTAATTTTATTAGGAAGCTAAAATATAGGAGAATAGCTTGTAAACTTTTGTGGTTAGATTCCCTTTGTAGGGGTTGCCGTAATTATATGAAGTGACTATTACCCTATTAGTAACCTAAACAAGATAGATGTTCCAGGTTTCATTCACTTCTTTCAAGTTTTGAGTTCCAAGTTTAATGATGATGCATACCATAATTTCAGAGAAATTTACTTTCAAATCCAAGGTGTTCCGGTTTCCATTTACTTCTCCTGATTTCCAAGTTCCGAGTTCCTATCTCAAACGTAAATTGACTTAAAATGGAATTTTGGTGAATTTTCTAAATCTGGGACAGTTCTAGGTATTATGTAATTTATATTTGCAATTGAGTTATCTTTGAGACAATTTATATTCTCTCATTTCCTACTAGAAACTTGAAGTATAAGAGTCCAATGTACATATCGATATGACTATGTTCTCTCAATAAAGAAATGCATGCATGAAAATGTAATTGTATATAATTTCTTACTTCAATGAAAAGAACAAAGTTAGTGCTATGCTTGGGTTAGAGAGAGTGAATCTAGCTAAGTCAGATAGAATGAGTTTGACTTCCTTGGATTAAGTTAGGGAGAATTGTAACATCCCCGTTTTTCCTTAATATGTATAACATAGTATAGTTTTTTAATTAATTCACTTGGGTAGTGTCAGAATTTCTCAGGCAATGCTATATCTTGACAATCCTCACACTTAAAACAATAGGGTAGTATGATGTTGCCATTGAAATTACTACACTACCATATACTAAAAGTTAAAAAAAGATGAAAATGACCCTGTAGTGTAAACTTTTGGTTATTTATAGTTTTGCCCCATAACTTTTGGTAATTTCACATTGACCCTAGAGGATATTTCAGCATTGACCCCAAAATATTTTAAAAAATGACATTTAAGTCCCTACATCTGTAGAATTAGCAGAATAGGGTTTTAAATTGGGGAGAACCACATAGTAGAACCACAGAAACTTGAAACTTAGCCTATTGGGCCACAAAGGTATCCAAGTGTGAAATGACATAGGATGTCCCTGGATTTGGTCAAAATTATGAAAATATCATTAGTTACAGAAAACAGGAAATATGTAAAATCTTTCTACGTCTACTAATATGCTTAAGTCATAATAATGAACTTGGCAATTTATCAGATCTAGTCCCTTTGCTTTGGCTTACTCTGTCGTATTCTATTAACTAGATACGAAATCATTAACATTTTACTATTTCGATATCAATATATATATATATATATATATGTATGTATGTATGTATGTATGTATGTGTGTGTATGTGTGTGTGTAGTTAATTTATTTATTTATTCATTTATTTTATTTTATTTTTGCTACTCGTGAATATTATAAACACCCTTAGTGAGGTGCAGCGTACTAACAGAAAATGGATAAGTCGAATAGAAAGCAATATCATACGTCGATAGAACCTTCCCTAGCATATAAAGTATTGAGTTTAAAGTCATAGCTACATAAACATTGTAGGTAGAATAATGTTGGGTCATTGCACAAAATAGATCGACCTATACTCATGAAGTGTAGACCTACATAGTCCCAAAAGAAATCTAGATCTGTGGCCCAAGTCTCATCGCCATCAAAAAAAGGCCACACTATACATGTGCATCTGCTGGCTGAGGATCCCATCTAACCGGGCTCTGAAGAAAGGAATTCATTGGCCATGCCAGGGTTGGCTGGGGCATAACTGTCGCCATCTGAACTTGAAGAGGAAAGTGAGGAAGCTGACTCCGTGGATGGGTAGCTGTCAGACGAGATAATAGGTACCACCTATGGTGGTGGTGAAGCAGGTGTTGGCGGGGGTGTTGGTGCTGGTGCTGGACTTAGCTGAGCCATGTGCAAGGGGGTGGCTATGTAAGGTGCGGATGGATCAAACATCGAGGGGTGGAGAGGAATAGCAAAGTCACTATGAGAGAACATGTACAAGCGGAAACGACAGGTACCAAGGATGTACCAGTCAAGCAAGGGGTCATAGTGAGTCTAGAGATTAGGTAGCTTGATGAAAAGGGTGAAGGTCACCTTCGAGTTCATGGTCTGAGAATGAG
The DNA here is from genome assembly GCA_031439595.1 of Pterocarpus santalinus. Classification (NCBI taxonomy): domain Eukaryota; kingdom Viridiplantae; phylum Streptophyta; class Magnoliopsida; order Fabales; family Fabaceae; genus Pterocarpus; species Pterocarpus santalinus. The sequence goes on from CM062529.1 coordinate 31,770,325, forward strand.
GCGGAAATATACAGTAGAGTGAGAATTTGATGAAATTCTTAATAGGATTCTAAACTATACTATGCTGATGTCACAATCATCCTCAGTTGCTTCGGCTTTTATTTAAATTAAAAACAAGTGTAACATAGCTATGATATTCTATTCAATTAATGTTAAGAAAAGCATAACCTGAAGCAAGACTTAATTTTACTTGACATAACAAGAAGTAGAAATAGATACATATTCCTAATATGATTTGTGTACTACCACCATATAAATAAGAATATAAGCACAAGAGTTATACAGATAACAATGCATTTATCTCAGGATTAATAAACAGGACCATATGAAAGTAGAAATGGAAGTGAAATGCACTTAGCTTTAGCGATCCTTTAACTCGTATGATTTACACTTTTCCACACTTGGTCCCCTAAGAGTTTTTTGCTATATAACTCCTGGGTAATAGTCTGCTTCTCAAGATCGAGCTCGTTCTTATACAGGGATGTCGGGTTTACTTTCCCCAACCTCCCCACCAATCTATTCCCCTTAACTTTAATCCGAGGTTGGCCTAAGTATTATGGAACTTTCCTCATAACATTTCTCATAATACTTGTCTTAGGAATTTCATGCAATTGTCACATATGTGAAGTATATTTTATGAATCATGCATATTTTCTGCCAAAATTTTGGCAGCATAACGGATCATGTCCGCCTCCCCATGAATAGTATCATTCTAGAACAAACAATTAGTAAAAGTACCAGCACTAGTATAGCACATTAAACTTCAACATTAACATGGAGTAACAATATTTAGGTTTTAATAGAAATCACATATGCCTTAGAGTGCCTAGTTATTCAATTTGGAAATTCTGCTTATGTTCCTCAATTCTGCTCGATTTTGTAACATTTGCCATAAATTCTAGTAAACTTCTTTGGCCTTAAAATTTCAATATGTTGGAGTGTTATGTGTCTATTTTCTAACCTCTTTGGTTCCATCTCGTTTTGTGTAACATCCGCGATTTCCGACTTCCGATCCCCTCTATTATTGATATTTCCGATTTCCGAGTTGCCTTACATTCCGCTTCCGACCTCAATACTAGCTACGACTTCCGACTTAGTTTCAAGGCTAACAAGGGACTTCTTCTGACTTCCGACCTCATGTATGCAGCTTACGCTCTCCGATTTAATGAATGAAGCTTACGATTTCCGACCTTGTAAGCGTGTATAAATTTTGACCTCCTCGGTATGAATTCCGATTTCCGATTTCGTGAGCTGAAATGAGGTGACTGATGCTTCCAACTTACGAGTTCGTTTTCGACTTCAGCACACTTTACGACTTCCGATTTTATCGATCAAAGAGTAAAATGTTCGATTTCCAACTTCGTCTCTAAGGCTCAAATGAGCTGGCTGTGTTCCGAATTCCGACATTAAGATTCACCAATGTACGAGATCCGATCTTGAGTCCAATATTAGTAGCTCTCACTTCTATATCTTTTCGAGTTCCGGGATAGAAATTTATAATTCCCGAGTTCCGACCTTAAGTGCTTGGCTTCACACCAGGCTCTGCTTTCAAGTTTCAATTAGACTGGACGTTTTCTGAGTTCCGACTTTATATACAAGAGGTTCACGAGGTCTGACTTTAGAGAGTGTACGAGTTCCGATTTAGTTTCTAGAATATGCTAGAAACTACTCCCAATTAGGCGACGTGGAGAGTGATTCTACCACACAAAGAAGGCAACCAATCACAACCTTCCAAGTTAACTCCCACTCATGTCTATATAACACACCTCCTCCTCTGATTCAGACCATTATTCACGTTGCATTCCTCTTCTCCTTCAGCTATCTTTCTCTCTTGCTCACACACCCAAAATCAAGCTAAGTTCCAGCCTTGTTCATCCAACCTTCAAGAACTCAGCACCAAAACACTTAAATCAAAGGTAGGGGTTTTTAATTTCTTGCATCAAATCCATGTACTTGGCTGGCTGGGCTGAATTAGTTTCACCTTGATTGATGTGTGAGATGAATAATTATGCTTGGATTAATAGAAGATTTTGAGTTAGAAGTAGAAGTTGAAGAAGAAAACTAAGAGGATCAAATGGATGAAGGTGCTGTCTTGGTAGAGAGTCCACGGCAGTCCATATGGCGGAGCGTACGGCGCCGCCTACGATCAGTCAAATCCGATGAAACTATTTTTAGATGAAACTAGACATCTAGGGCTTTCCATACACATATCATATAAGGGTTTTGGATCAGAATTGAGGAAGATATGAATTTTTGAATCTCGACCTAGGGTTTTGACTCTGGCTCTGGGCAGATTAGGTTATTTAGGGTAGAACTCGACCTATACTACATGAAAATGAGTGAAACCAACTTTGTTGGAAAGCATACACGTAGGAAAACAATATCCAAAGAAATTCCGAGTTTGTTATCAACTCAGTTGTTCCCAGTGATTTGAAGAAATTACCCTATGTCCAAACCAGGCCAACACAGGGCAGTTCAGAAAAGGCTAATTTTCGGGGCTTGTAACTCGAGCCCTACTAAGGCAAATGAAATGGAACTTTTTGCATATGAAATTTTATCCTGTTAGCTTTAATATGAGTCCAATTTCGTTTGATTTGAGTGAGTTTTCGATTTTTAGTGAATTTCTAATTTTAGTTGCCTGATTCTGGCTAGCCAATGGGCAGGCCGAGATAAAGTTTAGATATCTTGAGTTATAGAGACCGAAATTAGATGGGACCAAAGAGGTTAGAAAATAGACACACAACCCTGTAACATACACAAATTTGAGGTCCAAATGAGTTAAAATGAAATTGTGGCATGAATTACAAGAACCGGGTTGGTTGAATATGCTAAGGCAGGATTTCTGCCTTAATGAATTTGATATGAATTTGAGTTCCATATTGGAATATAAATGTGAAATGGTGTTCATTGTGATAAATTGATGTATTGATTGGCTGGCACTATTCATGGGGAAGCGGACACGTTCCGTTATGCTACCGAAGTTTCGGTAGAACCCATGTACAAGTTATGAATTACATATGAATGCATATACATTCTTAAGAAAGTCATGCAAGTTATGAAAAGAAGTATGCTGTTATGCAAGTTCCATACTACTTGGGCCAGCCCCGGATAAAAATTTAATGGGAATAGATCAGTGGAAAGGTCGGGGAAAGTAAACCCGGCATTTCTGTATAGGAACGAGCTCGATCCTGATAAGCAGACTATTACCCAGGAGTCTAAAATGGCCAAGAACTCCCAGGGGACCAAAAGAGATGGAAAATGATAGAAAGAAATGAAAGATTCTATGAAAGAAAGTTCAAGAATGAGTCTACATGATTACATGAATGCATAAATACATGGAGTAGTTACATCAATATGTTTACAATTGTCTGTTACAATTGCTCACTGCTATTCGTTTATTTATTTCATTTATCATTCTATGCATTAGTATTAGTAATCTATTTCGTTTCTTATGCTAATTAAAGTAAAACTGAACCTTACCTCGGACCAGACATGTTTTTAAACTCATGAAAATGGACTTTTTAGTTTGAACACATATTTTAATAATTAAGTAAAACCCAAGATAACTGAGAATGTATTTGATGTCAGTCCCAGTATAACCGAACCCTACTGAGAATTTTTCTTGAAATTCTCACCCCGTCTTGTGTCTCCCGCATCATTCTCAGATTCAGGCGATGGACTCCACAGCCACCCTTTTTATTGAGATCCCTACATTTCAATTCCACCATGACCTGGAGTTGGACTCCTTGTACATAGCCGGTTCGTGCAACTTTCGTCTGTACCTCTTGATGGATGTGAACTTTGATGTTCCTTTACACCATCCCCTCTTCGACCCTGCTACCCCTTATATTGCCATCCCTCTACATATGGCACACCCACATCCTGCACCTCCTGCGCCTCAAGAAGACTCGCGACCCTGCGTCACCACAGCAGGCAGCCCCCGACGTCCCGCTGAGCTCCGAGAGTGACCCCTCCGAGGCCACCGGCTCGTCGCCCTCTTCCTCCTCGGGACCTAGCGCAGACTATACTCCGGCCGAGCCTGGCATGGCTAACGGCTACTTGACGGAGTAGCTTGGCGGTAGGGGACGTTGTACAGCATGACCCTCTTTTGGACGGCATGTAGCTTTGGGTCATGAGTTTGACTGTAGAGTTAGTAGCAGATTACGAAATGTCCTTTGAGGACCATAGGGTATATTGGTAGATGAGGGCATTATAGTCTTTTGTTACACCAGCCCATGTAGATATTTCTACTTTAAATCTTTGTACATAAACTGAAACAGTGACTTCAGATATATATATATATATATATACATGTTTACACGTATGCAGTAACATTGTTGTACTATACTTATCTTGGTGATGTTTTGTTTGTTTCATTTTTAATATAAGAGTACGCCGTTTCGTTCACAGAGACGATTTAAAGAGAAATTAAAGATAAGAAAGGTAAGTAAAGTATCAACACGGTAACACAACCCGACTAGTTTCATGCTATGACTTAAGCATAACATAAAATTAGTAGGGTGTTACATTTTGGTATCAGAGCAGTTCGTCCTAGCTAAGGCCTGAGGATTGGACTGACTATGCTTCGCGCATATTCTGTACTTTAGTTGATAATGTGCACCAGATCTTGCCTGTACGGTTGAGATATAGTTGTGCATGTGTATGAAGCGCCTGACCGTGTGGGCTGTTATTTACTAGCACATTAAACTTAGTATTGAGCCTGATAAACTCAATAACTTTTGTTTTGTGTGTTCAGAACTTAATGGCTTCCGGAAGGCGAGGAAGACCACGTACAGAACCTGCTCCCGAGAACCCGACTGACGTGATGGCCACAATGCAGGAAATGGCTCAAGCAATGCGAGAACAAGCCGTGGCAGCTCACCAAATGATGGAGCAGCTCGGCAGGCGGCCTGCAGCAAGCTGTGAAGGAAACCCACGAGGTCCAGAAGCAAACCTGGACTACCTCCGGATCACGGAGTTTAGGAAGGCAAATCCGCCACGTTTCCGAGGGGCATACGACCCGGACAAAGCTGACGAGTGGATCAAAGCCATGGAGAAGATTTTCTCCGTCTTAGATTGCCCGGATCATCAGAAAGTGACTTTCGCCACTTACACGCTGGAAGCAGACGCCGAGTTCTGGTGGAACGGCGTACGAAGGTTGTTCGAGGAATCTCAGACAGTAGTCACCTGGACAATGTTCAAGGATGTATTTTACCAGAAGTACTTCCCCGCTTCAGTTCGAAATGCCAAGGAACTCGAGTTTATGCAGCTGCGTCAAGGAAATCGGACAGTATCCGAATATATTGCCCGATTTGAGGAGCTATGCAAATTCTCCACCATTTACCAAGGGAACCCAGATGAAGCCTGGAAGTGCATTAAATTTGAAGGTGGGTTACGAGAGGACGTTCTCACCGCAATCAGCCCGATGGAGATCAGGGATTTCCCTACATTAGTGAACAAATGCTGACTTGTGGAGGATTGCCACTCGAAGTTAGCTGCAGCCAGGGCATTTGGTGGTAATTTCAAGAGAGGGTTAGCCCCGCAAGGCCTAAGATTCAAGCCCAATGTACAACAACAGTGGAGATTTCCGCCAAGAGGCAGCAAAGGCAAGCAGCCTCAAAGGCCTTTTCCAAGTTCAACTTGCACAAAATGCGGCAAGAATCATGGCGATCGGCCGTGCTTGGCAGGCCAGAATGTCTGCTATGGATGTGGCAAGCCAGGCCACAAAATTTACGAGTGTCCAACCAGGAACTCATCACAGCCGCCTCGACCCCAGCGACAAGGACGGGTTTTTACTATGAATGCGGAAGAAGCCGATAAGTCAGAAGGATTAATCCAAGGCACCTGTGATGTGAACAGTGAGACTCTAACTGTACTCTATGATTCGGGTGCCACACATTCATTTATTTCTCATGATTGTGTAGCTGCCTTGCAATTACCAATTTCTGAATTACCTTATGATCTGTTGGTTTCTACTCCTACCAATGGGCCTGTTAGAACTAGTCAAATGTGCATCAAAGTTCCTCTTCGAATTGAGGGTAGGACCTTTGCCGCTAATTTGATTTGCCTCCCTCTATCTGGTCTCGACGTAGTGCAGGCATGGATTGGCTTTCTGCCAATCATGTTGTACTCAATTGCTCTGATAAAATGGTGGTACTTCCCTCTGTCTTACTTTATGAATCCCAAACCGCAATACTCTTCTATCTGAACTCCTTCAGGCCAAAGGATCAGGGGTATATCCTCTTGTCAACTAATGCGGTAGAAACTGAGCAGGAACTGGAGAAGATTCCGATTGTCAGGGAATACCCGGATGTTTTTCCAGAGGATATTCCTGAATTCCCTCCAGAGAGAGAGATTGAGTTTACCATCGAGTTGGTTCCAGGTGCGGGACCAATATCCATAGCTCCGTATCGAATGTCACCTATGGAGTTGACGGAACTAAAAAGACAGATCGAAGAGCTTTTAGAAAAGGGATTCATACGACCAAGTGCGTCGCCATGGGGAGCTCCGGTCTTGTTGGTCAAGAAAAAGGATGGAAGTATGCGCTTATGCGTGGATTATAGGCAATTGAATAAAGTGACGATCAAGAACAAGTATCCGCTGCCGAGGATTGATGATCTCATGGACCAACTACAGGGTGCAACGGTATTCTCCAAGATCGACTTGCATTCTGGATATCACCAAATTTGAGTTCGGGAACAAGATATCCCTAGGACTGCTTTTCGAACTCGTTACGGGCACTATGAATACACCGTGATGTCGTTTGGGCTGACGAATGCGCCAGTGGTATTCATGGATTACATGAATCGAATATTCCGCCCATATCTAGACAAATTTGTAGTGGTCTTCATAGATGATATACTTGTCTATTCGAAGACGGAACGAGAACATGTGGAACACTTACGGCTAGTTCTGCAAATTTTAAGGGAAAAGAAGCTTTATGCCAAGTTATCCAAATGTGAATTTTGGATGAAGGAGGTAAAATTTCTCGGCCACGTAGTGTCGTCTGGAGGAATCTCTGTCGACCCCAGCAAAGTAGAAGCAGTTCTGAACTGGGAGAGGCCAACTACAGTCTCTGAAATTAGAAGTTTTCTGGGCTTAGCTGGATATTATAGGCGATTCGTTAAGGATTTTTCTCGAATAGCCTTGCCCTTGGCCAAGCTAACCAGAAAGAATGTCCCTTTCGAGTGGACACCGGAGTGTGAACAGAGTTTTCAGAATTTGAAGAGAAGGTTGACCATGACACCAGTACTAGCTTTACCAGACCCTCAAGGACCATTTGAGGTCTATTGCGATGCTTCCCAACAAGGATTAGGATGTGTGTTGATGCAAGCTAGAAGAGTGGTCGCGTATGCCTCTAGGCAATTAAAGCCACACGAAAGGAATTACCCGACTCATGATCTTGAATTAGCAGCAGTAGTGTTTGCTTTGAAAATATGGAGACATCACCTGTATGGAGCAAAGTTCGAGGTCTTTTCTGATCATAAGAGTTTGAAGTACCTTTTCGATCAGAAAGAATTGAATATGAGGCAGCAGAGATGGATGGAACTCCTTAAAGACTACGAGTTTGAATTGAAATACCACCCAGGTAAGGCGAACATCGTGGCAGATGCGTTAAGCAGAAAATCATTGACTGTCGCGTGGATGATGATTAAAGAAACGGAACTTATTGAGAGTTTCCGGAATCTTAATTTGGGAATTCTTATAACTCCCAAGACTCTCCAGCTACACCAAATTCAGATAACCAGTGGCTTCAAGGACTAGATTCGGCAAGCACAGCAGCAAGATACTAACTTTCAACATGCACTTAGTCTCGTGCGATCAGGGAAACTAGCAGGCTTTGCCCAAGATAAAGAGGGCATCTGGCGGTGCCACGACAGAGTATGTGTCCCTGAAAGGGACGATCTCCGAAAGAGAATCTTAGAAGAAGCTCATAGAGGCGAGTTTACCGTACATCCTGGCATAACTAAGATGTATCAAGACCTCAAGAAGATGTTTTGGTGGCCAGGCATGAGGTCAGATGTAGCAAACTTTGTTGGCAAATGCTTGATTTGTCAAAAGGTGAAAGCGGAACATCAGAAGCCTTCTGGGATGCTACAACCCTTGGAAGTCCCTGAGTGGAAGTGGGAAAGCATTTCCATGGATTTTGTGATGGGATTGCCAAGAACACCAACAGGATACGATGCTATATGGGTCATCGTGGATAGATTGACCAAGTCTGCCCACTTTCTACCCATCCGAGCGAATTATCCGTTGGAAAAATTGGCACAACTGTATATTCAAGAGATTATAAGGCTGCATGGAACCCCTTCAACCATTATCTCCGATCGAGACCCAAGGTTTACTTCAAGGTTTTGGGGAGCCTTACAAAAGGCATTCGGTGCTAAGTTATGTCTAAGCACTGCATACCACCCGCAAACGGACGGCCAAACAGAAAGGACAATTCAAACCTTGGAGGATATGTTACGAGCCTATATACTGGAGCAACGCGGGAGTTGGGATCAATATTTACCATTGGCCGAGTTCGCGTACAACAATAGCTATCACGCTAGCATTGGTATGGCTCCTTACGAAGCATTGTACGGACGGAAATGCCAGTCTCCACTGTGCTAGTATGAGACAGGGGAATCAGCTCTACTGGGGCCCGATTTAGTCGAGCAAACTACCGAGCATATCAAGAAAATACGGAACAAGATGCTTGTCGCTCAGAGTCGCCAAAAGAGTTACGTGGATACCAAGAGGAAACCTCTGGAATTTCAAGAAGGAGACCATGTATTTCTGAAGGTTACTCCTACAACAGGGATTGGTAGAGCTATCAAAGTTAAGAAGCTAAATCCTCGTTTTATTGGTCCCTTCCAAACCCTAAAGAGAATCGGGTCCGACTTTAGAGAGTGTACGAGTTCCGATTTAGTTTCCAGAATATGCTAGAAACTACTCCCAATTAGGCGACGTGGAGAGTGATTCTACCACACAAAGAAGGCAACCAATCACAACCTTCCAAGTTAACTCCCACTCATGTCTATATAACACACCTCCTCCTCTGATTCAGACCATTATTCACGTTGCATTCCTCTTCTCCTTCAGCTATCTTTCTCTCTTGCTCACACACCCAAAATCAAGCTAAGTTCCAGCCTTGTTCATCCAACCTTCAAGAACTCAGCACCAAAACACTTAAATCAAAGGTAGGGGTTTTTAATTTCTTGCATCAAATCCATGTACTTGGCTGGCTGGGCTGAATTAGTTTCACCTTGATTGATGTGTGAGATGAATAATTATGCTTGGATTAATAGAAGATTTTGAGTTAGAAGTAGAAGTTGAAGAAGAAAACTAAGAGGATCAAATGGATGAAGGTGCTGTCTTGGTAGAGAGTCCACGGCAGTCCATATGGCGGAGTGTACGGCGCCACCTACGATCATTCAAATCCGATGAAACTATTTTTAGATGAAACTAGACATCTAGGGCTTTCCATAGACATATCATATTAGGGTTTTGGATCAGAATTGAGGAAGATATGAATTTTTGAATCTCGACCTAGGGTTTTGACTCTGGCTCTGGGCAGATTAGGTTATTTAGGGTAGAACTCGACCTATACTACATGAAAATGAGTGAAACCAACTTTGTTGGAAAGCATACACGTAGGAAAACAATATCCAAAGAAATTCCGAGTTTGTTATCAACTCAGTTGTTCCCAGTGATTTGAAGAAATTACCCTATGTCCAAACCAGGCCAACACAGGGCAGTTCAGAAAGGCTAAGTTTCGGGGCTTGTAACTCGAGCCCTACTAAGGCAAATGAAATGGAACTTTTTGTATATGAAAGGTTATCCTGTTAGCTTTAATATGAGTCCAATTTCGTCTGATTTGAGTGAGTTTTCGATTTTTAGTGAATTTCTACTTTTAGTTGCCTGATTCTGGCTAGCCAATGGGCAGGCCGAGATAAAGTTTAGATATCTTGAGTTATAGAGACCGAAATTAGATGGGACCAAAGAGGTTAGAAAATAGACACACAACCCTGTAACATACTCAAATTTGAGGTCCAAATGAGTTAAAATGAAATTGTGGCATGAATTACAAGAACCGGGTTGGTTGAATATGCTAAGGCAGGATTTCTGCCTTAATGAATTTGATATGAATTTGAGTTCCATATTGGAATATAAATGTGAAATGGTGTTCATTGTGATAAATTGATGTATTGATTGGCTGGCACTATTCATGGGGAAGCGGACACGTTCCGTTATGCTGCCGAAGTTTCGGTAGAACCCATGTACAAGTTATGAATTACATATGAATGCATATACATTCTTAAGAAAGTCATGCAAGTTATGAAAAGAAGTATGCTGTTATGCAAGTTCCATACTACTTGGGCCAGCCCCGGATAAAAAGTTAATGGGAATAGATCGGTGGAAAGGTCAGAGAAAGTAAACCCGGCATTTCTGTATAGGAACGAGCTCGATCCTGATAAGCAGACTATTACCAGGAGTCTAAAATGGCCAAGAACTCCCAGGGGACCAAGAGAGATGGAAAATGATAGAAAGAAATGAAAGATTCTATGAAAGAAAGTTCAAGAATGAGTCTACATGATTACATGAATGCATAAATACATGGAGTAGTTACATCAATATGTTTACAATTGTCTGTTACAATTGCTCACTGCTATTCGTTTATTTATTTCATTTATCATTCTATGTATTAGTATTAGTAATCTATTTCGTTTCTTATGCTAATTAAAGTAAAACTGAACCTTACCTCGGACCGGACATGTTTTTAAACTCATGAAAATGGACTTTTTAGTTTGAACACATATTTAAATAATTAAGCAAAACCCGAGGTAACTGAGAATGTATGTGATGTCAGTCCCAGTATAACCGAACCCTACTGAGAATTTTTCTTGAAATTCTCACCCCGTCTTGTGTCTCCCGCATCATTCTCAGATTCAGGCGATGGACTTCACAGCCACCCTTTTTATTGAGATCCCTGCATTTCAATTCCACCATGACCTGGAGTTGGACTCCTTGTACATAGCCGGTTCGTGCAACTTTCATCTGTACTCTTCAAAGGATGTGAACTTTGATGTTCCTTTACACCATCCCCTCTTCGACCCTGCTACCCCTTATATTGCCATCCCTCTACATATGGCACACCCACATCCTGCACCTCCTGCGCTCACCCGTGACCACGACCGCCGAGTCACCACAAAGCGGCCCCCGACGTCCACGAGCTCGAGAATGACCCCTCCGAGGCCACCGGCTCGTCGCCCTCTTCCTCCTCGGGACCCAGCGCAGACTATACTCCGGCCGAGCCTGGCATGGCTAACGGCTACTTGACGGAGTAGCTTGGCGGCAGGGGACGTTATGCAAAGATGACCCTCTTTTGGACGGCATGTAGCTTTGGGTCATGAGTTTGACTGTAGAGTTAGTAGTAGATTACGAAATGTCCTTTGAGGACCATAGGGTATATTGGTAGATGAAGGCATTATAGTCTTTTGTTACACCAGCCCATGTAGATATTTCTACTTTAAATCTTTGTACATAAACTGAAACAGTGACTTCAGATATATATATACATGTTTACACGTATGCAGTAACATTGTTGTACTATACTTATCTTGGTGATGTTTTGTTTGTTTCATTTTTAATATAAGAGTACGCCGTTTCGTCCACAGAGACGATTTAAAGAGAAATTAAAGATAAGAAAGGTAAGTAAAATATCAACACGGTAACACAACCCGACTAGTTTCATGCTATGACTTAAGCATAACATAAAATTAGTAGGGTGTTACATTTTGATAAGTGTAGCTCAAGTTATTAGAGTTTCATTTTGGCCTGCTACAGTTGATAAGTGTAGCTCAAGTTATTAGAGTTTCATTTTGGTCTGCCCTGTAGCAGGCCAGAATTATACACCCAAAAGTAAAAATTCACCAAAAATTGAAATCTGAGTGGATGCCTACCAAACCTATGTCATTTTGAATCTTATTGATCAAATTTTCATATGACAAAAATTCTTATCGTTTAACAAAAGAAAGCTCAAGTTATTAGCTCACAAAGTTGATGAGATTGGACTGCCCTGTCTTTGTTTCATCAGAACAATGGCCAATTCACGAATTTTCTGGGAGAAATAGGGACTGAAATTAGCTCTAAAATTTTTATAAAATGTTTCTCTATGTGTAAGATTTCTAAAAAAATTAGTTTCACTAAATTTCAAGTTGTATAGGGTGAGTTATATCCGTCACAACCCGTACTACTTAGCATGGAACATAGGATGCCTAGGTAAATTTTAAAAATTCATAACTCAATCAATACTAACCCAATAACCTTATATTTTATATAGTTGGAAACCATAAATGTATAGTTTCCTATAAAAATAGATCAAGTTTGGATGGCTAGATTAGGGGTCGTACATGACAAATGTACGGATGCCGTAGGGTTTTCACCCAAACAGCATCCTACTTCTTTCTAATTTCTAAGTTCCTCATTTCAACTTCAATTATAACTCAAAGACTCATATTAAATCAACTATAAACCCTCAAATACACCCAATATAACATCAAAGAAATGAAAAAAAAAATTAAATTCCATTCAGCTATAGTCCAGAAAATCAAGAATAGAAATTGAATCCTACCTCTACTAGATGTAGAACTTGTTAGTTTTAAGTCTTTGGTTGAAGAAATTAGTTGGAACTTGGAGGTAGGATGAAGATGAGATGAGAGGAAAAGAAAATGGAGAGAGAGGTCTGCTATTTGGTGGCCGAAAATGTTAAAGGAGTTGGGAGGAAATTCTAATGTGTTAATGTAAGGAGACTAGAAGGTGATTGGTGGTTAGTTACATAGTAGTGAGTTGGCCAAGTCTTCCCATTCACATGGGCAACAATTGGCGCCACCAAATTGAGGCAAAGTGGTTGAATTTCAGCCTTTCATATTAGGTTTTTATTTTTTGAAATTCTACTATTTTGGTTCCAGCAATATAAAATACCGAATCTCTTCCAATTTCCTTTAAACCAGTAAAATAGTTTGGAAAATTTTTTGTGAGACTTTCTATGTTGCTATTTTAATTATTCATAAGCCTAATCTCTCTAATTGATACTTAATTAGCTCTAAATAAATATCTAATCGATTTCTAATTTATCTCACTCAATCGATAAAACCGAACAAATCATTAAAAATGACAAGATTTTTCGGACATTACAAAATATAGTAGAAATTTCGACAGAAAACACTAAAAGGCTTACATAAGGCCAAAAACTACCCAGAAGGCCTTGAAAAATTCTCAAAATAATTACAAATACATTTTTAACATAATTTTAAAGATAAATACCAAATTTTAATAAATTTGATTGATATTTACATAATTACACAAAAATAACCTTACTGGGGTGCAAAACGGGTCCCAAAAACACTATAAGACCACTTTAACTTACAGTACTGCAAAGAATCACTGAAGTTCCAGACTTGGAATTGAAGGACCTCGTGAATGGGCCTCAAATGGGGCCTTGGCAGCTGCAACCTTGGGCCAAATAGTTTTTGAAACTTAATTGGGCTTAATTTCACACAATTAGGACAAAAAGACCAAAAATCCTTCAAAAATCATAAAATAAATTAAATAAAAATAGAAAATCCTAACCATGCGCTAACCAGCATTTAACCACCTTGGGATAGCTCAAAATAGATTAGGACCAATTTAGTCAAAAATTCAACAAAAAGTCATTATCAAAACAACTTTACATTAATTAACTTTTACGAATTTGATTAATTTTTGAGCCCAATTAGATTTTTACTAAATTTTGTCCCCAAACCTGATGAACCAGCGCCAATTGCACATGGATTTGTTGCAGATTTTTATTTTTTAATTACTAGATGATTTATTAGGTTAATTAACTTGAAATAGGCAAATTTAGGACTAAAATTCAAAAAAAATAGTAAAAATTATAGAAAAATTCTGAAAAAAAATCTGAGTATCATCTAACATATAATTAAACATAGATTTAATGGTAGATCAAATAAATTTAATTATTTGCTATGTATTTTATTAATTAAAGCTTAAATTGTAAAAACTAGTTTTTAGTAAAAACACTAATTATGCACTAATCAAGGGTTAAACTATTTTAATCTTTTTTTAAACCTTAATCACCATATAATATGAGTATTATATCATATCTAAGTCAGTTTGGTTCGGTGGTTAGAATAATTATCCATTGATGTCTTAATTAACTAACAAAACTACCTAATTAAGTCAATAACTAATTAAATGATTAACACTAACTAAAACCACCCTTTTCTATAAAATGACCCACCCCATCAAACCTACACACACGTTAGAAGCCTTACCTCATCCCCAAACTGCCCAAAAATGTGCACCCACCATCTTCACCATCTTCCACCTTTGTTTCCTCAAATAACTCCATCAAACCTCCGTTAAAACACTACCAAACCTTCACCCTTTCTATTAATCCTCAAGCTCTATCATCCTACACCATTAAAGCTAACAAATAAGCTTTCAAATAAGAGGAAAATTTTCATGGAAGCTGCTATCCCAATTAGGTCCAAATTGAGTTTCAAGAGATCAGCCATGTAGGGTTTGTTTTCTTGCCCTCTATGTCCTTTTGGTGATGCTACAAGTCCTAAAGCATGATAACATGATTTTGAGTGATTATGGATCAAAAACCTTTGAATTTGTGTGCATGAAGCTCATGGCCTCACCTAGGGTAGTGGGTAAATCTTTTATTTTATGTGTTTCTATGTGTTATTAGATGATATGAATAATGATTTAAACTCCTAATATGGTGCACTTGTCATATAGGAACTTAATTCTTTGAAACATGAAATTTTCACTATATGCTTTGTAAATTCTTTGTATGTAAGTGTATGCTTTGTTTTGGCTGCACCTTTTCATCATAAAAACTCATATGTTTAAGTGTGGAAACTTGTTATTTTGATGCCATCTAATCTATAGATTAGTTATATGTATTTGTACGTTGATTTTTCATGAACTTAGTATATGAAACTTGTACTGTCACGACCCAAACCCGGCCTCTGACCGGCGCATAAGGAGAAGTCCCTACGCAAGCCTTCCACCACAGAATTTTATAAAAATTTCGACAGAGTCCTCTTTGTAATTAGGATATTTCCCAATTACAAAAGGTTGCCCTGCAAGACAAACAACACAATCTTCCATCAGGGATTCAGGTATTCTCAGAATACACCCCTCAGCACACAGTATAATAGTAAAATATATAAATACAATTGTATGTCCAAAATACATAGCTTAAGTTCTTCAAAAAACAAATCCTTTACACAACTTTAATTCCAACAAGTTGAAAGATATATATATATATATATATATATATATATATATATATATATATATATATATATATATATATATATATATATATATATATATATAGAACAAAAAATAGAACAAAGCTGGACCTTGCCTGTAGTACTATGGAGCTACATACTAAGATTACAACTGAAATAGAATTACAAATCAGGGCCCTTACTATTGAGGGCTCACCAAAATAAGAATCTACTGATGCTAAGCAGAAAAGTCGGCTCCCAAGTCTGAACCTGTATCTGAAAAGGATATAATAACCACGGGGTGAGTTTTGAGAAACTCAATGAGAGATAGAATGTCCCTAACCCACATGAGACAATGTACAAACTCATAGATATTAAGGCGATACAATAATATGTATAACAAAACAAAAATAGAAATCTTAATCAAATATTATCCAAATTTTCTTTTCCAAAAACAGAGTCCATCTATTCCAGGATAATCCATCCGAAATCACACTTAGGTGGTGTAACATCCCCATATAACGTTATAGGAAATAATGAAAATGTCCTTGGGCAAACTTTTATTATTTACAACTTTGCCCCTGAACTTTTAAGAAAATGACCTTTAGGTCCTTATTTATTATGTATAGCCTTGCCCCTGACCATTTTAAAAAATGACCTTTAGGTCCTTATATCAACAAGATTTGTAAAATAAGGTTTTAAACGAAGCAGAATCACGCAGCGAAAATGTAGAAACCTAAACCTCGGCCGATTGAGCCATGGAGGTATCCATATGTGAAATGACATGGGATGCCCCTAGACTTACCCATAATTACGAAAATGCCATTAGCCCTAAAAAATAGAAAATAGAAGGCCCTAAAATTTGCGAAACGTTTAATGTACATTGTTAATCGATTTACTCGATTTTATTGAGTTTGTAGAGTTAATTAAAAAGTTAATTAGAGGTTAACTAGGAGTTGATTAGAATTTAAATTAGAGAAATTAGGGTTAAGATAGAAACTTATAAAAACCTCACAAAGTTCTTCAAAACCGTTTTACCGATTTAAAGGAAATCGGTAAGATTTCGTTGTTTTAAACTATCGAAACCGGATCAGTAGAAATTATGCCATGAGTGCCCTAGGATCAATGGCTAAGATTTAGCCAAATAACCCACCCAAGTGGCGCCTAAGGCAGCCCTTGATGGTGGAAGCCAAACCAAAATGGATAGCATGAAGAAATCCACCAATCACATGCATTTGGCTTCCAAATATCTCACCTTTTTTTCCTTCTTCTTGTGTGAATTTTGGCCTCCCCACTACCAGCCTCATTTCCCCACTCTTCTTCATCTTCTTCCACTTTCTCTCATCCCTAAGCTTAAGCCCCAACCATCAACTTCACTCCAAGATCAAGTTCCATCAAGATTTCACACCACCAAGGTAGGAATCTCAACTTTCTCCTTCTTTTCTCTGATTTGGGGCTGCCTAGGGCTTCTCCTTCTCTCTTTATTTTGATGTTATGTTGGTTGGATATGATGAATTAAGGTTGGGTTAAGGTGTATATGTGAGTTTGAATTGAAGATTGGATGGATTGATTAGAGAAGAACATGAATCTAAGAAGAATTCAAGAAGCTGTTAGGGTTTTCCCCTCGGCAATCCGTACGGCGGAGTGTACGGCTCCGCCTACCACCTTTTAAATCCGATGAAACCATTTTTATATGAAACTATACATATAGAGCTTTCCATACATATATCATATAAGACTTTTGGATTAGTATTGAGAGAGTTATGAATTTTTTAATTTCAACCTAGGTTTTTGACTTTAATTCTGGGCAGACTGGGTTGTTCAGGGTAGAACTCGCCCTATACTACTTGAAAATGAGTGAAACTAATTTTGTTAGAAATATTACACATAGGAGAATGTCCCATAAAAATTTCAGAATTAGATAAGGTCCCGTTTGCTACCAGTGATCTCATAAAATTTCCCTATGTCCAAACCAGGCCAGAATAGGGCAGCTCAGGAGGGTCAGATTTCGGGGCTTATAACTCGAGCCCTACTGAGTCAAATGGAATGGAATCTTTTGTAAATTAAATTTTGTCCTGTTAGCTTTAATATGACACCAATTTTGTATGATTTGCATCAGTTTTCGATTTTTAGTAGATTTTTACTTTTAAGAGTGTAATTCTGGCCAGCTGCAGGGCAGGCCGGGAAAAAACCTAAATAACTTGAGCTATAGTTATCAAAATGAGATGGGACTAAAGAAGTTAGAAAATAGACACATAATAATTCAACATATACAAAATTCAGGTCCAAATGAGTTAAAATAAATTTAAAGCTTAATTTCTAAACACGGGCAGAATTGAAGAATATGAGCAGGATTTCCAAAAGTAAAGAATTGGGCATCTTAATGCATATGTGAGTTCACTTAAAGTCTAAGTCTTGCAATTCCATGTTGCTACTTGAAAGATTGATGCATTACTTTTGATCTCTTACTATGACTGATTGTCTATTGAGACTGGCACTATTCATGGGGAAACTGATCCGTTATGCTGCCGAATTTTCGGTAGAATTGTAAGAAGGTTATAAGCTATAAGCATTTGTATGTTATGAATGGAAATCATGTATGCAAGAATATATGAAAATAAATGATGAACCCTATGTATGAATGCACTCAGCATGACTATGCATGATTATGTATGAGAATGAAAGCATATGAATATATTGAATGTGGATCCCTTCACCTGGAGGCAGTTGCACTTTGAATCCCTCCCCGTGAAGGCAGTTAAAAGATATAATGAAGGCGCCATATTCCTAAGGAACGTGACATGGCGATCACGCTCTGATGGGGTATGATATGGCGATTATACTCTGGAATGTGGCATGATGATCCCACACCCTAAAGAATGTGACATGGCGATCATGTTCTGATGGAGTATGACATGGCGATCATACTCGGGGACGTGGCAGGATGAATATATTCCTAAGGAACGTGACATGGCGATCATGCTCTGATGGGGTATGACATGGCGATCGTACTCTAGAATATATACTCCCCTCACCCACAGACCCAGCTAGTGTAAGTAGATGCAAGCACCCTAGGGACGGTGATATGTAATGCCTAGGTGTGTCGAATGAAGAAAGTAAAGATAAATATTAAAAGAAGTAAAGAAAGAAAAGAACCCAAATTAAGCTCCCCTCACCCACGACTCACATGAGATATGGCATGACCCAGCTAATGTGAGTATAAGGGATAGGGCTTACATGAGGCATGGCATGACCAAGTTAGTGTAAGTACCGAATAAAGGATATGATAAAGGTGTGTATAGATTTTATGTTTTCAGTATATTGGTGTTGTTATAAGTTAACATGTTTCAGTTATTACTCATAATATAATTCATGAATTGATTTTATATTGGCTTTCCTAACTTACAAGTGTATGAATAAAATGAACTTTGCTTCGGACAATATGTTTTTGAACTGTAAAATTTAAATAGCTTGTATAACATGTTCACCTTTTTCATAATAAATCAAAGCAACTGGAGATAACAACGATGACATTATGTATGACAATGAATGAATCATACTGAGAATGTATAATTCTCACTCCTATATTTATTTCCATGTTATCTCCAGATAGTTCAGAAGTTCCAAAAAAAGCTCTTTGAGGCAGAGTCGACTAGTAAGATTGAAGGCGGCCGAAGGTTGCTGCCAGACAAGGTCAAATTAAGTGACGGTAACAACTTCTAGAGGAGATATTATGACTTAAGTATAGTATCGTACTTGGGAGGGTGTTACAGGTGGCATTTTCTTCGTGTGAAATCCATAATCAGGCACGCACCACTCTTTCAGTGGCCATGAATATCAAGCACGCACCACACTATATGTATGGCCGTGAATAACAGGCACGCACCACTCCCTTGAGTGGCCATGAAATACAATATCCTAGGTGCACCCAAGGCTAACACCTACTGCTATTAGCCTACAGATCTTGGCCTAGAGTTTCCCAAGTCTTTCTTTTCCATTATATAGAACATTTAATAAAGATTCTTATAAAACATACCAATATACCTTATATAAAACAATAAAATTGTAACTTCAAAGAAAAATAAAGCTTTAACACTTTAATAAATCACAAATGAACAAAAGTCCAAAGCTTTTATCCAAAAACCTTTCAAAACAAAGAAAATTTTCCAAAGTTTAATATGAAACCAAGGTAATAAACAGTTGCCACATTTTTCCTTTTTGAAAATCAAGTCATTGTCTCATGCGAACCAGTAGAAATAGATAAGTTACCAAAATTTAAATTATATTATTAAGACATACCAAATCATTTGCATTTGTGTATATATATATATATAGACAAAATATATTAAAACTAAGATAGGGACAAACTATCTACTCACAGACTTAATGCCAATAGCAGAATCCTAATCCCGTGAACTCTAAGAGCCAAAGCTAGTCCTCCAGTGGTATATACTATCAATAATATGGTAGTTTAATTCAGAGTCAATCACTTTGACTAAGGATCAATCTAACGTTATCCTCAGATAAGAAAATCCCCAATTCTTCTAACTTATGGTTCTCCAAGAACTCACTATAGAGCAAATAATCTATAATTCATAGGAAAGGGAGAGGAAAGGAGTTTGAGGATTACCTTTGAAGATAGAGAAAGGAAGAGAAGAGATTTAGGGGTCTTGATACTCCTACTCCAAGCTCCAAGACTCACCAAGGGTATGGTTCAGGATTGGAAGATTAAAGGTGAAATTGTTGTTATGAGAGTGAAAGGAATGTAATTTGATGAAGTTTGGAAGGAAAAGTTGAAGAATTTAAGTGGGGATTGAAGAGGA
This sequence comes from Pterocarpus santalinus, assembly GCA_031439595.1. NCBI lineage: Eukaryota > Viridiplantae > Streptophyta > Magnoliopsida > Fabales > Fabaceae > Pterocarpus > Pterocarpus santalinus. Next base: position 31,790,438 of record CM062529.1, read on the forward strand.
ATGGGTTTTAGAGAGAAGGGAGAGAGTTCTGAGGGTAGAGAGAGAAAGGAAATTCGAAAATGAGGCATGCGACGTGTTCGGACCTATATATTGGCCTGTGGTAATCGATTACCAAGGGCTGGTAATCGATTATCACAGCCAAAGAGCTGGTAATCGATTACCAATGATGGTAACCAATTACGACAACCTAAAACTGGTAATCAATTACCAATTATGGTAATCGACTTCCACACGAAAAATTTTAACCTGTGGCATACAAAGAGGATTGTAATCGATTACAGGTCCTCTGTAATCGATTACCAACTCCAAAAACTTGGTTCTCTCCTTCTGTAGTCCTTTCCCAGGTCCAGGATATTGCATAGACTTATTTACATCCCCTTTAACTTTGCTCTCCATTAACTTTAAAACATAAATATAAATAAGGGAATACCCTCTATTTGAATTCAATAAAAATATCTAAAAATTCAAAATCCTTAGGAATCAGAATCCAAATTTTTGGTTTTAGTGCAATTCTCCGAAAACTTGCTTTTTTATGAACTTGAGGGTTGAAAACGAAAGGGTTATCCATTCCCTAAAATTCGTTAAAAATCCCTCTTCAACTCATTGATGCTCAGGGAACCATTACCGAGACTTTTGATCTTAAGAAAATGCCTCAAACCTATAGCCCTCCAAGGAGGCATAGGATTCAGACTCAAAACTTTTCAGGTTCCGATTTCGACAAGTAACTGCAACTCAAGCTAGGATGTTACATGTACTTTTCCTTAGTTTATATGGCTGTTCTATTTTTGGCTGCATCATTTCCTTTTTAATTTTACCCATATTTTGTATTTGAGTTATTTGTTTTATGTCTTAGATAGTGTAGTTTTATTGGATTAAGCTTATGAGTTAATATGTGTATGATATATGCCTGTATCCTTAATTTATGACTTTAAAACATATGACCAAATGAATTTATGTTTTCTACCCTACGTGAAACATCGATATGCATCATGGATTTGGCATGTTTTAACATTTTTAAAATGATCGTTTGATGTGTGAAAGCCTATATTACCATGTTATGTGTTTGTATAACTAGTTTCTTGTAGTTTTGAATTAGTTTGATAGTTTGAAGTTAAAATTGATAGTTTTGAATTAGTTTGTATAACATGTTGTTTCTTTTTCTTCTAATTAGGTGTTTTACAAACTTAATTTGATGCTTTAAATTATGAGTTTTCACTTGATTAAGCTTTGTGCAAAAGTATGAGAAGTTTTGAAGCAAAATGCTTTAATTTGGCGTCATGAACATTTCGGCCATACACTTCAATTTATTTTAGTTAGTATACTATATTGAAGTGTTTTCAAATCTTTGAGCATGATTGAATTATTATAGTTATGTGATAGTTCTTTTTGGGACCATTAAGACTTAATAAGACACTAAAAGACATTTGAAACATGTTAAGATTGAATCATGACCTATGCCTTGGAGTTTATGACATATGAACTTGTGCCTATGCACATGGACCTTGTATGGACTTGTTTAGACTATTAGGAGACCTTGAGACTTATATGAGACCTTTTAAGGTCATACCAATGCATTGGAGAACCTTGACTTGGATATAGACTTATGGATTTTGGACCTTGGACATTGGACTTGATTACACTTATAATCACATTAAGGAAATCTAAACATGAAGATCTAAGTTAAGGTCCCATTAGAAATCTCACATGAGCTATCTAGTTCCTTGCTTGAAGAGGTTTTCTAAACTTTGGTTTAATGACAAGAGTTTTAAACTATTCTTTGAACTATTATTGAGGTTTTTGATTTGCATATGAATATGATCATTGGTATATGTGAATTTCAAAATTTATGCAAGAATATGTATGTGAATCATGTGTGTCCTATGCATTTTGAACTTATGTGAATGAAGTGTTATAATACATGCTTATGTGTAATATATGATTAAGCTCCTTTTTGCTATGTATGACTAAGATTATGAGAATTTCTTACCATGAATTAAGTATGCACAATATCATGCATATGAGCGAAGATATTATCTAATTTTGGTGCAAATATAAGTTTTATGTGTGCACTGAGATATGCTCAAAATAGTTTGTGTTATGTGCACTCTTTGATAGAAATGAAACTATACACCATTTGAATGGAAATTACATATGTGCACTTGTGTCTGGATATTATATATGAACTCAATGAATAACTGAGTGTGTGAGCCTCACCGTGTAGAGGACAAGCCATGTATTTCACTAAGCGACACCGTGGGCCCCGCCTTATAGCGGATCAGGACTTGGTGATCACTAAGTCTGGCAGTGAATAAAAATGTCGCCTTGGGCCCCGTCAAGATAGTGGAAGGACTTGGTGTTCGTTATGTGAATACCTTGGGCCCCGCCAGGTTAGTGGATAAGGACGTGGTAATTCACTGATCTAACTAGGGGACGCTCTAGCAAAGCGAGCTCTCGTAGATCCAGCTTATTAATGAAGGCCCTGCAGACTTCAGCCACCAGAAAAGGAAGCAATAAAAGGATCAACAATATACTTGTGATTATTAATTTTATATATTGCTTGATTATATTACTGCTTTACTATTTTTAATATTATGACACTCTTCCATCTTGCTTAACACTAATAATAGCTAGGAATAATAATTTATTTTGTTAACGGCTATGCTTGGATATCTGTCATTTTGCTGCTCAATGTTCTAATAGTGTTTGTTTGTATGGCTTACATATTGCTGCACTCCTGCGTTTGTTCTTAGCATTCGTAGGATGAAGCAGGACTCCGCTGGGAACACCACCCTATTGGGAGACTTCTTTCACCCCTTTTTCTTTGGTGTTTCCAAATGGCACGGGTCATTCTCAATATTAAGATGGGTGTAGTCTATGAGCCTGATTTATTGAATAATAGAATTATAATGCATATTACAGATCATGTTCTTACTATTACTATAATAAATGACTAGACTCTAGTATATTGTGATGTAGCTTTGGACGCAACCTTTTTGGCACCTTCATGCAGTTTTGAGCGCTGTATATGGTCGGGTGGAGATGATTAGTATTAGTATAGGCATCTCATCCCTTTTTATATTTTGAGTTATATATTATAAACTTTTATATACACTCTATGATACAGTAGTAGTGAAGTATGTTTTCTGTATGTGATGGATGCCCTTAACTATGAAATTTTTGACTAGTATGTGATAATAATAATTTTGCCGCATAAATTATTTAACTATAAATAGTGAAATTAGTAGGAGCAATTAGCAAAAAAAATTTACTAGCGCTAAAATTAAACTAGTAAGTTTAGTAATACCTTACTAGCTAATTATTATCCAATTTAAGTAAAGGAAATTAAAATGGTATGATAATAGTTAGTAGTAGGGTGACCTGATGAGGGATAGATCTGTGTGAGGGTAAGAGAGAGTGAATCTAGCAATCACATATTGGAATGAGCTCAATCCTACAAAATGGACTATCACCGAAAATACTTGAATGTCGTTCAAAGTCAAGGGATTGCCAAGCCAATCACATGTGTTGACTCTAAGATAAAAAAGAAGAATATGAGCAATAATGTATTTCATGCATGTCTCTATTTACATATACTGTTCATATTATGCATGCTATATTTTCCTTATTATTATATTGATTCTTTTTAGTATATTTATCATGATTGCATAATTCAAATGAACCTGCTTAGAAAGGAATTTTATCATTTAAAAATAAACCTTTACTTCTTTATTTGTTGAGAATATGTTTTATCGTATTAACTTGAAGCAGCTATGTAACGTCCAAATTTTTTCAAAACTTTTAATTTACGTTGTTAATCGATTTATTTGATTTTATTAGATATGCAGAGTTAATTACAAGTCAATTATAGATTAATTAGATGTTAACTAAAGAGTTTATGATTAGGAGAAATTAAAATCAACATGCAGAAAATTTCAAAAGATTACTAGTAACATTTTGCCGATTTAAAGGAAATTAGTTGAGATTCGGTATTTTGTACTACTGGAACTGAATCAATAGAATTCTACACTGAAAACCCTAACTTGAGTGGCTAAAATTTAGCCACTCCTACCCCATGTCAGGGTGCCACATGCTGCCCAAAGGAAAGAGGAGACTTGGCTCAATCTCTATCACCAAAACCTCCACCGATCATATGCCTTAAGACACTTTTAGTCATGTGATAAAACTCAAAAATTTCCTCCTAACTCCCTCATTTTCAGCCCTTCCTCCAGCTGCTCCCTCTTCATTATTCAATACTTTTCATGGTTTTTCTGATTTGGTGGTTGATAAGGGTTTTGGTTTTACTTTCTTATTTGATGATATATTGTGTTTATGTGATGGTTTATGGCTAGATTAGTAGGTATATGTTGAGTTTGGATTAAAATTTTAGTGAAAAATCATAAGAGGAATTAACCAAAATGGATCAAGTTAAAGAACCCTAAAACTATCTGTACTGCAAAGTGTATAGCTTTACCTATAGACATCAAGATTTGATGAAATCAATTTTATATGAAATTAGACATTTAGAGCTTAAGGCCATTGGATCTGTATTAAGTGAGATATGAATTTTTGAAATTAACCTTAGATTTTTACCTCTAGTTCTAACCAGATTGGGTTATACAGGATATAACTTGCCTTATATAAGTTCAAATAGCATGCAACAAATTTTTTTAGAAAGCTAATAGATAGGTAACAAGCCATGAAAATTTCAAAACTTGATTCATTCCCTACTTTCCCTAGTAATTCACCAAAGTTGCCCTATGTCCTGACTGGGCTGAAACAAGGCAGGCCAATTTAACTAACTTTGAGAGCCTATAACTTGAGCTCTGTCCAGGCAAATGAAACAAAACTTGTTGAAAATTAAAGCTGCTCTATTAGCTTTAAAATGATATAAGCTTTAAACAAACCTAATAAGATTGCTATTTTTGATGAATTTTCACATTTTAGACCCTAATTTAATCTAACAACAGGCAGACCTAGGTTAAACTTCAATAACTCAATTTATACTTATCAAAATTTAATGGGACCAGAGAGATTAAAAACTAGACAACAATACTTCAACATATCAAAAATTCTGATTTAAATAAGTTAAATGGGAATTTTGGCATAAATTACAAAACCAAGCAGAATTGAGTGAGGTTAGCAGAAGTACCAAATTAAAGGTTTATACAATTTTGTACGTGTATGAAACTCAATGAAAGGTTGAATGTTGCAAAAATCCATATTAATACTAAAAGATTGATACATTATATGGGTTCTACCATTGTGATCGATTGTCGGTTTAAATGACACTATTCACGGGGAAATAGACTTGATCCGTTATACTGCCGAAATTCAAGCAAAATTTATACACATAGTATGATATACATGTGGACGCATATAACATTCAAGTTAATTCAATCATTTTTGTATAGTTCATAAGAACCATATGGAATCCATATTAATTAGGCCAGTCCCAGAAATAATGTTAAGAGGAATAAATCAATGGGAAAGTTAGGGAAAGTAAACTCAGAAACCTTTATAGGAATGAGCTCGATCCTGAGAAGCAGACTATTACTTAGGAGTTATGTGGCCAAAAACTCCCAGGAGACCAAGTATAGAAACTTATAAAGTATAAACTTAAGCAATAATTAAAGTGAAGTGCATTCTATTTCAATAAAATCTCGTCATTGATGCATTTATGTAGTTTACATAATCAATTTGATTTACTTGTACCATGATATCTCTTGTGACTGTTTATTTTTTCTATTACACTGCATAATATTCTGTGTAATAATTATTTTACCTTTTAAATGAGTTTCTTTATGTCTCTTACCCCTTTAAAGTAAAATAGAAGCTCGCTTCGGGCCATGTTTTCTTAAACTGGTTTAATGGGAATATAAGATCTATTATTCACTTTTTCATAATTAAATAAAAATCTGAAGTAACTGGGAATGAATATGATATCAGTTAGCATAGTTATAAGAATCCTACTAAGAATTTTACAAAACTCTCACCCTATTGTATGTATCCGCGTCCTTCTCAGACCACGGACATGGTGGCAACGACCATCCTCTTCATTGAATTTCCTGAGCTGCAGATCCATCTCGACCCAGTGATGGACTCTGTGTATATCATCGTTACCAAACATTTTCATTTGTATTTCTTTTTCTATAGAGATTTTGTTGTTCCTCTGTCTCACCCTCTATTCGATCTTGCTGCAATATGCATAGCCATTTTGTTGTATATGGCACATCCCACTCCACCTCCAACAGCAATAGCAGCTTCACCACCCAAGTAGTTTCCTCTCTCTCTTTCTCTTGAACATGATGACCCCTTAGAGGCAGCATACTCATCCTCCGGCTCGTCCTCCGGACCTAGTGATGGCTATGTCCCAGTGGAGCCTAGTATGGCTAATGGGTTCCTATCCTCATAATCTAGCTAGAGGCATCATCCACCAAGCTAACCTTAATGTACAATGTGGCTCTCTTTTGGCACTTTTATGACCTTGAGCTAGGGACTTAGTTGCTTTTATGTTCTCAAGTAGTAACTTAGATGGAATGTCCTTTCTGGACCATATAGAGCTGTACCCCAGGAATGCGGATTGGATTATTTTGTTCAACAGTCCTAACTCATCTACCCCCTTCATCAAATGCATACAAGGTTCTGAAAACCGGACTAGGCATTGAACCGGACAAGGTATTGGTTTAGCGATTCAATAATTCAGCCGATTTAACCGGAGGTTCAATTGGGATGTAACATATATATATATATATATATATATATATATATATATATATATATATATATATATATATATATATATATATATATATATATATATATATATGTTATAAGATAAATAAAAATGATTAAAAATTTTTAATCTAATAAAAATAATTTTAGAAATCAAAATCACTATATTAAGTCATCTTAACATAACCAATACAAGTAAAGTATTAAGTCCCACATTGTTTAGATTTTAAACTTTTTATTCTTAAAGCTACTATAAAACATTCAAGAAGTCCCATATTGCTTAGAGTAAAAGATTTTTACTCTTGAGACTTCTATAAATAGTATCCATGTATCATTTTTTCTTATATTTATCACCTCTAAGCTCCTTTTTAAAGAGTAAGAGATGTAGTAATTTTTGGTTTGGCCAATCAAAATGTATTTTGGCCATTTTTCATCATAATGAAGTAGTTAAGTTCACCATTGATGATTAAAAAATAATTTTGTACTTCTTTTTTCCAAAAAAAAAAATGGTCAATTGGTAAAACCAGCTCAGTTTGGCCGGTTTACTAGTTTTTGGTCAGTTTAGCCTATTCAATATTAGTTTTTTGATGCAGCGGTTCCTTAGGCATAACCGAACCGCTACTAGGCTGGATCCCGATCGGACTGGCCGGTCCTATCCAATTTTCAAAACGATGTATGTATACAAAATCTTGAGACTCTGTATACACGCACACGCACACACATGTAACGTCCGAAAAATTTTATTGTTAACAATTGAGTTGTTCGGTTTTATCGAATAAGTGAGTTTAATCAAAATTTGATTAAACATTTACTTAAAGCCAATTAAGTGGAATTTAAAAGTAAAAGATGGATTTAGATTAGGAGCATAGAAAACCCCACAGAAAATTTTCAAACTAGTTTACTGATTTAAGAGAAATGGATAAGATTTTGATATTTTAAACTGTTGGAACCAGATCAATAGAAATTTTTCTATGAGTGCCTTAGAATCAATAGCTAGGATTTAGCCAAACCACTCCCTCATGTGGCGCCTTAGAATCAATAGCTAGGATTTAGCCAAACCACTCCCTCATGTGGCGCCTTGATCAGCCATTGAGGGAGGGAAGCTAAACAAAATTTTATGACGGAGTTAAATCCACCAATCAAAGAGAAGTGCTTCCAAAAAATCTCCACCTTTTCTTTCCTTTTCTTCTTATCATTTTTGGCCACCCCCTTTGCTGAAGCTCCCTTCATTTCTCTTCTCCTCACTCTCATTTCCACTCCATTTCCATCTCTTCTTCAAGTCTCTTCACAAGTTGCTTTCATCAAAAACACTAAATCAACACAAATTCAACTAGACAAGGTAGGAAATCCTACTTCTCTTCTTACTTTCTCTGATTTGGGGCTGCATAGTGATCATGTATAACCTGAGATATTGATGTTATGTAGAGTGATGACGATGGTTTATGACTAATTTTGCATGTATGTTATGATTAAAATCGGAAATGATAGCAAATAGCTTGAAAAAGAGAGACAAACCTAGAAGCTGTTAGGGTTTTCCTCGGCGGTCCATATGGTGGAGTGTACGACTCTGCATACCGCCATTTAAATTTAATGAAGCTATTTTTATATGAAACTACACATCTAGTAGTTTTTCATACATGTAAAATATAAGGCCATTGGATTAGTATAGAATTAGTTATGAATTTTTGAAATTTAACCTGGAAATCTGGATCCTTATCCGAGCAGTATAAGTTGAGAAGGGTATAACTCACCTATACAACTCCAAATTCAGTGAACCTAAGGTTTTTTGAAAGCTAACACGTAAAAGAATATCCCACAAAAATTTCAGAACAAGACTCATTGCCATTTGTTCCCAGTGCACCAAGGAAATTGACTTAAGTCTAAATCGGGCTGAATCAGAGTAGTCCAGTAGGGTCAAGTTTCGGGACACATAACTCAAAATATACTTATGAAAATGATATAAAACTTAATTCATTTGAAAGTTTTTTCTATTAGCTTTAAGTTGATATAAATTTCGTATGATTTCATCTAGATTTCTATTTTTAGTGAATTTTTACTTATAAGAACCCAATTCTAGCTAAGAACAGGGCAGTCTGGGGTAAAATATTTATATCTTGAGTTATACAAATCAAAATGAGGTGACACGAAAAGGATTAGAAACTACACACATGAGGCTATGACATGTTCAAAAATTAGATTTAAATGAGTTGAATTGAGCTAAGAGTAGGGTATGCCAAACTCGGGTAGAACAGGGGAGAATGAATCGAAAACCCTATTGATGCTTGAATTGAAATTGTTGAATGATGCTATGAATACATACATACATATATATATATATATATATATATATATATATATATATATATATATATATATATATATATTTTCTAGTCCATATTGACTTGCAAGTTTGTACAATTGTATTGACTATCTGGCACTATTCATGGGGAATTGGACTCAATCCGTTATGCTGCCGAAATTTTGGTAAGAAGTTCATATGTTGTGTAAATTACAATAGCATGAATACATGATATTTGAAGGAATCAAGTTAGATGTGCATTCAAGTCATGATATTGAAAAGGATTCCATATCACTTGGGCCAGCCCCAGAACAAATTAAGGGGAATAGATCAGTAGGAAGGTCGGGGAAAGTAAACCTAGCAATCCTATAGAGGAACGAGCTCGGTCCTGAAAAGCGGACTATTACCCAATGACTTCCAGGGGACCAAGGATGGAAATAAGTTCTAATAGGCAAAAGCCTTCAAAGATAAGATGCATTTTTCTAATTGCACATTCATATGTACAGTGTAATGCTCCTTAATTTATTGTTCTAGATACCTATTTATTATTCTTAATACGCTATTGTTCCATTATAATTACTGTTTAATTGCATGAGTGTATCTGTTAACTAAAATTGAGTTTGTTTCAGTGTATATTTTATAAATAAGTATTTAAGTTAAAAATTACTATTGTGTCGTACTATTTGAAACTACTGAAAAACCGAAACAACTGGGAATGACAATGATAATAGATATGTAGAAACTAGGAATTCCTACTGAGAAATCTCTATTTCTCACCCTGCTATATGTTTCCGCGTCATTCTCAAACCATGGAGAATGTCGCAATCCAAGTGGTGTTCATTGAGTTCCCCGAGCTCCATATTCACCTTGACCCATTCCTGGACTCTATATATATATCTGACAGGTGTCAGTTCCATCTTTATTTCTTTTTCTAGAGAGATTTTGCCGTACCGCTTATGCACCCACTTTTTGACTCCACTGCTCCTTATATTGCCATTCCCCTTCACATAGCCCATCCATTTCCACCTCCACCAGTAGCGGCACTAGCTCCAGCTCCTATGGGCCCTCCTGCCTCACCACCACAGCAAATGCTCTCAGCCTCGATGTCAGAGGAGGATCCGTCTGAGGCAGCGAGTTCCTCTTCCTCATCCTCTGCTCTGAGCATGGGCCACCCTCCTACAGATGCCAGCATAGCGAATGGGTTTCTTTCTTCATATTCTGTTTACATAGTGGGTTTACCATAGCGATAGTAGATGTACAGAATGGGCCTCTTTTGGCAGTCTGGGTCATCGATAGATGGGTAGAAGTTAGGAGGTGTATATGGAATGTCCCATGGGGACCATCTGGGGTACTGTTCATATAGACTGGCCATTTTGTTTTGTGTTAGCGGCCTCATTTTTTTTTACCCTATATCGTTTTGACAAACTTTAAAAATAGGTGTCTATGTATATATTTATGATGTATTTTGCAGTAGTTCTGTCTTTATTGCATTTTTATTTATGTTACGTTATTTACAGCATACCAATTAACTAATATTTATTCCGCTGTCAAGCAGAAAATTTTGTCATGCAAATAGTCATCTTTATGTAGGTAACTAATAATGATACAGAAAACAGAATTTAATCAGTACTATACGTAGTCACTTACCAGATAATTTATTATGACTTAAGCATAGTACTTTATATGGTAAGGTGTTACATTTTTGGTATCAGAGCAGTTCGTCCTAATATAGGCCTAAGGATTGGACTGACTATGCTTCGCATATGCTCTGTATTCCCTAGATATTATTATGCTTTGAGTCTTGTCCATATGGACAGGATGTACGTGAGGGAGCTTGCCTAACTGTATGCTATTATTTACTAGCACACCAAACTTAGTATTGAGCCTGATCAACTCAATTACTCTTATTTTGTGTGTTCAGAACTTAATGGCTTCTGGAAGGCGAGGTAGACCGCAAACTTCCCCAGCCCAGAAGGAATCCACGGAGTTCTTGGATGCAATGCGAGAGATGGCGCACGCTATGCGTGAACAGGCAGCTACGATGACTCAAATGATGAGCCAACTAGGAAGGCAGTCAGAGGTAGATCGTAGAGGGAATCATAATGGCCCTGAAATGGATCTTGAGTACCTCAAATTTGCTGAGTTCTAGAAGGCTAACCCACCCAGCTTTAAGGGAGCCTTTAACCTAGATAAAGCAGATGAATGGGTTAAAGACATAGAAAAGATTTTCTCCATGTATTGCACAGGCTGTCAGAAGGTGACTTTTGCCACCTATATGTTAGAAACCGATGCAGAATTCTGGTGGAATGGTGCACATCAATTATTAGAAGAATCCCAGATAGATATTACTTGGAATGTATTCAAAGATGCATTCTACCAGAAGTATTTCCCTGCGTCTGTCCGCAATGCCAAGGAGTTGGAGTTCATGCACCTTCATCAAGGGAATAGTAAGATGTCAGAGTACATTACTAAATTTGAGAAGTTGTGCAAATTTTCCACCATTTATCAACGGAACCCCGATAAAGCATGGAAATGTATGAAATTTCAAGGTGGACTAAGAGAGGATATCCTTGCTACCATAGGACCAATGGAGATCAGAGACTTCCCTACTTTGGTGAACAAGTGCTGCCTAGTGGAGGACTGTAACAAGAAGTTAGTTGCTGCTAGGTCAACCGGCAATAACTTTAAGAAAGGGTTAGCTTTGCAAGGCTCGAGGTTCAAGCCTAACTTACAGCAGCAGAGAAAGTTTCAGCGGACGAGCAACAAAGGCAAGCAACCTCAAAGGCCTTTTGGGAACCAGACTTGCAACCAATGCGGCAAAAATCATGGCGACCGCCCCTGTTTGGTAGGTCAAAATGTCTGCTTTGGATATGGCAGACCAGGGCACAAAATCTATGAATGCCCTGCCAGAAATCCTCAACTGATTCCCAAGCCACAATGCCAAGGGAGGGTTTTCACTATGGATGCATAGGAGGTCAACAAGTTGGAAGATTTGATCCAAGATACGTGTGAAGTAAATGGTAAGACCTTAATCATTTTATACGATTCAGGTGCATCTCACTCTTTCATCTCTCATGATTGCATGACAGCCTTGCAGCTACCTCGTTCTGAATTACACTATGACTTGTTAGTTTCTACTCCTACAAATGAGCCCGTTAGGACTAACCATATTTGTATGAATGTCCCCTGTCAAATAGGAGCTCGAACCTTTTCGGCTAATTTAATTTGTCTTCCCTTGTCCGGACTTGACATTATTTTGGGTATGGATTGGCTCTCGGCCAACCAAGCCCTGTTAAATTGCTCTAATAAATCCATTATACTCTCCCCTATTTCATCTTCTGAATCAGTAATCCCTGTAAGTCTTTATCTATGTTCCTTAACAGTGCACCCCTGTGGGAATGGAAGTCCGGGGTATATTTTCTTATCCACCAGTATAGCAGAGGTTGATCAGGAGCTAAACAATATTCTAGTTGTTAGGGAATACCCCAATGTATTCCCCGAAGATATCCCTGAGTTCCTTCCCGAGAAAGAGATTGAGTTCACCATTGAATTAGTGCCAGGAGTGGGACCAATATCTTTAGTGCCATACTGCATTTCACCCTTGGATCTGACCGAACATAAGGGGCAGATTGAAGAACTCTTGGAAAAGAAATTTATTAGGCCAAGTGCGTCACCATGGGGAGCCCCAGTCTTGTTAGTTAAGAAGAAAGATGGAGGCATGCGATTATGTGTAGATTATAAGCAATTGAATAAGGCAACGATCAAGAACAAGTATCTGTTGCCAAGGATTGATGATCTTATGGATCAACTACAAGGGGCTACTATATTTTCCAAGATTGATCTACAGTCTGGATATCACCAGATTTGGGTTCGAGAAGAAGATATTCTGAAAACGGCGTTTCGAACTCGTTATGGACATTATGAATATACTATGATGTTCTTTGGATTGATGAATGCACTGGCAATATTCATGGATTACATGAATCAAATATTCAGGCCATATCTTGATAAATTTGTGGTGGTGTTCATTAATGACATACTTATCTATTCGAAGATGGAATAGGAGCACGCGAAACATTTGCGAGTAGTTCTACAAATTCTAAGAGAGAAGAAACTTTACGCCAAGCTATCCAAATGTGAATTTTGGATGAAAGAAGTAAAATTTCTCGGCCATGTGGTATCCCGTGGGGGAATTTCAGTGGATCCCAGTAAGGTAGAAGCAGTATTAAACTGGGAACGATTAACGACAGTTACGGAAGTCAGGAGCTTCTTAGGGTTGCAGGATACTACAGGAGATTTGTTAAGAACTTCTCTCAAATAGCCCTACCCTTAACAAAGTTAACCAGGAAGAACGCCCCATTTGAATAGACACCCAAGTGCGAGCAGAGATTCCAAGGATTAAAGGAAAAGTTGACAACAGCCCCAATACTTATTTTACTGGATTCTCATGGACCGTTCGAAGTGTACTGTGATACTTCTAAGAAAGGATTAGGGTGCGTGTTAATGCAGAACAGGAACGTCATGGCCTATGCTTCCAGGCAATTAAAAACTCATGAAAGAAACTATCCAACACATGACTTCGAGCTAGCAGCAATAGTGTTTGCCTTGAAAATGTGGAGACACTATCTCTACGGAATGAAGTTTGAAGTATTTTTTGATCACAAAAGCTTGAAATACCTTTTTAATCAGAAGGAATTGAACATGAGGTAGCGAAGGTGGATGGAGTTTCTTAAAGATTACGAGTTCGACCTGAAGTACCATCCAGGCAAGGCAAACATGGTAGCAGACGCCCTAAGTAGAAAATCCTTGACAGTGGCATGGATAATGATCAAAGAAGCGAAACTTATAGAAAATTTCCGAACCCTCAACTTGGGAATCTTTGTAACCCCTAGTGCCATTCAATTACACCAACTTAAGATAAGTAGTACTTTGAAAGACCAAATCGAGCAAGCACAACAAGGAAATTATGACTTCCAGCATACAGTGCGATTGGTACAATCTGGCAAGCTAGCAGGATTTTCTCAGGATGCAGAAGGAATATGGCGATATCATGGGAGGATATGTGTACCTAAGGAGGACAACCTCAGGAAGAAGGTCTTGGAGGAAGCCCATAAGAGTGAGTTCACTATACATCCTGGCATTACCAAAATGTATCAAGATCTCAAGAAGATGTTTTGGTGGCCAGGCCTTAAAACAAATGTCGCAAATTTTGTGAATAAATGTCTAACTTGCCATAAGGTAAAAATAGAGCATCAAAAGCTGGCAGGGACATTACAACCCTTAGAGATTCCAAAATGGAACTGGGAGTACATTTCTATGGATTTCATGATGGGCTTACTAAGAACCCCCTCAGGATATGATGTTATATGGGTCATAGTGGATAGACTAACCAAGTCTGCTCACCTTTTATCCATTCGAGTGAATTCTCCCCTAGAGAAGTTGGCTCAACTGTATATTCAAGAGGTGGTACGGTTATATGGTATCCCTTCAACAATCATTTTTGATCGAAATCCAAGGTTCACCTCACGGTTTTGGGGAGCGCTCCAAAAGACGTTTGGTACTAGGCTATGTCTAATTACTGCATATCATCCGCAATCGGATGGTCAAACAAAACGAACAATTCAAACTTTGGAAGATATGTTGAGAGCATACATTCTGGAACAACGGGGGAATTGGGATCGATACTTACCGTTAGCCGAGTTTGCATACAACAACAGTTGCCATGCTAGCATCGGCTTGGCTCCATATGAGGCTTTATATGGACGAAAGTGTCAATCTCCCCTATATTGGTATGAACCAGAAGAACAAAGTCTGTTGGGTCCGGAATTAGTTAGATAAACTACAGAGCAAATCAAAAGAATCCGTAGCAAAATACTTGCAGCTCAGAGTCGTCAAAAGAGCTATGCAGATGTCAGGAGAAAACCCTTAGAGTTTCAAGAAAGAGACCACGTATTTCTAAAAATCACTCCCACAACTGGAGTAGGTAGAGCCATTAAAGTCAAAAAGCTAAGCCCTCGCTTTATAGGTCCCTTTCAAATTTTAAAGCAAATTGGGCCAGTTGCATATCAAGTTGTCTTGCCTCCGCATCTATAAAATCTTCATGATGTTTTCCATGTTTCTCAACTCAAAAAATACTAGCCTGATCCTGCTCACTTTTTGGAACCGGAATCAATCCAGTTAAGGGATGACTTAACTTTTCATGTGCCCCTAGCACGAATAGTGGATAGGAGCATCAAACACCTTCGGAACAAAGCCGTACAACTAGTGAAGGTGGCATGGGGACATGAAGACTCAGCAGATTGTATGTGGGAGTTAGAATCTGATATGAGGAAGGAGCATCCCGAATTATTCTTAGGTACTAAATTTTGAGGACAAAATTTTTTTTTAGGAGGGTAGAAATGTAACGTCTGAAAAATTTTATCGTTAACAACTGAGTTGTTCAGTTTTATCAAATAAGTGAGTTTAATCAGAATTTTATTAAACATTTACTTAAAGCCAATTAAGTGAGATTTAAAAGAATTAGGCTTGATGGAATTAGATTAGGAGCATTGAAAACCCAATAGAAAATTTTCAAACCAGTTTACCGATTTAAGAGAAATCGAGAAGATTTCAGTATTTTCAACTGTCAGAACCGGGCTAATAAAAATTTTTCTATGAGTGCCCTAGAATCAATGGCTAGGATTTAGCCAAATCACTCCTTCATGTGGCGCCTTGATCAGCCATTGAGGGATGGAAGCTAAACAAAATTTTATGATGAAGTTAAATCCACCAATCAAAGAGAAGTGTTTCCAAAAAATTTCCACCTTTTCTTTCCTTTTCTTCTTATCATTTTCGGCCACCCCCTTTGCTGAAGCTCCCTTCATTTCTCTTCTCCTCACTCTCATCTCTACTCCATTTCCATCTCTTCTTCAAGTCTCATCACAAGTTGCTTTCATCAAAGACACTAAATCAACACAAATTCAACTAGACAAGGTAGAAAATCCCACTTCTCTTCTTACTTTCTCTGATTTGGGGCTGCATGGTGATCATGTATAACCTGAGATATTGATGTTATGTAGAGTGATGATGATGGTTTATGACTAATTTTGCATGTATGTTGTGATTAAAATCAGAATTAATAGCAAATAGCTTGAAGAAGGGAGACAAACCTAGAAGCTGTTAGGGTTTTCCTCGGCAGTCCGTACGGCAGAGTATACGACTCCACATACCGCCATTTAAATTTGATGAAACCATTTTTATATGAAACTAGACATCTAGGGGCTTTTCATATAAAATATAAGGTCATTGGATTAGTATATAATTAGTTGTGAATTTTTGAAGTTTGACCTGGAAATCTGGATCCTTATCCGGGCAGTATGAGTTGAGAAGGGTACAACTCACCCTATACAACTCCAAATTGAGTGAACCTAAGGTTGTTTGAAAGCTAACATGTAAGGGAATATCCCACAAAAATTTCAGAACAAGACTCATAGTGCACCAAGGAATTTGACTTAAGTCTAAACCGGCCTGAATCAGGGTAGTCCAGTAGGGTCAAGTTTCAGGACACATAACTCAAAATATACTTATGAAAATGACATAAAACTTAATTCATTTGAAAGCTTGATCTGTTATATAAATTTTGTATGATTTTATCTAGATTTCTATTTTTAGTAAATTTTTACTTATAAGAACCTAATTCTGGCTAAGAACAGGGCAGTCTGAGGTAAAATATTTATATCTTGGGTTATACAAATCAAAATGAGGTGGGACTAAAAGGATTAGAAACTAGATACATGAGGCTATGACATATCCAAAAATTAGATTTAAATGAGTTGAATTGAGCTAAGGGTGTGGTATGTCAAACTCAGGCAGAATAGGGGAGAATAAACCGAAAACTCTATTGATGCTTGAATTGAAATTGTTGAATGATATATATATATATATATATTTGCTGGTCCATATTGACTTGCAATTTTGTACAATTGTATTGGTTGTCTGGCACTATTCATGGGGAAGCAGACTCGATCCGTTATGCTATCGAAATTTTGATAAGAAGTTCATATGTTGTGTAAATTACAATAGCATGAATACATGATATTTGAAAGAATCAAGTTAGATGTGCATTCAAGTCATGATATTGAAAAGGATTCCATATCACTTGGGCCAGGCCCAAGACAAATTAAGGGGAATAGATCAGTAGGAAGGTCGGGGAAAGTAAAGCCGGCAATCCTGTACAGGAACGAGCTCGGTCCTGAAAAGCAGACTATTACCTAGGAGTATATGGCAGGGGACCAAGGATGGAAATAAGTTCTAATAGGCGAAAGCCGTCAAAGATAAGATGCATTTTCTAATTGCACATTCATATGTACAGTAAAATGCTCCTTAATTTATTGATCTAGATACCTGTTTATTATTCTTAATACGATATTGTTCCATTATAATTACTGTTTAATTGCATTAGTGTATCTGTTAACTAAAATTGAGTTTGTTTCGGTGTATGTTTTATAAATAAGTATTTAAGTTAAATATTACTATTGTGTCGTACTATTTGAAACTACTCAAAAACCAAAACAACTAGAAATGACAGTGATGATAGATATGTAGAAACTAGGAATTCCTATTGAGAAATCTCTATTTCTCACCCTGCTATATGTTTCTGCATCATTCTCAGACCATGGAGAATGCTGCAATTGGAGTGGTGTTCATTGAGTTCCCTGAGCTCCATATTCACCTTGACCCATTCCTGGACTCTGTATATATATCCAGAAGGTGTCAGTTCCGTCTTTATTTTGTTTTCCATAGAGATTTTGCCGTACCGCTTATGCACCCACTTTTTGACCCCGCTGTCCCTTATATTGCCATTCCCCTTCACATGGCCCATCCATTTCCATCTCCACTAGCAGCGGCACCAGCAGTGGCACCAGCTCCAACTCCTATGGCCCCTTCTGTCTCACCGCCACAGTAGATGCTCTCAACCTCAATGTCAGAGGAGGATCCATCTAAGGTAGCGAGTTCCTCTTCCTCATCCCCTGCTCTGAGCGTGGGCCACCCTCCTGCAAACGCTAGCATGGTGAGTAGGTTTCTTTCTTCAGATTTCGTTCACATAGTGGGTTTACCATAGCGGTAGTAGATATACAGAATGACCCTCTTTTGGCAGTCTAGGTCATGGATAGATGGATAGAAGTTAGAAGGTGTACATGGAATGTCCCATCGGGACCAACTAGAGTACTATTCATAGAGACTAGCCGTTTTTTTTGTGTTAGCAGCCTCATTTTTTTTACCCTGTATTGTTTTGACAAACTTTGAAAACAGATGTCTATGTATATATTTATGATACATTTTACAGTAGTTCTGTCTTTATTGCATTTTTATTTATGTTATGTTATTTACAGCATACCAATTAACTAATATTTATTCCGCCGTCAAGCAGAAAATTTTGTTATGCGAATAGTTATCCTTATGTGTGTAACTAATAATGATACAAAAAACAAAATTTAATCAATACTACACATAATCACTTATCAGATAATTTATTATGACTTAAGCATAGTACTTTGTCTAGTAAGGTGTTACATCACACACACGCACACATGCGCACACATGCACATACTCACACACACATACATACATACATACATATATAGACACACACACACATACACATACACACACACACACACACACACACACATATATATATATAGGGAGCATATCACATGAGAGGAGTGGTTTATTATGAGAGTGAGAAGAGCAAATCTTGACCATTGGATCTTACATGAATGGTCAAGATTAAAACATAAAGTCACATGACTTTTTTAAGTAATCATGTGACCTTTCAACAACTTTAAATCTTGACCATTCATATATGGTTATATGGCCTAGATTTGCTTTTCTCACTCTCATAATAAACCACTCTTCTCATGTGATACGCTCCCTATATATATATATTGCTTAGTTATTTAACATTTTCATAACCCTATGTCTATACAATATTTATGTACGACACAATCACGATTTCTATCTAGTTAATAACCTCATCTGAATTTAAAAATTTGATCAATTAAGTTAATAAAATGAGGTAAAACAAAGGAAGAAGAGTACTTGCACGTGACATAACTATGAAGAAAAATATTATGACTTAAGCATAGTATTAATCTTACTAGGGTGTTACAAGCTAGGGATGATCATGATGAAATCACATACAGTAATCTAGGATTCCCTACTAGGAATTTACATTCTCATGTCCATTTCTTTTTGTATCATCCTTAGACACTATCGATGGCATCCATATTAATTTTCCTCGAGACTCTTGATTAGACTTGGCACCATGAACCAGCTTTAGACTCAATATACCTACTTAGCCATGCAGCTATTAGGATGTACATATTTTCAGCCATCTGTTGCTTGCCGCTATGCTCAGCCCACAGTTTGGCATAGAGTTTCCATTTAACAGAGTCCCATTGCATGTAGTTCATCCACCTTATCCTTCACCTTCACCCCCATCATCACCATCCACTGAGACAAGCCCATCAAAGGACAACTTTTCCTCTTGATCTTATAGGGGAGGCCAAGAAGTGCTAGAACTTGTACTAGAGGGTTTTGCTGCCGTGGAGAATGGATTCTATACCTCGTGATGGAGACATTGTAGATACTCTAGGTCACTTTCACTAACAAACCCACACTCCCCTACAGAAAATTGTGCATATATTGTTGACAGCCCACTAACTATTCATGTACCTTTTGTGGTCTTTTGAAATGGTTTTGAGCCACAGATACAGTTAGGGGCTTTTAATATTATAGTTAACATAGAATGTACTAGTATCCTAGTTTGATAAAAATGGGACTATAACAAATATGAGCTCACTATTGTACATATTTACCATAAGAGTAGTTCTAGTACTGTGGACTTATGCCATGATACACGAGGTTAGTTTACTATGCACACACATACACACAAAATTAGTAGCAACTTTTAATTATAATATTATGACATAGGTATGATCTTATGATTAGAAGGGTGTTAAATAAGGAACACCTTGCTTCCTCTTCTGAGTGCATGTTTGGTTGCATGTTTAGAGGTGTCAAATAGAGGTTGATGTAACATCCACTGCGAGTTCTGACCTCATCTTCAAGTTTCCATGATTTCCGACTTCCGACTTCATCTTCAAGTTTCAAATATAATGGACATTATTTCCGACTTCATCCTCGAATTTCAAATAAAACGGGGCAATTTCCGATTTCTGACTTATCCTTTAAGGTCCGAACAAAATGGACGTGATTACTGATGTCCAAGTTTATTTAAGTTCTGATCTCTGAACTTAATTCAAGAGCACTTTCATTTCTATTGATATTCCTGAGTTTGAGTTTGTGACCAACCTTTGAGATTGATCCTGGACTAAGTTTTAGCATTACATGTGAGAATTTTTAAGTGTCTTAGTTCTTGATTTCTGATATGCGGGTATAAGGTTTTATGTTCTGGTACTAACTTCCAAGTTTATGTAACATCCCCGACTTCTGAGTTTAAGTCTTTTACGTTTCATAGTCTTGTCTTTGACTGCCGATTTTAAGGTGATTTGTTTGCTGAGATCTCCAATCTCCGACGTTATTTTTCAAAGAAAGCAGACACGATTTCTGATCTAATAATATATTTCCAAGTAACTTGAGTTCCTATATTGGAATTAATCTTCGAGTTCAAATAAGATGGACATGAGCTCTGACTTTACGCAGAATGGATACGAGTTCCGAGTTCAGACAGAGTGCAAACGAGTTCTCATTTTGCTTGGAGGATAATGAAGCCACATTGAGCCACAAAAAGAAGGAAGCATGGCTAGAAATCAACCATAAGAAATTCAGCCAATCAACACTCACAATTCCAACTACCCTCTTTATGTTTAAATCAGATTTTTCTTTCTTCATTCAGCTGACTTACACGCCCTCTCTTTACTTCAGTCTCTTTTTCTTTTCACATTTTCCTCTTCTCTTCTCTTCTCAAACAACCTCCAACACTTAGCAAAACAACACACAAAGAGGTAGGGGTTTAATTTTGATTCTTGTTATTCTGATTGTGGGTGGCTGATTCTTAGCTTTATTTTCTTACTTCTTAATATGATTGATGAATGAATATGAAGATTTTTGGCTGGTTGTTAGCTGTTTGTAGATTTAAATCTGATTGATTAAGCAATAGGAAAGGGTGAGAATAAGTAGATATGAAGGGCTAGAAAACCAAATTCCCCTGACAGTCTGTATGGCAGAATGTATGGCTCTATCTACAGCCAATTAAATCTAATGAGACTATTTTTATATGAAACTAGACATTTAGGGCTTTCCATACATAGATCACACAAGACCATGGGATTAGTATTGAGCGAGATATGAATTTTGGAAACTTGACCTAGATTGTAGAGATTGATATTAGGTAGACTAGGTTTTTTAGGGCATAACATGCTCTATACAACTTGGAATTGGATGAAACAAACTTTGTTAGAAAGCTTACACATAGGAGAACATCCCATAAAAATTTTCAAGTTAGATATAGTCCTATTTGCTCCCAGTGGTTCAAAGAAGTTGCCTAATATCCAAACCGGGCCAAAATAAGATAGTTCAAGAAGTTCAAATCTCGGGGCTTATAACTTAAGCCCTACTAAAGCAAATGAAATGAAACCTTTTGCAAATGAAAGCTTATTCTGTTAGCTTTAATATGACACCAATTTCATATGATTTAAGATGGTTTTCGATTTTTAGTGAATTTTTATTTTTAGATGTGAAATTCTGGCTAGCTGCAAGGCAGGCCAGAATAAAACTTGAATATCTTGAGCTATACAATTCAAAATGAGATGGGACCAACGAGGCTAGAAAATAGACACATAACACTCTAATATATTCAAAATTGAGGTTCAGATGAGTTGAAATGAAGTTATGGCCTGATTTACAAAAATCGGGTTGAATGCAAGTATTGAGATAGCAACTATGTAGACAGCAACTATGTTTTTAATTACAATGATTATGCCATGAATTTGATATGTGAAATATGAATAAAATCTTATGAGATTTTTGAGAATTTGGTGTTCTAATTACTAGTACTATTCATGAGGAAACGGACACATTCCGTTATGTTGCCGAAACTTCGGTAAGTTTTGTGCATGAGCTATAATATATATTGAGATCCATGTGCATTTTGCATGAGGTTCACAAAGGTTATGTTATGATAAACATAAAGATTATGTTATGATGAGCATAAAGATTATGTTATGATGAAAGTTTCATAATGCTTGGGCTAACCCCGAATTAAAGTTAAGCGGAATAGATCGGTGGAAAGGTCGAGAAAAGTAAATCCGGCATTCTTGTATAGGAACGAGCTTGATCTTGATAAGCAGACTACTACCCAAGAGTCTAAAATGGCCAAGAACTCTCAGGGGACCAAGAAATGGAAAAGTTTATGAAGATAAGTTCAAGAATGAGATTTTGCATAGTTGCATTGAATAGTCAATATATGCTGATTTCAGTTTGACTGCTATATTTATTTATTACTGTAAGTTTATTTATCCTGCTCATTATTCTGTGTATTACTGTTAATAGTTTAAATTGTGCTGACACTGTCCTAAGTAAAACTGAACCTTTCCTCGGGCCAGACGCTTTCTTAAACTTATTAAATATGGATAGTTCAACTTGATCCCATGTTTTCAAAATTAAACAAAAGCCGAGGTAACCGAGAATGAATGCGACATCAGTTAAATACCATATATGACCTCTACTAAGAATTTCTTCAAATTCTCACCCCGCTTTGTATTTCCGCATCATTCTCAGATACTAGTGATGGATTCAATCGCTACCCTTTTTATTGAGATTCCCAACCTACAGCTCCACCATGATCCTTTCATGGATTCACTGTACATAGTCGATTCCTGCAATTTCCGTCCCTACCTGTTCAGAAACAGGAATTTTACTGTTCCCCTGTTGCATCCTGCTTTTGACCCTGCCACTTCATATTTTGCATTCCCGTTGCATATGGCACACCCTCCTCCAAAGACCTCCGGACTGAAGCACTGCTGCACTGCCGCCTCCGCCCGAGTCACCTCCACAGATGGTTCGAGACATCCCACTTAGCTTCGAGAGCGATCCCTCGGAGGCTGCCGGCTCATCCTCCTCCTCCTTTGGACCTAACATGGACTACTCCCCAACCAAGCTTGGTGTGGCCAACGGCTACCTGACGGAGCAGGTCCTAGCCATGGGTGACATTGTATAGTATGATTCTTTTTTGGCAGTATAGTATTGAGCCATAGACTTGGATCAACTAGTCATCGAAGGACCTTGTAGGTTTATTTTGATTGACATGAGCCCTATATTCTTTTTGTTACACCGGCCCCACTTTTGTATCCTCTTTTTTATCTGTACATAATCTGAAGCGTTGGCTTCTACTATATATATATATATATATAGTTGATGATATATTACTGATTCTTATCTTTCCTATCATGTTTTATTAAATTGTGTTATGCTCTGTGACATTGGTCACGTTTGTCATATATAGCGCGTCGTTTTGCCTGTTTCAGAAAGAAAATAGAAGGAGAAAAAAAAATAAAAGGAACATGACATGGTAAGAGATTAGCAAGCAGAATAACAATATGGTGACACAATCTACTTAATTTCATGCTATTACTTAAGCATAATATTAAATTGGTAGGGTGTTATAGTTGAAACACCCAACATCAATTTTGAATACATTTCATCTAGTTTGTTTTCCCGTTTGATTCCTTTCAAACGGGATTAGCATACTCAAAATCAATTTTGACTAGAAGTAACTTTATGTTGTTTTTGTAGTGAAACTTCCACATTAATGATGGAAATTAATTTTTTAATTTTATCAAGATTATTTTTTAGATTAAACTATCAAATATAAATATTTTTAACTAAAATTAATTTTGACAAAATTAGTTCTATTAGAAATAAATTTTACAAACATAGAACCAAATGTATACTTTGACTGGTGTTCTTAATTTCTTTTTAATCCATGTTGGTGTTTGTCATTTTATTTCCTTGTAATAGGCACGTGATTTTTTTATATTTTTTTATATTTTTAATGAATTATTCGGATTTATTAAATTTTAAACTCGATTGTTTCTAATTACGATGAATTTTGTATTTTTATTGTCCCTTTTAAAAAGTTTTGGTTTTTTCTAGAATACGTTTTATTTATATTAATGGTGTTGCAAATAATGAAGAGTTTTATATTTACCTTAAGAGGATCTGCAATATAGTCTACAAATTATAATACATTTTTCTTGTTAGGTTTTATTATTAAAGATATTTACTCATCAATAATTTTTTAATAACAAACAAAACTATAAATTGTTGATTCAGACTGTAAAAATACATCTATTTATTATTTTTTAAATCTCATATATCTTTATAATTTATAATAACTATTTTATAATAACATTTCTTTTCGTATGACACAGAACATTGATAATAATTAATAATAATAAAAATAATAATAGTAGTAGTGCTAAATTGAAAACTCCATCACGCGTTCGCACCGAGTAGTTGAATTTAATTCAAATAATAAAAAAGTAAAACGAAAATAAGGAAAAAATACCTCATTGGCAGGCGTGAAAGAAATAGCACCGCCCAATTGGTCCACTCTCTATTGCGGGTCCCACTTCACTGCAACTTTTCTTCCTGCCACCGTCAAATCGCGGTTGCAACCCACGTTATCATACTCCCCAATTCAATTCCAGCGGTAGATGGAATATTCCCAAAACTCCAGCGAATCTCCCTCGCAGCTTAAGGCCATAAACACAAACACACAAAACTGAGAAGCGCTCTCTCTCTCTCTCTCTCTCTCTCTCTCTCTCATATTTCCTCACCGTCACGTCACGTCAAGTCGCCCTCTTTCTGCCGAGGTTACTGTTTCAAAGGGCAACGCATTTCTTTTTATCTCTCCTCTCAATCAAATTCAAATTTACATCCAATCTTTCACTACTCAAGCCCGCTTTTTGCCTTTCTTCGGGATCTACATTTTCTCCATTGAGTCCCTGCTTCAAATTCCGCCTACAATTTTTCGCACCCCTTTTCCTGTGATACCTGCAAAAAGAGGGATACAAGAGTTTGCCTTCGGTTCCCCATTGGCCCCAATTCCAATTTCCCCTTCACCATGTTTTCCGTGAGACTATTCCTGATCTTTTCCCTGTTCTCCATTGCCTTCTCCAACGAAAACATCAATTCCCATGATCATCATCTCCTTCCGAGGCCGCTGATCGTAGAGTACCCGGCCTTCGAGGAGGAGGTGATTCTGAGGTGCACGAGCTGGAGGTTTGCGGTGGAAGCCAACAACGTTGGCCCCTGGAAGACCATTCCGCAAGAATGCGCGGAGTACGTGAAGGAATACATGACGGGGAGGGGCTATGTTGTTGACCTGGAAACAGTTTCCAGGAAGGCTGGGGAGTATGCCAAGAGCGTGCAACTGGCTGGTGATGGCATGGACGCGTGGATTTTCGACATTGATGAGACCCTCCTCTCCAATCTGCCCTACTATGCTGCACATGGATATGGGTAAATTCGAAAAATGCATCCTTTTTTTTCTTTTTGGCGAAATGTTATGATTTTAATGCTGCTGTAGAGACCGCCATTTCACTTGAAAGTAGCGTTTGTGCGGAAATCAAATGAAACCAAATGTATGCTTAATAATGGCTAATTCTGTTTGGATAATGTTGGGGTCTATTTTTGGGCATGGATAAAGATGCAAAGGGGGCGTTGTTGGTTATTGCTTAATTGTTGCACAAAAATAGCTTTTAAGCCAGAAGTCCTGTATTGATCATTTTAAGGGACACTCGATATTCGTATTCTTTTCTTAAGCACTGTTTATCTGTTTAGTTGTTAAATATTTATTGATGTTGGACTTCGAACATTTATTTTGAGATTATACAGCCGATAGATGTTTTGCAAACATTCGGGACACCATAGCAACTTTTTCCTCATCGTGATTTGAAGTTCTATTATGTTGTGAATTGTGATAAAAAAATTTAGAATTCTTGAGCGAGTGGAGTTACTGGTGTTTTTTTCTTTTTATTCTTTTGAAATTAATGGGAATTTCTCTAAAGTTTATTATCGATGTCAGATAGACTTGTGTTTGATGTTAAGCTCTTTATATGAGCTTGCAGGTTGGAGGTTTTTGATCATGAGGAGTTCAACAAATGGGTGGAGGAGGCTGTGGCCCCAGCCATAGAACCCAGTTTAAAACTCTATGAAGATGTTTTGAATCTGGGGTTTAAGGTTATTCTACTGACTGGACGGAGTGAAAGGCACAGGAGTGTTACTGTTGATAATTTAATCAATGCCGGGTTTCGCGATTGGCACCAGCTCGTACTAAGGTAATTCCTAACAAAAATTTATTAACGTGAGGACAGCAATTGAAATTTATCACCTTAATTGAAATGATAAAATAGGATATAATTGAAGTGCATATTTATTATATTATTTTTTAATATCAAATTCATTAGGTTAGGAATTGTAAATCAGATTTATTTTGATTTGATTTATTTTTGGATTTTTTAAACAATTGAGTTCTATTTAGAGTTTAATTTCATACTATTAGTCGATTCTAAATTAAAAAATTAAATTTAATTTCTTGAATGAATTTAAATCCATAAGTTTCCAAATAGCTGTATATGTTAAATGCTGAGACATTGGATTCTGCCGTCAGTTCTGCTTTACATGATTGCATAAGTTAGAGTATGTTTGCTTCCGTTTTTTAAAAAAAGTGATTATAAAATTTAAATTTTATATATAATTAAAAAAATTGATAACTGATTTTTTTTATAAGTTACTCTTTTCAACTTCCAAAAAATTAAAACCAGATTTTTTTGAAAATTTGATTATTTTTAAAAAATTATCAAAATATATGAAAACCAATTTTTTTAATGAAAAAGATGATTTGTTGCTAAGAAAATACAAACAAACGCACTCTTAATCCATATGTATTGTAGATAAATTTTGGTATTGTGTTTAAATCACCAGATCATTAAGATATGTTATGTAGGTTCTGCCAGGAGCTGCTGTTCTTGTTGTTATCAGTTTTTTATGGCTTAGTTTGTTGTTGTGGTTAAGTAAAGATTTCGTGTGGTTAAGTAAAGAATATCCTGAAATGATGACAGTAACATTTCTTCTATGATTTAACAGTATAATGATAAATATATAGGTTTTCCGTCGACTATTCTATGTCCGGGTGTGCTTAATGCTCTTTTGAAAAAGAACATATTTTGGATATTGTAAAAGCAATGTTGGATGGCCAAGAAAACACCATCGAAAGATGAACTCTGCCTTGGTTCATTTTAGGAGGAATCTTGGAAAAGACACATTGACTTTAGCCTCCACGTCTGGATAGCAGAATTTGCTTAACCGAAATCATTTTGGCATTTGTGTTTCAAAATATTATAGAAGTATTAAAAGTTGTCATTGTTTTTTTAATATAAGTCTTTTTGTTTAAAAAAAAAATCGTTCTCTAGGTGACAGAACACAGTGTAGGCAAAATAAAGCAAGATGATACAATAAATAGTACTAGGAATAATTGGAGGGAGTTCAGTAAAGACGATAAAGCAAGATGATACAATAAATAGTACTAGGAATAATTGGAGGGAGTTCAGTAAAGACGGACTAGCAATGGTGAATAAAAATTTGAATTAAGATAGTTAGTTCAGGGCTGTGCTCTAGAAAATGTGAAATGCAGGAAGAAACTTTATGGGACAACTTCTATCAAAATTTCAATTGTGGATTGCACAAATATTTCAAGCAGCGTGGTTAGTGGTTAATAGAATTTAGTTGTACAATATTTTCATGCACGTTGGCAACACATGGCCATTGTATATCTATAATCTTTACCCAAGAGGATTTTTAATTTTCCATGCTACAATAATTGAAGTTTCTTCTTTATTATTTTTTTCTTTTTGTAATGGTGCAATAATTGAAGGAGAATAAGCTTTATGCCTTTATTCAATTACAGTATATGATATTAACATTCCTTTCACAATTAATTTCCTTGCTAAGACACTCATTTTCAGAATTTCAGAATTCCTTAACCTTTCCTGTTGTTCTGTGCTGGCATAGATCTTTAGTCAGTTCTTTATGGATTGGTTAATGTTGTGAAATTTTGTTAAAGTGGACTGATGGATAGTTGCATTCATGCGTGTATTCCTGAAATTTAGCTTTCTGTATATGGAACTTTGAACCTCAGTTTAGAGCAAGTTTGAAGACCTGGTATTAATTAAATCTGTCATTTCCCTCTACTAGGTTTGTATTAACTACAATTTTTCTGAAAAACAACACATGGGAAATAGATGCCTTGGACTCACAGTTTCATAATTCAATTTAATATAAGCAGTTTATACAGTACACAAGGCAATTTACCCTTTTTTATACCCAGGTACTGTATGTGGTGTTTTGATTACCCAATTTAATAACTGCATCAGAGTGCCCTAATCATCTGGAGTCTTGTTCTCCATTTTTTGGCTCAAAAGCCAATTGCAGTTGGCTTGGGCGTAGCCCTATAGTTTATGGTTTATGTTTAAAAGATCCTAACCTCTTTTTGGTAGAGTCATTAAAATTTTGACTTGTTCAATTAATCAGTTAATTTATTTCCTCACTTTCACTTTTTCCTTCTCCATAAAAGCTTCTACATAGCGAAGTTTTTCTTGTACATGTGATCATACACACTCTTAGGATCATCATACTTGTATTCTGCTCTCTGAAGCAATATATCTTCTGAATATTCTGAACCTGTTATGTTACAATGTTCAGAGCTCCAGATGACCAAGGGAAACTAGCTACAATTTACAAGTCAGAGAAAAGGAGCGAGATGCAGAAAGATGGGTTCAGGATTCTTGGAAACTCTGGTGACCAGTGGAGTGACTTATTGGGTTCTTCAATATCTGTTCGCTCCTTCAAGCTTCCAAATCCGATGTACTACATCTCTTAGTAGTGGTTCATTGATTTGCAAATGAATAAAATAATGGCTGTCTGAATTGTACATAACAAAGCGAGCAATTCATATACTGCAATTGGCTTAACTCTCGTATATGCTGACTCAGATAATCCTATATTTTTAAAGCTAATATGTACCATGTGTTAGTTTTTAACATTAACATCATCGGGCATAATTTTCTTAATACACAAAGCGGGTATGCCTGACACCACATAGTATAGTATGCGTTGGGACAGATTAAAAGCGCTAGGCTCTTTGCTAACAGCTTTGGCTTTGGTTCCTTTGGGTATATTTGTGAGTTTTAATTTTGGAGAGGAAGAGAGGGAAGGAAAGGGGATTGAAGAGAAATGGTTCACAGCTATTCTTCAAACCCCTTCTCTTTTCCCCTTTAACCATCTCACAGAGAAACCTTTAATGTCTAGTCCAAAAATCTATCGCAATTTGTTTCTGCATAATTCCACGAGCCTATGTAAGTGAAAGTTCCATGCCTGGTGGATCTAAGGGGCCCATATAGCTTACAACTCCCATGTAGCTAACTATACTGCCTTGTCTATGTTGGATCAAAATGATGACTAGTTCAATTCCAAGTCTAAAGGCTTGGTCATTTGTTATCAGTCCTTTATCTTTATAATTTCTCCTACAATCCAACTTTCTTTATTTTTTTTTTAATTTTCTTCCACTTCTCATATTACCGGAGTCTCAATGCCAAAGCTCATAGTTACTAATTTATGCCAGCTGGCTTACGTATTAGTTAGTAAGCAACTAACCAAATTCTGTTAGAAGGATGGTTAGATATTAACACTAGTTAGGAAGTTTGGTTAGCTTATAACCATGTGTATATATACTTTGTAATTGACTCTTTTCTAGTTACGAGATTCATTTTCATCAAATTGTAAAATCTGTTATGGTATCAGTTGAATGCTTTGAGTGCTCCTCTCTCTGATCCTAGGTGTCTATGCCTCTCACCCTTTCCTTCTCTCGTTCACGCTCTCCTTTGTCTCGCCGTGGATGCTCTCTCTTCCTGTGCTCCTTTTCTATCACCACCGTTTGTTGCACCATTGTTGTTGGTGGTTGAGAACATCCAAGATCCTTCAAGCATCTATTTCCTACCTTCAAATCAAAATCCTTCTCTTGTTATTGTTTCTACTCTTTTGAATGACTCAAATTGCCATATTTGGGCTCATGCGATGTGAATGAGTCATGAACAACCTCCAATTCATTATTGGCTCAATTTGCATGCCTCTTGTATCTAGTCCCTTGTTCTGTACTAGCAATGATGTGTAACATCCCCACTTTAGTGAACCGAATGTGATGGAAACTTTGAATTAATTCCCTTAAGCAGTATGAGAATTTCTCAGGCAGCGCTATGCCATGACGATCCTCACACTTGGAATTATAGGGTAGTGTAACACTACCGTTGAAAATATGGCACTGCCATATGTTAAAAATTATGAAATGATAAAAGTGCCCCTATAAATTTTTATTAATTACAAAAATACCCACGATTTTTAGAAATCATATTGTTGACCCTAAAGAATTATTTCCATAATAATCCTAGAACTTTTCATAAAATGACATTTATATCCCAACATTGGTAGAATTAGCAAAATGGGGTTTTAAGTGGAGCAGAATCACGTGGCGAAACTGTAGAAGTTTAAATCTCTACTGATTGGGCCATGGAGGCAGTATAACACCTTACTAATTTAATGTTATGCTTAAGTTGTAGCATGAAATTAGGTAGTCTGTGTTACCGTGTTAATATTCTGCTTAAATCTCATGATTAGTATCACTAAATAGTTGAAACGGCGCGCTGTTATATAATAGACATGAATAGCGTTATACAACGTAATAAAGTTTAGTGTAATATAACAGAAAAGATATGAATAAGTGATATATTCTTAATTGTATATGTACATATGTAGGTCGGAAGTCGATGCTTCAGTCTATACATATAGATATATATTAAAAACAGATGAAACAAAGGAACGTCAAAATTCCTATTGCTAAAAGTAGAGGCAGAAATAGTACGAGCAGGCTGTGTCCAACGAGTCCAACTCGGAGTCATGGTGAAGCTGCAGGTCTGGGATCTCAATGAAAAGAGTGACAGTTGAGTCCATCGCTAGCATCAGAGAATGATGCGGAAAATACAAAGTGAGGTGAGAATTTTAAGAAATTCTCAGTAGGGTTCGTGTATAGTGGTTATCTGACGTCACATACATTCTCAGTTGCCTCGGATTTTATTTAATTATAAAAACATGTGTTTAAACTGAAATATCCATTTAAATGAGTTCAAAAAAATCTCTGGTCTGAGGCAAGGTTTAGTTTTACTTTAGACGGCATAAGAAACAAAATGGACTACTAATAATGATATATAGAATAATAATCCAAATAAATAAATAAACAGCAGTAAATAAACATAACAGACAACTATAAACATCTTGATATAACCATTCCATGTATTCATGCATTCATATAGTCATGCAAACTCATTCTTGAACTTTCCTTCATAAACTTTTTCATTACTTTCTATCATTTTTCCATCTCTTGGTCCCCTGGGAGTTCTTGGCCATTTAGACTTCTGGGTAATAGTCTGCTTTTCAAGATCGAGCTCGTTCTTATACAAGAATGCCGGGTTTACTATCCCGGACCCTCCCACCAATCTATTCCCCTTAACTTCTTATCTGGGGCTGGCCCAAGTAGCATGGAACTTTCATAGTGACATAATCCTTTTTATAACTTTCTTAAAAATGCACATGCATTAACATGTAATTCATAACTTGTGCATGGGTTCTACCGAAATTTCGGTAGCATAACGGAACGTGTCCGCTTCCCCATGAATAGTGCTAGCATACCAGAACATTAATTTGTCACAAAGGTCACAACATTACATACATATTCCAACATGAAACTCATAATAACAAGAATCCCATTAAGGCCAAGTTGTTGCCTCAACATAGTTAGCCAACCCAGTTCTTCTAAATTAAACCATAATTTCTGCTTAACTCATTTAGACCGCAATTTTGGTATGTTAAAGAGTTATGTGTCTAGTTTCTAACCTCTTTGGTCCCATCTAATTTTGATATCTATAGCTCAAGATATTCAGGTTTTATCCCGGCCTGCCCAATGGCTAGCCAAAATCAAGCAATTAAAAGTAAAAATCCACTAAAAATCGAAAACTGACTTAAATTACACGAAATTGGACTCATATTAAAGCTAACAGGGTAAAGTTTCATTTGCAAAAAGTTCCATTCCATTTGACTTAGTAGGGCTCGAGTTACAAGCCCCGAATTTTGACCTCCCTAAATTGCCCCATTCTGGCCCAGTTTGGACATAGGGAAACTTTCATGGATCACTGAGAGCCACTGGGACCTTATCTAATTCTGAAATTTTTATGGAACATTCTCCTATGTGTAAGATTTCTAACAAAGTTGGTTTCACTCATTTTCAAGTAGTATAGGGCGAGATCTACCCTGAACAACCCAGTCTGCCCAGAACTAGAGTCAAAACCCTAAGTCGAAATTCAAAAATTCATATCTCTCTCAATTCTAATCCAAAAGCCTTATATGATATGTCTATGGAAAGCCCTAGATGTCTAGTTTCATATAAAAATGGTTTTACCCAATTTAATGGGCTGTAGGCGGAGCCATACACTCTGCCGTACAGACTGCCGAGGGTTTTTGGTTCTCTAACTCATCAGCTCTTCCTATTTCCATTCTTTCTTGCTTCAAATTCGGTTTCAATCACACAAACAGCCCAAAACCAATCACATATCATCAAAATCATTCATTTAACACATCAAAGAAGATGAAAATAATCCAAGCTTAGCCAGCTAATACCACATAATTAATTCAAGTATCAAACCCCTACCTTTGTTCTAAGTGATTTTGTTGGATTTTTGAAGCTTGGATGAGCAAGACTTGATTAAGCTTGATGTTGGCTGGAGTTGTGTGTGTAAAGAAGAGAGGAAGAGAGCTGAAAGGAGAGGAGGAAGTGGCGCTGGAAAAGTGGTCAGAATGGGTGATAAAAGGGTGGAAAAATTCTGATTATATGAGTGGTTGTTATTGATTTGTTTTGGCTTTTGATTGGTTGGACACAAAAGGCTGAAATTCAACTAGCTCTCCTTCTCTTTTGTGGCCCAAAGTGGCGCCACATTTGGTGCTAAGTGGCTGAGTTAACTCAGCCACTCAAGGTAGGGTAAAGGATTGGAATTCTATTGGTTCGGTTCCGACAATTTAAAATACCGTAATTTTACTGATTTCCTTTAAATCGGTAAATCGGTAAATCGGTTTTCAATAAAATTTTATAAAATCTCATATACTTCTAACTTAATTCTCTCATATCTAAACTTAAGTAATTGCTAATTAATTGAGTCTAAATAATTGTTCAACCGAATTTTAATTATTCTCAATTATTTGATAAAACCGAATAATTAGGCGAAAAACGGTGGATGTTACAGGCAGCCTGGTGTGAAATGATGTGGGGTGCCCCTGGACTTGCTAAAAATTACGAAAATGCCATTAGTTATAGAAAATAGGAAACAGAAAGGCTCCGAATTTACGAAAATGTCTAATTTACTCCGTTAATTCACTTATTCGGTTTCAATAGTTATGTAAGGATAATCAGAAGTTAATTAGATATTAATCAAGAGCTAATTAGATATTAGTTAGAGAGATTAGGCTTAAGATAAATTAAAATGAACATGTAGATATCTTAAACTATTAAGTAACGTTTGACCGGTTTAGAGGAAATTAGTAAATATTCGGTGTTCTAAACTGCCAGAGCCGAATCAGTAGAATTTTACACTGTTAACCTTAGGTTGAACGGTTGAAATTAAGCCACCTCCACCACCATAGATGGCGCCATATGGCAGCCACATGATGGGGAAATTTGGCCCAATCATGACCATTGAAACAAAATATCTCAAGTCATCCTTATCTAGGTCATAAAGCCTAGAAAAATCTCACCCACCTCCCTTCATTTTGTGCCTCCACCAATGCTTCAGCCTTCTCCCATTTCTTCTCCTTCTTCTTCCTTTCTTTCCTTACCACCATGACCAAGAACTTCAAGCTCAAGATTGGAGGCCCTCTTGACCTCAAATCCTCTTGCTCATTTTATGAAAATTGATCCTCATCTCCTTCTCTACAAAACCCCTCTAACAATTTCATGATTAAGCATCAAATAGAGCCTCCCCACATTCATATGAGCTACTGCCATGATGAAGGAAGAAGGCTAGGAGTTGGTTCTTGGCCTCCTTGCTTCCATAGCTTCAAGGATTTTAAGGTAGGTAGCTCAAATCCTTAGTTGTTTGATGTATTATGTGACTATGTGGCTGCTATGTTCCTCTTATGCCATACTTGTATGATAGTGCTTTGATGTTCCTCTAATGTTTTGAGGTGAGGAAACTTGGTTTAAGTTGAGGAATTTATCAAAAACTCAAAAGGGAGCTAGGCAGAATCTATTTTTGTGAGAAAACCCTATGGCGTCCGTACTGGCGGAGTATACGGATCTTCCTACAGTCATAGAAAGTGGATGAATATATTTTTATATGAAACTAGCCATTCAGGGCTTTCTGTACATATAAAATATAAAGCCATTGGATTAGTATAGAATTAGTTATGAATTTTTGAAGTTTAACCTAGAAATCTGGATTCTTACTCGGGCAGTATGAGTTGAGAAGGGTACCACTCACCCTACACAACTCCAAATTAAGTGAACCCAAGGTTGTATGAAAGCTAACATGTAAGGAAACATCCCATAAAAATTTTAGAATCATATTCGTTGCCATCTGTTCCCAGCACACCAATAAAGTTGACTTAAGTTTAAACTGGGCTGAGACAATGTAGTCCAAAAGGGTCATGTTTTGGGACTCATAACTCAAAATATACTCATGAAAATGACATGAAACTTAATTCATTTAAAATCTTGTTCTGTTAGCTTTCATTTGATATAAATTTCGAATAATTTCACCTAGATTACTATTTTTAGTGAATTTTCACTTGTAAGAGCACAATTCTAGCTAAGAACAGGACAGCCTAAGGAAAAATACTTATATCTTGAGTTATACAAATCAAAATGAGATGGGACTAAAAGGGTTGGAAACTAGACACATAAGGTTATGACATATCCAAAATTTAGACTTAGATGAGTCAAATTGAGCAAAGAGTAGATTATAACAAAATCGGGTAGAACAGGAGGAAGTAAACCGAAAACCCTATAGATGCTTGAATTGGACTTGATGAATGATGCTATGAATATATGTATAATCGTTGATCCATATTGAATTGTAAGTTTGAAAGATTGCACTGGTTGTCTGGCACTATTCATGCGGAAGCGGACTTGATCTGTTATGCTGCTGAATTTTCGGCAGGAATTTATGAGAACTTATGCTATGGATGATTATGTTTTGAATATAACTACATTTCCATGTCATATTCATGTACATCATGCATGCAATTATATATTTAGAACATGATATGATATAAAAGGTATGAGACATACTCATGAATGCATCAACCGTCCGCATGCATGACAAGATATGAAAAGGAAAAGATAATAAGAACTTGCAAGAAAGACGTACCAAGCTACCACGTGAGGCATGGTTTAGACCCAGCTAACGTGGGCCAGAGCGGTACTGTCTAAGATTTGGGCCAGCCCTTGACTAGATTTAAGGGGAATAGATCGGTGTGAGGGTTGGGGAAAGTAAATCCGTCACTCATGTATAGGTACGAGCTCGGACCTGAAAAGCAGGCTATTACTCAGGGGTGAGAGAGGCCATTCACCTCCGGGGGACCAAGTACAGAATGGCAAGGTTAAGTTGCAACTTAAAGAAGAGATAAATTAAGTCAAGTGCACTTGCATACATTCAAGTATACGCATTTATATATGCATCTTCAATTATCTAGTTAAGTCATAATGCTATTATGATCCTTGTTGAAGCATATTATACTATCCATATTTCTATGTCTGTCATATAATATGGCAAGTGGTTGTTAAAATATAACCCACTTCGAGAAAGGTGTTTTCAACTTAAAATTGAACCATTATTTATTTATATGTGTTCATATTTTTATAATAAACTGAAGCGGCTGGAATGTTTATAATGGCACTGTATGAGTAATAATTTGAGTTTACCTACTACGAACCTTAGGTTCTCATTGCCTACTTGTATGTTTCTCTTTTCCGTAAATATTCCAGCACCCAAGTTGGAAACCAAGTGCGAAGCAGAGTACAGGGCCATTTATTGAGCAAGAATCGGGCATAAGCCAGACCAAGAGACTATTGAAGCTAGCTAACGACTAGTCGGATGTAAACGCTGTGTACTATGTCAATTACAGTTTTTTTAAAAGTGTAGTTATTTTATTATCTATGTATCAAAGATTATTAGTCAGCAATAAAATGAGTAGTTCAAGGGCCATGTATTATATTCTCCATATTTTAAAAATTTTTCTTAGCACAGTTACAACCTTTTAATATAACTTCATGACTTGAGCATGACTTATATGATAGAGGTTGTTACACGATGCAGCAACATGGTTCTTTCATCTCTTAATTGCTCTCTAGACTTTTCCATCGCTCGGAGCATCTTGTGGATGTTGGATAGGATAGCACGAGAAATGGGGATTGAATCGTGCTTTCAAGCTAATTTCGTATCTCAAAACTTTTGCAAAAATATCTTATCTCGAGTTCAGAACTTAGATTGCAGAAGCGATAGTGTTAGTTTAAAAATAGTTTAGTTCTATATAAAATTGAAATACACTTTTGTTTCTGATAAAGTTTTAAACGGATTTGAATCTAAATGATATAATCAAATAATAGGATCAGAGTTAGAGATAATCACACAGTAGATTTTATATTGGTTCAGCCAAATCACTTGCCTACTTCTAGTCCCCAACTTTTCGTTGAGATTTTATATACTTTGAGTA
The DNA here is from genome assembly GCA_031439595.1 of Pterocarpus santalinus. Taxonomy (NCBI): domain Eukaryota; kingdom Viridiplantae; phylum Streptophyta; class Magnoliopsida; order Fabales; family Fabaceae; genus Pterocarpus; species Pterocarpus santalinus. The sequence goes on from CM062529.1 coordinate 31,827,342, forward strand.
TTCTTTGTCCAAGCATCTTATACGTGAATATTCTTTCTACAATCCTCTCAAAGCTTACAATTGAGTAGTATTTTCCTAACCTCTCCAAACTTTACAAACGAGTAATATTTTCCTAGCCTCTCTAAGCTTTACACTAACCGCTACTAGGTCCAGATACAAATAATGAGAATGAAGTATTTTGTTTGTACACTCACACTAACTTTCTCAACAGAGGATGAATTATAAAATACGTTGTGTGAGACTTCTCTAATTCTCAAAAAGAGAATATATTTATTACAGACCAGAAGAGAAGTTTTTTTTATATCCTAAAGTTACAATAAGTAATTTTCTAGTGTTCTAGATAGTTGAGAAGGATGAAGAAAAGAAGCTCTTTTACAAGGAAAGTATTCAAACAGTCTAACTATTCTTTCTTGATTTCCAACCTTTTATAGACTTCGAGATATGACCATTGAAGTTTGTAGGTCTTGATCCTTGTGATCCTTTTTGGTCTTTTGGTCTTTGACTGGATAGAGAAGAAATAGCTTTCTTTTTTCCTATTCTTCAAAAGTTACACAAAAGTAGAAAAGTAGCCGTTTGTTAGTTTGCTAACTATTCAGACTTGTTAGTGCCTTTTCTGTATCTTGTCAAATCACTTTTTTGACTTTTTGAATTTGTCTATTGAAGCGTGTAGATGAAGCTTTGAGGGTGTAACATCTCATGAGAAGCATGTCTATAAAAATTTCCTTTTTGGATAGGTCATCTTTCTGAATGAACAGTGTTCGCTCTTGAGCCATCGTTTTCCTTTTTGATGTTGCAGTTTCATCTTTCTGAACCTTCTTTCTTGTTTCTTGTATGATAATTAAGAGAAGTATACAAAACATATATTGCATATCAAGTATATTTAATTTAGAGTACCAATGGATAACCTGACGTTGAATTTTCTCAATTATATAATACACATAATTCATAAAGAAACATTTCTAGAAACAATTTGTTTAGATATATAGTAGGATTAGCTTAAACTCTAATTTAATATTCATCAAAACCTTAATTCTCATTTCGGTTTACACCCATGGAACAATTTCTAAAGGGCATTGGAGTTAACAATCTCCCACTTTTTGATGATGGCAAATTAGTATTTAAGAAAAGTTCTTGTTAAATACAAACGAGCACGAATTGTTTTTAAGAGAAAATAACTTTCTGAAGAGAGATTGATACTCATACTATTAGAGAGATTGAATCCTTCATAGATTATTCGAAGTAAAAGTGCACGGGGCTCTTTTGTCATATTAAATTATCATTGAAGCAGAATGAAGTTTCTAATTATATCAGAGCAATAGTTCAAATAGTTCAAATTAGGTTTGAATAATCAAAAAGATTATGTAACAAGAAATTATATTCATACACATTCCATAATCTTTTATTAGAGTAATCTCAGAGTACCTACGTACCTAAGCAAATTTCATCTCAAATAGTTTTGAATATCATAGCAGGTATCATAGCAATTATCAGAGCATTTAATAACTTCACATATCAAATCAAATAATAGCTCACAAATAATATAGTTGCAGTAGAGATTAATCAAGAGATATGAAAGCATAAATGATGGAGAAATAAATATAGCTAAGCATAAATTGTAACTAAACTGTAAGCAAATAATAAGGTGTTCAAACAAGAATAAAGTAAATAGATGTTTTTGAAATGCAGAAAAGAAAAGAAATAAATCCGAAAAACTAATGTATGTAAAGTTTTTTCAAAGGTTTTGTATGCTTGCTCCCCCTCAGTATATGCTTTATGCTCCCCCTCAGCTTGGACTTTTCTGAAATATCTTCTCCCTCTTTGACATCATCAAAAAAAAAAAAAATGTAGGATCATGGAAGAACCATTATTGATTGCCTCTGCCTTTCTGAAGAGTCTTCAGAATCAGTAACATGAGTTGCTCGAGCTTTTCCAATTTGCTGTTAATCCTTCCTTGATGAACTTGAAGTTTAGCCTGATTGGCCATGATAGTATGCTAATTTGCTACGATTAGATCCATCTGGACTTCAGTAGCATTTAGAAGAACTTCAGCAGATGAAGCGTCTCGAGAAGGCACTTTTTCAATGTGCTAACTATGATTAGTTGGAATGTTGGGGCTCAGAAACAGTAGGAGTAGCTGTTCTATCATATACGGGTGTAGATGTTAGCAACAGCAATGTTTGTGTAGTGACAAGAGTGATAGGAAAGTCTTACGAGGCTGTGGCAATTGTAGGTTGGGGCATTGGAGTGCTCTGAGGCACAAACTCATATTCACATACAGCAGGTCCAGACTCTAGTTTTGCCACCAGAGTAGGTGTCCTTTCTGGTGCAGGCTCGGCCAATCGAACCAATCATTGTTCTTGATTCAAGTGAACCAAGGATAGGCTTGAAAGTTGGATGGCAGGCTGTGCTGAGCTTATTGTAGACTCCTCTAAAGGCAGAATAACTCTTCTCGTTTTAGAGGGTGGATTAACATCTTCAATGACAATGAAATCTTGTTCGACCTCCAAAGAAGCCGATGAGCTTCTTGTACCTCTAGCTTAGCCGCCAACTCCACTAGCTTTGTCTTTTTGTCTTTGTAGCCATGCTTCTATTCTTATCCTATCTTGAGTAGCTTCAAGCAAGGCTCTTCTAATAGGAGAGGGAGGAGATTCACCAAAAGGTTGTGCAAGGGCTTTCCACACGGGCTTCTTTCCTTGTCTTTTGATTTTAGGGTCCTCATTTTTATTTGAAGCTTCGGCTTCAGGCTATTTTGATTGCTCTTGAGGAGGTTGTTCCCTGACTCTAATTCTTCTTTCTCTAGGTCTAGAGGGTCTTGGTGCAGGTTTTGCAGGTCCAGTAGCATTCACAGGCTATGCAGCAATGGCTGAGGTGTCATCTTTTGCACTGGAGGAGAAAGATTCTTTAGCAAGTTTTAGTAATCTCTTCTTACTAACTCTCCTCTCCTTAGAGATAGGTGAATGACTCCTCTCATGCCTCCTTTTTGTTTTGACTTCTTTAGAAGGTTTGGACTTTTCCTTTTGAATAGAAGCTTGTCTTTTCTTTGACTCTTTCTTCTCTTCTTTCTTCTTTTTCTTCTTTTCTCCTTTAGCATCAAGATCTTGAAATTTTAACCCCATGGTAGAGAATGTTTTCTTGGTGGTTGTAGGGCATTTGTCATCCTTCCTATGACCATCTACAGGAAGTTGTGCTTTTGCAAAGATGCATGAAAGGAGCATCCCATAAGGCAAAGTAGCATGACTCATTCTTGAGTCATCAATGGCAATGAGCATATGGTCCAGAATAAACCTTATCAAATTTATCCTTCTTCTGGTCATGAGACAGAACATGACCATATGGTCCACTGCTGTTATAATATTAGTGTTATCCATTCTAGGGAGCACTATGTATTGGACAACAGAGTAAACAGCCTTAATATTTGGTAAAAGGGAGGCAGTGTAAATATTTCTTACTTGCATGTCTCACCTGCCAGTAAGAACTTTAGAGATTTCCTCCTTAGAGACTTCAAGTTGCTCCCACCATCTTGTACCACCTTGACACAAAACACCTTCATTTTGAGTGTTGGTGATAAGAGCGAGATCAGAAGGAAGCACCTAAATCTCGAAGCTTCCAATGATACTTTTGATAGATGTATTGTCCTTATCAATTGGGACAAGAGTACTGTAGAATGCAATAACTACTCTGGTGTACACATCTTCTGATATTCTTAGTAAGTCATTCCAACCTTGGAACTCTTAAACTTCAATGATTTGAGGAAGGGATAAGAAGTTTTCTATTTCAAAACTTCTTCCAAATGCAATGGGCCAAATGAAGAAGTGCCTATGGAATCTTGTTTGCATTTCATCATCATTGAAGATATAAGGAACATTGTAATCTCCCTTTTTCTTCATGATGATCAAAGTAGTAGAGGGGTGAAGGTGAAGTAGGGAAAGAGTTTTTGCGCTAGGTGTCACATCCCTAATTTTGTCTAAGCTAATTAGCTCAGTGATCCTGGCTAATTAGCGAGGTTAACAATTACCTAAGAACTAATTGGATAATCTCAATGAGCAAGAGCTTAGTGAATTGAGTCAAGTCACTAATTGAATCATAACGCACTGAATGTTTTAATTAAAACCTAATTATTCGAACCTCATTAATTAGTAACTTAGAAATATAATTAAGTTAATCCAATCTTATTAATTTAGTACAAGACAATTGTTCTACCTTACCAATTGAGATAGATTAATTCTTACACCTTAATTACATAATTCATAAGATCAATTCTTTTAGAGGAAAAAGTCTTAAAAGTGTAATCAATTGAAATCGGTTAAAGAGCAATTTAACTAATAAAATTTATTAACAACTTAGGTAATTCTAATAGCTTTGAAGATTTAAAAATTTCTCCTAATTGATGCACCAAATTTGGGCCAAGGACAAGAGCAAAATCCAACCATCCATTTGCCTTCTCATTATGCACTCTTAGATCGAGGGTCTATGTTAGTAGTATCTCTTTAGTCAAGACAAGAGAAGTACCTTCCTCCCTTAGGATTATGCCACTTTGAGTGATCTTATTTAATAAAGCCAATCCCAAGAGTGATCATGCTTTTAACCACATGAAAAACACTAAATGATCTTTACCTAAATACCAAGACTCAAGGAAAACACAACCCACGATTTTACCCCAAGGTTCCTAGCTTTCTTGCTTGAAAAAGAAGTTAAACTCACCTACTTTCCCTTGCTTGTTGGAGAAGCAAAACCAATCAGCCTCAATCACCCATTTTTGCGCCCCAAAAGTAGCCCCCCACTCCCTCATTTGTGATTTCCATCATCTCACTACAAGCCTAAGCTCTCACTTCTCTAAGCCTCATTCTAACTCTTCTACTCTTTCAATTCCTTTTGTTCTTCTTCCCACTTTCACACCCCATCGAACTCTCTTTCCTTTCACCATTCTCACAAGCCTTTCAAGGACCACCTTCTTTGGTTCTTGAAGAAGCAAAAACAAATACTTACTTAGCCCTATCATCAAGCTTAAGAAGGAGGAGGCCATCTCCAACCATTTTCACTCTTCAAGCTTTCAAGGAACCCATTTGGTAGTGACTCTAAACCATCTTTCTTCTATGTTTTTCAAGCTCTAAAACTCCTATGCTCTCCATAGCTAGGTGGTTTTAGGATTTACTCTAAAGGCCTCATAGCCATGTTTTCATTATATGAGGTTGTTTGTGATTTTTGCTCTTTCTTTGGAAAATGACTTGTTGTGCATTATTCTTCTTTTGAGCCAAACATTTTAGAACTCAAAATATTGATTTTTACTAGGATATATCTCAAAGTATAAAAGTGGTTTGGTAATATAAAGTGGTCACCTGAAGAAAAGACTTAATGTTTTTACAAGAAAACTCATTGAAACCAAAATCGTGTAAGCTGGAAAATTCTGATAGTCTGTATGGCACGACTAATAACTCTTTCAATATAACTCCAAATGGAACGAAACTTTTAAATGAAATAGACTCATAGAGCTTTTTATGCATATAAAATATGTGAAATTTAGCCTTAAAACGAGAGAGATATGAATTTTCAAAGTATGTTGTCCCTAGATGTGTTTCTGTTCGGACAGTATGTAATAAAATCTTAATAACTCAAGTTATACAGAATATTTTTGAGTGGGACCAAGTTTTTTAGAAAGCTAAGACATCCTCATAAAGCAGTTTTGGCAAATTCCTCATGAAGAGCTCGTAGTAATGTCTAAAAGCCACTGTACCGAGAATAAACTTAAAACCTAAGCAGTCAGAATAAAATGTGCATATCTCAAGTTACAAAATGAATTTTTTAGTGGGGTTTGTTTTGTTTAAAAATAGACTGAGGCAAAATTTGAAGTAAAAAAGTAAAAGACGAAATTATGGTGAATTTTTGAAGTTACTGCCCCACTGTAAAAGTAAAACAGGTTATGGTTAAGTTTTAAAGGTTAATGAGAAATAAGCTTTAAGACATTAAGACCCTTACATTAAGTATTGGAAAACCTTCATAATTCAACTTAAAAGTTTCAAAAAGAATAATGGATGAAATTGGCCTTAGGCATAATAAAAGAGTTTACACAAGAGGCAATCTCAATTAAAAGTTTGCACCAAATTTACTAAGCTAAACTCATAAGACTTTGTGTGATATGTATGCATCTATGTGTCAATATGATAATCATGATGATGATGATATGATATGATGATGATGATCATGATGATGATAGTATGATAATGATAATGATGATATGACATGATGATTATGATAGTGATATGATGATGATAAGGATGATGATGATATGATGATGATATGATAATGAATGATGATGATATGAATATGATATGTTAATGATTTACATTAAAGGAATCACGTTTGGGGATGGCGATACGTAATGCCTACATGTGGAAAAGAATTACAATAATTTTGCATCATAAGCCTTAATAAGAAGAAAGTAAACCAAGGGTGTGATCCTTCAAAAGGGAAGGTGACCCAAAGTAAGCTCCCCTCACCCATGACTCACATGAGGCATGACATGACTCAGCTAGTGTGAGTATAGAGGATAGGGCTTACATGAGGCATGGCATGACCCAACTAGTGTAAGTACTAAAAATTTATGGTGGCGACGGCTACGGTATGAGTTCATTACCACTTATGTTTAGTGGGTGAAAAGAAAAGTACTTAAGATAAAGTCAAGTTAAGATAAGAAAAGAGACTTCGATCCAAGCCCTTGAAGGGAAGAAGTTAAGAGAAGCTTATAGCACAGCCATGCATGTTTTATATAATTATACTTTTGCCCATGTATGTTATGATATAAATGATTAGATGACATGTTAAAATTGAGTGCGCTTTGGATACTCATGTTTTCGAAAACCTAAGAACTGATCCTTATGAATGCTCACAATTTTCATTAATAAAACCGAAATGGCTGGGATGATGACGATGACACTTTCGTGTCGGGTTCGAGTCCAACTAAGAAATCCCATTTCTCACTCTAGTTATTTTCCGCATCGTGACTAGATTTCGATGGCACATCCAATGAAGTGGAGCCTGGAGCCACCGCATTATGAGTGGACATATGATGGGGGATGCCATACGAAGCTAGTTTGGGACTTATAGTGACCGTCGCTCTGCACCTTCGCATATTCCTTGTTAGATGAGCTTTGTCATTTAAGTTTATATTTAGTATCTAGTATTTGGATCATGGCATGACCATGAGCCTCCTTCGATGTAATGCTATATATATATATATATATATATTGTAATATCCCGATTTCCGAGTTCGGCTTCGCCCTCAGGACTGATCCATTACGATTTCCGACTTCGTCTTTGAAACACAGATAAGAGGATTATTCCCGAGTTCCGAGTTAGTCTTGCTGGATTCTCGACTTCATGCCTTGTACGACTTCCGACTTCGTATGGATTATTTCCAACGACTTCCGAGTTTAACCTTCAAGTCCGAGCACATGAACGTAATTCCATGAGATCCGACTTCGTGCCTCAAGGAAAATATATCCGGTTTCCGATGTAACCAACCATACAGTATATAAATCCCGACGTCCGAGTTTAAGAACTTGTGTTTGGAAATGTGACTCGAATTCCCGAGTTCCGACCTTATTGTTGAACTCAATTAGGATGGACACGAGTTCGGACCCTTGAGCAAATCTTCAGTCACACGAGTTCCGATTTTACATCCAGCATTGGCATTCCCGAGTTCAAATAGGAAGTTTCGAGATTATGTGATTGTGAGCTTTCGACTTATGGCCTCCGACCTTGATTCAAGATTTCCCCAAAGTCACAAACAAGCTGGTACGAGTTCCGACATTAGGCTTCAGCTCCCAGCTCAAGTAAAAACGACACGAGTTCCGACCTCAAGTATAACAAGGATGAGTTCCGACTTGAAATAGAGTAAATGCGAGTTCCGATTTCAAACAGTATGGCGGCAAGTTACACTGAAAGGGAGACGTAGCTAAATTCTGTCCACAAGAAAATTCAGCCAATAAGAACCCTCCAAGTTAACTACCACTCATGCCTATATAACACCTTCTTCTCTGCTCATTCAGACCCATTTTCTGCGCCCTCTCTTCTCCCTCACTACAGCTCTCTTTCCCCTTCTCCACTCACCCAACCCCATCACTCATTCAAGCTTAGCCAGGTCCTAATAATTCAAGTTTCAACAATTAACTCAAGATCACACTCCAAAGAGGTAGGATTCAATCTCTAATCTTAATTTCTCTAAACTAAGGATGCATGAAAGATTACTTTTTATGATTATTTGATGACATATTGGATGTGTATGATTGGATTAATATGGGATTAATATGAAATCTTGAGTGGCAATTAGAATTAGAAGAAGAAAAACTAAGAGAAATGGATGGATGAGGGTGCTGTCTTGGTGGGGATTCCACGGCAGTCCGTACGGCGGAGTGTACGGCGCCGCCTACAATCGGTAAGATCCGATGAAACTATTTTTAGATGAAAGTAGACATTCAGGGCTTTCCATAGATATATCATATAAGGTTATTGGATTAATATTGAGAGAGATATGAATTTTTGAAGTTTGACCTAGGGTTCAGAACTTTCATCCGAGCAGGGTGACATGAGGAGAGTATAACTCACCCTATACAACTCCAAATTGAGTGAAACCAGTTTTGTTAGAAAGCTTACACACAGAGGAACATCCCAATATAAGATTCCGAGTTTGTTATGGTCCCAATTGTTCCCGGTGATTCGAGGAAGTTGTCCTATGTCTAATCCAGACCAAAACAGAGTAGTTCAGGAAGGTCGACTTTCAGGACTTATATCTCGAGGTGTACTTAAGCAAATGGAGTGAAACTTGTGGCAAATGAAAGGTTACCCTGTTAGGTTTGATATGAGACCAATTTCGTAAGATTTGAGCTTAGTTTCGATTTTTAGTGAATTTATATTCCCAGGAGTGTAATTCGGGCTAGTGATTGAACAGGCTGAAGTAAAAGGTGAATATCTTAATTTATATAAATCCGAATGACATGGGACCAAAGAGGTTAGAAAGTAGACATATAGAGCTATGACATATCCAAATTTCAGATCTAAATGAGTTGAATAGAAATAAAGGTGGATTATACAAGATTCGGGCAGAACCGAATAGAATTGGCAGAATGGCCAAGATGATGATTTTACAAGTGTTAGTGGAACACATAAAGTTTGAATTGAGGATTGCCAGCTTGACATTGATATATATGTGTTAAGTTGATTATGTTGCTATGACTAATTTGTCCGTGAAAGCTGGCACTATTCATGGGGAAACGGACCTGATCCGTCATGTCACGGATTTACTGTAAGTCTATAAAACTAGGAATGTTTACAGGTAAGGATGAATTAGAGTATGAATGGGTATATAGAAACCCTATATTCAATGACATAAGTATGAGATGAGATATATGAAAGTAAAGGACGAAGCATATGTAGGAGTGTCGGCAGAATGGTAAGGAGGCTACGAGCCTTTATACGTTACGAATATGTACGTGAAGACCATGTGTGCAATGATACATGAAAATAAATGAAGTATATGTATGAGTACACTCTTTATAATTATGCTTGAATATGTATGAGAACAAAAGAATGTGAATATATTGAATGTGAGTCCCTTCACTCGGAGGCAGTTATTCGAGGTCCCTCTTTGTGAAGGCAGCTAAATAAGATAAAATGTGGGTCCCTTCACTCGGGGGCAGTTACTTGAAATCCCTCCCTGTGAAGGCAGTTAAATGATAAAGACATGGGTCCCTTCACCTGGAGGCAGTTGCACATGGGTCCCTCCTTGTGAAGGCAGCTAAAGACTTGGGTCCCTCTATGTTGGAGGCAGTTGCACTTTGGGTCCCTCCAACCTAGAGGCAGTGGGTCCCCTTGTAGGTGAGTCGGTGTGACGACGGTCACGGGTGAAGCTGACGAGCTCACTCCAAGGCTAGACTACCCAAGGGCAGTAAATGCACCCTAGGGACGGCGATACGTAACGCCTAGGTGTGCCAAGTAAAAGACTAAAGACTAAAGACTAAAGATTAAAGTATATGCAAGCACCCCAATCACATGAGGCATGGCATCGACCCAGCTAGTGTGAGTACAGGGGACAGAACTTATATGAGGCATGACATGACCCAGCTAGTGTAGGTACCGAATGAAGGTCCTATATTCCTAAGGATCGTGACATGGCGATCACGCTCTGATGGGGTATGACATGGCGATCATACTCTGGAATATAGCATGAGGATCCCATATTCCTAAGGAACGTGACATGGCGATCACGCTCTGATGGGGTATGACATGACGATCATATTCTGGAATATGGTATGATGCTGCACTTGAGGACGGCGATACGTAACGCTCAAGTGTAGACAGATCCAAGCACCCTAGGGACGGCGATACGTAACGCCTAGGTGTGCCGAATGAAAGAAAAGTAAAATTTTATGTATATGTATGAATTCAAGTGCAAGTTAAGTTAGGTATAGATGTTATGTTTCCAGTAGACTAATGTTATGTGCGTTTTATATGTTGAAGTTATTATCCATGGTATTATTCATGAATTAATCTTGTGTACATTTCCCCAAAGGACCAGTATATGAGTAAAAATGAACTTTGCTTCGGATAAGACATTTTTCGAAATGTAAAATTAAACAATTTGTGCTGCATGTTCATCTATTTTCAAAATAAACCGAAGCAAACTGGAGACGACCATGATGACATTATGTATGAAGATTAGAGAATCCTACTGAGAATTTTATAATTCTCACTCCTATTCCCATGTTGTCTCCAGATGATTTTAGAAGTTTCCAAAGACGACTGAAGTTGCTGTCAGACGAGGTCTACTCAGGTAACAGTAACAGCTCCAGGGTATAGTACTATGACTTAAGCATAGTACTGTGCTTAGGAGGGTGTTACATATATATATTATGAACCCATATGAATGTAATGATTAGTTATGTAATGCAATGTATTTGTCAATTACTATTTATTTACCTTTCTCCTATTTTATGCTATTGGGGTATGTATTTTATGCGACATGCTCTTTCTCTATCTGTCTTCTCGCTTAAGGCTTTACATTTCAAAATGCTGCAATGCGACAACGTATTTAAAAAAAAAAAATTCTTACTGCATTTTCCGTGTAACTTAATTTCAAGTGAAGTTTAATTTTCCACGAGTATAAATAACAACTAATAAAACGCCGTAATATGACTTAAGCGTAGTATGAGTTTATTAGGGTGTTACACTAGGTGAATAAGGTGTGGAGTGAAGGTAGAAGAGTTTGTAAATGGCAAAAATGAATAATGGGAAGTTTTCTCAGTGACTTCGGAAATGAAAGGTTGATGTGATGGATAAGGATAGTTTTGAGAGAGACAGAAGGTTAAAGTATATGAAATGTTTCATTTGAAACGTTGCCGTTTCAGGTTAAGAGAGTCTTTTGGTTTTCCTTCTTCTAGAGATCGCGGTAAACATATAATCGTGTGGGTAACCAAAACAGCCCTCATCATAGTACAATTTTACTTCTCCAGAAACCAGACAATGAAGAGATTCTCTTATCATCTTTCCAGAGAGATATGACAATTTCGCCTATTGAGAAGATCTATCTTCTTGAATAAATTAATCTGGAACTATATTTCTCAATTTCATCTTGATTTTGTTCTGAAGTAATCTTTCTGAAGCAAATTTGATTTCAACTTGAACTTGACTTCAACCTTTCTCAACTAAGTATATTGTCAGCTCTAAATTTACTTTCTAAACTATTCAAGAAAAACATTTTGAGTTGATTCTTTGAAATCTTTCTCGAAATTGATCTTTTTGAACCACATATGTGAGTTGAAGAACTTTCTCTAGAAGGCAAATCCAATAGGATGCGGCAATCTTAGTGTTTTATTTATTGCTTAAGAATAAAGGAGGTGCCAGACGCAATGAATATAAATGATTTTAGAAACTAATCATGTTCAAAAGGTTTCTTATATGACAGAAATGATCTTCAGCTAAGGGTTTTGTGAAAATGTCAGCAATCTGACTTTCAGTGTTAATAAATCTTAGCTCAATATCTCCTTTCTGATCATGATCTCTTTTAAAATGATGCTTGATGTCAATGTGCTTAGATATAGAATGCTGAATTGGATTTTTTGCAAGATTAATTGCACTAGTATTATCACACCGGACACCGGATAGGGATTTTAGTATACCTCAGACTGAAGTCTTCTAGTTGTTGTTTAATCTACAAAATTTGAGTACTGCAATTTGTAGTAGACACATATTCAGCTTCTACAGTTGAAAGTGCATTAGTGTTTTGCTTCTTGCTTGACTAGGTTATCAAGGACTTTCCCAAAAAGTAACAGCAGCCACTATTACTTTTCCTTTCAACTCTATCTCTAGTGAAATCAGTATCACAGTTGCTTGTTTGTAAACAGTACCTTTCTCGTACCAGAGACCAAGATTAGTAGTACCAACTAAATATCTTAGAATTCTCTTAACAACATTTAAGTGTGATTGTTTGGGATTAGATTGAAGTCTAGCACAAATTCCTACACCTAATTGCAAGTCAAGTCTACTAGTAGTAAGATACAGTAGAGATTCAATCATACCTCTATAAAGAGTTTCAAAGACTTTTTCACCATTTTCATCAGCCTCTAGAACTTGAGGTGGATGCATGGGAGTACTGATGCTCTTAGCCTTGTCCATATCAAACTTTTTGAGCAAGTCTTTAGCCTATTTTTCCTTGATGTATCAGAATTCCAACCTTCTATTGTTTGATTTGGAGTCCAAGAATCAGACTCATTTCAAATTCACCATGCATAAGCTCAAAGAAATTCTTGCATAAATTTTGATTAGTTGCACCAAAAATGATATCATCAACATAGATCTAAATAATTAGAAAATCATTGTTGTCATGAAGAATAAATAAGGTAGTATCAACTTTTCCTCTTTTAAAACCATTTTTGATTAGAAATGAGCTAAGTCTATCATACCAAGCTCTGGGAACTTGCTTTAAACCATATAAGGCTTTTGATAGCTTAAAGACATGGTGAGGAAAATTTTCATTTTCAAAACCAAGAGGTTGTTTAACAAACTTCCTTTGATATGAAACCATTTAAAAGGGCAGATTTTACATCCATCTAAAATAATATAAAACTTTATATGAGGCATAAGCAAGTAGCATTTTGATTGCTTCCAATATTGCCACGGGGGCAAAGGTTTCATCATAGTCAATGCCTTCTTGCTGATTATAATCTTGTGCCACCAGTCTTACTTTATTTCTAATAACATTTCCATTTTCATTAAGCTTGTTTCTGAACACCCATTTTGTCCCTATAGCAGTTTGTCCTTTAGGTAGAAGGGCAAGGGTCCAAACTTTGCTCTTCTCAAATTGAGATAGCTCCTCTTTGATTGCTTCAATCCATTTTTGATCCATTGAGCTTCATCAACTCTTTCTGGTTGAATTTCATAGATAAGAGCAAGATTGGAGTTGTTTTTGAGTGAAGATCTTGTTCTAATTCCTTGATAGAGTTCACCAATAATTTAGTTTTTGAGACAATTCTCAAATTTCTTATACTTGTGTATCTTCGCTTCAGAGATATACCTTCTGGTTCTTCAGAAAGATTATCAGAAAAGTGTTGATGAGCAGGAAGTTCAGGAACATCATCCTCGTTATTTTTGGTGACAGTCTGAATGTTTTGCTGATTCTAGGAAGTGTCTTTTAATGACATATTTTCCATCTCTTTTTCCATATCTACAACCATTTGATTAAGGTCATTTTGCTTTTCCATGAAGCTTATTGGATGGTGTCTTCCACTATTTGAGTCTTCTTGTTGAACACCCTGTAAGATTTTCAAACAGAAGAATATCCTAGGAAAATTCTAGGATCAAATTTTGGATCAAATTTTCAAAGTTTGTCCTTGGTGTTAAGTACAAAGCATTATGATCCAAAGACATGAAAATAAGAAATGTTGGGTTTCCTTCCCTTCCACAATTCATATGGAGTTTTCTTGAGAATAGGCCTTAAGAAAATGTGATTTTGAACATAGAAGGCAGTGTTTACTGCTTTTGCACAAAAATCTTTTGATAAACCACTTTCAAGAAGCATAGTTCTGGCCATTTCTTATAGCGACCTATTCTTCCTTTCCACTACTCCGTGTTGTTAAGGAGTTCTAGGAGAAGAGAAGTTTTGAAAAATGCCATTTTTATCACAAAATTTTTCAAAAGAATGATTTTTAAATTCTCTACCATGATCAGATCCGATGGAGGTGATGCAAAAACCTTTTTAATTTTGAATTCTTTTTGAAAACGATTTGATGGCCTCACAAGCTTTATCCTTATGGATTAGGAATATAACCCATGTGAATTTAGAAAAATATCCATAATGACCAAACCATATTTCTTACCACTAAGACTAGCAATTCTAGTTGGTCAAAAAAGATCAAGATGTAAGAGCTCAAGTAGTCTGGTAGCAGTGACTATATTTTTACTATGAAAAGAACTTTTGGTCTGTTTGTCTTTAAGATAGAACTCACAAGAAGAATCACTTTCAAAATTTATTTTATGCAAACCTTTTATTCTCTCCTTTCAGAAATTTCAGAAATCGGTTTCATATGAGCATGACTAAACTTTCTGTGCCATAGCCACCTTTCGTCCACAAAGAAAGCAAAGCATTTTACATTTTGATCAAGAAGGTCATCTAGATATAATACATACGTATTATTGTGCCTTCTAGCAATAAGAATGATTTTATCAGTAGTGGAATCTTTAATTATACATTGTGAAGGTTCAAACACAACTTTGTAGCTTTAGTTACAGAATTAACTAATGCTCAGAAGGTTGTGAGTTAATCCTTCTACTAACATAACGTTAGATATTAGGTTGAAATTGTTCTTACCAACATTACCTATACCAATGAATTTGGATTTGATTCCATTGACAAACTTAACTATTCCACCATTCTTGGGTCTAAGGTTTCTAAACCAGGATTTTTCTCCAGTCATGTGTTTGGAGCATCCACTATCTAGATACCACTTCTTTTCCCTTTGATGTGCTGATTTAAGACACCCTTGCATTAGAAGAAATTTTAGCTTTAGGTACTTACATTTTCTTGGGTCCTTTTGTGTTAGTAGATTTTTTGGGTTTCTTCACTTTCTATTTAGCTTTTCTTCCGGAAAAGCATCTCTCGGAAGAGTGCCCTGGTAGCAAGTGTTGCAGCTTGCTCCAAATTACAATTTTAAAGTACTTAATTACACTAAATTTGAAATATAGTACAACCAAGGTTGTCTCACAAGGATGTCATTGCTATCTAGTTAAGTAACAAGGGGGTATGTGCAAATATGCAGTTAATAAGCTATAAAAGAAAATTAGATGAAAATAAAAACACTAGTTGAAAGAGTTCGTTAGGTATAAGGTGAATCAATCATTAACGCACCATATATCAAACACATGGAGTGTGACTAATTTGAGCTATTAGAGAGACCTCTACTAATAACCCCACAATTCTAGCTAGAGAACTCTAGGAATTCAACCAACACATAATTGATTAGATAATTGAGACCTCAACTCTAATTAACCAATGTTGATTTCTAGCCCCAATTGTATTAGCCTGGGTTTAAACCCAAACCCAATTCCTAATTTTTTAACTAATCAAGTTCATACCAATTGACCAATTAGCAATCACCTAAATAATTCCTCATTCATAAACCCACATATCAATACCATTCAATGCAAGTTTACAAATAAAAAAAGGGCAAAGAATCAAGAAAACAAACATGATTGAAATTCAAGCATAGGGTTTCAAGATTACAACCATAATACCCTTGGGGTCTCCTTGAGCTAGCTTGAAGTCCTACTCCTCTTTAGCAATGAAGGTTACAAACTAGAACCCAAAACAAGTATCTTACAAAATGAAAGAAAAAGAAAAGAAAAGAAAAGAAGAGGAGAAGAGAAGAGAGAAAAAATGAAAAATGTTGGAGATGAGTCCTCTTTTTCACGTCTCAAATTTCTCTCTTCTTCTTAAACTCAAAACATGAAAATCCAAAAATACCCTTTAGCCCAAATTAATCCTCTGCCTCTTAGCTTTAAGTGGACACCCAATTTGCATAATTTGGACTTGAAATGAGAGAGTTATAGCCCAATCTTTATAGCATGTCCAAATTGTACATTTATTCACATTAGTTAATTTCAACAGCCAATAAGTCCATCAAGATGTCATTATTTTGGAGAGTGTTATTCATATGAATTGAAGCTTTATATCTTAGCTTTCAAATGGCACCAATTTCACCTCAATCCAATGTCTACAACTCAAGTTACGGCCTAATTTGCACACTACTTAGGTTTTAGCGCAATAGCCTTGTTCTGACTTGGTGGCCCAATTCGTCCTAATAGACATCTGAATTAGTTTTTGACCTTTTCATAAAGTTGTAGATCTTTCTCTCTGCTTTCCTAAAATATAAAATTTGTAATTTTTATAGATCGATAACTCAAGATATGCTCAAAATACAGAAACAATATAAATTTATAATAATGCTAAAAAAAATACAATTAAGCTCAATTAAAGTCCAAACTCATAAAATGTGTCTAATATTGATCAATTAAGCACAAAAGAGGTCCAATAAAGTAAATATGAGGGTTAATCAATGTACCAAAATGTTACTTATCATGCTCCATTTTGAAACAATATATACACATAGGAATTCGATGTGAGGAATCTTTAGATGATTTTTCGTCATCTTCTTTCTCAAAGCCTAGACTTGTTTTGTCAAAATAAGGCTTTTAGCCTCCAAGCATCAAATCTAGATTTTTGAGCTATTTATCATTTTATCAAGATCTAATTTGAGAAGTTTTATTGTTTTCTGAAGTTCAGAAGCATCAGAGGATGACTGAAGGCGAATTTTAGAAACTTCGATTTTCAGGGCTACTACATCCTTCTGAAGAAGGATATTGTCAGGTTGCCATTTTTCTTTTTTGTGCCCAACCTTCTCTTTTTCAATCTTGAGATTTTCTATAACATCCTTCCAAGTATGGTACTATGCTTAAGTCATAATACCTCACCTAGGAGTTGTTAGTGTCACTTAATCGGACTTTATTTGGCAACAACCTTCGGCTACTTTCAATCTTACTAGTCAACTTCATCTCGGAGGACCTTCTTCGGAACTTCTGAATTATCTGGAGATGACATTGAAATAAACATAGGAGTGAGAATTATAAATTCTCAGCAGGATTCATTAAACTATCACATGTAGTACTATCGTTATTATCTCCAGTTGCTTCATTTATTATGAAGAAGGTGATCATGCCAAATAAATTGTTCAGTTTTATAGTTTGAAAATATATTATCTGAAGCAGAGTTCCTTTTATTCATACACTTAAGATATAAGATTTATTGTAAAATAAATTTACAATTCATAACTTAAATAATAGTTGTAGTATATCCAACTATAATAGTTCTAATATAATGAAGAAATAGAACAGATCATGCATATGCAAATACGTTCACTTGAGTTCATGCAAAAATACACTTGTGTTTCTTTAACTTTCTTTGACTTCCTTTCCTTGGCACACCTAGGCATTATGTATCGCCGTCCTTAGGGTGCTTGCATATGTTTTAATCTTTAGTCTTTACTGCCCTTGGGTAGTTTGATCTAGAAGTAAGCTCAACTCGTGACTGTTATCACATAGAACTAACCTACAAGGTGATCCACGTGCCTCTAGTCTTGGAGGGATCTCATTTTGGTTACGTGCCTCTAAATTGAAGGGATCTCTCCTAGTCACGTGCCTCAAGAATAGAGGATCTCAGCTTACCACTTGCTTTCAATATAGAGGGATCTCATCTGACCACGTGCCTCCAAGGTAAAGGGATCTTATAGTTTTATACTACCTTCACTGGGAGGGACCCCATTAACTGCGTCCAAGTGAAGGGACCCAATCTTATCTTATTTAACCGCCTTCACAGGGAGGGATCTCATAACTGCCTCCAAGTGAAAGGATCCATATTTAATATATTCATATCCTTTCATTCTCATGCATAATCATGCATAGACATGCTGAATGCACTCATATATATGCTTCATCATTTACTTTCATACATCCTTGCATATAGAATTTCATGTTCATATCATGAATATTCATAATAGAAATTATCATAATTTCATAAATTCTGTCGAAACTTCAGCAGCATAACGGATCAAGTCCACTTTCCCATGAATAGTGCCAGTACTCAGGAAAACAATTTTTCAAAGAATTCATAACACTTTATTCACAATTCAAACATCAAATTCATGGGCACAATTGTTGCATTTAAAACATGGTTGCTGTCACAACACTTTCATTCAACTCGATTTTTGTAAATCAAGCCACAATTTCTATTTAACTCATCTGGACCTAAATTTTCGATATGTTAGAATGTTAGGTGTCTATTTTCTAACTCTTTAGTCCCATCTAATTTTGATAAATGTATCTCAAGTTATTTAAGTTTTATCTCGGTCTACCTTGTAGCTGGCCAAAATTGCACACCTAAAAGTAAAAATCGACTAAAAATCGAAAGCCAGTTCAAATTATACAAAATTAGTATCATATTAAGCAAACAGGGCAAGCTTTCATTTACAATATGTTCCATTTCATTTGATTTAGTAGAGCTTGAGTTATAAGCCCTGAAATTTGACATTTCTGAACTAACCTATTTTGGCCCAATTTGGACATAGAGCAACTTCCATGAATCACTGGGAGCAAACGGGACCGTATCTAACTATGAAATTTTTATGAAATATTCTCCTATATGTAAGATTTCTAACAAAGTTTGGTTTCATTTAATTCCAAGTTGTATAGGGCAAGTTTTGCCCTGAACAACCTAGTCTGCCTATAATCAAACTCAAAAACCTAGGTCAAATTTCCAAAATTCATATCTCTCTCAATACTAATCCAATGGCCTTATATTATATATGTATGGAAAGCCCTGAATGTATAGTTTCATATAAAAATGGATTTCTCAAATTTAAATGGCTGTAGGCAGAGTTGTATACTCCGTCGTATGAACTATTGAAGGGTTTTAATCTTCCAGCCCCTCCCTGCATGCTACTTTTACTCCTTTTCACTTCTTAATCGGTCTTAACACCAAAAACAGCCAACAAACCAGCCATAGATCATCATATTCATTCAATTATCACATCAATAAATGAGAAAATAAAAACCCCAATCAGTCACCCATAACCAAAAGAACAAGAAACAAGTTGAATCTCTACCTCCTTTAAGTGTAATCTTGCTAAGTTTGAGTTTAAATTGATGGAACCTTATCAAAGTTTGAAGGTTTGATGGAGTTGGTTGAGAGGAGAAGAGAAGAAGAAGGCTGGAACAAGAGGAGAAGGAGGCGTGTAACACCCTAGTAGTTCCATTCTATGCTTAAGTCATATTGTGAAATTACTGGTCGTTACTTTTGCCCGCCGAACTATCATTACCTTTTAGAAATTACCTTGTACGAAAATAAGGGTAAAATTTTTTCTTCAAAACAAGTGAACCAATTTTTGAAATCGAGACCCATGAGCGCATCGTGAACATATAAAGTAACACCGCTGTCCCATACATACATCGCATTTAGCAAGCATAGAAACCATAAGAGTAATCACGATTCTTGGATAAATGTAACATTCATTCCACGGCCATCCATGATAATACAATAATAGTCATACATAAGATAATAATGGGTCCGATATCTATCATCGGCCCTACATAAAAAGCCTACCAATACATAATAAAAGGAAATACATCAGAAATCCTACTACCCAAGCATGCCACATAACAGAATGATAACCCTATAACTACAACCAAAAGGGGCTATCCTCGTGCTCGGCTTCGCATGCAGTCGTCACATCAAGCATCTGGCGAGAGGAAACTGTTCCCATATCCACCGGGAAAAGTGCCACCATGTCCCCCTCCTCGAGCACGTCCTCGCCCATGGGGCACAGCGCGGGTATGAATGAACCCACTCCTGTGAACTGGGGGTGAAGCTGGGCCAGTAGATGAAGCAGAAGAATCAGAAGATAGACGAATCACCGAAGACTGTGACGAACCCGAACGGTGAGATCCCCCAGAATGAGTCGGATAGAGGGGCTCAGACGGATCGGTCTCCACATGGAAGCTCGGATAAGATGGCTCTGAGGGGTTGGAATCCAGTGAAACAGTCGGAGTCAACCGGGTATCCGAGTCAGTCTCGTCATCATCAGTGGGGTATCTCGGTGGTTGAAAGTAGGGGCGGATGTCATCCATAGTAACCTTACCGAATGGCTGATGTGGTTGGAAAAATGGGCTCATCACGGAGTCCAAATCGCGGTCGTGGAAGATGTAGACCTCATCGCTGCGCCGACAAAGACGCAGGCGTTCAAAGACCGGTCAAAGCGCCAACGCCACACCGGGAACTCAATGTAGATCACCACCGTGCCCGACGTCGACATCCTCTGAAGCGGATACAGAAATGTAGGAATGAGAAATACTAAATTTCTCAGTAGGATCGCGACTAGACAAACATAGTGTCATCGTCATTGTCTCAGCCACTTCGAGTTTAATTATAAAACAGTGGACAGATATAAGTTCAATTTTTAATGGTTTTTGAAAACTTAGACCCCGAAGTGGGTTGCTTTTAAACTTAAGATCATAACCACATCATCATAAGTAACATACGTACTAAAACATAGAATAAACATTCACAATGCAAATGGGCAATATACTTACATGCAAAGACATGCATCATCATAGACGTAACCATGGTCATACTCAGACTTTACTTTCATTTTTAGCACGTGCTTAACATTCTTTACTTTCCTTTGAAATAGACTGCTTTTGGACATGAGCTCATTCCATGACCGTCGTCACGCAGTACTAACCAAATCAGACTAAACCGATATTGGTTACCTCTAAGTTGGAGGGTCTTCCAAAACACCCTTGCCTCCCTCATAGAGGTTCCTTGTGGATCGCCGTCTCTCACTTCCCTTACCGAAGTGATTGAAGGGTCACGTCCCATTGATCTTTTCTTATCTTTATACTTTACATGCATAACATTTCCTCAACTAGACGCATGCAATGATATGACTAAGTCCATAATTTTGACGAAAATCCGGCAGCATAACGACTAGACCGGAGCTTCCCCAAAATGCCAATCATTAGCATTCAACCAATAGTTCATCATATCTATATCATATCATCACACTCATCATTCAATCATTAGACAAAGCTCAATCAAACTCATCATTCATCTTGCCGAGTGGCATCACACATCCATACCCTAAAGGGGTTTATAGTTGTGTTGTTCTTTGTGAAGAATATTATGAATCATCACATGATTTCCCATGGTTACCCATGATAGAATCACATAGTTAGGATATGTGTTTGTAGTCTTTTAGTTACTTGGTCCTTGGATGAAAGTATTCTTCACCTAAGTGCATGTCTTATGAAACACTTGTTCAAATTAATTAAATTATGTGATTGTTTCCTTTCCTTGAGATAGTGCACTTAGTGATTCCTAGGTTCATGATATGCTCAGATGCCCTAATCATACTTCTGTTCCCAAGGAGTTCGAGATCCCTCTAATCCTTGGGTCATGATAACGCATAACCACATCATGAACCCAACAACACCAATGTTCACTAATCATGAAGGGTGACTTTTAACTTATTCAAGTTACAAAGTTTTAAACTTTTACTAATAACATACCAAGGTTTTGCCTTAAACATTATTAAAGTTGTCATTCTTTATAAAGTAGTTATAAAGTCTTATTCTTTATGAAAGTAAGTGCCTTTGACATTAAGCTCTTATCTTAGGATTGGACCTTTATGAAGTAATGATACAAGTTACTAGCTTTTTGAATAAAAAGTCTTGTTCTTTATAAAAGTTAACACCTTTTTGCATTGTTTTGGTTCAAAGTCTAAACTTTATGAATGAAATGATATAAAACAACATTTTTATAACTTAAAGATCTTAAAGTTTGAAACTTTGTGAAAGGTCTTTTCTTTAAGGTTTGATTTCTAAAGCCTAAAGTGACAAGGTATCATTTTTCTAACTCAAAAAGTTTAGACTTTCACATGTATTCTTGTCTTCAAAACAAAACAAAATAAAACTTTATGGAAGCTTGAAAGTTGCGCCACTTTTAAGGAAATCAAGAAGCAAACTTTTTAAAGTTTAAAGCTTTTAGAAGGTTCATAGTCTTATCAAATCATGGAAACATAGAAAGGTGAAGCTTTTCTAATCATTCACTCATCATAAAGAGAAAGGAACAACTTTAAGCAAAGAACAAGAAGGACATATGTTTCCAAAAGAGGAAACTTAAGAACACATGAAGAACATCAAGAACATATGAAGAACATCAAGAACATATTTTTCCAAAAGAGGAAACTTAAGAACACATGAAGAACATCAAGAACATATTTTACTAAGAATGAAAACTTTGGCTCTTGAAGAGCATAAAGGATCTTCTCAAGCTTTCACTTAGAAATCTTGGTCATGAGAGAACTAAGCTCCAAGTTTTCTTGAGTAAACAAAATGAAAAAGATGGAGATCAATACCATTCTTGAAGATGGCGCAAAAACAAGAGAAATGGAAGAAGAAGATGATGACTCCTCTTGATGATGAAGGTGGCGGTTTTGCAAGAAGGAAGGAGAAGCTCTTGAAATCTTGTGGAAATGGAGGTTGTAGTGTTTTGATCTTGTCTCCAAAGACCAAAAGATATGATCTTTGAAGGGCTTGGTGAGGAAAGTTTGGTTATGGAGGTGGAGAATGATGAAGAAGATGAAGAAGAAGAAGAAGGAATGTAGAGATAGGTTGGAAAGTTTGAGAACTTTAGAGAGAGAATGAGAAGTTGAAAATGAAGTGAATGTGTGTGTGCGTGCAAGAAAGTGGCGTCTTCATTAAGGGAGGGGGGAGTGAGATATTTTGCTTAATTTTGTGTTAATTAGTGATTAAGGGGACAAAGTGGATGATGGGGAGACAAAACATGGTCAAACTCTTACATAAAGCACTCTTGTCTAATGCTTTATGCTTTTATGACATCACTCTTTACTTTATTGTCTAGTTGACTAAATTTGAATTTAATCATGTGATTAAGTGCTCATACAACTTAATTAAGGTGATTAAGCAAGGATTAGTGATTAACACACAAGAACATGATTAACAAAAATCAATCTTATGATTAAGCTTAATTAACCTTAATTAAACTCGAGTAGGCTAATTAAGGGCGATTAGTGCTTAATTAAGCTATAGGGGCTCTGGCTTGCTCAATTAGAGATTATCTAACCTCGATTAAGCATTCTCTTGACCCTTCTCATCCGAGTCAACCCCTTAATTAAGCCCTAATCTCAAAATTTCTCATTAAATGCCTAATTACTCAGGGTTACTGAGGTAATCTAGCACGACATGAAATTGAGGATGTTACAAGGCGCAATCAGCTGAAAGGAAAAGGAAGGAAATATGTCATAAAGGCTTCAATGAGGTAGTTGGGAACTTGGAATTTGATTGGTTGATACTTTGTGGCCAATTTTTCAGCCATGTCTCCTTTTCTTTGTGGCCTTTGTGGCACCACCAAGGGATGACTAAGTGGCTGAGTATTCAGCCTTTGAGTCATAGGGTTTTGGGTATATAATTCTATTGGTTCAGTTCCGACAGTTTAAAATACTGAAATTTTATCGATTCCCTTTAAATCGGTAAATCGGTTTTAAGAAAATTTCTATGAAATCTTTTATGCTTCTAACCTAATTCCCTCATATCTAAACTCAATTACTTGCTAATTAATTCATCCTAAATAAATATTTAGTTGAATTTCATTACCCTTAATTATTCGATAAAAATCCGGTGGATGTTACATTTTCAAATTCCAAAGATAATTTTTGAAAATCCTTTCTCAGAGAAGCATAATGAGAAGTAAGAGATTTAGAATCATCCAAGAGTTCATCATACACTTTTTGAAGATTTTCAAAAGTAACCTTAGGTTTAGCATTGTGTACCTCAATTTCTTCATCAGAAACAATGTCAGCCATGAAGTAGAGATTTGCTACAATTTCTTCTTCACTCTGAGATTCTTCATTTTATTGTTCTTTGTCCAAATCCTCCTAAGTAGCCATCATTGCCTTTTTCTTTGTGGTATTCTTTTTCAAGGCTTTCTTTAGTTTTGGACATTCAAATCTGACATATCCGGGTTCTTTGCACTCAAAGCAGATGATTTCATCTTACTTAACCTTGCCCTTGCCCTTTTTGGCTTTCTTGGGAACAAGGTTCTTCTTCTTCCTTTTTATCCACGCTCTTGAGATCTTCCTTGCTAAGTGAGCAATTTCATTAATGCCGTCATCATTAGAAGAGTCCTCTTCTTCTTCTTCAGATTCTTCTGAGGCTTTCAAGGCTTTTGGAGATTGAGTCTTTTTCTGAGTGGACTTCAGAGCAATGGATTTTCCTTTCTTGATGGCCTTATCAGCGACTTCATTTAGCTCGATCTCATGAGTCTTTAATGGCTCAATGAGAGCATCCAAGCTAAGTATGTTTAGGTCCTTAACTTTTTGAATAGCTGCAACTTTTGGATGCCAAGCCTTGGAAAGACTCCTCAGAATCTTTCTCACCATCTCTGCATTAGTGTACTTTTTGACTAAGGCCTTTAGTTGGTTTATGATATGCATGAATTTGGTCGTCATTTCATCAATATTCTCATGTTCTAGCATTCTGAACATGTCATATTGATGAACCAACATGCTAATTTTGGTTTCTTTTGTAACATCCTCCCAAGTATGGTACTATGCTTAAGTCATAATACCTCGCCTAGGAGTTGTTACTGTCACTTAATTGGACCTTCTCTGGCAGCAACCTTCGGCCACCTTCAATCTTACTAGTCAACTCCACCTCGGAGGACCTTCTTCGAAGCTTCTGAACTATCTGGAGATAACATAGAAATAAACACAGGAGTGAGAACTATAAATTCTCAGTAGGGTTCCTTAAACTACCCTATGCTGTGTCATTGTTATTATCTCCAGCTGCTTCGGTTTATTATGAAAAAGGTGAACATGTTAATAGACTTTTCAGTTTTATAGTTCGAAAATGTATTATCCGAAGTAGAGTTCATTTTATTCATGCACTTGTTAATCAAAGGAAGAATCTAAACATAATTGTAGCAGAATAATTAACATCTGTATATAGATGTAATTAGGCTCTTAATAAGCAGGGAAAGAATTGAAGCATAAGCATAACAGATCAAAGAACAACTAAATAATATGCATTTATGAGTGTCCTATTAATTTCCTTTGCTTTTTTTCATCCACTAAATATGAGTGGAAATGAGCTAATACTGTGGACGTCGCCACCATAAATTTTCGATACTTACACTAGCTGGGTCATGCCATGCCTCATGTAAGCCCTATCCCCTATACCCACACTAGCTCGGTCGATGCCATGTCTCATGTGAGTGAGATGCTTGCATATGCTTTAATCTTTAGTCCTTACTGCCCTTGGGTACTCTAATTCATCACACAGTACTGACCCACAAGGGGATTCACGTGCCTTTAGTCTTGGAGAGATCTAATTTTAGCCACGTGCCTCTAAATTGAAGGGATCTCTCTTGGTCACGTGCCTCAAGGATAGAGGGATCTCGGCTGACCACTTGCCTTCAATGTAGAGGGATCTTATCTGACCATGTGCCTCCAAGGTAGAGGGATCTCATCTGACCATGTGCCTCCAAGGTAGAGGGATCTCATAGTTTTATACTGCCTTCACAGGGAGGGATTCAAAGTGCAACTATCTCCAAGTAAAGGGATCCACGTCTTATTTTATTTAATTGCCTTCACAAAGAGGGATCTCATAACTGCCTCCAGGTGAAAGAATTCACATTTTATATATTCACATTCTTTCATTCACATACATAATCATGCATAGACATGCTGAACGCACTCATGCACATGCTTCATCGCTTACTTTCGTATATTCTTGCATACATGTTTTCCACATACATATTCATAACATACAAGTGTTCATAACCTTCTTACAATTCTACCAAAAATTCAGCAGCATAACATAATATGTCTGCTTCCCCATGAATAGTGCCAGTACTCAGCATATCAACTTATCAAAGATATCATATCATTCCATTCATAATGCAACATTAACTTCATACATTGGTTATATTAAGACAAAGGTACTGCCTCAGCTCAATCATTCAACCCGGTTTTTTGTAACTCAAGCCAAAATTTCTATTTAACTTATCTGGACCTGAATTTTGGATATGTTAAAATATTATGTGTCTATTTCTAACCTCTTTAGTCCCATCTAATTTTGATAAGCATAGCTCAAGTTATTTAGGTTTTATCCCGGCCTATCCTGTGGCTGGCCAGAATTGCACACTTAAAAGTAAAAATCCGCCATAAATCGAATATTAGTTCAAATGACATGAAATTGGTCTCATTTTAAAGATAATAGGAAAAATTTCATTTACGAAAAGTTCCATTCCATTTGACTTAGTAGAGCTCGAGTTATAAGCCCCGAAATCTGACCTTCCTGAATTGCCCTGTTTTAGCCCGGTTTGGACATAGGGAAACTTTCTTGGATTACTGGGAGCAAACAGGACCTTATCTAACTCTGAAATGTTTATGTGACATTCTCCTATGTGTAAGCTTTCTAACAAAGTTAGTTTCATTTGTTTCCAAGTAATATAGGGCGAGTTTTACCTTAAACAACCCAGTCTGCCCAAAATTAAAGTCAAAAACCTAGGTCAAAATTCAAAAATTCATATCTCTCTCAACACTAATCCAATGTCCTTATATGATATATGTACGGAAAGCCCTAGATGTCTAATTCCATATAAAAATATTTTCATTGAATTTAAACAGTGGTAGGCGGAGCTGTACACTCTGCCTACGGACCGCCGTAGGTTTCCTTAACCTCCTCAATTCTATTTGCTTCTTTTCACTAGATAATCATCCAAAACTCAATTTAAAACATAACAATCCAGCCATAAACCTTCATATAGACTCATAATAACATCAAATACATGCATCCAAATGAGTTCACAGCAGCCCCAATTCACAAGAAAATTCAGAAAAGGGGTTGAATCCTACCTCTAATTGATGTAGAAATTAGCTAGAATTGAGCTCTTGGTGGAGGAAATGGATGAGGCTTGGAGTTTTGAGGAAGATGAAGTGAAAATGGGAGAAGGAAGAGTGAGAAATACTCAGCTGAAGAGGGAGCACGAAAATGAAAGAGTTAGAAGGAATAAATAAGGTTGTGTGAAGCATTGGTAGTTGGAAGGCTTGGTTCTCATTGGTTGGAAGTGAGTGGTGATAAATTGAACAAATCTCTCCTCTCCCTTTGTGGTTGACATGGTGCCAACGTTAGGGGATGAAGTGGCTAAACTTTTACCCACTAAACTTAGGGTTTTGGTGTAATAAATTCAGTTAATTCGGTTCCAATAGTTTAAAATACCATAATCTTACCGATTTCCTTTAAATCGGTAAATTGGTTTTGAAGAAATTTGTGAATTTTATATATTTTAATTCTAATTATTTCTAATCCTAATATATCTAATTAACACTTAATTAGCTCCTAATTAATATCTAATTAATTTCTAATTAGCTTTACTTATCCACTAAAATCAAATTAATTAATCAAAGATGTAAATTAATCGTTTTGCAAATTGATGGCCTTTCTGTTTTTTATTGTTAATGGTTAATGGTATTTTCGTAATTTATGGGCAAGTCTAGAGGCATCCTATGTCATTTCACATATGGATATCTCCGTGGCTCAATCAGTTGAGGTTTAGGTTTCTACGTTTTCGCTATGCAATTCTGCTTCATTTAAAACCTTACTCCACTAATCCTGTTGTTATAGAGACCTAAATGTCATTTTCTAAAAAGTTCAGGGGCAAGGTTGTAAATAATAAAAGTTTGCCCAAGGACATTTTTATCATTTCCTATAACGTTATATGGGGATGTTACATCTTTAACCTGGTTCGTTCCTTCATGAAGCACTTGAAGTCTATCCCAGATTTCCTTAGCTGAGTTGCAGGATATGATCTTGTCATATTCACTTTTGCTCAAGGCACATGTGAGAAGATATTTTGCCTTGTCATTCATTTGGACCTTGATTTTGTGTTGATTAGTTTATTCATTTCTAAGGATGGTTCTGACTATAATAGGAGGAGGCAGTTCTGGGTTAACAACTATTTGAGGTGTTGGTTGCTTGATTGTGGGTACATAGTCACCAGAAACTGGTGGACTCTATGAAGAGTCTTATTCTATCCTTCCAATAAGGATAATCTTCACCATTGAAGTATGGAGGATGGTTTATAGAGTGACTTTTTGTAATATGATTCATTTGTTGAGCTATCTGATAGGATCTTTGACCTCTGTAACTGTTAGGAAGCTCAGCCCCAAAGTTAGGCTTGATACCAATTATTGGATAGGATAGCATGAGAAGGAGAGGTTGAATCGTGCTTTCAAGCTAATTTGGATTATGGAAGCAATAGTGTTAGTTTAAAAATACTTTAGTTTTATATAACACTGAAATACACTTTTGTTTTTGATAAAGTTTTAAACAGATTTGAATCTAAATGATATAATCAAATAACAAGATAAAAGATAGAGATAATTACATAGCAGATTTTATACATGTTTGGCCAAACCACTTGCCTTCTTTTAGTCCCTAACCTTTCATTGAGATTTTATATACTCTGAGCATTCTTTGTCCAAGCTTCTCTAAGCTTCTTACACGTGAGTATTCTTTCTACAAGCTTTTCCAAGCTTGTAATCGAGTAGTGTTTTCCTAGCCTCTCCAAGCTTCACAAATGAGTAGTATTTTCCTAGCCTCCCAAGCTTTACACTGGCCTCTGCTAGGTCCAGATACAAATAATGAGAATGAAATATTTTGTTTGTACTCTCACACTAACTTTTTCAATAGAGGATGAACTATAAAGTGATTGTGTGAGGCTTCTCTAAATTTGCAAAAAGAGAATATATCTATTATAGACCAGAAGAGAAGATTTTCTTATAACCTAAAGTTACAATAAGTAATTTTCTGATGTTCTAGACAATTAAGAAGGATGAAGAAAGGAAGCTATTTTACAAGGAAAGTATTAAACCAGTCTAACTATTCTTTCTTCGATTTCTAGCCTTTTATAGACTTTGAGATATGATTGTTGAAGTTTGCAGGCCTTGATCCTTGTGATCTTTTTTGGTCTATTGGTCTTTGATTGGATAGAGAAGAAATAGCCTTTCTTTTTTCCCATTCTTCAAAACTTACACAAAAGTAGAAAAGTAGCCATTTGTTGGTTTGCTAACTATTCAGACTTATCAGCGCCTCTTCTATATCTTGTCAAATCACCTTTTTGACATTTTGAATTTGTCTATTGAAGCATGCAGAGGAAGCTTTGAGGGTGTAATATTTCTTGAGAAGTATGTATCTAAAAATTTTCCTTCTCGACAAGGTTATCTTTCTGAGTGAACAGTGTTCACTCTTGAGCCACCGTTTTCCCTTCTGATGTTACAGTTTTATCTTCTGAACCTTCTTTCTTGTTTCTTGCATCATAATTAAGAGAAGTATACAAAGCATATATTCCATATCAAGTATATTCAATTTAGAGTACCAATGGATAGCCTAACTTTGAATTTTCTCAATCATATAATGCATATAATTCACAATGAAACACTTCTAGAAACAATTCATTTATATATATAGCAGGATTAGCTTAAACTTTGGTTTGATATTCATCAAAACCTTAATTCTCATTTTAGTTTGCACCTACAGAATGGTTTCTGAAGGGCATAGGAGCTAACAGTGGATGGATAAAGCATACAAAGTGTAGGAGGAACTTCGCAAAAGCTTCTCCCAGGGCGAGCTCCTTCGAATCATGATTTGCAAGATGAAATCACTCTTCTAAAATAGGGAGATTTGAATGTTACAAGGTATTTCACCAAGTTTAAGACTCTTTGGGATGAGTTAGAGTTATTTTGCTCAAATCTTATTTGTCATTATTCCTCTCCCTGTGCTTGTGATGCTGTGACTTGTAACATCCACGACTTCCGACTTCCGAGTTCATAGTACTCACAACCTCCAGATTCATCTTCAAGGCTGGACGGACAAGGATTTACGATTTCCGAGTTTGTCTTATAGTTCAGCTTCCGATCTCAATATTAGCTTCGACTTCCGACTTAGCTCCAAGGCTTACAAGGGATTTCTTTCGATTTCCGACCTTGTTCATGCAGCCAACGATTTACGACTTAATGCATGTAGCTTACGATTTTCGACCTTGTGTAAGCATGTATAAATTTTGACCTCCTCAGTATGAATTCCGATTTTCGATTTCATGAGCTGAAATGAAGTGACTGATGCTTTCAACTTACGAGTTCGTCTTCGACTTCAGCACAATTTACGATCTCCGACCTTAGCAATCAAAGAGCAAAATGTTCGATTTCCGACTTCGTTCCTAAGGCTCAAATGAACTGGCTATATTCCGAATTCTGACATTATGATTCACAAATGTACGAGATCCGATCTTGAGTCCAATATTAGTAGCTCTCATTTCTATATCTTTTCGAGTTCCGGGATAGAAATTTTATAATTCCCGAGTTCCGACCTTAAGTGCTTGGCTTCACACCAGGTTCACGAGGTCCGACTTTATAGAGCGTACAAGTTCCGATTTCGTTTCCAGAATATGCTAGAAACTACTCCCACTTTAGACGACGTGGAGAGTGATTCTACCACACAAAGAGGGCAACGTGGAGAGCAAGGTTGGCTGAAACTTGGCCTTATGTTTAGAGGCCAATCACAACCTTCCAAGTTAACTCCCACTCATGCTTATATAACACACCCTCCTCCTTTGATTCAGACCATTATTCACGTTGCATTCTTGTTCTCCTTCAGCTCTCTGTCTCTCTTGCTCACACACCCAAAACTCAAGCTAAGTTCCAGCCTTGTTCACCGAACCTCCAAGAACTCAGCACAAAACACTTAAATCAAAGGTAGGGGTTTTTAATTTCTTGCATCAAATCCATGCACTTGGCTGGCTGGGCTGAATCATTTTCACCTTAATTGATGTGTGAATTAAATAATTATGCTTGGATTAATAGAAGATTTTGAGTTAGAAGTAGAATTAGAAGAAGAAAACTAAGAGAATTAAATGGATGAGGGTGCTGTCTTGGTGGAGAGTCCACGGCAGTTCATATGGCGGAGCGTACGGCGCCGCCTACGATCGGTCAAATCCGATGAAACTATTTTTAGATGAAAATAGACATCTAGGGCTTTCCATAGACATATCATATAAGGATTTTGGATCAGAATTGAGGAAGATATGAATTTTTGAATCTCGACCTAGGGTTTTGACTCTGGCTCTGGGCAGATTAGGTTATCTAGGGTAGAACTCGACCTATACTACATGAAAAAGAGTGAAACTAACTTTGTTAGAAAGCTTATCCATAGGGGAATATCTCATAAAAATTTCAGAACTTAATAAGTTACCAATTTCTCTCAGTTCTCCACGCAATTCGCCCTATGTCCAAACCGGGCTAGAATGGGGCAGTGTAGGAAGGTCCAAATTCGGGGCTTGTAACTTGAGCTCCATTAAGCCAAATTGAGTGGGACTTTTTCCAAATGAAACTTTGTTCTGTTAGCTTTAACATGAGACCAATTTTGTCTGATTTGAATGAGTTTTCGATTTTTAGTGAATTTCTATTTTTAGTTGCCTGATTCTGGCTAGCCAATGGGCAGGCCAAGATAAAGTTTAGACATCTGGAGTTATAGATACCGAAATTAGATGGGACCAAAGAGGTTAGAAAATAGACACACAACACTGGAACATACTCAAATTTGAGGTCCAAATGAGTTAAAATGAAATTGTGGCATGAATTACAAAATCCGGGTTGGTTGAATATGCTGAGGCAGGATTTCTGCCTTAATGAATTTGATATGGATTTGAGTTCTATGTTGGAATATAAATGTGAATTTGTGTTCCTTGTGATAAAGTGATGTATTGATTGGCTGGCACTATTCATGGGGAAGCGGACACGTTCCGTTATGCTGCCAAAATTTCGGTAGAACCCATGTACAAGTTATGAATTACATGCTAATGCATATGCATTCTTAAGAAAGCCATGAAAGTTATGAAAAGAAGTATGTTATTATGCAAGTTCCATACTACTTGGGCCAGCCCCAGATAGAAAGTTAATGGGAATAGATCGGTGGGAAGATCGGGGAAAGTAAACCCGGCATTCCTATATAGGAACGAGCTCGATCCTGATAAGCAGACTATTACCCAGGAGTCTAAAATGGCCAAGAACTCCCAGGGGACCAAGACAGATGGAAAATGATAGAAAGTAATGAAAGAGTCTATGAAAGAAAGTTCAAGAATGAGTCTACATGATTACATGAATGCATGAATACATGGAATAGTTACATCAAGATGTTTACAATTGTCTGTTATAATTGCTCACTGCTATTCATTTATTTATTTCGTTCATCATTCTATGTATCAGTATTAGTAATCTATTTTGTTTCTTATGCCGATTAAAGTAAAATTGAACCTTGCCTCGGACTAGACATGTTTTTAAACTCATGAAAATGGACTTTTTAGTTTGAACACATATTTTAATAATTAAGTAAAACCCGAGGTAACTGAGAATGTATGTGATGTCAGTTCCAGTATAACCGAACCCTACTGAGAATTTTCTTGAAATTCTCACCCCGTTTTGTGCCTCCCGCATCATTCTCAGACAAGCGATGGACTCCACACCACCCTTTTTATTGAGATTCTGCGTTACGGTTCCACCATGATCCGAGTTGGACTCTTTGTATATAGCTGGTTCATGCAACTTAGTTTGTACTTATTCGATGTGAACTTTGATGTTCCTTTACACCATCCCCTCTTCGATCCTGCTACCCCTTATATTGCCATCCCTCTACATATGGTGCACCCGCATCCTGCTCCTCCTGCACCCACAGCACCCGCTGACCCTGCTCCTGAGTCACCACCGCAGGCAGACCCCGACGTCCCGCTGAGTTCCGAGAGTGACCCCTCCGAGGCCACCGGCTCGTCGCCCTCTTCCTCCTCGGGACCTAGCGTAGACTATACTCCAGCCAAGCCTGGCATGGCTAATGGCTACCTGACGGAGTAGCTTGGTGGCAGGGGATGTTGTACAACATGACCCTCTTTTGGACAGCATGTAGCTTTGGGTCATGGGTTTGATTATAGGGTTAGCAGTAGGTTACGAAATGTCCTTTGAGGACCATAGGGTATTTTGGCAGATGAGGGTATTATGATCTTCCTGATACACTAGCCCCGATGTGTTCTACCTTAAAACTTTGTACATAAACTGAAACAGTGACTTCTGATATATATATATATATGTTAGGGTATTATGAGGGTATTATGCAGTAACATTGTTGTACTATACTTATCTTGGTGATATTTTGCTCGATTCGTTTCGCTTTTAATATAACAGTACGCCGTTTCGTCAATAGAGACGATTTAAAGAGAAATTAAAAACAAGAAAGGTAAATAAAGTATCAACACGGTAACACGACCTGACTAGTTTCATGCTATGGCTTAAGCATAACATAAAATTAGTAGGGTGTTACATGACTAATCTACGAAATCATAAAATGTTGATCGAGTTATCAAGTTTCTCTGTGGTTTGAATGATCAACATGCTACTATTCACTCTCAAGTGATGTTACTGGATCCACTTCTTTCTCCCTTGTTATTCAGCAAGAATGGCAATTTTCCACTAAAGTTGCTTTGGAGGCTCACATTGTGATTAATGTTGCTAAAAGTGTTCCTCTTCATAGTGGTTTTAATGGATCTGGTGCCTCTCGATCCAATGCCTCCTCACCGAAGTTTGGACAGAAGCACCTTTGCTCCTCATATGGTCGTCACAATCACAATGTGGATACGTGTTACAAGAAACACGATTACCCCCTAGCTATCATTCTTTTTTTGAGCAACGGAGTGCCAATGCTGTAGTTGTTGATATTGGTGATGTTACTGCTTCCAATGAAGCTCAGAGTTTAGTTTTTACTTTCACTGAAGACCAATATCACAGCTTGCTCACTTTGCTTCCTTAACATGCTTCTATCACAACTCTTGATCATAATCTCATCCAGGCTAATTTCATATCCGTCAATCACAATAACACTTCTACTTCAGCCTTAGGTAACTTAGATGTTGATTGATGTAACACCATAATAATCCTATACTATGCTTAAGTCATATTATGTCCAATTATTAGTTGTTACTTATGCTTACAGAAAACCTAAACTCTTTTGGAAAATATATTATGCAAAAAATAGGGTAAAATATTTTTTTGAAATACATTGTTGCTTTCAGAGCATCTTAAAAACTTGAGCCTTGTATGTGAAAGAAATGTCATATAAGCTTTGCACATCCCAACATAAAGCAACAAAATATGAAGGCAATAAAACAATATTAGTATGTAAGAAAGTTTAAGATTACTATTCCATATAAAATAAAACATAGTGTCATGAGTTATATATAAAGGGCTCATGGCTATGCCATGGCCTACATAATACATACAACTAATATAACAGAGTTCCAAAGCATCATTAAGGCATGACATGAAATACACGGAGAGGCAGAACTAAAACAGACTACTAGCCTAGCACAAATCATAGCATCCGATGTCCACAAGCACATCCCATGGCCCTACAAGCATCGTGATCTAGTTCGATTGCATACCTTTGCTCCTTACAGTAGTAGATAGCTCCTTGGACGAGTCCTCTTCGTGTATTGGGATGATGCACAGGTGGTACTCAGGGTACAGAAGATAGGTAGCTACCACTATCAGAGTGGCTGTGGAACTTAGCTATATAATCGGGATAGTTGGCTAGGGTAGAATCTCGACCGATGGTAGCTTAGGAGACATGGGCTCCATCTTAAAGTTAGGTAGTGGTAATAATGGCAAGTCCTAAGGTGCTAGTGGTGGTGTAGGGGGTGTCTTAGGAATGAATGCAGGGGCTGGTGGAATGTTTGGCTTTGCTTCTCCATGCATATGACCAAGGTAAAGGTAGGTGTAAACAACCATAGTAGTCATCGCCATGATTGCATTCACTTCAGTGTCGTAGAACCATTCGTATTTAGGAAGATCCATGATCCACTCAATTAGGAGCGCCATCAAAGTCTGGTGACAATATGGAAAAATGAAGGTGAGAAATAATATTGTTTAGTAAGACTCTAACTCAACATAAAAATATCTTCGTTATTGTCCCAACTACTTTGGGTTTTGCCAAAAGAATTAGTAAGTGTAACACCCTAATAAATCCATATTACGCTTAAGTCGTATTACGGCGTTTTATTAGTTGTTACTTATGCTCGTGAAAAACTAAACTTCACTTGAAATTAAACTACGCGGAAAATACAGTAAAATTTTTTTTTGAAATATGTCGTCGCTTTTGGAAAATAAAGCCTTGCGCGAGAAGATAGCAGTAAACGAGCGTATCGCAGAGATTTCGATATAAAAGGAAGGAACAAGAGATAAATCATAATATCATGCATTCAAATTACAACATCAACTACATAATATAATTATCCGCATAATATCCAACAAATACATAAAAAGGAACTCATGGTCATGCCATGGCCCCAAAATATCAAAAGTACAAGTCTGATGAGGTCTAATGCAAAATGAAATACAACAGATAAGGAGCAATATTGGGATAAGCCCACGTGGACATATACTAGCTTCTCTGCCCCTTCCATCGAACGGACTCAGGTCCTCGAATGCCTAGTCCCCATCTTTGCTCGCCCTCGGAACGCGAGGAGTATTGAATGATGCGGGGGTGCTGGCGATCGGCTCGATCTGACGGATCACGGCGGCTAGGAGTATAGCTGCCCACCGAAGAACGTGCCTCGGAGGGATCCTCCTCAGATGCGACAGGCTGATACTCGGGGAGTGGCGGCGAAGCTGCTGCGGCCCTAGGGGTGGCCGTCGAACTCACATCGACCACGGGAACCTCTGGCAGCGGCACAGGCTCGGCTACGGGTAGACTTGGAGACATAGGCTCCATCTCGATCTCAGGCAATGGCTCAGGCGGGAAATCCCAAGGACCTAGCGGCTGTCCAAGGCGTGACGATGATACGTCCACAGGGGTTGGCGGGATCTCTGGCTCCTCCTGCTCAAAAACTCGACCCGGATAGAAGTATGTGCGAACTATCATGGTGGTCGTGGCCACGATAGCGTGCGCGTCCTCATCATAGGCCCACTCATGGTGGGGAGGCTCCATGCTC
Source organism: Pterocarpus santalinus (assembly GCA_031439595.1). Classification (NCBI taxonomy): domain Eukaryota; kingdom Viridiplantae; phylum Streptophyta; class Magnoliopsida; order Fabales; family Fabaceae; genus Pterocarpus; species Pterocarpus santalinus. The sequence continues at coordinate 31,863,547 of CM062529.1, forward strand.
CATGCCACGCGAGGCTCCATGAGTATCTGGTGACGAGACGGAAAAACAACTAGGATGAGAAATAAGATTTCTCAGTAGGACTCGACCCTGACACACTGGTGTCATCGTCATCGTCCCAGCCACTTTGGTTTTTAAATGAAAACTGTGGGCATTCAATAGGTTCAATTATTTGAATTTCGAAAACATTACTATCCGAAGTGGATTCCATTTTTAGCACTTATCTTAGTTGTATTAACAACATCATGGCATACATGAAAGCTTATATGACTAGTCATAACATACATAAACAGGTTGAGAGTTATATTCTTTACTTGGGTTGGACTGAAGTCCCTTTCTTTCCTCAACTTGACTTATCTTAAGTCCTTTCTTTCCACCCACTAAACATAAGTGGTAATGAGCTCATACCGTGGCCGTCGCCACCATAAAATTTCGGTACTTACACTAGCTGGGTCATGCCATGCCTCATGTAAGCCCTATCCCCTATACTCACACTAGCTGGGTCATGCCATGCCTCATGTGAGTCGTGGGTGAGGGGAACTTAAAATTAGGTCACCTTCCCTTTTGAAGGATCACACTTTATTGAATCTTTTCTTATTAAACTTATGACGCAAAATATTTCTAAGTCCACAATTTCTACAAAATTTCTACAAAGATAACAAAGATCAAGCTTCCCAAAATTTTGCCAAACAGAATACCAGTATTACAGCATCATATCATACCATCATATCATATCATCATCATCATATCATCATTATCATAACATAACATCATTATCATATCATCATCATAACATCATGTTTGCAACATAAACATAGGTATATTTTCAAGCAAAGTCTTATGAGCTTAGCTTAGTAAATTTGGTGCAAGCTTTTAATTTAGGTTACCTCTTGGGTGTCCTCTTTTAATTGTTGTGGGGCCCATTTTGTCTAATGTCCTTTTTGATACTTTTTGAGTGGAATTATGAAGTTTTTCTAATACTTAATATAAGGGTATTAATGTCTTAAAGCTTATTCTTTATTAACCTTTAACTTTTACCCTAACCAGTTTTACTTTTACAGTGGGGCAGTAACTTCAAAAATTCACCATAATTTGGTGTTTTATCATTTTAATCCGAAATTTTATATGCTTATAGGGTTCTGAGTCTAGTTTTTAACAAAACAAGTCCCACTCAAAAATTCGTTTTCTAACTCCAGTTATGCATATTTTATTCTGACTGTTCAGTTTCTAAGTTCACTCCCAGTACAGTGGATTGTTACTTCTCATTATAATTACTCAGAAGGAATCTGAGAAAACTGTTTTATGGGTTTGTTCCTCTATGTCTTAGCTTTCATTTAAACTTGGTCTCACTCAAAAATCATTTTTGTAGCTCGAGTTATACACATTTTAGTGTAGACTGCCCAGACAGAAACCAATCCGAGAACAGTCCACTTTGAAAAATCAGATCTCACTCATTTTAACTCCGAATCTTATGTATTTTATATTTATGGAAAGCTCTCAGAGTATATTTTCATATAAAATTGGTTCCACTAATTTCTGAGTTTTCTGGAAAAAGTTATACCATTCGGTTTACAGACTGCTAGAAAATCCAGATTTTACGTTTTGATTTTTCTCATGTTTTCTCCAAAACACTCAACCTCACTTTCAAGAAAACATTCTCAAGTTATAAAACACTCATATACCATGAAAGATTAGTGAAAAACTAACATGTTGGAGTTCAAAAATATTGAGTTCAGCCATGCATCACACCAAACCGAAAACATGTTTTCAACAAACAACCATACAAGCAACAACATCTCATTTTATGACAAGAATGGCTATGATGCCCATAATCAATCTTTAAAATCACCTAGCTATGGAGAGCATAGGAGTTCTAAAGCTTGAAAAACAAGAGAGAAAAAGAGTTTAGAGCCACTACCAAGAAGCTTTCTTTGAAGGAATTTGTGATGGAAGAAGGTGATGGTGGTGGTATTCCTCCTCTTGGATCTTGAAAGAGGCTTTGTATGTGATTGTCTTTGATTCTCCAAGAACAAAAATGGTGGCTCTTGAAGAGCTTGTGAGTGGGATGAGGAGAGGAAAGGATGAGAGAAGTGGAAGGATTCTAGAGAGAAGTTGGAGAGTTTAGAGAGAAGGAGGAGAACTTTGGAATTGAGGAGAGAGAAGAGAGCTTTGTGTGTGTGTCTATGGGAGAGGAGTGAAAGAATGAAAATGAGGAGAGAGGATGGGCTGAAGGTGGCGAGTTTGAGGGGGGAGAGATGATGTGACTTTGCTTCTTACAACAAGCAAGAGAGTGGAAAAACCTTGGGGCAAAAGGGTGAGTTATTTTTCCTTTGAGTCTTGGAGGCATCCTAATGTCCAATTTATGTTTTTCTCTAGGGGTTAAAGGGGAGTACCCCTCTTAGGATTTGGTTGCTTGTCTAAGACTCATCCAAGTGTCAAGATCTAATGGTGGATGACAAGGATCCTAGTCTTGACTTTTGATCTAATGGTGTAGGATTAAAGAGATTGAATGAAGGGTGAGATGTTGCTCCTCCTTGGTATGTCTTTTTAGGGCATATGCATGGGAGAACTTTTATCTCTAAATGTTATTAGAATTATTTAAATGTAATTTAACTTAATTGGCTTAATTACCCATGAGTTAACTCTTGTCAATTACACTTTTTATGATGTCTTGCATTACGGTTAACCATATGCTTAATTTGGGGTTTAATTTTTTTTTTTTTTAAGAGTTGTCTTAAGTGTCTTAATCATTATAAACTTAATTAGTAAGGTTGGGTTGTCTTACTTTTGTTTTGGCACCTTCGAGTAATTAAGGATTAGATGATTAAGGTTTTATTAAAACGCTTAGGACATTATGATTAAATTGTTGGCTAGACTTAATTTACTAAGCTTTTGCTCTCGGGATTAATCGATTAGTTCTCAATTAATCGCTAATCCCTCTAATTAGCCGGGAACATCGAGCTAATTAGCTTAGGTAGAAATGGGGATGTTACAGTAAGCACGCATATGGTTCAATTATTTGGTTTTCAAAAACATAATTATTCGAAGTGGGTTTCCCTTTTAAACATACATTCTTATCATGATAAATACATTAACATAGGCATAAAGAAGAAATATAGATAAGTGCATCATGCATAAATATCTTGAAATTTTCTTTCTTTTGTTGGCTTGGACTAAAGCTCCTTTATTTCATTAAAATTGACTTTATCATAAATTTTTTATTTACCATGCCCTTAAGTTGAATTGTAATGAGCTCATATTATAACCGTCACCATCATAAATTCCCGGAACCTTTGCGGGAGAGGGGGAAAGGTAGGTTTCACCTTCCCTTATCGAAGGATCACATCTTCTTATTTTGTCTTTGAGGGTCACCTTCCTTTATTGAAGGATCATATCCTTAGTTTTATCTTTTCTTGATTAATGCATATGATGCTAAAATTATGCTAACTCCATGAGTTTTAGGGATATTTGGCAGTATAATGGTTAGACTAGAGCATTCCTAAAATTTGCCAAATAGAGACTTTCAATCACAAGTCATCATTATGCATTTCACAATATCATATTCATCATAATAATAATAATCATCATCATACTAGCACATAGAGATATATCACGAGCAAAATCTTCTAAGCTTAACTTAGTAAATTAGGTGCAAACTTTTAGTTAACTTTTCATCTTGTTCAATTATTTTATCATCCCAGGAGACAAGTCTCTTCCATTTCTCTTTTTAAATCTTTCAAGTTGGAGTATGAAGTTTCAATGTTTTAAAAGTTTTGGAGTTTTTCAAGTTTATTTTTCATTTTGCCTTAAAGTTAGCCTTAACCGACTTTATGTTTTCACTGTGAGGCAGTAACTTAGGAAATTTACCATAATTTTTTCGTTTACTATTTTGGCCTTAGTTTTGGCAGAATTATACTCCTTTGAGCCCTCTTTTAAACAAAATAAACCCCATCTAAAAATTTAAACTTTAGCTTAAGTTATGCACTAAACAATATTGTTGTTCAATTTTTAAGTTTTACCCAAGCAGTAGTAACTTGGTGAATTTAGTAGGAGCTCCACAAACGGAATATGCCTAAAATATTTTATGTGGTAGTTCTTTTATGTCTTAGCTTTCTTACAAATTTGGTCCCATTGAAAATTTTTTTATATAACTTGAGTAATAAAGATTTTAGTGTAAGCTATTTGGACAAAAACTCCACTAGGTACAACCCATTTACAAAATTCATAACTTTCTCATTTTAAGTTCAATGATAGCATGTTTTATATGTATGGAAAGATTTGTGAGTCTATTTTAATATAGAGTTCGTCCCATTATGTTTTGAGTTGTAGAGATTAAATTACTATTTTTGCCGCATAGACTATCTAGAAATTCTAGCATTTCAAAGTTTCATTTTCTTAGCTTGTTTATGGGAAACATTAAGATTCATCTTCAAGTGACTATTTTTATTTCTCATTTTACTTTCATGCTTTGAGGTTTTAAGGAAAAAATAGTGTTTGGAGTTTAAATGAAGTTTGGTTCATAAAAACATTTGTACAAACTAAATGTGTTTCACTTCAAAAAGGAAAAATATGGTCATGAGGACTAAAGACCAAGTCCTACAACCACCTAGCTATGGAGAAGCTTAGGAGTTTTAGTTCTTGAAACACAAAAATTAGTTAGAATCACTAGCACTAGAAGCCTTGAAAATGTTTGGAGCGTTGAAAGGATATAGAAGGCCTCCTCCTTTGGAGCTTGAAAAGAGGTTGTGTTGGCTTTGCCGAATGGAACTAAGTGTGTGTTTGAATATGTTCTTCAAACACCAAAGAAGGTGATCCTTGAAGGGCTTGTAAGAATGACGGTGGGAAATGAGGCTGGTGTAGTAGAAATGCAAGAACGACAAGTAGAACAAAAAGAAAAAGAAGGTAGTGTAGAGTTTTGGAGAGAAGTAAGAGCTTGATCTTTTAGTGAGAATGAAAGTTGCAAATGAGAGTGTGGGGAGGCGGGGATTATGGTCATAACATTCAAGAGATAGGGCTGATTGCATTTTTGCTTTTTGCTTCAAGGATGAAACTTAGTGACCTTTGGGTAGTTGGTTGTTGTTCCACTTTAGAGTCTTAAGTGCAAGGCTTAAACCCCTTTGTGTTTTCTAAGTTGGTTAATGGCTAAATCCATGCCATCAGTGGGGTGATCCACTTTGGTGGTTTATGCCAAAACTAGTTTGCTCCATATGTAGGATAATTTCACTTTTGGTTAATCAATCTTTAAGTTAATAACCACATTAGGCATTAATTTTATGGTGTAAGATTTAGAAGCAAATGAATGGTGGATGATGGAGGTGATGCGGCCGAATTTCGCTCTCAAATAGTGGGGGGATTTTGAATTTTCTTTGTTGTAAGAATTATCTAGGTGTTAATGAATTAGATTAGTTTTATTGCTCATTAAACAATTTTGGCTAAATGCACTTTTAAGACTCTCTCTAAAATGAATGATTCTTACTAATATTTATTTATTGTGCAAGGATGAATTTACCACATTTGATTAAAGTAGAACATTTGTCAAGTGCTTGATTAATAAGATTTTATCACCTTAATTATGTTCTTAGTCATGAGTTAGCAAGATTAGAACAATTAAGCCTTAATTAAATCGTTTAGTGTGTCATTGTTCAATTATTGACTTTTCTTATGGATTATTGACTTTTAGTTGACTTGTTGACTTTTCTTTAATTACTAAGATTTTCTCTTGAGATTAGTTGATTAATCCTTAACTAATCACTAATCTCTCTAATTAGTTAGTAATATTGAGCTAATTAGCTTAGGCAGATTTGGGGATGTTACAATCGATGGATTCTTGACACTGGAGCCATGGATCACATTTGCACCTCTTTATGCTTTTTTGCCTCACATGGGTGCATTACTCCTATTTGTGTTAGTTTACCAAATGTCAACATGTCTTTCCTCATTTCTTTGGCACTGTCTATTTTTCTCTTGACTTTTACTTTAATGTCCTATTTGTTCCTTAGTTTTCCGTTAAATTGATCTTAGTTACTAAATTGGCTCATTCTTTGGAATGTAAACTCATTTGCTTTTCTCATTTTTGTTATATTCAGGACCTCAATGCTTCAATGATGATTGGAATTGCTAAGGTTGTGAATGGATTATATCTTTTGAAGTCACTTATTTGTAATAGCTTTGCTTTTTATAACTCTTTGACGATACACACTTACACTGCACCTACTTCCCCCTTTGATATATGGCACTATAGGTTGGGTCATCCTTCTGATGTTCATATTCACACTTTGCATTGTCATTTTCCCTTTATTATCATTCCTAGGAATAAAGGTGTATGTGACATTTGTCCTTTTTCAAAACAAAAGAAACTTTCATTCTTTGTAAGTGAATCGCATGCTAATAAAACTTTTGATTTGCTTTATTGTGATATTCGAGGACCCCTTACCCTTCCCTCTATTCAAGGTTATAAATATTTTTTAACAATAGTGGATGACTTCTCTCGATATACTTGAATGTTTCTACTAAAACTCAAATCCAACACCCGCTGCACTTCAATGTTTTGTCCACATGGTTGAAGCTCAATTTAAATCCAAAATTAAGAAAATACACACTAAGAATGGATTTGAGTTATGCCTTGCTCAGTTTTATGCCTCTAAAGGCATTTTGCACTAAATCTCCTGTGTTGAGACACCTAAAAAAAAAGCGGTTATTTGGGAGGAAGCTTCAATCTATCCTGAATATAGCTCACCTCCTCTTGTTTCGGGCTAACCTTCCCAAGTCCTTTTGGTCTTTTGCAATTTTACATGTTATTTTTTTATTAAATCGACTTAGCTTTCTCAAAGTTTTTGGTTCTTTGGCTTTTGCCTTTGCTTTACTTAGGAATTGTACAAAATTGGACGCCCGAGCTAGGAAGTGTATCTTCTTAGGATGCTAACCTAGCACTAAAGGTTTCCTTTTGTACGATCTTAAGACTCATGAGATTTTTCTTAGTTAGCATGTTATTTTCCACGAGCATGATCCTTCATCTAGTGCCATACTTCTCCCTTTACATCATTCTTTACTCGATGACACTCTTACCTTTCTTCAACCTTCACAACATGCTACCCACTCTCCTCCACCTAGTCCCTCACCCTCACAAGACCTTGCATAGCCACAACCTATTGCTCCTAACTGTGGGTCAACTAGAATCTGCAAAACCCCCACTTACCTTCAAGACTTCCACTGCAATTTTGTCATAACCTCAGGCGATCAACATGACTTTTCTCACATGGTAGCTCTTAGTTCTACTTCACATCCCTTGTCTTCTATCATTACTTATATTATCCTGTCCCCTAAACACTTAGCTTACACCCTGAATGTGTCCTCCTTTATTGAACCTAAGAGTTACTCCCAAGCTGTAAAGCATAGTTGTTGGCAGCATACTATGCAAGCTGAGATAAACGCACTTCAGGATAATAAGACCTGGACTCTAGTGGATTTGCTTGCAAGTAAAACTCCCATTCGATGTGAATGGGTCTATAAGGCGAAGTTGAAATCTGATGATTTTGTTCAATGCTACGAGATGAGGTTGGTGGAGAAGGGTTACACCCAAACCCATGGCATTGACTATTTTGACATTTTTAGTCCACTATCCATTTGCTTCTTGTTGTTGCGGCTGCTAAGCAGTGGTTCCTTCATCAATTGTGTAACATCTGAAAAATTTGAAAATGCCCAATTTGCTTTATTAATTGATTTATTCGATTCTATTACATAAGCAGGGTTAATTAGAGAATAATTAGAGATTTATTTAGAGCTAATTAGATGTTAGTTAAATCTTACAAAATTAGTTAGTAACGTTTTGCTAGTTCAAAGAAAATCGGTATAGGTTCGGTGTTTTTAAACTACCAGAACTGAATCAATAGAATTATACATCGAAAACCCTAAATTTAGTGGCTAAGAACTTAGCCACTTTATCCCATAAAATGGCGCCACTTGCAGCCATGTAGCCACTCAAAGAGCAACCAATGAGAAGCTATGGATTCAACTACCTACAGTTACATCAATTAAATAATTCCCTCCTCAATCCTTTACAATTTTTGGCCCTCTCTTTGCTGACTTCTTTTCATTTTCTTTTCATCCTCCTTCTACCTTACTTCACTCCTCCTCCATCTTCAAGTTCCAACCATCTTCTATATCAAAAACCTTCACTTAGTCAACATATATATCAAACTAGAGGTAGGATTCCATCTCTTTGTTTGATTTTGTGAATCTGTTAGTCATCTCTAAATTCTTTTCTACTCATGTATTGAAAACTATACTGAGTTTATAGGATGTTTTATGTTTGGATTAATATGCATATATTGGGTTTGAGTTGAATTGTTAAAGAAAAACCACAAGAGAAAGCAAATAGAATGAACTAGACTAAGAAACCCTACAGCGTCCATACTTTCATAGTGTACGACTTTGCACATAGCCAGCAAAATTTGATTAAAATAATTTTAAATGAAACTATACATTTAGAGCTTTCCAACCATAAAAATTATAAGGCCATTGGATTAGTATTGAGTAAGATAAGATTTTTTAGAGTTTGCCCTAGATTTCTGTCTCTAGACGTGACCTAAGTAGGTTTTGTAGGGCATAATTCGTCCTATATAACTTCAATTAGAGTGCAACCAATTTTGTTAGAAAGCCTACACATAGGGAAACATGCCTAAAAATTTTAGTGTCAGATTCGATCCTTGTTACTCTCAGTAATTCAGCAAAGTTGCAACATGTCTTGACTAAGCGAAGATAGGACAAACCAATTCCACAAACTTAGCGAGCTTATATCTTGAGCTCTACTTATCCAAATGCAGTGAAACTTATTGAAAATGAAAACTAGTTCAGTTAGCTTTAATATGATATAGGTTTTGTGTGTATCTGATTTGATTCCTTTTTTTTGGTGGATTTTTACTTTTTAGTGTAGATCTACCTGGTTATAGAATAGATCTTGATAAATCTTCAATTACTTGAGTTATACTTATCAAAACCTTATGGGACTAAAGGGGTTAAAAACTAGACACATAATGCTTTAATATATTCAAATTTCAAAGCTAAACGAGTCAAGAAAAAATTATGGCATAAATTACAAAATCAGGCAGAATTGAATGTGGTTAGCAAAATTACCAATCTAAAGAATTCTTCACCCTAGTACATATATGAGTTCAACTTAAGTTTAAATGTTGCAGAATTTATATCAATGTTGAAAGATTTACATATTATATTGGCTCTACTATTGTGATTGGTTTTCTAGTTGGATGGCACTATTCATAGGGAAGTGGACTTGATCCGTTATGCTACCGAAATTCCTACTGAAATCATGCACAAAATATACATTTGTTAATGCATATGATATTCAAGCCAATTAAATCTTGATTGTGAAATTCATAAGAGTTATGAAGGATTCTATATTACTTGGGCCAACCCTGGAATAAATTTAAGGGGAATAGATCGATGGGGAAGTCAAGGAAAGTGAATCCGTCGATCCAGTATAGGAACGAGCTCGATCTTGAGAAGTAGACTAGTACCCAAGAGTTATATAGCCAAAAACTCTTAGGAGATCAAATATGGAAAAGATTATGACATATAAGTTAAAGAATTAATGAGGCAAAGTGCATTGCATATTCATGCATTAATGCATCTATACAAATGTGTTAATTAATTGTGATTTGAATGCGTTGTTACCTATATGTTCTTTTATAACCATTACTCTTGTTTACACCTCATCCTTTTGTCTAGCTCTACCTTAATCCTTATGTAATGTAGTACTTTTTCCATCACTATACCTCCATTATGGAAGAGGATGACATGATGGCACTATAGCATACACTTTATCCCATATCATACTATCATTCGGAGTTCTTGTCTTTTGAGCATTGAGTTGTATGTTTTAAAGTTGGTTCCAATAAACTTGTTTGAATTAGGAAAAAATGACATTGTATAGTGCTTTCAATTGAGTCATTGTCAGCTACTGAAATTCATGCACCTATTGCATAGTTATATTCATATATGCTCCCAATCTTGACTAGCTTCTACGCTTCCTTTCCTATTGCCTTCTTTTTTAGGCTTTTATTCTTTTTTTCTGGGGTAGAGGTTATAGATCCTGGGGCATATTTAAATTTACTCAAATAATCAATAACATAAATATCGTGACCCAAAAAAAAATCATAATAATAATAATACAAATATGTGAAAGTAAGATAGAAAAGCCTTTATTTTTCTCAAATGTAAATCATTATAGTTGAATTAAAAGGAAATAACTTGAACCATGGGAACTTTTATAGGTGAGCTTCAGCGACATGATTTTTCTCTTTTTTTTTTTTTTCTAATAGGTAAAAAAAGGGTCAAAACTCTCGGTAAGAAAGGAGCAAAAATAAGTACAACTAAATCCCAAACAAAAAGAAAAGGATTCAGCAAACCCAAGATAAAAACTTGAGAAACATGCTAAGGGGCATTGGAACACAACACTTAAAAAGGAAAAACTCCACAAAAGCCCCTAAAATGACAAAGATAGACCAACATGCTCAATCAACCATAAGAAAAGCCTATCAAGGCTGACTTCTTGTATCCTTTCTTTTACCTCTTCTGCTCTTTGCCTTACTCTGACAAGGCTCTTTGTTCTTTGACTTTGCGTTACGAACCAAAGCCGCTAAGACCTTGTCATTATTATCTACATGAAGGCCAATTGTTTTGCCTAGCTCCCACACACCCTCTGCCTTCTTATACATGACTCTCTTAGAGTCACCCTTCAAGCTTTTCAAGTAGAAAATGCTTCCTTCACTTCTAAGCACTTTTCTTGAAAACTTATCCTTTTTCTTTTTTGATTTTAGTTGCTTTTCCCTTTTTTATCCTTGTATTTAGCCTTTAATACCACTATAGCCAGGTTATCAACATGTGATTCATACTCCAAACCACTAGCTTTATCTTTCTTCATCAACACTTAGCTCACTAACCAATCCTTTAGTACTTCCAAGAGCAATATTAATACAAGGTAAGTAAGGTTCAAAGCCTAGGTATTCAAGTGAGGACAAGGTCAGAGAGTTCACATCATCCAATGCCTCTAAAGATCTAATGTTAATCACTTAGGTTATTATGCATTCACTCTCATTAACTGCATTAAGGAACTTTTCTTCACAAACATCTTTTAACATCTCTCCCTTATCAATAATTCGACATCCAAAGCCACTAACTCCATGATTATCCATCGCCTTGTCTTGGGAAATAGAAAAAACTCGACTTTTTAATGCTTTAGTAGTTTGAATATGATTCAACTCTCTGTAGCCATTGAGCTCCACTTCATCAACGTTCTTCCCCCCACTAGAAAAACAAACCCCGCAAGCCTCTTCCCTTGCACCACAGGCACCTGTCAGAAACACAATCATAGGGGTTCGATAGTATAACTTTTTCATAAAAGCCTTTCATCCTATTTCCCCTAGTAAAGAAAACACACATCCTTGATGAAGAACCTTAAGCAAGTCTCAATAAGAGTCTTTGTTATAGAAAAAGACCTCCCCTTAAGAGTGTTCTTATCGAATCCAATCACAGCATGCTCATTTCTCACAAATTTTACAAAGATTTGATATAGACCAAACATGAAGGAGAAGACCATTGCACTCCAACCAAACCTTCCTAGAGAAACTCTATTCTATAAAGCTCCAAGGTCAAAAATCCAAAAACCAGGAGGATACTTGTTCTATACTTGCGCCCATAGCTGCATCCATAGGACCCTTTGATTCGGAAGTCGCCATGGCCATAAAGGAATCTCTTTCTCTAATATCAACAACACCGCTCCAAATATTGGTAATCTTGCTTGATAGGGATTTGATATCAACTAGGCTATAAAGCTTACAAACTAAAGTTATCTCAAGCCAAACCAAATTTGTAGAACAAATCTCACCATTTACCACTGTTACGCTCTCATAATCATCATGGCCAATCTGAGGAACCTTTGCGTTTGATTCCTAACCTTTGTTGTTCCCACTATCAAAGCCTACTGCTTCTCTACAGATCAAAACTCTTTCAGGAATCATTGATGGCTTCCTTTCAATTGTCAATTTACCGATGTTCTTGGTGTAGACAGGACTAGCAAGGTGTTTCCTCGAACTTGCCTATGACACAACCAAACAATGATCTTCAATATGCATGCCATTAAGATCCTGGATTGCCGTAATTATGTCGGTTTTTCGGCAGAATCTAACAAAGGTGAAATGTGATGCTGATGACCTTCTAGCTTTCCTCTTTGTATAGGTATGAGGATTATTAGTAGTACATTTGTTATTGAAGAAGAATTTTGAAGTTTGCAGTAGACTTTAAACTAACAATATTTTTCCCTTTTGTTCTTTCCTTTTTTAATTTTTTTAGTGTACAATAAGGATTACAAATGTCTATTTTGCACAGCATTTTTTATTGTTTTGAGGAAACTTAGGGTCACAAAGAACATCATATTTTCTTACTAAAGATATGTTTGCTAACATGACAATGGAAGTAAACAAATGGAAAATCACCCAAGATTTGAAGCATTGGCAGGACAAGGAACAACTTTTTTTTTGTTTATGTTCTTAGGCCTGATACTAGAATAGAGTAGATGGTTTATTTTGTGGCACATGAGTTGTTGGCAATTATCTCTTTTTGGCAGTAGTATATGGTAAAAGAAAGCTTTGTGCTCAATGTTGCACAATATTCATATGCTTTCAAATATACTATTTGCAATTCCAGTTAGGTTTATCATGTATCGAAGATTGTATAAGACAATATAATCTGGGTAAAGAAGTATTTGTTAGTATCTTGTACTGATTTTGTGCATCGCATGTTTAATTTAGGTTTAATAACTCTGCAGATCCCTATAATTTCATTGATTTTCAATTAGGTCCCTATAGTTTAAAAATTTGTAATTAGATCCATAGAATGAATAAAAATTTGTAATTAGGTCCGAACTTAATCACTGTTACAAAAACATTGGATGGTGTAGAACTCAAAACTACGAAATTGGAACCCAGAAGTATTCGAGTTTCAAGTTCTATTCACTCCGTTAACTTCTCCTAAGTTATATGTTGGGAGGTGAGAATGTACTAATTTATTACCCCCTGAGTTTCAAGTTTTGAATTCTGTGGTGAGAGTATACTGATTTGATACCTCCTAAGTTCCAAGTTCCAAATTCCATTCACTTCCATTAACTTCTTTAGAGTTCTATGTTAGGAGGTGAGAATGAGGGAGATGAACAAGGAATATTCACAGAATATACTGCTAAATCTCACGTTTTTAAAATGGTGAGTATAGATAGGGACCTGATTACAAACTTTTAGTCACTCTAGGAACTAGGGATTTGATTACAAATGTTTAAACTATAGGGATCTAATTGAAAATTGAGTGAAATTACAGGGACCTGTAGAGTAATTGAACTTTTAATTTATTTGCTACCTTGAAGATTAACCTTTAAAGAGCAGTTACAGATGTGAGCCTACAAGTTATTTGGTATTGGTGAAAGGCTTCAACTCTAGTCTAATTAACAACTTATCAATATATTGAATTATTATTTGTAAATTTGCAGAATTAGCTGGTAAAGCATGCTCACCGGGTTGGCAATATTGATAAAATTCAACTTAACTTTGAGATAATATAAATTTGTGAGGGTTATAGCTTCTTGGGTAAATTTATTTAAGGATACAGGTTGAGAGATGTCACTTGCACTACAAATGTGATGAGAGAAGCCTAAATATGACATGTAGGTATTAGTACAATGGCTAAGTAACTTTAAATGTTTCTGCACTAGGTTAGTAACTTCATAGCAAAAGTTAGTAACTTTAGTTGAAAATGTTGGGAACTTGTTAAGAATGTTGGTAATTGTTGAGATTTTGGAAATTTTGGAGGTACTAGGATTTTCAAATAAACTAATGTTTACGAACATGTTAAGAGGAGTCCAAGGTATGATGGCTAGGTAACATCATAATTTATTGCATTTGGTTAGTAACTTGGAAACAAAAGCAGGTAGTTGTAGTTCTAGAAGTTGGTAATTTTTTAAGGTTTCTAGTAATGTTTCAAGTCTTGAGAAGTTTGGAAGTAATGGGAAAATTAAATAAATTTGTGGCATTGGACAAGTTATGAGGACCCCTTGGCACACTATATTGATGAAATGTAGCTAAACACAACATTGAAGTAGAGGTGTAATGACTATGAAACAAAATAATTTCTTGCAATTGGTTGATAACTTGGCACTAAAACCTTATAACTTTAGTTCAAAAAGTTGGTAACTTTTTTGGGATACTATTAAATTTTCAAGTCTTCAAAATTTCAAACGTTTATGGATTTTGAAACAAATTTACATTATGGAACATGTTAATAGGATGGAGATCTAACTACTAATCATTTAAGTAGTGAGCCTATATAATCATCACAACTGAACGTCAAGGGAAATTGATATGCACAGCTATAGATTGTGCAGCTACATCTTCGACGCAGGTATAGAAGTTGTGTTGCGGGAAAAAAATGAAAAAAAAAAAAAACCATATGCTACTTTACCATCCATTTGAGCATGTTACAGACATTAGACAATCTATAAAAATATGGTTAATTTCTTACTTCACAACCATGGGGGTAGATGTATCAAAATGACATAATTGGCCATGGCTATGGTTGTGTATTGGCCATGGGCGGTGGGTTTTTGTTTAGAAATGAAGGTCAAGGCTAAGCTAGAATGCTTCATGGCATTTCCCATGATATAGTCACAAGGTGTGAGTTGGAGTCCCATAAATATGAGAAAACTAGGCACCTCACGATCGGGAGCATGGTTGTGACATAGTCGTGGGGAATCGTTGGTGTAAAAAAAGGCCATGGATACTTCAGTTCACACCCAATGCTGTGAGTCACTCATGGGACATGAACTTCATAGGCTTGGACAAGAAAAAAACTGAGCATCTTATAGCTTCGGTTGTGGTGTGAACACAAGACATAGGGCAATCATTGGTGGAAAAAGGGTCCACATTCAATGCTCTTTATGCCCCATGCTGTGGGACATTCATGGGTTGTTTCTAAGGCTAGGACAATAATTGAGTAGCCCATCTCACCAGCCCTATTGTGACATGGTCACAGGCCATGATCCGACGGTAGCTCCCCTTACAAACATGCGAATGTGGAGATATTCTCCCCACTTCATACAATGGCAACTCTAGCTTGAGGCCTCTTTCTTACTCCCTATGAGATTTCTCAAATTTCTTCCTCTATTCTTCCTTTCATCTTGATTGTGTAGTAGTTCCTAACCATTATTAGCATCAAGAAGCAACAACGGCTAGAGGGAAGGGCTCTAATGTAAGGGGTGAAGCCAGGGTTGTATGAAAGGAATCCCCACCCTTCCAAGAAGAAAGTATGAGGCTCTTCTATGGAGAGGTAATACCTTGTAGATTGTTGGCTGACAATGTTCTTGATGAGCTAGGTTTGACTAAGGAGGTGGAGGCTCTCATGGATTCTGTGGGTTTTGATAGGTTACATGACATTAGTTGCCCTACCAATCATGAGATTAAATACGAATTTTTATCAAATTTGGATGTTAGGGTGTATACACATTGAAGAGATCATGATAGTCATTTCATTTCAAAATCCTAGGGCATAAATTTGATATTAGATTGGAACAAATTTGCAACATATTAGGTTTTCAATTGTATTGGACTTCGTAAACCACCCAATGAGTATGCAAATCACATTGCTCGATCTAGTTTATCTTTTGGGATATATGATAATTCCATTTAGTGAGTCATATTTTTAGTTAGTTTTTGTTGAATTTGAGTTATGGTTGTTTAATTTAGCTCTTATCCTTGTTGCATTTTAGTATATAGTTTGGGTTAATTCATAATTTTAGCCTTTTATTATTTTTTGTTATTTGTTTGGATACTTATTTTGGTTTTATTTGATTAATTTTAGGTGCAAGTGGACCCAAAAGAAGTTGGAAGAGGCCAAGCCATGAATTTAGACTCAACACCTTACGCTATAGCGCAAGCTCGTGTGCTATAGCGCATTGCCGCACAAGGGAGAAAATGCCACATTCATGTTGTGCTATAGCGCGCTCCCGTTTTGTCAAATTCCCAAGGTTTTTTAAGTTGCGCTATAGCGCGCTGCCGTGCTCGCAGACTCTGTCAACAATTTTTGCTGCACTATAGCACAACCCAGCACACTATATAGCATGCCGCCATACTCTGCAAATGAGCCAAGAATTGAGTCTTGCGCTATAGTGCAACCCTTTGTGCTATAGCGCAAGCTCGTTTGCAGCAGACTAGTAGTTTGAGCTGAAAGTTAAAAGGGGGGATCTATGCACTATAAAATGGAGGTCACACAAATCACAAAGTGATCCCCAGACACTTTACACACTTTCCAAGGCAGAAAACTTTCTCAAAGAGATTGAAGGTGAAGATTCAAGGATTTTGGCACTTAATCATCAACACGGAGAGATCCAAAATTTTCTGAATTCCTTGTTTCTAGCTAGAATTCTCCATGGCTTTTTGTTTTTTTGCTTCCTCATCTTTATACTCTGTTATTGGTTTCTTTTCTTTCGACATGAACTAAATTTATCTTGCTAGGGCGTTAATGGACCCTTTTGTATGACAAATTTCTTCATGGATTAATGTTAATCTTGTTTCTATTTCAATTGCTTAGTGTTTTTGTTTGTGCTTAATGCTTTTGGGTGATTGGCCACCATTTAATCGATTTGTTGGTTTGCAATAATTAGAGATAGGGTTTGTAAACAAAGCTTCTTAACATAAACACCGTGAGCTGAGCGAAAACTAGAGATAGAGAAACGCGGTTCATGCGGTCAACATAGGAACCCATAGAACTTCAACCTTTTCCTGGATTAGTTTGTGCTAAGAGATTAGGCAGTCAATTTAGGATAAAAGAGTATTACTTGACCTCGAGAGAGGCTAGGAATAAATTAAGGGGAACCGACCGCAAGTCAATTAGGATAGAATGGATTAATAGAAATTCATAAGCAAGGCGTCTACTATAGGTGAAATTAATTAACCCTAGCATTCATTCCATTGCATTTAGTCAACAGTTCTTGCAACTGTCCTGGTTACTATTTTTCATATTTATGAACTTCTTCTTTTTATTTTAATTTCCTCATCAGTAATTCCATTCTATCCAAATAGTTATTTCCTTAGACTATTTGGGTATTTGGTTTATCCCCGTGGAAACAATACTTTACTTATCATTTTATTACTTGTACGATCCGGTATACTTGCCAAAGCTGCATCAAGTTTTTGGCGCCGTTGCCGGGGATAGTATCAATATCATGTTTTAGTTGATGGGATACTAGATTGGATATTTTATATTTTATTTTATTTTATTTTATTTTGTTATTTATTTCTATTTAGCCTTGTTATTTTGTTCACCTGTTCTTGTGTTCTGTTTTTGAAGTTTAAGCGAAGGAGCCAATCTATTGAAGACTTGCTCTTTGATCCAGAAATCGAGCGTTCCTTGCGTCAAATCAGGAGAGCATGGAGAGCAATTGAAGAAGTCCCTGAAGTTACCATGGCCAATGAAAATGAGCATGATGATAGAGTCATGAAGGACTACTTGGCACCCACTCTTGAAGGGTGCTCATCAAGTATTATGAGACCGCTTATCCGAGCAAACAACTTCGAGCTAAAAACATCACTTATTCAGTTCGTGCAACAAAACTGCTAGTTTGCTGGACTACCTAGTGAGGATCCAAACTAACACCTCAGCAACTTCCTGGAAATCTATGACACCATAAAAATTAATGGTGCCATGGATGATGCTATTCGATTGAGGCTGTTCCATTTTTCATTGAGGGACAAAGCCAGAGCTTGGTTGAAGTCTCTATCACAAATTACTCTCACTACCTGGGATATGGTGGCCAGGTAATTCTTGGAGAAGTACTTTCCTCCTGCCAAGTCTGCGAAGATGAGGAATTACGTCACTTCCTTCACCCAAGCAGATGGAGAATCCTTCTATGAGTCTTAGGAGAGGTATAAGGAATTATTGGCCAAGTGTCTACATCATAGCATCCCGCTTTGGATGCAAATCCAAACATTCTATGATAGTCTCCTCATGTGCACCCAAATCATGGTTGATGCAGCAACTGGCAGCTTTCTAAATAATAAGACACTAGAGCAGTCATGGGAGCTATTTGAAACAATGGCTAGCAATAATTACTAGAGACCTAGTGAGAGAACTCAGAAGAGGGGAGTTTTGGAAGTTGACACTACCACTACCCTTTTGGCCCAGATGCAAGCTTTCTCTATCCAAAATATAGCCATTCAGAAGCAATTAGATATGCTCAATACCACTTCCCTAGCACCAATCTTGCCGTGTGACTTCTGCCAAGGGAATCATCCTAATGGAGAATGTGCCACACAGCCTCCTTCTGATGAACAAGTCAATTAGATGAATGGTCGAGGCACAATTTCCATTCCAATAGCTATGCTCCTAGATACAGAGACTATGGTCATTCTGGTCAGCTCCGTTGGAATCAGGGTGCTCCCAAGCACTCTTACAACCCACCTGTCCAAGAGAAGAAGTCTAACTTGGAGGAAATGTTCCAACAATTCATGCAAACTTATTCTAATTTTGCAGACAGAACTGAAGCACAGTTCAAGCACCAGGAGGCATCCATTAGAAACCTTGAAACTCAGTTGGGGCAGATATCCCAACAACTAGCTGAAAGACCACAGGGTACTTTGCCTAGCAATACAGTGAAAAATCCAAGAGAGCAAGTTAAGGCAATTACCCTGTGAAGTGGCAAGGAACTAGAAGAACCTGAGATGTTAAAAGTGGAAGAAGAGCAGCCTGCTGAGACTGAAGTGCAAACTACAAAAGGGAAGAAATATGAGATTCCTATGAGGCGTAGCAAGGGTGTGGAAGAAGAAGAAAAGATGCCAGAGTATGTGGCACCACCTGCCTATGACCCTCCCATTCCCTATCCACAGAGGGTGAAGCAACTGAAGAAAGAGCAACAAGATAAACAATTTGAAAAATTTTTGCAAGTATTCAAGAAGTTGCAAATTAATATACCCTTCATGGAGGCATTGACTCAGATGCCTAGTTATACTAAGTTTATGAAGGAAATCCTCTCTCATTAGAGAAAAATCAGAGATGATGAAACTGTCCTACTTATTGAAGAGTGCAGTGCCATTTTACAGAACAAGTTGCCTCTTAAGCTTAAGGATCCAAGGAGTTTTACTATTTCATGTGTCATTGGTAATGTTTATTTTAATAAAGCTCTTTGTGATCTTGGCGCCAGTATTAATTTAATGCTTTTGTCTATTTTCAACAAGCTTGGAGTTGGAGAAGTCAAGCCTACCATGATGTCTCTACAGCTGGCTGACAGATCAATCAAGCATCCAAGAGGCATTATTGAGGATGTTCTTGTAAAGGTGGATAAGCTCATATTCGCAGTGGATTTTATAGTGCTTAACATGGAAAAAGACAGGGAAGTACCCCTCATTCTTGGGAGATCTTTCTCAGCCATTGGGAGAGCTCTCATAGATGTCCAAGAGGGAAAGTTAGAGTTGAGGGTACAAGATGAGAAAGTCACCTTCAATGTTTTTGATGCAACTAAGTTTCCCTTGGAAGCTGATTCGTGCCCTAGAGTTGATGTCGTTGAAGAGGTGGTAACTTCTTCCTTTGGAGCTGTTTCCACCACCATTCTCTTAGACGCATACTTGGTAAACTCTAAGATGGCAGAAGAATTGGAGGACAGCAACTTGCAGCTGTGCCATGAACTTTTGGAAGCTCAACCAGTAGTTTCCTTGCCCTTTTCTTACACTTTGACACGGGATAAGGATCTACAACCAATGAGTGAGGAGCCACCAAAACTAGAGCTCAAGCAACTTCCTATCCATCTGAGATATGCATTCCTAGGTGAGGGTGACACATATCCTGTTATTATTAGTGCCTCACTGAGTAGCGTAGAAGAAGATAAGTTGCTAAGGGTACTAAGAGATCATAAAATAGCTATTGGGTGGCAGATTCAGACTTAAGGGGTATCAGTCCCACCTTTTGCTGCATAAAATCTTCATGGAAGATGATTTCAAGCCATTGGCCCAACACAAAGGAGGCTAAACCCAACCATGAAAGAGGTTGTGAAGAAGGAAGTGGTGAAGCTCCTAGATGCAGGGATCATATATCCCATTTCATACAGTGTTTGGGTGAGCCCAGTTCAGGAGGTACCCAAGAAAGGAGGAATTATAGTGGTGAAGAATGAGAATAATGAACTCATTCCAACTCGTACAGTCACTGAGTGGAGGATGTGTATTGATTACTGAAAGCTTAATGATGCCACCTGCAAGGACCATTTCCCACTACCCTTCATGGACCAGATGTTGGAGAGGATAGCAGGCCATACTTACTATTGCTTCTTAGATGGCTACTCTGGTTACAACCAGATATACATTGCCCTAGGGGATCAGGAGAAGACTACATTCACTCACCCATATGGGACATTTGCGTATAGGAGAATGCCATTTGGGTTGTGCAATGCCCCAGCCACCTTCCAGATATGCATGCTGGCTATTTTCCATGATATGGTGGAGAAGTTTATAGAGGTTTGTATGGATGATTTTTCAGCTTTTGGTTCTTCTTTTGATGATTATTTGTATCATTTATCTTTGGTTTTGAAACGATGTCAGGAAACTAACCTTGTTTTAAATTGGGAAAAGTGTCATTTTATGATGTAGGAAGGCATAGTTCTTAGACATCGGATCTCAGCTAAAGGAATTGAAGTGGATAGAGCCAAAATTGAAGTCATTGAAAAGTTACCTCCACCGACCAATATGAAGGGACTTAGAAGTTTCTTAGGCCACGCTGGATTCTATAGGAGATTCATTAAGGATTTCTCTAAAATTTCTAAGCCTTTGAGTAATTTGTTAGTTAGGGATGTTCCTTTTAATTTTGATAATGAATGCTTGCATGCCTTTTGAACTTTTGAAAAACAAATTAGTTTCAGCTCCAATTCTTGTTGCACCTAATTGGGATTTGCCATTTGAGCTCATGTGTGGTGCTAGTGATTATGCCATAAGTGTTGTTTTAGGACAAAGGAAGAATAAGTTGTTGCATGTTATTTATTATGCCAGTAGAACTTTGAATGATGCATAACTTAATTATGTTACCACTGAAAAAGAACTTTTGGCTGTTGTTTTTGCTTTTGACAAATTTCGTTCTTATTTGATAGGTGCTAAGGTGATTGTCTACACAGACCATCCAGCCCTGAAGTTCTTATTGGATAAGAAGGATGCCAAGTCTAGGCTCCTTAGATGGATTCTACTGCTTCAAGAATTTGATTTGGAGATCAGAGATAAAAAGGGAGCAGAAACCTAGTAGCTGACCACCTGTCTAGACTGACCTCCCTCTTTCTGTATGAGAAGGAAGAGATTAGAGAAACATTTCCTGATGAGCAGCTATGGGTAGCACAAGTAGCACCATGGTTTGCAGACTATGCCAATTACCTAGTGAAGAGATTTCTACCTGAGGGCCTCTCACACTCCCAGAAGAGGAAATTCTTTTCTGACCTCAAATACTATTTTTGGGAGGAGCCATTCCTTTATAGACACTGCTTAGATCAAATTATCAGAAGATGTGTCCTTCAAGAAGAAGTGGCTAGCATTCTTTACCATTGTCACACATCACCAGTTGGGGGTCACTTCGGAGCCACCCGAACAGCTGCTAAGGTCCTCCAGTGTGGGTTCTATTGGCCCATTATTTTCAAAGATGCCAATGACTATGTGAGAAGGTGCAATGAATGCCAAAGGGCTAGGAAGATTTCTAAGAAGCATGAGATGCCATTGAATAACATCTTGGTGGCTGAGCTGTTTGATGTTTAGGGTATTGACTTCATGGGCCCCTTTCCCACTTCCTTTGGCAACAAATATGTGTTGGTAGCAGTTGACTATGTGTCTAAATGGGTGGAGGCCATGGCATCTCCTACTAATGATGTGCGGGTTGTCACAAAGTTTCCAAAGAAGAATATTTTCTCAAGATTTGGCACCCCAAGAGCAATAATCAGTGATGGAGGCACATACTCCTGCAACTGTCAATTTGAAGCCCTTCTTGCTAAATATGGTGTGAATCACAAGGTTACCACTCCCTACCACCCTCAGACAAGTGGCAAAGTGGAGGTGTCTAATAGAGAGTTGAAGAGAATCCTTGAGAAGGCTGTTAATTCCTCAAGGAAGGATTGGTCAGTTAAGTTGGATGATCCTCTTTGGGCTTATAGGATAGCTTTCAAGACTCCCATCGGGATGTCTCCATATAGATTGGTCTTTGGGAAAGCTTGTCACTTGCCAGTTGAGTTGGAGCACAAGGCATATTGGGCGACAAAACTGCTCAATTTTGATCTCAAGGAGGCAAGTGAGAAAAGAATGCTACAACTTAATGAGTTGGATGAGTTTAGACAGGAAGCTCATGAAAATGCCAAGCTCTATAAGGAGAAAACTAAGAAGTGGCATGATAGTAATATACTGAGAAGAGACTTCCACATAGGTCAGAAAGTCCTACTATTCAATTCTAAATTGAAGCTATTCCCTGGGAAGCTGAGATCAAGGTGGTCAGGACCTTTTGAGATTACTAAAGTATCCCCTTTTGGAGCCATTAAGGTCACACATCCTACGAAAGGAACTTTTAAAGTCAATGGCCAATAGTTGAAGCCATATGTTGATGGAAGCTATGATAAACTCAAGGCTTTAGCTTTTCTCTCTGATCCATGCTGATAGATACAGTTATGTTCAACTTAGGCACATTAAATCAAAGTGCTTATCGGGAGACAATCTAACTTTTCCTAACTTTTCTTTGATTTCTTTTAATTTTTCTTATTTAGGATCATTTTAGTTTTTTTTTTATTATTACC
Organism: Pterocarpus santalinus; assembly: GCA_031439595.1. Taxonomy (NCBI): domain Eukaryota; kingdom Viridiplantae; phylum Streptophyta; class Magnoliopsida; order Fabales; family Fabaceae; genus Pterocarpus; species Pterocarpus santalinus. Next base: position 31,886,396 of record CM062529.1, read on the forward strand.
ATTTTTTATTTAGGTATAAATTTGTTTAGAATCAATTTAATTTATTCAAGTCTATTTTGTTTTTAGGTCCATGGAGCAATTAGGAAGTTCATAAGTGGAGGAAGTGAAGAAATGGGGCGTGCAATGTAGAAAATGCGTGGTTGCAAGAAGAATAAGACGCATTACGCTATAGCGCAATGTCGAAGGGAATATGCTTTTTGAAAATTTTTCTTGCGCTATAGCGCTGTGCCTTGTGCTACAGCGGAAGCCTGTGCCTGCAGAAAGTGAAGAGAACATTTGGGTGCCGCGCTATGTAACACCCTACTTATTTAATGTTATGCTTAAGTCATAGCAAAAAATTAAGTAGTTTGTGTTACTGTGTTAATCATACAATGAACATGATAGAGTCTATTTCGTCATAACCACACAGTAAGCATAAATAACACACATACTATCAACTGTATATAAGTATATATATATATATATATATATATAGACAAGAACCACTGTTTTAATTTACAGACCAGTTTCAAAATAGGATACATGAGTGGGGTCAGGTACCAAAAGAAACATAAGACCCATGTCAGTCGATTCAATCCTACGTGGTCCTCAGTGGACGTTTTCAACTATGTTACTGCCTGTATGACCCAAAGCCGCCTACTACCAAAACAGGGTCATCTTTGCACAATACGGCTGTGGTGACCTACTCAGTCAGGTAGCCGTTGGCCACACCGGGCCCGGCTGGTGAGTAGTCAGCAACTGATCCAGAGGAGGAGGAAGATGAGCCAGTGGCCTCCGAAGGGTCGCTCTCGGAGCTGAGCGGGATGTCTGGTACTACCTGCGGAGGTGACTCCGGTGCAGGATCAGCATGGGCTACAGGTGCAGGGGGCGCTGGTGGAGGATGTGCCGCGTACAGCGGGACCTCGACGTATGGGGTGGTAGGATCAAAGGCAGGATGATGTAAGGGGACAGTAAAATCTCTATCACTAAATAGATACTGGTAGCGGCAAGATCCGGCTATATACAGTGAGCCTACTGCCGGATCATGGTGGAGCTGCAAGTCTGGAATCTCAACGAAAAGGGTAGCTGTCGTGTCCATCGTCCACGTCTGAGAATGAAGCGGAAAGGCGAAGGGGGGGTGAGAATTTGGAGAAATTCTCAGTAGGGTTTGCATATAGTGTATACTGACCTCGCGTTCATTCTCAGTTGCCTCGGGTTTTATGAAATTTTCTTAAAACATGAGATTAAACTTAACTACACATATTTAGTAATGTTGCGAAAAATGTCTAGTCCGAGGCAAGGTTCAATTTTACTTAAATAACATAAGAAACAGCATAAACCATCAACACTAATACATAGGACAAAAGAGCAAGATAGTGTATATACAATCACGAGTAAACACACGGACAAGCTGTAAACAATATGCAATGACATGTTAAATGCACCCATGCACTTGATGTGGTTATGCAAATCTCATTCTTCATAACCTTTCCTCTTACTTTTCATCATTTTCCATCACTTGGTCCCCTGGGAGTTCTTGGCCATTTTAGACTCCTGGGTAATAGTCTGCTTATCAGGATCGAGCTCGTTCCTATACAGGAATGCCGGGTTTACTTTCCCCGACCTTCCCACCGATCTATTCCCCTTAACTGTTTATCCGGGGCTGGCCCAAGTAGCATGGAAATCTCATCATATCATGTTCTTTGAATTCATCATAACATAGCTTTCATAGCTTTCTTGGAAATGCACATGCCTCTACATGTATCTCATAATTCATGCATGAGTTTTACCGCAATTTCGGCGGCATAACGGAACGTGTCCGCTTCCTCATGAATAGTGCCAGTATTTAGCATATCAATTTGTCAAGAGAAACACTTCGCTTCATACATAAATCAACATATTTCATTCACGCTTCAATCCTAAATTCAAGACATAAGTATTGCACTTTAGAATATGCTTACTGCCTCACTGCTTGTATTCAACCCGGTTCTTGTAAATTATGCCATAATTTCTATTTAGGTCATTTGGACCTAAATTTTGGATATGTTGAAGGGTTATGTGTCCATTTTCTAACCCCTTTGGTCCCATCTGATTTGGATAACCATAACTCAAGATATTCGGGTTTTATCCCGGCCTGCCCTGTGGGTGGCCAGAATTGCACACTTAGAAGTAAAAATCTACTAAAAATCGAAAACTGGCTCAAATCATATGAAATTGGCCTCATATTAAAGCTAACAGGACAACCTTTCAGATACAAAAGTTCCATTTCATTTTCCTTAGTAGGGCTCGAGTTACAAGCCCCGAAACTTAGCCTTCCTGAGCTGCCCTGTGTTGGTCCGGTTTGGACATAGGGTCACTTCTTCGAATCACTGGGAACGACTGAGTTGGTAACAAAATCGGAATCTTATATTGGGGTGTTTCCCTGTGTGTAAGCTTTCTAACAAAATTGGTTTCACTCGAATTGGAGTTGTATAGGGTGAGTTACACCCTTCTCAACCCATACTGCCCGGGTGGATGTTCTGATTCCTAGGGTGAACTTCAAAAATTCATATCTCCCTCAATATTACTCCAATGGTCTTATATGATATATGTGTGGAAAGCCCTAGATGTCTAGTTTCACCTAAAAATGGTTTCATTAATTTTGAACGGCGGACGGCGGAGCCGTACACTCCGCCGTACGGACGGCCGAGGGTTTTGAGTCTTCCAGCCTCTCAACTCTTCCTATCTTCATCCTTCTTTGTGTCTAATTCAGTTTCAATCTCATAGACAACCAATAAACCAGCTATAATTCATCATAATCAATCAATTAACATATCAAAAATTAAAGATTTGAATCACCATCAATCATCCAAGAGTCAGAAAATTAAGCAAGAAGAAAACCTCTACCTCTATGATCAGGTGGAGCTCGTTGAAATGAGAGCTGGATGGAGTGGAGAAGAGAAAAGAGAGTTGAATTCAAGAAGAGAAAACAACGTGGGAAGAGTGGAGCTGAAGAGGCAGGAGGAGGATATATATAGACGAAGCTCTGAAGTGGTAGTTAGGATATGTGGCTTTGATTGGGTGAAATTCTTGTGGGTAATATTCAGCCATGTCTCCTTCTTGTGTGACAAAAATGCTCTCCACGTCGCTTAAGAAGTGAGACTCGCTGCCAGCGTATAGGAATGTGACATCGGAACTCGTGTGATTGTTAAAGTCGGAATCCATGCACTGCTATTTGGATGAAGTCGGAGCTCGTAACTATCTTCACATTCAGTGAGAATTTGGGCATGAAGTCGTAATCCGGAAATCGCAAGGCTCAGCTACTTTAAAAGCGAAAGTCGTAGGCCAAAACGTGAAGCCAAAACACTTAAACCCGGAAGTCGGGGTCATCCTTGAATCGATTTTTAAGCATAGCACCGAATATAAGGATTCAAAACATAAATGCTGTGTACCCGGAACTCGGAATTCATAAAACCTGGTACTCCAACTCGATCTCAGAACTCGGTAAAGAGAAAAGATCTTGGTAATGAACTCGAAATCCAATTTAGTGAAACGCGTAGGTCGCATTTCGTTTCTATCTTGAATCACTTAATATCGGAACTCGGATATCACGTTCGTTCTTATTTGAGCATGAGATCGGAAATCGGAATAAGTCCTTGTAGGCCTTGGAACGAAATCGGAAGTCGAAGATACTACTGAGGTCGGAAGCAGAATTGTAATACAAACTCGGAAATCGGAATTTTCAACATTGGATGGAATCGGAAGTCGGAAATCGGATGTTACATTACTACCCTCCTTAAAAAAAATTTTGTCCTCAAAATTTAGCGCCTGTGAATAACTCAGGATATCCCGTTCTCATCTCTGATTCCAGTTCCCAAGTGTAATCCTCAGCACCTTCTTTTCCCCATGCTACCTTTACTAGTTGCACAGATTTATTTCGGAGTTGTCTGCTGCTTTTGTCTACAATCCGTATTGGTTGAACAGGGAAAGTCAGGTTCTCCTTCAACTTTATTGATTCGGGTTCTAGGGAGTGCGTAGGGTCAGGTTGATACTTCTTGAGTTGGGAGACATGAAAAACATCATGGAGGTTTGATAGATGTGGAGGTAAAGCGACTCGGTACGCCACTGACCCGATTCGCTTTAAGATTTGGAAGGGACCAATAAAACGAGGATTTAGCTTCTTGATTTTAACAGCTCTACCAATCCCTGTGGTAGGAGTAACCTCCAGAAATACATGGTCTCCTTCCTGAAATTCCAGAGGTTTCCTCCTGGTATCTGCGTAACTCTTCTGGCGGCTCTGAGCAGTAAGCATCTTGCCTCGTATTTTCTTGATCTGCTCGGTGGTCTGCTCAACTAAATCAGGCCCCAATAGAGTTGATTCTCCTGTCTCATACCAACATAAGGGCGATTGGCACTTTCGCCCATATAATGCTTCATAAGGAGCCATACCAATGCTAGCATGATAGCTATTGTTGTATGCGAACTCGGCCAATGGTAAATATCGATCCCAATTCCCGCGTTGCTCCAGTATATAAGCTCGTAACATATCCTCCAAGGTTTGAATTGTCCTTTCTGTTTGGCCGTCTGTTTGCGGGTGGTATGCAGTGCTTAGACATAACTTAGCACCGAATGCCTTTTGTAAGGCTCCCCAAAACCTCGAAGTAAACCTTGGGTCTCGATCGGAGATAATGGTTGAAGGGGTTCCATGCAGCCTTATAATCTCTTGAATATACAGTTGTGCCAACTTTTCCAACGGATAATTTGCTCGGATGGGTAGGAAGTGGGCAGACTTAGTCAATCTATCCACGATGACCCATATGGCATCGTATCCTGTTGGTGTTCTTGGTAATCCCATCACAAAATCCATGGAAATACTTTCCCATTTCCATTCAGGAATTTCCAAAGGTTGAAGCATCCCGGAGGGTTTCTGATGTTCTGCTTTCACCTTTTGACAGACCAAGCATTTGCTTACGAAGTTCGCTACATCTGACTTCATGCCTGGCCACCAAAACATTTTCTTGAGATCCTGGTACATTTTAGTAATGCCAGGATGTGCACTGAACTCCCCCTTATGTGCTTCGTCCAAGATTCTTTTCGGTCGTCCCCCTGGTATCTGAGATCCTATGATGATGTCGCCAGATACCTTCTTTATGCTGAGTCAAACCGGTTAATTTTTCTGATTGCAGGAGCTTGATCATACGTTGGAGATCAGCATCTTCTCACTTGAGCTTGCCGAAGCTGGTCCTTGAAGCTACTGATTATCTGAATCTGGTGTAGCTGAAGAGTCTTGGGAGTTATAAGAATTCCCAAATTAAGATTTGGGAAACTTTCAATAAGTTCCGTCTCTTTAATCATCATCCACGCGATGCACAATGATTTTCTGCTTAACGATCTGCCACGATGTTCGCCTTACCGGGTGGTATTTCAATTCAAATTAAGTAGTCTTTAAGGAGTTCCATCCATCTCCGCTGCCTCATATTCAATTCTTTACGATCGAAAAGGTACTTCAAACTCTTATGATCGAAAAGACTTGAACTTTACTCCATACAGGTGATGTCTCCATATTTTCAAAGCAAACACCACTGCTGCTAATTCAAGATCATGAGTCGGGTAATTCCTTTCATGTGGCTTCAATTGCCTGGAGGCATAAGCGACCACCCTTCCAGCTTGCATCAACACACATCCTAACCCTTGTTGGGAAGCATCGCAATAGACCTCAAATGGTCCTTGAGGGTCTGGTAAAGCTAGAACTGGTGTCGTGGTCAATCTTCTCTTCAAATCATGAAAGCTCTGTTCACACTCCGGCGTCCACTCGAAAGGGACATTCTTTCTGGTTAGCTTGGTCAAGGGCAAGGCTATTCGAGAGAAATCCTTAACGAATCGCCTATAATATCCAGCTAAGCCCAGAAAACTTCTGACTTCAGAGACCGTAGTTGGCCTCTCCCGATTGAATCGCTTCTACTTTCTTTGGGGTCAGCAGAGATTCCCCCAGATGACACCACGTGGCCGAGAAATCTTACCTCCTTCATCCAAAATTCACATTTGGATAATTTTGCGTAGAGTTTCTTTTTTCTTAAGATTTGAAGAACTAACCGTAAGTGTTCGCCATGCTCTTGCTCCGTCTTGAGTAAACAAGTATATCATCAATGAAGACTACTACAAATTTGTCCAGATATGGGCGGAATATTCGATTCATGTAATCCATGAATACTGCTGGTGCGTTCGTCAGCCCAAACGACATTACGGTATACTCGTAGTGTCCGTAACGAGTTCGAAAGGCTGTCTTAGAAATATCTTGTTCCCGAACCCGAATTTGGTGATATCCAGAACGCAAGTCGATCTTGGTAAATCTTCTTTGCACCTTGTAGTTGGTCCATGAGGTCATCAATCCTTGGCAGCGGATACTTGTTCTTAATTGTCACTTTGTTCAGTTGTCTATAATCCACGCATAAGCGCATGCTTCCATCCTTCTTTTTGACCAACAAGACCGGAGCTCCCCATGGCGGCGCGCTTGGTCGTATGAATCCCTTTTCTAAAAGCTCTTGATCTGTCTTTTTAATTAAAGTCGGCTCCATAGGTGACATTGATGCGGAGCTATAGATATTGGTCCCTTTTGGAACCAACTCAATGGTAAATTCAATTTCTCTCTCTGGAGGAAATTCAGGGATGTCTTCTGGAAAAACATCCGGATATTCTCTGACAACGGGAATTCCCTCTAGTTCTTGCTCAGCTTCAGTCACATTAGCCGACAAGAGAATATACCCTTGCTTCTTTGGCCCAAAAGAATTCAAATAGAGGAGTGTTGCTGTCTGGGAGGCAAAAGGTGAGACAGAGGGAAGTACCACTGTCTTATCAGAGCAATTGAGTACAACTCGATTGGCAGAAAGCCAATCCATTCCCAGAATTATGTCAAGTCCGGATAGAGGAAGACAGATCAAATTGGCGGCAAAAGTCCTACCCTCGATTCGAAGAGGGACATTGGGGCATATTTGGCTAGTCCTAACAGGCCCATTAGTAGGAGTAGAAACCAATAGATCATAAGGTAATTCAGAAATTGGCAATTGCAAAGCAGCTACACAATTATGAGAAATAAATGAATGGGAGGCACCCGAATCATAGAGTACAGTTAGAGTCTCACCATTCACATCACAATTTCCTTGGATCAATCCTTCCGACTTATCGGCTTCTTCCGCATTCATAGTAAAGACTCGTCCTTGGCGTTGTGGTCGGGACGACTGTGGTGGATTCCTGGCTGGGCATTCATAAACCTTGTGGCCTGGCTTGCCACACCCAAAGCAAACATTCTGGCCTGCCAAGCACGGCCGATCGCCATGATTCCAACCGCACTTCCTGCAAGTTGGATTCGGAGGGGGCCTTTGAGGTTGCCTGCCTTTGTTCCCGTCGTGAAATCTCCTATGTTGTTGAAAGTTGGGCTTGAATCTTGGGCCTTGCGGGGTTAACCTCTTCTGAATCCACCGCTAGATGCCACTGGCTGCCACTAGTTTCGAGTTGCAATCTTCCACCGATCGGCATTTGTTTACCACCGTGGGAAAATCTCTAATCTCCATTGGCCCGATTGCGGTAAGAATATCTTCTCGCAATCCTCCTTCAAACTTAATACACTTCCAGGTTTCATCTGGATTCCTGTGATAAATGGTGGAGAATTTGCATAGCTCCTCAAATCGGGCAATATATTCGGATACTGTCCGATTTCCTTGGCGCAGCTGCATAAATTCAAGTTCCTTGGCATTTTGAGCGAAGCGAGGAAGTACTTACGGTAAAATACATCCTTGAACATCGTCCAGGTGACTATCGTTTGAGATCCCTCGAACAATCTTCGTGCGCTGCGTTCCACCAAAACTCGGCGTCGCTTCAAGCATGTAAGTGGCAAAAGTCACCTTACGGTGATCCGAGCAATCTAGAGACGAGAAAATCTTCTCCATGGTTTTGATCCATTCATCGACTTTGTCGGGTCATCGCCCCTCGGAAACTTGGCGGATTTGCCTTTCTAAATTCAGCAAACTTAAGATACTCCAGGTTAGCCTCTAGGCCATGTGGGTTCCCTTCACAACCGGTTGCAGGTCGCGTGCCTAGTTGTTCCATCATTTGGTGGGCTACCGCGGCTTGTTCCCGCATCGCATGGGCGATTTCTTGCATTGTGGCCATGAAGTCAGTTGGGACCTGCAGGAACAGGTTACGAGCGTGGCCTACCTGCGCCTTAGGCAGCCATTAAGTTCTGAGCACACAAAACAAAAGTTATTGAGTTGATCAGGCTCAATACTATGCCTAATGTGCTAGTAAATAATGGCTCACACGGTCAGACACTTCATACACATGCACCACTATATCTCAACCATAATGGCAAGATTTAGTGCATGTCATCAGCTAAAAACACAGAATATGCGCGAAGCATAGTCAGTCCAATCCTCAGGCCTTAGCTAGGACGAACTGCTCTGATACCAAAAATGTAACACCCTACTTATTTAATGTTATGCTTAAGTCATAGCAAAAAATTAAGTAGTTTGTGTTACTGTGTTAATCATACAATGAACATGATAGAGTCTATTTCGTCATAACCACACAGTAAGCATAAATAACACACATACTATCAACTGTATATAAGTATATATATATATATATATATATAGACAAGAACCACTGTTTTAATTTACAGACCAGTTTCAAAATAGGATACATGAGTGGGGTCAGGTACCAAAGAAACATAAGACCCATGTCAGATCGATTCAATCCTACGTGGTCCTCAGTGGACGTTTTCAACTATGTTACTGCCTGTATGACCCAAAGCCGCCTACTACCAAAACAGGGTCATGCTGTACAATACGGCCTGTGGCTGACCTACTCAGTCAGGTAGCCGTTGGCCACACCGGGCCCGGCTGGTGAGTAGTCGACAAGCGATCCAGGAGGAGGAAGATGAGCCGATGGCCTCAGAAGGTCGCTCTCGGCTGGCGGGATGTGCGGTACTACTGCGGAGGTGACTCGGTGCAGGATCAGCATGGGCTACAGTGCGGGCGGTGGAGGATGTGCGCGTCTGTGGGACCTCGGCGTATGGGGTCGTAGGATCAAAGGCAGGATGGTGTAAGGGACAGTAAAATCTCTATCACTAAATAGATACTGGCCGGCAAGATCCGGCTATATACAGTGAGCCTACTGCCGGATCATGGTGGAGCTGCAAGTCTGGAATCTCAACGAAAAGGGTAGCTGTCGTGTCCATCGTCCACGTCTGAGAATGAAGCGGAAAGGCGAAGGGGGGTGAGAATTTGGAGAAATTCTCAGTAGGGTTTGCATATAGTGTATACTGACCTCGCGTTCATTCTCAGTTGCCTCGGGTTTTATGAAATTTTCTTAAAACATGAGATTAAACTTAACTACACATATTTAGTAATGTTGCGAAAAATGTCTAGTCCGAGGCAAGGTTCAATTTTACTTAAATAACATAAGAAACAGCATAAACCATCAACACTAATACATAGGACAAAAGAGCAAGATAGTGTATATACAATCACGAGTAAACACACGGACAAGCTGTAAACAATATGCAATGACATGTTAAATGCACCCATGCACTTGATGTGGTTATGCAAATCTCATTCTTCATAACCTTTCCTCTTACTTTTCATCATTTTCCATCACTTGGTCCCCTGGGAGTTCTTGGCCATTTTAGACTCCTGGGTAATAGTGCCTTATCGAGGATCGAGCTCGTTCCTATCTGAGGAATGCCGGGTTTACTTTCCCGACCTTCCCACCGATCTATTCCCTTAATCGTTTATCGGGGGCTGGCCCAAGTAGCATGGAAATCTCATCATATCATGTTCTTTGAATTCATCATAACATAGCTTTCATAGCTTTCTTGGAAATGCACATGCCTCTACATGTATCTCATAATTCATGCATGAGTTTTACCGCAATTTCGGCGGCATAACGGAACGTGTCCGCTTCCTCATGAATAGTGCCAGTATTTAGCATATCAATTTGTCAAGAGAAACACTTCGTTTCATACATAAATCAACATATTTCATTCACGCTTCAATCCTAAATTCAAGACATAAGTATTGCACTTTAGAATATGCTTACTGCCTCACTGCTTGTATTCAACCCGGTTCTTGTAAATTATGCCATAATTTCTATTTAGGTCATTTGGACCTAAATTTTGGATATGTTGAAGGGTTATGTGTCCATTTTCTAACCCCTTTGGTCCCATCTGATTTGGATAACCATAACTCAAGATATTCGGGTTTTATCCCGGCCTGCCCTGTGGGTGGCCAGAATTGCACACTTAGAAGTAAAAATCTACTAAAAATCGAAAACTGGCTCAAATCATATGAAATTGGCCTCATATTAAAGCTAACAGGACAACCTTTCAGATACAAAAAGTTCCATTTCATTTTCCTTAGTAGGGCTCGAGTTACAAGCCCCGAAACTTAGCCTTCCTGAGCTGCCCTGTGTTGGTCCGGTTTGGACATAGGGTCACTTCTTCGAATCACTGGGAACGACTGAGTTGGTAACAAAATCGGAATCTTATATTGGGGTGTTTCCCTGTGTGTAAGCTTTCTAACAAAATTGGTTTCACTCGAATTGGAGTTGTATAGGGTGAGTTACACCCTTCTCAACCCATACTGCCCGGGTGGATGTTCTGATTCCTAGGGTGAACTTCAAAAATTCATATCTCCCTCAATATTACTCCAATGGTCTTATATGATATATGTGTGGAAAGCCCTAGATGTCTAGTTTCACCTAAAAATGGTTTCATTAATTTTGAACGGCGGACGGCGGAGCCTTACACTCCGCCGTACGGACGACCGAGGGTTTTGAGTCTTCCAGCCTCTCAACTCTTCCTATCTTCATCCTTCTTTGTGTCTAATTCAGTTTCAATCTCATAGACAACCAATAAACCAGCTATAATTCATCATAATCAATCAATTAACATATCAAAAATTAAAGATTTGAATCACCATCAATCATCCAAGAGTCAGAAAATTAAGCAAGAAGAAAACCTCTACCTCTATGATCAGGTGGAGCTCGTTGAAATGAGAGCTGGATGGAGTGGAGAAGAGAAAAGAGAGTTGAATTCAAGAAGAGAAAACAACGTGGGAAGAGTGGAGCTGAAGAGGCAGGAGGAGGATATATATAGACGAAGCTCTGAAGTGGTAGTTAGGATATGTGGCTTTGATTGGGTGAAATTCTTGTGGGTAATATTCAGCCATGTCTCCTTCTTGTGTGACAAAAATGCTCTCCACGTCGCTTAAGAAGTGAGACTCGCTGGCAGCGTATAGGAATGTCACATCGCAACTCGTCTGATTGTAAAAGTCGGAATCCATGCACTGCTATTTGGATGAAGTCGGAGCTCGTAACTATCTTCACATTCAGTGAGAATTTGGGCATGAAGTCGTAATCCGGAAATCGCAAGGCACAGCTACTTTAAAAGCGAAAGTCAGGGCCAAAACGTGAAGCCAAAACACTTAAACCCGGAAGTCGGGGTCATCCTTGAATCGATTTTTAAGCATAGCACCGAATATAAGGATTCAAAACATAAATGCTGTGTACCCGGAACTCGGAATTCATAAAACCTGGTACTCCAACTCGATCTCAGAACTCGGTAAAGAGAAAAGATCTTGGTAATGAACTCGAAATCCAATTTAGTGAAACGCGTAGGTCGCATTTCGTTTCTATCTTGAATCACTTAATATCGGAACTCGGATATCACGTTCGTTCTTATTTGAGCATGAGATCGGAAATCGGAATAAGTCCTTGTAGGCCTTGGAGCAGAAATCGGAAGTCGAAGATACTCTCTGAGAGGTCGGAAGCAGAATTGTAATACAAACTCGGAAATCGGAATTTTCAACATTGGATGGAATCGGAAGTCGGAAATCGGATGTTACATTACTACCCTCCTTAAAAAAAATTTTGTCCTCAAAATTTAGCGCCTGTGAATAACTCAGGATATCCCGTTCTCATCTCTGATTCCAGTTCCCAAGTGTAATCCTCAGCACCTTCTTTTCCCCATGCTACCTTTACTAGTTGCACAGATTTATTTCGGAGTTGTCTGCTGCTTTTGTCTACAATCCGTATTGGTTGAACAGGGAAAGTCAGGTTCTCCTTCAACTTTATTGATTCGGGTTCTAGGGAGTGCGTAGGGTCAGGTTGATACTTCTTGAGTTGGGAGACATGAAAAACATCATGGAGGTTTGATAGATGTGGAGGTAAAGCGACTCGGTACGCCACTGACCCGATTCGCTTTAAGATTTGGAAGGGACCAATAAAACGAGGATTTAGCTTCTTGATTTTAACAGCTCTACCAATCCCTGTGGTAGGAGTAACCTTTAGAAATACATGGTCTCCTTCCTGAAATTCCAGAGGTTTCCTCCTGGTATCTGCGTAACTCTTCTGGCGGCTCTCGGCGGTAAGGATCTTGCCTCGTATTTTCTTGATGTGCTCGGTGGTCTGCTCAACTAAATCAGGCCCCAATAGAGTTGATTCTCTGTCTCATACCAACATAAGAGGCGATTGGCACTTTCGCCCATATAATGCTTCATAAGGAGCCATACCAATGCTAGCATGATAGCTATTGTTGTATGCGAACTCGGCCAATGGTAAATATCGATCCCAATTCCCGCGTTGCTCCAGTATATAAGCTCGTAACATATCCTCCAAGGTTTGAATTGTCCTTTCTGTTTGGCCGTCTGTTTGCGGGTGGTATGCAGTGCTTAGACATAACTAAGCACGAATGCCTTTTGTAAGGCTCCCAAAACCTCGAAGTAAACCTTGGGTCTCGATCGGAGATAATGGTTGAAGGGGTTCCATGCAGCCTTATAATCTCTTGAATATCTGATTGTGCCAACTTTTCCAGCGGATAATTTGCTCGGATGGGTAGGAAGTGGGCGAGACTTAGTCAATCTATCCACGATGACCCATATGGCATCGTATCCTGTTGGTGTTCTTGGTAATCCCATCACAAAATCCATGGAAATACTTTCCCATTTCCATTCAGGAATTTCCAAAGGTTGAAGCATCCCGGAGGGTTTCTGATGTTCTGCTTTCACCTTTTGACAGACCAAGCATTTGCTTACGAAGTTCGCTACATCTGACTTCATGCCTGGCCACCAAAACATTTTCTTGAGATCCTGGTACATTTTAGTAATGCCAGGATGTGCAGTGAACTCCCCCTTATGTGCTTCCTCCAAGATTCTTTTCCGGAGGTCGTCCCCCTCGGGTATACAGATCCTATCATGATGTCGCCAGATACCCTCTTTATCTGAGTAAAACCCGTTAATTTTTACGATTGCACGAGCTTGATCATACGTTGGAGATCAACATCTTGCTGCTGAGCTTGCCGAATCTGGTCCTTGAAGCTACTGATTATCTGAATCTGGTGTAGCTGAAGAGTCTTGGGAGTTATAAGAATTCCCAAATTAAGATTTCGGAAACTTTCAATAAGTTCCGTCTCTTTAATCATCATCCACGCGACAGACAATGATTTTCTGCTTAACGCATCTGCCACGATGTTCGCCTTACCTGGGTGGTATTTCAATTCAAATTCGTAGTCTTTAAGGAGTTCCATCCATCTCCGCTGCCTCATATTCAATTCTTTCTGATCGAAAAGGTACTTCAAACTCTTATGATCAGAAAAGACTTCGAACTTTACTCCATACAGGTGATGTCTCCATATTTTCAAAGCAAACACCACTGCTGCTAATTCAAGATCATGAGTCGGGTAATTCCTTTCATGTGGCTTCAATTGCCTGGAGGCATAAGCGACCAGCCTTCGACCTTGCATCAACACACATCCTAACCCTTGTTGGGAAGCATCGCAATAGACCTCAAATGGTCCTTGAGGGTCTGGTAAAGCTAGAACTGGTGTCGTGGTCAATCTTCTCTTCAAATCATGAAAGCTCTGTTCACACTCCGGCGTCCACTCGAAAGGGACATTCTTTCTGGTTAGCTTGGTCAAGGGCAAGGCTATTCGAGAGAAATCCTTAACGAATCGCCTATAATATCCAGCTAAGCCCAGAAAACTTCTGACTTTGAGACCGTGAGTTGGCCTCTCCCGATTGAGCTGCTTCTACTTTCTTTGGGGTCAGCAGAGATTCCCCCAGATGACACCACGTGGCCGAGAAATCTTACCTCCTTCATCCAAAATTCACATTTGGATAATTTTGCGTAGAGTTTCTTTTTTCTTAAGATTTGAAGAACTAACCGTAAGTGTTCCGCATGCTCTTGCTCCGTCTTCGAGTAAACAAGTATATCATCAATGAAGACTACTACAAATTTGTCCAGATATGGGCGGAATATTCGATTCATGTAATCCATGAATACTGCTGGTGCGTTCGTCAGCCCAAACGACATTACGGTATACTCGTAGTGTCCGTAACGAGTTCGAAAGGCTGTCTTAGAAATATCTTGTTCCCGAACCCGAATTTGGTGATATCCAGAACGCAAGTCGATCTTGGAAAATACTGCTGCACCTTGTAGTTGGTCCATGAGGTCATCAATCCTTGGCAGCGGATACTTGTTCTTAATTGTCACTTTGTTCAGTTGTCTATAATCCACGCATAAGCGCATGCTTCCATCCTTCTTTTTGACCAACAAGACCGGAGCTCCCCATGGCGACGCGGCAGTCGTATGAATCCCTTTTCTAAAAGCTCTTGATCTGTCTTTTAATTAAAGTCAGCTCCATAGGTGACATTCGGTACGGAGCTATAGATATTGGTCCCGCACCCGGAACCAACTCAATGGTAAATTCAATTTCTCTCTCTGGAGGAAATTCAGGGATGTCTTCTGGAAAAACATCCGGATATTCTCTGACAACGGGAATTCCCTCTAGTTCTTGCTCAGGTACAGTCACATTAGCCGACAAGAGAATATACCCTTGCTTCTTTGGCCCAAAAGAATTCAAATAGAGGAGTGTTGCTGTCTGGGAGGCAAAAGGTGAGACAGAGGGAAGTACCACTGTCTTATCAGAGCAATTGAGTACAACTCGATTGGCAGAAAGCCAATCCATTCCCAGAATTATGTCAAGTCCGGATAGAGGAAGACAGATCAAATTGGCGGCAAAAGTCCTACCCTCGATTCGAAGAGGGACATTGGGGCATATTTGGCTAGTCCTAACAGGCCCATTAGTAGGAGTAGAAACCAATAGATCATAAGGTAATTCAGAAATTGGCAATTGCAAAGCAGCTACACAATTATGAGAAATAAATGAATGGGAGGCACCCGAATCATAGAGTCTGATTAGAGTCTCACCATTCACATCACAATTTCCTTGGATCAATCCTTCCGACTTATCGGCTTCTTCCGCATTCATAGTAAAGACTCGTCCTTGGCGTTGTGGTCGGGACGACTGTGGTGGATTCCTGGCTGGGCATTCATAAACCTTGTGGCCTGGCTTGCCACACCCAAAGCAAACATTCTGGCCTGCCAAGCACGGCCGATCGCCATGATTCCAACCGCACTTCCTGCAAGTTGGATTCGGAGGGGGCCTTTGAGGTTGCCTGCCTTTGTTCCCCGTCGGCGGAAATCTCCTATGTTGTTGAAAGTTGGGCTTGAATCTTGGGCCTTGCGGGGTTAACCTCTTCTGAATCCACCGCTAGATGCCCTGGCGCCACTAGTTTCGAGTTGCAATCTTCCACCATCGGCATTTGTTTACCAGCGTGGGAAAATCTCTAATCTCCATTGGCTGATTGCGGTAAGAATATCTTCTCGCAATCCTCCTTCAAACTTAATACATTTCCAGGTTTCATCTGGATTCCTCTGGTAAATGGTGGAGAATTTGCATAGCTCCTCAAATCGGGCAATATATTCAGATCCGGTCCGATTTCCTTGGCGCAGCTGCATAAATTCAAGTTCCTTGGCATTTCGAACTGAAGCAGGGAAGTACTTCTGGTAAAATACATCCTTGAACATCGTCCAGGTGACTATCGTTTGAGATCCCTCGAACAATCTTCGTGCGCCGTTCCACCAAAACTCGGCGTGCTGCTTCAAGCATGTAAGTGGCAAAAGTCACCTTACGGTGATCAGAGCAATCTAGGGACAGAGAAAATCTTCTCCATGGTTTTGATCCATTCATCGACTTTGTCAGGGTCATACGCCCCTCGGAAACTTGACGGTATTGCCTTTCTAAATTCAGCAAACTTAAGATACTCCAGGTTAGCCTCTAGGCCATGTGGGTTCCCTTCACAACCGGTTGCCAGTCGCACGCTAGTTGTTCCATCATTTGGTGGGCTACCGCGGCTTGTTCCGCATCGCATGGGCCATTTCTTGCATTGTGGCCATGAAGTCGATTGGGACCTCCGGAGCAGGTTACGAGCGTGGCCTACCTCGCCTTCCGGAAGCCATTAAGTTCTGAGCACACAAAACAAAAGTTATTGAGTTGATCAGGCTCAATACTATGCCTAATGTGCTAGTAAATAATGGCTCACACGGTCAGACACTTCATACACATGCACCACTATATCTCAACCATAATGGCAAGATTTAGTGCATGTCATCAGCTAAAAACACAGAATATGCGCGAAGCATAGTCAGTCCAATCCTCAGGCCTTAGCTAGGACGAACTGCTCTGATACCAAAAATGTAACACCCTACTTATTTAATGTTATGCTTAAGTCATAGCAAAAAAATTAAGTAGTTTGTGTTACTGTGTTAATCATACAATGAACATGATAGAGTCTATTTCGTCATAACCACACAGTAAGCATAAATAACACACATACTATCAACTGTATATAAGTATATATATATATATATATATATATAGACAAGAACCACTGTTTTAATTTACAGACCAGTTTCAAAATAGGATACATGAGTGGGGTCAGGTACCAAAAGAAACATAAGACCCATGTCGATCGATTCAATCCTCGTGGTCCTCGGTGGGCGTTTGCAACTATGTTACTGCCTGTATGACCCAAAGCCGCCTACTACCAAAGCGGTCATCTTTGTACAATACGACTGTGGTGACCTACTCGATCGGTAGCCGTTGGCCACACCGGGCGGTGGTGAGTAGTCGACAAGCGATCCAGGAGGAGGAAGATGAGCGATGGCCTCAGAAGGTCGCTCTCGGGTGGCGGGATGTGCAGTACTACTGCGGAGGTGACTCGGTCTGGAGATCAGCATGGGCTCTACAGTGCGGGCGGCGGTGGAGGATGTGCAGCGTCTGGCGGGACCTCGGCGTATGGGGTGGTAGGATCAAAGCGAGGATGATGTAAGGGGACGATAAAATCTCTATCACTAAATAGATCTGGTAGCGGCAAGATCCGGCTATATCTGATGAGCCTCTTGGGATCATGGTGGAGCGCAAGTGCGGAATCTCAACGAAAAGGGTAGCTGTCGTGTCCATCGTCCACGTCTCAGAATGAAGCGGAAAGGCGAAGGGGGGTGAGAATTTGGAGAAATTCTCAGTAGGGTTTGCATATAGTGTATACTGACCTCGCGTTCATTCTCAGTTGCCTCGGGTTTTATGAAATTTTCTTAAAACATGAGATTAAACTTAACTACACATATTTAGTAATGTTGCGAAAAATGTCTAGTCCGAGGCAAGGTTCAATTTTACTTAAATAACATAAGAAACAGCATAAACCATCAACACTAATACATAGGACAAAAGAGCAAGATAGTGTATATACAATCACGAGTAAACACACGGACAAGCTGTAAACAATATGCAATGACATGTTAAATGCACCCATGCACTTGATGTGGTTATGCAAATCTCATTCTTCATAACCTTTCCTCTTACTTTTCATCATTTTCCATCACTTGGTCCCCACGGAGTTCTTGGCCATTTAGACTCCTGGGTAATAGTGCGCTTATCGAGCATCGAGCTCGTTCCTATACAGGAATGCCGGGTTTACTTTCCCCGACCTTCCCACCGATCTATTCCCCTTAACTGTTTATCCGGGGCTGGCCCAAGTAGCATGGAAATCTCATCATATCATGTTCTTTGAATTCATCATAACATAGCTTTCATAGCTTTCTTGGAAATGCACATGCCTCTACATGTATCTCATAATTCATGCATGAGTTTTACACGCAATTTAGTGGCATAGCAGAACGTGTCCGCTTCCTCATGAATAGTGCCAGTATTTAGCATATCAATTTGTCAAGAGAAACACTTCGCTTCATACATAAATCAACATATTTCATTCACGCTTCAATCCTAAATTCAAGACATAAGTATTGCACTTTAGAATATGCTTACTGCCTCACTGCTTGTATTCAACCCGGTTCTTGTAAATTATGCCATAATTTCTATTTAGGTCATTTGGACCTAAATTTTGGATATGTTGAAGGGTTATGTGTCCATTTTCTAACCCCTTTGGTCCCATCTGATTTGGATAACCATAACTCAAGATATTCGGGTTTTATCGGGTCCTGCCCTGTGGGTGGCCAGAATTGCACACTTAGAAGTAAAAATCTACTAAAAATCGAAAACTGGCTCAAATCATATGAAATTGGCCTCATATTAAAGCTAACAGGACAACCTTTCAGATACAAAAAGTTCCATTTCATTTTCCTTAGTAGGGCTCGAGTTACAAGCCCCGAAACTTAGCCTTCCTGAGCTGCCCTGTGTTGGTCCGGTTTGGACATAGGGTCACTTCTTCGAATCACTGGGAACGACTGAGTTGGTAACAAAATCGGAATCTTATATTGGGGTGTTTCCCTGTGTGTAAGCTTTCTAACAAAATTGGTTTCACTCGAATTGGAGTTGTATAGGGTGAGTTACACCCTTCTCAACCCATACTGCCCGGGTGGATGTTCTGATTCCTAGGGTGAACTTCAAAAATTCATATCTCCCTCAATATTACTCCAATGGTCTTATATGATATATGTGTGGAAAGCCCTAGATGTCTAGTTTCACCTAAAAATGGTTTCATTAATTTTGAACGGCGGACGGCGGAGCCTTACACTCCGCCGTACGGACGGCCGAGGGTTTTGAGTCTTCCAGCCTCTCAACTCTTCCTATCTTCATCCTTCTTTGTGTCTAATTCAGTTTCAATCTCATAGACAACCAATAAACCAGCTATAATTCATCATAATCAATCAATTAACATATCAAAATTAAAGATTTGAATCACCATCAATCATCCAAGAGTCAGAAAATTAAGCAAGAAGAAAACCTCTACCTCTATGATCAGGTGGAGCTCGTTGAAATGAGAGCTGGATGGAGTGGAGAAGAGAAAGAGAGTTGAATTCAAGAAGAAAACAGCGTGGGAAGAGTGGAGCTGAAGAGGCAGGAGGAGGATATATATAGGCGAAGCTCAAGTGGTAGTTAGGATATGTGGCTTTGATTGGGTGAAATTCTTGTGGGTAATATACAGCCATGTCTCCTTCTTGTGTGACAAAAATGCTCTCCACGTCGCTTAGAAGTGAGACTACATTTGCCAGTATAGGAATGTGACATCGGAACTCGTGTGATTGTTAAAGTCGGAATCCATGCACTGCTATTTGGATGAAGTCGGAGCTCGTAACTATCTTCACATTCAGTGAGAATTTGGGCATGAAGTCGTAATCCGAAATCGCAAGGCACGACTACTTTAAGCGAAAGTCGGGGCCAAAGCGTGAAGCCAAAACACTTAAACCCGGAGAGTCGGGGTCATCCTTGAATCGATTTTTAAGCATAGCACGAATATAAGGATTCAAAACATAAATCTTGTGTGCCGAACTCGGAATTCATAAAACCTGGTACTCCAACTCGATCTCAGAACTCGGTAAAGAGAAAAGATCTTGGTAATGAACTCGAAATCCAATTTAGTGAAACGCGTAGGTCGCATTTCGTTTCTATCTTGAATCACTTAATATCGGAACTCGGATATCACGTTCGTTCTTATTTGAGCATGAGATCGGAAATCGGAATAAGTCCTTGTAGGCCTTGGAACGAAATCGGAAGTCGAAGATACTCACGAGGTCGGAGCGAATTGTAATACAAACTCGGAAATCGGAATTTTCAACATTGGATGGAATCGGAAGTCGGAAATCGGATGTTACACGCTATAACGCAAGCCCATTTTAGTGATGCACCAAAGGATATTTTGGTTGCGCTATAGTGTGCTATCTTGCGCTATAGCGCAAGCCCAATTTCATGACAGATTCAAATATCGCACTGCAGCTTCGCTGCAGCACAAACACAAACACACACACTTGTAGTTCTTTTCCTTCCTCACTCCCTTACACACCCAAACACAATGACTCACTCTCCCACTTAATTTGTTCCACTCAAATTTATTCTTCACCTCAAAACAGCCCTCACCGCTCACATTTTCTCCTATTTCTCCATCATAACCACTAGTTTTTCCCTAATTAAACCCTAACTCGTAGAATTGGGAATTATTGGGTGGGAGGCAGAACTCTCACCATTTTTTTTTTAAAGGAGTTCCTTCACTTGAGTTGTTGGGAGTTGTTGAGAGTCATCCATACCTGATTTGAATTTTCTTACTCTCTCAATTTTGATTTTTGATGTTGCATGTGATACCTACATTCCGATGTTTAGTTCTCACCTTGAATTTATCATAAATAACATGTGCTCTATTATGGTAGAATGAATTGATGCTGCTTCATTTGATTAAACACAGTACTTGAGTCAGTTGTGAGCATCATTGCTATATTATGTTATTGGCTTGAGTTATTGAATGTTTGGCTCTGAATTGAGAATATGAGATGGGTCATTTGAGTGTTTATGCATATTTGATCTAAGACAATTGGGTTTTAATATAGGACTGGAAGATTTACTTGACATGGTCCATATTTGAATGTGCTTAGGATCCATATCCTCATTGATTATTTTCAAAATTCTTGCATTTGCTCTATTATGTTAGATAGAATTGTAGTGCTTGGATTCTGAGTTATTTCCTTTTATGGATTAATTTTGACTATGCCAGTAAGTAAGTTGGGGTCATTATCTTGGAAGATTTTGTTATGATTTATTGATTAATGACTAGTTGCCTTTGGATTTTTGGTTGTTTTAATTGTGTTTTCAGGACCGTGGCATCCAGGAAGAGAACCAAGACTACCGGAGCCTCCTCTTCTTCCCAACCTTCTCATACCGAGGAAGACTTTGACAGACATTGATTCATTAGGGCAAACTATCAGCATCGGTACAATTCCTTCCTCCACAAATGGGAGTTAGTGATAGAGAAGGGTGTTCAGCTAAGTTTGAGTACATTCCGAGCACATATGGAAGAGATAGAGAGGAGAGGGTGGCATAGCTTGTTGGATGAGCCACCATTGGGTTGTCTCAATTTAGTGAGAGAATTTTATGCCAACCTGATAGTGGTTAGTGGGGCCAACCAACCTGAAGGCCACGTCTGGGTGAGAGGCCAGTGGGTAGACATTCGTCCCTCTAGCGTCAATTCCTTCATGCACACTCCTGATATCGAGCAAGATGTTTTCTCTACATTGAGAGGGCAGAATGCAGATTGGGATGAGATTCTTTAGACCATAGCCCTGCTGAATGGTGAGTGGGCATAGTATGATACTCCATCTACCGGCTCGAAGCATTTGCTAAATAAGTACCTCAACCCAGCAGCTAGAGTGTGGGCTCAAATTATGTTCTCTCACCTCATGCCTAGCAGGCACACCCATTCTATCACTAGGGAGAGGTGCCTGCTACTATATTGCCTCATCACTCAGAGGGAGGTGAACCTTGGGCAGTTGATCAAGGATAAAATTATGACTATACCGAGCAGCAATTATTCCTTGTCTTACCCATCCCTGATCACTGCATTAGCCCTATAGGCAAGTGTTGTTGTAGATCCCGTAGAGCGCATGACGGACAGAGGTCCAAAGATTTCGGATGAGTGCCTCTCTATGACACTGAATCGAGCGACTTGAAGGACCAGGAGGACCCGATAGGCTGAGAGACAGGGAGATGCATCATCATTATCGCCACCACCACCACCAGTCAGAGACACTGGCATGTCCCAGCCACCATGGCTTCAGCTTCAAGCCCATATTGATGAGCTACGCCTAGATATGAGGAGCACATGGACCACTCTCGAGAACAGAGCGAGTAGGCAGTATTCATCTATTTATAGAGGCATCCAGGGCCTGGAGCCACTTATGAGACAGCAGCTGTCACCAGAGCTCCTCCAACAGCTACCACCTCTACCTCCAGCAGATCCAGAGCTTGAGTGTCTCATTGATGAGGAGGCCTTTGCGCAGGAGGAGTCAGAGGAAAAAGTAGAAGACGCAGCTGAGGAGTCTGAGGAAGACTAGATTTTAGGGAGTTCATTTCCTTTCATTTCCTTTTTTTGATTTTATTTTCATGCATTGGGGACTATGCACAATTTTTAAGTTGGGGGTTGGGAAAGTCCATGAATGTACTTTTTCTTTTTGCTCCTGCTTATTTTCCTTCAGTTATTATTAGTTTTCTAGTCTTCTAGTTGTCTTGTTTCTATTTCAAAAAACAAAAAAACAAAAAAAAAAACCAAAAGATTTTTCATTTTTAGTCTTTTTTTTCTTGGTGTCTTTTGTTAGTCAAATGGATGTAATACCTATGCCTATGATATGAAAGACTGCTCTATCTATTAACTCTTGAGTAACTTTGAATCCTAATTTGAGTCTTGAGTATCTTCTTGTGCTTTTATTATTGAATTAAGAAAGATCATTTTCTTGCACTTTGATAAGAGTTAGCAACTTAGGATAGGTGATCTTTATTTTTTTTCATGCTTTATTTAGGTTCAGACATGCATCATTATTCATGTGAATCTCTCTTGAAATATATGTGATTGAATCTTAGCCTTAGAAGTGATTTAGGCCATGTTTGGTAGCCACAATTAAGCCTCATTGCCCACCCTTGGTCATTGATCCTTAGTCTCCCTATTTGAGCCTTAAAGCCTATTCTTGGATTGAGCCATGTTATGAGCCTAATACCCTTCCTTCCTTTTCCTTTTTGATCTCATGATTTACCCTCAAGCCTTAACTCCTAAATTCATTTGAATAGGGTAATACCTCCACTACACCAACCTCATGCTTTCTAAAGTCAAAAGCAGAGTGGGTGAATATTGAAAATAAAGAAAAAGAAAAGGGAAGGAGGAAAAAAAAAAGAAAAAAAATATAGAGAAAAGTTGGCAATACAAGGAAGATATAATGCCGAGGTTCAACAAGAAAAGCATGATGGTTGCCAAGTAACTAAGTTGGGGGTACCCCAAGGAGAATGAATTAGGGGTGAGGGTTCCTTAAGTTGAGGGGATTAATTGAACTTAAATGACTATTCTATCATACCCCTTACCTTGGCCTACCGTTACAAGCTAAGAGAAGTCCTTTTGATCTTTGGCTAAGTGACATTCATATAGAAACAGAGAGAGATGATTATGGATAGTGTGATGTTTTGTCTTTTCTTAATTATCGCATAAGCATATGGTGAGTCAACTCTTTGTTGCTTTTCTCTTGTACACACACACTTGATCCATTCTTTTGACAATTTGGAGGCACAATTAGACGGTCTTGGTAATCAAACTTGGATTCTTGGTGACTTTTAAGTTAAGCTATGGAGCAGTGATGAGGAAGTTCATAGGTAATAATGTCTAGTCTGACTATTTTGTTTAGTGAATCCCTTTGTTTAAGTGTTTTTGTTTAAGTCTTTTATATTTTTTTTCTCTGTTGTTAGTTCTTGTTTTGAGTCTTGCTTGGGGACAAGCAAGTTCTTAAGTTGGGGGTTGTGATAATTCCATTTAGTGAGTCATATTTTTAGTTAGTTTTTGTTGAATTTGAGTTATGGTTGTTTAATTTAGCTCTTATCTTTGTTGTATTTTAGTATATAGTTTAGATTAATTCGTAATTTTAGCCTTTTATTATTTTTTGTTATTTGTTTGGATACTTATTTTGGTTTTATTTGATTAATTTTAGGTGCAAGTGGGCCCAAAAGAAGTTGGAAGAGGGCAAGCCATGAATTCAAACTCAACACCTTGCGCTATAGCACAAGCCAGTGCGCTACAGCGCATTGCCGCACAAAGGAGAAAATGCCACATTCATGTTGCGCTATAGCGCGCTCATGTGTTGTCAAATTCCCAAGGTTTTTTAAGTTGCACTATAGCGCAACCAAGCGTGCTATAACGTGCTGCTGTGCTTGCAGAGTCTGTCAACAATTTTTGCTGTGCTATAGTGCAACCCAGTGTGCTATAGCGCGCCATCGTACTCCGCAAATGAGCCAAGAATTGAGTCTTGCGCTATAGCGTAACCCTTTGCGCTATAGCGTAAGCCCGTTTGCAGCAGACTAGCAGTTTGAGCTGAAAGTTAAAAGAGGGGATCTATGCACTATAAAAAGGAGGTCACATAGATTACAAAGGGATCACTTGACACTTTACACACTTTCCAAGGCGGAAAACTTTCTCAGAGAGATTGAAGGTGAAGATTCAAGGATTTCGGCACTTAATCATCAATACGGAGAAATCCAAAATTTTCTGAATTCCTTGTTTCTAGCTAGAATTCTCCATGGCTTTTTGTTTTTCTGCTTCCTCATCTTTATACTCTGTTATTGGTTTTTTTTTCTTTCGACATGAACTAAATTTCTCTTGCTAGGGCGTTAATGGACCCTTTTGTATGACAAATTTCTTCATGGATTAGTGTTAATCTTGTTTCTATTTCAATTGCTTAGTGTTTTTGTTTGTGCTTAATGCCTTTGGGTGATTGGCCACTGTTCAATCGATTCGTTGGTTTGCAATAACTAGAGATAGGGTTTGTAAACAAAGCTTCTTAACATAAACACCATGAGCTGAGCGAAAACTAGAGATAGACAAACGCGGTTTATGCAGTCAACATAGGAACCCATAGAACTTTAACCTTTTCCTGGATTAGTTTGTGCTAAGAGATTAGGCAATCAATTAAGGATAAAGGAGTATTGCTTGACCTCGAAAGAGGGTAGAATAAATTAAGGGGAACCGACTGTGAGTCAATTAGGATAGAACGGATTAATAGAAATTCATAAGCAAGGCGTCTACTATAGGTGAAATTAATTAGCCCTAGTGTTCATTCCATTGCATTTAGTCAACAGTTCTTACATCCATCCTGGTTACTATTTTTCATATTTATGAACTTCTTCTTTTTATTTTAATTTCCTCATCAGTAATTCCATTTTGTCCAAATAGTTATTCCCCTAGACTATTTGGGTATTTGGTCTATCCTCGTGAGAACGATACGTTACTTATCACTTTATTACTTGCACGATCCGATATACTTGCCGGAGCCGCATCAATATATGAGGGAGTAGGTAGCAAATCCTTTAGGCTTAAAAAACCCTCATTTCGAATTATCCACAAACTTATGGCTCACACAATTTTTGGACAGGATCAGAGTCAAGGGGTTATTACCTAAGCTGAGTTGTTCATTTTGTTTAGCATGGAGCAGGGTTAGAGAGTGAATCTTCGATTGTTTTTTGATTTAGCACTAAGTACATGTTGCAAAATAGTCGAAAAAGGGATATTGTTGTCGGAGGAATTATCAATTTTATTGCCAAATATTTCAAATCGAGTTTTAGTCTCCACATCTTGACCCTAGTCATTGGGAATGACACCATTGATTTATCCAGCCTTAAATCTACGAAAGCCTATGCTAAAAGAGTAATGGATACCATCTTTTGAGGCCAAATGTGATAAAATAAAAAGAAAATAAGAAAGATAGGAAAATAAAAACTTGACACACAGCAAAAACAAAATAGTAACAAAGAATAGTAAAGAAAGACTTTTTCTACTAGACCTTTAAGAAATTTGTCCTCAGTAACCTAGATCAAAGGAAAGGATTCTCTCTACTAGACCTTCAAAGAACCTATTCTTGACAACCTAGATCAAATGTAAGAAGATTTTGTATCACACAGAACTAAAATGAGGAAAAGCTCACAATTTTATTGATAGTAAAACACTATGATAAACTATGATTGTCTATAGACCAAGTTGCCTATTTATACATAAATCATAAGATTGATAAAAATGAAAATTATTTAATCCTATCTAAAAGATCTTATTTGAAACTGAAATTTAAAAAAAAAAAATTAAAGTTATGATTCTATACTAATAGACTTATTCTTAAATAATTTAAATTAGATTTGATCTTTGTAGATTAGATCATATTTGATTTAAATCTTAAAAGATAAACTGATTTAATTCAAATTTACACAAATCTAGACCAAGTCAAAACAAATCTAGACACAACCTAAATGTATCCCATCACATATTGGATTGGATAGTAGTACCTTCAACATGATCAAATCACTTGCTCTCCAAGTTACTTTAATTAAGTTTGATTTTTTGATCTCCAAGTAACTTGAAATAAGCTTGATTCCTTAGACTCTAAGTTAACGCCATTGCATTTGAAATAAGCTATTGGGTTGCTTGATCTCCAAGTTATCACCAACAAGTTATTTTCCAGTGTTGAAATGACCAAATTATCCTCTTGAACTCGTATCATTCTCCTTCTCTTCAAAAAGATTCATTCTCGAATCTTGCCTCTATACCCTTTAGAGTCATCTCCATTATTACCTTCCCTTCATGATGCCATCTACGAACCTACAACAGAAACACATCACTAACATTTTCCTTATTTCTTTTTTTTTTTTTGGCACTTTTTTGCATTTTTTTTTCCATATTTGGAAATGAATATACCCCAAAATTTTTTTAAAAAAATGTAGATAGAGTAAATGCAATAAGTAAGGATACAAAACTCAAAACACGAAGAAAGACATTATGTGATTTGGAAGAAATGCTAGAAATTAGAATAAATAAAATAGACAAATAGGAATTTATCAACTGCCTATAACTGATACCAAAAGATAATAAATAAATAAACACAGGAGAAGTAAAACTTGACACATAGTGGAAAAAAATTGTGACAAAGAATAATAAAGAATAATAAAGAAAAGGTTTTCCTACTAAACTTCTAAAACACTTGTTCTTAACAACCTAGGTCACCAGAAAAGGGGTTTTTTCTACTTGACCTCCAAGGAACCTGTCCTTAGCAACCTAGATCAGAGCAAAGAATTTTCCCTACTAGACCTTCGTAGAACCTATCCACGACAACCTATATCAAAGGGAAGAAAATTTTGCATCATACATAACCAAAATGAGGAAAACCTCACAATTTTATTGATGGTAAAAAACTATGATAAAGTATGTATTGTTTGTAGGTCAAATTGCTTATTTATACATAAATCTTAAAATTGATAAAAATAGAAATCATTTAATCCTGTCTAAAATATTTGATTTGAAACTGAAATTAAAAAAAAGAAAAACTAAAGATATGATTCTATCCTGAAAGACTTATTCCTAACTAATTTAAATCAGGTTTTATCTTTGTAGATTAGATTAGATTTGATTTAAGTCTTAAAAGATAAACTAATTGAAATAAAATTTTGGCAAATCTAGACACAATCTTAATGTATCCCACCTATAGGGCTGGATAGTAGCACCTCCAATATGATCAAATCACTTGCTTACCAAGTTACTTGAAGTAAGCTAAATTCCTTGATCTCCAAGTAACTTGAAATAAGCTTCATTCCTCGGAGTCAAAGTTAATGCCATTGCATTTGAAATAAGCTATTGGGTTGCTTGATCTCCAAGTTATCACTAACTTTCTAGTGTTAGAATGATCAAATTACCCTCCTTGCTTGTATTATTCTCCCCCTCTTCAAAAAGATTCACCCTTGAATCTTGCCTACATAACCTGCAGAGTCATCTTCACCATTACCTTCTCTTCATGATGCCATTTAAGAACATGAAAAAAGAAGGACCTCACTCATACTCTTTGTTTTTTATTTTTGGCTCTTTTTTTTTTTTTTTTTTGCTTTTTTGCTTTCCTCTTGGAATTGAATATACCTCACAATTTTTTAGAAAACTGAACATAGAGTATATGCAAGTTGTAAGGAAACAAAACTCAAAACATGAAGAAGGACAATACATAACTTGAAAGAAAAAAACTAGAAATTCGATTGAAGAATGTAGACAAATAGGAATTTATCTACGACTTGTAACTGATACCAAATGATAAAATAAATAAATAAACACATGAAAAGTAAAACATGACACACAACAGAAACAAAATAGTAACAAAGAATAGTAAAGAAAGGACTTTCCTATTAGACCTCTAAAAACCTTGTTCTTAGCAACATAGGTCATTGAAAAGGAGTTTTTACTACTGGACCTCTAAGGAACTAGTTATAAGCAACCTAGATCAAAAAAAAAAAAAATTTCCATAGTAGTCCTTCAGAGAACCTGTTCTTGACAATTTAGATCAAAAGGAAGAAAATTTTGCATCACATATAACCAAAATCAGGAATGGCTCACAATTTTCTTCATTGTAAAAAACTATCATAAACTATGAATTGTTTATAGACCCAGTTGCCTATTTACACATAAATCCTAAAGTTGATAAAAATGAAAATTATTTAATCCTATATAAAGGAGTTGATTTGAAACTAAAATTAAAAAATTAAAGATATAATTCTACCATAACAGACTTATTCTTAGCAAATTTAAATCAGATTTGGTCTTTGTAGTTAATCAAATTTGATTTAAATCTTAAAACATAAACTGATTCAATTCAAATTTACGTAAATCTAGACCAAGTCAAAACAAACCTAGCCATAACCTAAACGTATCCCATCACATATTGGACTGCATAGCAGCACCTTCAATATGATAAGATCACTTGCTCTCTAAGTTACTTTAATTAAGCTCGATTTCTTGATCTTTAAGT
This sequence comes from Pterocarpus santalinus, assembly GCA_031439595.1. Lineage (NCBI taxonomy): Eukaryota > Viridiplantae > Streptophyta > Magnoliopsida > Fabales > Fabaceae > Pterocarpus > Pterocarpus santalinus. The sequence continues at coordinate 31,915,049 of CM062529.1, forward strand.
AACTTAAAATAAGCTTGATTCCTTGGACTCCAAGTTAACGCCATTGCATTTGAAATAAGCTATTAGGTTGCATGATCTCCAAGTTATCACCAACAAGCTCTTTTTCAATGTTGGAATGACCAAATTGCCCTCATGAACTCGTATCATTCTCCCCCTTCTCAAAAAGATTCATCTTTGAATCTTGCCTCTATAACCTTTAAAGTCATCTCCATTATTACATTCCCTTGGTAATGCCATCTAAGAACCTACAAAAAGAAAACTCTCCTCATTTCTTTTTTTTTTTGCCTCTTTTTTTGCATTTTTTTGCTTCTTTTTTTTCTTTGCTTTATTGCTTTTTTTGGAATTGAATAGACCTAAAAGATTTTTTAAAAAATGTAGACAAAGTAGATGCAATAGGTAAGGATACAAAACTAAAAACATGAAGAAATACATTATGTGACTTGGAAGAAAAGATAGAAATTAGACTGAAGAATATAGACAAATGGGAATTTATCAACTACATGTAACTAATACCAAAAGATAAAAAATAAATAAATAAACACAGGAGAAGCAAAACTTGATACACAGTGTAAAAAAATAGTAATAAAGAATAATAAAGAAAGGGTTTTTCTACTAGACCTCTAAAAAACTTATTCTTAGCAACCTAGGTTAGTAGAAACGGGTTTTTTCTACTAGACCTCTAAGGAATCTATCCTTAGGAACCTAGATCAAAGCAAAGAATTTTCCCTACTAGACCTTCATAGAACCTATCCATGACAAGCTACATCAAGGGGAAGAAAATTTTGCATCACACATAACCAAAAATGAGGAGAACTTCACAATTTTATTGATAGTAAAAAGCTATGATAAACTATGAATTGTTTGTAGGTCAAATTGCTTATTTATACATAAATCGTAAAATTGATAAAAATAGAAATTATTTAATCTTATCTAAAGTATTTGATATGAATATGAAATTAAAAAAAAAAAAAACTAAAGATATGATTCTATCCTAACAGACTGTAACTAATTTAAATCAGATTTTATCTTTGTAGATTTGATTATATTTGATTCAAATCTTAAAAGATAAATTGATTCAAATCAAATTTAGGAAAATGTAGAGACAATCTTAATGTATACCACCATATATTGGGCTGGATAGTAGCACCTCCAACATGATCAAATCGTTTGCTCACTGTAACACCCTAATAAATCCATACTACGCTTAAGCCATATTATGGTGTTTTATTGGTTGTTACTTATGCTTGCAGAAAATTGAACTTCATTTATAAATTAAGTTACGTGGAAAATACAGTAAATTTTTTTTTTTGAAATACATCGTCGCTTTGCAACGCCTTGAAAAGTGAAGCCTTGAGCGAGAATATAACTATAGAGAGAGCATGCCATACGAAATCATACCACAATATCATAAAACATGAGAAAAATAATTAAATAGAAATCACAATTACGTTACATTACATAGCTAGTCATATATAGTTCATAACATTCATAAGTACATAAAAGAAAACTCATGGTCATGCCATGGCCCCAAAATATCAAATACAAGCTACAATGATAGAGTTCATCACAAAATAAAATACATGGGATATGGAGCAACAATAACGACAAGCCCAATAGACATCTTTTGGCATTCGTTCTCTGGCTGCGCATCTCAATCAGGTGGAGTCAAGTCCTTGAGTGTCTGGTTCCCCTTGCTCCTCGGCCTTGGGGAACATGATCACCTCAAAGCGAATACGGTGACTCAGCCTGACTTGGTCTGGGGCACAGCTAGCTACTAAGGACTACTCCTCAAAAAGATCCTCTTCTGAAGTATCCATATGATACTATGGATATGGCGGCTAGTGGCCGCGACCCTAGAAGTGGTCGTGAAGCATAGGTCAATCACAGGAATCACTAGCTGTGGCAGGGGCTCGGCTGTAGGCAGCTCCGATTACATCAGCTCCATCTCGTTGTCTGCCAATGGCTCGAGTGGGATGTCCTAAGGATCCAATAGCTATCTAGGGTAGGCTGTAGAAATGTTGGCTGGGGTAGGCAGATTGTCGGGCCCCACTCCTTCATGTATATGACCATGATAGAAATAGGTATAGACCACCGTGGTGATCATTGCCGCGATAGCCTGTGCATCTGCATCGTATGTCCACTCATAATGGGGTGGATCCATGCTCCACTCCACTAGATATGCCATCGAAATCTAGTGACAATACGAAGCATAACTAGAGTGAGAAATGGAATTTCTCAGTAGGACTTGAACCTAACACGGAAGTGTCATTGCCATCATCCTAGCCACTTCGATTTTATTAATGAAAATAGTGAGCGTTCACAAGGTCCAATTATTATATTTTCCAAACATGAATATCCGAAGCAGATTCAAATTTTAACATGTACTCTAATAATGGGAGTTATATCATAACATGCATGGGAACAAGTATAATTACATATAACATGCGTAGGTGTGTTATAAGCTTTTCTTAACACCTTCCGCTCAAGGGTTTGGACCGAAGTCCCTTTTCTTTTCTTAACTTGAATTTATCTTAAGTCTTTTTCACCTACTAAACATAGGTGGTAATGAGCTCATACGGTGGCCATCGCTACCATGATTTTCGGTACTTACACTAGCTGGTCCAAAGCCATGCCTCATGTAAGCCCTATCCCTTATACTCATACTAGCTGGGTCTATGCCATGCCTCATGCGAGTCATGGGCGGAGGGGAGTGTAATACGGGTTAGCTTCCTTTTTGAAGGATCACACCCTTAGTTCAATCTTTTCTTATTAAAGCTTATGATACTAAAATTATTCTAAGTCCATAAAGTTTGCGGAATTCTGGCAACATGACTGCTAGACCAGAGCTTCTCTAAGATTGCCAAACAGACACAAGTCATCATCATATGTTATTCAACATCACATGCATCATACTCATCATTAACCTATTCACCATATCCATCATCATCATCATCATCATATCATCATACTTGCACATAAACACAGATATATTATAAACAAAGTTTTATGAGCATAGTTTAGTAAATTAGGTGAAAGCTTTTAATTGAATTTGCATCTTGTTTGGTTCTTTTATTTGGCATAAGGCTAATTTCATCTATTATCTATAACTAGATTTACTTTTACGGTGGGGTAGTAATTTCAAAAATTCACCATAATTTCATATTTTATTATTTTCACATGAATTTTAGTTTGATTATACTTATCTGAGTCTATTTTTAAACAAAATAAGCCCCACTCAAAAATTCATTTTATAACTTGAGATATCCATGTTTTACTCTGACTATTTAGTCTCTTGGATTCATTCCACAATAGTGACTTGTGAACTTTATTGGGAGCTCCTCACAAGGAATATGTCATTTCTCTATGTCTTAGCTTTCTAACAAACTTGGTCCCACTCAAAAATGTTTTGTATAGCTTGAGTTATTAAGATTTTTGTATAGACTACCCAAACAAAAACATATATAGGGACAGCCCGCTTTGAAAATCCGTATCTCCTTCATTTTAAGCCCAAATTTCATGTATTTTATATATATATAAAAGCTCTATGAGTCTATTTTCATTTAAAATTATTTCATTGCATTTGGAGTTGTATTGTGTGAGTTATTGGTCGCGCAAAGAAGACTGCCAAAATTTTCAGCTTCAACAATTTTTGTTTCAATTAGTTTTCTTGTAAAAACATTAAGTCTTTTCCCCAAGTGACCACTTTTCTCTTCCAAACTACTTTTATGCTTTGAAATCTTGAAGAAAAATGAATATTTTGAGTTCTAAAAAGTTGGGTTCAAAATAAGATAAATGCACAACTAAAGTCATTTTTCAAGAGAAGAGCAACAACCACAAGTAAACTTCATATAATAAGAGTATGGCCATGAGGCCTTTAGAGCAAGTTCTAGAACCACCTGGCTATTGAGAGCTTAGGAGTTCTAGAGCTTGAAAACATAGAAGATGGAAGGGTTAGAGTCACTATCTCAAGAGTTTCTTGGAGTGTTTGAAGGGAAAGACAAGTGTTGGAGGTGGCCTTCCTCTTCTTGAGCTTGCAAATGAGGCTAAATGATGTTTATTTTTGCTCTATCAAAGACCAAAGAAGGTGGTCCTTGATAAGTTTGTGAGGGTGGTGATAGAAGATGGGGGTGATGGTGGTGGAAAAGTGAAAAGAACAAGAAGGAGAGTAAGAAGAACATGGAGAGGTGGAGAAAAGTGAAAGCTTTTGTGTCTAAGAGAGAGGATGAAAGTTTACAAAATGACAGGGTGGGTGAGGGGGGCTGATTAGCATCCCCATCAAAGCCAAGGAGTAGGTGAGTTTTGCTTCTTTTACAAGCAAGAAGGCTAAGAACCTTGGAGTAAAAGGGTTGGTTATGTTTTCTTTGAGTCGTGGTGCATGTTGTAACATCCTCCCAAGCACGGTACTATGCTTAAGCCATAGTACCACACCCTGGAGATGTTACTGTTACCTGAGTGGACCTCATCTGACAGCAACTTCAGCCGTCTTCGGAAACTTCTAAAATCATCTGGAGACAACATGGAAATAGGAGTGAGAATTATAAAATTCTCAGTAGGATTCTCTAATTTTCATACATAGTGTCATCATGGTCATCTCCAGTTTGCTTTGGTTTACTATAAAAAAAAAAGTGAACATGTCATGTAAACTGTTTGATTCCATAGTTTGAAAAATACCTTATCCGAAGCAAAGTACATTTTATTCATACACTTGTCAACTCATGAATTATATTATGAATGATAACTGGAACATAAATAGAGTATAATAGCATCAATTTCCTGGAAACATAGCCTCTACTCATAACTTTACATGTATTTGAATTTATACATATACATAAAGTTTACTTCTCTTTCATTCGGTACTTACACTAGCTGGGTCATGCCATGTCTCATGTAAGTTCTGTCCCCTATACTCACACTAGCTGGGTCGATGCCATGCCTCATGTGATTGGGGTGCTTGCATATACTTTAATCTTTAATCTTTAGTCTTTAATCTTTAGCTTTTATTTGGCACACCTAGGCGTTACGTATCGCCGTCCCTAGGGTGCATTTACTGCCCTTGGGTAGCCTGGCCTTGGAGTGAGCTCGTCAGCTTCACCTGTGACCGCCGTCACACCGACTCACCCGCAAGGGGATTCACGTGCTTCTAGTCTTGGAGGGATCTCATTCTGGTCACATGCCTCTAGTTGAAGGGATCTCTTCTGGTCACGTGCCTCAAAATTGAGGGATCTCATCTGACCACGTGCCTTCAACATAGAGGGATCGCATCTGACCACATGCCTTTAACATAGAGGGATCTCATCTGACCACGTGCCTCCAAGGTAGAGGGTAGCTGCCTTCACAGGGAGGGATTCAAGTGCAACTGCCTCCAAGTGAAGGGATTCATATCTTTATCATTTAACTGCCTTCACAAGGAGGGATTCAATTAACTGCCTCCAAGTGAAGGGATTCACATTTAATGTACTCATGGCTTTTCATTCTCATATAAGGTCATGTATAGTCATATTGACGGCACTTATACATCATTCATTTTCATATGTCATTGCACACATGATCTTCACGTACATATTCGTAACGTATAAAGGCTCCTAGCCTCTTTACCATTCTACCGACACTCATACATATGCTTTGTCCTTTACTTTCATATATCTCATCTCATACTTATGTCATTGAATATAGGGTTTCTATATACCCATTCATACTCTAATTCATCCTTGCATGTAAACATTCCTAGTTTCATAGACTTCTGCCGTAATTCCGGCAGCATGACGGGTCAGCTCCGCCTCCCCATGAATAGTGCCAGTTCACATAGACAGTTCAGTCATAGTAATATAATCAATCTATTCATATATATGGATCAATATAAAACTGGCAATCCTCAACTCAAATCTTATATGTTTCACTAACACTTGTAAAATTATCACTTTGGCCATCCTGCCAATTCTATTCGGTTCTGCCCGAATCTTGTATAATCCACCTTTATTTCTATTCAATTCATTTAAATCTGAAATTTGGATATGTCATAGCTCTATATGTCTACTTTCTAACCTCTTTAGTCCCATATCATTTTGATTTATATAACTCAAGATATTCAACTTTTACCTCAGCCTATTCAGTCACTAGCCCGAATTACACTCCTGGGAATATAAATTCACTAAAAATCGAAACTAAGCTCAAATCTTACGAAATTGGTCTCATATCAAAGCTAATAGAACACCTTTCATTTGCCACAATTTTCACTCCATTTGCTTAAGTACACCTCGAGTTAGAAGTCCTGAAAATCGACCTTCCTGAACTACCCTGTTTTGGCTTGGTTTGGACATAGAGCAACTTCCTCGAACCACTGGGATCAATTGGGACCATAACAAACTCAGAATTTCATACTGGGATGTTCCCCTATGTGTAGGCTTTCTAACAAAACTGGTTTCACTCAATTTGGAGTTGTATAGGGTGAGTTATACTCTCCTCAAGTCACCCTGCTCAGATGAAAATCCTGAACCCTAGGTTAAACTTCAAAAATTCGTATCTCTCTCAATACTAATCCAATAACCTTATATGATATATCCATGGAAAGACCTGAAGGTCTACTTTCATCTAAAAATGGTTTCATCGGATTTTACCGATTGTAGGCAGCGCCGTATGCTCCGCCGTATGAACTGCCGTGGAATCTCCACCAAGACAGCACCCTCATCCATTCATTTCTCTTAGTTTTCTTCTTCTAATTCTAATTCTAACTCAAAATCTTCTATTAATTCAATCGTGATTCATCATAATCCATCATAATACATCCAATAATTCATCAAATACATAAAGAAGGATACAATTTCATGCAACCATAGTGTAAGGAATTCAAGAATAGAGCAGAATCCTACCTCTTTGGAGTATGATTGGAGCTAAGTGCTGAAACTTGGAGGGTTAGAACCCAGCTAAGCTTGAGGGAGTAATGGAGTTGGAGAAGAGAAAAGAGAGCTGAACAAGGGAGAAAGTAGCGTAGAAATGGGGCTGAAGGAGAGAAAGAATGAGTTATATATATAAGCTTGAGGCGGTAGTCAACTTGGAGGGCTTTGATTGGCTGAATTTCTTGTGGACAAAAATTTAGCTACGTCTCCTTTTTAGTGGAACTCACCGCCATACTATTTGAAATCGGAACTCGCCTCTATTCTGCTTGAAGTCGGAACTTATGCCATATTTACTTGAGCTCGTAGCTGAAGCTAGATGTCGTAACTCGTCCCTTCTTGTTTGCGACTTGAGGAAATCTTGTCTGGTTTATTCGAGACTTGGAAGCTACGTCAGAAGTCGGAAGTCATAGCTTACAATCTCCTAATCTCGGAAATTCGAATTCAAACTTGGGAATACCAACAGATATGGAAAGCTCTTGGGAATAAACTCGAAGATCGGAAATCATGTATGACTTGGAAATCAACCCAAAGATTCGAACTCATGTTCGTTCTAATTGAGTTCAACTCTAAGGACGAAGCTCTTCATATTGAACCCGGAGATCGCTTCTATAAACTCTAAAGTCGGAAACCGTGCACATTTCATTTTGAAACATGAAGTCTTAGATCGGGACTCGAGTACATCTTGCTTGAAACTTGAATATAAGTTATGAGATCGGAAGTCGGGTCCATTTGCTTTAAGGCATGAGGTCAGATATCGGGAATCACGTCCATGTTGTCTAACTTTGAAGTTTAAGTCGGAAGTCGTGAAGTAGTAAATTATGCCACTTGAAGTCAGAGGTCGGAAATTATGCCCAATATACCTTAACTCGAAGTCGGAAATCGGTAATAAAGATGAAATCTGAAATCGGACGGGACGTGAAGTCAGAAATTATGTGGAATCAGAGGGCGAACTCGGAACTCGGAAATTGGGATGTTACACATGTTATAGACCATTTTGTGTTTTTTCAAGCGAGTAAAGGCAAGGTCTACTTACTCTTGAGAGTTGATTGACTTGAGTCTACCTACTTCGTGTGACAAGACTCTAGTGAAGACTAGCTCTTCTTTAGGTTAGGCTTGACTAGAGAATAATGTCAAAATAGGCTTGACCTAAGGGTGTAAGATTAGGAAGCAATGGATGGTTGGATCTTACTCTTGTCTTGGCCAAAATTTTCATGCAACAATTAGAATAAATTTTTAAATTTTCAAAGCTATTAGAATTACCTAAGTTGTTAATTAATTTGATTAGTTTAGTTACTCATTAGTTAATTTCGGTTAATTACACTTTTAAGGCATTCTTCCTCTAAAAGAATTGTTCTCATGAATTATGTATTTTGGGTGTAAGAATTAATTTATCTCAATTGATTAAGGTAAAACAATTGTCATGTACTTAATTAATAAGATTACATTAGCTTAACTATATTTTTAAATTATGAATTAATGAGGTTCAAATAATTAGGCTTTACTTGAAATGTTTAGTATGTTATGATTCAATTGTTGACTTGACTAAATTTACTAAACTCTTGCTCATCGAGATTAGCCGATTAGTCCTCAGTTAATTGCTAACCCCTCTAATTAGCTAGGGTCACTAAGCTAATTAGCTTAGACAAAATTGGAGATGTTACACTCACTAAGTTACTTTAATTAAGCTTGATTCCTTGATCTTGAAGTAACTTAAAATAAGCTTGATTTCTTGTGCTCCAAGTTAATGCCATTGCATTTGAAATAAGCTATTGGGTTGCTTGACTCCAAGTTATCACCAGCAAACTCTTTTCTAGTATTAGAATGACCAAATTACCCTCTTGAGCTTGTATTATTCTCCCTCTTTTCAAAAAGATGCACCCTTGAATCCTGCCTACATAACCTTTAGAATCATCTTCACCATTAACTTCTCTTCATGATGCCATCTGAGAACTCGAAAAAAGAAGGACCTCACTCATACTCTTCGTTTTTTGGCTCTTTTTTGCAATTTTTCTTTTACTTTTTTGCTTTTCTTTTGAAATTGAATATAACTCAAAATTTTTTTAAAAATGTAGACAGAGTAGATGCAAGTTGTAAGGAAACAAAGCTCAAAACACGAAAAAGGACAATATGTGACTCGAAAGAAAAACTAGAAATTCAATTGAAGAATGTAGACAAATAGGAATTTATCTATGACTTGTAACTAATAGCAAATGATAAAATAAATAAATAAACACATAGAATGTAAAATATGACACAGAGTGGAAACAAAATAGTAACAAAGAATAGTAAATAAAGGATTTTCCTACTGGATCTCTAAGAAACTTGTTCTTACCAACCTAGGTCACCGAGAACAGATTTTCCTACTAGACCTTTAAGGAACCTATCATTAGTAGGGCTGTCAAATGGGCTGAGCTAACCCGTTTAAGCCTAACCCATTTAGGCCTACGAAATAAATGGGTTAAACAGTTTGGCCAGTTTTGCCTGCAGACCAAAATTTTCTAGCCCGGCCTATTTAAGACCAGTCTGCAGTCTTAAACGGGCTAGCCCGTTTTATTTATTTATTTATTTTTACTTTTCATGTTTTGAAAATTATTTTTTATTAAAAAATAATTTTCATTTAAAAAGAAAGACTAAAATTCTTATTTTTATTAAAAAAATGTGAATGTTCTAAATTTAATTATTAAATTATATTTTTATATCCTAAATTTATACAATTTTACTTAAAAGAATAATAAAAAAATAAACGTGGGTAAATGGCCCGGCCCGTTTACCTATAGGGCTGGCTCGTTTAACCTAGGGGTTAAATGGGTCGGGTTGAAAATGGGTTAGTTTAAACGGGTCATTATTTTCCAAGCCTAGCCTACCTATTTTTGGTGGGTAAACGGGTTGGTCCGACGGGTTTGACCCATTTTGACGGCCCTAATCATTAGCAACCTAAATCAAAGGAAAAAAATTTTCCTTATTAGTTTTTCAAAGAACCTATCCACGATGTAACATCCGCGAATTCCGACTTCCGATCCCCATTATTGATGACATTTCCGATTTCCGAGTTTCCTTACACTTGGCCTCCGACCTCAACACTAGCTTCGACTTCCGACTTCGTTTCAAGGCTTGCAAGGGACTTCTTCCGATTTCCGACCTAAGGCATGCAGCTTACGCTCTCCGATTTAATGGATGGAGCTGACGATTTCCGACCTTGTAAGCGTGGATAAATTTTGACCTTCTCGGTATGAATTCCGACTTCCAATTTCGCGAGATGAAATGAGAGTGACTGATGCTTCCAACTTACGAGTTCGTTGTCGACTTCAGCATTCTTTACGACTTCCGACCTTATCGATCAAAGAGTAAAATGTTCGATTTCCGACTTCGTCTCTAAGGCTCAGATGAACCGAAAGTATTCCGAATTCCGACATTATGATTCACAACGGGTACGAGATCCGATCTTGAGTTCAATATTAGAAGCTCTCACTTCTATATCTTTTCGAGTTCGGATAGAAAGTTCATGATTTACGAGCTCAGAGCCTTAAGTGCTTGGCTTCTCACCAGGCTCTACTTTTACGTTTCAATTAGACTGGATGTTTTCTGAGTTCCGACTTCATATACAGGAAGTTCACGAGGTACGACTTTATGTAGAGTACGAGTTCCGATTTTGTTTCCACGTTATGCTAGAAACTCCTACCACTTGAGCGACGTGGAGAGTGATTCTACCACACAAAGAGGGCAACCAATCACAATCTTCCAAGTTAACTCCCACTCATGCCTATATAACACACTATCCTCCTTTGAATCAGACCATTATTCACGTTGCTTTTCCTCTTCTCCATCAGCTCTCTTTTCTCTTGCTCACACATCCAAGACTTAAGCAAAGTTCCAGCCTTGTTTATCCAAATTTCAAGAGCTCAGCACCAAAACACTTAAATCAAAGGTAGGGGTTTTAAATTTCTTGCATCAAATCCATGCACTTGGCTGGCTGGACTGAATTAGTTTCACCTTAATTGATGTGTGAATTGAATAATTATGCTTGGATTAATAGAAGATTTTGAGTTAGAAGTAGAATTAGAAGAAGAAAACTAAGAGGATTAAATGGCTGGAGGTGCTGTCTTGGTGGAGAGTCCACGGCAGACCATATGGCGGAGCGTACAGCGCCGCCTACGATCGGTCAAATTCGATGAACCTATTTTTAAATGAAACTAGACATCTAGGGCTTTCCATAGACATATCATATAAGGGTTTTGGATCAGAATTGAGGAAGATATGAATTTCTGAATCTCGACCTAGGGTTTTAACTCTGGCTCTGGGCAGATTGGGTTATTTAGGTAGAACTCGACCTATACTACATGAAACTGAGTGAAACCAACTTTGTTGGAAAGCTTACACATAGGAGAACAACATCCAGAGAAATCCCGAGTTTGTTATCCACTCAGTTATTCCCAGTGATTTGAAGAAGTTACCCTATGTCCAAACCAGGCCAACACAGGACAGTTCAGGAAGGCTAAGTTTCGGGGCTTGTAACTCGAGCCCTACTAAGGCAAATGAAATGGGACTTTTTGTATATGAAAGTTTGTCCTGTTAGCTTTAATACGAGACCAATTTTGTCTGATTTGAGTGAGTTTTCGATTTTTGGTAAATTTCTACTTTTTGTTGCCTGATTCTGGCCAGCTAATGGGCAGGCCGAGATAAAGTTTAGATATCTTGAGTTATAGATACCGAAATTAGATGGGACCAAAGAGGTTAGAAAATAGACACACAACCCTGTAACATACTCAAATTTGAGGTCCAAATGAGCTAAAATGAAATTGTGGCATGAATTACAAGAACCGGGTTGGTTGTATATGCTGAGGCAGAATTTCTGTCTTAATGAATTTGATATGAATTGGAGTTTCATGTTGGAGTATACATGTGAATTTGTGCTTCTTGTGATATATTGATGTATTGATTGGCTGGCACTATTCATGGGGAAGCGGACACGTTCCGTTATGCTGCGAAGTTTCGGTAGAACCCATGAACAAGTTATGAATTTCATATGAATGTATATACATTCTTAAGAAAGTCATGAAAGTCGTGAAAAGAAGCATGTCATTATGCAAGTTCCATACTACTTGGGCCAGCCGGATAGAAAGTTAATGGGAATAGATCGGTGGAAAGGTCGGGAAAGTAAACCCGGCATTTCTGTATAGGAACGAGCTCGATCCTGATAAGCAGACTATTACCCAGGAGTCTAAAATGGCCAAGAACTCCTGGGGACCAAGAGAGATGGAAAAATGATAGAAAGTAATGAAAGAGTTTATGAAAGAAAGTTCAAGAATGAGTTTACATGATTACATGAATGCATAAATCCATGGAATAGTTGCATCGGGATGTTTACAATTATGCATTACAAGCGCTTCGCTATTCATTGATTTATTCCATTTATCCTTCTCTGCACTAGTATTAGTACTTATTTCGTTTCTTATGCCAATTAAAGTAAAATTGAACCTTACCTCGGACTGCACATGTCTTTAAACTCACGAAAATGGACTTTAGTTTGAACACGTATTTTAATAATTAAGTAAAACCCGAGGTAGCGAGAATGTATGTGATGTCGGTCCAGTGTAATCGAACCCTAAGAATTTTCTGAAATTCTCACCCCGTCTTGTGTATTCCGCATCATTCTCGATTCAGCGATGGACTCCACACCACCCTTTTTATTGAGATCCCCGCACTTCGGTTCCACCATGACCTGGAGTTAGACTCTCAGACATAGCCGGTTCGTGTAACTTTCGTTTGTACTTATTTAGCGGCAGAACTTTGATGTTCCTTTGCACCATCCCCTATTCGACCCTGCTACCCCTTATATTGCCATCCCTCTACATATGGCGCACCCGCATCCTGCTCCTCCTGCACCCGCAGCACCGTGACCACGCCCGAGTCACCACCACAGGCAGCCCCGACGTCCTACGAGTTCAGAGTGACCCCTCACGAGGCCACAGGCTCGTCGCCCTCTTCCTCCTCGGGACCTAGCGCGGACTATACTCCGGCCGAGCCTGGCATGGCTAACGGCTACCTGACGGAGTAGTTTAGCGGCGAGAGATGTTGTGCAAGATGACCCTCTTTTGGACAGTATGTAGCTTTGGGTCATGGGTTTGACTGTAGAATTAGCAGTAGATTATGAAATGTCCTATGAGGACCATAGGGTAGGCTGATAGATGAGGGCAGTATGGTCTTTTGATACACTAGCCCATGTATGTGTTTTACTTTGAACCTTTGTACATAAACTAAAACAGCATCTTCTGATGTATATATATATACATATGTTTGCACGCATGCAGTGACCTTATTGTACCATACTTATTTGATGATAGTCTATTCGGTTCATTTTGTTGATATTTCGTTTATTTTGTTTGTAATATAACAGCACGCCGTCTCGTCAATAGAGACGAGTTAAGGAGGACTTAAAGACAAGAAAGGTAAGTAAAGTATCAACACGGTAACACAACCCGACTAGTTTCATGCTATGACTTAAGCATAACATAAAATTAGTAGGGTGTTACATTATTGGTATCAGAGCAGTTCGTCCTAGCTAAGGCCTGAGGATTGGACTGACTATGCTTCGCGCATATTCTGTACTTTAGTTGATAATGTGCACCAGATCTTACCTGTATGGTGGAGATATAGTTGTGCATATATATGAAGTGCCTGACCGTGTGGCGAGTTATTTACTAGCACATTAAACTTAGTATTGAGCCTGATCAACTCAATAACTTTTGTTTTGTGTGTTCAGAACTTAATGGCTTCCGGAAGGCGAGGAAGACCACGTGCAGAACCTGCTCCCGAAAACCCGACTGACGTGATGGCCACAATGCGGGAAATGGCTCAAGCAATGCGGGAACAAGGCGCGGCCGCTCACCAAATGATGGAGCAGCTTGGCGGCGGCTGCGGCGGTGTGAGGAACCCCCGAGGTCCAGAGGGAAACCTGGACTGCCTCAGGTTCGCAGAGTTTAGGAAGGCAAATCCGCCAAGTTTCCGAGGGGCATATGACCCGGATAAAGCTGACGAGTGGATCAAAGCCATGGAGAAGATTTTCTCCGTCTTGGATTGCTCGGATCACCAGAAAGTGACTTTTGCCACTTACACGCTTGAAGCTGACGCCGAGTTACGGTGGAGCAGCGTCTGAAGGTTGTTCGAGGAATCTCAGGCGGCAGTCATCTGGACAATGTTCAAGGATGTATTTTACCAGAAGTACTTCCCCGCTTCAGTTCGAAATGCCAAGGAACTCGAGTTCATGCAGCTGCGTCAAGGAAATCGGACAGTATCCGAATATATTGCCCGATTTGAGGAGCTATGTAAATTCTCCACAATCTATCAGAGGAACCCAGATGAAGCCTGGAAGTGCATCAAATTTGAAGGTGGGTTGCGAGAGGACGTTCTCACCGCCATCAGCCCGATGGAGATTAGGGATTTCCCTACATTAGTGAACAAATGCCGACTTGTGGAGGATTGCCACTCAGTTAGGCTGCAGCCAGGGCATTTGGTGGTAATTTCAAGAGAGGGCTAGCCCCGCAGGGCCTAAGATTCAAGCCCAATGTACAACAACAGCGGAGATTTCCCCCAAGAGGCAACAAAGGCAAGCAGCCTCAAAGGCCTTTTTCAAATTCAACTTGCACAAAATGCGGTAAGAATCATGGCGACCGGCAGTGCTTGGCAAGCCAGAATGTCTGCTATGGATGTGGCAAGCCAGGCCACAAAATTTACGAGTGTCCAACCAGGAACTCATCACAGCCGCCTCGACCCCAGCGACAAGGACGGGTCTTTACTATGAATGCGGAGGAAGCCGATAAGTCAGAAGGATTGATTCAAGGCAATTGTGATGTGAATGGTGAGACTCTAACTGTACTCTATGATTCGGGTGCCTCACATTCATTTATTTCTCCTGATTGTGTAGCTGCCTTGCAATTGCCAATTTCTGAATTACCTTATGATCTGTTGGTTTCTACTCCTACCAATGGGCCTGTTAGGACTAGTCAAGTGTGCATCAATGTTCCTCTTCGAATTGAGGGTAGGACCTTTGCCGCTAATTTGATTTGCCTCCCTCTATCTGGTCTCGACGTAATGCTGGGCATGGATTGGCTTTACGCCAATCATGTTGTACTCAATTGCTCTCATAAGACGGTGGTACTTCCCTCTGTCTTACTTTCTGAATCCCAAACCGCAATACTCTTCTATCGGAACTCTTTCAGGCCAAAGGATCAAGGGTATATCCTCTTGTCAACTAATGCGGTAGAAGCTGAGCAGGAACTAGAGAAGATTCCAATTGTCAGGGAATACCCGGATGTTTTCCCAAAGGATATTCCTGAATTCCTCCAGAGAGAAATTGAGTTTACCATCGAGTTGGTTCCAAAAGGGACCAATATCTATAGCTCCATATCGAATGTCACCTATGGAGTTAACGGAATTAAAAAGACAGATCGAAGAGCTTTTAGAAAAGGGATTCATACGACCAAGTGCGTCGCCATGGGGAGCTCCGGTCTTGTTGGTCAAGAAGAAGGATGGAAGCACGCGCTTATGCGTGGATTATAGGCAGTTGAACAAAGTGACGATTAAGAACAAGTATCCATTGCCGAGGATTGATGATCTCATGGACCAACTACGGTGCAATGGTATTCTCCAAGATCGACTTTGCGTTAGGATATCACCAAATTCGAAGTTCGGGAACAACATATCCCTAACACAGCCTTTCCAACTCCTTACGGACACTACGAATATACCGTAATGTCGTTTGGGCTGACCAATGCACCACCAGCGATATTCATGGATTACATGAATCGAATATTCCGCCCATATCTAGACAAATTTGTAGTGGTCTTCATCGATGATATACTTGTCTACTCAAAGACGGAACAAGAGCATGTGGAACACTTGCGGCTAGTTCTGCAAATTTTAAGAGGAAGGAAGCTCTATGCCAAGTTATCCAAATGTGAATTTTGGATGAAAGAGGTGAAATTTCTCGACCACGTAGTGTCATCTGGAGGAATCTCTGTCGACCCAAGCAAAGTAGAAGCGATTCTAAAGCGGGAGAGGCCAACTACAATCTCGAAGTTAGAAGTTTCTGGGCTTAGCTGGATATTATAGGCGATTCGTTAAGGATTTTTCTCGAATAGCCTTGCCCTTGACCAAGCTAACCGTAGAAAGAATGTCCCCTTCGAGTGGACACCGAGTGCGACGAGTTTTCGAGGATTTAAAGAGAAGGTTGACCACGACGCCAATACTAGCCTTACTGCACCCTCAAGGACCATTTGAGGTCTATCACGATGCTTCCCAACAAGGGTTAGGATGTGTGTTGATGCAAGGTGGAAGGGTGGTCGCGTATGCCTCCAGGCAATTAAAGCCACATGAAAGGAATTACCGACCCATGATCTTGAGTTAGCGGCGGTAGTGTTTGCTTTGAAAATATGGAGACATCACCTGTATGGAGTAAAGTTCGTGGTCTTTTCTGATCATAAGAGTTTGAAGTACCTTTTTGATCGGAAAGAATTGAATATGCGACAGCGGAGATGGATGGAACTCCTTAAAGACTACGAGTTTGAATTGAAATACCACCCAGGCAAAGCGAACATCGTAGCGGATGCGTTGAGCGAGAAAATCATTGCCTGTCGCGTGGATGATGATTAAAGAGACGGAACTTATTGAAAGTTTCCGGAATCTTAATTTGGGAATTCTTATAACTCCCAAGGCTCTTCAGCTACACCAAATTCAGATAACCAGTAGTCTCAAGGACCAGATTCGGCAAGCTCAGCTGCAAGATGCTAATATTCAACATACACTTGATCTCGTGCGATCAGGGAAACTAGCAGGCTTTGCCCAAGATAGAGAGGGCATCTGGCGGTGCCATGACAGAGTATGTGTTCCTGAAAGGGTCGATCTCCAAAAGAGAATCTTAGAAGAAGCTCATAGAGGCGAGTTTACCGTACATCCTGGCATAACTAAAATGTATCAAGACCTCAAGGAGATGTTTTGGTGGCCAGGCATGAAGTCAGATGTAGCAAACTTTGTTGGCAAATGCTTGATTTGTCAAAAGGTAAAAGCGGAGCATCAGAAGCCTTCTGGGATGCTACAACCCTTGGAAGTCCCTGAGTGGAAGTGGGAAAGCATTTCCATGGATTTTGTGATGGGATTGCCAAGAACACCAACAGGATACGATGCCATATGGGTCATCGTGGATAGATTGACCAAGTCGGCCCACTTTCTACCCATCCGAGCAAATTATCCGTTGGAAAAATTGGCACAGCTGTATATTCAAGAGATTATCAGGTGCATGGGACCCTTCAACCATTATCTCCGATCGAGACCCAAGGTTTACTTCAAGGTTTTGGGAGCCTTACAAAGGCATTCGGTGCTAAGTTATGCCTAAGCACTACATACCACCCGCATGACGGACGGCCAAACAGAAGGACAATTCAAACCTTGGAGGATATGTTACGAGCCTATATCTTTGAGCAACCCGGGAATTGGGATCGATATTTACCATTGGCTGAATTCGCATACAACAATAGCTATCACACTAGCATTGGCATGGCTCCTTACGAAGCATTGTACGGACGGAAGTGCGGTCTCCCTGTCTTTGGTATGAGCGGGGAATCACTCTACTAGGGCCCGATTTAGTCGAGCGGACTACCGAAGCGGATCAAGAAAATACGAGCAAGATGCTTGTCGCCGTAGTCGCCAGAAGAGTTACGCGGATACCAGGAGGAAACCTCTGGAATTTCAAGAAGGAGACCATGTATTTCTGAAGGTTACTCCTACAACGGGGATTGGTAGAGCTATCAAAGTCAGGAAGCTAAATCCTCGTTTTATTGGTCCCTTCCAAATCTTAAAGCGAATCGGGTCAGTGGCGTACCGAGTCGCTTTACCTCCCCATTTATCAAACCTCCATGATGTTTTTCATGTCTCCCAACTCGTAAGGTATCAACCTGACCCTACGCACTCCCTTGAACCCGAATCGATAAAGTTGAAGGAAGACCTGACCTTCCATGTTCAACCAGTACGGATTGTGGACAGAAGCAGCAGACAACTCCGAAATAAATCTGTACAGCTAGTGAAAGTGGCGTGGGGAAGAGAAGGTGCTGAAGACTATACTTGGGAACTGGAATCGGACATGAGGAAAGAGTATCTGAACTATTCTCCAGACTAAATTTTGAGGACAAAATTTTTTAAGGGTGGTATTGTAACATCCGCGAATTCGACTTCGATCCCCATTATTGATGACATTTCCGATTCCGGAGTTTCCTTACACTTGGCCTCCGACCTCAACACTAGCTTCGACTTGCGACTTCGTTTCAAGGGTTGGAAGGGACTTCTTCCGATTTCGACCTAAGGCATGCAGCTTACGCTCTCGATTTAATGGATGGAGTGACGATTTCCGACCTTGTAAGCGTGGATAAATTTTGACCTTCTCGGTATGAATTCGACTTCCAATTTCGCGAGATGAAATGAGAGTGACTGATGCTTCCAACTTACGAGTTCGTTGTCGACTTCAAGATTCTTTTACTTCCGATCTTATCGATCAAAGAGTAAAATGTTCGATTTCCGACTTCGTCTCTAAGGCTCGGATGAACCGAAAGTATTCGAATTCGACATTATGATTCACAACGGGTGCGAGATCCGATCTTGAGTTCAATATTAGAAGCTCTCACTTCTATATCTTTTGAGTTAGGGATAGAAAGTTCATGATTTACGAGCTCCGGCCTTAAGAGCTTGGCTTCTCACCAGCCTCTACTTTTACGTTTCAATTAGACTGGATGTTTTCTGAGTTCGACTTCATATACAGGAAGTTCATGAGGTGCGACTTTATGTAGAATGCGAGTTCGATTTTGTTTCCAGATTATGCTAGAAACTCCTACCACTTGAGCGACGTGGAGAGTGATTCTACCACACAAAGAGGGCAACCAATCACAATCTTCCAAGTTAACTCCCACTCATGCCTATATAACACACTATCCTCCTTTGAATCAGACCATTATTCACGTTGCTTTTCCTCTTCTCCATCAGCTCTCTTTTCTCTTGCTCACACATCCAAGACTTAAGCAAAGTTCCAGCCTTGTTTATCCAAATTTCAAGAGCTCAGCACCAAAACACTTAAATCAAAGGTAGGGGTTTTAAATTTCTTGCATCAAATCCATGCACTTGGCTGGCTGGACTGAATTAGTTTCACCTTAATTGATGTGTGAATTGAATAATTATGCTTGGATTAATAGAAGATTTTGAGTTAGAAGTAGAATTAGAAGAAGAAAACTAAGAGGATTAAATGGCTGGAGGTGCTGTCTTGGTGGAGAGTCCACGGCAGACCATATGGCGGAGCGTACGGCGCCGCCTACGATCGGTCAAATTCGATGAACCTATTTTTAAATGAAACTAGACATCTAGGGCTTTCCATAGACATATCATATAAGGGTTTTGGATCAGAATTGAGGAAGATATGAATTTCTGAATCTCGACCTAGGGTTTTAACTCTGGCTCTGGGCAGATTGGGTTATTTAGGTAGAACTCGACCTATACTACATGAAACTGAGTGAAACCAACTTTGTTGGAAAGCTTACACATAGGAGAACAACATCCAGAGAAATCCCGAGTTTGTTATCCACTCAGTTATTCCCAGTGATTTGAAGAAGTTACCCTATGTCCAAACCAGGCCAACACAGGACAGTTCAGGAAGGCTAAGTTTCGGGGCTTGTAACTCGAGCCCTACTAAGGCAAATGAAATGGGACTTTTTGTATATGAAAGTTTGTCCTGTTAGCTTTAATACGAGACCAATTTTGTCTGATTTGAGTGAGTTTTCGATTTTTGGTAAATTTCTACTTTTTGTTGCCTGATTCTGGCCAGCTAATGGGCAGGCCGAGATAAAGTTTAGATATCTTGAGTTATAGATACCGAAATTAGATGGGACCAAAGAGGTTAGAAAATAGACACACAACCCTGTAACATACTCAAATTTGAGGTCCAAATGAGCTAAAATGAAATTGTGGCATGAATTACAAGAACCGGGTTGGTTGTATATGCTGAGGCAGAATTTCTGTCTTAATGAATTTGATATGAATTGGAGTTTCATGTTGGAGTATACATGTGAATTTGTGCTTCTTGTGATATATTGATGTATTGATTGGCTGGCACTATTCATGGGGAAGCGGACACGTTCGTTATGCTGCGAAGTTTCGGTAGAACCCATGAACAAGTTATGAATTTCATATGAATGTATATACATTCTTAAGAAAGTCATGAAAGTCGTGAAAAGAAGCATGTCATTATGCAAGTTCCATACTACTTGGGCCAGCCCGGATAGAAAGTTAATGGGAATAGATCGGTGGAAAGGTCGGGAAAGTAAACCCGGCATTTCTGTATAGGAACGAGCTCGATCCCGATAAGCGGACTATTACCCAGAGTCTAAAATGGCCAAGAACTCCCGAGGGACCAAGAGAGATGGAAAAATGATAGAAAGTAATGAAAGAGTTTATGAAAGAAAGTTCAAGAATGAGTTTACATGATTACATGAATGCATAAATCCATGGAATAGTTGCATCGGGATGTTTACAATTGTCTGCATTTACAACCGCCATCGCTATTCATTGATTTATTCCATTTATCCTTCGTGCACTAGTATTAGTACTTATTTCGTTTCTTATGCCAATTAAAGTAAAATTGAACCTTACCTCGGACTGCACATGTCTTTAAACTCACGAAAATGGACTTTAGTTTGAACACGTATTTTAATAATTAAGTAAAACCCGAGGTAATCGAGAATGTATGTGATGTCGGTCAGTGTAATCGAACCCTACCGAGAATTTTCTGAAATTCTCACCCCGTCTTGTGTATTCCGCATCATTCTCGTTCAAAGCGATGGACTCCACAGCCACCCTTTTTATTGAGATCCTGCGCACTTCAGTTCCACCATGACACGGAGTTAGACTCTCTGTACATAGCCGGTTCGTGTAACTTTCGTTTGTACTTATTTAGCGGCAGAACTTTGATGTTCCTTTGCACCATCCCCTATTCGACCTGCTACCCCTTATATTGCCATCCCTCTACATATGGCGCACTAAGATCCTCGCCCTCCCCGCACCTGCACCCGCTGACCCCGCCTCGAGTCACCACCACAGGCAGCCCCGACGTCCCTACGAGTTCCGAGAGTGACCCTCTGAGGCCACAGGCTCGTCGCCCTCTTCCTCCTCGGGACCTAGCGCGGACTATACTCGGCCGAGCCTGGCATGGCTAACGGCTACCGACGGAGTAGTTTAGCGGCGGGGATGTTATGCAAGATGACCCTCTTTTGGACAGTATGTAGCTTTGGGTCATGGGTTTGACTGTAGAATTAGCAGTAGATTATGAAATGTCCTATGAGGACCATAGGGTAGGCTGATAGATGAGGGCGATATGGTCTTTGATACACTAGCCCATGTATGTGTTTTACTTTGAACCTTTGTACATAAACTAAAACAGCATCTTCGATGTATATATATATACATATGTTTGCACGCATGCAGTGACCTTATTGTACCATACTTATTTGATGATAGTCTATTCGGTTCATTTTGTTGATATTTCGTTTATTTTGTTTGTAATATAACGAAGACGCCGTCTCGTCAATAGAGACGAGTTAAGGAGGACTTAAAGACAAGAAAGGTAAGTAAAGTATCAACACGGTAACACAACCCGACTAGTTTCATGCTATGACTTAAGCATAACATAAAATTAGTAGGGTGTTACATTATTGGTATCGAAGCGATTCGTCTAGCTAAGGCCTGAGGATTGGGTGACTATGCTTCGCATATTCTGTACTTTAGTTGATAATGTGCACCGATCTTACTGTATGGTGGAGATATAGTTGTGCATATATATGAAGTGCCTGACCGTGTGGCTGTTATTTACTAGCACATTAAACTTAGTATTGAGCCCGATCAACTCAATAACTTTTGTTTTGTGTGTTCGAACTTAATGGCTTCCTAAGGCGAGGAAGACCACGTCTGCAGAACCTGCTCCCGAAGACCCGACTGACGTGATGGCCACAATGCGGGAAATGGCTCAAGCAATGCGGGAACAAGCCGCGGCCGCTCACCAAATGATGGAGCAACTTGGCGGCTGCGGCAGTCGTGAGGGAAACCCCGAGGTCGAGAGGGAAACCTGGATCGCCTCAGGTTCGCAGAGTTTAGGAAGGCAAATCCGCCAAGTTTCGGGGGCATATGACCGGATAAAGGCGACGAGTGGATCAAAGCCATGGAGAAGATTTTCTCCGTCTTGGATTGCTCGGATCACCAGAAAGTGACTTTTGCCACTTACACGCTTGAAGCTGACGCCGAAGTTACGGTGGAGCAGCGTGCGAAGGTTGTTCGAGGAATCTCAGGCAGCGATCCTGGACAATGTTCAAGGATGTATTTTACCGTAAGTACTTCCCGCTTGATTCGAAATGCCAAGGAACTCGAGTTCATGCAATGCGTCAAGGAAATCGGACGATATCGAATATATTGCCCGATTTGAGGAGCTATGTAAATTCTCCACAATCTATCGAGGAACCCGGATGAAGCCTGGAAGTGCATCAAATTTGAAGGTGGGTTGCGAGAGGGCGTTCTCACCGCCATCGGCCGATGGAGATTAGGGATTTCCCTACATTAGTGAACAAATGCCGACTTGTGGAGGATTGCCACTCGAAGTTAGCTGCAGCCAGGGCATTTGGTGGTAATTTCAAGAGAGGGCTAGCCCCGCAGGGCCTAAGATTCAAGCCCAATGTACAACAACAGCGGAGATTTCCCCCAAGAGGCAACAAAGGCAAGCAGCCTCAAAGGCCTTTTTCAAATTCAACTTGCACAAAATGCGGTAAGAATCATGGCGGCCGGCGGTGCTTGGCGAGCCGTAATATGCGCTATGGATGTGGCAAGCCAGGCCACAAAATTTACGAGTGTCCAACCAGGAACTCATCACAGCCGCCTCGACCCCAGGGACAAGGACGGGTCTTTACTATGAATGCGGAGGAAGCCGATAAGTCAGAAGGATTGATTCAAGGCAATTGTGATGTGAATGGTGAGACTCTAGCGTACTCTATGATTCGGTGCCTCACATTCATTTATTTCTCCCGATTGTGTAGCTGCCTTGCAATTGCCAATTTCTGAATTACCTTATGATCTGTTGGTTTCTACTCCTACCAATGGGCTGTTAGGACTAGTCAAGTGTGCATCAATGTTCCTCTTGAATTGAGGGTAGGACCTTTGCCGCTAATTTGATTTGCCTCCTCTATCCTGGTCTCGGCGTAGTGCAGGCATGGATTGGCTTTACGCCAATCATGTTGTACTCAATTGCTCGATAAGGCGGTGGTACTTCCTCTGTCTTACTTTACGAATCCCAAACCGCAATACTCTTCTATCGGAACTCTTTCAGGCCAAAGGATCAAGGGTATATCCTCTTGTCAACTAATGCGGTAGAAGGCTGGCGGGAACTAGAGAAGATTCCAATTGTCGTGAATACCGGATGTTTTCCCGGAGGATATTCCTGAATTCCCTCCGAGAGAGAAATTGAGTTTACCATCGAGTTGGTTAAGTGCGGGACCAATATCTATAGCTCCATATCGAATGTCACCTATGGAGTTAACGGAATTAAAAAGACAGATCGAAGAGCTTTTAGAAAAGGGATTCATACGACCAAGTGCGTCGCCATGGGAGCTCGGTCTTGTTGGTCAAGAAGAAGGATGGAAGCACGCGCTTATGCGTGGATTATAAGCGATTGAACAAAGTGACGATTAAGAACAAGTATCATTGCCGAGGATTGATGATCTCATGGACCAACTACAGGTGCAATGGTATTCTCCAAGATCGACTTGCGTTAGGATATCACCAAATTCGAGTTAGGAACAAGATATCCCTAAGACAGCCTTTCGAACTTCGTTCACGGACACTACGAATATACCGTAATGTCGTTTGGGCTGACGAATGCACCAGCGATATTCATGGATTACATGAATCGAATATTCCGCCCATATCTAGACAAATTTGTAGTGGTCTTCATCGATGATATACTTGTCTACTCAAAGACGGAACAAGAGCATGTGGAACACTTGCGGCTAGTTCTGCAAATTTTAAGAGGAAGGAAGCTCTATGCCAAGTTATCCAAATGTGAATTTTGGATGAAAGAGGTGAAATTTCTCGGCCACGTAGTGTCATCTGGAGGAATCTCTGTCGACCCAAGCAAAGTAGAAGCAGTTCTAAACTGGGAGAGGCCAACTACAATCTCTGAAATTAGAAGTTCTCTGGGCTTAGCTGGATATTATAGGCGATTCGTTGAGGATTTTTCTCGAATAGCCTTGCCCTTGACCAAGTTAACCGTAAAGAATGTCCCTTCGAGTGGACACCGGAGTGCGACAGAGTTTTCGAGATTTAAAGAGAAGGTTGACCACGACGCCAATACTAGCCTTACCAGACCCTCAAGGACCATTTGAGGTCTACTGCGATGCTTCCCAACAAGGGTTAGGATGTGTGTTGATGCAAGCTGGAAGGGTGGTCGCGTATGCCTCCAGGCAATTAAAGCCACATGAAAGGAATTACCTGACCCATGATCTTGAGTTAGCGGCGATAGTGTTTGCTTTGAAAATATGGAGACATCACTGTATGGAGTAAAGTTCGAGGTCTTTTCGATCATAAGAGTTTGAAGTACCTTTTTGATCAGAAAGAATTGAATATGCGGCAACGGAGATGGATGGAACTCCTTAAAGACTACGAGTTTGAATTGAAATACCACCCAGGCAAGGCGAACATCGTAGCAGATGCGTTGAGCAGAAAATCATTGACTGTCGCGTGGATGATGATTAAAGAGACGGAACTTATTGAAAGTTTCCGGAATCTTAATTTGGGAATTCTTATAACTCCCAAGGCTCTTCAGCTACACCAAATTCAGATAACCAGTAGTTTCAAGGACCAGATTCGGCAAGCTCAAGAAGAAGATGCTAATTTTCAACATACACTTGATCTCGTGCGATCGTGGAAACTAGCGAGCTTTGCCCAAGATAGAGAGGGCATCTGGCGGTGCCATGACAGAGTATGTGTTCCTGAAAGGGACGATCTCCGAAAGAGAATCTTAGAAGAAGCTCATAGGGGCGAGTTTACCGTACATCCTGGCATAACTAAAATGTATCAAGACCTCAAGGAGATGTTTTGGTGGCCAGGCATGAAGTCAGATGTAGCAAACTTTGTTGGCAAATGCTTGATTTGTCAAAAGGTAAAGCGAGCATCGAAGCCTTCGGGATGCTACAACCCTTGGAAGTCCCAGAGTGGAAGTGGGAAAGCATTTCCATGGATTTTGTGATGGGATTGCCAAGAACACCAACAGGATACGATGCCATATGGGTCATCGTGGATAGATTGACCAAGTCGGCCCACTTTCTACCCATCCGAGCAAATTATCCGTTGGAAAAATTGGCACAGCTGTATATTCAAGAGATTATCGGTGCATGGGACCCCTTCAACCATTATCTCCGATCGAGACCCAAGGTTTACTTCAAGGTTTTGGGAGCCTTACAAAGGCATTCGGTGCTAAGTTATGCCTAAGACCGTGCATACCACCCGCAGACGGACGGCCAAACAGAAAGGACAATTCAAACCTTGGAGGATATGTTACGAGCCTATATACTGGAGCAACGCGGGAATTGGGATCGATATTTACCATTGGCTGAATTCGCATACAACAATAGCTATCACACTAGCATTGGCATGGCTCCTTCACGAAGCATTGTGCGGACGGAAGTGCGGTCTCCCTGTCTTTGGTATGAAGCAGGGGAATCAGCTCTACTAGGGCCCGATTTAGTCGAGCAGACTACCCAGCAGATCAAGAAAATACGGAGCAAGATGCTTGTCGCCGTAGTCGCCAGAAGAGTTACGCGGATACCAGGAGGAAACCTCTGGAATTTCAAGAAGGAGACCATGTATTTCTGAAGGTTACTCCTACAACAGGGATTGGTAGAGCTATCAAAGTCAGGAAGCTAAATCCTCGTTTTATTGGTCCCTTCCAAATCTTAAAGCGAATCGGGTCAGTGGCGTACCGAGTCGCTTTACCTCCCCATTTATCAAACCTCCATGATGTTTTTCATGTCTCCCAACTCAGAAGGTATCAACCTGACCCTATGCACTCCCTTGAACCCGAATCGATAAAGTTGAAGGAAGACCTGACCTTCCATGTTCAACTTGATGCGGATTGTGGGCGAAGCAGCAGACAACTCCGAAATAAATCTGTACAGCTAGTGAAAGTGGCGTGGGGAAGAGAAGGTGCTGAAGACTATACTTGGGAACTGGAATCGGACATGAGGAAAGAGTATCCTGAACTATTCTCCAGCACTAAATTTTGAGGACAAAATTTTTTTAAGGGGGGTGGTATTGTAACATCCGCGAATTCCGACTTCCGATCCCCATTATTGATGACATTTCCGATTTCCAAATTTCCTTACACTTGGCCTCCGACCTCAACACTAGCTTCGACTCCCGACTTCGTTTCAAGGCTTGCAAGGGACTTCTTCCGATTTCCGACCTAAGGCATGCAGCTTACGCTCTCCGATTTAATGGATGGAGCTGACGATTTCCGACCTTGTAAGCGTGGATAAATTTTGACCTTCTCGGTATGAATTCCGACTTCCAATTTCGCGAGATGAAATGAGAGTGACTGATGCTTCCAACTTACGAGTTCGTTGTCGGCTTGACATTCTTTACGACTTAGATCTTATCGATCAAAGAGTAAAATGTTCGATTTCGACTTCGTCTCTAAGGCTCGAATGAACCGAAAGTATTCCGAATTCCGACATTATGATTCTAGCAGTGCGAGATCCGATCTTGAGTTCAATATTAGAAGCTCTCACTTCTATATCTTTTCGAAGTTCCGGATAGAAAGTTCATGATTCTACGAGCTCAGGCCTTAAGTGCTTGGCTTCTCACCAGGCTCTACTTTACGTTTCAATTAGACTGGATGTTTTCTGAGTTCCGACTTCATATACAGGAAGTTCATGAGGTACGACTTTATGTAGAGTACGAGTTCCGATTTTGTTTCCAGATTATGCTAGAAACTCCTACCACTTGAGCGACGTGGAGAGTGATTCTACCACACAAAGAGGGCAACCAATCACAATCTTCCAAGTTAACTCCCACTCATGCCTATATAACACACTATCCTCCTTTGAATCAGACCATTATTCACGTTGCTTTTCCTCTTCTCCATCAGCTCTCTTTTCTCTTGCTCACACATCCAAGACTTAAGCAAAGTTCCAGCCTTGTTTATCCAAATTTCAAGAGCTCAGCACCAAAACACTTAAATCAAAGGTAGGGGTTTTAAATTTCTTGCATCAAATCCATGCACTTGGCTGGCTGGACTGAATTAGTTTCACCTTAATTGATGTGTGAATTGAATAATTATGCTTGGATTAATAGAAGATTTTGAGTTAGAAGTAGAATTAGAAGAAGAAAACTAAGAGGATTAAATGGCTGGAGGTGCTGTCTTGGTGGAGAGTCCACGGCAGACCATATGGCGGAGCGTACGGCGCCGCCTACGATCGGTCAAATTTGATGAACCTATTTTTAAATGAAACTAGACATCTAGGGCTTTCCATAGACATATCATATAAGGGTTTTGGATCAGAATTGAGGAAGATATGAATTTCTGAATCTCGACCTAGGGTTTTAACTCTGGCTCTGGGCAGATTGGGTTATTTAGGTAGAACTCGACCTATACTACATGAAACTGAGTGAAACCAACTTTGTTGGAAAGCTTACACATAGGAGAACAACATCCAGAGAAATCCCGAGTTTGTTATCCACTCAGTTATTCCCAGTGATTTGAAGAAGTTACCCTATGTCCAAACCAGGCCAACACAGGACAGTTCAGGAAGGCTAAGTTTCGGGGCTTGTAACTCGAGCCCTACTAAGGCAAATGAAATGGGACTTTTTGTATATGAAAGTTTGTCCTGTTAGCTTTAATACGAGACCAATTTTGTCTGATTTGAGTGAGTTTTCGATTTTTGGTAAATTTCTACTTTTTGTTGCCTGATTCTGGCCAGCTAATGGGCAGGCCGAGATAAAGTTTAGATATCTTGAGTTATAGATACCGAAATTAGATGGGACCAAAGAGGTTAGAAAATAGACACACAACCCTGTAACATACTCAAATTTGAGGTCCAAATGAGCTAAAATGAAATTGTGGCATGAATTACAAGAACCGGGTTGGTTGTATATGCTGAGGCAGAATTTCTGTCTTAATGAATTTGATATGAATTGGAGTTTCATGTTGGAGTATACATGTGAATTTGTGCTTCTTGTGATATATTGATGTATTGATTGGCTGGCACTATTCATGGGGAAGCGGACACGTTCCGTTATGCTGCGAAGTTTCGGTAGAACCCATGAACAAGTTATGAATTTCATATGAATGTATATACATTCTTAAGAAAGTCATGAAAGTCGTGAAAAGAAGCATGTCATTATGCAAGTTCCATACTACTTGGGCCAGCCCGGATAGAAAGTTAATGGGAATAGATCGGTGGAAAGGTCGGGAAAGTAAACCGGCATTTCTGTATAGGAACGAGCTCGATCGATAAGCGGACTATTACCCAGGAGTCTAAAATGGCCAAGAACTCCCAGGGGACCAAGAGAGATGGAAAAATGATAGAAAGTAATGAAAGAGTTTATGAAAGAAAGTTCAAGAATGAGTTTACATGATTACATGAATGCATAAATCCATGGAATAGTTGCATCGGGATGTTTACAATTGTGCATTACAAGCGCTTCGCTATTCATTGATTTATTCCATTTATCCTTCGTGCACTAGTATTAGTACTTATTTCGTTTCTTATGCCAATTAAAGTAAAATTGAACCTTACCTCGGACTGCATATGTCTTTAAACTCACGAAAATGGACTTTAGTTTGAACACGTATTTTAATAATTAAGTAAAACCCGAGGTAATCGAGAATGTATGTGATGTCACCCAGTGTAATCAACCCTACCGAGAATTTTCTGAAATTCTCACCCGCCTTGTGTATTCCGCATCATTCTCGGATTCAAAGCGATGGACTCCACACCACCCTTTTTATTGAGATCCACGCACTTCGTTCCACCATGACCTGGAGTTAGACTCTCTACATAGCCTGGTTCGTGTAACTTTCGTTTGTACTTATTTAGCGACAGAACTTTGATGTTCCTTTGCACCATCCCCTATTCGACCCTCGCTACCCCTTATATTGCCATCCCTCTACATATGGCGCACCAAGATCTGCTCCTCCCGCACTCGCTACCCGCCGACCGCGCCGAGTCACCACCACAGGCAGCCCGACGTCCTCTGAGTTCCGAGAGTGACCCCTCTGAGGCCACAGGCTCGTCGCCCTCTTCCTCCTCGGGACCTAGCGCGGACTATACTCCGGCCGAGCCTGGCATGGCTAACGGCTACCTGACGGAGTAGTTTAGCGGCGAGGATGTTGTACAAAGATGACCCTCTTTTGGACAAAGATGTAGCTTTGGGTCATGGGTTTGACTGTAGAATTAGCAAGAGATTATGAAATGTCCTATGAGGACCATAGGGTAGGTGATAGATGAGGCGTATGGTCTTTTGATACACTAGCCCATGTATGTGTTTTACTTTGAACCTTTGTACATAAACTAAAACAGCATCTTCTGATGTATATATATATACATATGTTTGCACGCATGCAGTGACCTTATTGTACCATACTTATTTGATGATAGTCTATTCGGTTCATTTTGTTGATATTTCGTTTATTTTGTTTGTAATATAACAGCACGCCGTCTCGTCAATAGAGACGAGTTAAGGAGGACTTAAAGACAAGAAAGGTAAGTAAAGTATCAACACGGTAACACAACCCGACTAGTTTCATGCTATGACTTAAGCATAACATAAAATTAGTAGGGTGTTACACACGACAATTTAGATCAAAAGGAAGAAAATTTTGCATCACACATAACCAAAATGAGGAAAGCCTCACAATTTTCTTGATAGTAAAAAACTATGATAAACTATGAATTGTCTATAGGCCAAGTTGCCTATTAACACATAAATCCTAAAATTGATAAAAATGGAAATTATTTAATCCTATCTAAAGGATTTGATTTGAAACTGAAATTAAAAAAAAAAAATAAAGATATGATTCTACCATAAAAGACTTATTCCTAACTAATTTAAATCAAATTTGATCTTTATAGATTAGATCAGATTTGATTTAAATATTAAAAGATAAACTTATTCAATTCAAATTTACACAAATTTAGACCAAGT
The DNA here is from genome assembly GCA_031439595.1 of Pterocarpus santalinus. Classification (NCBI taxonomy): domain Eukaryota; kingdom Viridiplantae; phylum Streptophyta; class Magnoliopsida; order Fabales; family Fabaceae; genus Pterocarpus; species Pterocarpus santalinus. Next base: position 31,945,213 of record CM062529.1, read on the forward strand.
CAAAACAATTCTAGATACAGCCTAAATGTATTCCATCACATATTGGACTAGATCATAGCAACTTCAACATGGTCCGGTTGCTTGCTCTCCAAGTTACTTTAATTAAGCTCAATTCCTTGATCTCCAAGTAACTTGAAATAAGTTTGATTCCTTGGACTCCAAGTTAATGCCAATGCATTTGAAATAAGCTATTGAGTTGCTTAATCTCCAAGTCATCACCAACAAATTCTTTTCCAGTGTTGGAATGAACAAATTACCCTCTTGAGCTCATATCATTCTCCCCCTCTTAAAAAAGATTCATCCTTGAATCATGCCTCTATAACCTTTAGAGTCATCTCCATGATTACCTTCCCTTTGTGATATTTGCTAAGAACTTGCAAAAAGAAGGACCTCACTAACATTATCCCTTTTTTTTGGGTCTTTTTTGTATTTTTCTTTTTTTCTTTTTTTCTTTTTTTGGGAACTGAATATACCTCAAATTTTTTTAAAAAAATGTAGGTAGAGTACATGTAATAGGTAAGGAAACAAAACTCAAAACATGAAGAAAGACATTACGTGACCCGGAAGAAAAACTAGAAATTTGATTGAAGAATGTAGACAAATGGGAATTTATCTATGACTTGTAACTGATACCAACTGTTAAAATAAATAAATAAATAAATAAACACAGGAGAAGTAAAACTTGACAAACAACGGAAACAAAATAGTAACAAAGAATAGCAAAGAAAGGTTTTTCTTGTTAGACCTCTAAGAAACTTACTCTTAGCATCCTAAGTCGCTAAGAAGGGGTTTTTCCTACTAGACATCTATGGAACCTATCATTAGCAACCTAGATCAGGAAAGAATTTTACCTACTAGGCCTTCAAAGAACGTGTTCTTGACAATCTAGATTAAAGAGAACAAAATTCTGCATGATACATAACCAAAATTAGGAAAACCTCACAATTTTATTGATAATAAAAAACTATGATAAACTATGAATTGTCTATAGGCCAAGTTGTCTATTTATACATAAATCCTAAAATGATAAAAATGGAAATTATTTAATCCTATCTAAAGATTTATTCCTAACTAATTTAAATCAGATTTGATCTTTGTAGATTACATCAGATTTGGTTTAAATCTTAAAAGATAACCTTATTCAATTCAAATTTAGGCAAATCTAGACCAAGTCGAAACAAATCAAAACAAATCTAGACACAATCTAAATGTATCCCATCACATATCAGACTGGATAGTAGCACCTCCAACATGATCATATTGCTTACTCTCCAACTTACTTTAATTAAGCTTGATTCTTTGATCTACAAGTAACTTGAAATAAGCTTGACTCTTTGGGCTCCAAGTTAATGCGATTGCATTTGAAATAAGCTATTGGGTTCCTTGATCTCCAAGTTATCACTAACAAGCTCTTTTCTAGTGTTGAAATGACCAAATTACCCTCCTGAGCTCGTATTATTCTCCATTTTCCAAAAAGATTCATTCTCGAATCTTGCCTTTGTAACCTGCAAAGTCATCTCCTCCATCATGTAACATCCTATTTCCGACTTCCGACCTAAACTGATGGTGAAAATTTCCGATTTCCAACCTTGAGTGAGCATGTATGAAATTCCACCTCATCAGTATGAATTCCGATTTCTGATTTAATTTTTAAGTGGCTGATGTTTCCAATTTCTGATCTTAAGACTTTCGATTTTAACACTAAGTCCGACGTCCGATTTTATCGGATCAGAAATGGACACGAGAATCAAATTTTTGAACTTGTCTCCAGGTCTGAGTCAAACTTTCACGAGTTCCGGTCTCGAGTTTAAAACCAAGAGTTCTCATTTCTGTATCCCACCGAGTTCTGATATCGAGGTCCTACAATTCATGACTTCCGACTTTGAGTTCTTGGCTTCACGTCAGGCTTTGCTTTCAAGTTTCGACATAAACTGAAATACGTTTCTCGGGTTCCGACTTCATATGCAGGATGTCCACAAATTCCGATTTTTATAAAGAGTACGAGTTCCGATTTCATTTTCAGAATGTACTGCAAACTAGTTCCACTTTAGGCAATGTGGAGAGCAAATCTACCATACAAATAAGGCGACGTGGAGAGTAGTTTGATCACAAGAAGAGGGCAAGGTTGGCTGAAACTCAGCCTTATGTTTGGAGGCCAATCAAAATCTTCCAAGTTAACTACTACTCATGCTTATATAACACACTCTCCTTCTCTTCTTCAGATTTTTTTTCTCTCTCATGTTGCATACTTCACTCCAACTCTCTCTTTTCTTTTCATCTCTCACCCAACTCCATCATACCTTGAAATTCTACCAAGTTGCAGCTACAAACTTAAACCAAGATTATTCATAATAAGAGGCAGGGGTTCTAAATTCTTACTTGACTTTTAGATTCTTGAAGTATTGATGGTGATCTAATTTTGTATTGATGTATTGATTGAATAATTATGATGAATTATAGCTGAACTATGGGTTGTTTATGAGGTTAAGATTTGAATTGAAAGAGAGAAATGATGAAGATATGAAAAGTTGAGAGGCTGGAAAACTCAAACCCTCGGCAGTCCGTACGGCGGAGTGTACGGCTTCACCTCCCACCATTTAAAATTAATAAGACCATTTTTAAGTGAAACTAGACATCTAGGACTTTCTATACATATATCATATAAGACCGTTGGAGTAGTATTGAGGGAGATACAAATGTCTGAAGTTCGACCTAGGAATCAAGACATTCATCTGGGCAGTAGGGGTTGAAAAGGGTGTAACTCACCCTATACAACTCCAAATTGAGCGAAACCAGTTTTGCTAGAAAGCTTACACATACGGGAACATACTAGTATGAAATTTCGAGTTTGTTATGGTCCCAATTGTTCCCAGTGAACTAACGAACTTACCCTATGTCCACACCAAGCCAAAACAGAGCAGTTCAGGAAAGTGAAAATTCGGGGCTTATAACTCGAGCCCCACTAAGTCAAATGGAATGGGACTTTTTGCAAATGAAAGATGGTTCTATCAGCTTTAATAAGAGACCAATTTCGTATGATTTGGGTCAGTTTTTGATTTTTAGTGGATTTTTACTTTTAGTTGCCTAATTCTGGCTAGCCAATGGGTAGGCCGAGATAAAATCTAGATATCTTGAGTTGTAGATACCGAAATTGGATGGGACCAAAGAGGTTAGAAAATAGACACATAACACTTGAACATACTCAAATTTGAGATCCAAAGGAGTTAAATAGGAATTATGGCTTGAACTATACAAACCGGGTTGGTTGGATATGCTAAGGCAGGAATTCTGCCTAAATGAATTTGATGTTGATATGAATTATATGTTGAAATATAAATGTGATGTAATGTTCTTTGTGATGAATTGATAAACTGATTGGCTGGCACTATTCATGGGGAAGCGGACACATTCCATTATGCTGCCAAAATTTCGGTAGAACCCATGTACAAGCTATGAATTTCATGTTAGTGCATATACATTCTTATGAAAGCCATGAAAGTTATGAAAAGGATTTTATTGCTATGAAAGTTCCATGATACTTGGGCTAGCCCCCGATAAGAAGTTAAGGGGAATAGATCAGTGGGAAGGTCGGGGAAAGTAAATCCGGCATTCCTGTATAGGAACGAACTCGATCCTGATAAGCAGACTATTACCCAGGAGTATATGGCCAATAACTCCCAGGGGACCAAGTATGGAAATAAGTTATAAAAGGCAAAAGCCTCCAATAAAAAGATGCATCTTCTCATTATGCATGCATACGTACAGTGCAATACTTTTCTATTTATTGTTCTAGATCTCTGCTTATTATTTATAAGATGTTATTGTTTCACTCTGATTACTGTGTGAGTCCACTAGTATATCCGTTAATTAAAACTGAACTTGTTTCGGTGTATGATTTACAAATGAATATTAGAGTTAAATAGTATCATTTTACTGTACTATGTGAACATTTTGTACGACCGAAACAACTGGGAATGATAGCGATGACAGATGTATGGAAGTTAGGATTCTCTACTGAGAAATATTGATGTGATCAAGGAAGATAAAGTAGACTCAAGAAAGCAACGGCAAGGAGGAGATCCTTTGGAAGGAATTGGTGGACCAATGACTAGATCCAAATCCAAGAGAGCTAAGGAAGCTTTGGGCCAAATGATTTCAAGTTTATTTGAGGCAAAGCCCATTCAAGAAGAAAACAACTCAAGACTAGTCCATTGCATTCATGTGGCTGAACAAGCTTAGTTATACCTTTGGGCTTGTTAATTTTAAGTTAGTAATAATGTAATTGGGCTTGTAATTTCATATAGCCCATCACTTGTTTTTAGCTATTTAGCCTTTTACTCAGTTTTAATAAGTTTAGATTTTAATCTTGGGCTAAGTGTTTCAGCCCATTTGCTAAACTTTAGTTTAGTTTATAAACCTTGTAAACACATTTTGAAGGGGATTTTTTTTTGGGAAATTGAAATCAGAATACTTTTAGTAAAAGTGTCTTTTTGGTTCTTGCTTGGAACCCTAGGTCTTATCAAGAGTTTCCAATTGCTCTTGTGGCGATCACCCTTGGCTTATCAATCATCCTTGATTGTGGCGCCCTCCAATCTCTTTCCATTCCTTGTCTCTTCCATTTTTATTGTGATTTTTATTTCTCCTTGATTGCACTACAACCACAATACACTAGAATTAGGGTTCATGGATAATGGATCATAACATTTGGTAATCAGAGCCAGCTTCTTCGAGTTGCAGAATTGGTCAGTTTTCTTTGGTTCATATCTTGAGTTTTCCGCATCATATTTCGGTGTTTCTTGGGTCTTTTCTGAAGTTCAGAATCTTATCTTTCATCTCGTTTTTGAATCGTTGAATTCCGAATTTTGTAGCTCGAGATACAGCGATTTTTTTTTCCGAACTCAGTCTTGTGCGACTTTGCGATTTGTTTTCTTTGAGTTCTTGTTTGATTCATCCTTTTACTTTGCTTAATTTCTTGATGTTCTTCTGATTTCCACTTCTGTCTTTGTTGATATTGCATTGGATCAGTGGGGTATAAAAAAAAAAAATAAAAAGTGCAGAATGTTCATCATTTGTTCTTGATGTTCATGGGAATTGTTTCATTCTAATCTTTCTAAGCTCTGTTAGTTTGATGTTTAGTTGTTAAATATGTGCTTGTTTTGATGTGATTCCAGTTGGTCTGTTCATCTACAATCATCAAGAACAGATTAAAAAAAAAGGAATTAAAAAAAAACGCAGAATTTGAAAAAAAAAAAGAAGGTCAAAACATTAGCTTGTTTCTTATTGTTCTTCAAACCTTTAGCTTGTTCTGTCTTGTTTGGCCTCTGATTTGAGTGTGCTTGTCTTTGTTTAGTTTTTCTTGCTTGTCTTTTTTGGATCTTAAAAGTTTTGTCTTAGAGTTTTCTTTTGTTTGACCTCTTGTTTGTTTTGTGATTTGACATAAGTGTTTTTGAAATTTCTCTTTGAATTGACTTGTGATTCTATTTAAGAGCCTACAAGAGCACTTGAGTGGTAAAAGGCAAGAGAGCACCTTACACAAAAGCCTATTAGAGAGCAACAAACACGAGTGATACATCTCTAAGAGTGTAAACACGTGAGAAGTGTGGTGAGGTCCCATTGCTTTCACTTTTGTTTTCTTTTACTTGAATGATGGCAGGAACAGGTGGTAGTGGTAGCCCTCCTCCTGAAGGAAACTGTAACATGCCGATTTCCGAGTTCGGCTTCGCACTCAGAATTTTCCATTCTGATTTCCAACTTCATCTCTGAAAACACAGATAAGATATTATTCCCGAGTTCCGAGTTAGTCTAGCTGAATTCTCGACTTCATGTCCGGTACGACTTCCGAATTCGTCTGTATCATTTTCCACGACTTCCGAGTTTAACCCTCAAGTCCGAACACATGAACGTAATTCCATGAGATCCGACTTCATGTCTCAAGGAAAATGTACACGACTTCCGATTTAAGCTTCAATTTTGATTATGACAGATTTCCGACTTAGAGGTATATTGGGCATAATTTCCGAGTTTAAGTTCCTGGGTTTGGAAATGTGACTCGAATTCACGAGTTCCGACCTTAGTGTTGAACTCAATTGGGATGGATGCGAGTTCGGACCCTTGAGCAAATCTTCAGTCACACGAGTTCCGATTTTACAACCAGCATTAGCATTCCCGAGTTCAAATAGGAAGTTCCGAAATTATGTGATTGTAATCTTTCGACTTCCGGAATCCGACCTTGATTCAAGATTTCCCCAAAGTCACAAACAAGCTGGTACGAGTTCCAACATTAGGCTTCAGCTCCCAGCTCAAGTAAAAACGACACGAGTTCCGACCTCAAGTATAATAAGGATGAGTTCCGACTTGAAATAAAGTAAATGCGAGTTCCGATTTCAAACAGTATGGCGGCAAGTTACACTGAAAGGGAGACGTAGCTAAATTCTGTCCACAAGAAAATTCAGCCAATCAAAGCCCTCCAAGTTAACTACCACCTTAAGCTTATAAACTCATCTCTTTCTCTCCTTCAGCCCCATTTTCTACGCCACTTTCTCTCCATTGTTCAGCTCTCTTTTCTCTCCTCCAACTCCATTATTCCTTCAAGCTTCGTAAGGCTCTAACACTCCAAGTTTCAGCACCTAGCTCAAATCATACTCCAAAGAGGTAGGATTCTACTTTTATTCTTGAATTATTTGCCCTATGACTGTATGAACTTGTATTCTTCTTCATGTATTTGATGAGTTAATAGATGTATTATGATGGATCATGATTGAATTAACATGAAATATTGAGTTGGGATTAAGATTAGAAGAAGGAAACTAAGAGAAGTACATGGATAAGGGTGCTGTCTTGGTGGAGAGTCCACGGCAGTCCGTACGACGAAGTGTACGGCTCAGCCTACAATCAGTCAAATCCGATGAAACCATTTTTAAATGAAAGTAGACATTCAGGGCTTTCCATAGATATATCATATAAGGTTATTGGATTAGTATTGAGGGAGATACGAATTTTTGAAGTTTGACCTAGGGTTTAGGATGTTCATCCGGACAGGGTGATATGAGGAGGGTATAACTCACCCTATACAACTCCAAATTGAGTGAAACCAATTTTGTTAGAAATCTTACACACAGGGAAACACCCCAATATAAGATTCCGAGTTTGTTATGGTCCCAATTGTTCCCAGTGATTCGAGGAAGTCGTCTTATGTCTAATCTAGGCTAAAACAGAGTAGTTCAGAAAGGTAGAATTTCAGGACTTATAACTCGAGGTATACTTTAGCAAATGGAGTGAAACTTGTGGCAAATGAAAGGTTGTCCTGTTAGCTTCAATATTAGAGCAATTTCGCATGATTTGAGCTTAGTTTCGATTTTTAGTGAATTTATACTTCCAGGAGTGTAACTCGGGCTAGTGACTGAACGAATTGAGGTAAGATTTAAATATCTTGAGTTATATGGATCTAAATGATATGGGACTAAAGAGGTTAGAAAGTAGACATATAGAGCTATGACATATCCAAATTTCAGATTTAAATGAGTTGAATAGAGATAAAGGTGGATTATACAAGATTCGGGCAGAACTGAATAGAATTGGCAGAATGGCCAAGATGATAATTTTACAAGTGTTGATGGAACACATAAGGTTTGAGTTGAGAATTGCCAGCTTGACATTGATATATATATGTGATAAGTTGATTATGTTGCTATGACTGATTTGTCTGTGAGAGCTGGCACTATTCATGGGGAAACGGCCCTGATCCGTTACGCTGCCGGATTTACGGCAGGAGTCTAGGAAGTTATGAATGTATAGATGTAAGGATGAATTGAAATATAAATGGGTATATAGAAACCCTATATTCAAGAATGACATAATTATGTTATGAGGTATGTGAGGGTAAGTGATATAGCACATGTATGACTATGCTTGAATATGTTTGAGAATGAAAGAATGTGAATGTATTGAATGTGAATCCCTTCACTTGGAGGCAGTTATTTGAAATCTCTCCCTGTGAAGGCAGTTAAATGGTAAAGATATGAAATCCCTTCACTTGGAGGCAATTGCACTTGAATCCCTCCTTGTGAAGGTAGCTAAGACAATGAGATCCCTCTATCTTGGAGGCACGTGGTCAGATGAGATCCCTCTATGTTGAAGGCACGTGGTCAGATGAGATCCCTCAATTTTGAGGCACGTGACCAGAATCGATCCCTCCAAGACTAGAGGCACGTGAATCCCCTTGCGGGTGAGTCGGTGTGACGACGGTCACGGGCGATGCTGACGAGCTCACTCCAAGGTCAGGCTACCCAAGGGCAGTAAAAGTACCCTAGGGACGGCGATACGTAACGCCTAGGTGTGCCAAGTAAAAGACTAAAGACTAAAGATTAAAGTATATGCAAGCACCCCAATCACATGAGGCATGGCATCGACCCAGCTAGTGTGAGTACACGAGACAGAACTTATATGAGGCATGACATGACCCAGCTAGTGTAGGTACCGAATGAAGGTCCTATATTCCTAAGGATCGTGACATGGTGATCACGCTCTGATGGGGTATGACATGGCGATCATACTCTGGAATATAGCATGAGGATCCCATATTCCTAAGGAACGTGACATGGCGATCACGCTCTGATGGGGTATGACATGGCGATCATACTCTGGAATATGGTATGATGCTGCACTTGAGGACGGCGATACGTAACGCTCAAGTGTAGACAGATCCAAGCACCCTAGGGACGGCGATACGTAACGCCTAGGTGTGCCGAATGAAAGAAAAGTAAAATTTTATGTATATGTATGAATTCAAGTGCAAGTTAAGTTAGGTACAGATGTTATGTTTCCAGTAGATTCATGTTATGTGCGTTTTATATGTTGAAGTCATTATCCATGGTATTATTCATGAATTAATCTTGTGTACATTTCCCCAAAGGACCAGTATATGAGTAAAAATGAACTTTGCTTCGGATAAGACATTTTTCGAAATGTAAAATTAAACAATTTGTGCTGCATGTTCATCTATTTTCAAAATAAACCGAAGCAAACTGGAGACGACCATGATGACATTATGTATGAAGATTAGAGAATCCTACTGAGAATTTTATAATTCTCACTCCTATTTCCATGTTGTCTCCAGATGATTTTAGAAGTTTCCAAAGGCGGTGAGATTCTTTGTCAGGGCGAGGTCCACTCAGGTAACAGTAACAGCTCCAGGGTATAGTACTATGACTTAAGCATAGTACTGTACTTAGGAGGGTGTTACATTAATGGTATCAGAGCAGTTCAATCCTCCCCGGACCTGAGGATTTGGACTGACTACGTTTCCAATGTACTCTGGAATTTTTAGAAAATGAGAGAATGTCATGCGAACTATCTTATCTGCTTAGATAAGATATAGGATAGGAAATTAAATTAGAAACGCATGACCGCCTAACTGTGATTGTTATTAGTTGCTGTCACACTTAACTTACTGTTGAGCCTGATCAACTCAATGCTTTGTTGTGTGTGACTAGGAACTAATGGCTTCCAGAGGGCGTGGTAGGCCACGAAATAGATCCACTCCAGAAAATCCTGCTAATTTTATGGACACGATGCGTGAAATGGCTCAAGCAATGCGGGAGCAAGCCGCTGCAGCTCATCAGATGATGAACCAGTTGGGTAGGCGGCCCAAGGCCGGCCATGGAGGTACTCCACATGGCCTAGGAACAGACTTGGAATATCTTAAGTTTGCGGAATTCAGAAAGGCGAACCCACCTAACTTTAGAGGAGCTTTCAACCCTGACAAGGCTGATGAATGGATCAAGGTGATGGAAAAGGTTTTCTCTGTTTTGGATTGTACAGATCGCCAGAAAGTAGCATTTGCCACTTATATGCTCGAAGCAGACGCAGAATTCTGGTGGAATGGTGTGAAGCGGCTATTAGAAGAATCTCAGACAGAAATCACTTGGATTGTGTTCAAGGATGCTTTTTACCAGAAATACTTTCCTCCATCAGTTCGAAATGCCAAGGAATTAGAATTTATGCAACTCCGCCAGGGAAGCAGTAGCATGTCAAAGTATATCGCCAAGTTTGAGGAGTTATGTAAGTTTTCCACGATCTATCAGCGGAATCCAGACGAGACGTGGAAGTGCGTCAAATTTGAAGGCGGATTGAGGGAAGATATCCTCGCCGCAATAGGCCCTATGGAAATCAGAGATTTTCCTACATTAGTAAACAAGTGCAGACTTGTGGAGGATTGTAACAAGAAATTGGAGAATTCCCAGTCTAATACTCATGGAAAGAGGCTTGCACTTGAAAACCAGGAACTAGAATATGCCTCACAACCAAAGAAACTGCATCCATTTAATGGGCATGGGGATAAACAGTCTCAGGGGCCAAGCGCAGGGCAAACCTGCTCTAAGTGTGGAAGGTATCATGGTGGAAGGCCTTGTCTGGCCGGACAGAATGTATGTTTCAGGTGTGGTAAGCCAGGACATATGATCAGGGAATGCCCTGAACACCAACCATCGACTCCTAAACCGCAACGTTAAGGGAGAGTCTTCACTATAAACGCGGAGGAAGCGACATCCCAGAGGAGTCATCGCAAAGATTAGGGATAACCTAGGATAAGGATCCTCTTTTTGTAAGATTACGTTATGTTAAATTATATAACTAGGCCGACTGTATTTTCCTTGACTATGTTTGTTCAACTTCAGTATGTTTGTGTGTGAACTTTCTCTCAAACTCTTACGGCAATAGATAGCCAATTTTACAATCAAATTTTGAGGACAAAATTTTTAAAAGGAGGGTAGTAATGTAACATCCCGATTTCCGAGTTCGGCTTCGCACTCAGAATTTTCCATTCCGATTTTCGACTTCATCTCTGAAAACACAGATAAGATATTATTCCCGAGTTCCGAGTTAGTCTAGCTGAATTCTCGACTTCATGTCCGGTACGGCTTCCGAATTCGTTTGTATCATTTTCCACGACTTCCGAGTTTAACCCTCAAGTCCGAACACATGAACGTAATTCCATGAGATCCGACTTCATGTCTCAAGGAAAATGTACACGACTTCCGATTTAAGCTTCAATTTTGATTATGACAGATTTCCGACTTAGAGGTATATTGGGCATAATTTCCGAGTTTAAGTTCCTGGGTTTGGAAATGAGACTCGAATTCACGAGTTCCGACCTTAGTGTTGAACTCAATTGGGATGGATGCGAGTTCGGACCCTTGAGCAAATCTTCAGTCACACGAGTTCCGATTTTACAACCAGCATTAGCATTCCCGAGTTCAAATAGGAAGTTCCGAAATTATGTGATTGTAATCTTTCGACTTCCGGAATCCGACCTTGATTCAAGATTTCCCCAAAGTCACAAACAAGCTGGTACGAGTTCCAACATTAGGCTTCAGCTCCCAGCTCAAGTAAAAACGACACGAGTTCCGACCTCAAGTATAATAAGGATGAGTTCCGACTTGAAATAAAGTAAATGCGAGTTCCGATTTCAAACAGTATGGCGGCAAGTTACACTGAAAGGGAGACGTAGCTAAATTCTGTCTACAAGAAAATTCAGCCAATCAAAGCCCTCCAAGTTAACTACCACCTTAAGCTTATAAACTCATCTCTTTCTCTCCTTCAGCCCCATTTTCTACGCCACTTTCTCTCCATTGTTCAGCTCTCTTTTCTCTCCTCCAACTCCATTATTCCTTCAAGCTTCGTAAGGCTCTAACACTCCAAGTTTCAGCACCTAGCTCAAATCATACTCCAAAGAGGTAGGATTCTACTTTTATTCTTGAATTATTTGCCCTATGACTGTATGAACTTGTATTCTTCTTCATGTATTTGATGAGTTAATAGATGTATTATGATGGATCATGATTGAATTAACATGAAATATTGAGTTGGGATTAAGATTAGAAGAAGGAAACTAAGAGAAGTACATGGATAAGGGTGCTGTCTTGGTGGAGAGTCCACGGCAGTCCGTACGATGGAGTGTACGGCTACGCCTACAATCGGTCAAATCCGATGAAACCATTTTTAGATGAAAGTAGACATTCAGGGATTTCCATAGATATATCATATAAGGTTATTGGATTAGTACTGAGGGAGATACGAATTTTTGAAGTTTGACCTAGGGTTTAGGATGTTCATCCGGACAGGGTGACATGAGGAGGGTATAACTCACCCTATACAACTCCAAATTGAGTGAAACCAGTTTTGTTAGAAAGCTTACACATAGGGAAACACCGAATATAAGATTCCGAGTTTGTTATGGTCCCAATTGTTCCCAGTGATTCGAGGAAGTCGTCCTATGTCTAACCTAGGCCAAAACAGAGTAGTTCAGAAAGGTAGACTTTCAGGACTTATAACTCGAGGTATACTTTAGCAAATGGAGTGAAACTTGTGGCAAATGAAAGGTGTCCTGTTAGCTTCAATATGAGACCAATTTTGCATGATTTGAGCTTAGTTTCGATTTTTAGTGAATTTATACTTCCAGGAGTGTAACTCGAGCTAGTGACTGAATGAATTGAGGTAAGATTTAAATATCTTGAGTTATATGGATCTAAATGATATGGGACCAAAGAGGTTAGAAAGTAGACATATAGAGCTATGACATATCCAAATTTCAGATTTAAATGAGTTGAATAGAGATAAAGGTGGATTATACAAGATTCGGGCAGAACCGAATAGAATTGGCAGAATGGCCAAGATGATAATTTTACAAGTGTTAATGGAACACATAAGGTTTGAGTTGAGAATTGCCAGCTTGACATTGATATATATATGTGATAAGTTGATTATGTTGCTATGACTGATTTGTCTGTGAGAGCTGGCACTATTCATGGGGAAACGGCCCTGATTCACATTCTGTTGATTTACGGCAGGAGTCTAGGAAGTTATGAATGTATAGATGTAAGGATGAATTGAAATATAAATGGGTATATAGAAACCCTATATTCAAGAATGATATAATTATGTTATGAGGTATGTGAGGGTAAGTGATGTAGCACATGTATGACTATGCTTGAATATGTTTGAGAATGAAAGAATGTGAATGTATTGAATGTGAATCCCTTCACTTGGAGGCAATTGCACTTGAATCCCTCCCTGTGAAGGCAGCTAAGACAATGAGATCCCTCTATTTTGGAGGCACGTGGTCAGATGAGATCCCTCTATGTTGAAGGCACGTGGTCAGATGAGATCCCTCAATTTTGAGGCACGTGACCAGAATCGATCCCTTCAGCTAGAGGCACGTGACCAGAATCGATCCCTCCAAGACTAGAGGCACGTGAATCCCCTTGCGGGTGAGTCGGTGTGACGACGGTCACGGGTGATACTGACGAGCTCATTCCAAGGCCAGGCTACCCAAGGGCAGTAAAAGCACCCTAGGGACGGCGATACGTAACGCCTAGGTGTGCCAAGTAAAAGACTAAAGACTAAAGATTAAAGTATATGCAAGCACCCCAATCACATGAGGCATGGCATCGACCCAGCTAGTGTGAGTACAGGGGACAGAACTTATATGAGGCATGACATGACCCAGCTAGTGTAGGTACCGAATGAAGGTCCTATATTCCTAAGGATCGTGACATGGTGATCACGCTCTGATGGGGTATGACATGGCGATCATACTCTGGAATATAGCATGAGGATCCCATATTCCTAAGGAACGTGACATGGCGATCACGCTCTGATGGGGTATGACATGGCGATCATACTCTGGAATATGGTATGATGCTGCACTTGAGGACGGCGATACGTAACGCTCAAGTGTAGACAGATCCAAGCACCCTAGGGACGGCGATACGTAACGCCTAGGTGTGCCGAATGAAAGAAAAGTAAAATTTTATGTATATGTATGAATTCAAGTGCAAGTTAAGTTAGGTACAGATGTTATGTTTCCAGTAGATTCATGTTATGTGCGTTTTATATGTTGAAGTCATTATCCATGGTATTATTCATGAATTAATCTTGTGTACATTTCCCCAAAGGACCAGTATATGAGTAAAAATGAACTTTGCTTCGGATAAGACATTTTTCGAAATGTAAAATTAAACAATTTGTGCTGCATGTTCATCTATTTTCAAAATAAACCGAAGCAAACTGGAGACGACCATGATGACATTATGTATGAAGATTAGAGAATCCTACTGAGAATTTTATAATTCTCACTCCTATTTCCATGTTGTCTCCAGACGATTTTAGAAGTTTCCAGAGACGGCTGAAGCTGCTGTCAGACGAGGTCCAGTCAGGTAACAATAACAGCTCCAGGGTATAGTACTATGACTTAAGCATAGTACTGTGCTTAGGAGGGTGTTACAGAAACAACAGATTGTTAGTGGAGGCTATTACAGCTCAAATGGAAAGGATGATGAGGGAGCATACAGAGGAGTTATATGTGAGAATTGAGCGGTTAGAAAATCAAGGACATCCACGATCTTTGATGGAGGTAGAAGGAGGCTTGATGGAAGGAGAAGAAGAGATCATGAAGTAGATCAAAGAGAGGACAGAATTGAGGGAGTAAAACTCAACATTCCCTCTTTTAAAGGGAAAAGTGATCCGGAGGCATACTTTGAGTGGGAAATGAAGATTGAACAACTTTTTGCTTGCCACAACTATACTGAAGATAAGAAGGTGAAGGTGGCAGCCATGGAGTTCACAGACTATGCTCTCATTTGGTGGGATCAATTGCAAAAAGAGCGGCTTAGATATGAAGAACCTTTGGTAGATACTTGGGTTGAAATGAAGAGGTTAATGAGGAGGAGATTTGTCCCTTCCTATTATCATAGGGACCTTCATAACAAACTCCAAAGACTCACACAAGGTAGTAGGAGTGTTGATGAATATTACAAGGAGATGGAGGTGTCTTTGATTAGAGCCAATGTGAATGAAGATCGGGAGGCTACTATGGCACGCTTTCTGAATGGGCTAAATAATGACATTAGAGATGTGGTTGAGCTACAAAATTATGTGGAGTTGGAGGACTTGGTACATCAAGCTACCAAAGTGGAGCAGCAACTTAAGAGAAAAGGTACATTGAGGAAGAGCTCTTCTAATTTCAATTCTTCAAATTGGAAGGAAAGAAATAAGAAGGAGGGAGGTACCTCTTCTAGCAACACCACAGCTGCACCTCAAAGGCCTCAATTCAAGTCCAATGAGACCTCTAAAAAGACAAGGAGTAGTGAGATAAAATGCTTCAAGTGTTTAGGGAGAGGACACATAGCATCTGAATGCCCAACCAAGAAGACGATGCTTCTCAAAGATAATGGAGAAATCACTAGTGAGTCCTCATCTGAATCTGCCCCAACTAGTGAGGACGAGTATGATGAGGAAATTGCACCAGAAGGAGATTTATTCATGGTGAGGAGGTTGTTGGGCAGCCAAGCAATGGATTTGGATGAAAGCCAAAGGGAAAATATTTTCCACACAAGGTGTATCATCCAAGGGAAGGTTTGTTCTTTAATTATTGATGGAGGGAGCTGCACTAATGTTGCTAGTGCAAGGATGGTCTCAAAACTGAATTTGGAGACTAAACCACACCCACGGCCATATAAGCTTCAATGGCTTAGTGAGGATGGTGAAATGACTGTGAGTAAGCAAGTGGAGGTGGAATTCTCTGTAGGGAAGTATGATGATGCAGTTTTGTGTGATGTGCTGCCTATGGAGGCTTGCCATTTACTTCTTGGTAGGCCTTGGCAGTATGATAAGAAAGCTCTGCATGATGGATTCACAAATAAGTTTTCATTTGTACATAAAGAGCGCAAGACTATTCTTGCTCCTTTGTCTCCAAGAGAAGTTGGTGAGGATCAATCCAAAATGAGAGATAAAAGAAAACAGAAAAGAAAAGAAAAAGAGAGTGAAAAGAAAAAGGAAAAAGGGAGTGAAAAGAAAAAGGAAAAAGAGAGTGGAAAAATAGAGGAAAAATTGCAAAATCTGTTTATTAAAGAAAAAGAGGTGAAAAAGGCTATGCTCATGAAAAAGCCAATGCTTTTACTTTTGAGTAAAGAAAGTAAATTACATGAAACAGGTGCTACTAACTCTCTTCTTTGTGAAGTTTCTTCTTTGTTGCAGGAATTTGGAGATGTCTTTCCCAAGGAGGTACCTCATGGTCTACCCCCTCTACGAGGCATAGAACATCAAATTGATCTCATTCCAGGAGCTTCATTGCCCAATAGGCCAGCTTATAGGAGTAATCCTCAAGAGACCAAGGAGATTCAAAAACAAGTTGAAGACTTGATGCAAAAAGGGTGGGTGCAAGAAAGCTTAAGTCAGGTGTGCGGTTCAGTCATTCTAGTGCCTAAGAAAGATGGAACTTGGAGGATGTGCACTGATTGTAGAGCCATCAATAACATCACGGTAAAGTATAGACATCCCATTCCTAGATTAGATGATTTGTTGGATGAATTGCATGGTGCCTGTGTGTTTTCTAAAATTGATCTTAAAAGCGGATATCATCAGATTAGGATTAGAGAAGGGGATGAATGGAAAACTGCTTTTAAAACCAAATATGGATTGTATGAATGGTTGGTCATGCCCTTTGGATTAACAAATGCTCCTAGTACCTTCATGAGATTGATGAATCATGTGTTAAGGGAATTCCTAGGAAAGTTTGTTGTGGTTTATTTTTATGACATTTTGATTTATAGCAAATCCTATGATGATCATCATGTGCATTTGAGGAGTGTTTTGGAAGCTCTTAGGCATGAGAAATTGTATGCCAACATGGAAAAATGTATTTTTTGTACAGACCATGTGGTTTTTCTTGGTTTTGTTGTTAGCTCACAAGGAGTGCAGGTTGATCAAGAGAAGGTGAAAGCTATTCAAGAGTGGCCAACTCCTAAGAATGTTAGTGAGGTAAGAAGCTTTCATGGTTTAGCTAGTTTCTATAGGAGGTTTGTTAAAGATTTTAGTACATTGGCTGCACCCTTGAATGAAGTAATTAAAAGGCATGTGGGATTTAAATGGGGTGAAAAACAAGAGCAAGCTTTTGCTGCCCTCAAAGATAAATTGACTCATGCACCTATCCTTGCATTGCTTAATTTTGCTAAATTTTTTGAGATTGAATGTGATGCATCTGGTGTGGGAATAGGGGCTGTTTTGATGCAAGATAGGCACCCAATTGCTTATTTTAGTGAAAAATTGAATGGTGCTATTCTTAACTATCCAACATATGATAAAGAGTTGTATGCATTAGTAAGGGCATTACAAATATGGCAGCATTACCTTTTACCCAAGGAATTTGTGATTCATAGTGACCATGAGTCCTTGAAGTATTTAAAAGGACAAGGTAAGCTGAATAAGAGACATGCCAAGTGGGTTGAGTTCCTTGAGCAATTTCCCTATGTGATCAAGCATAAGAAAGGTAAGGCTAATGTGATTCTTTGATGCGCTTTCAAGAAGGTATGCTCTGTTCTCCACTCTTGAAACTAAATTCATTGGTTTTGAGCATATAAAAGGATTGTATGAGCATGATCC
This sequence comes from Pterocarpus santalinus, assembly GCA_031439595.1. NCBI lineage: Eukaryota > Viridiplantae > Streptophyta > Magnoliopsida > Fabales > Fabaceae > Pterocarpus > Pterocarpus santalinus. The sequence goes on from CM062529.1 coordinate 31,962,649, forward strand.
AAAATTTTCTCAGATTTATAAAAATTGTGTGCATGCTGTCCAAAATGGGTACTTTAGGCATAAGGATTATTTGTTTAAAGAGAAAAGGTTATGTGTGCCTCAAAGTTCCATTAGCGAGTTGCTTGTGAGAGAGGCACATGAGGGGGGCTTAATGGGGCATTTTGGGGTCCAAAAGACTTTAGACATACTGCATGAACATTTTTATTGGCCACACATGAAACATGATGTGCATAAATTTTGTGAAAGATGCATTGTTTGTAAGAAGTCTAAGTCAAAGGTAATGCCTCATGGACTCTATACTCCTTTGCCAATTCCTGATTTTCCTTGGATTGATTTATCTATGGACTTTGTTTTAGGACTGCCTCGGACAAAGAATGGCAAGGATTCTATTTTTGTGGTGGTGGATAGGTTCTCCAAGATGGCTCATTTCATACCTTGCAAGAAGGTGGATGATGCTTGTCATGTGGCTGATTTGTTCTTCAAAGAGGTAGTGAGGCTACATGGACTACCTAGGAGTATTGTGAGTGACAGGGACACTAAGTTCTTAAGTCACTTTTGGAGGACACTATGGGGTAAGATTGGTACTAAATTGCTATTCTCAACTACTTGTCACCCCCAAACTGATGGGCAAACTGAGGTAGTTAATAGGACTCTTTCTACTCTCCTTAGGGCTGTTATAAAGAAGAATATTAAGTCATGGGAAGAGTGTTTGCCTCATGTAGAGTTTGCGTATAATAGGGCTATCCATAGCACTACTAATTGTTCTCCTTTTGAAATAGTATATGGATTTAACCCCTTGACTCCTCTTGATTTACTGCCTATGCCTAACATTTCTGTTTTTAAGCATAAAGATGCACAGGCTAAGGCTGACTTTGTAAAGAAGCTGCATGAGCAAGTAAAAGCCCAAATTGAGAAGAAAATGGAGAGTTATGCAAAGCAAGCCAACAAGGGCAGAAAGAAGATTGTATTTGAACCCGGTGATTGGGTTTGGGTACACATGAGAAAGGAGAGGTTTCCATCTCAAAGGAAATCCAAACTCCAACCTAGGGGTGATGGACCCTTCCAAGTCTTGGAGAGAATAAATGACAATGCCTACAAGATCGACTTACCTGGTGAGTATGGGATAAGTGCTACTTTTAATGTTGCTAACTTGTCCTTATTTGATGTAGGTGATGAGGAGCTAAATTCGAGGACGAATTCTCTTGAAGAAGGAGGGGATGATGTGATCAAGGAAGATAAAGTCACTCAAGAAAGCAACGGCAAGGAGGAGATCCTTTGGAAGGAATTGGTGGACCAATGACTAGATCCAAATCCAAGAGAGCTAAGGAAGCTTTGGGCCAAATGATCTCAAGTTTATTTGAGGCAAAGCCCATTCAAGAAGAAAACGACTCAAGACTAGTCCATTGCATTCATGTGGCTGAACAAGCTTAGTTATACCTTTGGGCTTGTTAATTTTAAGTTAGTAATAATGTAATTGGGCTTGTAATTTCATATAGCCCATCACTTGTTTTTAGCTATTTAGCCTTTTACTCAGTTTTAATAAGTTTAGATTTTAATCTTGGGCTAAGTGTTTCAGCCCATTTGCTAAACTTTAGTTTAGTTTATAAACCTTGTAAACACATTTTGAAGGGGATTTTTTTTTTGGGAAATTGAAATCAGAATACTTTTGGTAAAAGTGTCTTTTTGGTTCTTGCTTGGAACCCTAGGTCTTATCAAGAGTTTCCAATTGCTCTTGTGGCGATCACCCTTGGCTTATCAATCATCCTTGATTGTGGCGCCTTCCAATCTCTTTCCATTCCTTGTCTCTTCCATTTTTATTATGATTTTTATTTCTCCTTGATTGAACTACAACCACAATACACCAGAATTAGGGTTCATGGATAATGGATCATAACAAATATTCATTTCTCACCCTTTTGTATGTTTCGCGTCATTCTCAGATCATGGAGCACGCAGCGACCAGAGTTCTGTTTATTGAGTTCCCCGAGCTTCACATCCACCTCGACCCTTTTCTAGATTCTGTATACATATCAAGTAGATGCCAGTTTTGTTTATACTTCTTCTTCCAGAGGGACTTTGATGTACCCCTTATGCATCCTCTTTTTGATCCTGCTGTCCCCTATATTGCTATACCTCTTCATATGGCCCATCCATTGCCACCACTACCAGCAGCAGCACCAGCCGCACCAGTAGTCCCAGTTCCCATGGCTCCCCCTCGCCGCCGCCACCGATGTCTTCGACCTCGGCCTCTCGAAGGAGGATCCGTCCGAGGCTGCTAGTTCTTCGTCGTCATCTGCTCCCAGTGCCGGGCACCCTCCAGCTGACGCCGCCATGGCGAACGGTTTCCTTTCTTCAGACTCCGCTTAGATAGCATGCATGTGGTAGTGGGATTGGATGTACAGAATGACCCTTTTTTGATAGTTTGGGTCATAGTGGGATGGGCAGGTATTAGGAATGTACATGAATGTCCCATGGGGACCAGTTAGGGTGCTGCCCATAGGTGCTGGCCGTCTCATTTTGTATTAGCGGCTTCATCTTGATACCTTGTACTTTTTACCAAACTTTGAAATCAGAAATCTATATACATACCGATGATGTCATTTACAGTTATTCTGTTCTTATTATAATCTTTATTATGCATTAAATTATTTACAGTTTGCTGATTGATTTGTATTTATTCCACCATTCCGCAGAAAATTTTGTGATGAGATCAGGAAATCTTATTTTTGCCATTAATACTAATACTAAAAGAGATATTTATTTTGTGTTACACGTAATCTCTTATCAGATAGATTATTATGACTTAAGCATAGTACTTTGTCTGGTAAGGTGTTACATTTTGGTATCAGATCAGTTCATCCTAATATAGGTCTGAGGATTTGGCCGACTATGCTTCGCATATGCTCTGTATTCCCTAGATCTTATTATGTTCTGAGCCTTGTCCATTTGGATAGGACGGACATGAAGTCGTTTGTCTAACTGTATGCTATTATTTACTAGTACACCGAACTTAGTGTTAAGCCTGATCAACTCAATTACTCTTGTTTTGTGTGTTCAGAACTTAATGGCTTTTGGAAGGCGAGGTAGGCCGCGAACCATTCCAGCCCAGGAAGAATCTACAGAATTTCTGGATACGATGCGAGAGATGGCTCACGCTATGCGCGCACAGGCAGCTGCAGCCACTGAAATGATGGGCCAACTGGGAAGGCAGTCAGAGATAGGTCGTAGTGGGAATCATAATGGCTCTGGAATGGATTTGGAATACCTTAAGTTTGCGGAGTTTCGGAAGACCAACCCACCCAGCTTTAGGGGAGCCTTTAACCCAGATAAAGCAGCTGAATGGATTAAGGCTATGGAGAAAATTTTCTCCGTGTTAGATTGCATGGACTGTCAAAAGGTGACTTTTGCTACCTACATGTTAGAAGCTGATGCAGAATTCTGGTGGGACGGTGCACGACGATTATTAGAAGGAGCTCAGATAGAAATCTCCTGGGGCACATTCAAAGACTCATTTTACCAGAAGTATTTTCCTGTGTCTGTTCGCAATGCCAAGGAGTTGGAATTCATGCACCTCCGTCAAGGAAACAGTAACGTGTCGGAGTACGTTGCCAAATTTGAGGAGTTATGCAAATTCTCTACTATCTATCAACGAAGCCCCAACGAAGCATGGAAATGCATGAAATTTGAAGGTGGACTGAGAGAAGACATTCTTGCCACCATAGGACCAATGGAGATTAGAGACTTTTCTACCTTGGTGAACAAGTGTTGCTTGGTAGAAGATTGTAACAAGAAGTTAGTTGCTGCTAGAACATCTGGCAATAACTTTAAAAAGGGGTTAGCTCCACAAGGCCTGAGGTTCAAGCCTAACCTGCAACAGCGAAGAAAGTTTCAGTCGGCGAATAGCAGAGGCAAGCAACCTCAGAGGCCTTTTGGGAATCAGACTTGTAGCCAATGCGGCAATAATCATGGCAACCGCCCCTGCTTGGCAGGCCAAAATGTCTGCTTTGGATGTGGCAAACCAGGCCACAAGATTTATGAATGCCCTACCCGAAATCCTCAATCGACTCCTAGGCCACAACGCCAAGGGAGAGTTTTCACTATGGATGCACAGGAGGTTAAAAAGTCAGACAATTTGATCCAAGATACATGCGAAGTAAATAGTAAGACTTTAAGCATTTTGTACGATTCAGGTGCGTCTCACTCATTCATCTCTCATGATTGCATGACAGCCCTGCAATTATCTGTTTCTGAATTACCTTATGACTTGTTTGTTTCTACTCCTACAAATGAGCCCGTTAGGACCAATCACATTTGTATCAATGTCCCTTGTCAGATAGGAGGTCGGATCTTTCCGGCTAATTTAATTTGTCTTCCTTTGTCCGGACTTGACATCATCATGGGAATGGACTGGCTCTCTGCCAATAAAGCCCTGTTAAATTGCTCTGATAAATCCATTACACTCCCCTCTGTTTCACCTTCTGAATCAGTGATTCCTGTAAGTCTTTATTTAAGTTCCTTAATGGTACACCCTTGTGGGAATAGAAGTCAAGGGTATATTTTCTTATCAACCAGTATGACAGAGGTTGATCAGGAGTTAAACAATATTCCAGTTGTTAGGGAATATCCTGATGTGTTCCCCGAAAATATTCCTGAGTTCCCTCCTGAGAGAGAGATTGAGTTCACTATTGAACTGGTGCCAGGAGTGGGACCAATATCGTTAGCACCGTACCGCATGTCACCCTTAGAACTGGCTGAACTTAAGGGGCAAATTGAAGAACTCTTGGAAAAGAAATTCATTAGGCCAAGTGCATCACCATGGGGAGCCCCAGTTTTGTTAGTTAAGAAGAAAGATGGAGGCATGCGACTCTATGTAGATTACAGGCAGTTGAATAAAGTGACAATCAAGAACAAGTACCCGTTACCAAGGATTGATGATCTTATGGATCAATTGCAAGGGGCTACGGTATTCTCCAAGATTGATCTACGGTCTGGATATCACCAGATTCGGGTTTGAGAGAAAGATATTCCGAAGACGACGTTTCGGACTCGTTATGGACATTATGAGTATACCGTGATGTCCTTCGGGTTGACAAATGCACCGGCAGTATTCATGGACTACATGAACTGCATATTCAGACCATATCTTGATAAATTTGTGGTGGTGTTCATAAATGACATACTTGTCTGTTCGAAGACAGAACAGGAGCACGCAAAACACTTGCGATTAGTTCTGCAAATTTTAAAAGAAAGGAAACTTTATGCCAAGCTATCCAAATGTGAATTTTGGATGGAAGAAGTAAAATTTCTTGGCCATGTGGCATCCCATGGGGGAATTTCAGTGGATCCCAATAAGGTAGAAGCAGTATTAAACTGGGAGCGACCAACTACAGTTACGGAAATCAAAAGTTTCTTAGGGTTGGCAGGATACTACAGAAGATTTGTTAAGAACTTCTCCCAAATAGCTCTACCTTTAACAAAGTTGACCAGGAAGAACGCCCCATTCGAGTGGACGCTCGAGTGCGAGCAGAGTTTTCAAGAATTAAAGGAAAGGTTGACAACCACCCCAGTACTTATTTTACCGGACCCTTGTGGACCGTTTGAAGTGTACTGTGATGCTTCTCAGAAAGGATTGGGGTGCATATTAATGCAAAATAGGAGCGTAGTGGCATATGCTTCCAGGCAATTGAAAACTCATGAAAGAAACTATCCAACCCATGATCTCGAACTGGCGGCGATAGTATTTGCCTTGAAGATGTGGAGACACTATCTCTACGGAGTGAAGTTTGAAGTATTTTCTGATCACAAAAGTTTGAAATACCTTTTTGATCAGAAGGAATTGAACATGAGACAACGAAGATGGATGGAATTTCTTAAAGATTACGAGTTCGATCTGAAGTACCATCCAGGCAAGGCAAACGTGGTAGCAAACGCCCTAAGCAGAAAATACTTGACAGTGGCGTGGATGATGATAAAAGAAACGAAACTTATACAGAGCTTTCAAACCCTCAACTTGGGGATCTCTGTAACTTCTAGTACCATTCAATTACACCAACTGAAGATAGTCAGTACTTTCAAGGGCCAAATCCAGCAAGCACAACAAAGAAACGATGACTTCCAGCATACAATACGACTAGGGCAATCTGGCAAGCTAACAAGATTCTCTCAGGATGCGGAAGGAATGTGGCGATATCATGGAAGAATATGTGTACCTGAGGAGAATGATCTCCGGAAAAAGGTTTTGGAAGAAGCTCATAAGAGTGAGTTTACTGTACATCCTAGCATTAACAAGATGTACCAAGATCTCAAGAAGATGTTTTGGTGGCCAGACCTTAAGACAGATGTAGCCAATTTTGTGAATAAATGTTTAACATGCCAGAAGGTGAAGATAGAGCATCAGAAACCGACAGGAACATTACAACCCTTGGAGATTCCGGAATGGAAATGGGAGAGCATCTCTATGGATTTTGTGATGGGCTTACCGAAAACCCCCTCAAGATATGACACTATATGGGTCATAGTGGACAGACTAACCAAGTCAGCTCACTTTTTACCCATTCGAACGAATTTTCCTCTAGAAAAGTTGGCTCAGCTATATATTCGAGAAATAATTCGGCTACATGGTATTCCTTCGACAATCATTTCCGATCAAGATCCAAGGTTCATCTCACGGTTTTAGGGAGCGCTCCAGAAGGCATTTGGTACTAGGCTATGTCTAAGTACTGCATATCATCCGCAATCGGATGGTCAAACGGAGCGGACAATTCAAACTTTGGAAGATATGTTGCGAGCATACATTCTAGAGGAACAGGGAAATTGGGATCGATATTTACCGTTAGTCGAATTTGCTTATAACAACAGTTATCATGCTAGCATTGGCATGGCCCCATATAAGGCTTTATATGGCCGGAAGTGTCAGTCTCCCTTATGTTGGTATGAAGCAGGAGAACGGAGTCTCCTAGGTCCGGAGCTGATCAAACAGACAACAGAATAGATTAAAAAGATCCGTAGCAAAATACTTGCAGCCCAAAGCCGTCAGAAGACCTACGCGGATGTCCGAAGGAAACCCTTGGAATTTCAAGAAGGAGACCACGTGTTTCTGAAAGTTACACCCACAACGGGAATAGGTAGAGCCATTAAAGTCAAAAAGCTAAGCCCCTGCTTTATAGGTCCCTTTCAAATTCTAAAACGAATTGGACCAGTCGCCTATCAGGTTGCTTTGCCTCCACAATTGTCAAACCTTCATGATGTTTTTCATGTCTCTTAACTCAAGAAATATCAACCTGACCCCACCCACTTCCTAGAACCCGAATCAATACAGTTAAAAGAGGACCTGACTTTCCGCTTACAACCAGCACGGATCGTAGATAAGAGTACCAGACAACTTCGGAACAAAACCGTGCAGCTAGTAAAAGTAGCATGGGGAAGGAAAGATACCGACTATACTTGAGAACTGGAATCGGACATGAGGAAAGAGTATCCTGAGCTATTCTCCAGTGCTAAATTTTGAGGACAAAATTTTTTTTAAGGGGGGTGGTTATGTAACGTCCTATTTCCGACTTCCGACCTAAACTGATGGTGAAAATTTCCGATTTCCGACCTTGAGTGAGCATGTATGAAATTCCACCTCATCAGTATGAATTCCGATTTCCGATTTAATTTTTAAGTGGCTGATGTTTCCAATTTCCGATCTTAAGACTTCCGATTTTAACACTAAGTCCGACGTCCGATTTTATCGGATCAGAAACGGACACAAGAATCAAATTTTTGAACTTGTCTCCAGGTCCGAGTCAAACTTTCATGAGTTCCGGTCTCGAGTTTAAAACCAAGAGTTCTCATTTCTCTATCCCACTGAGTTCCGATATCGAGGTCCTACAATTCACGACTTCCGACTTTGAGTTCTTGGCTTCACGTCAGGCTTTGCTTTCAAGTTTCGACATAAACTGAAATACGTTTCTTGGGTTCTGACTTCATATGCAGGATGTCCACGAATTCCGATTTTTATAAAGAGTACGAGTTCCGATTTCATTTTCAGAATGTACTGGAAACTAGTTCCACTTTAGGCAATGTGGAGAGCAAATCTACCGTACAAATAAGACGACGTGGAGAGTAGTTTGGTCACAAGAAGAGGGCAAGGTTGGCTGAAACTCAGCCTTATGTTTGGAGGTCAATCAAAATCTTCCAAGTTAACTACTACTCATGCTTATATAACACACTCTCCTTCTCTTCTTCAGATTTTTTTTCTCTCTCACGTTGCATACTTCACTCCAACTCTCTCTTTTCTTTTCATCTCTCACCCAACTCCATCATACCTTGAAATTCTACCAAGTTGCAGCTACAAACTTAAACCAAGATTATTCATAATATGAGGTAGGGGTTCTAAATTCTTACTTGACTTTTAGATTCTTGAAGTATTGATGGTGATCTAATTTTGTATTGATGTATTGATTGAATAATTATGATGAATTATAGCTGAACTATGGGTTGTTTATGAGATTAAGATTTGAATTGAAAGAGAGAAACGATGAAGATATGAAAAGTTGAGAGGCTGGAAAACTCAAACCCTCGGCAGTCCGTACGGCGGAGTGTACGGCTTCACCTCCCACTGTTTAAAATTAATAAGACCATTTTTAGATGAAACTAGACATCTAGGGCTTTCTATACATATATCATATAAGACCGTTGGAGTAGTATTGAGGGAGATACAAATTTCTGAAGTTCGACCTAGGAATCAAGACATTCATCCGGGCAGTAGGGGTTGAAAAGGGTGTAACTCACCCTATACAACTCCAAATTGAGCGAAACCAGTTTTGCTAGAAAGCTTACACATAGGGGAACATACTAGTATGAAATCCCGAGTTTGTTATGGTCCCAATTGTTCCCAGTGAACTAACGAACTTACCCTATGTCCACACCAAGCCAAAACAAAGCAGTTTAGGAAGGTGAAAATTCGGGGCTTATAACTCGAGCCCCACTAAGTCAAATGGAATGGGACTTTTTGAAAATGAAAGATGGTTCTATCAGCTTTAATAAGAGACCAATTTCGTATGATTTGGGTCAGTTTTCGATTTTTAGTGGATTTTTACTTTTAGTTGCCTAATTCTAGCTAGCCAATGGGCAGGCCAAGATAAAATCTAGATATCTTGAGTTGTAGATACCGAAATTGGATGGGACCAAAGAGGTTAGAAAATAGACACATAACACTTGAACATACTCAAATTTGAGGTCCAAAGGAGTTAAATAGGAATTATGGCTTGAGCTATACAAACCGGGTTGGTTGGATATGCTAAGGCAAGAATTCTGCCTAAATGAATTTGATGTTGATATGAATTATATATTGAAATATAAATGTGATGTAATGTTCTTTGTGATGAATTGATAAACTGATTGGCTGGCACTATTCATGGGGAAGCGGACACGTTCCGTTATGCTGCCAAAATTTCGGTAGAACCCATGTACAAGCTATGAATTTCATGTTAGTGCATATACATTCTTATGAAAGCCATGAAAGTTATGAAAAGGATTTTATTGCTATGAAAGTTCCATGATACTTGGGCCAGCCCCAGATAAGAAGTTAAGGGGAATAGATCGGTGGGAAGGTCGGGGAAAGTAAACCCGGCATTCCTGTATAGGAACGAGCTCGATCCTGATAAGCAAGCTATTACCCAGGAGTATATGGCCAATAACTCCTAGGGGACCAAGTATGGAAATAAGTTATAAAAGGCAAAAGCCTCCAATAAAAAGATGCATCTTCTCATTATACATGCATACGTACAGTGCAATACTTTTCTATTTATTGTTCTAGATCTCTGCTTATTATTTATAAGATGTTATTGTTCCACTCTGATTACTGTGAGTCCACTAGTATATCCGTTAATTAAAACTGAACTTGTTTCGGTGTATGATTTACAAATGAATATTAGAGTTAAATAGTATCATTTTACTGTACTATGTGAACATTTTCTATGACCGAAACAACTGGGAATGATAACGATGACAGATTTATGGAAGTTAGGATTCTCTACTGAGAAATATTCATTTCTCACCCTTTTGTATGTTCCGCGTCATTCTCAGACCATGGAGCACGCAGCGACTGGAGTTCTGTTTATTGAGTTCCCCGAGCTTCACATCCACCTCGACCCTTTTCTAGATTCTGTATACATATCAGGTAGATGCCAGTTTCGTTTATATTTCTTCTTCCAGAGGGACTTTGCTGTACCCCTTATGCATCCTTTTTTTGATTCTGCTGTCCCCTATATTTCTATACCTCTTCATATGGCCCATCCATTGCCACCACCACCACCAGCAGCACCAGCCGCACCAGTAGTCCCAGTTCCCATGGCTCCCCCTGCTTCGCCGCCACAGCCGATGTCTTCGGCCTCGGCCTCAGAGGAGGATCCGTCCGAGGCTGCTAGTTCTTCGTCGTCATCTGCTCCCAGTGCCGGGCACCCTCCAGCTAACGCCGCCATGGCGAACGGTTTCCTTTCTTCAGACTCCGCTTAGATAGCATGCATGTGGTAGTGGGATTGGATGTACAGAATGACCCTCTTTTGATAGTTTGGGTCATAGTGGGATGGGCAGGTATTAGGAATGTACATGAATGTCCCATGGGGACCGCTAAGTCTTTGTCCATAGGTACTGGCCGTCTCATTTTGTATTAGCGGCCTCATCTTGATACCTTGTACTTTTTACCAAACTTTGAAATCAGAAATCGATATACATACCGATGACGTCATTTACAGTTATTCTGTTCTTATTATAATCTTTATTATGCATTAAATTATTTACAGTTGGCTGATTGATTTGTATTTATTCCACCATTCCGCAGAAAATTTTGTGATGAGATCAGGAAATCTTATTTTTGCAATTAATACTAATACTGAAAAAGATATTTATTCAGTGTTACACGTAATCTCTTATCAGATAGATTATTATGACTTAAGCATAGTACTTTGTCTGGTAAGGTGTTACACATCACCTTCCCTTCATGATGCCATCTAAGAACTTGCAAAAAGAGTGACCTCACCAACACTCTCCTTCTTTTTTTGGCTCTTTTTTACATTTTTGTTGCCTATGTTTTTTTTTCTTTTTTGCTTTCCTTTTGGAATTGAATATACCTCAAAATTTTTTTAAAAAAATTTAGACAAAGTAGTTGCAATAGGTAAGGAAACAAAACTCAAAACCCGAAGAAAGGCAATATGTGACTCAAGAGAAAAAGTAGAAATTCGATTGAGACAATTAGGAATTTATTTATGACTTGTAACTAATACCAAATGATAAAGTAAATAGATAAATAAGCACAAGAAAAGTAAAGCATGACACACAGCAGAAACAAAATAGTAACAAAGAACAATAAAGAAAGCGTTTTTCTACTAGACCTCTAAGAAATTTGTTCTTGCAACTTAGTTCACCGAGAAGGGGTTTTTCCTACTAGACCTCCAATGAACCTATCGTTGGCAACCCAGATCAAAGGAAAGAATTTTCCCTACTAGAACATCGAAGAACCTGTCCTTGACAACCCAAATCAAAGGGAAGAAAATTCTGCATCATACATAACCAAAACGAGGAAAACCTAACAATTTTATTGATAGTAAAAAAACTATGATAAACTATGAATTGTCTATTGATTAAATTGCCTATTTATACATAAATTATCAAATTGATAAAAATGGAAATTATTTAATCTTATCTAAAAGATTTGATTTGAAACTAAAATTAAAAAGAATTAAAGATATGATTATACCATAAAAGATTTACTCCTAACTAATTTAAATCAGATTTTATCTTTGTAAATTAGATCATATTTGATTTAACTCTTAAAAGCTCTTAAAAGATAAACTGATTCAATTCAAATTTAGTTAAATCTAGAGCAAGTCAAAACAAATCAAGATAAATCTAGACATAATCTAAATGTATCTCATCACACATTGGACGAGATAGTAGCACCTCCAACATGATCAGATCGCTTGCTCTCTAGTTACTTCAATTTAACTTGATTTCTTAATATGCAAGTAACTTGAAATAAGCTTGATCCATTGGGCTCGAAGTTAACGCCATTGCATTTGAAATAAGCTATTGGGTTGCTTGATCTCCAAGCTAAAAGCTCTTTTCTAATGTCAAAATGACCAAATTACCCTTATGAGCTCGTATCTTCTCCTCCTCTTCAAAAATATTCATCCTCAAATCTTGCCTCTGTAACCTTTAGAGTCATCTTCACCATTACCTTTTCTTCATGAATCCATCTAAAAACCTGTAAAAAGATGGAGCTTCACTAACACTATGCTTTTTTTTTGCATCTTTTTTTTTTTTGCTTTTTTTTTTGGAACTGAATATGTGTCAAAATTTTTTCAAAGAATGTAGAGAGAGTTGATGCAATAAATAATGAAACAAAACTCAAAACATGAAGAAAGACAATACGTGACTCAAAAGAAAAACTACAAATTTGATTGAAGAATGTAGGCAAATAGGAATTTATTTATGACCTTTAACTAATACCAAATTATAAAATAAATAAACACAGGAGAAGTAAAACACAACACACAGTGGAAACAAAATAGTAACAAAGAATAATAAAGAGAGGGTTTTCACACTAGACCTTTAAGAACCTTGTTCTTAGAAACCTAGGTCATTGAGAAGGAGTTTCTCCTACTAGACCTCTAAGGAACCTAGATCAAAGGAAGGAATTTTCCCTACTAAACCTTCAAAAAACCTATCCTTGACAATCCAAATCAAAGAGAAGAAAATTTTACATCACACATAACCAAAATGAGGAAAACGTCACAATTTTATTGATAGTAAAAAACTATGAATTATCTATAAGCCAAGTTGCCTATTTATACATAAATTCTAAAATTGATAAAAATGGAAATTATTTAATCCTATCTAAATGATTTGATTTGAAATTGAAATTAAAAAAAAAAATTAAAGATATGATTCTATATTAAAAGACTTATTCATAACAAATTAAAATCAGATTTGATCTGTGTAGATTAGATCATATTTGATTTAAATCACAAAAGATAAACTGATTCAATTCCAATTTAGGCACATCTAAACCAAGCAAAAATAAATCAAGACAAATCTATACACAATCTAAACGTATCCCATCACATATTAGAATGGATAGTACAACCTCCAACATGATTTGATCGTTTACTCTCCAAGTTACTTTAATTAAGCTTAATTCATTGATCTTCAAACAATGTGAAATAAGCTTGATTTCTTGGGCTTCAAGTTAACAGGATTGCATTTGAAGTTAGCTATTGGGTTGCTTGATCTCTAAGTTATCACCAAGAAACTCTTTTCTAGTGTTAGAATGACTGAATTATCCTCCCGAGCTCGTATCTTTCTCCTCTTCTTCAAAAAGATTCATCCTTGAATCTTGCCTTTATAACCTTCAGCTCCATCTCCACCATTACCTTCCCTTCGTGATACCATCTAAGAACATGCAAAAAATAAGGACCTCACTAACACTCACCTTTTTTTTCACTTTTCTTTTTTTTTGCATTTGTTTTGCTTTGTTTTTTTTTTTTGTTTTGGTTTTTTGCTTTTTTTTTTGGAACTAAATATACCTCAATTTTTTAAAAAAATGTAGGCAAAGTAGATGCAATAGGTAAGGAAACAAAACTCAAAACATGAAGGAAGACATTATGTGAATTGGAAGAAAAACTAAAAATTCGATTGAAGAATGCGGACAAATAGGAATTTTTCTATTACTTGTAACTGATACCAAATGTTAAAATAAATAAATAAATAAATAAGCACAGGAGAAATAAAAGTTGCCACACAACATAAATGAATAGTAACAAAGAATAGTAATGAAAGAGTTTTCCTACTAAACCTCTAAAAACCTTGTTCTTAGCAATCTAGGTCACTGGGAAAGGGTTTTGCCTACTAGATGTCTAAGGAACCTATCATTAGCAACCTAGGTCAAAGGAAAGAATTTTTTCTACTAGATCTTCAAATAACATATGCTTGACATCCTAGATTAAAGACAAGAAAATTTACAACATACATAACCAAAATGTGGAAAACCTCACAATTTTATTGATAGTTAAAAAACTATGATAAACTATGAATTGTCTATAGGCCAAGCTACTTATTTACAAATAAATCCTAAAATTGATGAAAATGAAAATTATTTAACCCAATCTAAATGATTTGATTTGAAACTGAAATTAAAAAATTAAAGATATGATTCTATCGTAAAAGACTTAATCCTAACTAATTTAAATCAAATTTGAACTTTGTAGATTAGATCAAATTTGATTTAAATCTTAAAAGATAAACTGATTCAACTCAAATTTACACAAATCTAGATTAAGACAAAACAAATCAAATCAAATCTAAACACAAACTAGATCTATCCTATCACATATTAGACTGTATAGTTGTAACATCCACCAAAATTTTCTTATCATTTTTCGCCTAATTGTTCGATTTTTATCGAGTAATTGAGATTAATTAAAATTTGACTAAATAATTATTTAGGATCAATTGATTAGCAATTAATTGAGTTTAGATATGAGGGAATTAAATTAGAAGTATAGAAGATTTCATAAAAATTTTCTTAAAATAGATTTACCGATTTAAAGGAAATTAGTAAGATTACAGTATTTTAAACTGTTGGAACCGAACCAATAGGATTTTACACCTTATAACCCTGCATTAAGTGGCTGAGAACTCAGCCACTTAATCCATGAAAGTGGTGCAAAGAAGGCCACAAAGAATGAAGAAGGTTGGCTAAATTTCAGCCTTATGATTTAGACCAATCAAAATGCAAGAATTCAATTACCTCCTCCATGCTTTTATAACACAATTCTTTCTCTTTCTTCAGCCCAAAGATTTTCGCCCTCTCTTCTCTCTCTTCTTCTCTTCTCCACCCACCCAACTCCATCAAACCTTCAAGTTCAACCAAGTTTCATTGATCCAAACTCCAAAATCAAGCAAAATTACACACAAAGAGGTAGAGGTTTAATTTTTGTCTTGCTATTCTGGTTGTGTATGGCTGGTGGTGGCTTTAGCTTCTCAATCCTTGATGCATTGATTGAATGAATATGATGATATTTGGCTGGTTTGTTGGTTGTTTGTGAGGTTAAAATTGATTAAGAAGCAAGAAAGGATGAAAGTAGGAAGAGGAGAGGAGCTGGAAAACCAAAAAACACTCAGCCGTCCATACAGCGGAGTCTATAACTCCACCTACCATTGTTTAAATTTGATGAAACCATTTTTATATGAAACTAGACATATAGGGCTTTCCATAAATATATCATACAAGGCAATTGGATTAGTATTGAGAGAGATATGAATTTTTGAATTTCGACCTAGGCTTCTAAGTTTGAATCTAGGCAAATTAGGTTGTTTAGGGAAAAATTCACCCTATACAACTTGGAATTGAATGAAACAAATTTTTTTAGAAAGCTCACACATAGAAAAATATTCCATAAAAATTTCAGAGTTAGATATGGTCCCGTTTGTTCCTAGTGATTCAAGAAATTTGCCCTATGTCCAAACTATCCCAAAATAGGGCAATTCAAGAAGGTCAAATTTCAGGGCTTATAACTCGAGCTCTACTAAGGCAAATGAAATGAAACTTTTTGAAAATGAAAGATTGTCCTATTAGCTTTATATGAGACTAATTTTGTATGATTTGAGCTAGTTTTCGATTTTTAGTAGATTTTTAATTTTAAGTGTGTGATTCTAGCCAGCTACAGAGCAGGTCAGGATAAAACTCAAATAACATGAGCCATATTTGTCAAAATTAGATGGGACCAAAGAGGTTAGAAAATAGACACATAACACTTTAACATATCCAAAATTCAGGTCCATATGAGTTAAATAGAAATTTTGGCTTGATTCACAAAAATCGGGTTGAATGATTGTGCTGAGGCAGTAACCCTGTCTTGATGTAACTAATGCTCCTATGAAGCTAATGTTGAATTATGGATGAAATGTTATGATTTCTTTGATAAGTTGGTGTACTGAGTACTGACACTATTCATGCAGAAGCAGACACGTTCCGTTATGCCGCCAAAATTTCGGTAAGACCTATGCATGAGTTATAAGATACATGTGCATTTTCAAGAAAGTCATAAAGGTTATGTTATGATGAATATAAAGATTATGTTATAATGAAAGTTCCATGATACTTGGGCCAATCCCGGATTAAAGTTCAAGGGAATAGATTGGTGGGGAGGTTGGGGAAAGTAAACTCGGCATTCCTGTATAGGAACGAGCTCGATCTTGAAAAGCAAACTATTACCCAGGAGTCTAAATAGCCAAGAACTCCTAGGGGACCAAGTAATGGAAAAGTTTATGAAGAAAGGTTCAAGAATGAGTTTTGTATGATTACATTGAATAGTCATTACAAGTTGTTTACAGCTTGTCTATTATATTTACTTACTGCTGTATGTTCATTTTTTCTGCTCTTTGTTCTGAGTATCACTACTTAATAGTTTGTCTGTTTCTTATGCTGCCTTAAGTAAAACTGAACCTTGCCTCGAACTATACATTTTCTAAATCTTATTAAATATGGATAGTTCAGTATGAACCCATTTTTTATAATTAAATAAAAACCGCAGCAACTGAGAATGAATGTGACGTCAATTAAACACCATACGCGAGTCCTACTGAGAATTTCTTTAAATTCTCACCTCGTTTTGTATTTCTACATCATTCTCAGATGCTGGTGATGGACTCGACAGTCACTATCTTTATTGAGATTCTAGATTTGTAGCTTCACCGTAATCCCATCGTAGACTCACTGCATATAGCCGGTTCTTGCCATTGTCGCCTTTACCTATTTAGTAATAGATATTTTGCTGTTCCTTTATTTCATCCTGCTTTTGACCCTGCTGCCCCATGCTTTTCTATCCCACTGCACATGGCACACCCACCTCCAGCACCTCCCACACCCACAGCACCTGCAGCTCCCACTGATCCCGCACCAGAGTCTCCCCCACAGATGGTTCCAGACATACCGCTCAGCTCCGATAGTGACCCTTCTGAGGCCACTAGCTCGTCATCCTCCTCGGGGCCTAGTGTAGATTACTCTCTGGCCGAGCCTGGTATGGCCAATGGCTACTTGACTGAGTAGGTCAGCCGCAGATGACATTGTACAGCATGGCCTTCTTTTGGCAGTGTGTAGCATTGGGTTATAGACTTAGGTGCATGTATATCAGTTAGGTTTGAAATGTCCTCTGAGGACCCCATAGGATCATTTTACATGACACGGACCTTATGTCTTTTTGATACACTAGCTCTACTTATGTATCCTGTTTTGAATTTGTACATAAATTGAAGCGTCAGCTTCCAGCCTATATATATATATATATGCATGTATACAGTTGATGGTATGTTACTCATTCTCATATTTTCTATTGTGTTTTATTGAACTCTGTCACATTATGCCATATTGAATACGTTCATTATATACAGCGCACCATTTATTCTATAAAAGGAAAAAAAAAGGGGTGTGATATGATAAATGAAATGTAATCAGAGTATCAACACAGTAACACAATCTACTAAATTTCATGCTATGATTTGAGCACAACATTAAATTGGTAGGGTGTTACATTTTTGGTATCAGAGCAGTTCGTCCTAACTAAGGCCTGAGGATTGTACTGACTATGCTTCGCTCATGTTCTATATTTTTAGCTGATAACATGCACTAGATCTTGCCTATACGGTTAAGATATAGGTGTGCATGTGTAAGAAGTGCCTGATCGTGAGAGCTGTTATTTACTAGCACATTAGACTTAGTATTGAGCCTGATCAACTCAATAACTTTTGTTTTGTGTGCTTAGAGCTTAATGGCTTCCGGAAGGCGAGGTAGGCCACGTGCAGCACCTACTCAAGAAGACCAGACTGACTTTATGGCCACGATGTGAGAAATGGCTCATGCTATGCGGGAGCAGGCCGCGACAGCTCACTAGATGATGGATCAATTAGGCAGGCGACCTGAGGCAAACTATGGAGGAAATCCACATGGCCCAGGAGCTGACTTAGACTACGTTAAGTTTGCTAAATTCAGGAAGGCAAATCTATGAGAACCTCTATCATATAAGCCATGCTCGAGTCATGGAGTTATATTAAAAGGTTGTCACTGTGCTAAGAAATCTTTAAAATATGGAAAATATAATACATGGCCCTTTAAATACTTACTTTATTACTGACTAATAATCTTTGATACATAGAGAATAAAATAATTACACTTTTAAAGAAATTGAAACTGACATAGTACACAACGTCTACATCCGACTAGTTGTTAGCTAGCTTCAATAGTTTCTTGGTTTGGCTTACGCCCGATCCTTGCTCAATGAAAGGCCCAGTACTCCATTTCGCACTTGATTTCCAACTTGGGTGTTGGAATGTTTACGGAAAAGAAAAACATACAAGCAGGCAGTGAGAACCTAAGGTTCTCAGTAGGTAAACTCAAACCAATCTTACAACGTCATCATAAACATTCCAGTCGCTTCAGTTTATTATGAAAATATGAGTACATATAAATAAATAATGGTTCAATTTTAGGTTGAAAACACTTTACTCGAAGCGGGATATATTTTAACAGCCACTTGCCATTTCATATGACAGACATATAAATACGAATAGTATAATATACTTCAACAAGAATCATAAAAGCATTATGACTTAATAGGATAATTGAAGATGCACATAAAGATGCTTGTACTTGTATGTATGCAAGTGCACTCGACTTAATTCGTATCTTTCTTTAACTTGCAACTTGACCTTACTTTTCTGTACTTGGTCCCCCGGAGGTGAATGGCCTCTTTCATCCCTGGGTAATAGCTTGCTTTTTAGGTCCGAGCTCGTACCTATACATGAGTGACGGGTTTACTTTCCTCGACCCTCACAACAATCTATTCCCCTTAAATCTGGTCAAGGGCTAGCCCAAGTCTTAGGCAGTGCCGCTCTGGTCCACGCTAGCTGGGTCTATGCCATGCCTCACCTGGTAGCTTGGTACATCTTTCTTGCAAGTCCTTATTATCTCTTCCTTTTCATATCTTGTCATGCATGCGGACACTGGGTGCATTCATGAATATGTCTTATACCTTATTTATCATATCATATTCTAAATATACTTGCATGCATGATATACATGAATATGACATGTAAATGTAAATATATTCAAAGCATAATCACCCATAGCATAAGTTCTCATAAAGTCCTACCGAAAATTTGGCAGCATAACGGATCGAATCCGCTCTTCCATGAATAGTGCTAGACAACTAGTACAATCTTTCAAACTTTCAACTCAATATGGATTAGCAATTATATAGATATTCATAGCATCATTCATCAAGTTCAATTCAAGCATCTATAGGGTTTTCGGTTTACTCCCTCCTATTCTACTTGATTTTGTTGTAATCCACCATTTGCTCAATTAGACTCATCTAAGTCTAAATTTTCGATATGTCATAGCCTTATATGTCTAGTTTCCAACCCTTTTAGTCCCATCTCATTTTGATATGTGTAGCTCAAGATATTTAAATTTTGCCTTAGCCTATTTGGTCACTAGCCAGAATTACACTCCTGGAAGTAAAAATTCATTAAAAATAGGAATCTAAGTGAAACCATACAAAACCTATACCAAATTAAAGATAACAGGACAGGATTTTATTGTAAAAAGTTTCATATCATTTACCTGAGTATATTTTGAGTTATGAGTCCTGAAACTTGACCCTACTGGACTGCTTTACTTTAGCCCGGGTTGGACTTAAGTCAACTTCATTGATGTGCTGGGAACAAATGGCAACGAATCTGGTTCTAAAATTTTTATGAGATGTTCTCTTACATGTTATCTTTCAAAAACCTTGGGTTCACTCAATTTGGAGTTGTGTAGGGTGAGTTATACCCTTCTCAACTCATACTACCCAGATAAGAATCCAAATTTCTAGGTTAAACTTCAAAAATCCATAACTAATTCTATACTAATCCAATGGCCTTATATTTTATATGTATGGAAAGTCCTGGATGTCTAGTTTCATATAAAAATAGATTCATCAAATTTAAACGGCTATAGGCAGAGCCATACACTCCACCGTACGGACCATCGAGGGGAAAACCCTAACAGCTTCTTGAATTCTTCTTGAATTCATGTTTTCCTTAAATCAATCCACCCAATCTTCAATTCAAACTCACATATACAACTTAAACCAGCCTTAATTCATCATCATCACTCAAGATAACATCAGAATCATACAAGAAGGAGGGAAGAAAGTGGAGTTCCAATCAGCTCAATTCAAAGAAAACAAGAAAAGAAGTTGGAATTCCTACCTTGGTGGTGTGAAATCTTGGTGAAACTTGATCTTGGAGTGAAGTTGATGGTTGGATCTTGAGTTTGGGGATGAGAGGAAGTGGAAGAAGATGAAAGAAAGTGGGAAAATGAGGCTGGTTATGGGGAGGCCAAAAATGGTGAGAAGGGAAGGAAGGAAAAGGTAGAGATATTTTGGAGGCACTTTGCTTTGATTGGTGGATGTAACGTTGTCATAAATTTTGGTTTAGCTTCCCCCCTCAATGGCTGATCAAGGCGCCACATGAGGGGGTGGTTTGGCTAAATCCTAGCCATTCATCCTAGGATTTTCATAGTATAATTTCTATTGGTTCGGTTCCGACAATTCAAAGTACTGAAATCTTACCGATTTCCTTTAAATCGGTAAATTGATTTTGGAAAAATCCTATGAAGTTTCCTATGTTTTCAATCTAATTCTCTCATATCTAATTTCTCTAAATGATACTTAATTGGCTCTAAGTAAAAAATTTAATCGAATGCTAATTAATCTTAAGTAATTGATAAAATCGAATAGCTAAGCAAAAACGATAAAAATCTGATGAAGGTAAGGCCATGTTTTTCCACTATCTTGAGCAACACTTGGCGCCACTCATATGTGGTAGGGGTGGCTGAACTTCAGCCACTTAAGTGGGGATTCCAGTAGAAAATTCTACTGATTCGTTCTGGCGGTTTAAAATACCCAATCTTCGTTGATTTTCTTCAAATCAGCAAAACATTACTAAATGACTCTGAGAGAAATTTTATATCTCTATTCTAATTGTTCCTAAGCCTAATCCCCCTAATTAACATCTAATTAACTCCTAATTAACCTTACTTAGTCAATAAGATCGAATAAATTGCTTGTTAATGTGAAATAATCGTTTTTTGTAAATTCGAAGTTTTTCTATTTTCTATTTTCCATAGCTAATGGCATTTTTGTAATTTTGAGCAAGTCTAGGGGCACCCCATGTCATTTCACACCAGACTGCCTCCATGACCTGATTGGCAGAGACTTAAACTTCTACGGTTTCGCCACATAATTCTGCTCCACTTAAAACCCCATTCTACTAATTCTACAGATGTGGGGATATAAAAGTTATTTTATAAAAAGTTCTAGGGTTGATGTGAAAATAATTCTTTAGGGTCAAAAATATAATTTCTAAAAATCCTAGGCATTTCTATAATTTACAGAGGTTTATAGGGGCACTTTTGTCATTTCTTAATTTTTAACATATGGCAGTGCCGTATTTTTCAATGGTAGTGTTACACTACCCTATAATTCCAAATGTGAGGATCGTCATGGCATAGCGCTGCCTGAGAAATTCTCACACCGCCTAAGGGAAATAATTCAAAGTTTTCATTATGTTCTATGTACGAAAGTGGGGATATTACAAAATCCGCCCAGCTTTCGAGGGGCGTATGATCCTGATAAAGCCGACGAATGGATCAAAGCCATGGAGAAGATTTTCTCTGTCCTAGATTGTTCGGATCATCAGAAGGTGACCTTTGCCACCCACATGCTCGAAGCAGATGCAGAGTTTTGGTGGAATGGTGTATGAAGACTATTTGAAGAATCTCATATAGCAGTCACCTGGATGGTGTTTAGAGATGTATTCTACCAAAAGTACTTTCCTGCCTCTATTCGAAATGCCAAGGAACTCAAATTTATGCAGCTTCGTCAAGGAAATCGAACGATATCCGAATATATTGCTAGATTTGAAGAATTGAGCAAATTTTCTACAATTTACCAAAGGAACCCAGATGAAGCTTGGAAGTGTGTCAAATTTGAAGGGGGGTTACGAGAAGATATTCTTACCGCAATAGGGCCAATGGAGATTAGGGATTTCCCCATGTTGGTAAACAAATGCCGACTTGTGGAAGATTGCAACTTGAAATTAGCTATAGCCAAGGCATCTAGTGGTAGTTTCAAGAAGGGGTTGGCCCCACAAGGCCCAAGATTCAAGCCTAACTTACAACAGTAGAGAAGGTTCCCGCCGACAGGCAACAAAGGCAAGCAGCCCCAAAGGCTTTTTTCGAATCTAACTTGCACGAAATACGGTAAGAATCATGGCAATCGGCTGTGTTTGGTAGGCTAGAATGTCTGCTATGGATGTAGCAAGCCAGGCCACAAAATTTATGGGTGTCCAACTAGGAATCCACCACAGTCATCTCGACCCCAATGTCAAGGACGGGTCCTAACAATGAATGTAGAAGAAGCTGCCAAGTTCGAGGGACTAATCCAAGATACCTGTGAAGTGGACGGTGAGGCTCTAACTGTACTCTATGATTCAGGTGCCTCACATTTGTTTATTTCTCATAATTGTGTGGCTGTTCTGCAATTACCAATTTCTAAATTGCCTTATGATCTACTAGTTTCTACTCCTACTAATAAACCAGTTAAAACTAGTCAAATTTGCATCAATGTTCCTCTTCAAATTGGGGGTAGGACCTTTGCAACCAATTTGATTTGTCTCCTTCTATTTGGACTTGACGTAATTCTGGGCATGGATTGGCTTTCTGCCAATCGAGTCGTGCTCAATTGTTCCGCTAAGATGATGGTATTCTCGTCTGTCTCGTCTTCTGAAACCCAACCCTTAATACACTTTTATCTGAACTCTTTATTAGTAAACTGTAGTGGGTCGAAGAATCAAGGATATATCCTCTTGTCAGCTAATGTGATGGAAGTTGAACAAAGACTAGAGGAGATCCCAGTTTTTAAGGAATATCTTGATGTTTTCCAAAAGATATTCCTGAATTCCCTCCTGAGAGGGAAATTGAGTTCACCATCGAGTTAGTTTTAGGTGTGGGACCAATATCTATAGCTCCGTATCGAATGTCACCTTTGAGTTGACAGAACTAAAGAGACAAATCGAAGAGCTTTTGGAGAAAGGATTCATATGGCCAAATGCATCGCCATGGGGAGCTTCGGTCTTGTTGGTCAGAAAGAAAGATGGAAGCATGCGCCTATGCGTGGATTATAGGCAGTTGAATAAAGTGACGATTAAGAATAAATATCCACTGCTAAGGATTGATGATCTCATGGACTAGCTACAAGGTGCAAGGGTATTTTCCAAAATCAATTTTCGTTCCAGATATCATCAAATTCGAGTTCGAGAACAAGACATTCCTAAAACAGCTTTTCGAACTCGTTACAGGCACTACGAGTATACTGCAATGTCATTTGGACTGACAAACGCACCAGTAGTGTTCATGGATTACATGAATCGAATATTCCACCCATATCTGGACAAATTTGTAGTGGTTTTCATCGACGACATACTTGTCTACTCAAAGATAAAGCGAGAGCATGCAGAACACTTGCAGCTGGTTCTGTAAATTTTAAGAGAAAGAAAACTCTATGCTAAGTTATCCAAATGTGAATTTTGGATAAAAGAAGTAAAATTTCTCGGCTATATAGTATCCTATGGAGGAATCTTTGTAGACCCTAGCAGAGTAGAAGCAGTTCTAAATTGGGAAAGGCTGACCACAGTCACTGAAGTTAGGAGTTTTTTGGGCTTAGCTGGATATTACAGGTAATTCGTTGAGGATTTTTCTCGAATAGCTTTGCCCTTGACCAAGCCAACCAGGAAGAATGTTTCATTTGAATGGACGCCGGAGTGCGAATAAAGTTTTCAAGACTTGAAGAGAAGGTTGACTACGACACCAGTGTTAGCCTTGCTAGACCCTCGTGGACCATTTGAGGTCTATTGTGATGCTTCCAAACAAAGATTAGGGTGCGTGTTGATGCAGACCGAAAACGTGGTCACATATGCCTCCAGGAAATTAAAGCCACATGAAAGAAACTATCCTACTCACGACCTCGAATTAGCAGCAGTAGTATTTGTCTTAAAAATATGGAGACATCACCTGTATGGAGTGAGGTTCGAAGTCTTTTATGATCATAAGAGTTTGAAATATCTCTTTGATCAGAAGGAATTAAATGAGGCAGCGGAGGTAGATGGAATTTCTTAAGGACTATGAATTTGAATTGAAAAACCACCCAAGTAAGACAAACATTATGGCAGATGCTTTGAGCAGGAAATCGTTGCCCATAGCCTGGATGATGATTAAAAGGACGGAGCTTATTGAAAGCTTCCGAAATCTTAATTTGGGAATCCTTATAACTCCTAAGACCCTTCAGTTACACTAAATTGAGATAGCCAATAGCTTTAAGGAACAGATTCAGCAAGCACAGCAGCAGGATACTGGTTTTCAGCATATAATTCACCTTGTGCAATCAGGGAAATTAACGGATTTTACTCAAGATAAATAGGGCATATGGTGGTGTTGTGATAGGGTGTGTGTACCCGAGGGAAATGATCTCCGAAGAAGAATCTTGGAAGAAGCACATAAGAGTGAATTTACTGTACATCCTGGCATTACTAAAATGTATCAAGACCTCAAGAAAATGTTTTGGTGGCCGGGCATGAAATTAGATGTAGCAAACTTCGTGAGCAAGTGCTTGACCTATCAGAAGGTGAAAGTGGAACATCAAAAACTCTCTAGGATGTTACAACCTTTGGAAATCCCTGAGTCAAAGTGGGAGAGTATCTTCATGGATTTTGTAGTGGGATTACCAAGAACGCCAATAGGATATGATGCCATATGGGTCATTGTGGATAGATTAACCAAATCTGCTCACTTCCTACCCGTTCGAGCAAATTATCTGTGGGAAAAATTGGCACAATTGTATATCCAAGAAACTATTAGGTTACATAGTACCCCTTCAACCATTATCTCTAATCGAGACCCAAGGTTCACTTCACGGTTTTGGGGAGCCTTACAAAAAGCGTTTGGTGCTAAGTTGTGCCTAAGCACTGCATATCACCCACAAACAGATAGTCAAACGGAAAGGACAATTCAAACTTTAGAAGATATGTTACAAGCCTATATATTGGAGCAATGTGGGAATTGGGATCGATACTTACCGCTAGCCAAATTTGCATACAACAATAGTTATCATGCTAGCATCGGCATGGCTCCTTACGAAGCACTGCATGGACAGAAGTTCCAACCTCCCCTGTGTTGGTATAAAACAGGAGAATCGACTCTATTGGGGCATGATCTAGTTGAGCAGATCACTGAACAGATCAAAAGAATTCGAAGTAAGATGCTTGTTGCTTAGAGCTGTCAGAAGAGTTATGCGGATACTAGGAGAAAGCCTTTGGGATTTCAAGAAAGAGACCATGTATTTCTGAAGGTTACACCTACAACAGGGATAGGTAGAGCAGTTAAGGTCAAGAAGCTAAGTCCTCGCTTTATTGGTCTCTTCCAAATCTTGAAGCAAATCAGATCAATTGCATATCGAGTCGCTTTGCCTCCACATTTATCAAACCTTCATGATGTTTTCCATGTTTCTTAACTAAGAAAATATCAACCTGACCCTACACACTTCCTAGAACCCGAATTAATACAGTTAAAAGAGGACCTGACTTTCCGCGTACAGCCAGCACGAATCGTAGACAGAAGTAGTAGGCAACTTAGAAACAAAACCATGTAGTTAGTAAAGGTAGCATGAGGAAAAGGAGATGTTGAAGACTACACAAGGGAATTAGAATCAGACATGAGGAAAAAGTATCGTGAACTATTCTCAGGTACTAAACTTTGAGGACAAATTTTTTTTTTAGGAGGGTGGTAATGTAACATCCACCAAAATTTTCTTATCATTTTTCGCCTAATTATTCGGTTTTATCGAGTAATTGAGATTAATTAAAATTTGACTAAATAATTATTTAGGATCAATTGATTAGCAATTAATTGAGTTTAGATATGAGGGAATTAGGTTAGAAGTATAGAAGATTTCATAAAAATTTTCTTGAAACTGATTTACCGATTTAAAGGAAATCGATAAGATTACGGTATTTTAAACTGTCGGAACTGAACCAATAGGATTTTAAACCTTACAACCCTGTATTAAGTGGCTAAGAACTCAGCCACTTAATCCATGAAAGTGGCGCAAAGAAGGCCACAAAGAGTGAAGAGGGTTGGCTGAATTTTTCAGCCTTATGATTTAGACCAATCAAAATGCAAGAATTCAACTACCTCCTCCATGCTTTTATAACACAATTCTTTCTCTTTCTTCAGCCCAAAGATCTGCCTCCTCTCTTCTCCCTTACTTCAGCTCTCTTCTTCTCTTCTGCACTCACCCAAATCCATCAAACCTTCAATTTCAACCAAGTTTTATTGATCCAAACTCCAAAATCAAGCAAAATTACACACAAAGAGGTAGAGGTTTAATTTTTGTCTTGCTATTCTAGGAGTGTGTGGCTGGTGATGGCTTTAGTTTCTCAATCATTGATGTGTTGATTGAATGAATATGATGATATTTGGCTGGTTTGTTGGTTGTTTGTGAGGTTAAAATTGATTAGGAAGCAAGAAAGGATGAAAGTAGGAAGAGGAGAGGAGCTGGAAAACCAAAAAATACTCGGCCATCCGTACGGTGGAGTGTACGGCTCGGCCTACCGTCATTTAAATTTGATGAAACCATTTTTATATGAAACTAGACATCTAGCAATTTCCATACATATATCATATAAGGCCATTGGATTAGTATTGACAGAGATATGAATTTTTGAATTTCGACCTAGGCTTCTGAGTTTGAATCTGGGCAAATTAGGTTGTTCAGGGAAAAACTTGCCCTATATTACTTGGAATTGAATGAAACCAATTTTGTTAGAAAGCTTACACAGGTGCCATTTGTTCCCAGTGATTCAAGAAAGTTGCCTTAAGTCCAAACCGTGCCAAAACAAGGCAGTTTAGGAAAATCAATTTTCAGGGCTTATAACTCGAGTCTCACTAAGGCAAATGAAATGAAAATTTTTCAAATGAAAGGTTGTCCTGTTAAATTTAATATGATATCAATTTCGTATGATTTTAACTAGTTTTCAATTTTTAGTGGATTTTTACTTTTACGTGTGTGATTCTAGCCAGCTACAAGGCAGGCTGGGATAAAACTCAAATAACTTGAGCTATATTTATCAAAATTAGATAGGACCAAAGAGGCTAGAAAATAGACACATAAAAATTTAACATATCCAAAATTCAGGTCCAAATGAGTTAAACAGAAATTTTGGCTTGATTCACAAAAATCGGGTTGAATGATATTGTTGAGGCAGTAACGCTGTCTTGATGTAACTAATGCTCCTATGAAGCTAATGTTGAATTACGAATGAAATGTTATGATTTCTTTGATAAGTTAGTGTATTGAGCACTGGCACTATTCATGGGGAAGCAGACACATTCCGTTATGCCGTCGAAATTTCGATAAGACCTATGCATGAGTTATAAGATACATGTGCATTTTCAAGAAAGTCATAAAGGTTATGTTATCATGAATATAAAGATTATGTTATGATAAAAGTTCCATGATACTTGGGCCAGTCTCGGATTAAAGTTAAGGGGAATAGATCGATGGGGAGGTCAAGGAAAGTAAACCCGACATTCCTGTATAGGAACGAACTCGATCCTGAAAAGCAGACTATTACCCAGGAGTCTAAATGGCCAAGAACTCTCAGGGGACCAAGTAATGGAAAAGTTTATGAAGAAAGGTTCAAGAATGAGTTTTGCATGATTATATTGAATGCATGATTACATTGAATAGTCATTACAAGTTGTTTACAGTTTGTTTGTTATATTTACTTACTGCTGTATGTTCATTTATTCTGCTCTTTATTCTGAGTATCACTACTTAATAGTTTGTTCTGTTTCTTATGCTGTCTTAAGTAAAACTAAACCTTGCCTCGGACTAGACGTTTTCTTAATCTTATTAAATATGGATGGTTCAGTTTGAACCCATGTTTTTATAATTAAATAAAAACCGAGGCAACTGAGAATGAATATGACGTCAGTTAAACACCATACGCGAGCCCTACTGAGAATTTCTTTAAATTCTTACCTCATTTTGTATTTCCGCATCATTCTCAGACGTTGGCGATGGACTCGGCGGCCACTCTCTTTATTGAGATTCCAGACTTGCAGCTTCACCATGATCCCATCGTAAACTCACTGTATATAGCTGGTTCTTGCCACTTTCGTCTTTACCTATTTAGTAATAGGAATTTTGCCGTCCCTTTATTTCATCCTGCTTTTGGCCCTGTTGCCCCATACTTTGTGGTCCCACTGTACATGGCACACCCACCTCCAAAGACTTCCGCACCCAGCCTCCTCATCGATCCTGCACTGCAGTCTACCCCACAGATGGCTCTAGACAGACTCAAAAATGTCTCTCTCTCTCTTTCTCTAAACTCACCCAAACTTCACCCCAACACCTCCACATCAACTTATTTCAATAAATCCACTGCAAAACACCGATTAAACACTTCAAACACTTCAATCTACTGAAAAAATCATCATCAATCTGTCTCACTCTCTCTCTCTCTCTCTCTCTCTCTCTCTCTCTCGCACGCGCGCGCGCTCTCTCTCTACCTCCACCATGGATGAGCTTAGAGCTTGGAGGAGGAAGAACTCAAAAATCCACTACCACAGGTAAATCCTAACATCCTTCCTCCTTCCTTTTCCAAGAAATTCGATCCTATGCTTGGATTGAAGTTGTTCATGAACCCTAGGTTAGATAATTTGGGATTTTGGGAGTTTGAGTATGATTAGGATAAATCCTCCATGTCAAAAGCTAATATACAATTATATGATTGTGAGTATGGTGCTAGATGACTCCGATGACCGTTATATGAGCCCAAAGCTCAGTAGGGTCGAATTCCACCTTTAGTCTGGTGCACTGTGAGTAGATAGTTTATCCCTATCTAGTTTCCAATGTATTTAGTATATATTTATATATGTGCAATTGATTTGGTAGCCTATTTATTCGAACTTAATCACACGAGACAATGATCCGATTTTTGAAAAAGTATGGTAAATGTTTAGTATATTGGTTTTCTTTGAAGTTTTGGAATTTGTTTCGTTTACAAGAAAGAAAGTAGATTCTTTAGGATTTTATATGAATCTTGTTTTGAAAGGATTTGATACACTTAATGGTCTATAGCTTGGTATGGATTTGCTCTGCATCTGAATTGCAAATGACTAAATAAGAGGTGAAATGAAAGGTTTTCTGAATAAAGCTTTATTTTCTTTGAGGATACGATTTTATATTTTGTTTATGATATATTGGTATGTTTTATGAGAATCATTAGTATATGTTATGTATAATGAAAAGGAAAGACTTAGAAAGTCTAGACCAGGATCTGCCTGCCAACGGTAGTAGATGTTAGCCTTGGTGCACCTTGGATTATGGATTTCACAGCCATTCAAGGGAATGGTGCATGGCTGATATTCATAGCCATACATATAGTGTGGTGCGTGCCTGATATTCACAGCCACTCTAATAATGGTGCGTGCTTGTTTATGGGATTCACATGAAGGAAGGGCCACCTAAGTGTGATTGCTACCTGATTATCTTGGAATAGATGGACTCTATGTCTTTGGAAAAGGAGATTTGGATACATTTGATTAAGATTTCTAATTTGGCTTTATTATATATATTATTGTATTACCTTAAAATCTATAAGTTTGTACATTGTCTTATGTGGGTTAGGGCCACTCTATCTCTCACTGAGTTTCATAAATCCACCATATTGTTTCTTTCTCTTTTTCAGATACAGGTATTCCGATAAGATCTAATCCTTCAGCCGTCGTGATTAAATTCCGAGTTTTGTGGATAAGCCCTTTTCTATTCAAGGGTATATTGTAAACATTTGAATTTTGAGAAATCCTTAGATTGTGTAGCTCCATAGTACTACAAGCAGGGTCCAGCCTTGTCCTGATTATTGCTATTGTTGTTGGTGTTATTGTATTTATTTATGTATATGAAGATTGTTGGATTTTCTAATGGAGTTTGGGTTTTTCTAAAGAATTAAAGTTATGTATTTTGAATAAGTAATTGTAATTTTGTATTTTACTTTTATACTGCATGTTGTGGGGTGCATTCTGAGAATGCCTGGATCCCCAAATGGATTGTGTGTTTGTGTTTCTTGGTGTAGGGAGAGGCTCTGTATTTGGGAAATAGTCCTGAAGACAAAGGAGACTCTGTCCAAATTTTAAGAAAATTCTATGGTGGAAGGCTTGCGCAGGGACTTGTCCTTATACGCCGGTCACGGCCTAGGTTAGGTCATGATAAGAAAACCCTAGCAAAAATAGAAGGAGAAAAGTTGCCGATTTAAGGAAAAACCCGTAGAATTTCGGTATTTTAAACTGCTAAATCACATTAACAAAAATTACCACAGGAAAACCTTAGATCCAAGGGCTCATAAACCCATCCACCTTAAACCATATGTGGTGCCATCTATGGCCACCAAACCATGAGCATTGTTGGCTCATTTAGGAGCCACTTGATCCCTCCACCAATAAGAATCCAAGCATCTAACCAACATCATCATTAACACTAGATTTTTTCCTCCTTTGTCCCTTTAAGCTACGTCCAAGAAAGGGAAAAGGAGAATGAACCCAACTGCCTCTCCTTCATCTTTTCCTCCTTCAACTCACCTCATCTCTTCTTGTTCTTGAGCTGTAACTATCTTACTTCCTCAAGAATCCCTTTCCTTACTAGCTACTCCACTAGATTAAGGTAGGATTCAAGCTTTTGTATAGTTTTTATGGATTTGTGGCTGATTATAAATCTTACTTCATCCATCTAAATGAAGATATATGATGTGCTTTTGCTGATTTGGAATTGATTTATCAAGTAATTGCAATAAAATATTTTATAAAGCTAAGACATAGAAGAACATACCATAAAATTTCATGGGCAAATTCATTTTCTATAATTCCTAATAATCTCTTAAAGTCACCCCTTGTTCTGTTGGAATAGAGACAGGACAACCCAAACCTATCCACTTTGTGAGCTCATAACTTGAGCTTTCCTTAGTCAAATGAAGTGAAACTTTTCGGATATGATAATTTGATCAATAAGCTTTAAAAGACATAAGTTTGGTAGGCATCCATTTAGATTTCATTTTTTGGTGGATTTTTATTTCTAGGTGTGCAATTTTGGCCTGCTACAGGGCAGGCCGAAATAAAACCCCTATAACTTGAGCTACACCTATCAAAATTAAATGGATCTAAAGAGGTTAGAAAATAAATACATAACACTTCAATATAGCCAAATTTCAAGTTCAAAGGAGTTACATAAAAATTATGGCTTATTTTAAAAAATCGGGTAGAAATGAATAACATAAGCAGAAACTTATACTTAGGTGTAAGTGTTGTGTCTTTGGCAATGTTATTGAATGATATTGAGAAATGAATGTGCTATTATGGTTTCTTTGAATAATTGGTTGTCTGAGTACTGGCACTATTCATGGGGATGTAGACACGATCCGTCATGCTGCCAAAATTTCGGCAAGAATTATGCATAAGTTATGCAATACTCTTTGATACATGTGCATACTTGCATGAAACTTATAAGAGTTATGTTATGAGAAACATTCCATAATACTTGGGCTAGCCCTGGTTTAAAGTTAAGGGGAATAGATCGGTGGGAAGGTCGGGAAAAGTAAACCCGATATTCCTGTATAGGAATGAGCTCGATCCTAAGAAGCAGACTATTACCCAGGAGTCGCATGACTAAGAACTCCCAGGGGATCAAGTAACGGAAAAGGTTATAATACCAAGTTTAATAACTAATGAGAATAAGAGAACTCATGAGTACCTACACGATTGCAATACCTAGTTATGTTAGCTATTTATAAGTTGAATATTATGTTCTTTTTACTGGTACCTGCTTATAGATTCTACTTTTTATACTATATGTTGTCATATAATTGCTTATTTTGTTTTTATTGTCTTAAGTAAAATTGAATCTTATTTCAGATTAGGTATTTCTTAAACTTAATAAATGAAGGCAGTTTACTTTGTTATTCAGCTTTTTAAAATCAAATAAAAATCGAAGCAACCGAGAATGATTGTGATGTCGGTATCTTATAGATATGGGAATCCCACTGAGAATTTTCTGAAATTCTCACTGTATTATATATGTCTGCATTATTCTCAGATCCTACATGTGGCGATGACCATCATCCTCATTCTTGAGCTACCGAGGTTATAGCGGCACTTTTGAGCACTGATCGGTTTATTTTGTTTGAGGCTCTGTTTCTTGTATTCACCACTTTTCGATGTACAAGAACCTATGAAATCGTGGTTGTATATATATTTATGCAGATACATCAGAAATGTTGCGCTACACCTGTACAAAATATGCATGACTCACCTAAGTAAATTAACTCTAATCAAATCGCCGTGGCTCGATATAAACACTCATTCAACCTAGTCAATGCGTTAAGGTTAATCGATATAAGAAATAATCACACGCAACAAACTATCGAATAAAATATTATGACTTAAGCATAATATTATACCTGGTAGGGTGTTATAATTAACCTACTAGACCTCTAAGAAACTTCTTCAAAGAACCTATCGTTTACAACCTGGATCAAAGGGAAGAAAATTCTGCATCATACATAACCAAAATATGGAAAACCTCAATTTTATTAATAGTAAAAAACTGTGATAAACTTTGAATTGTTTATAGGCCAAGTTTCCTATTTATATATAAATCCTAAAATTGATAAAAATGAAAATTATTTAATCTTATCGAAAGAATTGGATTTGAAATTGAAATTAAAAAAAATAATAAAGATGTGATTCTATTAAAAAAAGATTTATTCCTAATTAATTTAAATCAGATATGATCTTTGTAGATTGGAGCATATTTGCTTTATATCTTTGAAGATAACCTGATTCAATTCAAATTTAGGCAAATCTAGAGCAAGTCAAAACAAATCTAGACAAATCTAGACACAATCTAAATATTTCCTATCACATATTGGATTGGATAGTAGCACCTACAACATGATCAGATTGCTTGCTCTCCAAGTTACTTTAATTAAGCTTGATTTCTTGATCTCCAAGTAATTTGAAATAAGCTTGCTTCCTTAGGCTCCAAGTTAATGTCATTGCATTTGAAATAAGTTATTGGGTTGCTTGATCTCCAAGTTATCACCAGCAAAGCTCTTTTCTAGTGTTGGAATGACCACATTACCCTCTTAAGCTCGTATCATTCTTGCCCTTTTCAAAAAGATTCATCCTCAAATATGACCAAATTAGCACTCTCCTTTTTTTTAGGCTCTTTTTTGCTTTTGTTTTTTTGGAACTGAATATATTTGAATTTTTTTAAAAAAAATGTAGATAGAGTGGATGCAATAGGTAAGGAAACAAAACTCAAAACACGAAGAAAGGCATTTTGTGACTTAAAAAAAAAAGAAACTAGAAATTTGATTGAAGAATATGGACAAATAGGAATTTATCTATGACCTGTAACTAATACCAAATGTTAAAAAAAAAAAAATAAGCATAAGAGAAGTAAAACTTGACACACAGTGGAAACAAAATATTAACAAAGAATAGTAAAGAAAGGGTTTTCCTACTAGACCTCTAAGAAACTTGTTCTTAGCAACCTAGGTCATTAGGAAAGGGTTTTTCCTACTAGACCTCTAAGGAACCTGTCATTAGCAAGCTAAATCAGAGGAAAGAATTTTCCCCATTATATCTTTAAATAACCTCTCCTTGACATCCTAGATCAAAGGTAAGAAAATTCTACATTACACGTAACCAAAATGAGGAAAACCTCACACAATGGTCAGCCAATTCCTATGCCATGGGATTAGCATGAACGAGTTTCAAGGCCTCGTACTTGCTAGGCATCTACCCGGACACAACTCTTCCCCTGGCTATTAAGTACCTTTCATTATTATCATCTGTTAGGAGGATGTTACGAACCGCCTCAATGAGATGAACAAGAATGTAAACACGCACATTCACAAGATAGAGTAAGGTCAATAACTGATGATAGCTTGCACTGATGTGCTAGAACAATTGTAGTGAGAGACCAATGCACAGGTTAAGCACGTTCAGCAATCAGAGGAGAAGCGAGCAGACAACTCCAGGCTTGGGTTCAATAGCATGGAGGCCTATTTGGACCACCGCCATAGTCTTCTCATATCAAAGAGGAACAAAGAAACCCTAACAAGTCATATAAACCCTAATATTCAACAAAACTCAAGAATACTATCTCAAATCTCAAGTTTGAGCTAAAAGGAAGCAAGTTTGGGTATTGATGTAGAAGTGGGATAAAGAAATGAGGATGGAGAGATAAAGTTGAGGAAGAAAAATGGGAAAGTGAGAGGGGTCTAATGGTAGGCTGAAAATGGGAGAAGAGAATTGAGAAAAATTATGTGTATTGAGTCATAAAATGAAGATGACTCATAGGCTCAAAATTGGTGGAACTCAAAATGAGTTCAATTAATCTTGAGCTCCTCATTTTTGTGGCCATCCTTTGGCCAACAAAGGGGTGTGGGTGGCTAGTTTCTAGCCACATGTTTTAGGGCTTTAAATTGGTACTCGTGTTATCCTACAGTATAAATTTCTACTAATTTGATTCTTGCATTCACAACACCGCAAATAAACCGATTTTCATCAAATTAGCAAAATATTACTAATAGTCTTCATGAAATTTTTCTACAAGATAACTTAAATTTTTCTAACTTTAACATTCACGTCTCAACACTGATTACTTGTATATCTCTATGCAACAAAATAAATCAATTAGCAAAGCCAGTTAGACACACTATTATTTAGGATGTTAAAATTTAGCTAGTTAGTTATGTCACCAATAGTTAATTAATGTAACCACCAATTAAAACTGATTTAGATGTGTTAGAATACTCATATTATATGTTGATTAAGGTTTGAGAAAAGATTAGAATGTTTTAAGGCTCAATTAGTTTATAATTAGCAATTTAAGCTCTAATAAATAAAATAATTATTAAACAATTAACTTTCTTTAATCTATCATTAAATCCATGTTTAAATATATGTTAGATGATATTATGAATTTTTCAAGAAATTTTCTAAAATTTTTAGCACTTTTAGGGAATTTTACCTTAATTAAGCCCATTTTGAGTTAATTAACCTAATTGATTACCTATAAATTAAAGAAATAAAAATTCTAGTGTTATCCCCATATGCAGCTGTGCAACTTAGCAGATTTGGTGCAGGGGGAATTCTCAAAAATCTAATTAGGGTCAAAAGGTTAGTAGATTTGGTAAAAGTTAATTAATGTAAATGTAATTTGATAATGACATTTAGTTGGTTTTTTATCCAATTCTATTTTAATTTGGTTCAAACAAAACCTGGGGGTTTTAGGGCTTGTTAAGGGGCATGGTTAAGGTTGTTGTTAGGATCAGGGGCTTGGTTATGATTGTCCTTTAAGAGAAAATGGTGGAGGAAGTGGAAGAAGAGGGCTGCGACCTTTGAGGGTGTTTGGGGCTGATGCTAAGGGTATCTAAAGTGTGGTGAGGTCAGTTTGTGTTAGTATTTTTATAGACAAAAGGCTGATTTAGTTAGTTTTAATCATAAGATTAATTTTGGCGTAGTTTAGGTAGTTTAGCTAGTTAATTATGTCACTAATAGTTAATTAACCTAACCACTAATTAAAATTGATTTAGATATGTTATAATACTCATATTAAATGCTGATTAAGGTTTGAGACTACATTAGCATGGTTTAAGGCTTAATAGTGCATAATTAGCAATTTTCCTTAGATCTAGATTAGACAATTTAAGCTTTAATAAATAAAATAATTCGTAAACAATTAAATCTCTTTAATCTATCATGAAATCTGTGTTTAAATATATGTTAGATGATATTATGAATTTTTCTAGAATTTTTCTTCAATTTTTAGTAGTTTTAGTGAATTTTACCATGATTAAGCCCATTTTGAGTTAATTAACCTTATTGATTACCTATAAATTAAAAATAAAAATAAAAATTCTGGTTCTACTCCCATGTACAACTGTGCATCTCAGTAGAATTGGGGGTGTAACATCCCCAATTTTTGTCTAAGTTAATTAGCTTAGTAATCCTGGCTAATTAGAGAGGTTAACGATTAATTGAGGACTAATCGTCTAATCTCGATGAGCAAAAGCTTAATAAATGGAGTCAAGTCAATAATTGAATCATAATGTACTAAATGTTTTAATTAAAAACCTAATTATTTGAACCTCATTGATTTGGAACTTAGAAATATAATTAAGGTAATCCAATACTATTAATTAATTACAAGACAATTATTCTACCTTAATCGATTGAGATAGATTAATTCTTATGTAACATCCACGCCTTTCGACTTCCGAGCCCATAGTATTCCCAACCTCCAAATTCATCTTCAAGGCTGGACAGACAAGGATTTACGATTTCCGACCTTGTGTAAGCGTGTATGAATTTTGACCTCATCAGTATGAATTCCGATTTCTGATTTCAGGAGCTGAAATGAAGTGACTGATGCTTCCAACTTACGAGTTCGTCTTCGACTTCAGCACAATTTACGACTTCTGACCTTAGCGATCAAAGATCAAAATTTTCGATTTCCGACTTCATCTCTAAGGCTCAAATGAACTGGCTATATTCTGAATTCTGACATTATGATTCACAAATGTACGAGATCCGATCTCGAGTTCAATATCAGTAGCTCTCATTTCTATATCTTTTCGAGTTCCAAGATCGAGATTCTATAATTCCCAATTTCCTGGTACACGGATTAATGTTGTGAATTCTGACTTCCGGAATTATGTTTACGATTGATTCGTTTTGCCTAATTTCCCGATTTCCGACTTTAAGTGCTTGGCTTCATACTAGGCTCTGCTTTCAAGTTTCGACTAAGCAGGATGTTCACGAGTTCCGACTTTATAAAGAGTACGAGTTCCGATTTCGTTTCCAGAATATACTGGAAACTAGTCCCACTTTAGGCGACGTGGAGAGTGATTCTACCACACAGAGAGGATGACGTGGAGAGCAAAGTTGGCTAAAACTCAACCTTACGTTTTGAGGCCAATCAAAATCTTCCAAGTTAACTCCCACTCATGCCTATATAACACACTCTCCTCCTCTGATTCAGACCCCCTTCTACATAACTTCTTTTTCACTTCAGCTCTCTCTTTTCTTTTCATCTCTCACCCAACTCCATCATACCATGAACTTTTACCAAGTTGCAGCTACAAACTTAAACCAAAATCATTCACGATAAGAGGTAGGGGTCCTAAATTCTTACTTGACTTTTAGACTTTTGAGGTATTGATGGTGGTCTAAATTTTATTTTGATGTGTTGATTAAATAATTATGATGAATTATAGCTGAACTATGGTTTGTCTATGAGGTTAAAACTTGAATTGAAAGAGAGAAAGGATAAAGATATGAAAAAGTTGAGAGGCTGGAAAACCCAAAACCCTCGGCAGTCCGTACGGCGGAGTGTACGGCTTCGTCTCCCGCCGTTTAAAATTAACGAGACTATTTTTATGTGAAACTAGACATCTAGGGCTTTCCATAGACATATCATATAAGGATTTTGGATCAGAATTGAGGGAGATATGAATTTTTGAATTTCAACCTAGGGTTTTGACTCTGGCTCTGGGCAGATTAGGTTATTTAGGGTAGAACTCGACCTATACTACATGAAAATGAGTGAAACGAACTTTGTTAGAAAGCTTACACATAGTAGAATATCTCATAAAAATTTCAGAATTTAATAAGGTCCCAGTTGCTCCCAGTTCTCCACGTAATTTGCCCTATGTCCACACCGGGCTAGAACAGGGCAGTGTAGGAAGGTCTGAATTCGGAGCTTGTAACTTGAGCCCCACTAAGATAAATTGAGTGGTACTTTTTCTAAATGAAACTTTGTTCTGTTAGCTTTAACACGAGACCAATTTCATATGATTTGAGTCAGTTTTCGATTTTTAGTGGATTTTTACTTTTAGTTGCCTGATTCTGGCTAGCCAATGGGCAGTCCGAGATAAATTCTAGATATCTTGAGTTGTAGATGCCAAAATTGGATGGGACCAAAGAGGTTAGAAAATAGACACATGAAAATTTAACATACTCAAATTTGAGGTCCAAATGAGTTAAAATGAAATTATGGCTTGAATTACAAAAACCGGGTTGGTTGAATATACTGAGGCAGGATTCCTGCCTTAATGAATTTGATATGGATTTGAGTTCTATGTTGGAATATAAATGTGAAGTTGTGTTCCTTGTGATAAATTGATGTATTGATTGGCTGGCACTATTCATGGGGAGGCGGACACATTCCGTTATGCTGCCGAAATTTCGGTAGAACCCATATACAAGTTATGAATTACATGTTAATGCATATGCATTCTTAAGAAAGCCATGAAAGTTATGAAAAGAATTGTGTTATTATGCAAGTTCCATACTACTTGGGCCAGCCCCGGATAAGAAGTTAAGGGGAATAGATCAGTGGGAAGGTCGGGGAGAGTAAACCACGAGCTCGATCCTGATAAGCAGACTATTACCCAGGAGTCTAAAATGGCCAAGAACTCCCAGGGGACCAAGAGATGGAAAATGATAGAAAGTAATGAAAAAGTTTATGAAGGAAAGTTCAAGAACGAGTCTACATGATTACATGAATGCATTACTACATGGAATAGTTACATCAAGATGTTTACAATTGTCTGTTATAATTGCCCACTGCTATTCATTTATTTATTTCGATTATCATTCTATGTATCAGTATTAGTAATCTACTTTGTTTCTTATGCCAATTAAAGTAAAACTGAACCTTGCCTCGGACCAGACATTTTCTTAAACTCATGAAAATGGACTTTTCAGTTTGAACCCATATTTTTATAATTAAATAAAACCCGAGGCAACTGAGAATGTATGTGACGTCAGTACCAGTATAACCGAACCCTACTGAGAATTTTCTTGAAATTCTCACCCCGTTTTGTATCTTCCGCATCATTCTCAGACACTGGCGATGGACTCCACAACTACCCTTTTCATTGAGATTCCTGCATTACAGCTCCACCATGATCCCGAGTTGGACTCTTTGTATATAGCTGGTTTGTGCAACTTCCGTTTATACCTCTTCAGCAACAGGAACTTTGATGTTCCGTTACACCATCCCATCTTCGACCCTGCTACCCCTTATATTGCCGTCCCTCTACACATGGCGCACCCATATTGTAACACCCTACTAATTTTATGTTATGCTTAAGTCATAGCATGGAACTAGTCAGGTCGTGTTACCGTGATGATGCTTTACTTACCATTCTTGTCTTTAAATCATCTCTATTGACGAAACGGCGTAAAGTTACATTAAAAATGAAACGAACCGAAATAAAATATCATCAAGATAAATATAGTGCAATAATGTTACTTTGTACGTGTAAACATATATATATATATATATATATATATATATATATATATATATATATATATATATATATATATATCAGAAGCCACTTTTTCAATTTATGTACAAGGTTCTAAGTAAAACACATACAAGGCTAGTATATCGGGAAGATCATAATACCCTCATTTGCCAAAATACCCTATGGTCCTTAAAGGACATTTCGTAACCTACTGCTAATCCTATAGTCTAACCCATGACCCAAAGCTACATGCTGTCCAAAAGAGGGTCGTCCTATACAACATCTCCTGCCGCTAAGCTACTCCGTTAGGTAGCCGTTAGCCATGCCAGGCTCGGCCGGTGTATAATCTGCACTGGGTCCCGAGGAGGAAGAGGGTGACGAGCCGGTGGCCTCGGAGGGGTCACTCTCAGAACTCAGTGGGACATCGGGGGCTGCGTGCGGTGGTGACTCAGGAGCAGGGTCAGCGGGTGCTGCGGGTGCAGGAGCGAGGATGCGGTGCGCCATATGTAGAGGGATGGCAATATAGGGGTAGCGAGGATCGAAGAGGGATGGTGTAAAGGAACATCGAAGTTCTGTCGCCAAGAGGTATAGGTGAAAGTTGCATGAACCGGCTATGTACAAGGAGTCCAACTCAGTGTCATGGTGGAACTGAAGTGCAGGATCTCAATAAAAAGGGTGGTCAGGAGTCCATCACCAGGGTCCGAGAATGATGCGAAACACACAACGGGGTGAGAATTTCAGAAAATTCTCAAGAGGGTTCTGCTATACTTGTACCGACGTCACATACATTCTCGCTGCCTCGGTTTTATTTAATTATAAAACATGTGTTCAAGCTAAAAATCCATTTCATGAGTTTAAGAAAATGTCCATCCGAGGCAAGGTTCAGCTTTACTTTACATTGACATAAGAAACCACATAGATTACTAATACGGATACATAGAATGGTAATCAAAATAAATAATTGCATAGCGATGAGCAATTATAACATACAATTGTAAACATCTTGATGCAACTATCTCATGTATTCATGCATTCATGTAATCATGTAGACTCATTCTTGAACTTTCCTTCATAAATTCTTTTCATTACTTTTCATCATTTTTCCATCTCTCTTGGTCCCCTGGGAGTTCTTGGCCATTTAGACTCCTGGGTAATAGTCTGCTTATCAGGATCGAGCTCGTTCCTATACGTAAATGCCGGGTCTACTTTCCCCGACCTTTCCACCGATCTATTCCCATTAACTTTCTATCCGGGGCTGGCCCAAGTAGTATGGAACTTGCATAATGGCACAATTCTTTTCATAACTTTCATGGTTTTCTTAAGAATGCATATGCCTTAACATGTAATTCATAACTTGTTCATGGGTTCTACCGAAAATTTGGCAGCGTAACGGAACGTGTCCGCTTCCCCATGAATAGTGCCAGCCAATCAATACATCAATTTATCACAAGAAATACCAATTCACAATTATACTTCAATATAGAACTCAAACCCATATCAAATTCATTAAGACAGAAATCCTGCCTCAGCATATTCAACCAACCCGGTTCTTGTAATTCATGCCATAATTTCATTTTAACTTATTTGAACCTCAAATTTAAGTATGTTACAGGTTTATGTGTCTATTTTCTAACCTCTTTGGTCCCATCAAATTTCGGTATCCATAACTCGAGATATCTAAACTTTATCTCGGCCTGCCCATTGACCAGCCAGAATCAGGCAACTAAAAGTAGAAATTCACTAAAAATCGAAAACTCACTCAAATCAGACAAAATTGGCCTCATTTTAAAGCTAACAGGACAGCCTTTCATATACAAAAAGTTCCATTTCATTTGCCTTAGTAGGGCTCGAGTTACAAGCCCCGAAACTTAGCCTTTCTGAACTGCCCTATGTTGGCCTGGTTTGGACATAGGGTAATTTCTTAAAATCACTGGGAACAACTGAGTTGATAACAAACTCGTAATTTCTTTGGATATTGTTCTCCTATGTGTAAGCTTTCCAACAAAATTAGTTTCACTCGATTTGGAGTTGTATAGGGTGAGTTACA
This sequence comes from Pterocarpus santalinus, assembly GCA_031439595.1. NCBI lineage: Eukaryota > Viridiplantae > Streptophyta > Magnoliopsida > Fabales > Fabaceae > Pterocarpus > Pterocarpus santalinus. Next base: position 32,004,218 of record CM062529.1, read on the forward strand.
CTCTTAAGAACCTAATCTGCCCAGAACCAGAGTCAAAACCCTAGGTCGAGATTCAAAAATTCATATCTCCCTCATTCCTGATCCAAAATCCTTATATGATATGTCTATGGAAAGCCCTAGATGTCTAGTTTCATCTAAAAATACTTTCATCGGATTTGACCGATTGCGGGCGGCGCCATACGCTCCGCCATACGGACTGCCGTGGACTCTCCACCAAGACAGCACCTTCATCCATTTAATTCTCTTAGTTTTCTTCTTCTAATCCTACTTCTAACTCAAAATCTTCTATTAATCCAAGCATAATTATTCATTTCACACATCAATTAAGGTGAAAATGATTCAGCCCATCCAGCCAAGTGCATAGATTTGATGCAAGAAATTAAAAACCCCTACCTTTGATTTAAGTGTTTGGCGCTGAGTTCTTGAAGTTTGGATGAACAAGGATGGAACTTAGCTTGAGTTTTGGATGTATGAGCAAGAGAGAAAGAGAGCTGAAGGAGAAGAGGAAATGCAACGTGAATGAGGTCTGAATTAAAGGGGAAGGATGTGTTATATAGGCATGAGTGGGAGTTAACTTGGAAGGTTGTGATTGGCCCCTAAACATAAGGCCAAGCTTCAGCCAACCTTGCTCTCCACGTTGCCCTCTTTGTGTGGTATAATCACTCTCCACACTCCACGTTGCCTAAAGTGGGAGTTTCCAGCATATTCTGGAAACGAAATCGGAACTCGTAGGCTCTATAAAGTCGGAACTCGTGAACCTCATATATGTATGAAGTCGGAACTCGGGAATTATAAAATTTCTATTCTGGAACTCGAAAAGATATAGAAATGAGAGCTACTAATATTGAACTCAAGATCGGATCTCGTACATTGGTGAATCATAATGTCGGAATTCGGAATACAGTCAGTTCATTTAAGCCTTAGAGACGAAGTCGGAAATCGAACATTTTACTCCTTGATCACTAAGGTCGTAGGTCGTAACTCGTGCGGATGTCGAAGACGAACTCATAAGTTGGAAGCAGCGGTCACTTCATTTCAGCTCCTGAACTCGGAAATCGGAAATCATGCTGACGAGGTCGAAATTTATACACGCTTACCAGATTGGAAATCGTAAGTTCATGCATTAACTCGGAGACCGTAAGCTGCATGCATGAGGTCGGAACTCGGAAAAGTCCCTTGTAAGCCTTGGAACGAAGTCGGAAGTCCAAGCTAATATTGAGACCGGAAGCTGAACTATAAGATGAACTCGGAAATCGTAAGTCCTTGTCTGTCCAGCCTTGAAGTGGAATCTGGAGGTTGTGAGTACTATGAACTCGGAAGTCGGAAGTCGTGGATGTTACACATATCCTGCACCTCCTGCACCCGCAGCACCCGCTAACCCTGCCCCTGAGTCACCATCGCAGGCAGCCCCCGACATCCCGTTGAGTTCAGAGAGTGACCCCTCCAAGGCCACCGGCTCGTCGCCCTCTTCCTCCTCGGGACCCAGCGCAGACTATACACCGACTGAGCCTGGCATGGCTAACGGCTACCTGACGGAGTAGCTTAGCGGCAGGAGATGTTGTACAGTATGACCCTCTTTTGGACAGCATGTAGCTTTGGGTCATGGACTTGACTGTAGGGTTAACAGTAGGTTACGAAATGTCCTTTGAGGACCATAGGGTATTTTGGCGGATGATGGCATTATGGTCTTTTTGATACACCAGCCCCCATATGTATTCTACTTTAAAACTTTGTACATAAACTGAAGCAGTGGCTTCTGATATATACATATGTTTGCATGTATGCAGTAACGCTATTGTACTATACTTATCTGGGTGATATTTTGTTCGATTCGTTTCGCTTTTAGTATATAGCAATACAAGCTTCAAAAAAAAGATGTTTATATGATGATGACGATTTAAAGAAGAATAAAACAGGAAAGGTAAATAGAGTATCAACACGGTAACACGGTCTGACTAGTTTCATGCTATGACTTAAGCATAACATAAAATTAGTAGGGTGTTACATCTTACACCCTAATTGCATAATTCATAAGATCAATTCTTTTAGAGGAGAAATGTCGTAAAAGTGTAATTAACCGAAATCGGTTAAAGAGCAATTTAACTAATCAAATTGAATTAACAACATAGGTAATTCTAATAGCTTTGAAGATTTAAAAATTTCTCCTAATTGATGCACCAAATTTCGGCCAAGGACAAGAGCAAAATCCAACCATCCATTTGCCTTCTCATCATACACCATTAGATCAAGAGTCTAGGTTAGTAGTATTCCTTGAGTCAAGCCAAGAAATGTACCCTCCTCCATCAAGATTGTGACACTTGGAGTGATCATATCCACCCAAGCCAATCCCAAGAGTGGTCATGCTCTTAACCACTTGAGAAAACACAAAATGGTCTTTACCCAAGTGCCAAGACTCAAAGAAAACACAATTCACCCTTTTACCCCAAAGTCCCTAGCTTTGTTGCTTGAAAAAGAAGTTAAACTCACCTACTCTCTCTTGCTTGTTGGAGAAGCAAAGCAATCAGCCCCCTCTCCCCTATTTCTTGCGCTAAGTAACCCCCTCCCTCACTCTCTCATTTGTGATTTCTATTCTTTCCCAAAGACACCAAGTAGCCACTCTTTTTCCTCTCAACCTCTCCTTATTCTTCCTATTTCTCTTCTTGTTCTTGTCACTTTTCCACCACCATCACCCTCATCTTCTATCACTACCCTCACTAACTTACTAAGGATCACATTCTTTGGTCTTTGGTAGAGCAAAACAAACATTCATTTAGCCTCATTTGCTAGCTCAAGAAGAAGGAGGCCATCTCCAACCATTTTTATCCTTCAAGCTTTCAAGAGAATCCTTGTGGTAGTGACTCTAACCTTTCTCTTTTATGTGCTCTTCAAGCCCTTGAATTCCTAAGCTCTCCATAGCTAGGTGGTTCTAGGACTTGTTTCCAAGGCCTCATGGTCATGCTTGTTGGTATGATGAGTTTTTACATGTTGTGTCCTTCTCTTTGGCATAAAATTTTTGGTTGGAATATTTATTGTTGTTGAACTAAATTTTTAGAAGTTAAATCATTGAGTTAATATCAAGATCTTAAAGATTAAAAGTGGTTTGGAAGAGAAAAGTGGTCACTTGAAGAAAAGACTTAATGTTTTTACGAGAAAACTCCTTGAAAACCAAAACCGTGGAAACTAGAAAATTCTGGTAGTCTATGTGGCATGACCAATAACTCTTTCAATATAATCCAAATGGAAAGAAACTAATTTTAGATGAAAATAGACTCATAGAGCTTTTCATACATATAAAATACGTGAAATTTGGCCTTAAAACGGGAGAGATATGAATTTTCAAAATGTGCTATTCTCGGATGTGTTTCTGTTCGGGTAGTATGTAATAAAATCTTAATAACTCAAGTTATACAGAATATTTTGAGTGGGACCAAGTTTGTTAGAAAGCTAAGACATAAAGGAACATCCCCATAGAACAGTTTTGGCAAATTCCTTGTAAGGAGGTCGCAATAATGTTTAAAAGTCACTATTCTTAGAATAAACTTAAAAGCTGAACAGTCAGAATAAAATGTGCATATCTCAAGCTACAAAATGAATTTTTGAGTGGGGTTTCTTTTGTTTAAAAATAGACTCAGAGAAGTATAATCATACCAAAATTCGAAGTAAAAGAGTAAAAGGTGAATTTATGGTGAATTTTTGAAGTTACTACCCCACTATAAAAGTAAAACTGGTTAAGGTTAAGTTTTAAAAGTTAAGGAGAAATAAGCTTTAAGACATTAAGACCCTTACATTAAGTATTGGAAAACCTTCATAATTCAACTTAAAGATTTCAAAAAGGAATAATAGATGAAATTGGCCCTAGGCCTAATAAAAAAGTTTACACAAGAGGCAACCTCAATTAAAAGCTTGCACCAAATTTACTAAGCTAAGTTTATAAGACTTTGTGTGATATATATACCTCTATATATCAATATAATGACAATGATATGACGATGATCATGATGATGATATGATAATGATAATGATGAGATGACATGATGATTATGATAGTGATATGATGAGATGACATGATGATTATGATAGTGATATGATGATGATATGGATGATAATGATATGACAATGATATGAAAACGAATAATGATGATATGAATATGATATATTGATGATATGATGCTTAATGATATACATTAAAGAAATCACATTTGGGGACAGCGATACGTAATGCCCAAATGTGGAAAAGAATCAGAATAATTTTGCATCATAAGCTTTAATAAGAAGATAATGAACTAAGGTATGATCCTTCAAAAGGGATGGTGACTTAATTTAAGCTCCCCTCACCCACGACTCACATGAGGCATGACATGACCAAGCTAGTGTGAGTATAGGGGATAGGACTTACATGAGGCATGGCATGACCCAGCTAGTGTAAGTACCGAAATTTTATGGTGACGACGGCCACGATATGAGCTCATTACCACTTATGTTTAGTGGGTGAAGAGAAAAGGACTTAAGATGAGTCAAGTTAAGGAAAGAAAAGAATTTAAAGAGAAAGTCAAGTTAAGAAAAGAGAGGGACTTTGGTCTGACCTAAGTAAAGAATGAAACTTTCAACATGTTCATGCATGTTATGAATTGTCATATAAGCTTTTATGTATACCCTGATGTTGTTATTATAACGAGAATATGTACTTAAAATTGAATCCACTTCGGATAGCTATGTCTTCGAAAATATAAGAATTGGACCTTATGCATGTTCACTGTTTTCATTATAAAACCGAAGTGGCTAGGACGATGATGATGACACCTCCGTGTCAGGTTCGAGTCCTACTGAGAAATCTTATTTCTCACTCTAGTTACTTTTCCGCATCATCACTAGAATCCGATGGTGCATCCGGTGGAGTGGAGCATAGATCCCCCACACTATGAGTGGACGTATGACATGGGATGCCAGACGAAGCTATTTTGGGATTTATAGCGACCATCACTCTGCATCTTCGCATATTCCTTTTTGAGATGAGCTTTGTCATTGAAGTTTGTATTTAGTACCTAGTATTTGGATCATGGCACGACCATGAGCTTCCTTCGATGTAATGCTCTTATATATATGCATGTATATAAATATTATGAACCCATATGGATGTAATGATTAGCTATGTAATGTAATGTATTTGTGAATTACTATTTATTTACCTTTCTCATGTTTTATCATATTTGGGCATGTACCTTATATGACACACTCTTTCTCTATCTACCTTCTCGCTCAAGGCTTTACTTTCCAAAGCAACGACGTATTTCAAAAAAAAAAAAAATCTTACAGTATTTTCTGTGTAATTTAATTTCAAATGGAGTTTAGTTTTCCACGAGCATAAGTAACAACTAATAAAACGCCGTAATACAACTTAAGCGTAGTATGGGTTTATTAGGGTGTTACAGGGGGCATAAAATTCTCAAAAATCTTGTTAGGGTCAAAAGGTTAATAGATTTGGTAAAAGCTAATTAATGTAAAGATAATTTGATAATGACATTTAGTTGGTTTTTAACCAATTATATTTTATTCTAGTTCAATCTAAACCTAGGAGTTTTAGGGTTAGTTAGGGGCGTAGTTAGGGTTATCCTTAGGGTTAAGGTTGTCCTTCGAGAGAAAATGGTGGAGGAAGTAGAATAAGAGGACTGCGGCCTTTGGAGATGTATAGGGCTAATGCAAAGTATTTCTAAAGTGTGGTGAGGTCAGTTTGTGTTGATATTTTTATAGACAAAAGGTTGACTTAGTTAGTCTTAATCATAAGATTTATTTTGGCTTAATTTAGGTAGTTTAGTTAGTTAATTATACCACCGATAGTTAATTAATATAACCACCAATTTAAACTAATTTAGATGTGTTATAATATTCATATTATTTGTTGATTAAGGTTTTAGACAAGATTATAATACTTTAAGGCTTAATTAGTGCATAATTAGCAATTTTACTTAGATCTAGATTAGACAATTTAAGCTTTAATAAATAAAATTATTTGTAAACAATTAAATTTCTTTAATCTATCATTAAATCCATTTTTAAATATATGTTAGATGATATTCTAAATTTTTTCATAATTTTTCTACAATTTTTAGTATTTTTAGTGAGTTTTTCCTTAATTAAGCCCATTTTGAGTTCATTAATCTAATTGATTGCCTATAAATTAAAAAAAAACTTTGGTGCTATCCCCATGTGGAGTTTTGAAACTTAGTAGATTTAGGGGGACAAAATTCTCAAAAATCTGATTAGGGTCCGAAGGTTACTTGATTTGGTAAAAGTTAATTAATGTATAGGTAATTTGATAATGACATTTAGTTGGTTTTTAACCAATTCTTTTTTAATTTGGTTCAAACTAAATCTGGGGCATTTAGGGCTGGGCTGGTTAAGGGCATGCTTAGGGTTGTCCTTTGAGATATAATGGTGGGGGAAGTGGAAGAAGAGGGCTGCGGCAATTTTACTTGGATCCACTACAATTCGTCCTTGTGACTCCTCCATCCAAAATTCATCCTTCGACAACTTAGCATGAAGTTTCTTTTCCCTTAAGATTCCCAACCCAACCTTCAAATACTTTTTGTGTTCCTCCTTTGCTCTTGAATTGTAACACCCTAATAAGACCATATTACGCTTAAGTTATATTGCATTATTTATTAGTCGCTACAGCTAAATTAGTGGAATATTTTTAGCTTCAAAGCTGTTGGTATATGAAAATAGCATATAAATTTTTCTTTTATAAAAATATTAATTTCTAAAATTGACCCTTCTAGCACATATAATCAATAATATCGTTATGGTGTATAGTATTGGAATTCATAATTAATTTGCGTTATAATAATATAAGATAAAGAGGCAACATAATTTGCATGGATAACTTATAAATTCATATGATTAGATACATAAGTAATAGGCATACATATTTACATATCAGTATCTCAAAAGTGCCCAAGCACGTCAAATTAGCAAGGCCCTAAGCCAAGCTAAACAAAATGTACATATAGTCATCCCAAAGGAAGAAAATTACTATGAGAGTTTCTACAATATGCTAGACAGGCTACTGGGATTAATATGAAGTCTAAAGCTGCTGTGGGCTACTAACACCAGTGAGTCTACGATAGGATCATAGTGCCAGGTCCACTTAGGTACCTCTAGGAAGATTACTGTGGTCATCATCTGCTGCATCTGAGGACGACCCAAGAATACATAAGGATGAGAATTAAAGTATTTCTCAGTAGGGACTCCTAATTAAGCATACAATTGATGTCCTCAGCTCCTCAGCCACTTTGGTTTATTTAATAAAATCAATGAACAGGTATAAATAGAATAAATTTTTATTTTAATAACTTTTGAAAACATAACTCCAAAGTGGGTGCATTTTAGTCAATCACTTAAGTCAAGACTCTAAATCATAATAGCATTGATAACACATTAAATCATTACTTCATTTTTATCATGCAATGAATGCCATGCAAGTCTTATGATGGATGCTTATGTTCTTTGTTCCTTTGCGATTAAGGCTTTTCTCTTAGCATGTGCTCTTCTTCTTATTACGTGCCCTTGGATAGACTGTCCTAGGATGTGAGCTCGCTCTGTGACTATTGTCACATAATACTATCTAAATTAGACTTTGGCTAACAAGGGGATCTCATACCTCTTACACTTGGAAGGATCTATCTCGGTCGCATGTCTCCAAAGTAGAAGGGTACCTTGGTGGGTCACCTTCCCTTACGAAAGGATCACTATTCATTCAGAAGGATGACTTCGTTTGTAACATTTCCTACCTTCTTAAGTGGAGTATAATAGAAACTTTGAATTATTTCTCCTAGGTAATGTGGGAATTTCTTAGGCAGTGGTATATTCTGACAATCCTCACAGTTAGAAATATAAGGTAGCATAAAACTGCCGTTAAAAATATGGCACTGCCATATGCTAAAATTTAGAAAAAATGACAAAAGTGGCCCTATCAACTTTTGTTAATTTCAATCTTGCCTAAAATTTTTAGAAATTGTACTTTAACCCCAAGTGGATATTTTCACAATAATCCTAGAACTTTTCATGAAATGACCTTTATATCCCCACATCTATAGGATTAGCAGAACGAGATTTTAAGCAGAGCAGAATCACGTGGTGAAACCATAGAAGTTTAAATCTCTGCCGATTGGTCCATGGAGGCAGTCTAGTGTGAAATGACATGGGGTGCCCCTAGACTTGCTCAAAATTACGGAAATGCCATTAACTATGAAAAATAAAAAATAGAAAAGCTCCGAATTTGCCAAAAATGATTATTTCACGTTAACAAGCAATTTATTCAATCTTATTGACTAAGTAAGGTTAATTAGGAGTTAATTAGATGTTAATTAGAGGGATGAGGCTTAGGAACAATTAGAATAGAGATATAGAAATTCTCTCACTGTTATTTAGTAAAGTTTTGCCGATTTGAAGAAAATCGGCGAAGATTCGGTATTTTAAACTGCTAGAACCGAATCAGTAGAATTTCATACTAACACCACTAGTTTGAGTGGCTGAAAATTGAGCCACTTCTACCCTAATGAATGGCGCCAATTGACTGCCAAGCGAGTGGAGAGTGTAACGTTCGAAAAATTTTATCATTATTAACCGAGTTTTCGGTTTTCATCGGATAATTATGATTAATTAGGATTCAATTAAGCAGTCACTTAAAGCCAAGTAAGTGTGGTTTAGAATGATTAGGTATAATGGAATTAGATTAAAACAATGGGAAACTTCATATGATTTTTCTTAAATCAGTTTACCGATTTAAAGGAAATCGGTAAGATTTCAGTATTTTAAACTGTTGGAACCGGACCAATAGAAATTATACTATGAAAACCCTAGCATGAATAGCCAAGATTTAGCCAAAACATCCCTGCAAGTGGCGCCTCAATCAGCCATGAAAGAGGGCAGCCAAGTTTAGTTTGAATGTGAGATGAAATCCACTAATCACAATCTAACTTCCTTCAAAAGTCTTGAAATAATTTTTTCTCCTCCCCTTGAATTTTCATCCATATAAGCTGCTGAGCTCTCATCCTTTTCCTTCTATTCACACTCCTCTTCACTTCATCTTCAACCCCTCTTCAAGTCTCATCAAGGGTTTCTTCAATCTAGGACATCAAACCAACAAGATTTCAACTAGACAAGGTAAGAATTCCAACTTCTTTTCTTATTTTCTTTGAATTGGGCTGAATGGAACTCCACTTTCTTCCCACTTTCTTGTATGATTCTGATGTTATCTTGAGTGATAATAATGAATTAAGGCTGGTTTAAGTTGTATATGTGAGTTTGAATTGAAGATTGAATGGATTGATTTAAGGAAAACATGAATTCAAGAAGAATTCAAGAAGCTGTTAGGGTTTTTCCCCTCGATGGTCCGTACGGCGAAGTGTACGGCTCCACTTGCAGCTGTTTACATTTGATGAATCCATTTTTATATGAAACTAGACATTTAGGGCTTTCCATAAATATAAAACATAAGGCCATTGGATTAGTATAGAATTAGTTATGAATTTTTGAAGTTTAACCTAGAAATCTGGATTCTTATCTGGGCAGTATGAGTTGAGAAGGGTATAACTCACCCTACACAACTCCAAATTGAGTGAACCGAAGGTTTTTTGAAAGTTAACATGTAAGGCAACATCCCATAAAAATTTCAGAACCAGATTCGTTGCCATCTGTTCTTAGCACCAATGAAGTTGACTTAAGTTTAAACCAGGTTGAAATAGGGTAGTCCAGTAGAGTCAAGTTTTGGGACTCATAACTCAAAATATACTTATGCAAATAACATGAAACTTAATTAATTTAAAAGCTTGTTCTGCTAGCTTTCATTTCACGTAAATTTTGTATGATTTCACCTAGGTTTCTATTTTTAGTGAATTTTCACTTATAAGAGCACAATTCTAGCTAAGAACAAGATAGCCTGAGGAAAAATACTTGTGTCTTCAGTTATACAAATCAAAATGACATAGGACCAAAAGGGTTGGAAACTAGACACATAAGGCTATGACATATCCAAAAATTAGATTTAAATGAGTTGAATTGAAATAAGGGTGGAGCATACCAAACTCGGGCAGAACAGGGCAGAGAATAAATCGAAAACTCTATTGATGCTAGAATCGAAATTGATGAATGATGCTATGAATATATGTATATATTTGTTGGTCCATATTGAATTGCAAGTCTGTACAATTGTACTGGTTGTTAGCACTATTCACGGGGAAGCGGATTCGCTCCATTATGCTACTGAATTTTCGGCAAAAATTTATGAGTACTTATGCTATGGGTGACTATGTCTTGAATATATTTATATTTATATGTCATGTTCATATATGTCATGCATGCAAGCATAATTAGAATATGATATGAGAAGTAAGGTAAGAGACATATCCATGAATGCTCAAAGCATCCGCATGCATGATAAGATATGGAAAGGAAAGGATAATAAGAACTCGCAAGAGGGACATACCAAGCTACCACATGAGACATGGCATAGACCCAGCTAGCATGGGCTAGAGTGGTACTATCTAAGACTTAGGCCAGCCCTCGACCAGATTTAAGGGGAATAGACCAGTGTGAAGGTCGGGGAAAATAAACTCGTCACTCATGTATAGGTACGAGCTCGGACCTGAAAAGCAAGCTATTACCCAGGGGTGAAAGTGGCCATTCACCTCCCGAGGACCAAGTACAGAAAAGAGCAAGATCAAGTTGCAAGTTAAAGAAAGATACGAATTAAGTCAAGTGCACTTGCATACAGACAAGTACAAGCATCTTTATGTGCATCTTCAATTATCCCATTAAGTCATAATGTTATTACGATTCTTGTTGAAGCATATGGTACTATTCGTAATTCTATGTTTGTCATATAACATGGCAAGTGGTTGTTAAAACATAACCCGCTTCAAGAAAGATGTTTTCCACTTAAAATTGAACCACTGTTTCCATATACGTGCTCATATTTTCATAATAAACCGAAGTGGCTGGAATGTTTATGATGGCACTGTATAAGAATAGTTCATGTTTACCTACTGAGAGCCTTAGGTTCTGACTACCTATTTGTATGTTTTATTTCTCCGTAAACATTCTAGTACCTAAGTTAGAAATCAAGTGCGAGAAAGAGTGCTGGTACATTTTCTGAGCAAGACTCCAGCGCAACCCAGACCAAGCAACTATTGGAGCTAGCTAGTGACTAGTCGAAAGCAAGTTCTGTGTATTATGTTAGTCACAATTTCCTTTAAAATTGTAATTATTTTATCCTCTATGTATCAAATACAATGAAGTTTATGAACTATTAGTTAGTAATAAAGTGTGCAGTTAAAAGGCCATATATTATATTTTCCATATTTTACAGCTTTCTTACCACAGTGACACCCCTTTAATATAACTTCATTACTCGAGCATGATTATTATAATAAAGGGTGTTACATCGTTCAGAAGGATAATCATCAAAAACATGCTTCTAATGAAGTACTTTACCTTCAAAGCTTCCTCTACATGATTCATTGATAAATTCAAACAGTCAAATATGATTTGACAAGATGAAAAGAAACACTAATAACTCTAAAAAGTTGATGAATCGTGTCATTTCTACTTGTTGAAGAAGAAAACTGCACTTTCTCTTTCCAGACATAGACTAGTGAATCAAAGAGGGGTAAGGCTCAAGGTCTGCAAGTTTCAACAGTCATATCTTGTAGTCTATATAAAGTTAGAAATCGAAGAAGAAAAAAGGGGACACTATTTGAATATTTCCTACACTGTAAAAGCTATCATCCTTCAACCTTCTCAACTTTCTAAATCTTCAGCAAGTTACATATTGTAACTTTTGTTGGAAAATCTTCTTTACTAAATTGTAATAGAAAATATTCTCTCATTGAGAATCTAGAGAAGTCACACACACTGTACATTATTGATCATTCTCTGAGGAGAGATTTAGTATGAGTGTCCAAACACAAGCCAACATATCAACTTCTTGTAACCAAACCCGATAGTTTTCAGTGTGAGTTTGGAGAGGCTAGGATAAATACTATTTGTTTAGCTTGGAGAGGCTAGAATAAATACTACTTGTTTGTAAAAGCTTAGAGAGGCTTGGACAAAGAACACTCATTATATAAAAATTCTCAACAAAGTGTGAGGGACTGGACATAAGCAATTGGCTGGTCGAACTAGTATAAACTTTTCTGTCTATTTTATTTTATTTACTATCCTCGCTTATTATATAATTCTGTGTGCATAATATAATCCTGCTTAAACATTTTTGAAAGTAAAATAACTTTTATTTCTAACCAAATCACTTCCGCATTCCAAGTCCAGGACTTGAGAAAGTTGTTTTATTAAAATTTCAAGTATATAAATTTCTATGTAAAGCTGATTCAACCCCCCTTTTCGTGCTACTTTTTCCAATAATTGGCATTAGAGCCTAATTTTGGGGTAGAGCTTCCTAATAGTTGCAAAGGACAAAGATCTAACAAATGGCATAATAGATGAACCATAATGTTGAAGGACACTCTATCACATTTTAATGGTGAAGACTATACATACTGGAAGGATAGAATGAGACTCTCCATTGAGTTCACAAGCTTGGATATGTGGGACGTCATAGAGAATAGTGAATATATACCCATGATTGAGCAACCAGTGCCTTAAGTGGTTGCTAATCCTCATTAACCTCCACCTATAGTGGTTAGAACCATTCCAAGGAATGAATGAACAAATCAGCAGAAGGTCGGAGTTTAAATGAATGCTAAGGAAAAATATCTTCTCATATGGGGGCATTTAGTATATGGAATAAATTTTTATTCCTATGAGTAGGATTCCCAAGAATGCTATTTTCACGAATAACTTTCTCGAGTATGATATTTTAGGAGTGTTTGGTATGCAAATTGAATTCCCAGAAATACTTGATAAATTTCCAAAAATACCCTTGATGGAGATGGTGGCTGAGGGTGACCAGTGATGGCGGCAGCTGACGGCGGAGGGTGGCCAGTCGGTAATAATGGAGGGTGACTAGTGACGGTGACTGATGGAGGTGGCAGTTGAGGGTGGTTGGCAGCGGTGACCGTTGGTGGTAGCAGTGATGGGGGCGGGTGGCTTTGAGTGATGATAGGGGTATTTTAGTTTTTTCATAATGGCAAACATTCCCTTGCCATGAGAATTTTGGATTCCCATAAGGGGAGGTGGTAATGTTTTGTGGGTGAAATTCCTTTCCGGGAATGCAATATTCCCGAGAATGTTATTTCAAACCTCATACCAAACATTGGAATGTTTTAACGTTCTAGGGAAAATAAAAAGATTCCTGCATACTAAACGGCCCCTATATGTGCCTTGAGTAAAAGTTAATATGATAAGATCATATCTTATGATTCTGTAAAGGAAATATGGGATAGACACTAAGTTCTTCATGAAGGAACTATCCAAGTCAAGCAGACCAAGATTAGCATGTTGGTTCATCAATATGAGATGTTCAAAATGTTGGAGCATGAGAATATAGATGAAATGACAACTAGCTTTTGTATATCATAAATCAGTTGAAGGCTTTAGGCAAAAGAATACACAAAATGCCGAAATGGTGAGAAAGATTCTGAGAAGTGTTTTAAAGGCCTGGCATCCCAAAGTAATAGCTATTCAAGAGGCTAAGGACTTGAATGTACTTAGCTTCGATGCTCTCACTAGGTCTTTAAAGACTTCTGAGATTGAACTTAATAAAGCCTTTGAAGAATTTACTAGAAAAGCAAAGTCCATCACATTGAAGTTGTAACATCCGCGAATTCCGACTTCCGATCCCCATTATTGATGACATTTCCGATTTCCGAGTTTCCTTACACTTGGCCTCCGACCTCAACACTAGCTTCGACTTCCGACTTCGTTTCAAGGCTTGCAAGGGACTTCTTCCGATTTCCGACCTAAGGCATGCAGCTTACGCTCTCCGATTTAATGGATGGAGCTGACGATTTCCGACCTTGTAAGCGTGGATAAATTTTGACCTTCTCGGTATGAATTCCGACTTCCAATTTCACGAGATGAAATGAGAGTGACTGATGCTTCCAACTTACGAGTTCGTTGTCGACTTCAGCATTCTTTACGACTTCCGATCTTATCGATCAAAGAGTAAAATGTTCGATTCCCGACTTCGTCACTAAGGCTCAGATGAACTGAAAGTATTCCGAATTCCGACATTATGATTCACAACGGGTACGAGATCCGATCTTGAGTTCAATATTAGAAGCTCTCACTTCTATATCTTTTCGAGTTCCGGGATAGAAAGTTCATGATTTACGAGCTCCGACCTTAAGTGCTTGGCTTCTCACCAGGCTCTATTTTTACGTTTCAATTAGACTGGATGTTTTCTGAGTTCGACTTCATATACAGGAAGTTCACGAGGTGCGACTTTATGTAGAGTATGGGTTCCGATTTTGTTTCCAGATTATGCTAGAAACTCCTACCACTTGAGCGACGTGGAGAGTGATTCTACCACACAAAGAGGGCAACCAATCACAATCTTCCAAGTTAACTCCCACTCATGCCTATATAACACACTATCCTCCTTTGAATCAGACCATTATTCACGTTGCTTTTCCTCTTCTCCATCAGCTCTCTTTTCTCTTGCTCACACATCCAAGACTTAAGCAAAGTTCCAGCCTTGTTTATCCAAATTTCAAGAGCTCAGCACCAAAACACTTAAATCAAAGGTAGGGGTTTTAAATTTCTTGCATCAAATCCATGCACTTGGCTGGCTGGACTGAATTAGTTTCACCTTAATTGATGTGTGAATTGAATAATTATGCTTGGATTAATAGAAGATTTTGAGTTAGAAGTAGAATTAGAAGAAGAAAACTAAGAGGATTAAATGGCTGGAGGTGCTGTCTTGGTGGAGAGTCCACGGCAGACCATATGGCGGAGCGTACGGCGCCGCCTACGATCGGTCAAATTCGATGAACCTATTTTTAAATGAAACTAGACATCTAGGGCTTTCCATAGACATATCATATAAGGGTTTTGGATCAGAATTGAGGAAGATATGAATTTCTGAATCTCGACCTAGGGTTTTAACTCTGGCTCTGGGCAGATTGGGTTATTTAGGGTAGAACTCGACCTATACTACATGAAACTGAGTGAAACCAACTTTGTTGGAAAGCTTACACATAGGAGAACAACATCCAGAGAAATCCCGAGTTTGTTATCCACTCAGTTATTCCCAGTGATTTGAAGAAGTTACCCTATGTCCAAACCAGGCCAACACAGGACAGTTCAGGAAGGCTAAGTTTCGGGGCTTGTAACTCGAGCCCTACTAAGGCAAATGAAATGGGACTTTTGTATATGAAAGTTTGTCCTGTTAGCTTTAATACGAGACCAATTTCGTCTGATTTGAGTGAGTTTTCGATTTTTGGTAAATTTCTACTTTTTGTTGCCTGATTCTGGCCAGCTAATGGGCAGGCCGAGATAAAGTTTAGATATCTTGAGTTATAGATACCGAAATTAGATGGGACCAAAGAGGTTAGAAAATAGACACACAACCCTGTAACATACTCAAATTTGAGGTCCAAATGAGCTAAAATGAAATTGTGGCATGAATTACAAGAACCGGGTTGGTTGTATATGCTGAGGCAGAATTTCTGTCTTAATGAATTTGATATGAATTGGAGTTTCATGTTGGAGTATACATGTGAATTTGTGCTTCTTGTGATATATTGATGTATTGATTGGCTGGCACTATTCATGGGGAAGCGGACACGTTCCGTTATGCTCCCGAAGTTTCGGTAGAACCCATGAACAAGTTATGAATTTCATATGAATGTATATACATTCTTAAGAAAGTCATGAAAGTCGTGAAAAGAAGCATGTCATTATGCAAGTTCCATACTACTTGGGCCAGCCCGGCATAGAAAATTAATGGGAATAGATCGGTGGAAAGGTCGGGGAAAGTAAACCCGGCATTTCTGTATAGGAACGAGCTCGATCCTGATAAGCAGACTATTACCCAGGAGTCTAAAATGGCCAAGAACTCCCAGGGGACCAAGAGAGATGGAAAAATGATAGAAAGTAATGAAAGAGTTTATGAAAGAAAGTTCAAGAATGAGTTTACATGATTACATGAATGCATAAATCCATGGAATAGTTGCATTAGGATGTTTTCAATTGTGCATTACAACCGCTATCGCTATTCATTGATTTATTCCATTTATCCTTCGTGCACTAGTATTAGTACTTAATACGTTTCTTATGCCAATTAAAGTAAAATTGAACCTTACCTCCGACGACACATGTCTTTAAACTCACGAAAATGGACTTTAGTTTGAACACGTATTTTAATAATTAAGTAAAACCCGAGGTAACTGAGAATGTATGTGATGTCAGTCCCAGTGTAATCGAACCCTACTGAGAATTTTCCTGAAATTCTCACCCCGTCTTGTGTATTCCGCATCATTCTCAGATTCAGGCGATGGACTCCACAGCCACCCTTTTTATTGAGATCCCTGCACTTCAGTTCCACCATGACCTGGAGTTAGACTCTCTGTACATAGCCGGTTCGTGTAACTTTCGTTTGTACTTATTTAGCGACAGGAACTTTGATGTTCCTTTGCACCATCCCCTATTCGACCCTGCTACCCCTTATATTGCCATCCCTCTACATATGGCGCACCCGCATCCTGCTCCTCCTGCACCCGCAGCACCCGCTGACCCTGCCCCCGAGTCACCACCACAGGCAGCCCCCGACGTCCCTCTGAGTTCCGAGAGTGACCCCTCTGAGGCCACAGGTGTAACACCCTACTTATTTAATGTTATGCTTAAGTCATAGCAAGAAATAAAGTAGTTTGTGTTACTGTGTTAATCATACAATGAACATGATAAAGTATATTTCGTCACAACCACACAGTAAGCATAAATAACGCACATACTATCAACTGTATATAGGTATATATATATATAGACAAGAACCACTGTTTTAATTTACAGACCATTTTCAACATAGGATACATGAGTGGGGTCAGGTACCAAAAAGAAACATAAGACCCATGTCAGTCGGTCCAATCCTACGTGGTCCTCAGTGGATGTTTTCAACTATGTTACTGCCTGTATGACCCAAAGCCGCCTACTACCAAAACAGGGTCATGCTTTGCATAATACGGCTGTGGTCGACCTACTCAGTCAGTAGCCGTTGGCCACCGGGCCGGCCGGTGAGTAGTCGTGAACTGATCCAGGAGGAGGAAGATGAGCGATGGCCTCAGGGGTCGCTCTCGAGCCGGCGGGATGTGCGGTACTACTGCGGAGGTGACTCGGTGCGAGGATCAGCATGGGCTACAGTGCCGCAGTGCGGCGGTGGAGGATGTGCCGCGTACAACGGGACCTCGAAGTATGGGGTGGTAGGATCAAAGGCAGGATGATGTAAGGGAACAGTAAAATCCCTATCACTAAATAGATACAGGCGAAACTGGCAAGAGCCGGCTATATACAGTGAGCCTCATCACGGATCATGGTGGAGCTGCAAGTCCGAATCTCAACGAAAGGGTAGCTGTCGCGTCCATCGCCCACGCCCGAGAATGAAGCGGAAAGCGAGCGAGGTGAGAATTTGGAGAAATTCTCAGTAGGGTTCGCATATAGTGTATACTGCCCTCGCGTTCATTCTCACTTGCCTCGGGTTTTATGAAATTTTCTTAAAACATGAGATTAAACTTAACTACCTATACTTAGTAAGGTTGAGAAAATGTCTAGTCCGAGGCAAGGTTCAGTTTTACTTAAATAATATAAGAAATGTAATAAACCAAAGAACACTAATACATAGGACAACAGGGCAAGATAGTGTATATACAACCACAAGTAAACACAACGGACAATTTGCAGACAGTATGCAATGTCATGTTATATGCAGCCATGCACTTGATGCACTTATGCAAATCTCATGCTTCATAAGTTTTCCTCTTGCTTTTCATCATTTTCCATCTCTTGGTCCCCTGGGAGTTCTTGGCCATTTTAGACTCCTGGGTAATAGTCTGCTTATCAGGATCGAGCTCGTTCCTATACAGGGATCCCGGGTTTGCTTTCCCCGACCTTCCCACCGGTCTATTCCGCTTACTTTTTATCCGGGGCTGGCCCAAGTAGCATGGAAATCTCATCATAATCATAACATAGCTTTCATAGCTTTCTTGGAAATGCACATGCCTCTACATGTATCTCATAATTCATGCATAAGCTTTACCGCAATTTCGGGGGCATAACGGAACGTGTCCGCTTCCCCATGAATAGTGCCAGTATGTAGTACATCAATTTGTCAAGAGAAACACTTCATTTCATACATAAAGCAACATATTTCATTCATGCTTCAATCCTTGATTCAAGATATCATTGTTGCACTCTAGAACATGCTTACTGCCTCACTGATTGTATTCAACCCGGTTCTTGTAAATTATGCCATAATTTCTATTTAGGTCGTTTGGACCTAAATTTTGGCTATGTTGAAGTGTTATGTGTCTATTTTCTAACCTCTTTGGTCCCACCTGATTTGGATAACCATAACTCAAGATATTCGGGTTTTATCCCGGCCTGCCCTGTGGGTGGCCAGAATTGCACACTTAGAAGTAAAAATCTACTAAAAATCGAAAACTGGCTCAAATCATATGAAATTGGCCTCATATTAAAGCTAACAGGACAAACTTTCAGATACAAAAAGTTCCATTTCATTTTCCTTAGTAGGGCTCGAGTTACAAGCCCCGAAACTTAGCCTTCCTGAGCTGCCCTGTGTTGGTCCGGTTTGGACATAGGGTCACTTCTTCGAATCACTAGTAACGACTGAGTTGGTAACAAAATCGGAATCTTATATTGGGGTGTTCCTCTGTGTGTAAGCTTTCTAACAAAATTGGTTTCACTCGAATTGGAGTTGTATAGGGTGAGTTACACCCTCCTCAACCCGTACTGCCCGGGTGGATGTTCTGATTCCTAGGGTGAACTTCAAAAATTCATATCTCCCTCAATATTACTCCAATGGTCTTATATGATATATGTGTGGAAAGCCCTAGATGTCTAGTTTCACCTAAAAATGGTTTCATTAATTTTGAACGGCGGACGGCGGAGCCGTACACTCCGCCGTACGGACGGCCGAGGGTTTTGAGTTTTCCAGCCTCTCAATTCTTCCTATCTTCATCCTTCTTTGTGTCTAATTCAGTTTCAATCTCATAGACAGCAAATAAACCAGCTATAATTCATCATAATCAATCAATCAACATATCAAAAATTAAAGATTTGAATCACCATCAATCATCCAAGAGTCAGAAAATTAAACAAGAATAAAACCTCTACCTCTATGATCGAGGTTGAGCTCGTTGAAATGGGAGCTGGATGGAGTGGAGAAGAGAAAAGAGAGTTGAATTCAGGAAGAGAAAACAACGTGGGAAGAGTGGGGCTGAAGAGGCAGGAGGAGGATATATATAGACAAAGCTCTGAAGTGGTAGTTAGGATATATGGCTTTGATTGGGTGAAATTCTTGTGGGTAATATTCAGCCATGTCTCCTCCTTGTGTGACAAAAATGCTCTCCACGTCGCTAAGAAGTGAGACTCACGCCAACGATTAGGAATGTGACATCGAACTCGGGTTATTGTTAAAGTCGAATCCATGCACTGCTATTCGGATGAAGTCGGAGATCGTAATTATCCTCACATTCAGTGAGAATTTGGGCATGAAGTCGTAATCCGGAAATCGCAAGGCACAGCTACCTTAAAAGCGAAAGTCAGGGCCAAAACGTGAAACCAAAACACTTAAACCCTAAGTGGGGTCATCCTTGAATCGATTTTTAAGCATAGCAATCAATATAAGGATTCAAAACATAAATGCTGTGTGCCTAACTCGGAATTCATAAAACCTGGTACTCTAACTCAATATCTAACTCGTATATCACGTTCGTCCCTATCTGAACATGAAGTCGGAAATCGGAATAAGTCCCTGTAGGGCTTGGAACGAAATCGGAAGCCGAAGATACTACTGAGGTCGGAAGCGGAATTATAAGACAAACTCGGAACTCGGAATTTTCAACATTGAATGGGATCGGAAGTCGCAAATCGCATGTTACATTACTACCCTCCTTTAAAAAATTTTGTCCTCAAAATTTAGCGCCTGTGAATAACTCAGGATATCCTTTTCTCACCTCTGATTCCAGTTCCCAAGTGTAATCTTCAGCACCTTCTTTTCCCCATGCTACCTTTACTAGTTGCACAGATTTATTTCGGAGTTGTCTGCTGCTTTTGTCTACAATCCGTAATGGTTGAACATGGAAAGTCAGGTTCTCCTTCAGCTTTATTGATTCGGGTTCTAGGGAGTGCGTAGGGTCAGGTTGATACTTCTTGAGTTGGGAGACATGAAAAACATCATGGAGGTTTGATAGATGTGGAGGCAAAGCGACTTGGTACGCCACTGACCCAATTCGCTTTAGGATTTGGAAGGGACCAATAAAACGAGGATTTAGCTTCTTGATTTTGACAGCTCTACCAATCCCTGTGGTAGGAGTAACTTTTAGAAATACATGGTCTCCTTCCTGAAATTCCAGAGGTTTCCTCCTGGTATCCGCGTAACTCTTCTGGCGGCTCTGAGCAGTAAGCATCTTGCCTCGTATTTTCTTGATCTGCTCGGTGGTCTGCTCAACTAAATCAGGCCCCAATAGAGTTGATTCTCCTGTCTCATACCAACATAAGGGCGATTGGCACTTTCGCCCATATAATGCTTCATAAGGAGCCATACCAATGCTAGCATGATAGCTATTGTTGTATGCGAACTCGGCCAATGGTAAATATCGATCCCAATTCCCGCGTTGCTCCAGTATATAAGCTCGTAACATATCCTCCAAGGTTTGAATTGTCCTTTCTGTTTGGCCGTCTGTTTGCGGGTGGTATGCAGTGCTTAGACATAACTTAGCACCGAATGCCTTTTGTAAGGCTCCCCAAAACCTTGAAGTAAACCTTGGATCTCGATCGGAGATAATGGTTGAAGGGGTTCCATGCAGCCTTATAATTTCTTGAATATACAGTTGTGCCAATTTTTCCAACGGATAATTCGCTCGGATGGGTAGAAAGTGGGCAGACTTAGTCAATCTATCCACGATGACCCATATGGCATCGTATCCTGTTGGTGTTCTTGGTAATCCCATCACAAAATCCATGGAAATACTTTCCCATTTCCATTCAGGAACTCCCAAGGGTTGAAGCATCCCGAAGGGTTTCTGATGTTCTGCTTTCACCTTTTGACAGACCAAGCATTTGCTTACGAAGTTCGCTACATCTAACTTCATGCCTGGCCACCAAAACATTTTCTTGAGATCCTGGTACATTTTAGTAATGCCAGGATGTGCAGTGAACTCCCCCTTATGTGCTTCCTCCAAGATTCTTTTTCGGAGATCGTCCCCCTCGGGTATACAGATCCTATCATGATGTCGCCAGATACCTTCTTTATCCTGAGTAAAACCCGTTAATTTTCCTGATTGCACGAGCTTGATCATACGTTGGAGATCAGCATCTTGCTGCTGAGCTTGCCGAATCTGGTCCTTGAAGCTACTGATTATCTGAATCTGGTGTAGCTGAAGAGTCTTGGGAGTTATAAGAATTCCCAAATTAAGATTTCGGAAACTTTCAATAAGTTCCGTCTCTTTAATCATCATCCACGCGATGCACAATGATTTTCTCGCTTAACGATCTGCCACGATGTTCGCCTTACCTGGGTGGTATTTCAATTCAAATTCGTAGTCTTTAAGGAGTTCCATCCATCTCTGCTGCCTCATATTCAATTCTTTCTGATCGAAAAGGTACTTCAAACTCTTATGATCAGAAAAGACTTCGAACTTTACTCCATACAGGTGATGTCTCCATATTTTCAAAGCAAACACCACTGCTGCTAATTCAAGATCATGAGTCGGGTAATTCCTTTCATGTGGCTTCAATTGCCTGGAGGCATAAGCGACCACCCTTCCAGCTTGCATCAACACACATCCTAACCCTTGTTGGGAAGCATCGCAATAGACCTCAAATGGTCCTTGAGGGTCTGGTAAAGCTAGAACTGGTGTCGTGGTCAACCTTCTCTTCAAATCATGAAAACTCTGTTCACACTCCGGCGTCCACTCGAAAGGGACATTCTTTCTGGTTAGCTTGGTCAAGGGCAAGGCTATTCGAGAGAAATCCTTAACGAATCGCCTATAATATCCAGCTAAGCCCAGAAAACTTCTGACTTCAGAGACTGTAGTTGGCCTCTCCCAGTTCAGAACTGCTTCTACTTTGCTGGGGTCAACAGAGATTCCCCCAGATGACACCACGTGGCCGAGAAATCTTACCTCCTTCATCCAAAATTCACATTTGGATAATTTTGCGTAGAGTTCCTTTTCTCTTAAAATTTGCAGAACTAACCGTAAGTGTTCCGCATGCTCTTGCTCTGTCTTCGAGTAAACAAGTATATCATCAATGAAGACTACTACAAATTTGTCCAGATATGGGCGGAATATTCGATTCATGTAATCCATGAATACTGCTGGTGCGTTCGTCAGCCCAAACGACATTACTGTATACTCGTAGTGTCCGTAACGAGTCCGAAAAGCTGTCTTAGGAATATCTTGTTCCCGAACTCGAATTTGGTGATATCCAGAACGCAAGTCGATCTTGGAAAATACTGCTGCACCTTGTAGTTGGTCCATGAGGTCATCAATCCTTGGCAGCGGATACTTGTTCTTGATTGTCACTTTATTCAGTTGTCTATAATCCACGCATAAGCGCATGCTTCCATCTTTCTTTTTGACCAACAAGACCGGAGCTCCCCATGGTGACGCGCTTGGTCGTATGAATCCCTTTTTTAAAAGCTCTTCGATTTGTCTTTTTAATTCCGTCAGCTCCACAGGTGACATTCGGTACGGAGCTATAGATATTGGTCCCGCACCCGGAACCAACTCAATGGTAAATTCAATTTCTCTCTCTGGAGGAAATTCAGGGATGTCTTCTGGAAAAACATCCGGATATTCTCTGACAACGGGAATTTCCTCTAGTTCTTGCTCAGCTTCAGTCACATTAGCCGACAAGAGGATATACCCTTGCTTCTTCGGCCCAAAAGAATTCAAATAGAGGAGTGTTGCTGTCTGGGATGCAAAAGGTGAGACAGAGGGAAGTACCACTGTCTTATCAGAGCAATTGAGTACAACTCGATTGGCAGAAAGCCAATCCATACCCAGAATTATGTCAAGTCCGGATAGAGGAAGACAGATCAGATTGGCGGCAAAAGTCCTTCCCTCGATTCGAAGAGGGACATTGGGGCATATTTGGCTAGTCCTAACAGGCCCATTAGTAGGAGTAGAAACCAATAGATCATAAGGTAATTCAGAAATCGGCAATTGCAAAGCAGCTACACAATTATGAGAAATAAACGAATGGGAGGCACCCGAATCATAGAGTACAGTTAGAGTCTCACCATTCACATCACAATTACCTTGGATCAATCCTTCCGACTTATCGGCTTCTTCCGCATTCATAGTAAAGACTCGTCCTTGGCGTTGTGGTCGGGACGACTGTTGTGGATTCCTGGCTGGGCATTCATAAACCTTGTGGCCTGGCTTGCCACACCCAAAGCAAACATTCTGGCCTGCCAAGCACGGCCGATCGCCATGATTCCAACCGCACTTCTTGCAAGTTGGATTCGGAGGGGGCCTTTGAGGCTGCCTGCCTTTGTCCCCCGTCGGCGGAAATCTCCTATGTTGTTGAAAGTTGGGCTTGAATCTTGGGCCTTGCGGGGCTAACCTCTTCCTGAATCCACCGCTAAATGCCCTGGCTGCCACTAGTTTCGAGTTGCAATCTTCCACCAGTCGGCATTTGTTTACCAACGTGGGAAAATCTCTAATCTCCATTGGCCCGATTGCGGTAAGAATATCTTCTCGCAATCCTCCTTCAAACTTAATACACTTCCAGGTTTCATCTGGATTCCTCTGATAAATGGTGGAGAATTTGCATAGCTCCTCAAATCGGGCAATATATTCGGATACTGTCCGATTTCCTTGGCGCAGCTGCATAAATTCAAGTTCCTTGGCATTTCGAACTGAAGCAGGGAAGTACTTCTGGTAGAATACTTCCTTGAACATCGTCCAGGTGACTATCGTTTGAGATCCCTCGAACAATCTTCGTGCGCCGTTCCACCAAAACTCGGCGTCTGCTTCAAGCATGTAAGTGGCAAAAGTCACCTTCTGGTGATCCGAGCAATCTAGGACAGAGAAAATCTTCTCCATGGTTTTGATCCACTCGTCAGCTTTGTCCGGGTCATACGCCCCTCGGAAACTTGGCGGATTTGCCTTCCTAAATTCAGCAAATTTGAGATACTCCAAGTTAGCCTCTGGGCCATGTGGGTTCCCTTCACAACCGGTTGCAGGTCGCCTGCCTAGTTGTTCCATCATCTGATGGGCTGCCGCGGCTTGTTCCCGCATCGCATGAGCCATTTCCTGCATTGTGGCCATGAAGTCAGTTGGGACCTCTGGAGCAGGTTCTGAACGTGGCCTACCTCGCCTTCCGGAAGCCATTAAGTTCTGAGCACACAAAACAAAAGTTATTGAGTTGATCAGGCTCAATACTATGCCTAATGTGCTAGTAAATAACGGCTCACACGGTCAGACACTTCATACACATGCACCACTATATCTCAACCAGAATGGCAAGATTTAGTGCATGTCATCAGCTAAAAACATAGAATATGCGCGAAGCATAGTCAGTCCAATCCTCAGGCCTTAGCTAGGATGAACTGCTCTGATACCAAAAATGTAACACCCTACTTATTTAATGTTATGCTTAAGTCATAGCAAGAAATAAAGTAGTTTGTGTTACTGTGTTAATCATACAATGAACATGATAAAGTATATTTCGTCACAACCACACAGTAAGCATAAATAACGCACATACTATCAACTGTATATAGGTATATATATATATAGACAAGAACCACTGTTTTAATTTACAGACCATTTTCAACATAGGATACATGAGTGGGGTCAGGTACCAAAAAGAAACATAAGACCCATGTCAGTCGGTCCAATCCTACGTGGTCCTCAGTGGATGTTTTCAACTATGTTACTGCCTGTATGACCCAAAGCCGCCTACTACCAAAACAGGGTCATGCTGTACAATACGGCCTGTGGCTGACCTACTCAGTCAGGTAGCCGTTGGCCACACCGGGCCCGGCTGGTGAGTAGTCAGGAACTGATCCAGAGGAGGAGGAAGATGAGCCAGTGGCCTCCGAGGGGTCGCTCTCGGAGCTGAGCGGGATGTCTGGTACTACCTGCGGAGGTGACTCCGGTGCAGGATCAGCATGGGCTACAGGTGCTGCAGGTGCAGGGGGCGCTGGTGGAGGATGTGCCGCGTACAACGGGACCTCGAAGTATGGGGTGGTAGGATCAAAGGCAGGATGATGTAAG
Source organism: Pterocarpus santalinus (assembly GCA_031439595.1). NCBI lineage: Eukaryota > Viridiplantae > Streptophyta > Magnoliopsida > Fabales > Fabaceae > Pterocarpus > Pterocarpus santalinus. The sequence continues at coordinate 32,029,636 of CM062529.1, forward strand.
GGAACAGTAAAATCCCTATCACTAAATAGATACAGGCGAAACTGGCAAGAGCCGGCTATATACAGTGAGCCTACTGCCGGATCATGGTGGAGCTGCAAGTCTGGAATCTCAACGAAAAGGGTAGCTGTCGCGTCCATCGTCCACGTCTGAGAATGAAGCGGAAAGGCGAAGCGAGGTGAGAATTTGGAGAAATTCTCAGTAGGGTTCGCATATAGTGTATACTGACCTCGCGTTCATTCTCAGTTGCCTCGGGTTTTATGAAATTTTCTTAAAACATGAGATTAAACTTAACTACCTATACTTAGTAAGGTTGAGAAAATGTCTAGTCCGAGGCAAGGTTCAGTTTTACTTAAATAATATAAGAAACAGAATAAACCAGCAACACTAATACATAGGACAACAGGGCAAGATAGTGTATATACAACCACAAGTAAACACAACGGACAATTTGCAGACAGTATGCAATGTCATGTTATATGCAGCCATGCACTTGATGCACTTATGCAAATCTCATGCTTCATAAGTTTTCCTCTTGCTTTTCATCATTTTCCATCTCTTGGTCCCCTGGGAGTTCTTGGCCATTTTAGACTCCTGGGTAATAGTCTGCTTATCAGGATCGAGCTCGTTCCTATACAGGAATGCCGGGTTTGCTTTCCCCGACCTTCCCACCGATCTATTCCCCTTACTTTTTATCCGGGGCTGGCCCAAGTAGCATGGAAATCTCATCATAATCATAACATAGCTTTCATAGCTTTCTTGGAAATGCACATGCCTCTACATGTATCTCATAATTCATGCATAAGCTTTACCGCAATTTCGGCGGCATAACGGAACGTGTCCGCTTCCCCATGAATAGTGCCAGTATGTAGTACATCAATTTGTCAAGAGAAACACTTCATTTCATACATAAAGCAACATATTTCATTCATGCTTCAATCCTTGATTCAAGATATCATTGTTGCACTCTAGAACATGCTTACTGCCTCACTGATTGTATTCAACCCGGTTCTTGTAAATTATGCCATAATTTCTATTTAGGTCGTTTGGACCTAAATTTTGGCTATGTTGAAGTGTTATGTGTCTATTTTCTAACCTCTTTGGTCCCACCTGATTTGGATAACCATAACTCAAGATATTCGGGTTTTATCCCGGCCTGCCCTGTGGGTGGCCAGAATTGCACACTTAGAAGTAAAAATCTACTAAAAATCGAAAACTGGCTCAAATCATATGAAATTGGCCTCATATTAAAGCTAACAGGACAAACTTTCAGATACAAAAAGTTCCATTTCATTTTCCTTAGTAGGGCTCGAGTTACAAGCCCCGAAACTTAGCCTTCCTGAGCTGCCCTGTGTTGGTCCGGTTTGGACATAGGGTCACTTCTTCGAATCACTAGGAACGACTGAGTTGGTAACAAAATCGGAATCTTATATTGGGGTGTTCCTCTGTGTGTAAGCTTTCTAACAAAATTGGTTTCACTCGAATTGGAGTTGTATAGGGTGAGTTACACCCTCCTCAACCCGTACTGCCCGGGTGGATGTTCTGATTCCTAGGGTGAACTTCAAAAATTCATATCTCCCTCAATATTACTCCAATGGTCTTATATGATATATGTGTGGAAAGCCCTAGATGTCTAGTTTCACCTAAAAATGGTTTCATTAATTTTGAACGGCGGACGGCGGAGCCGTACACTCCGCCGTACGGACGGCCGAGGGTTTTGAGTTTTCCAGCCTCTCAATTCTTCCTATCTTCATCCTTCTTTGTGTCTAATTCAGTTTCAATCTCATAGACAGCAAATAAACCAGCTATAATTCATCATAATCAATCAATCAACATATCAAAAATTAAAGATTTGAATCACCATCAATCATCCAAGAGTCAGAAAATTAAACAAGAATAAAACCTCTACCTCTATGATCAAAGGTTGAGCTCGTTGAAATGGGAGCTGGATGGAGTGGAGAAGAGAAAAGAGAGTTGAATTCAGGAAGAGAAAACAACGTGGGAAGAGTGGGGCTGAAGAGGCAGGAGGAGGATATATATAGACAAAGCTCTGAAGTGGTAGTTAGGATATATGGCTTTGATTGGGTGAAATTCTTGTGGGTAATATTCAGCCATGTCTCCTCCTTGTGTGACAAAAATGCTCTCCACGTCGCTTAGAAGTGAGACTCGCGCCAACGATTAGGAATGTGACATCTAACTCGGGTTATTGTTAAAGTCGGAATCCATGCACTGCTATTCGGATGAAGTCGGAGATCGTAATTATCCTCACATTCAGTGAGAATTTGGGCATGAAGTCGTAATCCGGAAATTGCAAGGCACAGCTACCTTAAAAGCGAAAGTCGTACAAAGCGTGAAACCAAAACACTTAAACCCTAAGTCTGGTCATCCTTGAATCGATTTTTAAGCATAGCACCGAATATAAGGATTCAAAACATAAATGCTGTGTGCCCGGAACTCGGAATTCATAAAACCTGGTACTCTAACTCAATATCGGAACTCGTATATCACGTTCGTCCCTATCTGAACATGAAGTCGGAAATCGGAATAAGTCCCTGTAGGGCTTGGAACGAAATCGGAAACCGAAGATACTACTGAGGTCGGAAGCGGAATTATAAGACAAACTCGGAACTCGGAATTTTCAACATTGAATGGGATCGGAAGTCGGAAATCGGATGTTACAACAGGCTCGTCGCCCTCTTCCTCCTCGGGACCTAGCGCGGACTATACTCCGGCCGAGCCTGGCATGGCTAACGGCTACCTGACGGAGTAGTTTAGCGGCAGGGGATGTTGTACAAAGATGACCCTCTTTTGGGACAAAGATGTAGCTTTGGGTCATGGGTTTGACTGTAGAATTAGCAGTAGATTATGAAATGTCCTATGAGGACCATAGGGTAGGCTGATAGATGAGGGCAGTATGGTCTTTTGATACACTAGCCCATGTATGTGTTTTACTTTGAACCTTTGTACATAAACTAAAACAGCATCTTCTGATGTATATATATACATATGTTTACACACATGCAGTGACCTTATTGTACCATACTTATTTGATGATAGTCTATTCGGTTCATTTTGTTGATATTTCGTTTAATTTGTTTGTAATATAACAGCACGCCGTCTCGTCAATAGAGACGAGTTAAGGAGGACTTAAAGACAAGAAAGGTAAGTAAAGTATCAACACGGTAACACAACCCGACTAGTTTCATGCTATGACTTAAGCATAACATAAAATTAGTAGGGTGTTACATTATTGGTATCAGAGCAGTTCGTCCTAGCTAAGGCCTGAGGATTGGACTGACTATGCTTCGCGCATATTCTGTACTTTAGTTGATAATGTGCACCAGATCTTACCTGTATGGTGGAGATATAGTTGTGCATATATATGAAGTGCCTGACCGTGTGGGCTGTTATTTACTAGCACATTAAACTTAGTATTGAGCCTGATCAACTCAATAACTTTTGTTTTGTGTGTTCAGAACTTAATGGCTTCGGAAGGCGAGGAAGACCACGTGCGTAACTCGCCTCCGAAAACCCGATCGACGTGATGGCCACAATGCGGAAATGGCTCAAGCAATGCGGGAACAAGCGCGCCGCTCACCAAATGATGGAGCGACTTGGCGGCGGCTGCAGCGTCGTGAGGGAAACCCCCGAGGTCCAGAGGGAAACCTGGACTGCCTCAGGTTCGCAGAGTTTAGGAAGGCAAATCCGCCAAGTTTCCGAGGGGCATATGACCCGGATAAAGCTGACGAGTGGATCAAAGCCATGGAGAAGATTTTCTCCGTCTTGGATTGCCCGGATCACCAAAAAGTGACTTTTGCCACTTACACGCTGAAGGCGACGCCGAAGTTACGGTGGAGCAGCGTCGAAGGTTGTTCGAGGAATCTCAGGCGGCGATCACCTGGACAATGTTCAAGGATGTATTTTACCGTAAGTACTTCCCGCTTGATTCGAAATGCCAAGGAACTTCGAGTTCATGCAATTGCGTCAAGGAAATCGGACAGTATCCGAATATATTCCCCCATTTCAGGAGATATCTAAATGCTCCACAATCTATCACAGGAACCCAGATCAACCCTGGAAGTGCATCAAATTTGAAGGTGGGTTGCGAGAGGCGTTCTCACCGCCATCGGCCGATGGAGATTAGGGATTTCCTACATTAGTGAACAAATGCCGACTTGTGGAGGATTGCCACTGGTTAGCTGCAGCCAGGGCATTTGGTGGTAATTTCAAGAGAGGGCTAGCCCCGCAGGGCCTAAGATTCAAGCCCAATGTACAACAACAGCGGAGATTTCCCCCAAGAGGCAACAAAGGCAAGCAGCCTCAAAGGCCTTTTTCAAATTCAACTTGCACAAAATGCGGTAAGAATCATGGCGTCCGGCAGTGCTTGGCGAGCCGAATGTGCGCTATGGATGTGGCAAGCCAGGCCACAAAATTTACGAGTATCCAACCAGGACCTCATCACGGCCGCCTCGACCCCAAATGACAAGGACGGGTCTTTACTATGAATGCGGAGGAAGCCGATAAGTCAGAAGGATTGATTCAAGGCAATTGTGATGTGAATGGTGAGACTCTAACTGTACTCTATGATTCGGGTGCCTCACATTCATTTATTTCTCCTGATTGTGTAGCTGCCTTGCAATTGCCAATTTCTGAATTACCTTATGATCTGTTGGTTTCTACTCCTACCAATGGGCCTATTAGGACTAGTCAAGTGTGCATCAATGTTCCTCTTCGAATTGAGGGTAGGACCTTTGCCGCTAATTTGATTTGCCTCCCTCTATCTGGTCTCGACGTAATTGCAGGCATGGACTGGCTATCAGCCAATCATGTTGTACTCAATTGCTCTGATAAGACGGTGGTACTTCCCTCTGTCTTACTTTCTGAATCCCAAACCGCAATACTCTTCTATCGGAACTCTTTCAGGCCAAAGGATCAAGGGTATATCCTCTTGTCAACTAATGCGGTAGAAGCCGGCGAGAACTAGAGAAGATTCCAATTGTCTGCGAATACCCGGATGTTTTCCCAGAGGATATTCCTGAATTCCCTCCAGAGAGAAATTGAGTTTACCATCGAGTTGGTTCCGGGTGCGGGACCAATATCTATAGCTCCATATCGAATGTCACCTATGGAGTTAACGGAATTAAAAAGACAGATCGAAGAGCTTTTAGAAAAGGGATTCATACGACCAAGTGCCGCGCCATGGGGAGCTCCGGTCTTGTTGGTCAAGAAGAAGGATGGAAGCACGCGCTTATGCGTGGATTATAGGCAGTTGAACAAAGTGACGATTAAGAACAAGTATCCGCTGCCGAGGATTGATGATCTCATGGACCAACTACAGGGTGCAATGGTATTCTCCAAGATCGACTTGCGTTCCGGATATCACCAAATTCGAGTTCGGGAACAAGATATCCCTAAGACAGCCTTTCGAACTCGTTACGGACACTACGAATATACCGTAATGTCGTTTGGGCTGACGAATGCACCAGCGATATTCATGGATTACATGAATCGAATATCCCGCCCATATCTAGACAAATTTGTAGTGGTCTTCATCGATGATATACTTGTCTACTCAAAGACGGAACAAGAGCATGTGGAACACTTGCGGCTAGTTCTGCAAATTTTAAGAGGAAGGAAGCTCTATGCCAAGTTATCCAAATGTGAATTTTGGATGAAAGAGGTGAAATTTCTCGCCACGTAGTGTCATCTGGAGGAATCTCTGTCGACCCAAGCAAAGTAGAAGCAGTTCTAAAGAGGGTGAGGCCAACTACAATCTCACGAGTTAGAAGTTTCCTGGGCTTAGCTGGATATTATAGGCGATTCGTTAAGGATTTTTCTCGAATAGCCTTGCCCTTGACCAAGCTAACCAGAAAGAATGTCCCCTTCGAGTGGACACCGGAGTGCGACGAGTTTTCGAGATTTAAAGAGAAGGTTGACCACGGCGCCAATACTAGCCTTACTGGACCCTCAAGGACCATTTGAGGTCTCTTTGCGATGCTTCCCAACAAGGGTTAGGATGTGTGTTGATGCAAGCTGGAAGGGTGGTCGCGTATGCCTCCAGGCAATTAAAGCCACATGAAAGGAATTACCCGACCCATGATCTTGAGTTAGCAGCAGTAGTGTTTGCTTTGAAAATATGGAGACATCACCTGTATGGAGTAAAGTTCGAGGTCTTTTCTGATCATAAGAGTTTGAAGTACCATTTTGATCAGAAAGAATTGAATATGCGGCAACGGAGATGGATGGAACTCCTTAAAGACTACGAGTTTGAATTGAAATACCACCCAGGCAACGCGAACATCGTAGCAGATCGTTGAGCAGTAAAATCATTGACTGTCGCGTGGATGATGATTAAAGAGACGGAACTTATTGAAAGTTTCCGGAATCTTAATTTGGGAATTCTTATAACTCCCAAGGCTCTTCAGCTACACCAAATTCAGATAACCAGTAGTTTCAAGGACCAGATTCGGCAAGCTCAGCAGCAAGATGCTAATTTTCAACATACACTTGATCTCGTGCGATCAGGGAAACTAGCAGGCTTTGCCCAAGATAGAGAGGGCATCTGGCGGTGCCATGACAGAGTATGTGTTCCTGAAAGGGACGATCTCCGAAAGAGAATCTTAGAAGAAGCTCATAGGGGCGAGTTTACCGTACATCCTGGCATAACTAAAATGTATCAAGACCTCAAGGAGATGTTTTGGTGGCCAGGCATGAAGTCAGATGTAGCAAACTTTGTTGGCAAATGCTTGATTTGTCAAAAGGTAAAGCGGAGCATCAGAAGCCTTCTGGGATGCTACAACCCTTGGAAGTCCCTGAGTGGAAGTGGGAAAGCATTTCCATGGATTTTGTGATGGGATTGCCAAGAACACCAACAGGATACGATGCCATATGGGTCATCGTGGATAGATTGACCAAGTCGGCCCACTTTCTACCCATCCGAGCAAATTATCCGTTGGAAAAATTGGCACAGCTGTATATTCAAGAGATTATCAGGGTGCATGGGACCCCTTCAACCATTATCTCCGATCGAGACCCAAGGTTTACTTCAAGGTTTTGGGGAGCCTTACAAAAGGCATTCGGTGCTAAGTTATGCCTAAGCACGCATACCACCCAGACGGACGGCCAAGCAGAGAGGACAATTCAAACCTTGGACGATATGTTACGAGCCTATATACTGGAGCAACGCGGGAATTGGGATCGATATTTACCATTGGCTGAATTCGCATACAACAATAGCTATCACACTAGCATTGGCATGGCTCTCACGAAGCATTATGCGGACGGAAGTGCCGATCTCCCTGTCTTTGGTATGAAGCTGGGCAATCAGCTCTACTAGGCGCCGATTTAGTCGAGCAGACTACCGAGCAGATCAAGAAAATACGGAGCAAGATGCTTGTCGCTCAGAGTCGCCAGAAGAGTTACGCGGATACCAGGAGGAAACCTCTGGAATTTCAAGAAGGAGACCATGTATTTCTGAAGGTTACTCCTACAACAGGGATTGGTAGAGCTATCAAAGTCAGGAAGCTAAATCCTCGTTTTATTGGTCCCTTCCAAATCTTAAAGCGAATCGGGTCAGTGGCGTACCGAGTCGCTTTACCTCCCCATTTATCAAACCTCCATGATGTTTTTCATGTCTCCCAACTCAGAAGGTATCAACCTGACCCTGCGCACTCCCTTGAACCCGAATCGATAAAGTTGAAGGAAGACCTGACCTTCCATGTTCAACCAGTACGGATTGTGGACAGAAGCAGCAGACAACTCCGAAATAAATCTGTACAGCTAGTGAAAGTGGCGTGGGGAAGAGAAGGTGCTGAAGACTATACTTGGGAACTGGAATCGGACATGAGGAAAGAGTATCCTGAACTATTCTCCAGCACTAAATTTTGAGGACAAAATTTTTTAGGGGGGTGGTATTGTAACATCCGCGAATTCCGACTTCCGATCCCCATTATTGATGACATTTCCGATTTCCGAGTTTCCTTACACTTGGCCTCCGACCTCAACACTAGCTTCGACTTCCGACTTCGTTTCAAGGCTTGCAAGGGACTTCTTCCGATTTCCGACCTAAGGCATGCAGCTTACGCTCTCCGATTTAATGGATGGAGCTGACGATTTCCGACCTTGTAAGCGTGGATAAATTTTGACCTTCTCGGTATGAATTCCGACTTCCAATTTCGCGAGATGAAATGAGAGTGACTGATGCTTCCAACTTACGAGTTCGTTGTCGACTTGAGCATTCTTTACGACTTCCGATCTTATCGATCAAAGAGTAAAATGTTCGATTTGCGACTTCGTCTCTAAGGCTCGATGAACTGAAAGTATTCAATTCCGACATTATGATTCACAACGGTGCGAGATCCGATCTTGAGTTCAATATTAGAAGCTCTGACTTCTATATCTTTTCGAGTTCCGGGATAGAAAGTTCATGATTTAGGAGCTCCGACCTTAAGTGCTTGGCTTCTCACCAGGCTCGACTTTAACGTTTCAATTAGACTGGAAGTTTTCTGAGTTCCAACTTCATATACAGGAAGCTCACGAGGTACGACTTTATGTAGAGTATGAGTTCGATTTTGTTTCAGATTATGCTAGAAACTCCTACCACTTGAGCGCCGTGGAGAGTGATTCTACCACACAAAGAGGGCAACCAATCACAATCTTCCAAGTTAACTCCCACTCATGCCTATATAACACACTATCCTCCTTTGAATCAGACCATTATTCACGTTGCTTTTCCTCTTCTCCATCAGCTCTCTTTTCTCTTGCTCACACATCCAAGACTTAAGCAAAGTTCCAGCCTTGTTTATCCAAATTTCAAGAGCTCAGCACCAAAACACTTAAATCAAAGGTAGGGGTTTTAAATTTCTTGCATCAAATCCATGCACTTGGCTGGCTGGACTGAATTAGTTTCACCTTAATTGATGTGTGAATTGAATAATTATGCTTGGATTAATAGAAGATTTTGAGTTAGAAGTAGAATTAGAAGAAGAAAACTAAGAGGATTAAATGGCTGGAGGTGCTGTCTTGGTGGAGAGTCCACGGCAGACCATATGGCGGAGCGTACGGCGCCGCCTACGATCGGTCAAATTCGATGAACCTATTTTTAAATGAAACTAGACATCTAGGGCTTTCCATAGACATATCATATAAGGGTTTTGGATCAGAATTGAGGAAGATATGAATTTCTGAATCTCGACCTAGGGTTTTAACTCTGGCTCTGGGCAGATTGGGTTATTTAGGGTAGAACTCGACCTATACTACATGAAACTGAGTGAAACCAACTTTGTTGGAAAGCTTACACATAGGAGAACAACATCCAGAGAAATCCCGAGTTTGTTATCCACTCAGTTATTCCCAGTGATTTGAAGAAGTTACCCTATGTCCAAACCAGGCCAACACAGGACAGTTCAGGAAGGCTAAGTTTCGGGGCTTGTAACTCGAGCCCTACTAAGGCAAATGAAATGGGACTTTTTGTATATGAAAGTTTGTCCTGTTAGCTTTAATACGAGACCAATTTCGTCTGATTTGAGTGAGTTTTCGATTTTTGGTAAATTTCTACTTTTTGTTGCCTGATTCTGGCCAGCTAATGGGCAGGCCGAGATAAAGTTTAGATATCTTGAGTTATAGATACCGAAATTAGATGGGACCAAAGAGGTTAGAAAATAGACACACAACCCTGTAACATACTCAAATTTGAGGTCCAAATGAGCTAAAATGAAATTGTGGCATGAATTACAAGAACCGGGTTGGTTGTATATGCTGAGGCAGAATTTCTGTCTTAATGAATTTGATATGAATTGGAGTTTCATGTTGGAGTATACATGTGAATTTGTGCTTCTTGTGATATATTGATGTATTGATTGGCTGGCACTATTCATGGGGAAGCGGACACGTTCCGTTATGCTGCGGAAGTTTCGCTAGAACCCATGAACAAGTTATGAATTTCATATGAATGTATATACATTCTTAAGAAAGTCATGAAAGTCGTGAAAAGAAGCATGTCATTATGCAAGTTCCATACTACTTGGGCCAGCCCCGGATAGAAAGTTAATGGGAATAGATCGGTGGAAAGGTCGGGGAAAGTAAACCCGGCATTTCTGTATAGGAACGAGCTCGATCCTGATAAGCGGAACTATTACCCAGGAGTCTAAAATGGCCAAGAACTCCCGAGGGGACCAAGAGAGATGGAAAAATGATAGAAAGTAATGAAAGAGTTTATGAAAGAAAGTTCAAGAATGAGTTTACATGATTACATGAATGCATAAATCCATGGAATAGTTGCATCAGGATGTTTACAATTGTGCATTACAGCGCTTCTTGCTATTCATTGATTTATTCCATTTATCCTTCATTGCACTAGTATTAGTACTTATTTCGTTTCTTATGCCAATTAAAGTAAAATTGAACCTTACCTCGGACCAGACATGTCTTTAAACTCACGAAAATGGACTTTAGTTTGAACACGTATTTTAATAATTAAGTAAAACCCGAGGTAGCGAGAATGTATGTGATGTCGGTCGGTGTAATCGAACCCTACCGAGAATTTTCCGAAATTCTCACCCCGTCTTGTGTATTCCGCATCATTCTCGATTCAAAGGCGATGGACTCCACAGCCACCCTTTTTATTGAGATCCTGCACTTCGGTTCCACCATGACCTGGAGTTAGACTCTCTGTACATAGCCGGTTCGTGTAACTTTCGTTTGTACTTATTTAGCGACAGGAACTTTGATGTTCCTTTGCACCATCCCCTATTCGACCTTGCTACCCCTTATATTGCCATCCCTCTACATATGGCGCACCCGCATCCTGCTCCTCCTGCACCCGCACCCGCTGACCCGCCCCGAGTCACCACCACAGCAGCCCCCGACGTCCCTCTCGAGTTCCGAGTGACCCTCTGAGGCCACAGGCTCGTCGCCCTCTTCCTCCTCGGGACCTAGCGCGGACTATACTCCGGCCGAGCCTGGCATGGCTAACGGCTACCTGACGGAGTAGTTTAGCGGCAGGGGATGTTGTACAGCATGACCCTCTTTTGGACAGTATGTAGCTTTGGGTCATGGGTTTGACTGTAGAATTAGCAGTAGATTATGAAATGTCCTATGAGGACCATAGGGTAGGTGATAGATGAGGCGTATGGTCTTTGATACACTAGCCCATGTATGTGTTTTACTTTGAACCTTTGTACATAAACTAAAACAGCATCTTCTGATGTATATATATACATATGTTTACACGCATGCAGTGACCTTATTGTACCATACTTATTTGATGATAGTCTATTCGGTTCATTTTGTTGATATTTCGTTTAATTTGTTTGTAATATAACAGCACGCCGTCTCGTCAATAGAGACGAGTTAAGGAGGACTTAAAGACAAGAAAGGTAAGTAAAGTATCAACACGGTAACACAACCCGACTAGTTTCATGCTATGACTTAAGCATAACATAAAATTAGTAGGGTGTTACAGAAGTCCTCTTAGAATATGATCAACTCCTCCTAGGCCATGAAAGCTACAGAAGAGTTAGAATAAGATGAAGAAGACTCCTCTGATGATGATGATGAAGATGAAATTACACATTTGCCAAGGAGGATATCAATAGCATGGATTAGAAGAAAGAAGAAAGGCCTTATTACAAAAAAAGACAAAAAGGGCAAAGTAAAGCAAGAGATGTAACATCCACCGGAATTGTCTTATCATTTTTCGCCTAATTATTCGATTTTTATCAAATAATTGAAGTTAATTAAAATTCAACTAAATATTTATTTAGGATCAATTAATTAGCAATTAATTGAGTTTAGATACAAGGAAATTGAATTAGAAGTATAGAAGGTTTCATAGAAATTTTCTTAAAATCGGTTTACTGATTTAAAGGAAATCGGTAAGATTATGGTATTTTAAACTGTCGGAACCAAACCAATAGGATTTTACACCCAATAACCCTACACTAAGTGGCTGAATACTCAGCCACTTACTCCTCCTTGGCGGCGCCACAAAGGCCACAAGAAGAGGAAGACTTGGCTGAAAAATTGGCCACAAAAATTTCAGCCAACCACCACCTAGGAAGCCAACTAACTCATCAAGTCTCATTAACATATTCCTCCCCTTTTTCATTCAGCTGACTTGCGCCCTTTCCCTCCTTGTTTCAGCCTTCTTCTTCTCTTCTCCTCTCAACCAACTCCATCAAACCTTCAAGCTTGATAAGGTTCCATCAATCCAAACTCCAAAATCTAGCCAAAATCACTTAAAAGAAGGTAGAGGTTCATCTTTGTTCTTGTTATTCTGATCTTGGGTGGCTGATTGTGGCTTTATTTTCTCATTTCTTGATGTGATGATTGAATGGGTATGATGATCTTTGGCTGGTTTGTTGGCTGTTTTTGACGTTAAAATTGATTAAGAAGTGAGAAAGGATAAAAGAAGGAAGATGTGAGAGGCTAGAAGACCAAAATCCCTCAGTAGTCTGTACGGCGGAGTGTATGGCTCTGCCTACAGCCATTTGAAATTGATGAAACTACTTTCAAATAAAAGTAGAAAATTGATGAAACTATTTTTAAATAAAAGTAGACATTCAGGGCTTTCCATACATATATCATATAAGGTTATTGGATTAGTATTGAGAGAGATATAAATTTTGGAAATTTGACCTAGGTTTTTGAGTTTGATTCTAGGTAAACTAGGTTGTTCAGGGCAAAACTTGCCCTACACAACCTAGAATTGAATGAAACTAACTTTGTTCAAAAGCTTTTCCATAAAAATTTCAAAGTTAGATATAGTCTTGTTTGTTCCCAGTGCTTTGAAAAAGTTTCCCTATGCCCTAATCGGGCAAAAATAGGGTAGTTCAAGAAGGTCAAATTTTGGGGTTTATAACTCGAGCTATACTAACGAAATGAGATGGAACTTGTTGCAAATGAAATCTTGTCCTGTTACTTTAATATGATACCAATTTTGTATGATTTGAACTGGTTTTCAATTTTTAGTGGATTTTTATTTTTAAGTGTGCAATTCTGGCCAGTTATAGGGCAAGCCGGGATAAAACTTAAATAACTTGAGCTATATTTATCAAAAATTAGATGGGACCAAAGAGGTTAGAAAATATACATATAACACTCTAACATATCCAAAATTGAGGTCCAGATGAGTTAAAATGAAATTGTGACCTGAATTACAAAAATCGGGTTGAATGTAAGTGTCGAGACAGCAACCATGTTTTAGTTGCAGTAATTGTGCCATGAATTTGATGTCTGAAATATGAATAAAGTGTTATGATTTCTCTACAAATATGGTGTTCTGAGTATTAGCACTATTCATGGGGAAGCGGACACATTCCATTATGTTGCCGAAATCTCGGTAAAGCCTATGCATGAGTTATAATATATATTCAGGTTCATGTGCATTTGCAAGAAATTCATGAAGGTTAAGGTATGATGAAAGTTCCATAATACCTGAGCCAGCCCCGAATTAAAGTTAAGGGGAATAGATTGGTGGGGAGGTTGGGGAAAGTAAATCTGACATTCCTGTATGGGAACAAGCTCGATCCTGAAAAGTAGACTATTACCCAGGAGTCTAAATGGCCAAGAACTCCCAGGGGACCAAGTAATGAAAAAGTTTATGAGGATAAGTTCAAGAATGAGTTTTGCATGATCACATTGCATAGTCACTACAAGTTGCATACAGTATGACTGTTTTGTTTATTTACTATTGTTTGTTCATTTATTTTGTTTATTATTCTGTTTATCACTTTTAGTTGTTATTTTGTTTCTTATACTGTCCTAAGTAAAACTTGAACCTTGCCTCGGACCAGACGTTTTCTTAAATTTATTAAATATGGATAATTCAATTTGATCCCATGTTTTTATAATTAAATAACAACCGAGGCAACTGAGAATGAATGTGACGTTAGTTAAATACCCTACACGAACCCTACTGAGAATTTCTTTAAATTCTCATCTCGCTTTGTATTTCCACATCATTCTCAAATGTTGGTGATGGACTCAACAGCCATTCTTTTTATTGAGATCCCAGACCTGCAGCTCCATCATGATCCCATAGTAGACTCACTGTACATAGCTGGCTCCTGCCATTTCCGTCTCTACCATTTTAGTAATAGGAATTTTGCTGTCCTTCTATTTCATCCTGCTTTTGACGCTGCCGTTCCATATTTTGTGGCCCCATTGCACGTGGCACACCCTCCTCTAGCACCTCTAGCCCCCGCAGCACCTACAACTTTTGCTAGCCCCCCACCAGAGTCACCTCCCTAGATGGTTCTAGATATTCCGCGCAGCTCTGAGAGCGATCCTTTGGAGGCTATCAGCTCATCATCCTCCTCTTTGGGACCGAGTGCTGACTACTCTCCAGCCGAGCCTGGTATGGCTAACGGCTACCTGACCGAGTAGGTCCCAGCTGCAGATGATAGTGTACAATGTGGCCCTCTTTTGGCAGCGTGCAGCATTGGGTCATAGACTTAGCCGCATGAATATCAGTTAGTTGAAATGTCCTCTGAGGACCCCGTAAGATCAATTTTGACTGACACGGGCCTTATGTCTTTTTGGTATACCGACCCCACTTATGTATCCTGTTTTGAGTCTGTATATAAACTGAAGCATTGGCTTCCGACCGATATGCGTACGTATACAGTTGGTTATATATTACTTATTCTTATCTTTTCTATTGTGTTTTATTAAACTTTGTTACGTTCTATGATGTTGAGTACGTTCATTATATACAACGCGCCATTTTCGCCTGTTTACAAAAAAAAAAAAAAACAATGTGATATGATAAATAACTCGTAAGCAGAGTATCAACACGGTAACACAATCTACTTAATTTCATGCTATGACTTAAGCATAACATTAAATTGGTAGGGTATTACACTTTTGGTATCAGAGCAGTTCGTCCTAGCTAAGGCCTAAGGATTGGATTGACTATGCTTTGTGCATCTTCTGTATTTTTAGATGATAGCATGCACTAAATCTTGTTTGGAAGTTGAGATATAGATATGCAGGTATATGAGGTGCCTGTCTGTGTGAGCTATTATTTACTAGCACATCAGACTTAGTATTGAGTCTGATCAACTCAATAACTTTTGTTTTGTGTGCTCAGAATTTAATGGCTTCCAGAAGGCAAGGTAGGTCACACGCAGAACCTGCTCAAGAGGACTCGGCTAACTTTATGGACACGATACGAGAAATGGCTCATGCGATGCAGGAACAGGTTGCGATAGCTCACCAGATGATGGATCAATTAGGCAGGCGACCTGAGGCAAATTGTGGAGGAAATCTACATGGCCTAGGATTTGATTGGGATACTTTAAATTTGCTGAGTTCAGAAAGGCAAACCTGCCTAGCTTTCAAGGAGCCTACGACCAAGATAAGGCCGATGAATGGATCAAGGCTATGGAGAAGATTTTCTCTGTCTTGGATTGTTCGGATCATCAGAAGGCGACCTTTGCCACCTATATGCTTAAAGTAGATGCAAAGTTTTGGTGGAATGGCATACAAAGATTACTCGAGGAATCTCAGACAGCAATCACATGGATGGTGTTTAGGAATGTTTTCTACCAAAAGTACTTTCCTGCTTCGGTTCGAAATGCTAAGGAACTAGAGTTTATGCAACGTCGTCAAGGGAACCAGACGATATTCGAATATATTGCTAGGTTTCAAGAGCTATGTAAATTTTCTGCAATTTACCAGAGGAATCCTGATGAAGCTTGGAAGTGTATCAAATTTGAGGGAGGATTACGAGAAGATATTCTTACAGCAATAAGGCCAATGGAGATTAGAGATTTCCCTACATTGGTAAATAAATGCCGACTTGTGGAAGATTGCAACTTGAAACTGGCTGCAGCCAAGGCATCTGGTGGTAGCTTCAAGAAGGGGTTGATACTGTAGGGCCCAAGATTCAAGTCCAACTTTCAACAGCAGAGGAGGTTTCAACCGGTGGGCAATAAAGGCAAGCAGCACCAAAAGTCTTTCTCGAATCCAACTTGCACAAAATGCGGTAAGAACCATGGTGATCGGCCATGTTTGGCAGGTCAGAATGTCTGCTATGGGTGTGGCAAGCTAGGCCACAAAATTTATGAGTGTCCAACCAGGAATCCACCACAATCATCTAGACCCCAACGTCAAGGACGGGTCTTCACAATGAATATAGAGGAAGCTGACAAGTCCGAAGGACTAATTTAAGGTACTTGTTAAGTGGATGGTGAGACTCTAACTATACTCTATGATTCAGGTGCCTCACATTCGTTTATTTCTCATAATTGTATGGTTGTTTTACAATTACCAATTTTTGAATTGCTTTATGATCTGTTGGTTTCTACTCCTACCAATGAACCTATTAAAACTAGTCAAATTTGCATCAATGTTCCTCTTCGAATTGAGGGTAGAACCTTTGCAACCAATTTGATTTGTCTCCCTCTATCTAGACTTGATATAATTCTAGGTATGGATTGGCTTTCTGCCAATCGGGTCGTGCTCAATTGTTCCGATAAGATGGTGGTATTCTCCTTTGTCTCGTCTTCTGAATCCCAAGGCTCAACACTTTTCTATCTGAACTCTTTATTAGTAAACTGTAGTGGGTCAAAGAGTCAAGGATACATCCTCCTATCAGCTAATGTGATGGAAGTTGAACAGAAACTAGAGGAAATCCCAGTTGTTAGGGAATATCCCGATGTTTTTCCAGAAGACATTCCTGAACTCCCCCCTAAGAGAGAAATTGAGTTCGCCATTGAGTTGGTTCTAGGTGCGGGACCAATATCTATAGCTCTGTATCGAATGTCACCTCTGGAGTTGACAGAACTAAAGAAACAGATTGAAGAACTTTTGGAAAAAGGATTCATACGACCAAGTGCATTGCCATGGGGAGCTCCAGTCTTGTTGGTCAAAAGGAAAGATGGGAGCATGCGCCTATGTGTGGATTATCGACAGCTGAATAAAGTGATGATTAAGAATAAATATAATTGATGACCTCATGGACCAATTACAAAGTGCAACGGCATTTTCCAAGATCGATTTGCGTTCCATCTATCATCAAATTCGAGTTCAGGAACAAGATATCCCCAAGACAGCCTTTCAAACTCGTTACGGACACTACGAGTATACCGTGATGTCATTTGGATTGACGAATGCACTAGCAATATTTATGGATTATATGAATCGGATATTCCATCCATATCTGGACAAGTTTGTAGTGGTTTTCATCAATGACATACTTGTCTATTCAAAGACAGGGCGAGAGCATGCGGAACACTTACGGTTGATTCTGCAAATATTAAGAGGGAAGAAACTCTATGCTAAATTATCCAAATGTGAATTTTGGATAAAAGAAGTAAAATTTTTCGCCCATGTAGTATCCTATGGAGGAATCTCCGTAGACCCCAACAAAGTAGAAGCAATACTAAATTGGGAGAGGCCGACCACAGTCGCTGAAATCAGGAGTTTTCTGGGCTTAGCTGGATATTACAGATGATTCGTTAAGGATTTTTCTCCAATAACCTTGCCCTTGACCAAGCTAACCAGGAACAATGTTCCATTTGAAGGGACACCGGAATACGAGCAGAGTTCTCAAGACTTAAAAAAAGAGGTTAACCATGACACTAGTGTTAGCCTTGCCAGACCCTCATGGACCATTTGAGGTCTATTGTAATGCTTCTAAACAAGGATTAGGATGTGTGTTGATTCAAATCGGAAACATAGTCGCTTATGCCTCCAGACAATTAAAGCCACATGAAAGGAATTATCCTACACACGATCTCGAATTAGCCGCAATAGTATTTACCTTGAAGATATGGAGACATCCTGTATGGAGTGAGGATCGAGGTCTTTTCTGATCACAAGAGTTTGAAATACCTCTTTGATCAGAAAGAATTAAATATGAGGCAGCAGAGGTAGATGGAACTCCTTAAAGACTATGAATTCGAATTGAAGTACCACCTAGGCAAGGCAAATGTTGTGGCAGATGCTTTGAGTAGGAAATCTTTGACCATAGCCTGGATGATGATTAAAGAGATAAAACTTATTGAGAGCTTCCGATATCTTAATTTGGGAATCCTTATGACTCCCAAGGCCCTTCAGTTACGCTAAATTAAGGTAGCCAGTGGCTTTAAGGAGCAAATTCGGCAGGCACAACAATAGGATACTAGTTTTCAACATACGATTAATCTCATGCAATCAGGAAAATTAACGGGTTTTGTTTAAGATAAAGAGGGCATATGGCGGTATCATGACAGGGTGTGCACACTCGAAAGAAATGGTCTCCGAAGGAAAATCTTGGAGGAAGCACATAAAGGTGAATTTACTGTACATCCCGGCATTACTAAAATGTATCAAGACCTTAAGAAAATGTTTTGGTGGCCAGGCATGAAGTCAGACATGGCAAGTTTCGTGAGCAAGTGCTTGGTCTGTCAGAAGGTGAAAGTGGAACATCAGAAACCCTCTGGGATGTTATAACCCATGGAAATCCCTGAGTGGAAATAAGAGAGTATCTCCATGGATTTTATAATAGGATTACCAAGAACGCCAATAGGATATGATGCCATATGGGTCATCGTGGAAACATTAACCAAATTTGCTCACTTTCTACCCATTCGAACAAATTATCCGTTGAAAAAATTGGTGCAGTTGTAAATTCAAGAGATTATAAGGTTTCATGGAACCCCTTCAACTATTATCTCTGATCAAGATCCAAGACTCACTTCATGGTTTTGGGGAGTCTTACAAAAAGCATTTGGCACTAAGTTATGCCTAAGCACTGCATATCACCCACAAACGGATGGCCAAATGGAGACGACAATTCAAACCTTAGAAGATATGCTACGAGCCCATATAATGGAACAACGTGGGAACTGGGATCGATACTTATTGCTAGCCGAATTTGCATACAATAATAGCTATCACGCTAGCATCGGCATGGCTCCTTACGAAGCGCTGTATGGACGGAAGTGCCAATCTCGACTATGTTGGTATGAAATAGGATAGTCAACTCTATTGGGGCCTAATTTAGTTGAACAGACCACTGAGCAGATCAAGAAAATTCGAAGTAAGATGCTTGCCGCTCAAAGCCATAAGAAGAGTTACGCGGATACTAAGAGAAAACCTCTGGAACTTCAAGAAGGAGACCACGTATTTCTGAAGGTTACGCCCACAACAGGGATAGGCAAAGCCATTACGGTCAAGAAGTTAAGTCCTCGCTTTATCGGTCCCTTCCAAATCTTGAAGCAAATCGGATCAGTTGCTTATCAAATTGCCTTATCTCCATATTTGTTAAACCTTCATGATGTTTTCCATATTTCTCAACTCAGAAGGTATCAACCTAACCCTGCACACTTTCTAGAACCTGAGTCAATACAGTTGAAAGAGAACCCAACATTCCACATATCACCGGCATGGATCGTAGATAGAAGCGGCAGGCAACTTTGAAACAAAACCATGCAGTTAGTAAAGGTAGCATGGGTGTAACACCCTCTATTATATAAGCCATGCTCGAGTCATGGAGCTATATTAAGAGGTTGTCACTATACTAAGAAAATCTTTAAAATATGAAAAATATAATACATGACCCTTTAACTGCTCACTTTATTACTGACTAATAGTCTCTGATACATAGAGAATAAAATAATTACACTTTAAAAGAAAATGTGACCAACATAGTACACAGTGTTTATATCCGACTGGTCGTTAGCTGGCTTCAAGAGTCTCTTGGTCTGGCTTATGCCCGATTCTTGCTCAATGAAAGGCCCTGTACTGCGCCTCACACTTGATTTCCAACTTGGGTGCTGGAATGTTTACGAAGAAGAAAAACATACAAGCAGGCAGTGAGAACCTAAGGTTCTCAATAGGTAAACTCAAACCACCCTTACAGTGTCATCATAAACATTCCAGTTGCTTTGGTTTATTATAAAAATATGAGCACATATAAACAAATAGTGGTCAAATTTTAAGTTGAAAACACCTTACTCGACGTGGGATATATTTTAACAGCCACTTGCCATTTCATATAACAGACATAGAAACATGAACATGGTAATATACTTCAATAAGAATCATAATAATATCATGACATAATGAGATAATTAGAAATGCACATGTAAATGCTTGTACTTGATTGTATGCAAATGCACTTAACTTAATTTATCTCTTTCTTTAACTTACAACTTGATCTTGCTCTTTTCTGTACTTGGTCCCCCAGAGGTGAATGGCCTTTCTCACCCCTAGGTAAAAGCCTACTTTTCAGGTCCGAGCTCGTACCAATACGTGAGTGACGGGTTTACTTCCCCCGACCCTCACACCGGTCTATTCCCCTTAAATCTGGTCAAGGGCTGGCCCAAGTCTTAGACAGTACTGCTCTGGCCCACGCTAGCTGGGTCTATGCCATGCCTCATGTGGTAGCTTGGTACATCTTTCTTGCAAGTTCTTATTATCTTTTCCTTTTCATATCTTGTCATGCATGTGGACGCTTGGTGCATTCATGAGTATGTCTCATACCTTATATATCATATCATATTGTAAATATATACTTGCATGCATGATGTACATGAATATGTCATGTAAATGTAAATATATCCAAAGCATAATCATTCATAGCGTAAGTTCTCATAAATTCTTGCCAAAAATTCGATAGCATAACGGATCGAGTCCGCTTCCCCATGAATAGTGCCAGACAACCAGTACAATCTTTCAAACTTGCAATTCAATATGGATCAGCAATTATATAGATATTCATAGCATCATTCATCAAGTCCAATCCAAGCATCTATGGAGTTTTCAGTTTACTCCCTCCTATTCTGCCCGATTTTGTTGTAATCCACTCTTTGCCCAATTCAACTCATCTAACTCTAAATTTTGGATATATCATAGCCTTATGTGTCTAGTTTCCAACCCTTTTGGTCCCATCTCATTTTGATTTGTATAACTCAAGATATAAGTATTTTTCCTCAGGCTGTCCTGTTCTTAGCCAGAATGGTGCTCTTATAAGTGAAAATTCACTAAAAATAGAAATCTAGGTAAAATCATTCAAAATTTATATCAAATGAAAGCTAACAGAACAAGATTTTAAATGAATTAATTTTTATGTCATTTGCATGAGTATATTTTGAGTTATGAGTCCCGAAATTGACCCTACTGGACTACCCTGCTTCACCCCGGTTTGAACTTAAGTCAAATTCATTGGTGTGCTGGCAACAAATGGCAACGAATTTGGTTCTGAAATTTTTTTGAGATGTTCCCTTACATGTTAACTTTCAAACAACCTTGGGTTCACTCAATTTGGAGTTCTGTAGGGTGAGTTATACCCTTCTCAACTCATACTGCCCGGATAAGAATCCAGATTTCTAGGTTAAATTTCAAAAATTCATAACTAATTCTATACTAATCCAATGGCCTTATATTTTATATGTATGGAAAGCCCTGAATGTATAATTTCATATAAAAATAGATTCATCAACTTCAAATTGCTGTAGGCAGAGCCGTATACTCCGTCATACAGACCATTGAGGGCAAAACCCTAACAGCTTCTTGAGTTCTTCTTGAATTCATGTTTTCCTTAAAGCAATCCATCCAATCTTCAATTCAAACTCACATACACAACTTAAACCATCCTTAATTCATCATCATCACTCAAGAAAACATTAGAATCATACAAGAAGGAGGGAAGAAAGTGGAGTTCCAATCAGCCCAATTCAAAGAAAACAAGAAAAGAAGTTGGAATTCCTACCTTGGTGGTGTGAAATCTTGGTGGAACTTGATCTTGGAGTGAAGTTGATGGTTGGAGCTTGAGTTTGGGGATGAGAGGAAGTGAAAGAAGATGAAGGAAAGTGGGAAAATGAGGCTGGTTGTGGGGAGGCCGAAAATTTGGATAAGAGAAGGAAAGAAAAAGTAAAGATATTTGAGGCAAGGTGCATGATGATTGGTGGACTCCATCATGCTCTCAATTTTAGTTTGGCTTCCCATCATCAAGGGCTGTCCAAGGCGCCACTTGGGGGGTCATTTGGCTAAATCTTAGCCATCAATCCTAGGGTACTCATAGCATAATTTCTATTTGGTTTTCATAACTAAGGGTATTTTCGTAATTTTGAGCAAGTTGAGGGGCACCCCACGTCATTTCACACCAAACTGCCTCCATGGCCCAATCGGCAGAGATTTAAACCTCCACGGTTTTGTCACGTGATTCTGCTCTATTTAAAACCTCATTCTGCTAATTCTACAGATGTGGGGACATAGAAGTCATTTTATGAAAAGTTCTAGGGTTATTATGGAAATAATTCTTTAGGGTCAAAATATAATTTTCAAAAATCCTGGGCATCTCTGTAATTAACAAAAGTTTATAGGGGCACTTTTGTCATTTCCTAATTTTTAACATATGGCAATGCCGTATTTTCGACGGCAGTGTTACACCACCCTATAATTCCAAGTGTGAGGATCGTCATGACATAGCACTGCCTGAGAAATTCTCACACTGCCTAAAGGAAATAATTCAAAGTTTTCATTACATTCTATTTACTAAAGTGCGGATGTTACAATGGGGAAAGGAAGATCCCGAGGATTACACTTGGGAATTAGAATCAGATATGAAGAAAGAGTATCCTGAACTATTCTTAGGTACTAAATTTTGAGGAGAAAATTTTTTTTAGGAGGGTCGTAATGTAACATCTACGGAATTATCTTAACATTTTTCGTC
Organism: Pterocarpus santalinus; assembly: GCA_031439595.1. NCBI lineage: Eukaryota > Viridiplantae > Streptophyta > Magnoliopsida > Fabales > Fabaceae > Pterocarpus > Pterocarpus santalinus. The sequence continues at coordinate 32,052,296 of CM062529.1, forward strand.
TAATTATTCGATTCTTATCAAATAATTGAAGTTAATTAAAATTTGACTAAATATTTTTTTAGGATCAATTAAGTAGTAATTAATTGAGTTTAGATATAAGGAAATTGAATTAGAAGTATAAAAGGTTTTATAGAAATTTTCTTAAAATCGGTTTACGGATTTAAAAGAAATCGATAAGATTACGGAATTTTAAACTGTCAGAACTGAATCAATAGGATTTTACACCCAATAACCCTACACTAAATGGCTAAATACTCAGCCACTTACTCCTCAAGAAGAGGAAGACTTGGTTGAAAAATTGGCCACAAAAATTTCAACCAATCACTACCTAGGAAGCCAACTACCTCATTAAGCCTCATTAACATATTGCTCCCCTTTTTCATTCAGTTGACTTGCGCCCCTTCCCTCCTTGCTTCAGCCATCTTCTTCCCTTCTCCTCTCAACCAACTCCATCAAACCTTCAAGCTTGATAAAGTTCCATCAATCCAAACTCCAAAATCTAGCCAAAATCACTTACAAGAAGGTAGGGGTTCAACTTTGTTCTTGTTATTCTGATTTTGCGTGGCTGATTGTGGCTTTATTTTCTCATTTCTTGATGTGATATTTGAATGAATATGATGATCTTTGGCTAGTTTGTTGGCTGTTTTTGATGTTAAAATCAATTAAGAAGTGAGAAAGGATGAAAGAAGGAAGATGTGAGAGGCTGGAAGACTAAAATCCCTCAGCAGTCTGTACGGTGCAGTGTATGGCTCTACCTACAGCCGTTTAAAATTGATGAGACTATTTTTAAATGAAAGTAAACATTTAGGAATTTCCATACATATATCATATAAGATTATTCTATTAGTATTGAGAGAGATATGAATTTTTGAAATTTGACCTAGGTTTTTGAGTTTGATTCTAGGCAGACTAGGTTATTCAGGGTAAAACTTGCCCTACATAATCTAGAATTGAATGAAACTAACTTTGTTCAAAAGGTTACACATACGAGAACATTCTATAAAAATTTCAAAGTTAGATACGGTCCTGTTTGTTCCTAGTGTTCAAAGAAGTTGCCCTATGTCCTAACTGGGCTAAAACAGGGCAGTTTAGGAAAGTCAAATATTGGGGCTTATAACTCGAGCTATACTGAAGCAAATGAGATGGAACTTATTTCAAATGAAATCTTGTCCCGTTAGATTTAATATGATATCAATTTCGTATGATTTGAACTAGTTTTTGATTTTTACTTTTAAGTGTGCAATTCTGGCCAACTATAGGACAGACTGGGATAAAACTTAAATAACTTGAGCTATATTTATCAAAATTAGATAGGACCAAAGAGGTTAGAAAATAGACACATAACACTCTAACATATCTAAAATTGAGGTCTAAATGAGTTAAAATGAAATTGTGGCCTGAATTACAAAAATCGGGTTGAATGCAAGTGTTGAGATAGTAACCATGTTTTAATTGCAGTAATTATGCCATGAATTTGATGTTTGAAATATGAATAAAGTGTTATGATTTCTCTGAAAAATTGGTGTTCTGAGTACTAGCACTATTCATGGGGAAGCGGATAGTTCCGTTATGCTGCCGAAATCTCAGTAAAGCCTAGGCATGGGTTATAATATATATTCAGATCCATGTGCATTTGTAAGAAATTCATGAAGGTTAAATTATGATGAAAGTTCCATAATACTTGGGCCAGCCCCGGACTAAAGTTAAGGGGAATATATCAGTGAAGAGGTTGGGGAAAGTAAACCTGACATTCCTGTATGGGAATGAGCTTGACCCTGAAAAGTAGACAATTACCCAGGAGTCTAAATGGCCAAGAACTCCTAGGGACCAAGTAATGGAAAAGTTTATGAGGATAAGTTCAAGAATGAGTTTTGCATGATCACATTGCATAGTCACTATAAGTTGCATACAGTTTGACTATTATGTTTATTTACTGTTGTATGTTCATTTATTCTGCTCATTATTCTGTATATCACTATTTAGAAGTTATTCTGTTTCTTATACTATCTTAAGTAAAAATTAAACCTTGCCTCGGACAAGACGTTTTCTTAAACTTATTAAATATGGATAATTCAATTTCATCCCATGTTTTTATAATTAAATAACAACCGAGGTAATTGAGAATGAATGTGACGTCAGTTAAATACCCTAAATGAACCCTACTGAGAATTTCTTTAAATTCTCATTTCGCTATGTATTTCCGCATCATTGACACTGGTGATGGACTCGACAGCCACTCTTTTTATTAAGATCCTGGACTTATAGCTCCACCATGATCCCATAGTAGACTCGCTATACATAGCTGGCTCCTGCCATTTCCATCTCTACCTTTTTAGTAATACGAATTTTGCTGTCCCTCTATTTCATCCTACTTTTAACCCTGCCACTCCATATTTTGTGGTCCCGTTGCACGTGACAGACCTTCCTCCAGCACCTGCAACTCATGCTAGGCCTCCGCCAAAGTCACCTTTGCAGATAGTTCCAGATATTTCGCTTAGTTCTAAGATTGATCCTTCAGAGGCTACTGGTTCATCATCCTCCTCCTCGGGACCGAGTGCTGACTACTCTCCAGCCGAGCCTGGTATGGCTAACGGCTACCTGACCGAGTAGGTCCTAGCTGCAGATGATACTGTACAACGTGGCCCTCTTTTGGCAGCGTGCAGCATTGGGTCATAGGCTTAGCCGCATGTATATCAATTAGTTGAAATATCCTCTGAGGACCCCGTAGGATCGTTTTTGACTGCCATGGGGCTTATGTCTTTTTGGTACATCGACCCCACTTATATATCCTATTTTGAGTCTGTACACAAACTAAAGTGTTGGCTTCCGACCTATATATGTACGTATACAGTTGGTGATATATTACTTATTCTTATCTTTTTTGTTGTGTTTTATTAAACTTTGTCACGTTCTGTGATGTTGAGCACGTTCATTATATACAGTGCGTCATTTCGCCTGTTTACAAAAAAAAAAAGAGATGTGATATGATAAATAACTCGTAAGCAGAGTATCAACATGGTAACACAATCTACTTAATTTTATGCTATGAATTAAGCATAACATTAAATTGGTAGGGTGTTACAAGAGAAGGTTATTTGCTTTGAATGCAAAGAACTTGAACATGTGAAATCAGAATGTCCAAGGCTAAAGAAAAACATCAAGAAGAAAGCTCCCAAAAAGAGAGCTATGATGGCCATATGGGAGGATTCGGATAAAGAACAAGAAAATACTGATCCACAAGAAGAGGAAGAGATGGTGGCTAATATTTGCTTCATGGCTGATATAATTTCAAAGGAAGAAACTGAGATGTGTCTTAAATCACAACACCTAAAGGAAAAGAAGTGGTATTTAGACAATGGATGTTTCTGACATATGACTGCAAATAAATCTTGGTTCAGAAACCTCAAACCCAAAGATGGTAGAGTAGTGACATTTGCTAATGGAGTCAAATCTAGAATCATTGGTATAAGTAATGTTGGTAAGAACGATTCTGATTTGATTACTGATGTTATGTTAGTAGAGGGATTAACTCACAACCTTCTGAGCATTAGTCAATTTTGTGACCAAGGCTATAAAATTGTGTTTGAACCTTCTCAAAACATTATGAATGATTCCACTTCTGATAAAATCATTCTTACTTCTAAAATGCGTAATAATACCTATGTATTATATCTAGATGACCTTCTAAAACAAAATGTAAAATGCTTAGCATCCTTTGTGGATGAAAAGCGGTTGCGGCATAACAAGCTTGGTCATACTCATATAAGATTAATCTCTGAGATTTCTAAGAAGGAGCTAGTTAAAAGTTTACCTAAGATCAATTTTGAAAATGACTCATCGTGTAAATAGATCAAAAGTTCTTTCCACAGTAAAAATATAGTTTTGACTACTAGACCACTTAAGCTTCTACATCTTGATCTATTTGGACAAACTAGAATTGCTAGTTTAGGTAGTAAGAAATATGGTCTAGTCATTGTGGATGATTTTTCAAGATTTACATAGGTTATATTTCTAATCCATAAGGATGAAGCTTGTGAGGCCTTCAAAACTTCTTCAAAAAGAATTCAAAATGAAAAAGGATTTTTGCATTACTTCCATCAAATCAGACCATGGTAGAGAATTAGAAAATCACTCTTTTGAAATTTTTTGTAAGAAAAATGGCATTTCTTGTAACACCCTTTATTATATAAGCCATGTTCAAGTCATGGAGTTATATTAAAAGGTTGTCACTATGTTAAGAAAGCTTTAAAATATGGAAAATATAATACATGGCCCTTTAATTGCACACTTTATTACTAACTAATAATTCATAAACTTCGTCATATCTGATACATAGAGGATAAGATAATTACAATTTAAAAGAAACTGTGACTAGCACAATACACAGAACTTGCTTCAATATGGTCGCTAGCTAGCTTCAATAGTCTCTTGGTCTGGTTTGCGCCCAAGTCTTGCTCAGAAAATGTCCCAGTACTCTGTCTCACACTTGATTTCCAACTTAGGTGCTGGAATGTTTACGGAAAAGAAAAACATACAAGCAGGCAGTGAGAAGCTAAGGTTCTCAGTAGGTAAACATGAACTATTCTCATACAGTGCCATCATAAACATTCAGCCGCTTCGGTTTATTATGAAAATATGAGCACATACACGCAAACAATGGTTCAATTTTAAGTGGAAAACATCTTTCTCGAAGCGGGTTATGTTTTAACAACCACTTGCCATATTATATGACAAATATAGAAATACGAATAGTGCAATATGCTTCAACAAGAATCTTAATAACATTATGATTTAATGGGATAATTGAAGATGCATGTAAAGATGCTTGTACTTGTCTGTATGCAAGTGCACTTGACTTAAATTCGTATCTTTCTTTAACTTGCAACTTGATCTTGCTCTTTTCTGTACTTGGTCCTGCGGAGGTGAATGGCCTCTCTCACCCCTAGGTAATAGCTTGCTTTTCAGATCCGAGCTCGTACCTATACATCAGTGATGGGTTTACTTTCCTCGACCCTCACATCGGTCTATTCCCCTTAAATCTGGTCGAGGGCTGGCCCAAGTCTTAGATAATACCGCTCTGGCCCACGCTAGCTGGGTCTATGCCATGCCTCACATGGTAGCTTGGTACGTCCCTCTTGCAAGTTCTTATTATCTTTTCCTTTCCATATCTTATCATGCATGCGGATACTTTGTGCATTCATGGATATGTCTCATACCTTATTTATCATATCATATTCTAATTATGCTTGCATGCATGATGTACATGAACATGACATGTAAATGTAAATATATTCAAAGCATAATCACCCTTTGCACAATTCAACTCATCTAAGTCTAAATTTTCAATATGTCATAGCCTTATGTGTCTAGTTTCCAACCCTTTTGGTCCCATCTCATTATGATTTGTATAACTCAAGTTATAAGTATTTTTCCTCAAGCTGCCTTATTCTTAGTCAGAATTGTGCTCTTATAAGTGAAAATTCACTAAAAATAGAAATCTAGGTAACATCATACGAAATTTACATAAAATGAAAGCTAACAGAACAAGCTTTCAAATGAATTAAGTTTCATGTCATTTCGATGAGTATATTTTGAGTTATGAGTCCCGAAACTTGACCCTACTGGACTACTCTGCTTCAGCCCAGTTTGAACTTAATTCAATTTTATTAGTGTGTTGGGGACAAATGGAAATGAATCTAGTTCTAAAATTTTTATGGGGTGTTCCCTTACATGTTATCTTTCAAACAAACTTGGGTTCATTCAATTTGGAGTTGTGTAGGGTGAGTTATACCCTTCTCAACTCATACTACCCGGATAAGAATCCAGATTTCTAGGTTAAACTTGAAAAATCCATAACTAATTCTATGCTAATCCAATGGCCTTATATTTTATATTTATGGAAAGCCCTGAATGTCTAGTTTCATATAAAAATGGATTCATCAAATTTAAACAGCTGCAGGCGGAGCCGTACACTCCGCCGTACGGACCATCGAGGGGAAAAACCCTAACAGCTTCTTAAATTCTTCTTGAATTCATGTTTTCCTTAAATCAATCCATCCAATCTTCAATTCGAACTCACATGTACAACTTAAACCAGCCTTAATTCATTATCATCACTCAAGATAACATTAGAATCATACAAGAAAGTGGGAAGAAAGTGGGAAGAACGTGGAGTTCCAATCAACCCAATTCAAAGAAAATAAGAAAAGAAGTTGGAATTCCTACCTTGTCTAGTTGAAATCTTGTTGGTTTGATGTCCTAGATTGAAGAAACTCTTGATGAGACTTGAAGAGGGGATGAAGATGAAGTGAAGGGGAGTGTGAATAGAAGGAAAAGGATGAGAGCTCAGTAGCTTATATGGACGAAAATTCAAGGGGAGGAGAAAGAATTATTTCAAGACTTTTGAAAGAACTTAGATTGTGATTGGTTGATTTCATCTCACATTCAAACTCAACTTGGCTGCCCTCTTTCATGGCTAATTGAGGTGCCACTTTCAGGGATGTTTTTGCTAAATCTTGGCCATTCATCCTAGGGTTTTCATAGTATAATTTCTATTGGTCTGGTTTTGACAGTTTAAAATACCGAAATCTTATCGATTTCCTTTAAATCAGTAAACTGGTTTTAGAAAAATCCTATGAAGTTTCCTATTGTTTTAATCTAATTCGATTATACCTAATCATTTTAAACCACACTTACTTGGCTTTAAGTGACTGCTTAATCGAATCCTAATTAATCGCAATTATCTGATGAAAACTGAAAACTCGGTTAATAATGATAAAATTTTTCGGACGTTACACTCTCCACTCGCTTGGCAGTCAATTGGTGCTATTCATTAGGGTAGAAGTGGCTCAATTTTCAGCCATTCAAACTAGTGGTGTTAGTATGAAATTCTACTGATTCGGTTCTGACGGTTTAAAATACTGAATCTTCGCTGATTTTCTTCAAATCGGTAAAACTTTACTAAATGACACTGAGAGAATTTCTATATCTCTATTCTAGTTGTTCCTAAGCCTCATCCCTCTAATTAACATCTAATTAACTCCTAATTAACCTTATTTAGTCAATAAGATTGAATAAATTGTTTGTTAACGTGAAATAATCATTTTTTGCAAATTCAGAGCTTTTCTATTTTTTATTTTTCATAGTCAATGGCATTTCCGTAATTTTGAGCAAGTCCAGGGGCACCCCATGTCATTTCACACCAGACTGCCTCCATGGCCCAATCGGCAGAGATTTAAACTTCTACGGTTTCACCACCTGATTCTGCTCTGCTTAAAATCCCGTTCTGCTAATCCTATAGATGTGGGGATATAAAGGTCATTTCATGAAAAATTTTAGGATTATTGTGGAAATATCCACTTAGGGTTAAAGTACAATTTCTAAAAATTTTGGGCAAGATTGAAATTAACAAAAGTTAATAGGGGCACTTTTGTCATTTTTCTAATTTTTAGCATATGGCAGTGCCATATTTTTAACGACAGTGTTATGCTACCTTATATTTCTAACTGTGAGGATTGTCAGGGTATACCACTGCCTGAGAAATTCCCACACTACCTAGGAGAAATAATTCAAAGTTTCTATTATACTCCACTTAAGAAGGTAGGAAATGTTACAAACGAAGTCATCCTTCTGAATGAATAGTGGTCCTTCCGTAAGGGAAGGTGACCCACCAAGGTACCCTTCTACTTTGGAGACATGCAACGGAGATAGATCCTTCCAAGTGTAAGAGGTATGAGATCCCCTTGTTAGCCAAAGTCTAATTTAGATAGTATTATGTGACAACAGTCACAGAGCGAGCTCATATCCTAGGACAGTCTATCCAAGGGCACGTAATAAGAAGAAAAGCACATGTTAAGAGAAAAGCCTTAATCGCAAAGGAACAAAGAACATAAGCATCCATCATAAGACTTGCATGGCATTCATTGCATGATAAAAATGAAGTAATGATTTAATGTGTTATCAATGCTATAGGTGGAGCCGTACACTCTGCCGTACAGACCGTCGAGGGAAAGACCCTAATAGCTTCTTGAATTCTTCTTGAACTCATGTTTTCCTTAAATCAATCCATCCAATCTTCAATTCAAACTCACATATACAACTTAAATCAGCCTTAATTCATCATTATCACTCAAGATAACATCAGATTCATACAAGAAAGAGGGAAGAAAGTGGAGTTCCAATCAGCCCAATTCAAAGAAATCAAAAAAAGAAGTTGGAATTCCTACCTTGGTAGTGTGAAATCTTGGTGGAACTTGATCGTTAGTAAAGTTGATGGTTGGAGCTTGAGTTTGGGGTTGAGAGGAAGTGGAAGAAGATGAAGGAAAGTGGGAAAATGAGGCTGGTTGTGGGGAGGCTAAAAATGATGAGAAGGGAAGGAAGGAAAAGGTAGAGATATTTTGAAGGTACTTTCCTTTGATTGGTGGATGTAACTCCATCATAAAATTTGGTTTAGCTTCCCTCCCTTAATGGCTGATCAAGGCGCTACATGAGGGAGTGCTTTGGCTAAATCCTAGCCATTGATCCTAGGGTTTTCATAGTATAATTTCTATTGGTTCGGTTCCGTCAATTCAAAGTATTAAAATCTTACCGATTTCCTTTAAATCAGTAAATCGGTTTTGGAAAAATCCCATGAAGTTTCCTATGCTTTCAATCTAATTCTCTCATATCTAATTTTTCTAAATGATACTTAATTGGATCTAAGTAAAAATTTAATCGAATGCTAATTAATCTTAAGTAATTGATAAAATCGAACGACTAGGCGAAAACAATAAAAATCCGATGAAGGTAAAGCCAAGTTTTTCCACTATCTTGAGCAACACTTGGCGCCACTCATATGTGGTAGGGGTGGCTGAATTTCAGCCATTTAAGTGAGGGATTCCAATAGAAAATTTACTGGTTTGGTTCTGGTGGTTTAAAATACCAAATCTTCGCCGATTTTCTTCAAATCAGCAAAACTTTATTAAATGGCTCTGAGAAAATTTCTATATTTCTGTTCTAATTGTTCCTAAGCCTAATCCCTCTAATTAACATCTAATTAACTTCTAATTAACCCTACTTAGTCAATAAGATTGAATAAATTGCTGGTTAATGCGAAATAATCGTTCTTGCAATTTTGGAGCTTTTCTATTTTCTATTTTCTGTTGCTAATGGCATGTTCGTAATTTTGAGCAAGTCCAGGGGCACCCCATGTCATTTCACACTAGACTGCCTCCATGGCCCAATCGGCAAAGATTTAAACTTTTACGGTTTCACCATGTGATTCTGCTCTGCTTAAAATCCCATTCTGCTAATCTTATAGATGAATGGACATAAAGGTCATTTCTTAGAAAGTTCTAGGGTTATTGTGGAAATATTCACTTGGGGTTAAAGTACAATTTCTAAAACTTTTGGGCAAGATTGAAATTAACAAAAGTTAACAGGGGCACTTTTATCATTTCTTAATTTTTAGCATATGGCAGTGCCATATTTTTAACGGCGGTGTTATGCTACCCTATATTTCTGAGCGTGAGGATTTTCGAGGTATACCATTGCATAAGAAATTCCCACACTGCATAAGAGAAATAATTCAAAGTTTTTATTATACTCCACTTAAGAAAATGGGGGATGTTACATTTCTCATAATTTCTCTTCTCCTAGAACTCCTCAACAAAATAGGGTAGTTGAAAGGAAGAATTGATCTCTACAATAAATAGCCAAAACCAAGCTTATTGAAAGTAGTTTATCAAAAGGTTTTTAAGCAGAAGTAGTCAATATTGCCTGCTACATTCAAAATCATGTTTTCTTAAGGCCAATACTTAAGAAAATCCCCTATGAACTATGGAAAGGAAGAAAACCTAACATCTCATACTTTTATCTATTTGGATCTGGGTGTTTCATACTCAACACCAAGCACAAGCTTTCAAAGTTTGATCCTAAGTCTGATCCTGGAGTTTTTCTAGGATACTCTTCTGTGTCAAAAGCTTATAAGGTATACAACAAGAAGACGTAGACTGTGGAAGAAACTATACACATAAGCTTCAAGGAAAAAAGGAAAGATGACAATCAAAAGGATGCAGATTTAAAAGGCAAAATGGAGAATATACCTCAAAATGACAATGTACAGCACCAACAAACCTTCAGATTGCCACAAGAAATGATAATGATGATGATTCTGATTTGCCTACACATCAACATCTTTTTAATGACATCTCTAGAGATTTAGAATATACATCAAGAGAAGATACACTGGTGCAAGAGATTTGATAGTTGTCTCTCAAAATTAAATTATTAGTGAATTTTTCTCAAGGAATCAGAATCAAATCTTCTCTTAGAACAAAATCTAACTTGGCTTTAATTTCTAAAATTCAACTAGAAAGTGTTCATGAAGCCCTACAAGATCAAAGCTGGATTAAAGCTATGAAGGAAGAATTAAATCAGTTTAAGAAGATAAAGTCTAGACTCTAGTCCCATTGCTAAAAGGACAATTTGCTATTGGGACAAAATGGGTATTCAAAAACAAAATTAATGAAAGCAGGAAAGTGATCAGATATAAAGCAAGACTAGTAGCAAGACTGGAAGCATTGATTATGATGAGACATTTGCTCTAGTAGGAAGACTGGAAACAATCAGCATGCTACTTGCCTATGTTGCTTGTAAATGGTTTGTATTATTTCAAATGGATGTAAAATCTGCATTCTTAAATGGCTTCATATCTGAGGAAATTTATGTCAAACAACCTCCTAGTTTTGAAAATGAAAACCTTTCTTATCATGTTTTTAAACTTTCAAAAGTTTTATGGTTTTAAACAAGCAACAAGAGCTTGGTATGAAAGACTTAGTTTTTTTTTTTTTTTTTCTCAAAAATGGTTTTGAAAAAGGAAAGGTTGACACTACCTTGTTCATTCTGTATAAGAAAAATGATTATTTTATTGTACATAATCAAAATCTGTGCAAGAATTTTTCTAAGCTTATATAGGGAGAATTTGAGATGACTATGATCGGAGAAGTAAAATTTTTTCTGGGGCTACAAATCAAGTAACAGAAGGATGAAATCCTCATCATCAAGAAAAATATGCTAAGGATTTGCTCAAAAGGTTCGATATGGACAAGGCCAAGAGCATCAGTACTCTCATTCATCCTTTTTAAGTTCTAGAAGCTGATGAAGAAAGTGAAAAGGTTTCTAAGAAACTTTATAGAGGTATGATTGGTTCATTTTTTTATCTTATAGCTAGTAAACTTGACCTACAATTAAGTGTGCGGGTTTGTGCTAGATTCCAATCTAATCCAAAACAGCCACACTCAAATGCTGTTAAAAGAATTTTGAGATATTTAGCAAGTACTACTAATCTTGGTCTTTGGTATGAGAAAAGTATTGCTTATGATGTTACAAATTACTGTGATGTCAATTTTGTTGGAGATAGAGTTGAAAGGAAAAGCACAAGTGGTTGCTACTGCTTTCTTGGAAAATCTATAATAACTTGGTCAAACAAGAAGTAGAACACAATTGCTTTTTCAACTGTTGAAGCTGCATATGTATTTGCAGCAAATTGCTATACTCAGATTCAATGAATTAAACATCAACTAGAATATTTCAATATAAGGTATACGAAAATCCTTATCTTGTGCTATAACACTAGTACAATTAATCTTTCTAAACATTCCATTTAGCATTCTAGATCTAAGCATATAGATATCAAGCATCAGTTCATAAGAGATCATGTTCAGAAAGGAGAAATTGAGCGAAGGTGTATAAATATAGAAGGTCATATTGCTAACTTTTACAAAACCCTCAGCTAAAGATCATTTCTGTCACATAAAGAACCTTCTGAACATGGCTAGTTTCAAGATATATATTCATATTGCATGTGTACTTTCCCTCTTAAGCTAAAGCTTAAAGCCGAGATTGTTGTTTCCAAATGGATTTGCTTTTTGGAGAAAGTTCCTTAATGTCAAAGCTTTGAGGCTATTTAGAAAGATTAGTCTAGTATGCTTAAGAAAAATCAAATCAAGAAAGATTGAAATTTGGTTCAAAAAGATGAATTAAGAATAGGTTATATATTTGATTGAGTCAATAGAATATCAAAACTAAGTCAAGAAAGATGGGCTCAGTGTTGGTTCAGAAAGAAGGAATCAAAATGTTCTGTTTAGAAAATAGATTAAGTCATGAGTTTAGAAAGGTTCATCTTACCAGAAAGATAGGTCGTGTCTCAGATCAGAAACTGAGTTATGCAGAAGTTATAACGGCTTTGAAACGTGGGCCTATTTGGTAAAATCCCACTTTGCCATAAGCCCACTATCGTATGAAGCAAGAAACCAAAAGCCTCACTTATTCTGAAACAGTGTCATTTTTTCCCAAATCAATCATATACTTTTAACCACAAGTCATAGAGAAAATCATACACTATTCATCCTCTTCATTCGAGCACTCAACTCATCCATTTCATCCCTTCATTCCTTGATACCTAACCTACATATTTTCCTTTTTTTTTTTTTTCCAAGCCTCAACCTTTGATATTGGCTATGCTGGAAAAGGAGTCTGAAGTGTCCTATATATCTTCGACAATATGTAGAACAATTTCCAAAGAAACTTCTTTAGGACACCCATTGCCAGGGAAAAGAGTTTTCTTCTAGAAAATTTCCCAACTATCCGTGAGATATTTGAGGTTTTTGAGTTCCAAGGATGGACCCACTTCTTGAGCATCTCGAAAGATACATACACTAGACTAGTACCTACATTCTACAACACTCTTGCTCCCACTGATGAGGACAACACTTCACTAAGGAGCATTATTGGAAGCGTTGAGATACAAGTGCTACCTTCAGATATTGTTCAAATCACCAACACTCCAAATAATGGGGTTCTCTGTAGGGATCATAAGAAGTGGTGGGAAGACCTTGAAGAGATAGAGGAAGATGTTGTTGAAGTCCTCACCAGCATGAGGCATATGCATGAAGAGATATTCACACTTGTCATCTGCTTACACATGTCAGAGCTGTTTACTCTGTGATCCACCATATTTTGCTACCAAGGAGTGGTAACATATATGTTACGACAAAAAGTTGATCAAATGGTCATGTACTGTCTCATGATCAAGAGAAGGATCAATCTGTTAAGATTGATTCTTGATGATATTCTGGCTGCTGTGGATGCTGCAAGGAGAAGTCATGTTATTATACTCTATGGCATGTTCCTCATTTATGTCTTCATAAGAACCTAACTTCCCATTGAAGGATGTAATCCTCGAAAAATTTTAATCGTTTTTAACCGAGTTCTTCAGCTTTTAGTAAATAATTTGGATTAATTAGAATTCGATTAAGCATTTAATTAAAGCCAATTAAGTGTGATTTAGAAGTGATTAGGCCTGATGGAATTAGATTAGAAATATAGGAAACCTCATAGAATTTCTCTAAGACCGGTTTACCGATTTAAGAGAAATCGGTAAGACTTTGATATTTCAAAACTGCCGGAACCGGATCAATAAAACTTATGCTATGAGTGCCCTAGGATGAATGGCTAGGATTTAGCCAAACCACCTCCTTATGTGGCGCCTTGATCAGCCATGAAGGATGGGAAGCCAAACTAAATTTGAAGGCAAGATGAAATCCACCAATCACACAACTCCTTGCTCCACAAGTTGTGTGCAATCCCTTCCTTGCCCTTGTGAAGTTCGGTCAAGATAAGGGGCTGACTCCCCTTCATTTCTCTTCCACTCATACTCCTTTCTACTTCATCTCCAACTTCTCTTCAAGTCTCATCAAGAATTGCTTCCATCTAAGACACCAAATCAACCAAGTTTCAACTAGACAAGGTAGGATTCTTCAACTTCCTCTATTATTCATGTTATTGTGGCTGAGTAGAATTCCAATTCTTTCTAGTAGTTTGATGATACATGGTGTTTATATGGATTCTTATGGTTGGATAAATATATAAATGTTGAGTTTGGATGAGAACTTGGGTGGGAATTCAAAGAGGGATGAAAAACTGGAGCTAGAACCTTGAAAACCTTACAACATCTATACTGGCAGAGTGTATGTCTCTACCTAAAACCACTGAAACTCGATGAAACTATTTTTATATGAAAGTAGACATTAAGCGCTTTCCATACATATATAATATAAGGCCATTGGATTAGTATTGAGAGAGATACGAATTTTTGAAGTTTGACCTACGTTTTTAAGTTTGATTCTAGGCAGACTAGGTTGTTTATATACAGCATGGAATTGAATGACACCAAGTTTGCTAGAAAGCTTACACATAGGAGAACATCTCATAAAAATTTTCGAGTTAGATCCATTGTTGGTTATTCCCAACATTTCAATGAAGTTGACTCAAGTTTAACCTAGGTTGGAATAGGGTAGTTCAGGAAGGTCAAGTTCCAGGGCTTATATCTTGAGTTATATTCACTCAAATGATATGCAACTTATTTCACTAGAAAGCTGGTTCTGTTAGATTTAAACTGACATAAATTTTGCATGATTTTGTTCAGATTTCTATTTTTGGTGAATTTTCTCTTAGAAGAGTGCAATTTTGGCTACAGACATGTATGAAGACTAGATCAAGTTTAGTTAAAGTCAGAACTTAGGAACTAGCAAACAAAGAGCTAAACCGAGTATACTTAAGGTTAAAATCGGAAGGTTATATGTAAGGCTTGAACTCGAAAAGGTATAGTTAAGGTTGAACTCGGAAAGAGTATACTAAAAGTTAAACTCGGGAACCTGGTAGGCAGAGAGCTAGATCGAGTATACCTAATGTTGAATTTGGAGCTTAGTGAATAGAAATCAGATTGACTACGGTTCAAGTCAGAAATTGGAGCTTAAAATAAAAAACTAGATCGAGTATGATTAATGATGGAAATCGAAACTTAAGAAACATGTTTCATAAAGGGGTTAGGAGAACGATTGAAGCTTAATTCGAAAATCAAAAGTATGATCAGGATATGAAACCTTATACCTGAATTTCAGAAGTCGAGAACTAAGACATTCTTAATCCTGGAAGTCGGCAATCAAGTCATTAACCTGATATACATAATTTAGATGATATCGAAACTCAGAAGTCGGTTAATAAGCATCGAACTCAGGAATATCATTAGAAGTTAAATGCTTGCAAGATAGATAAAGACACAAGAGTTTAAAACTTGCACTTATTGTTATTGTTATATTCTTGGTATGAATATAATGTTATATATTGAGGTTGCTGTTTGATCAAAGTTTCTTGATTACTAGCATTATTCATGGGAAGTGGACATGATCCACTGTGCTGCTGAATTTTCGATAGAATAGTAGAATACGTATGCAAAAATTACATATGCAAGGGTATGAATATATTAAATATGGGTCCCTTCACTTGGAGGCAGTTAATTGGGTCCCTTCCTAAGAGATATGATGATGGGTCCATATTCTTAAGGAATGTGACATGGCGATCACGCTTTGATAGGAGTATGACATGGCAATCATACTTTGGAATATGGCATAATAATCCCACACCCTAAGGAATGTGACATGGCAATCACATCCTGATAGAGTATGACATGACGATCATACTCTGGGATGTGGCAGGAAGGATATATTCCTAAGAAGTGTGACATGG
This sequence comes from Pterocarpus santalinus, assembly GCA_031439595.1. Taxonomy (NCBI): domain Eukaryota; kingdom Viridiplantae; phylum Streptophyta; class Magnoliopsida; order Fabales; family Fabaceae; genus Pterocarpus; species Pterocarpus santalinus. The sequence continues at coordinate 32,067,860 of CM062529.1, forward strand.
TGATCACACCCCAATGGAGTATGACATGGGGATCGTACTCTGGAATATGTGTGACAAGTAAAAGCATGTGCAGATTTTATATGTTCAGTGTATTCGTGATATTACATTTTAGTACGTTTCAGATATTATTTATAGTGTAATTCCTGATTTGATTCTGTATTAGCTCACCCAAATGACAATTGTGTGAATAAAATGAACCTTGCTTCAGACAGTATATTTTTGAACTATAAAACCAAATAGTTTGTATAACATGTTCACCTTTATCATAATAAATCGAAGCAACTGGAGATGACAATGATGACATTATGTATAACAGTTAAAGATTCCTACTGAGAATTTAAAATTCTCACTCCTATTTTCGTGTTATCCCCAGATAGCTCGAGAAGTTGCAAAGATGGCTGAAGTTGCTGTCAGTTAAGGTCTGCTCAGGTAATAGTAATAACTCCTGAGTGTGGTACTATGACTCAAGCATAGTACTGTACAAAGGAGGACGTTACAAAGGACATAGGGATGACCGCACACGTCCCGCAACAACCATGAAAACATTCTCAGCCATGGGTTTGAAATCTCAAGGCTCTAAAAAGAAAGAGAAGAAGAAAAACAAGGAAGAAGAAAAGAAGGAAGAGAAGAAGAAGGATAAAAGGAAGAAAGATTCCTGTATCCAAAAGGATGCTGTCTCCCAAAAGGTTAAGTCCAAGCCTTCTGATGAGAAGAAGAAGATGAAAAAGAGACCAAAAAGAAGTTTCTCACTTGTCTTAGAAGAGATAAGAGTAAGCAAGAGAAGATTGCTGAACAGAGCTCCTCCTCCTCCTCTAGTGTAGAAAATGAGACTTCTACAATTTTTACACAACCATGAATATTGTTGCTCCTAAAAGACCTACAACCAAAGCCTCAAGACCTTAAGAAAAAGGTATTATAATCAGGGAACCAATTCCTCAAGAGCCACTACAGCAATAAGCTAAAGCAGAAGCTTCAGACAAGAATAAAGATCATGAGATTAGGAGGAAAGGCAAAAGACAAATGAAGAAAGCCCCTATAAAACCTTCCAGAGATTCTATTCCCTTTTCTCTTAGAAGGGCATTACTAGAAGCAGCAGAAAATAAAATCAGACAAGAGGCATGGCTGCAAAATCAAAAGAATAGAGCTGCTAGAGTTGGTGCCTTAATTGGAGGAACTAGAAACTCATCTACTTCCCTGGAGGTGGACCAACAATATGTGGTCATTGAAGAAGTGAACCCACCTTCGGAGATGAGAAGGGTTGTCTTACCTTATGAGAAACCAAAAAAGATATCAAAATAGCTTCAAGCTTACCAATGATGCCCTTGGGTCAAGAAGGATCATTGGTTGGAAGGGCTAAGTCTACACCAGAAAGAACTGTGCCTAATAGAACACTTGCTCTAGTGACAAAAGTTGGAAATCAAGCTACTGTTTCTGAACCAGAAGATGCACTTCAAAGCACTCCAAGGCCCCATCTAGCCACTACCACAACCTCCCAAGAGATTCCTACTACCACTATCACTACCCAAACATTTCTACTGTTGACTTCAGCACCTAAATTTGATAAAACAACTACTTTTGCTATTTCTAAACGTGCTCTGTCCTTAGCCAGTCAAAAGCCACCACACTGTGAAACTACCTTCTAATGCTCCTTCAAATGCAGAAACCTTTCCTAATGCTGCTAAAGTCCAAATGATTTACTATTGGTTAGCTAACACACAATCATGGCTAATTAGGCTGAACTTTAAGCTCCTTAGCAAGCACTGGAGAAAAGCATGGACAAAATGGAAAACCTCATGCTGCAAATTATGAAGGCTCTTCAGAAAGGAAAAGGCAATCAGTAATGGCTCTTCCATGATCCTACAACCTCATCTTATTTTGATGATGTCAAAAGGAGAAAAGATTGAAGAAAAGCCTAAGCTGAAGAGAAGCACATTTTTTTGGGGGAGTTAGGATTAATTTAACTGCTGTTGCATATCACTCATACTAGTATTTGGACTTTATTATTTTGAATTCTAGAACAATTTTGTTGTGCTTAATTTTTTTATCTAACTTATCAGTTTTGCCATATTATTTGTATATTATTGCTCTGATATCATATCATTTTGTTTGTTACTCATACTCAGAAAATTTGTGTTCTATTAGATGTTCTGATATGATAGTTATTACTTTTAACTTATTATTCTGATAAGTGCTTTTATTAATCTGGTTCAACTAATTTGCACTAACAGTTTACATGATTGCTCTATTTATCCAGTTTGAACTAAATTCTCTAATTTTCTTTATCCTTACTCTGATTCTTTATGCTTACATCTTTTTGAGAAAGTTTTTCTTAGCAAAAGTTATGGCTCTTTTGGTCATTGTTATCTTCTGCAACTTTTGATTGAGAAAAATTCAAAGCAATCTTACTAAAAAAAAAAGAAAAAACAAAAAGAGGATTTCATAAAGCTCACTTTGGTTAATTCTAAAAACTATTTGATAACTCCCTTTGGTGAGTTATATTTTTAGTTAGTTTTTATTTAATTTAGGATGTAGTTGTTTCATTTAGTTACTATTTTGTTTTATTTTAGCTAAGTAGTTGAGATTAGGTGGTATTTTTATTTTTTGTTATTTTCTTATATTTTGAATATTTATTTTGGGCTTATTTTGATTATCATTGGATACAAGCACTTAAGTTGGAATTTGAAGCTATGACAGAGTTTAGCTTGTATGAAATCAGAACCTTTCAACATTAGAAATTCGATATCTAGCACTTTAGAAGTCAGATTATGATGATTCAAGATTCTTCGGAATGAAAGGAAGAAGATCTTCAATTTTGTTGATGGAAACTTTTTCCAGTTCTCGAGTCTTCTAGGAAAAAAAGGCAAAACAAGATTGAAGCTTCATCTTGTTTCTAATGCTGTCAAATTTGACCTTTCATCACTCTTTTACTTGTATCTTGAGATACAGAACTCTGATTGAGGTGATTCTTATTGCGTTGGAAAGCTTACTCAAATATCTACAATCGCTACTTTACCTCTGAGTCCAAATTCCAACTATTTTGACTGCTACAAAGCTCAGAAGTATGTAAAAATAGTTAGCACTGTTAGGCAGGTGCATCATAGTGTGCTGCCTTGCGCTATAGTGCAACGCCATTTGACTCTGAGTATTTTAGTTGTGCTACAGCACAACTCTTGCACTATGGTGCGACCCTGTCTGCAACAATTTGCTGGTTCGGGCCAAAATTCGAGAAAAGAGATCCGTAGACTATAAAAGGCAACACATATGGTCAGAAAAAGAGATCCCTAGACACTTCCAAACACCTCCCAAGACAGAAGACTTCTTCTAGAGATATTGAAGGCGAAGATTCAAGGAGTCTAAAGCTCAAGTTCAACATGGAGAGATCCATATTCTTTCAAATCTCTTGTCTATAACTAGAAATCTTTATGGCTTTTGTTTCTTCTATCTTCTCATCTTTATACTCTTCCATTGTTTTCTTTTCTTCAATTATGAACTAGTTTTCTTTTGCTAGGGCATCAACGGATCCTTTTGTATTGCAAGTTTACTCATGGATTAATGTTAATCTTATTTTCTATCTCTATTGCTTAGTGTTTTTGTTTGTTCTTAATGCTTTTAATTGCTTAATCACCAATTAATTCATTTGGGGATTTACAATAACTCGAGAGAGGGTTTGTGAATAAAGCCTCTTAACATAAACACTGTGAGTTGAGCGAAAACTAGAGATAGACAAATGCGGTTTATGTGGTCAACATAGGAACCCATAGAGCTTCAACCTTTACCTAGATTAGTTTGTGCTAAGAGATTAGGCAATCAGTTTAGGATAAATAGTATAGCTTGACCTCGAGAAAGGCTAGGAATAAATTAAGGAAAATCGACCGTGAGTCAATTAGGATAGGAACTGATTAATAGAAATTCATAGTAAATGCATTTGCAATAGGTGAAATTAATTAGCCCTAGCATTCATTCCATTGCATTTAGTCAACCTTTTTTGCATCCGTCTTGATCATTATTTTTCGTATTTATTAACTTTTTATTTTTATTTCTATACATCCATAATTTCTTTCCTTCCAAATAATAATCATTTAAACTATTTGGTATTTGATCTATCCTCATGGGAACGATACTTTTCTCGTCACTTTATTATTTATACGATCCAGTATACTTGCCAAAGCCGAAACAAGTTTTTTGTGCCGTTGCCAGGGATACTATCAATATTATTCTTAGTTGATGGGGGTACTAGATTGGATTTTTTTTGTTTTTATTTTATTTTATATTTATTTTTGTCTTGTTTATTTTTTTATTTAATTTTTCTATCTTTTTCTTTCATTATTTATTTTATTTAGCTTTTGTTTTATTTTATTTTATTCCTACTTTCACTTGTTCTTGTGTTTTATTTTGCAGTTTATATAAAGAAGCAAATCCACAGGAGATTTATTTTTTGATCCAGAGATTGAGCGTTCTTTGCGTCAGCTCAGAAAAGAATAAAGAGCAGTTAAAAGAGTCTTTAAAGCTATTATGGCAGATGAAAACGAGCAAAATGACAGGGCTATGAAGGATTATTTGGCACCCACTCTTCAAGGGTGTTCATCCAGCATTATGAGGCCACCCGTCCAAGCAAACAACTTTGAATTGAAGATGTCACTCATTCAATTCATGCAACAAAATTGCCAATTTGCTGGACTGCCTAGTGAAGACCCTAATGAGCATCTCAGCAATTTTCTGGAGATCTGTGACACCATAAAAATTAATGATGCCATGGATGATGCTATTCGATTGAGATTGATTCACTTCTTATTGAGGGACAAAGCCAGAGCCTGGTTGAAGTCTCTACCATAGGGAAATTCTTGGAGCAGTACTTTCCTCCTGCCAAGTCTGCTAAGATGAGGAATGACATCACCTCCTTCACCTAGGCAGATGGTGAATCTTTTTATGAGTCTTGTGAGAGATACAAGGAGCTATTTGCTAAGTGTCCACATCACAGCATCCCACTCTAGATGCAAATCCAGACATTCTATAATAGTCTCCTGATGTCCACGCAGATCATGGTTGATGCAGTAGCTGGTGGTTCTCTGAATAGTAAGACACTAGAGCAGTCTTAGGAATTATTTGAAGTAATGGCAAGCAACAACTATTAAAGGCCTAGTGAGAGAACCCAGAAGAGGGGAGTTCTGGAAGTTGAACTACCACTGCTCTCTTGGCCCAAATGCAAGCCTTTTCTGTCCAAAATGCAGCCATTCAGAAGCAATTAGGCTTGCTCAGCACCACTTCATCAGCACATGTCATTTGTTGTGATCTTTGTCATGGGAACCATCCGAATGGAGAGTGCACTACAGCTCCTTTTTCGAATGAGTAGGTTAACTACATGAATGCCCAGAAGCACAACTTCTACTCCAACACGTATGTTCTTGGGCAACAGTTCAATCAACCTCCACAAGAAAAGAAGCCTAAGCTAGAAGACTTGTTTCAGCAGTTTATGAGAAGCCATATATCTTTTGTGGAGAAGACTGAAGCTTTTATGGAGAGGACAGAGGCTCAATTTAGAGCTCATGATCAATAAAAAACCTAGAGCATCAAGTTGGGTAAATTTCCAAGCAGTTAGCTGAAAGGCCACTAGGTTTCTTACCTAGTAGTACCACTAAAAACCAAGGGAGCATGTGAATGCAATCATAGTGAGAAGTGATAAAGAATTGGCTTAATCTGAAAAGGAAGAAGCAAGGGTAAAAGAAAAGCCTACTAAAAATTCCAATATGGCACCACCTGAGGAGAAAGGATATGTGGCACCTCCTGCTTATGACCCTCCAATTCCTTATCCTCAAAGGGTTAAGCAACAAAAGAAGGAACTAGAAGAGCAGCAATTTCTTAAGGTTCTTGATGTACTTAAGAAGCTCCACATCAATATTCCTTTTACTGAGGCATTGGAGCGAATGCCAAACTATGCCAAGTTCATGAAGGAGTTACTCTCTAAGAAAAGGAAATTGGATACTGCTAAGACTGTACCACTTACTGAGGAGTGCTCAGCATTCATTTAGAGGAGGCTGCCACCTAAATTGAAGGACCTTGGGAGCTTTACTATTCTATGCACCATCGGTGACTTGAGCATTGACAAGGCACTATGTGACCTTGGAGCAAGTATTAATCTAATGCCTTTGTCACTCATGCATAAATTGGGCATTACTAAAGTGAAGCCTACAAGGATATCTCTGTAATTGGCTAATAGATCTGTCAAACTTCCCTATGATATTATTAAAGATGTTTTGGTGAAGGTGGACCGTTTCTTCGTTCCCATTGATTTTTTTATTCTTAATATGGAGGAAGATGTCAATATCCCTCTAATTCTTGGGCATTCATTCTTGGCCACTAGTAGAGCCTTGATTGATGTAGAAGAAGGGGAGCTAACTTTGAGATTTCAGAACAATAAAGTGAAGTTCAAAGTGTTCCAAGCAATGTGTAACATCCTCCTAAGTATAGTACTATGCTTAAGTCATAATACCTCACCTAGGAGTAGTTATCGTCACTTAGTCGGACCTTGCCTGGCAGCAACCTTTGGCCACCTTCGCTTCAGAGACTTTTCTTCGGAAACCTTTAAACTATCTGGAGATAACACGAAAAAAGAGTGAGAATTTTTAAATTCTCAATAGGATTCATTTAACTACTACATGCTGTGTCATCGTTATTATCTCTAGCTGCTTCGGTTTATTATGAAAAGTGAATACATTATACAAATTGTTCTATTTTATAGTTTGAAAACACATAATCCGAAGCAGAATTCATTTTATTTCATGTGCTTAAGTCACCTTTAGAATATAGATCACTGCATAAGTAGATAGAATAGCTTCAGTATCAATAAAGCATGGCATGACATTATGCACTTCTCATCTTTGAATTCATGCAAATGCACTGATGCTTTTCTTTAACTTCCTTTGCTCTGTAATGAGTTAATGTCATGGACGTTATCACCATACATTTTCATTGCTTACACTAGCTGGGTCATGCCATGCCTCGTGTAAGTCCTATCCCCTATACTGACACTAGCTGAGTTAATGCCATGCCCCATGTGAGTGGGGTACTTGCAAATGTTTTAATCTTTAGTCTTTACTGCACTTGGGTAGTCTGATCTAGGAGTGAGCTCGTCAGCTTTACCCGTGACCGTCGTCACACAGACTGTCCCACAAGGGGACCCATGTGCCTCTAGTCTTGGAGGGATCTTATTTTGGTCACGTGCCTCTAAATTAAAGGGATCTCTTCTGGTCACGTGCCTCAATGAGGGATCTCAGCAGACCACTTGCCTTCAATATAGAGGGATCTCATCTGACCACGTGCCTCCAAGGTAGAGGGATCTTATAGTTTTAGCTGCCTTCACAGGGAGGGATTCAAGTGCAACTACCTCCAAGTAAAGGGACCCATATCTTATCTTATTTAACTGTCTTCCCCTCCAGGTAAAGGGACCCACATCTTTGTCTTATTTAGATGCCTTCACAAGGAGAGATTCAAAGTGCAACTGCCTCCAAGTGAAGGGACCCATATTCAATATATTCATATCATTTCATTCTCATACATAATCATACATAGACATACTGAATGTACTCATACATATGCTTTATCATTTACTTTTATATAACCTTACATATATGAGTAATACATACATGTTCTTAACACATAAATGTTTATAATTCTACTGAAAATTCGGCAGCATAACGGAATGTGTCCGCTTCCCCATGAATAGTGCCAGTTTCAGACGACAGTCAGTCACAGTAAGAGATCAACTATAATGCATTAATCTTTCAAGCACCAACATGGAATTTCAACACTTAGACTTTACTTGAACTCATATGTGGATTAAGGTGCCAAATCTTGTACCTTTGGGAATCCTGCTCATATTCCTCAATTTTGCCCGTTTTTATAAATCAGGCCATAAATTCTATTTGACTCATCTGGACCTAAATTTTGGGTATGTCATAGCTCTATGTGTCTAGCTTCTGATCTTTTTAGTTCCATCTCATTTTGATTTGTATAACTCAAGTTATCTAAGTTTTACCTCGGACTGCCCTGTAGCTGGCTAGAATTACACACTTAAAAGTAAAACTCTACTATAAATCGAAAACCTATCCAAATCATACGAAATTGATATCATATTAAAGCTAACAAGATAACCTTTCAATTTCAAGAAGTTTCATTTCATTTGCCTTAGTAGAACTCGAGTTATTAGCCTCTAAATTTGACATTCCTGAACTGTCCTGTTTTGGCCCGGTTTGGACATAGGGCAATTTCTTTGAACCATTGGGAGCAAATGGCACCATATCAAACTCAAAATCTTTTTGTAAGATCCTATGTGTAAACTTTCTAGCAAAATTGGTTTCACTCAATTTGGAGTTGTATAGAACACGTTATGTCCTGAACAACCCAGTCTGCCCGATATCAAACTCTAGAATCTGGGTTAAACTTCCAAAATTCATATTTCTCTCAATACTAATTGAATCGCCTTATATAATATATGTATGGAAAGCCCTGAATATCTACTTTCATCTAAAAATAGTTTCACTAGATCTGAACGGCTGTAGGTAGAGCCGTACACTCCGCCATACGGACTGCCGTGAGGCTTCTTACTTAGACAGTATCCCAATTCCTCACTTGTCCTAGTTTTCTTCTTCTAACCTAAATTCCAACTCGACTCAAGATTTCATATTAATCCAACCATAATCCATCATATACATCTAATATATATCATCAAACATATATAGAAGAGTAATCTTTCATGCATCCTCAGTTTAGAGAAATTAAAATTAGAGATTGAATCCTACCTCCTTTAGACGTGATCTTGCTGAATTGGAGTTGATGGAACCTTGTGAAACTTGAAGGTTTGATGGAGATTAGTATCGAGAGAAGGAGAGAACGAGAAGGCTAAAATGAGGGGGAGAATGAGGCATAAGTCAATAGGGAGAAGAGAAAAATCTGATTTAAATAGTGGAGTGGTAGTTGGGATTGAGAGTATTGATTGGCTAAATTTCTTGTAGACAAGGTTCAGCCATGTCTCCCTCGTTTGTGGCTAAATCCTTCTACACGTCGCCTAAAAGTGGAACTTGCTTCCATTCTGCTTGAAATCAGAAATCGTGTAAACATAAACTCCCACAAGTTTCGAGTTCATCTTCCAATTTCCGACTTTGTCTTCGAGTTTCAAAAAAAAACGGATCCAATTTCCGATATCCGAGTTTATCACCAAGAGCCTTCCATTCCTATTATCTTATTATCGACTTCTGATATTGAAGTGGGAGTTTGGGGATTATGTAAGTTTCGATTTCTCGGTACATAATATTAAAGTTTTCATTTTCGATTTAATGGATTATGAATGACAAGGTCCCCGACTTCCGATATCAAGTATTTTAGGCTTCACCTTTTTATCCTTGATTTCCGATTTTAAGGAGGTTGTATGATGTGTGATTCCCGATCTCCGAGTTAACGAGTTCAATGGACATGAGCTCCATTCTTAAAGCTGATCTCAACTAGAATGGACACGAGTTCGGATCTCTGAGTTGATATCCAAGTTCAACGAGAATGAACACGAGTTCCGATCTCCGAAACTACTTCTAAGAGCTTTTCGTTCCTATTATGTTCCCGAGTTCGAGCTTAGGACCAACTTGAATTGAGCTCTGAGATTATATGAGTTCCAACTTCCCGATTCTTAATTGAGTATTTTGATTTCCAATTTCAAACTTCCGATCTCCGAGATTGATCATTAGACCGAGTTTCGGAATTATATGTATGAGGTTTTACGGCTAGTTCTCGACTTCCGAGATGCGGGTATAAGATGACTTGTTTGCAGTGTGACTTCCGACATCTGACTTTATGTTTACATGATTTCCAATTTCAAGCAGAATGGAAGCGAGTTCCACTTTTAGGCAACGTGGAGAAGGATTTAGCCACAAAAGAGGGAGACATGGCTGAACCTTGTCCATAAGAAATTTAGCCAATCAATACTCTTAATCCCAACTACCACTCCACTATTTAAATCAGATTTTTCTCTTCTCCCTGCTAATTTACGCCTCATTCTCCCCCTTATTTCAACCTTCTCGTTCTCTCCTTCTCTCAATACTAATCTCCATCAAACTTTCAAGTTTCACAAGGTTCCATCAACTCCAATTCAGCAAGATCACGTCTAAAGGAGGTAGGATTCAATCTCTAATCTTAATTTCTCTAAACTGAGGATGCATAAAAGATTACTCTTCTATATATGTTTGATAATATACATTAGATGTATATGATGGATTATGGTTGGATTAATATGAAATCTTGAGTTGGAATTAAGGTTAGAAGAAGAAAACTAGGAAAAGTGAGGAATTGGGATGCTGTTTGAGTAAGAAGCCTCACGACAATCTATGTGGCAGAGTGTACAGCTCTGCCTATAGCTGTTCAGATCTAGTGAAACTATTTTTAGATGAAAGTAGACATTCAGGGCTTTCCATACATATATTATATAAGGCGATTGGATTAGTATTGAGAGAAGTATGAATTTTTGAAGTTTAACCTAGATTCTAGAGTTTGATATCAGGCAGACTGGGTTGTTCAGGACATAATGTGCTCTATACAACTCCAAATTGAGTGAAACCAATTTTGTTAGAAAGCTTACACATAGGAGAACGTTTTACAAAAAGATTCCGAGTTTGATATTGTAACACCCTACCAATTTATGTTATGTTTAAGTCATAGCATGAAATTGGATAGGTTGCGTTATCATATTAGTTCTCTGTCTAAAGTTGTATTCATTATATTATATTCTCTTTTTCTCTGATATATCTGTATATGTTTGATGAATATACCTATGAAATAGGGCGCTTTATGTAATGAGCGTAATCAGTATTGTAGAACGTAACAAAATCGAACAAAAAGCACTACAAAAAGGAAAACAGACAGTATATCATTAGTCGTAAACATACATATGTGAGTTAGAAGCCCACACTTTAGTTTATATATGGGTTCAAAAGCGGGTAAAATAAAGAAACAGTAAAATTCCTATTGCTGAGAAGGTAAAGATAAAAATGGCAGGAGCCAACTATGTGCAACGAGTCCACTATTGGATCATCGTGGAGCTGCAGTTCCAAAAATCTCAATAAGCAGAGTGGCTATCAAATCCATCGCCAGTGTCTTAGAATGATGCAAAAATACAAAACAAAGTGAGAATTTACATAAATTCATAGTAAGGTTCGCACATGGTGTCTAACTAACTTCACATTCATTCTCAGTTGCCTCGGTTTTTAGTTAATTATAAATACATGTGTTCAAACCGATCTATCCATTTTAATGACTTTAAGAAAACGTCTGGTCCGAGGCAAGGTTCAGTTTTACTTTAGACGGCATAAGAAGCAGAATAAATTACTAATAATGATACATAGAATAGTAAACAGAATAAATGAACAAATGGCAGTAAATAAACATAACAGACAACTGTAAACAGCTTGACATAACTATTCCATGTAATCATGCATTCCTTGTAACCATGCAAACTCATTCTTTAATCTTTCTTCATAAACTTTTCTATTACTTTTCATCATTTTCCATCACTTGGTCCCCTGGGAGTTCTTGGCCATTCAGACTCCTGGTTAATAATCTACTTTTTAGGATCGAGCTCGTTCCTATATAGAAATGCCGGGTTTACTTTCCCCGACCTTCCTACCGATCTATTCCCCTTAACTTTTTATCCGGGGCTAGCCCAAGTATCATGGAACTTTCATCATCATATAATCCTTAAGTTCATCATAACATAACATGCATAACTTTCTTGAAAATGCACATGTCTTAACATGTATATCATAACCCATACATAGACTTTACCGGAAAAACATCAGGATATTCCTTAACAATCGGAATCTCCTCTAGTTCCTGCTTAACTTCTATCACATTAGCTGAGAAGAGGATATATCCTTCACTCTTTGACCCAAAAGAGTTCGGATAGAAGAGTGTTGAGGCTTGGGATTTAGAAATTGAGATAGAAGGGAATACCACCATTTTATCGAAACAATTGAGCACGACTCGATTGGCAGAAAGCCAATCCATGCCCAGAATTACATTAAGGCCAGACAAAGGGAGACAAATCAAATTGGCTGCAAAGGTCTTACCCTCGATTCGAAGAGGAACATTGATGCATATTTGACTAGTTCTAACCAGTTCATTGGTTAGAGTAGAAACTAGTAGATCATAAGGTAATTCAGAAGTTGATAATTGCAAAACAGCCACACAATTATGAGAAATAAATGAGTGGGAGGCACCCAAATCATAGAGTACAGTTAGAGTCTCACCGACCACTTGACAGGTACCTTGAATTAGTCCTTCAGACTTGCCAGCTTCTTCTGCGCTCATTGTAAAGACCTGTCCTTGACGTTGGGGTCGAGACGGCTATGATGGATTCCTGGTTGGACACTCATAAATTTTGTGGCCTGGCTTGCCACATCCATAGCAGATATTCTGGCCTACCAAACACGGCCGAACGCCATGATTCTTATCGCATTTTGTACAAGTCAAATTCAAGATGGGCTTCTGGGGCTGCTTGCCTTTAGTGCCCGCTGGTTGAAATCTTCTCTACTGTCGAAAGTTGGGCTTGAATCTTGGGCCCTGCGGGGCTAGACCCTTCCTAAAGCTACCATCGGATGCTTTAGCTATAGCCAGTTTCGAATTGCAATCCTTCACAAGTCAGCATTTTTTTACCAATGTAGGGAAGTCTCTAATCTCCATTGGTCCTATTGCGGTAAGGATGTCTTCTCGCAATCCTCCCTCAAATTTGATGCACTTCCAAGCTTCATCTGGGTTCCTCTGGTAAATTGTAGAAAATTTGCACAGCTCTTCGAACTGGGCAATGTATTCGGATATCGTCCGATTTCCCTGACGAAGCTGCATAAACTCAAGTTCCTTGGCATTTCGAACAAAAGTCGGAAAGTATTTCTGGTAAAATACATCCCTAAACATCGTCCAGGTGACCGCCATCTGAGATTCTTTGAACAATCTTCATACTCTGCTCCACCAAAACTCTGCATCTGCTTCAAGCATGTAAGTGGCAAAGGTCTCCTTCTGATAATCAGAACAATCTAAGACAGAGAAAATCTTCTCCATGGCTTTGATCCATTCGTCAGCTTTATCAGGATCATACGCTCCTCGAAAGCTGGGCGGATTTGCCTTCCTGAACTCAGCAAACTTAAGGTAGTCCAGATCAGCTCCGGGGCCACGTGGATTTCCTCCACAATTTTCCTCCGGTCGCCTGCCTACCTGATCCATCATCTAGTGAGCTACCACGACCTGTTCCTGCATCGCGTAAGCTATCTCTTGCATTGTAGCCATGAAGTCAGTCGGGTCCTCTAGAGCAGGTTCCGCACGTGGTCTGCCTCACCTTCTAGAAGCCATTAAGTTCTGAGCACACAAAACAAAAGTTATTGAGTTGATCAGGCTTAATACTAAGTCTAATGTGCTAGTAATTAACAGCTCACACGGTCAGGTACTTCATACACATGCGCCTCTATGTCTCAACCATACAAGCAAGATCTAGTACATGTTATCAACTAAAAGTATAGAATATGCGCGAAGTATAGTCAGTTCAATCCTTAGGGCTTGGCTAGGATGAACAGTTCTGATACCAAAAAGGTAACACCTTACCAATTTATGTTATGTTTAAGTTATAGCATGAAATTGGATAGGTTGCGTTACCATATTAGTTCTCCGTCTAAAGTTGTATTCATTATATTATATTCTCTTTTTCTCTGATATATCTGTATATGTTTGACGAATATACCTACGAAATAGGGCACTTTATGTAATGAGCATAATCAGTATTGTAGAACATAACAAAATCGAACAAAAAGCACTACAGAAAGGAAAACAGACAATTAGTCGTAAACATACATATGTGAGTTGGAAGCCCACACTTTATTTTATATATGGGTTCAAAAGCGGGTAAAATAAAGAAACAGTAAAATTCCTATTGCTGAGAAGGTAAAGATAAAAATGGCAAGAGCCAACTATGTGCAACGAGTCCACTATTGGATCATCGTGGAGCTGCAGTTCCAAAAATCTCAATAAGCAGAGTGGCTATCGAATCCATTGCCAACGTCTGAGAATGATGCGGAAATACAAAACGAGATGAGAATTTATAGAAATTCTCAGTAGGGTTCGCACATGGTGTCTAACTGACATCACATTCATTCTCAGTTGCCTCGATTTTTAGTTAATTATAAATACATGTGTTCAAACCGATCTATCCATTTTAATGGCTTTAAGAAAATGTCTGGTCCGAGACAAGGTTCAGTTTTACTTTAGACGGCATAAGAAGCAGAATAAATTACTAATAATGATACATAGAATCGTAAACAGAATAAATGAACAAACGGCAGTAAATAAACAGAACAGACAACTGTAAGTAGCTTGACATAACTATTCCATGTAATCATGCATTCCTTGTAACCATGCAAACTCATTCTTTAACTTTTCTTCATAAACTTTTCTATTACTTTTCATCATTTTCCATCACTTGGTGCCCTGGGAGTTCTTGGCCATTTAGACTCCTGGGTAATGTCTGCTTTTCAGGATTGAGCTCATTCCTATACAGGAATGCCGGGTTTACTTTCCCCGACTTCCCACCGATCTATTCCCCTTAACTTTTTATCCGGGGCTGGCCCAAGTATCATGGAACTTTCATCATCACATATTCCTTAGGTTCATCATAACATAACATGCATAACTTTCTTGAAAATGCACATGTCTTAACATGTATATCATAACCCATGTGTAACATCCCCAATTTTTGTCTAAGCTAATTAGTTCCGTGATCCTGTCTAATTAGAGAGGTTAACGATTAATTGAAAACTAATCGGCTAATCTCGATGAGCAAGAGCTTAGTAAATTGAGTCGAGTCAATAATTGAATCATAACGCACTAAATGTTTTAATTAAAACATAATTATTCGAACCTCATTAATTCGTAACTTAGAAATATAATTAAGTTAATCCAATCCTATTAGTTAAGTACAAGACAATTGTTTTACCTTAATCGATTGAGATAGATTAATCCTTACACCCTAATGACATAATTCATAAGGTCAATTCTTTTAGAGGAAAAAGTCTTAAAAGTGTGATTAACCGAAATCGATCAAAGAGCAATTTAACTAATCAAATTGAATTAACAACTTAGGTGATTCTAATAGCTTTGAAGATTTAAAAATTTCTCCTAATTGATGCACCAAATCTTGGCCAAGGACAAGAGCAAAATCCAACCATTCAATTGCCTTCTCATCATACACCACTAGATCAAGAGCCCATGTTAGTAGAACCCTTAAGTCATGACAAGAGTTGTACTCTCCTCCATCAAGATTGTGACACTTGGAGTGATCACAATCATCCAATGCCAATCCTAAGATAGATCATGCTTTTAACCACTTGAAAAGAAACACAACAAGGTCTTTACTCAAGTGCCAAGACTCAAAGGAAACACAACTCCCTCTTTTGCCCCAAGGTTTTTCCCACTCTCTTGCTTGTTGTAAGAAGCAAAATCACATCACTCTCTGCCTCCATTTTTGAGCCATCAGCCTCTCCTCTCTCCCCCTCACTTCATTTTTCATTTCCTCACCCAAAGACACAAAGCTCTCTCCTCTCTCCAAGTCCCTTTCCTACTCTCTTGTTCTTCCAATCTTCCTTGTTCTTCTTCCAATCTCTCTACTACTTCTCACTTCATTTCCATCACCACCATCACCATCCCTTCAAGGACCACCACTTTCGGTCTTTGGAGAAACAAGGCCACTCATATACAAGCCCCATTTTCAAGCTCCCAAGTAGGAAGGCTCTCTTCAACCTCTTCCTCATCCCAAATCCTTCAAGAAAGCTTTCTTTGGTAGTGACTCTAACCCCTTTCTCCTCCATGTTTTTTAAGCTCTAGAACTCCTAAGCTCTCCATAGCTAGGTGGTTTTAGGACTTGCTTTAAAAGGCCTCATGGCTATGCTCTTGTTATAAGTTGTTTGTGATTGTTGCTCTTTTCTTGGAAATGACTTTGGTTGTGCATTTTGTTTTATGTTGAACCCAACTTTTTAGAACTCAAAATATTGATTTTTACCAAGATCTCAAAGTTTAAATATGGTTTGGAAATGTAAAATGGTCACTTGAAGGAAAGACTTAATGTTTTTGCAAGAAAACTCATTGAAACCAAAACCGTGGAAACTGGAAAATTCTGGCAGTCTGTATGGTGCGACCAATAACTATTTCAATATAACTCCAAACGAAATGAAACCAATTTTAGATGAAAATAGACTCATAGAGATTTTTATACATGTAAAATACGTGGAAATTGGCCTTAAAACGAGAGAGATATGAATTTTCAAAGTTTGCTGTTCCTGGATGGGTTTCTGTCCGGGCAGTAGGTAATAAAACGTGCATAACTCAAGGTTTACAGAACATTTTTGAGTGGGACCAAGTTTTTTAGGAAGCTAAGACATAGAGGAACATCCCCATAAAGCAGTTTTGTCAGATTCCTTGTGAGGAGTTCACAGTAATTTTTAAAAGTCACTAACCCGAGATGAACTTTCAAGTCTGAACAGTCAGAATAAAATGTGTATAACTCAAGCTACAAAATGAATTTTTGAGTGGGGCTTCTTTTGTTTAAAAATAGACTCAGAGAAGTATAAGCATACCAAAATTCTAAATAAAATAGTAAAATATGAAATTATGGTGAATTTTTAAAGTTACTGCCTCACTATAAAAGTAAAACTAGTTAGGGTAAAAGTTAAAGGTTAATGAAGAATAAGCTTTAAGACATTAATACCCTTACATTAAGTATTGGAAAACCTTCATAATCCAACATAAAAAGTTTTAAAGAGGACAATAGACAAGATTGGCCCTAGGCCTAATAAAAGAATTTATGCGAGAAGCAAATCAGTTAAAAGCTTGTACCTAAGTTTACTAAACTAAGCTCATAAGACTTTATGTAATATGTATGCCTCTATGTATCAATATGATGACAAATGACATGATGATGATGATGATATGATATGATAATGATTATGATAGTGGTCCGATGATGATAAGAATGACAATAGTATGATGACAATATGATAGTGAATGATGTTGATACGAACATGATATGTTGATAGTATGATGCGTACTAACATACATGAAAGGATTAATAAATATGAACACCTTGGGAACGGCGATACGTAA
Source organism: Pterocarpus santalinus (assembly GCA_031439595.1). Lineage (NCBI taxonomy): Eukaryota > Viridiplantae > Streptophyta > Magnoliopsida > Fabales > Fabaceae > Pterocarpus > Pterocarpus santalinus. Next base: position 32,085,035 of record CM062529.1, read on the forward strand.
CGCCCAGAGGTGATTGATAAAGAAATCACATTTGGGGATGGCGATACATAACGCCTAAATGTGGAAAAAGAATCAGACTAACTTTGCATCCTAAGTTTTAATAAGAAGATAATGAACTAAGGGTATGATCCTTCAAAAGGGAAGGTGACCTAATTTAAGTTTCCCCTCACCCATGACTCACATGAGGCATGGCATGACCCAGCTAGTGTGAGTATGGGGATAGGGCTTACATGAGGCATGGCATGACCCAGCTAGTGTAAGTACCGAAATTTAATGTGGCGACGGCCACGGTATGAGTTCATTACCACTTATGTTAGTGGGTGAAAAGAAAAGGACTTAAGATAAGTCAAGTTAAGAAAAGAAAGGAAAAGGGACTTCGGTCCAAACCCTTAAAGAGAAAAAGTTAAGAGAAGCTTATAGCACAGTCATGCATGTTTTATGTGATTATACTTATGCCCATGTATGTTATGATATAAATGATTAGAGAGTATGTTAAAATTGAATCCACTTCTGATACTCACATTTTCGAAAACCTAAGAACTGAACCTTATGCATGCTCACTGTTTTCATTATAAAATCAAAGTGGCTGGGACGATGACGATGACACCTCCGTGTTGGGTTCGAGTCCTACTGAGAAATCCCATTTCTCACTCTAGTTATTTTCCGCATCGTCACCAGATTCCGATGGCGCATCTGATGGAGTGGAGTACGGATCCCCTACACTATGAGCAGACGTACGGCATGGGATGCCAGACGAAGCTATTTTGGGACTCATAGCGACCGTCACTCTACATCTTCGCATATTCTTTTTGAGAGGAGCTTTGTCATTAGATTTTGTATTTAATACCTAGTACTTGGGCCATGGCATGACCATGAGCTTCCTTCGATGTAATGCTATTATATATATGTATGTATATATAAATATTATGAACCTATATGGATGTAATGATTAGTTATGCAATACAATGTATTTGTAAATTTCTATTTATTTATCTTTTGCTTGTTTTATGAGATTGGGTTACGTATCTTATGCGACACGCTCTTTCTTTATCTGACTTCTCGCTCAAGGCTTTACCTTTCAAAATGCTGCAAAGCGACGACGTATTTAAAAAGAAAAAAAAATCCTACTGTATTTTCCACGTAATTTAATTTCAAGTGAAGTTTAATTTTCCATGAGCATAAGTAACAATTAATAAAACGCCGTAATACGACTTAAGCGTAGTATGGGTTTATTAGGATGTTACACCATGCATAGACTTTACCGAAATTTTGGCGGTATAATGGAACGTGTCCACTTCCCCATAAATAGTGTCAGTACATCATAACACCAATTTCTCATAGAGGTCATAATATTGCATTCATAATTTAACATTGAACTCATAGAAACATTAGTCTCATTAAGGCAGAGTTACTGCCCCAGCATAACCATTCAACCCGATTTTTGTAAATCAAGCCATAATTCCTATTTAACTCATTTGGATCTCAATTTTGGATATGTTAAAGTTTATGCGTCTATTTTCTAACCTTTTTGGTCCCATCAAATTTCGATAACTATAGCTCGAGTTATTTAGGTTTTATCCCTCGCCAAAGGACTCGCCGTAATCAGACACCTAAAAGTAAAAATCCACTAAAAATCGAAAACTGGTTCAATTCATGCGAAATTGTCTTATATTAAAGCTTTCATTTACAAAAGTTCCATTCAATTTGACTTAGTAGGGCTTGAGTTATAGGCCCCGAGATTTGACTTTCCTGAACTACCCTGCTTTAGCCTGGTTAGGATGTAAGGTAACTTCTTGGAATCACTGGGAGCATATGGGACCATAACAAACTCGGAATATCATTGTAGGATATTCTCCTATATGTAAGCTTTCCAACAAAGTTAGTTTTACTCAATTTGGGGTTCTATAGGCTGAGTTACACCCTTTTCAAGCCACACTATTAGGATGAAAGTCCTGATTCCTAGGTCAAATGTCAAAAATTCATATCTCTCTCAATACTAATCCAATAACCTTATATGATATAGTATGGAAATCCCTGAAAGTCTAGTTTCACAGAAAAATAGTCTCATCAAATTTAATCAGTTGTAGGCAAAGTCGTACACTCTGCCGTACGGATTATCAAAGGAAATTGGTCTTCCTTTCCTCACTCTTTCCTATTCCTTAATCAATTTTAAACACAAAAACAGCCAACAACCAGCCGAAGATTATCATTTTCATTCACTAATTACATCAAGAAGTAAGGAAATAAAATCAAAACCAACCACCCACAATCAGAATAACAAGAACTAAATTGAACCTCTACCTTTTGTTATGTGATTAGGCTTGATTTTGGAGTTTGAATCAATAGAACTTGATTGAGCTTGAAGGTTGGGTAGAGTTGGGTGAGTGAAGAAGAGAAAAAAGAGCTGAAGCAAAAGAAAAGGCAACGCAAGTCAGGCTAAAGGGAGAAAGACATGAGTTATAAAAGCTCCGAAGTGGTAGTTAGCTTTGTGAGTTTTGATTGGCTAAAATTTTGTGAGTGAAGTTCAGCCATGTCTCCTTCTTTTATGACAAAATCATTCTCCACGTTGCCTAAAAAGTGGAATTCGTTTCATTGTATCTGAAATCGGAATTCGTACTCTACTTGATAAAATCGGAACTTGGAAATCTTGTCGGGTTTATTTGAAACGTGAAAGCAAAGTTGGATGTCGGAAATCATATAGCACCTAGTCACCTTAAAATCAAAAGTCAAGGACAAGAATGTGAAACCAAAATACTTAAACCAGGAAGTCGAGGACGTTATGTAATCTTGAATCGATTCTAAGCATAACACTGGTGATCGGGAATCAAAACATTAATCATATGTACCAGGAAATTGAAACTTATAGAATCTTGGAACTCCAAATTTAATCTCGGAAGTTTGTTATAGGCAAACTCAGGAACATCAATAAGGTCGGAGATCGGAACTCATGTAAATTTGGTCGAACTTGGAGACCAATTCAGAGATCTGATCTCGCATCCATTTCTGGGTGAGATAAACTTGGATGTCGGATTTCATGTCCATTCTAAATCAAGCCTAAGGTTGGAACTCGTGTATCATAAGGTCGTAAATCCGAAAAACATAGCCATTTCATTTGAGACTTGGAGATGAAGTCAGAAATTTGAACATTTTACTGATGAGGTCGGAAATCGGAAATCAGGGGACGTTACATTACCACCCTCCTTAAAAAAAAAATTTTATCCTCAAAATTTAGTACTTGAGAATAGTTCAAGATACTTTTTTTCTTATATCTAATTCCAGTTCCCAGGTGTAGTCCTCAGCATTTCCTTTTCCCCATGCTACCTTTACTAGCTGCACGGTTTTGTTTCGAAGCTGTCTGCTACTTCTATCTACGATCCGTGCTGGTTGTACGCGGAAAGTCAGGTACTCTTTTAACTGTATTGGTTCGGGTTCTAAGAAGTGTGTAGGGTCAGGTTGATATTTTTTGAGTTAGGAGACATGGAAAACATCATGTAGGTTTGATAAATGTGGAGGCAAAGCGATTTGATATGCAACTGATCCGATTCGCTTTAAGATTTGGAAGGGACCAATAAAGCGAGGATTTAGCTTCTTGACCTTAATGGCTCTACCTATCCCTATTGTAGGCGTAACCTTCAGAAATACGTGGTCTCCTTCATGAAATTCCAGAGGTTTCCTCTTGGTATCCACGTAACTCTTCTGGCGGCTCTGAGCTGCAAGCATCTTACTTCGTATTTTCTTAATCTGCTCAGTGGTCTGCTCAACTAAATCAGGCCCCAATAGAGTTGATTCTCCTGTCTCATACCAACACAGGGGAGATTGGCACTTTCTTCCATACAATGCTTCGTAAGGAGCCATGCCGATGCTAGCGTGATAGCTATTGTTGTATGCGAATTTGGCCAACGGTAAGTATCGATCCCAATTCCCGCGTTGCTCCAGTATGTAAGCTCGTAGCATATCTTCCAAGGTTTGAATTGTCCTTTTAGTTTGGCCATCTGTTTGAGGGTGATATGCAGTGCTTAAACACAACTTCACACCGAACGCCTTCTGTAAAGCTTCCCAAAATCGGGAGGTAAACCTTGGGTCTCGATCGGAGATAATAGTTGAAGGAGTCCCATGCAACCTTATAATCTCTTGAATGTACAGCTGAGCTAGTTTTTCCAGCAGATAATTTGCTCAAACGGGTAGGAAGTGAGCATATTTGGTCAATCTATCCACAATGACCCATATGGCATCATATCCCGATGACGTTCTTGGTAATCCCATTACAAAATCCATGGAGATACTCTCCCACTTCTACTCAGGGATTTTCAAGGGTTGTAACATCCCAGAAGGTTTCTAATGTTCTGCTTTCACCTTCTGACAGATCAAGCACTTACCCACTAAGCTTGCCACATCCGACTTCATTCCCGACCACCAAAACATCTTCTTGAGGTCTTGATACATTTTAGTAGTGCCGGGATGTACGGCGAATTCGCCTTTGTGTGCTTCTTCTTCTGAGGTCATTCCTTTTGGGAACACATACCCTGTCGTGACACCACCAGATGCCTTCCTTTATCTTGGGCAAAACCCGTCAGCTTCCCCGATTGCACGAGACTAATTGTAAATCTGATCCTTAAAGCTACTGGTTATCTTAATTTGGTACAACTGAAGGGCCTTGGGAGTTGTAAGGATTCCCAAATTAAGATTTCAGAAGCTTTCAATAAGCTCTGTCTCTTTAATCATCATCCAAGCTATGGTCAACGATTTCCTGCTCAACACATCTGCCACAATGTTTGCCTTACCTGGGTGGTATCTCAATTCACATTCGTAGTCTTTAAGGAGTTCCATCCATCTCAGCTGCCTCATGTTTAATTCTTTCTAATCGAAGAGATATTTCAAACTCTTATGATCAGAAAAGACCTCGAACTTTACTTCGTACAGGTGATGTCTCCATATCTTCAAAGCAAATACTACTGCTGCTAGTTCGAGATCGTGAGTAGGATAATTCCTTTCGTGTGGCTTTAATTGTCTAGAGGCATACGCGACCACATTTCGGGTTTGCATCAACACGCACCCTAACCCTTGTTTGGAAGCATCACAATAGACCTCAAATGGTCCATGAGGGTCTGGCAAGGCTAACACTAGTGTCGTAGTTAATCTTTTCTTCAAGTCCTGAAAACTCTGTTCACACTCCGGTGTCCACTCAAATGGAATACTCTTCCTGGTTAGCTTGGTCAGGGGCAAGGCTATTCGAGAAAAATCCTTAACGAATCGCCGGTAATATCCAGCTAAGCCCAGAAAACTCCTGACTTCAGAGACTGTGGTCGGCCTTTCCCAGTTTAGAACTGCTTCTACCTTACTAGGGTCTACAGAGATTCCTCCAGAGGATACTACATAGCCAAGAAATTTTACTTCCTTCATCCAAAATTCACATTTGGATAACTTGGCATAAAGTTTCTTTTCTCTTAAAATTTATAGAACCAGCCGCAAGTGTTCTGCATGCTCTTGCTCCGTCTTCGAGTAGACAAGTATATCATCGATGAAGAACACTACAAATTTGTCCAGATATGGGCGGAATATTCGATTCATGTGATCAATGAATACTGCTGGTGCGTTCGTCAGTCCAAACGACATCACAGTATATTCGTAATGTCCGTAACGAGTTCGAAAAGCTGTCTTAGCGATATCTTATTCCCGAACTCAAATTTGATGATATCCGGAACAAAAGTCGATCTTGGAGAATACCGTTGCACCTTGTAGCTGGTCCATGAGATCGTCAATCTTAGGCAGTGGATATTTATTCTTAATCGTCACTTTATTCAACTGCCTATAATCCATGCATAAGCACATGCTCCCATCCTTCTTTTTGACCAACAAGATTGGAGCTCCCCATGGCGACGCGCTTGGCCGTATGAATCCTTTTTCCAAAAGCTCCTCAATTTGTCTCTTTAGTTCTGCCAGCTCCAACGGTGACATTCGATATGGAGCTATCGATATTGGTCTCGTACTTGGAATCAACTCAATGGTAAACTCAGTCTCTCTCTCTAGAGGGAATTCAGGAATATCCTCTGGAAAAACATCAGGATATTCCTTAACAACTGGAATCTCCTCTAGTTCTTGCTCAACTTTTGTCACATTAGCTGAGAAGAGGATATATCCTTGACTTTTTGATCCAAAAGAGTTCAGATAGAAGAGTGTTGAGGCTTGGGATTTAGAAATTGAGACAAAAAGGAATACCACCGTTTTATCGGAACAATTGAGCACGACTCGATTGGCAGAAAGCCAATCCATGCCCAGAATTACATCAAGGCCAGACAGAGGGAGACAAATCAAATTGGCTGCAAAGGTCCTACCCTCGATTTGAAGAGGAATATTGATACATATTTGACTAGTTCTAACTGGTTCATTGGTTGGAGTAGAAACTAGTAGATCATAAGGTAATTCAGAAGTTGATAATTGCAAAACAGCCACACAATTATGAGAAATAAATGAGTGGGAGGCACCCGAATCATAGAGTACAGTTAGAGTCTCACCATCCACTTCATAGGTACCTTGAATTAGTCTTTAAGACTTGCCAGCTTCTTCTGCGCTCATTGTAAAGACCCGTCCTTGACGTTAGGGTCGAGACGGCTGTGATGGATTCCCGGTTGGACACTCATAAATTTTGTGGCCTGGCTTGCCACATCCATAGCAGACATTCTGGCCTACCAAACACGGCCGATCGCTGTGATTCTTACCGCATTTTGTACAAGTCGAATTCGAGAAGGGCTTCTGGGGCTGCTTACCTTTAGTGCCTGGCAGTTGAAATCTTCTCTGCTGTCGGAAGTTGGGCTTGAATCTTGGGCCCTGCGGGGCCAGACCTTCCTAAAGCTACCACCGGATGCCTTAGCTACAGCTAGTTTCAAATTGCAATCCTCCACAAGTCGGCATTTATTTATCAACGTGGGGAAGTCTCTAATCTCCATTGGCCCTATTATAGTAAGGATATCTTCTCGTAATCCTCCCTCAAATGTGATGCACTTCCAAGCTTCATCTAGGTTCCTATGGTAAATTGTAGAAAATTTGCACAGCTCTTCGAATCGGGCAATGTATTCGGATATTGTCCGGTTTCCCTGATGAAGCTGCATAAACTCAAGTTTCTTTACATTTCGAACGGAAGCTGGAAAGTACTTCTGGTAAAATACATCCCTAAACATCGTCCAAGTGACCACCATCTGAGATTATTCGAACAATCTTCATACTCTGTTCCACCAAAAGTCCACGTCTGCTTCAAGCATGTAAGTGGCAAAGGTCACCTTTTGATGATCAGAACAATCTAAGACAGAGAAAATCTTCTCCACGGTTTTGATCCATTCGTCAGCTTTATCAGGATCATACGCTCCTCGAAAGCTGGGTGGATTTGCCTTCCTAAACTCAGCAAACTTAAGGTAGTCCAGATCAGCTCCTGGGGCATGTGGATTTCCTCCACAATTTTCCTCCGGTCGCTTGCCTACCTGATCCATCATCTGGTGAGCTACCACGGCCTGTTCCTGCATCGCGTAAGCCATCTCTTGCATTGTAGCCATGAAGTCAGTCGGGTCCTCTGGAGCAGGTTCCACACGTGATCTACCTCACCTTCCGGAAGCCATTAAGTTCTGAGCACACAAAACAAAAGTTATTGAGTTGATCAGGCTCAATACTAAGTCTAATGTGCTAGTAATTAACAGCTCACACGGCCAGGTACTTCATACACATGCACCTCTATGTCTCAACCATACAGGCAAGATCTAGTGCATGTTATCAGCTAAAAGTATAGAATATGCGTGAAGCATAGTCAGTCCAATCCTTAGGCCTTAGCTCGGATGAACTACTCTGATACCAAAAATGTAACACCTTATCAATTTATGTTATGTTTAAGTCATAGCATGAAATTGGATAGGTTGCGTTACCATATTAGTTCTCCGTCTAAAGTTGTATTCATTATATTATATTCTCTTTTTCTCTTATATATCTGTATATGTTTGATGAATATACCTACGAAATAGGGTGCTTTATGTAATGAGCGTAATCAGTATTGTAGAACGTAACAAAATTGAACAAAAAGCACTACAGAAAGGAAAGCAGACAGTATATCATTAGTCGTATACAAACATATGTGAGTTGGAAGCCCGCATTTTAGTTTATATATGGGTTCAAAAGCAGGTAAAATAAAGAAACAGCAAAATTCCTATTGCTGAGAAAGTAGAGACAAAAATGGCAGGAGCTAGCTATGTGTAACGAGTCCACTATTGGATCATCGTGGAGCTGCAGGTCCGGAAATCTAAATAAGCAGAGTGGTTATCGAATCCATCGCCAGCATCTGAGAATGATGCGGAAATACAAAACGAGGTGAGAATTTATAGAAATTCTCAGTAGGGTTCGCACATAGTGTCTAATTGACATCACATTCATTCTCAATTGCCTCGGTTTTTAGTTAATTATAAATACACGTGTTCAAACCGATCTGTCCATTTTAATGACTTTAAGAAAACGTCTGGTCTGAGGCAAGGTTCAGTTTTACTTTAGACGGCATAAGAAGCAGAATAAATTACTAATAATGATACATAGAATAGTAAACAGAATAAATGAACAAACGGCAGTAAATAAACATAATGCATAATCAGAAACAATTGACATAACTATTCCATATAATCATGCATTCCTTGTAACTATGCAAACTTATTCTTTAACCTTTCTTCATAAAATTTTCTATTACTTTTCATCATTTTCCATCACTTGGTTCCTTGGGAGTTGTTGGCCATTTAGACTCCTGGGTAATAGTCTGCTTTTCAAGATCGAGCTCGTTCCTATACAGGAATGCCGGGTTTACTTTCCCCGACCTTCCCACTGATCTATTCCCCTTAACTTTTTATCCGGGGCTGGCCCAAGTATCATGGAACTTTCATCACCACATATTCCTTAGGTTCGTCATAACATAACACGCATAACTTTCTTGAAAATGCACATGTCTTAACATGTATATCATAACTCATGCATCGCCTTTACCAAAATTTTGGTGGCATAACGGAATGTGTCCGCTTCCCCATGAATAGTGCCAGTACATCAGAACACCAATTTCTCATAGAGGTCATAATATTGCATTCATAATTCAATATTGAACTCATAGAAACATTAGTCTCATTAGGGCAGAGTTACAACCTCAGCATAACCATTCAATCCGGTTTTTGTAAATCAAGCCATAATTCCTATTTAACTCATTTGGATCTCAATTTTAATATGTTAAAGTGTTATGTGTCTATTTTCTAACTTTTTTTGTCCCATCTAATTTTGATAACTATAGCTCGAGTTATTTAGGTTTTATCCCGGCCTGCCTAGTGACTGGCCAAAATCAGACACCTAGAAGTAAAAATCCACTAAAAATCGAAAACTGGTTCAATTCATGCGAAATTGGTCTTATATTAAAGCTAACAGGACAAGCTTTCATTTACAAAAAGTTCCATTTCATTTGACTTAGTAAGGCTCGAGTTATAGGCCCCGAGATTCGACCTTCCTGAACTGCCCTGCTTTAGCCCGGTTAGGATGTAAGGAAACTTCTTTGAATCATTGGGAGCATATGGGACCGTAACAAACTCAGAATTTCATCGTAGGATATTCTCCTACATGCAAGCTTTCTAACAAAGTTACTTTTAATCAATTTGGGGTTCTGTTGGGTGAGTTACACCCTTTTCAAGTCACACTGTTCAGATGAAAGTCCTGATTCCTAGGTCAAATTTCAAAAATTCATATCTCTCTCAATACTAATCCAATAACCTTATATGATATATGTATGGAAAGCCCTGAAAGTCTAGTTCCACAGAAAAATAGTCTCATCAAATTTAATTGGCTGAAGGCAGAGCCGTACACTCCGTCGTTTGGACTATTGAAGGAAATTGGTCTTCCTTTCCTCACCCTTTCCTATTCCTTAATCAATTTTAAACACCAAAACAGCCAACAACCAGCCAAAGATTATCATTTTCATTCACTAATTACATCAAGAAGTAAGGAAATAAGATCAAAAAGCAACCATTCACAATCAGAATAACAAGAACTAAATTGAACCTCTACCTTTTGTTATATGATTAGGCTTGATTTTGGAGTTTGAATCAATAGAACTTGATTGAGCTTGAAGGTTAGGTGGAGTTGGGTGAGTGAAGAAGAGAAAAGAGAGCTGAAGCAAAGGAAAAGGCAATGCAAGTCAAGCTGAAGGGAGAAAGACATGAGTTATAAAAGCTCCAAAGTGGTAGTTGGCTTTGTGAGTTTTGATTGGCTAAAATTTTGTGAGTGAAGTTCAGCCATGTCTCCCTCTTTTGTGGCAAAATCATTCTCCACGTCGCCTAAAAAGTGAAACTCGCTTCATTGTATCTGAAATCGGAACTCGTACTCTACTTGATAAAATTGGAACTCGGAAATCTTGTTGGGTTTATTCGAAACGTGAAAGCAAAATTGGATGTCGGAAATCATACAGCACCCAGTCACCTTAAAATCAAAAGTCAAGGACATGAATGTGAAACCAAAATACTTAAACCCGGAAGTTCGGGACATTACGTAATCTTGAATTGATTCTAAGCATAACACTGGTGATCGGGAATCAGAACATTAATCATATGCACTAGGAAATCGGAACTTATAGAATCTTGGAACTCCAAATTTAATCTCGGAAGTCTGTTATAGAAAAACTCGAGAACATCAATAAGGTCAGAGATCGGAACTCATGTAAATTTGGTCAAACTTGGAGACCAATTCAGAGATCTGATCTCGCATCCATTTTTGGGTGAGATAAACTCGGATGTCGGATTTCGTGTCCATTCTAAATCAAGTCTAAGGTTGGACCTCGTGTATCATAAGGTCGTGAATTGGAAAAACATAGCCATTTCATTTGAGACTTGGAGATGAAGTCGAAAATTTGAACATTTTACTGATGAGGTCAGAAATCGGAAATCAGGGACCCACATCTTTGTCTTATTTAGCTGCTTCACAAGGAGGGATTCAAAGTGCAACTGCCTCCAAGTGAAGGGACCCACATTCAATATATTCATATCATTTCATTCTCATACATAATCATACATAGACATACTGAATGTACTCATTTGTATGCTTTATCATTTACTTTCATATAACCTTACATATATGAGTAATACATACATGTTCTTAACACATAAATGCTTATAATTCTACCGAAAATTCGGCAGCATAACGGAACGTGTCCGCTTCCCCATGAATAGTGCCAGTTTCAGCAGACAGTTAGTCACAGTAAGAGATCAACTATAATGCATTAATCTTTCAAGCACCAACATGGAATTTCAACACTTAGACGTTACTTGAACTCATATGTGGATTAAGGTGCCCAATCCTGTACCTTTAGGAATCCTGCTCATATTCCTCAATTTTGCCCGTTTTTAGAAATTAGGCCATAAATTCTATTTGACTTATCTGGATCTAAATTTTAGCTATGTCATAGCTCTATGTGTCTAGCTTCTAACCTTTTTAGTTCTATATCTTTTTGATTTATAAAACTCAAGTTATCTAAGTTTTACCTAGGACTGCCTTATAGCTAGCCAAAATTACACACTTAAAAGTAAAAATCCACTACAAATCGAAAACTAGTCCAAATCATACAAAATTGGTATCATATTAAAGCTAACAGGATAACCTTTCATTTGCAATAAGTTTCATTTCATTTACCCTAGTAGAACTCGAGTTATAAGCCTCTAAATTTGACCTTCTTGAATTGTCTTATTTTGGCCCAGTTTGGACATAAGGCAAATTCTTTGAACCACTAGGAGCAAATGGGACCATATCAAACTCGAAATCTTTTTGTAAGATGTTCTCCTATGTGTAAGCTTTCTAACAAAATTCGTTTCACTCAATTTGGAGTTGTATAAAGCATGTTATGTCCTGAACAACCCAGTCTGCCTGATATCAAACTCTAGAATCTAGGTTAAACTTCAAAAATTCATACTTCTCTCAATACTAATCCAATCGCCTTATATAATATATGTATGGAAAACCCTAAATATCTGCTTTCATCTAAAAATAGTTTCACTGAATCTGAACAGCTATAGGCAGAGCCGTACACTCTGCCATACCGACTATCGTGAGGCTTCTTACTCAGACAGCATCCCAATTCCTCACTTCTCCTAGTTTTCTTCTTCTAACCTAAATTCCAACTTAAGATTTCATATTAATCCAACCATAATCCATCATATACATCTAATATATATCATCAAACATATATAGAAGAGTAATCTTTCATGCATCCTTAGTTTAGAGAAATTAAGATTAGAGATTGAATCATACCTCCTTTAGACATGATCTTGCTGAATTGGAGTTGATGGAACCTTGTGAAACTTGAAGGTTTGATGGAGATTAGTATTGAGAGAAGGAGAGAACGAGAAGGCTGAAATGAGGGGGAGAATGAGGCGTAAGTCAGCAGGGAGAAGAGAAAAATCCGATTTAAATAGTGGAGTGGTAGTTGGGATTGAGAGTATTGATTGGCTAAATTTCTTGTGGACAAGGTTCAGCCATGTCTCCCTTTTTTATGGCTAAATCCTTCTCCACGTCGCCTAAAAGTGGAACTCGCTTCCATTTTGCTTGAAATCGGAAATTGTGTAAACATAAAGTCGGATGTTGGAAGTCACATTGCAAACAAGTCATCTTATACCTGCATCTTGGAAGTCGAGAACTAGCCATAAAACCTCATACATATAATTCTAAAACTCAGTCTAATGATCAATCTCGGAGATCAGAAGTTTGAAATTGGAAATCAAAACATTCACTTAAGAACCAGGAAGTCAGAACTCATATAATCTCGGAGCTCAATTCAAGTCAGTCGTAAGCTCAAACTCGGGAACATAATAGGAACGAAAAGCTCTTAGAAGTAGTTTCGGAGATCGGAACTTGTGTTCATTCTCGTTGAACTTGGATATCAACTCAGAGATCCGAACTCGTGTCCATTCTAGTTGAGATCAGCTTTGAGATCGGAGCTCATGTCCACTGAACTCATTAACTCAGAGATCGGGAATCACACATCACACAACCTCCTTAAAATCGGAAATCAAGGATGAAAAGGTGAAGCCTAAAATACTTGATATCGGAAGTCGGGGACCTTGTCATTCATAATACATTAAATCGGAAATCAAAACTTTAACATTATGTACCGGGAAATTGGAACTTACACAATCCCGGAACTCCCACTTCAATATCGGAAGTTGGTAATAAGACAATAGGAATGGAAGGCTGTTGGTGATAAACTCGGAAATCGGAAATTGGATCCATTTTCTTTGAAACTCGAAGACGAAGTCAGAAATTGGAAGATGAACTCGGAACTCGTGGGGGTGTTACACAATGGACTTTACAACAAAGACAGCTCAATGCTATAAAGTGGATGTAGTGGAAGCTAACTTGAGTACTTCAGTCCCCGCATCACATGCCACACCTCCTTGAGAGCCTCCATTAAGGAAGAGCAAAACAAAGCAGAAAAAGAAAAGGGATGATGATCTTAAGCCACCCAAGAAGCCGCCAGAAGCTCTCCACTTGCTATTCGAGCCTAATTCTATCTCATTGGTTTTGGGGAAGAAGAACCACCATCTTGGTGACAAGTCACCAAAGAAGAGGAGGAAGAAGCCACCATGAGTGACAGGAATATGTCTAACTTAGGGATATTAAACTAAAGTGCTTGTTGGGAGACAACCCAACTTTTCTAACCTTTCTTTGACTTTAATTTTTCTTATTTAGGACCTTTCTATTTTTTTTCTTTTGATTTAGGTAAAATTTTAGTTTTGATTAATTTTAATTTATTTAATTTTGTTTATTTTGTTTTGTTAGGTTTATTTGGAGCAATTAAGAAGTACATTAGAGGAAGAAGCCACATAGGGCGTGCAGCAGAAATACATGCACTGGGGAGTAACTTTCCTTTCCTTTCCCTTTTGATTTTATTTTCATGCATTAGGGATAATGCTTAATTTTAAGTTGGGGGTGGGGAAAGTCCATTGTGCACTTTCTTATTTGTTCCTATTTTTGTTTCTTTTTTTTAGTTTAGTTATTAAGTTGTCAGTTTTTTCTTTCTTTTATTATTATTATCTAAAAAAAAAAACCAAAAAGATTTTTGTTTTTAAGTCTTTTTTCAAGTTTTTGTTAGTCAACTGGTTGTTGTCTGCCTGTGCCGATGATATAAAGATTGCTCTGTTTATTATCTTTAAGTAGCTCTGGATCCTAATCTGAGTCTTGAAAATCTTTTTGTGCTTTCATTATTGAATTGAGAAGGATCATTTTCTTGCACTTTGATAAGAGTTAGCAACTTAGGATTGGTGATCTTTATGCTTTTATGTTTTATATAGGTTTAGACATGCATTCTTATTCATGTGAATCTCTCTTGAAATTATGTGAGTGAATTTTAGCCATAGAGATGATTTAGGCCATGTTTGATAGCCACAATTGAGCCTTATTACCCACCATTTATCATTGATCCTTAGTCACCCCATTTGAGCCTTAAAGCCTATTCTTGAATTAAACCACAATATGAGTCTAATGCCCTTCCTTTCTTTTGCCTTTTTGATCCCATGGTTTATGTAACATCCCCCCTTTCTTCAATAAAGAATAATAGAGATCTTAAATTATTTCCCTTAAGTAGTGTGAGAATTTCTCAGGCAGTGCTATACCCTGACAATCCTCACACTTAAAACTATAGGGTAGCATAACATTGTCATTGAGAATATGGTGCTGCCATATGTTAAAAGGTAGAAAACTACAAAGATACCATTGTGAACTTTTGTTATTTGTAAGGTTGCCCAGGACTTTTAAAAAATTTCACTTTGATTCCATAAGCATATTTCTATGAGGACCCTAGATCTATTTAGAAAATGACATCTATGTCCTTTCATCTATGGAGTTAGCAAAATAGGGCTTTAAGCGGAGCAGAATCACATGGTGAAACCATAGAAGTTTAAGTCTCGATCATTTGAGCCATGGGAGTAGTCAAGTGTGAAATGACATAAGGTGCCTCTAGACTTGCTCAAATTTATGAAAATGCCATTAGTTACGAAAACCAAACAGAAAATGCTAAAGGATTTATGAAAAAGCGAAAATATAATAGTTCAAAGAAATGGTGCGATTGATTTGCGTTGCTAATCAATTTATCAAAAAAAAAAAAAAAGAGCAATTAGAGATGAATTATAAATACTAGAGCTAAAGGAAATTTAGATTGTTATGTAAAATACTATGAAAAATTATTTAGTATAACGTCCGAAAACATTCTATCGTTTTTTTTAGCAAGTTATTCGATTTTATCAACTACTTGAGATTAATTAGAATTCGATTAAATATTTACTTAGAGCCAATTAAGTATCATTTAGAGAAATTAGATATGAGGGAATTAGATTGAAAGCATAGAAAACTTCATAGGATTTATCCAAAAAACTGATTTACCGATTTAAAGGAAATCGGTAAGATTTCAGTATTTAAAACTGTTAGACTGAATCAATAGAAATTATACTGTGAAAACCCTAGATTGGATGGCCAAGATTCAGCCACCCAACCCCCTCTAAGTGGCGCAACATCAGCCCTTGAAGAAGGCAACCACATCAAATTGGAGTAATGAAACAAATCCACTAATCATCTTCCAACTTCTTCCAAAAGTTATCAAAAATTTCCTTCTTACTCCCTTGCATATTTTCGTCCTTATTACCATTAGATACCTCTTCATTTTCTTTCCTTATCATCTCATAGTTACTCGTTCTTCATCAAGCTTCCAAGTTCCAACAACTTTCCTTACTCCAAGACTTGAATCTAGCAAGCTTAACACCTAGAAAAGGTAAGATTTCTAATTCTGTTCTTATTTCTTATGGGTTGCAGCTGCATGGGATTTCAGTTTTCCTCCTTTCTTCGATGTTTAATTGGGATGTAGATGATGGTTATTGGTGGGTTTAATTTAGGTCTTTGGATTAGAATTGAAATTGGAAGGAGAAAATTTGGAAATAGGAAGAAGCAGGATGCTGTTTGGGTGAAAACCCTATGGCATCCATATGTTCATCTTATACAGACCAAAATCTAGCCATCAAAGCTTAATGAATATATTTTTACATAAAACTAGACATCTACTGCTTTCCAACCATATAAAATATAAAGCCATTAGTTAGTATTGAGTGAGTTATGAATTTTTGAAGTTTAATCTGAAATTCTGGTTTCTCTTCTGGGCAGTATGAGTTTGGAGGGGATGTAACTCACCTAAAAAACTCTAAATTGAGTGAAACCAATTAGCTTTGAAAGCCAACATATAGGAAGCATCACATAAAAATTTCAGAGTTTGATTTGATCCCAATTCTTCCCAATAATTCGATGAACTTGGTTTGAGTCCAAACTGGACTAGAACAAGGTAGTCTAGAAAGGTCAATTTATAGGGATTATAACTCAAGCTCTACTTATGTAAATGAGATGAAACTTCTTTCAAATAAAAGCTTGTCCTGTTAATTTAATTAGGCATAAGTTTCATATGATTTCACCTAGTTTCCTATTTTTAGTGAATTTTTTCTTCTAAGAGTACAATTCTAGCTAGTTGTAGGGCAGACAAAAGTAAACTTTGAATAACTAGAGCTACATAAATCAAAATGAGATGGGACTAAAAGGGTTGGAAACTAGACACATAGTACTATAATATATTCAAAATTTAGATCCAATTGAATTGAATAGAAATTATGGTGAATTTTACAAAATTGGGCATAATTGAGTAGAATGAGCAGAAAACCTAAGTTATGTATTTATGTTGACATATTATATGATTGATATTATTGTTATAAAACTTAATGCTCTATGTTGGTTTTGTTGCTTGATTGATCCTTTTGGTAGTTTGGCACTATTCATGGGGAAGCGGACTCGATCAATTATGCTGTCGAATTTTCGGCAGCAGTTTATGAGGACTTATATTATGAATAATTGTGCTAAAATTATGAGGATACATGTGTTCATATGAATGCCATGTCTATGAAAATCATGCATGCAAATAGGATTGAGGAATGATATGAGATATATGTATGAACACATAGAGCATTCATGTGCATAATTATATCCAAGAGGTAGTAAAAGATTATAAGGACTTGCAAGAAGGACATACCAAGCTACCACATGAGGCATGGCATAGACCCAATTAGCATGGGCCAGAGCGGTACTGTCTAAGACTTGGGCCAGCCCTCGACTAGATTTAAGAGGAATAGACCAGTGTAAGGGTTGGGGAAAGTAAACCCGTCACTCATGTATAGGTACGAGCTGAGAACTAAAAAGCAGGCTATTACCAAGGGGTGAGAGAGACCATTCACCTCCAGGGGACTAAGTACATAAGAGCAAGATCAAAATGCAAGTTAAAGAAAGAGATGAATTAAGTCAAGTACAAGCATCTACATGTGCATCTCTAAATATCTCATTATGTCATAATGTTATTGTGAATTTTTATAGAAGTATGTTACACTATTCTTATTTCTATGTCTATCACATAATATGCCAAGTCATTGTTAAAATATAACTCGCTTTGAGAAAGATGTTTTCAACTTAAAATTGAACCACTGCTTGCGTATATGTGCTCACATTTTCATAAGAAACCCACGTGGCTGGAATGTTTATGATAACATTGTATGAGTAATGGTTCAAGTTTACCTACTGAGAACCTTAGGTTCTCATTGCCTGCTTGTGTGTTTTTCTTTTCCATAAACATTCCAATACCAAGGCTAAAATTTAATAACGAGGCAAAATCCTAGGGAATTCATCGTGCAAGACTCAGGCATAAGTCGGCCCGAGAGACTATGGAGACCTGCTAAAGTCAATGAGGGCGACAACTACGGTGTAGAAATAGTTTCTATATATAATGTTAGCTACAAAAATTTTCCTTAATGTGTAATTATTTTATTATATATGTATCAAAAAAGACGAAATTTATGAACCATTATTCAGTAATATAGTATGCAGTTAAAGGGCCATATATTATATCTTCTGTATTTTAAAGATCTCCTAGCACAGTAACAACCTCCTAATATAACTCATGACTCGAGCATGACTTACATAATAGAGGGTGTTATAGTTTACCCTCAAGCCTCAGCTTCTAAACTCATTTGAATAAAGTAATACCTCCATTACCACAACCTCATGCTTTCTAAATTCAAAAGGTGGAGTTATAAAAAAAAAAGAAAAAGAAGGAAGGAGAAATAAAGAGTGAAAAAAAAGCCAAAAAAAAAAAGAAAATAGAGAAAAGGTTGGCAATACAAGGAAAATATAATGCCAATGTTCAACAAGAAAAGCATGATGGTTGCCAAGCAACTAAGTTGGGGGTACCCTAAAGAGAATGAGTTAAGGGTGAGGATTCCATAAGTTGACAGAAATATTGAGCTTAAATGACTATTCCATCTACCCGTTACCTTGGCCTGCCATTACAAGCTAAGAAAAAGTCCTTTTGATCTTTGGTTAAGTGACATTCATATGGAAAAAGAGAGAGAGGATTGCGGATAATGCAATGCTTTTGTCTTTTCTTAAATATTACATAAGCATAGGGTGAATCAATTCGTTGTTGCTTTTCTCTTGTACACACACTTGATCCATTCTTTTGACAATGTGATTGCACAATTAGATGGTCTTGATACTTAGATTTAGATCCTTGGTAACTTTTGAGTTAAGTTATGGGGTAATGATGAAGGATTCCATAGGCAACAACTTTTATCTCGACCATTTTGTCTAGTGAGTCCTTTTGTTTTAAGTGTTTTTGTTTGAGTCTTTTGTATTTCTATTTTTCAGTATTTGAGTCTTTGATTTGAGTCTTGCTTGGGGACAAGCAAGTTCTTAAGTTGGGGGTTGTAATAACTCTCCTTGGTGAGTTATATTTTTAGTTAGTTTTTATTTAATTTAGGATGTAGTTGTTTAATTTAGTTACTATTTTGTTTTATTTTAGTTAAATAGTTGAGATTGGGTGGTATTTTTATTTTCTGTTATTTTCTTATATTTTGAATACTTATTTTGGGCTTATTTTGATTATCATCAGATACAAGCACTTAAGTTGGAATTTGGAGCTATGAGAGAGTTTAGCTTGTATGAAATTAGAACGTTTCAGCATTGGAAATTTGATATCTAGCACTCAAGAAGTCAAATTATGATGATTCAAGATTCTTTGGAAAGAAGGGAAGAAGATCTTCAACTTTGTTGTTAAACACTTTTTCCAATTCTGAGTCTTCTAGGAGAAAATGGTGAAACAATATTAAAGCTTCATCTTGTTTCTAATGCTGTCAAGTTTGACCTTTCATCACTCTTTTACTTGTATCTTGAGCTACAAAACTCCGATTGAGGTGATTCTTATTGCATTGGAGAGCTTACTCAAAGATCTACATTTGCTATTTATATCTCTGAGGCCATATTCCAACTATTCTGACCATTATAGAGCTTGGAATTGTGTAAAAATAGTTAGCACTGTCAGGTAGGCGCGCTATAGCGTGCTGCCTTGCACTATAGTGCGATGCCTTTTGGCTTTGGGTATTTTCGTTGTGTTATAGTGCAACCTTGTCTGCAACAATTTGCTGGTTCTGGCTAAAATTTGAGAACATGGATCCGTAGATTATAAAAGGCAACACGTATGGCTAGAAAAAGAGATCCCTAGACACTTCCAAACACCTCCCAAGATAGAAGACTTCTTCTAGAGAGATTGAAGGCGAAGATTCAAGGATTCCAGAGCTTAAGTTCAACATGGAGAGATCCACATTCTTCCGAATCTCTTGTCTCTAACTAGAAATCTTTATGGCTTTTGTTTCTTCTATCTTCTCATCTTTATACTATTCTATTGTTTTCTTTTCTCCAGTTAAGAACTAGTTTTCTTTTGCTAGGGTGTTAATGGACCCTTTTTGTATTGCAAGTTTACTCATGGATTAATGTTAATCTTGTTTTCTATCTCTATTGCTTAGTATTTTTGTTTGTTCTTAATGCTTTTAATTACTTGATCACCAATTAATTGATTTAGGGATTTATAATAACTCGAGAGAGGGTTTGTGAATAGAGCCTCTTAACATAAACACTGTCAATTGAGCGGAGACTAGAGATAGACAAATGCGGTTCATGCAGTCAACATAGGAACCCATAGAGCTTCAACCTTTACCTAGATTAGTTTGTGCTAAGAGATTAGCCAATCAGTTTAGGATAAAGAGTATTGCTTGACCTCTAGAGAGGCTAGGAATAAATTAAAGGGAACCAATCCTGAGTCTATTTGGATAGGAACTGATTAACAGAAATCCATAGTAAATGCATCTGCAATAGTTAAAATTAATTAGCCCTAGCATTCATTTCTTTGCATTTAGTTAACCCTTTTTGCATCTGTCTTGATCATTATTTTTCCTATTTATTAACTTTTTATTTTTATTTCTCTACATCCACAATTTCATTCCTTCCAAATAGTCATCCTTTAAACTTTTCGGAATTTGATCTATCCTCATGGGAACGATACTTTTCTCATCACTTTAGTACTGGTATGATCTGGTATACTTGCTGGAGCCACAACACTATTGAAGTTTCTAAAAGTAATGTATATTTTCTACTCACTACAAAAGGAAATTTATTTCAAACAACAAATTATATTCTTCTGAACTGAAAGTTGTTAACAAAAGCTCTTCTTAAATGTTGATTTGCCATCATCAAGAAAAAGGAGATTGTAAGCTCCAATGCCCTTCTGAAACCATCTTGTAACTTAAGATGTTTCAAGCTTTAAGGTTTCGGTGAACATCAAATCAAGCTCCAATGCCCTTCTCATGAATATGCTTATATTGGAACAATCGCTCCGTGGATTATATGATTTCTCACTTAAGAAGCATACAGAAAGTTTAGAAGGATGAAATTAAAGCATCAAAGAGGAAAATATGCCGTGAGAAGGATCATTGTTGTAACATCTTACCAGAAAAAATACTATGCTTAAGTCATAATATGTTATCTGATAAGTTATTATGTGTGATGAACTTAATAGTTAACTTTTCACTTTAATCAATTTCGGTTTGGTAGCAGAATAAATACTAAACAGTCGTTGTACCAGAAATAAAGTAACACAAACAATATTGCGAAATAACCAAACTGCATCATATATAGGTGTATACATTTGTTTTTAAAGTTGTCAAAAGAAATACAACACAGTACAAGATAAAAAAGGAAACAGCTAACACAAAATAAATCGGCCTAACTATCTGAACAGCCCCCTCCTACTGGTCCCCACGGGACATTTCATGTACAACTACTAACTCCTACCCATATGCCTATGACCCAAACTGCCAAAAGAGGGTCATCCTGTACATCTACTGCTACTATAGCGGGTAATCCAACTAGATGGATTTCAAAGAAAGGAATCCGTTCGCCATACCGGCATCAGCAGGGGTATAGTCTATACTCGGGGCAGAAGATGAGGATGACGAGCTCACTGCCTCCGAAGGGTCCTCCTCAAACATAGAGGCAGAAGGGATCGGCTGTAGTGGAGCGATTGGCAGAGCCATGGCTGGTGCTGCTGCTGGTGCTACTGCTATAGGTGGAGGTGGAAAAGGATGAGCTATGTGGAGAGGGATGGCAATGTGAGGGACGACAGGGTCAAAACGCGAGTGCATAAGGGATACAGCAAAATCTCTTTGGAAAAAGAAGTAAAGACGAAACTGGCATCTACTAGATATGTACACGGAATCTAGGAATGGATCGAGATAGATGTGGAGCTCATGAAACTCAATAAATAGGATGCCAGTTGCTGCATTCTCCATGCTCTTAGGATGACGCGGAAAATATATAGTAGGGTGAGAAATAGAGATTTCTCAGTAGGAATCCTAAGTATATATATATGTCATCGCTGCCATTCTTAGGTGTTTCGGATTTTGGTTAATTAGAAGAAAATGTTACATCACTAGGAAGTCCTCCTCAATTAGTTATATAAATCATAGCCCAAATCACAGCTCTGTTTTACTTAAGGAAGTAAAGGAAATTAAACAGAAAATAAACAATCAAATCTGTGCAATGACATAGATAAATGATAACCATAAAATGAGCAATAACATATATATACATAACATCCGATGGTGCAATTAAATCAATGCATGATAACTGAAAAATGTGGTTATGCATGAAAAATGATGCACTTGATCTTAACTCATATTTTTCCATACTTGGTCCCTTGGGAGTATATTGGCCATAAGACTCCTAGGTAATAGTCTGCTTTCCACAATCGAGCTCATTCCTATACAGGGTTGCTAGGTTTACTTTCCCTACCTTCCCCACTGATCTATTCCCCTTAACATTATTCAGCGGTTGGCCTAAGTCACATGGAAATCCTTTCTCATGCTTGTAGGGTAGCATTGCTTGGCTAACACTTTGACCCATGCATGCATAACTTGCAAATTCATATTAATTGCATTTTCTGCTGACATCTTAGCATAACGGATCATGTCCGCTTCCTCATGAATAGTGCCATACAACCAGGAAATTGTAATTAACAGCAAACTCGATACAGAACATCATATTCATACTAAGAATATAACAATATCAATAAGTGCAAGATTTAAAATCTTAAGCATCAATCTATCTTGCAAGCTTTCAATTTAGTTCACTTTCAAGGTTAAATGAATTCCAAGTTCTGTTCTTATACAAGTTTCGACCTCCAGGGTTATGTTTAACTTTCCGAGATTATATGATTTACAACTTTCGGGGTTATGTTCAATCTCCCGAGATTGATTCTGGGTTGAGTTTCGGAATTACGTGTATAAGGGTTTTATGTGCCTATGATCTCGACTTTCGACCTGAACCCACAATTTGGTCTTTCAGGACTTTTGAGTGTTTCCTAAACTCTAAGTTCCCGACCTGGACTGCATTCGATGTAATTTTCTATTCACTAAGTTTCGAGCTCAGCCTTAAGTATACCTTCCGAGTTCGATCGCAAATATGACCTCACAAGTTCAATCTTAAGTACACTCTTTCCGAGTTCAGCCTTAAGTACACTCTCCTGAGTTCAACCTTAAGTACACTCTTCTGAGTTTAATCTTAAGTATAACTTTCCGAGTTCAACCTTAAATATTCCTGACCTAACTTTCTGTTTTACTAAGTCCCGAATTCAACCTCAAAGATCCTCGACCTAGTCCCTTATTTACTAGGTTTAGAGTTCAATTTTTAAGTGTACCGACCTAACTCTCTGTTTACTAAGTCCTAACTTCCGACATTAACTCAAGTTATTTGTGCCTTATCCCAGACTTATCCTACTTTTAGCCAGAATTACACTTTTATGAGGGAAAATTCACTAAAAATAGAAATCTGGGTGGAATTATTCAAAATTTATATCCATGTAAAGTTACAGAGCAAGCTTTCAGATGAAAGAAGTTTCATATCATTTGGATGAGTATATTTTGAGATATAAGCTTTGAAACTTGACCTTACTGGACTATCCTATTCTATCTTAGATTGGACATAGGGCAACTTTCTTAACTCGCAGGAAACAAATGGGACCTTATCTAACTCGAAAATTTTATGGGATATCCTCCTATGTGTAAGCTTTCTAACGAAGTTAGTTTCACTCAATTTGGAGTTGTATAGGGTGAGTTACACCCTTTTCAACTCACACTGTCCGGATGAAGGTCCTGATTTCTAGGTCAATATTCAAAAATTCATATCTACCACTATACTGATCTAATGGCCTTATACTATATATGTATGGAAATCCCTGAATGTCTAGTTTCATATAAAAATAGATTCATGGAGTTTAAACGGCTGTAGGCAGAGCCGTATACTCCGCCGTACGGATTGCCGAGGAAAAACCCTAACAGCTTCTTGAGGTTTCTCTTTTCTTCAAGTCTTTCATACCAATTCTAATTTCAATCATAATACACAAGCAAAATTAGCCATAAATCATCATCATTACTCTACATAACATCAGTATCACAAGGTATACAAGACCCACACACAACTCCAAACCAAGGAAAATAAGAAGAGAAATAGGATTCCTACCTTTGTTAGGTATGATTCTTGTTGAATTTGTGGTTGGAGTTGAAGAAATCTGGTGATGGCTTGAAGGTTTGTGGGAAAGGAAGATGGTATGAGTTGAGATAGGTGTGACGGTAGAAAAAAAGAATGGAGAGGGGTTAGATATATGGACCGAATTCTTTGCAAGGGCAGAAAAGGAAAAATATAAAAACTTCTCAAGTTAGTTACATGTGATTGGTGGATTTGAGCAAGTTATTTAACTTGGTTTGGCAGCCCATATGGAGGGTTGAGATGGCACCACTTGCATGGGTAAGTTGGCTAAATCTTGGCCATCTATCTTAGGGTTCTCACAGTATAATTTCTATTGATCTAGTTTCGACAGTTTAAAGTACCGAAGTCTTACCGATTTCTCTTAAATCGGCAAATCGGTTTTAGAAAAATTTTGTGAGATTTCCTATGTTCCTAATCTAATTCCATCAAGCCTAATCACACTTAATTGGCTTTAATTAAATGCTTAATCAAATTCCAGTTAAATCTACTTATTCGATGAAAACCCAATAACTTGGTTATTAACGATAAAATTTTCTTTCGGACGTTACAATTGTTCATTCAAAAGGATGGCTTCATCCAAAAGGATAATCATTAGTGTAACATCCTCAATTTCCTATCATTCTAAATTACCTCAGTAACCCTAAGTAATTAGGTACTTAATGAGAAATTAAGAGATTAAGGCTCAATTAAGGGATTAATGAAATGTTTGAGTTAACTCTACGGAGAAAAGTTAAGAGAATGCTTAATTAAGATTAGGGAATCTCTAATTAAGCAAGTCAAACCCTTAATAGCTTAATTAAGCACTAATCATACATAACTAGCTTAATCGAGATTAATCAAGGGTAATCAAGCTTAATCGCAAGATTAATTTTATTTATTGTGATCACATGAGTTAATCACTAATCTTTGCTTAATCAAGTTAATTAAGTTGCAAGAGCACTTAATCACATCATTAAATTCAAATTTAGTTAACTAGACAATAAAATAAAGAATGATGTCACTAATGCATAAAACAAGAGACAAGAGTGCTTTGTGTAAGACTAAGTACATGATTTGATCCCCCATTATCCACTTTGTTTCCTTAATCCTTAATTAACACAAAGTGAAGCAAAATATCCTCCCCATATCCTTATGAAGGCTACGTGTAACACCCTAATAAACCCATACTATGCTTAAGTCGTATTACGGCGTTTTATTAGTTGTTACTTATGCTCGTGAAAAACTAAATTTCACTTGAAATTAAGTTACGCGAAAAATATGGTAAGATTTTTTTTTTTAAATATATCGTCTTTTTGCAGCGTTTTGAAAAGTAAAGCCTTGAGCGAGAAGACATAGAGAGAAAGAGCGTGTCACATAAAATACATACCCCAATAGCATAAAATAGGAGAAAGGTAAATAAATAGTAATTCACAAATACATTGCATTACATAACTAATCATTATATTCATATTGGTTCATAATATATATATATATATATATATATATATATCAACATTACATCGAAGGAGG
Source organism: Pterocarpus santalinus (assembly GCA_031439595.1). Classification (NCBI taxonomy): domain Eukaryota; kingdom Viridiplantae; phylum Streptophyta; class Magnoliopsida; order Fabales; family Fabaceae; genus Pterocarpus; species Pterocarpus santalinus. The sequence continues at coordinate 32,110,538 of CM062529.1, forward strand.
CTCATGGTCATGCCATGATCCAAATACTAGATACTAAATACAAACTTAAATGACAAAGCTCATCTAAAAAAGGAATATCTGAAGGTGCAGAGCGACGGTCGCTATAAGTCCCAAAACAGCTTCGTTTGGCATCCTCCATCATACGTCCACTCATAGTGCGGTGGCTCCAGGCTCCACTCCATTGGATGTGCCATCGGAATCTAGTGACAATGCGGAAAATAACTAGCGTGAGAAATGGGATTTCTCAGTAGGACTCGAACCTGACACAAAAGTGTCATCATCATCGTCCCAGCCACTTCAGTTTTATTAATGAAAATAGTGAGCATTCATAAGGTTCAATTCTTAGGTTTTCGAAAACATGAATATCCGAAGCGGATTCAATTTTAACATATTATCTAATCATTTATATCATAACATACATGGGCACAAGTACAATTACATAAAACATTCATGGTTGTACTATAAGCTTCTCTTAACTTCTTCCCTTCAAGGGTTTGGACCGAAGTCCCTTTTATTGTCTTAACTTGACTTTATCTTAAGTCCTTTTCTTTTCACCCACTAAACATAAGTGGTAATGAGCTCATACCATGGCCGTCGCCACCATAAATTTTTGGTACTTACACTAGCTGGGTCATGCCATGCCTCATGTAAGCCCTATCCCCTATACTCACACTAGTTGGGTCATGCCATTCCTCATGTGAGTCATGGGTGAGGGGAGCTTCCTTTGGGTCACCTTCCCTTTTGAAGGATCACACCCTTAGTTTACTTTCTTCTTATTAAGGCTTATGATACAAAATTATTCTAATTCTTTTCCACATTTAGGCGTTACGTATCGCCATCCCCAAATGTGATTCCTTTAATATATATCATTAACATATCATATTCATATCATCATCATTCGTTATCATATCGTCATCATATCATCATCATCCTTATCATCATCATATCACTATCATAATCATCATGTCATATCATCATTATTATTATCATAGCATCATCATCATATCATATCATCATAACATGTCATCATCATATCATTGTCATCATATTGACACATAGAGGTATGCATATCACACAAAGTCTTATGAGCTTAGCTTAGTAAATTTGGTGCAAGCTTTTAATTGAGGTTGCCTCTTATGTAAACTCTTTTATTAGGCCTAGGGCCAATTTCATCCATTATCCTTTTTGAAACTTTTAAGTTGAATTATGAAGGTTTTTCAATATTTAATGTAAGGGTCTTAATGTCTTAAAACTTATTTCTCATTAATCTTTAAAACTTAACCATAACTAGTTTTACTTTTATAGTGGGGCAGTAACTTCAAAAATTCACCATCATTTCATCTTTTACCCTTTTGCTTTGAATTTTGGTATGATTATACTTCTCTGAGTCTATTTTTAAACAAACAAACCCCACTCAAAAATTCATTTTGTAACTTGAGATATGCACGTTTTATTCTAACTGCTTAGGTTTTATGTTTATTCTCGGTACAATGGCTTTTAAACATTACTACAAGCTCCTCAATAGGAATCTACCAAAACTGTTTTATGGGGATGTTCCTCTATGTCTTAGCTTTCTAAAAAACTTGGTCCCACTCAAAAATGTTCTGTATAACTTGAGTTATTAAGATTTTATTACATACTGCCCGAATAGAAACACATCTGAGGATAGCACACTTTGAAATTTCATATCTCTCTCTTTTTGAGGCCAAATTTCACATATTTTACATGTATAAAAAGCTCCATGAGTCTATTTTCATTTAAAATTAGTTTCATTCCATTTGGAATCATATTGAAAGAGTGATTAGTCATGCCATACAGACTGCCAGAATTTTCCAGCTTCCACGGTTTTGGTTTCAATGAGTTTTCTTGTAAAATCATTAAGTCTTTTCTTCAAGTGACCACTTTACATTTCCAAACCACTTTTATACTTTGAGATCTTGGTAAAAATCAATATTTTGAGTTCTACAAAGTTTGGCTGAAAAGAAGAACAATGCAAAATAAGTCATTTTCCAAGAAAAGGGCACAAATCACAAACAACTTCATATAATGAAAGCATGGCCATGAGGCCTTTAGAGCAAGTCCTAAAACCACCTAGCTATGCAGAGCTTAGGAGTTCTAGAGCTTGAAAAACATAGAAGAAAAAGGGGTTAGAGTCACTACCAAATGGGTTTCTTGAAAGCTTGAAGAGTGAAAATGGTTGGAGATGGCCTCCTCCTTCTTGAGCTTGATGATGGGGCTAAGTGAGTGTTTGTTTTGCTTCCTCAAGAACCAAAAAGGGTGGTCCTTGAAGAGTTTGTGAGGGTGATGATAGGCAATGAGGGTTGAATAAGGCGAGAAAGAGAGAAGAAGAACAAGAAAGGTTGAAAGCACAAAAGAGTTAAGATGAAGTTTAGAGAGAGGTGGGAGCTTGGGCTTATAATGAGAGGATGAAAATCACAAATGAGAGAGTGGGGGGCTGGTTTGGGGTGCAAAAATGGGTAAGGGGGCTGATGGCTTTTGCTTCTCCAACAAGCAAGAGGAAGTAGATGAGTTTAACTTCCTTTTCAAGCAAGAAAGCTAGGAACCTCGGGGTAAAGTGTGGGTTGTGTTTTCCTTGGGTCTTGGCATTTGGGTAAAGACCATTTAGTGTTTTTCAAGTGGTTGAAGGCATGATCACTCTTGGAATTAGCTTGATTGAATAAGATCACTCCAAGTGGCATAATCCTAAGGGAGGAAGGTACTTCTCTTGTCTTGACTAAAGAGATACTACTAACATAGACCCTTAATCTAAGAGTGCATGATGAGAAGGCAAATGGATGGTTGGATTTTGCTCTTGTCCTTGGCCAAAATTTGGTGCATCAATTACGAGAAATTTTTTAAATCTTCAAAGCTATTAAAATTACCTAAGTAGTTAATCAATTTTATTAGTTAAATTGCTCTTTAACTGACTTCAGTTAATTACACTTTTAAGACTTTTTCCTCTAAAAGAATTGATCTTATGAATTATGTAATTAGGCTGTAAGAATTAATCTATCTCAATTGGTAAGGTAGAACAATTGTCTTGTACTTAATGAATAAGATTGGATTAACTTAATTATATTTCTAAGTTACTAATTAATGAGGTTCGAATAATTAGGTTTTAATTAAAACATTTAGTGCGTTATGATTCAATTATTGACTTAACTCAATTTGCTAAGCTCTTGCTCATCGAGATTATCCAATTAGTCTTTAGGTAATCATTAATCTCTCTAATTAGTTAAGATCACTGAGCTAATTAGCTTAGACAAAATTGGGAATGTTACACTACGGCAACAACAACACAACACATACTCATCCATTTTCATTTTTGTGTTATATCATTCTCTCTCTTGTTTTCAAATACTCTAACTTCTCTCTACACCCTTTCTTCTTCTTCTTCATCTTCTTCTTCCTTTCTCTATCACCACCATAACCAAAACTCTCATTAAGCCCTTCAAAGACCATATCTTTTGGTCTTTGGAGACAAGATCTATACTTTACAAGCCACATATTCAAGAGAACTTAAGAGCTTGTTCCTTCTTCATTCAAAGCCGCCACCATCGTCCACAAAGGGTGGTCTTCATCTTCGTCTTCTCTTGCCCAAACCACCACTTTTTGGCCTTTGGTAGTGATCTCTACCCATCTCTTTTGTTTACTCAAGAAAGCTTGAAGCTTGGTTCCTCTTTGACCAAGATCTTCAAGTGAAAGCTTGAGAAAAACTCTTATGCTCTTCATGAGCAAAAGTCTCTATTTTTGATAAAATATGTTCATGTTCTTGTTTATGAGTTGTTCTTGATTTTTTTGAAAGTTTCTTTCTTTAAATACTACAAAGTTTCTCTTTTTCTTTCTTAATGCTTGAGATCTTGATGTTCTTGTGAGTTATTGGAAAAAGATTACTGATTTCTTTGTGGTGTTTGGTTTAAATGTTGTTTATGTTCCTATGATGATGCTTATGATTAGAAAAGTTTTCATCTTTACATGTTTCTCATGATTTGATAAGACGAAGAACATTCTTGATGCATAAAATTTCAAAAAGTTTATTCTTTTCAACCTTAAAGTGGCGCAAGTTTTGTGTCTCCCTAAAGCTTTATTTTGCCCTTCTTGAAGATAAGAATATGTATAATAGTCTAATCTTTTTGGAACATGAAGATTTTTAAGTCATAAAAATGAGAATTTGTCACTGTATATCTTAAAAATAGAATCTTGAATGCAAGACCTTTCATAAAGATTCAAACTTTAATCTAGAAAGTAAACTTAAGTCATACAGATGTATATTTGCACTTTAATCTTGTAAAGGTTGAACCATAAGATGAAAATATTGAGTAAAGTTCTAAGTTTTCTTCAAGAATGTCACTTTTAGTCATAAAGGTGTTAACTTGCAACTTTTAATTCATAAAGTTTGTATCTTGAGTCAAAATAATGCATAAAGTGTTAAACTTCCTTTTAGAAAAGATTCTTTTAAATCATAAGACCGTTTTAACTCATAAAGTTGAGACCTTAATGGTATTAAAATAATTAAAAGTGTCAACTTTCATAAAGAATAAGACTTTTAGTTCTAAAGCTAATGTCTTGTATCATTATTTTATAAAGATTGAATCTTTAAGACAAGAACACAATTTTAGAGGCACATGTTTTCTTAAAGAATGAAACTTTATAATTACTTTATCAAGAATGATCACTTTTATAACATTAAAGAAAAAATCTTGTTATGTTAATGATAAAAGCTTGAAACTTTACAACTTGGATAAGTTAAAAATCACCTTTGGTGATTAGTGAACATGGTGCTGTTCAGTTCATGAGTGTGGTTATGTATTGTCATGACCTAAGGACTAGAGGGATCTCAAAATCCTTAGGAACAAAAGTATGATTAGGGTCTCTGAGTATACCATGAGCCTAGGAATCACTAAGTTCACTATCTAAAGAAAAGGAAATAATTACCTAACCTAGTTAACTTGCACAAGTGTTTCATAAGACATGCACTCAAGTAAAAGTAATTTCCTATAAGGGCTAAGTAACTAAAAGACTACATACATATTTTTTTTAACTATGTGATTCTCTCATGGGTAACCAAGGGAAATCATATGATGGCTCATAAGACCATCCATAAAGAATAACACAACTATGAATGTAACACCTTACCGACAAAATACTATGCTTAAGTCATAATATATTACGTGATAAGTTATTACATGTCGTTATCGAATTAAAGTTTCACATAGATCCAACTTTGTATGCCCATAATGGAGTTAACTATTGATTTGTATATTTATTTTTGGCCATAATGTAAAATAAACGGGTTAACGTCGTAACAGAATGAAATCTGCGGAATAAACAAAATAGAACTACTGCACTATGTCGTATATATAAATATATATAGATGTCAGTTTTTAGAGTTTACAAAAAAAAAAAAAAAGAAACCATAAACAGTATAGGGTATAGAAAATGAGGCCGCTAAAACAAAATAATCCGGCTTGTCTCTATAAAACAAACCCTATATGGTCCCCGCGGGATATTTCAAATGCTATCCCTATCCACTAAACCTCTACCTATGGCGCAGGCTGCCAAAAGAGGGCCACTCTATACATCTCCTTCTACGGCACTACATAGGCTCCCTAGATAGATTCCGAGGAAAGGAATCCATTTGCCATGTCGACGTCTGCCGGAGCATAGACACTGCTGGGTGCAGAGATGACAAGGATGAGCTCGCTGCCTTAGATGGGTCCTCCTCCTCAGAAAATGAATGGAGGGAGCTTGCAGAGGTGATTCCACCAGCGATGCCGCAGGGGCGGCTGCTGCTGCTAGAGGTGGGATTGCTGTGCCATGTAGAGTAGGATGGCGATATAGGGAGCGAAAGGGTCATATAGTAGATAGGTAAGTGGGACGGCAAAATCTCTGCTAAAAAAGAAATAAAAGCAGAATTGGTAGCAACCAGATATGTATATAGAGTCTAGAAATGGATCGAGGTGGATGTGCAGGCTAGGGAGATCAATGTAAAGGATGCCTATTACTGCATGCTCCATGATCTGAGAATGACATGGAAATATACAGTAGGGTGAGAATTTAAAGAAATTCTCAGTAGGAATTCTAATTCTATACACATCTATCATTACCATCATTCCCAGTTATTTCGATTTTTCCTAATTTTAAATAGTACAATATACATTAGTATTCAACTTAACTCAGATTGTGGAAATATAACCTAAAACAAGACTTAATTTTTAAGTTAGAGCAATAAAAATATATCTAAACAAGCATGCTAATATAGCTAAGACAATAACCATAGGTAAACAATAATATAACATGAGTAACAGACAGGTAACAATAAAGTTAGTTTAGGGATTAACAAACAAAGCATGTATATAAAATGGAAAATGCATGTAGTCTTTGGAAGCTTTTCAACTCATACAACTTATATTTTTCCACCCTTCGTCCCCTGGGAGTCTTTGGCCATACACTCCTGGGTAATAGTCTGCTTTTCAGGACCGAGCTCATTCCTATACAAGATTGCCAGGTTTACTTTCCCCAACTTTCCTATTGATCTATTCCCTTTAAACTTATTCAAGGGCTAGCCCAAGTAATATGGAATCTTTTGTAATCTTCATAAATTTCATGCACAATTAACATTATCTTACTTAAGCATCATATGTTCACATAATTATCTCACATAGTATGTGAATTCCTTGCCAAAATTTCTACAGCATAACGAATCAGGTCCAATTCCCCATGAATAGTGCCAAGCTACCAATAAAATCAATCAAGCATTCAAATCAAGATAGAATAGCAAGCTTATAGAATCAATATCAATCATGTGGTGTACCAAAATCAACAAAAATATCAACAGAGTTTTCTACTTACTCTTCTCTTTTCTACCCGAGTTTTGTAAAATTCACCATTATTTCTATTCAACTCATTTAGATTTAAATTATGGATATGTTATAGATCTATACGTCTAGTTTCCAACCCTTTTAGTTCCATCTCATTTTGACTTGTGTAACTCAAGTTGTTTGAATTTTACCTCAGTCTGTCCTACTCTTGGCCAGAATTGCACCCTTAAAAGTAGAAAATCACCAAAAATAGAAACTTAGGTTATATCATACAAAACTTATATCAAATTAAAGCTAACAGGACAAGATTTTTCACCTCATTTGCATAAGTATTGCTTGAGTTATAAACCCCGCAAGTTAACCCTCCTAGACTGCCCTGTTCTAGTCTGGTTTGGACTTTGAGCAATTTTCATCTAATTGCTAGGAATAAATTGGAATAAATCTAACTCTAAATTTTTTACCCTACATGTTAGCTTTCAAAAAAAGTTAGTTTCACTTAATTTAGAGTTTTTTAGGGTGAGTTACACCCTTCTTAACTCATGCTGCCTAGAAGAGTACCCAAAATTTTAGGCTAAACTTCAAAAATTCATAACTAACTCTATACTGATCCAATGGCCTTATATTTTATATAGTTAGGAAGCCCTAAACATATAGTTTGATATAAAAATTATTCATCAAGTTTTGATGGCTGGATTTTGGTTCGTACAAGATGAACGTACGGATGCCATAGGGTTTTCACCCAATAGCACCTTGCTTCTTTCTATTTTCAAATTCTTTCATACCAATTTCAATTCTAATTATATCATACATACAAAATCAACCCTAACTTATCATCTCTACTCAAAATGACATCAGAATCATGAAAGAAAGTGGAGCCCCAATCAGTCCTAATTCAAAGAAAACAAGAAGAGAAGTTGAAATTCCTACCTCTCCTAAGTGAAATCTTGTTGAATTTGTGCCTTGGATTGAAGGAATCTTGGTGAAACTTGAAGAGTTGATGGAGATAGAGTGAAGATGAGTTAGAATAGAAGAAAAATGATTAGGGTTCAGCAGGTTATAGTGGTCGAAATTCTAAGGGGAAATATTTCAAAACTTTTGAAGGAAGCTAGCATATGATTGGTGGATTTCATTCCTTATTCAAACTTGACTTGGCTGCCCTCTTTAGGGCTGATTGTGGTGCCACTTGTAAGGGTGTGTTGGCTGAATCTTGGCCATCCATCTTAGGGTTCTCATAGTATAATTTCTATTGATTCGATTCCGATAGTCTAAAATACCGAAATCTTACTGATTTCTTTTAAATTGGTAAAACGGTTTTCGAAAAATCCTATGAGGTTTCTTATGTTTCTAATCTAATTTCCTCAAATCTATTCTCTCTAAATGATACTTAATTGGCTTTAACTAAATATTTAATCGAATTCTAATTAATCTCAATTATTTGATAAAAATCGAATAACTTGGTTAAAAACAGTAAAATTTTTCAGATGTTACATTACTACCCTCTGAAAAAAAATTTTGTCTTCAAAATTTAGAACCTGAAAATAATTCAGGATACTCTTTTCTCATATCTGACTCTAATTCCCGCGTACAGTTTGCTGAGTCTTCGTTTCCCTATGCTATCTTCACTAACTATATGACTTTATTTTGAAGGTGTTTGGTGCTCTTGTCCACTATTCGTGCTGGGTGTACATGAAAAGTTAAGTCATCCTTAGCTGGACTGATTTAGGTTCCAAGAAATGAGTGGGGTCAGGCTGATATTTTCTAAGTTAAGAAATATGGAAAACATCATGCAGGTTTGGCAGATGCGGAGGTAAAGTAACCCAATGCACAATTAGCCCGATTCGTTTCAAGATTTGAAAAGGGCCTATAAAGCGAGGGCTTAGCTTTCTAACCTTAATAGCTCTGCCTACTCCAATTATGGGTGTGATCTTTAGGAACACATGTTCTCCTTCTTGAAACTCCAATAGCTTTCTCCTAACATCTACGTAGCTCTTCTGACGGCTTTGGGCTGTAAGTATCTTGCTACGGATCCTTTTGATTTGCTTTGTAATTTGCTTAACTAGCTCCAGTCCTAGCATACTCTGCTCCCCTGATTCGTGCCAACATAGTGGAGATTGGCATTTCCATCTGTATAATTCTTTGTATGGAGCCATGCCGATACTCACACGATAACTATTGTTATACGTGAATTCGACTAATGGTAAGTATCGGTCCTAGTTCCTGTGCTGCTCCAAGATATATGCTTACAGCGTATCTTCCAAAGTCTGAATAGTTCATTCGATTTAACCATCCGTTTGTGGATGATATGTAGTACTTAAGCAAAGTCGAGTGTCGAATGTTTTTTGAAACACTCCCCAGAATCGTGAGGTAAATCTTGGATCTCGATCTGAGATGATGGTTGAAGGAATGCCATGCAATCTCACCACTTCTTGAATATACAATCGAGCTAACTTCTCCAAAGGATAATTTGCTCGAATGGGTAAAAAGTAAGCAGACTTAGTCAGTCTATCCGCTATGACCCATATCATCATATCTAGAGGGTGTCCTTGGTAAGCCCACTACGAAGTCCATAAAGATGCTGTCCTATTTCCATTCTGGAATCTTTAAGGGCTGCAGAGTTCTTGTTAGTTTCTGATGCTCTATTTTTACTTTCTGGCAAGTTAGACATTTATTCACAAAACTTGCCACATCTGTCTTAAGGCCTGGCCACCCAAACATCTTCTTGAGATCTTGATACATCTTGTTAATGCCAAGATGTATAGTGAACTCACTCCTGTGGGCTTCCTCCAATATCCTCTTCCTGAGGTTGTCCTCTTTAGGCACACATATCCTTCCCTCATATCACCATACTCCTTCTGTATCTTGACTAAAATCTATTAGTTTTCTGGATTACACTAATTATACTGTATGTTGAAAGTTGACAATCCGTTGTTGTGCCTGCCAGATTTGGTCTTTAAAATCACTAGTTATCTTAATTTGGTTTAACTGAATAGCATGAGGGGTTATAGAGATTCCCAAGTTGAGGTCTCGAAAACTCTCTATAAGCTCCGTCTCCTTGATCATCATCCATGCCACAGTTAAAGACTTTCTACTTAAGGCATCTGCCACCATGTTTGCCTTGCCAGAATGGTATTTTAGCTCAAATTCATAGTCTTTAAAAAATTCTATCCATCTTCGCTCCCTCATGTTTAGTTCCTTCTGATCAAAAAGGTATTTCAAACTTTTGTGATCAGAAAATACTTCAAACTTCACTCCATAAAGATCGTGTCTCCATATCTTCAGAGCAAACACTACCATCGCTAACTCGAGGTAATGCATCGGGTAATTTCTTTCATGAGTCTTCAATTGTCTAGAAGCATACGCGACCACATTCTTATTCTACATTAACACGCATCCTAACCCTTTTCTGGAGGCATCACAGTAGATTTCAAATAGTCCATGAGGATTTGGCAGAGTAAACACTGGGGCTGTTGCCAATTTTTCTTTTAAATCCTGGAAACTTTGTTAGCACTCGGGCATCCATTCGAATGGGGCATTCTTCTTGGTTAACCTCGTTAAGGGCAGAGATATTTGAGAGAAGTTTTTAACAAATCTCTTATAATATCCTACCAGACCCAAGAAACTCCTGACTTCCATAACTGTCGTTAGTCATTCCCAATTCAATATTGCTTCTATCTTATTGGGGTATACAGAAATTACTCTATGAGATACCACATGGTCAAGAAATTTCACTTCTTTCATCGAAAATTCACATTTGGATAGCTTAGCATAGAGTTTCTTTTTTCTTAGAATTTGTAGAACCAATCGCAAATGTTCTGCATGCTCCCGCTCCATCTTCAAGTAAACAAGTATATCATTAATGAACACTACCACAAATTTGTCAAGATATGGTCAGAATATCCGATTCATATAATCCATGAATATTGCTGGTGCATTTGTCAACCCAAAAGACATCACAGTGTATTTATAATGTCCATAGCGACTCCGAAACACCGTCTTTGGAATATCTTCTTCTCCAACCCGAATCTGGTGATACCCCGACCCTAAGTCAATCTTGGAAAATACAATAGTCCCTTGTAGTTGATCCATAAGGTCATCAATTCTTGGTAATGGATACTTATTCTTGATCATCACCTTATTCAACTATCTATAATCCACACATAGTCATATGCCCCCATCTTTCTTCTTAACTAATAGAACTGGGGCTCTCCATGGTGATGCATTTGGCCTAATAAATCTCTTTTCTAGGAGTTCTTCGATCTGCCTTTGGAGTTTGATTAGCTTCAGGGGTGACATTCTATACGACGCTATAGATATCGGTCTCGCTCCTGGTACCAATTCAATGGCGAACTCAATTTCCCTCTCGTGAGGGAATTCAAGGATATATTCAGGGAGCAAATTGGGATATTCCCTAATAACTAGAATATCATCTAACTTCTGATCAACCTCTGTTATATTGGTTAATAAAAGAATGTACCCTCGACTACTATCGCCATGTTGGTGTACTGCTAAGGGGTTTAGATAAAGGTTTACAAGGATTACTGACTCAGAAGATGAAGCAAAGGGAAACACAATGGCTTTATCAAAACAATTTAACACAACTTGATTGGCAGAGAGCCATTCCATACCCTAAATAATATCGAGTCCGGACAAGGGAAGACATATTAAATTGGCTGTAAAAGTTGACCTCCTATATGAAGGGAGGCATTCATACAAATGTGATGGGTTCTAACAAGTTCGTTTGTAGGAGTAGAAACTAACAATCCATAGGGTAACTCAAAGATAGGCAATTTCACGCAATCATGAGAAATTAAAGAGTGTGAAGCACTTGAATCATATAAAATAGTCAAGGTCTTACCATTCACTTCACCTGTATCATGAATCAAATCTTCAGACCTTCCAACTTCTTGTGCATCCATGGTGAAAGCTCTTCCCTAGCATTGTGGCATGGCAGTCAACTGAGGGTTTCTGGCCGGACATTCATAGATTTTATGGCCTAGCTTGCCATATCTGAAACAGACATTCTGACCTGCTAAGCATGGACGATTGCCATGATTCTTTCCACATTAGTTGCAGATCTGATTTCCAAAAGACCTTTGGGGTTGCTTGCCCTTATTGCCTATTGCTTGAAACTTTCTTTGCTGCTGAGAGATAGGTTGAAACCTCAGGCCTTGCGATGCCAATCCTTTCTTGAAGTTACTACTAACTGATTTAGCAATAGTTAACTTCCTGTTACAATCCTCCACCAATTGACACTTATTCACTAAAGTGGGAAAATCTCTAATTTCCATTGGCCCTATGGTGGTAAGAATATCCTCCGGCAGTCTACCTTCAAACTTCACGCATTTCCAAACCTCATCGGGGTTTCGTTGATAGATGATGGAAAATTTACACAACTCGTCAAATTTAGCAATATACTTTGATATGCTACTATTCCCTTGACAGAGGTGCATAAACTCCAATTCTTTGGCATTGCAGCTAGAGGCTGGAAAATACTTCTGATAGAATGCATCTCGAAATACCTCCCAAGTGATCTCTATTTGGGATCCTTCTAATAACCGTCGTCCACCATTCCACCAGAACTCTGCATCTGCTTCCAGCATGTAGGTGGCAAAGGTCACGTTCTGGCGATCGGTGCAGTCTAAAATAGAGAATACTTTCTCCATAGCTTTGACCCACTTATCGGCCTTATTAGGATTAAAGGCTCCTCTAAAGCTAGGCGGGTTAGCTTTTCTAAACTTGGCAAATTTGAGGTACTATAAGTCCACTCCTGGACCATTAGAATTGCCTCAACGACCAACCTCAGGCTGCCTTCCTAATTGGTCCATCATCTGGGTTGCCACAGCTGCTTGTTCGCGCATGGCGTGTGCCATCTCCCGCATCGTGTCCATGAACTTGGCAGATTCCTCCTTAATTGAATCCGTTCGTGGCCTACCCTGCCTTCTGGAAGCCATCAAGTTCTGAACACACAAAACAAAAGTTATTGAGTTGATTAGGCTCAATACTAAGTCTAGTGTGCTAGTAAATAACAACATACGGTCAGGCAATTCCCTCACATGCATCCTATCCAAATGGACAGGACTCAGTGCATGATAATATCTAAGAAACATAGAGCATATGTGAAGCATAGTCAGTGCAATCCTCAGGCCTATAGTAGGACGAACTGCTCTGATACTAAAAATGTAACACCTTACTAGACAAAAATACTATGATTAAGTCATAATATATTACATGATAAGTTATTACATGTCGTTATCTAATTAAAGTTTCACATAAATCCAACTTTATATGCTCATAATAGAGTAAACTGTTGATTTGTATATTTATTTTTGGTCGTAATGTAAAATAAACGAGTTAACGTCATAATAGAAATGAAATCTGCGGAATAAACTGAATAGAACTACTGCATATATATATATATATATATATATATATATATATATATATATATATATATATATATATACATAGATGTCGGTTTTCAGAGTTTACCAAAAAAAAAAAAAAAAAAAACCATAAACAGTACAAGGTATAGAAAATGAGGTTGCTAAAACAAAATAATCCAACCAGTCTCTATAAAACAAACCCTATATGGTCCCCACGGGACATTTCATATGCTATCCCTATCCACTAAACCTCTACCTATGGCCCAAGTTGAAAGAGGGCCACTCTATACATCTCCTTCTACAGCACTACATAGGCTCTCTAGGTGGATTCTGAGGAAAGGAATCCATTTACAATACCAGCATTTGCTGAAGCATAGCCACCGTTGGGTGCAGAAGATGACGAGGATGAGCTCACTGCCTCAGATGGGTCCTCCTCCTCAGAAAATAAAATGGAAGGAGCTTGCAAAGGTGATGTCGTCGGTGGTGCCGCGAGGGCTGCTGCTACTGCTGCTGGAGGTGGGAATGGGCGTGCCATGTAGAGCAGGATGGCGATATAGGGAGCGGAAGGTCAAATAGTGGATGGTTAAGTGGGATGGCAAAATATCCACTGAAAATGAAATAAAAGCGGAATCGGCAGCAACCGAATATGTATATAGAGTCTAGAAATGGATCGAGATGGATGTGCAGGTCAGGGAACTTAATGTAAAGGATGCCTATTGCTGCGTTCTCCATGATCTGAGAATGACGCGGAAATATACAGTAGGGTGAGAATTTAAAGAAATTCTCGGTAGGAATTCTAATCCTATGCACATCTGTCATCGTTGTCATTCCCAATTGTTTCGGTTTTTCTTAATTTTAAATAGTACAATATACATTAATATTCAACTTAACTCATATTGTGGAAATACAACCTGAAACAGGACTTAATTTTTAAGTAAGAGAAATAAAAATATATCTAAACAAGCATGCTAATATAACGAAGATAATAACCATAGGTAAACAGTAATATAACATGAATAACATACAGGTAACTACAAAATCAGTTTAGGGATTAACAAACAAAGTATGTATATAAAATGGAAAATGTATGTAGTCTTTGGAAGCTCTTCAACTCATATAACTTATATTTTTCCACCCTTCGTCCCGTGGAAGTCTTTGGCCATACTTTCCTGGGCAATAGTCTGCTTTTCAGGACTGAGCTTGTTCCTATACAGGATTGCCGGGTTTAATTTCCCCAACTTTCCCACCGATCTATTCCCCTTAAACTTATTCAAGGGCTGACCCAAGTAATATGGAATGCTTTGTAATCTTCATAAATTTCATGCACAATTAACATTATCTTACCTAAGCATCATATGTTCACACATTATCTCACATAGTATGTGAATTCCTTGCCAAAATTTCGGCAGCATAACGGATCAGGTCTACTTCCCCATGAATAGTGCTAGACTACCAATAAAATCAATCAAGCATTCAAATCAAGATAGAATAGCAAGCTTATAGAATCAATATCAATCATGTGGTGTACCAAAATCAACAAAAATATCAACAAAGCTTTCTGATTACACTTCTCTCTTCTAACTGAGTTTTGTAAAATTCAGCATTATTTCTACTCAACTCATTTAGACCTAAATTTTGGATATGTTATAGTTCTATGTGTCTAGTTTTCAACCCCTTTAGTCCCATATCATTTTGACTTCTGTAACTCAAGTTATTTGAATTTTACCTCAGTTTGTCTTACTCTTAGCCAGAATTGCACCCTTAAAAGTAGAAAATCACCAAAAATAAAAAACCTGGGTGAAATCATACGAAACTTATACCAAATTAAAGCTAACAGGACAAGCTTTTTGATGAAAGAAGTTGAACCTCATTTTCATATTGCTTGAGTTATAAACCCCACAAGTTGACCCTCCTAAACTTCCCTATTCTAGTCTGATTTAGACTTAGAGCAACTTCATCGAATTACTAGGAATAAATGGGAATGAATCTAACTTTGAAACAAAGTTATCTTTACATGTTATCTTTCAAACAAAGTTATTTGCACTCAATTTAGAGTTTTGTAGGGTGAGTTTTACCCTTCTCAACTCATGTTGCCTCGAAGAGTACCCAGAATTTTAGGCTAAACTTCAAAAATTCATAACTAACTCTATACTAATCCAATGGCCTTATATTTTATATGGTTGGAAATCCCTAGATGTCTAGTTTCATATAAAAATAGATTCATCAAGTTTTGATGGCTGGATTTTGGTCCTTACAAGATGAACATACAGACACAGTAGGGTTTTCACCCAACAACACCTTGCTTCTTTCTATTTTCAAGTTCTTCCATTCCAATTTCAATTCTAATCATATCATACATACAAAATCAACCCTAACTCATCATATCTACTCAAAATAACATCAGAATCATGAAAGAAAGTGGAGCCCCAATCGGTCCCAATTCAAAGAAAATAAGAAGAGAAGTTGAAATTCCTACCTCTCCTAGGTGAAATCTTGTTGAATTTGTGTCTTGGATTGAAGGAACCTTGGTGAAGCTTGAAGAGTTGATGGAGATGGAGTGAATATGAGTTAAAATAGAAGAAAAATGATGAGGGCTCAGCAGGTTATAGTGGTCAAAATTCTAAGGGAGAAGGAAGGAAATATTTCAAAACTTTTGCAGGAAGCTAGCATATGATTGGTGGATTTCATTATTATTCAAACTTGACTCAGTTGCCACTTTAGGGCTGATTATCATGCCACTTGTAAGGCTGTGTTGGCTGAGTCTTGGCAATCCATCCGAGGGTTCTTATAGAATAATTTCTATTGATTCGATCCTGACAGTCTAAAATACTGAAATCTTATCGATTTCTTTTAAATCGGTAAAATGGTTTTGGAAAAATTCTATGAGGTTTCTTATATTTCTAATCTAATTTCCTCAAATCTAATCTCTCTAAATGATACTTAATTGGCTTTAACTAAATACTTAATTAAATTCTAATTAATGTCAATTATTTGATAAAAACCGAACAAGTTGGTTAAAAATGGTAAAATTTTTCGGATGTTACAATGAACCCTTTAGGTTATGATGCCATTCAACATGATGGATGACAATTTTGATTTAGCATTATCTCATGATTGAATGATTGGTTTGATGATATAAGATGGATATAATGGACTATTGGTTGAAAGTTTTATGATTGGCATTTTGGGAAATCTCCTGTCTAGCCATCATGCTATCAAATTTCTGTCAAAATTATGGACTTAGACATATCATTGCATGTGTCTTGTCAAGAAGTACTATGCATGTAAAGTATAATGATAAGAAAAGAAAGAATGGGATATGACCCTTCAATCACTTCAGTAAGGGAAATGCGAAACGGTGATCTACAAATACTTAAGAAACATCTATGGAGAAGGCAAGGTGACATGGAGGACCCTCCAACTTAGAGGTAACTATTTTCAACTTAGTCTGATTTGGTTAGTACTGCTTTACGATGGTCATGGAATGAGCTCATATTCAAAAGCAGTCTATTTCAAAAGAAAAGTAAAAAATGTTAAGTACATGCTAAGAATAAGAGTAAAGTTAAAGTAAAACTATGATTAAGTCTATGAGGTTGCATGTCAGTGCATGTATCTATGTTGTCCATGTGAATTATGAATGTTTATTCCATGCTTTCGTATGTATGTTTAATTATGATGATATGATTATGATGTTAAGTTTAAAAGCAACCCACTTCAGGATTTATGTTTTTAAAATCATTAAAATTAAATCTATGTATGTCCATTGCTTTTATAATTAAACCTAAAATAGTAGGGACGATGACGATGACACAGTGTTTGTCTAGTTGCGATCCTACTGAGAAATCTAATATTTCTCACTCCTACATTTCCATGTCATCTTCAAAGGATGCCGGCATCTAGCATAGTGGTGATCTTCATTGAGTTTCTGGTACGCTATTGGTGCTTTCAACTAGTGCTGAATGCCTCTGTGATGTCTGCGAGCGCAGCTATGAGGGTCTACATCTTCCATAACTACCCATTTTAGGTACCAATTATGATCCCGTTCTTTTGTCCACACCAGCCGTACAACGAGGTTACCTTGGATGATCTCCACCCCTCCTTTTAGCCGCCGAGGTACCCCACTGATGGGGAATCTGACTCGGGTACTCGTCTGACGCCGATTGTTTCTTTGGATTCTGATCTTTCAGAGCTATCCTATCTGAGCTATCACATGGAGACTGACTCGTACAAGCCCTTCTACCCTTTAGTGATTCGTCTAACGTCCAATTCGTCTTTTTCTTTAGTACCTCCTCATCACACACTACCCCTGGTTCGTGGTCGTAGGTTCATTCATACCCATGCTATGCCTCATGGACATGGGCATGCTTGGAGAAGAGGATGTGGTGATGTTGCTCCCGGTGGATTCGAGAATGGTTTCCTCTTATTTGACAGTTGATTTGGATAGCACATGAAGAGCCAAGCATGAGGATAGCCTCTTTTTGGTTGGTAGTTGTCGAGTTATCATTTCTTTTTAGCATATATAGGCATTTGGGATTTCAGATGTATTCCAGTTTGGTTATTTTGTAGGGCTGACAGTAGATATCAGATCCATCATCATCTTTATGTATGACTCTTGGCATTACTATTATAATATTAACTATGATGGCCATGGGATGAATGTTATATTTACCTAAGATATTTGTTATTCATTTCACCTCTATTTATTTTATTCGCACCGCTTATTGAGATAGAGACGTTCGACTTTACATGTTCACTGTGCATTCATGCCTCTTGATTTTCAAAATGGTTTACTTGTTATTGTTCAAAAAAAAGTTACTCTTATTTTTATTTATAAAGTAATTTCAAAAAGTAATGTTAGTTCCGCAAACAAAAGTAACAACTAATAATTTCATGATAGGACTTAAGCATAACATGGACTATTAGGGTGTTACATTTTGCTATCAGAGCGATTCATCCTTAAAGAGCCTAGGGATGGACTAACTATGCTTCTAAGCATACATATTAGTTAAGTCCTGCTTTGAGTCTCGTCTGAACGATGGGATGTAGGGATTAGACATGCATGATCGTCTATTTTGAATGTGGTTAGTTGCTGGTTCACTTAGCGTAAATGTTGAGCTTGATTAACTCAATGTCTTCTGTTTTGTATACTAGAAACTAATGGCATTAGGGAGACATGGTAGGCCCCGTAACGAGCCGGAAGATCCCGAGGAAGTCATAGGGACACTTTGTGGAATGCCTGTTGCCATGAGGGAGCAAGTTGCTACTGCCCACAATATGATGGAGCAGATGGAGCAAAGGGATGAAGAAAATCTCGAAGGGCACAACAAAGGAGCTAAGGTAGACCTTGAATACCTTAAGTTTGCTAAGTTTAGGAAAGCGAATCTGCCGAGCTTCCGAGGAGCCTACAACCTCGACCGAGCTAATGTATGGATTAAAGCCACTAAAAAGATTTTCACGGTGTTGACTTATACTGAGGAGCTGAAGGTAGCCTTTGTTACCTACATGCTAGAGGTAGATGTTGAGTTCTGGTGGGTAAGCACCAAGAGGCTATTGGAAGGAGCCCAAACCCACGTCACTTAGGATGTGTTCAAGATGCATTTTTATGAGAAGTATTTTCCTGCTTCCATAAGGAATGCAAAGGAGCTAGAGGCCATGACTCTACGCCAAGGGACTATGACTGTTGCTGAGTATACTGCCAAGTTTGAGGAGCTATGCAAATTCTTGATGATCTACCAACGGAACCCGGATGAGCAATGGAAGTGTGTCAAGTTTGAAGGGGGATTGCGTGAGGAAATCATGGTATCGGTAAGGCCCATGGAGATTCGTGACTATGCTGCACTAGTCAACAAGTGCTGTTTGGTGGAAGACAGTAATCGTAAGTTGGTTGTGGCCAGGTCCGAAGCTTACAATAAGAAGTTGGCGCCGCAAGGATAGAAGTTCAAGCCTTAACCCCAAAAGAAGTTGTTTCAGGGTGGAGGTTTCAAAGACAAGCAATCCCAGAAACCTACTAGGAATCCTCCTAAGCCTGCGAATGGTCAAGCTTGCCCTAAGTGTGGCAGACACCATAGAGGATGCCTTTATTTAGCTGGCTAGAATGCGTGTTTCCGATGTGGAAAGCTTGGACATATGGCCAGAGATTGCACTGTCAAGCTGTGTCCCCTGCCAACAAGCCCTAACACCAAGGAAGAGTCTTTGCCTTCAATGCTAAGGAGGCCACTCAGTCCGGCGATGATCCAAGGTAAGTGGGAGGTTAACGGTAGTACCTTAACTGCGCTGTATGATTCTAGAGCTACATAATCCTTTATTTCTCATGATTGTGTAGATAGATTGAGATTGTCCATGTTTGAATTACTGATTAATAGGATTTTTATATATTTATTTTCTCTCATATTAAGTTCATTAATCTTCTTTTGTGCTTAATTGCATCAATTTGGACCATTTTGTGTTTATTGAGTTTTGTTTGGGCTTGATTTAATTCTTCCAGCATTAGGCTAATTCTGACACTGTTTTGGTTTTTGGGCTATATCTTGAGTTATAGAGCTCATCTAATCATGAGCTTTGGTTTGTAGAAAAGAAGAGAGATAGCCTACAAGTTGTATGAAGAGATCAGAGGCCAATTCTAGTGTTAAGGAGCTAAATTTGGGCCTAGAAGTGAACTGAAGTGGTGCAGTCATGGATTCTGAGCAGGGTGTGGTATTTGGGTCATTTCTTGGTCCACAAAGGTCCAATCGAGCCCATTATAGTGGCATTGAAGCTGACATCCAAGGCTATAATTCTTCTTCAGAGTGAAAATCTAAACGGAACCGTTTTGATAGCCAAAATAGTGGAAGAACGTTACTTACGGAATTAGTGCTATTGATTTCATGTTTTTAGTGTAACTTTCCTTCTATAATTCAGATTTTAGCAAATAAGGTGTCTAGATTCAAAGGAGAGAGAGGTGATTAATGTAATAAGCTGTTACGAATTTATTGGAGATGTTTTGATTCTATAAAGGCCGAGTTGAGTAAGGGGTCAAAACCTTGTAACTCATGAGATAGAATTTAGAAAAAATATACAATTTTCAATTTTCTTCTTCCTCTCTTCTTTGATCACCCCCTGACCTTGACAATTTGTGAACCTCCATTGATGGAGGCTTGAACATCTATCTAATTCAAGGATCAAGGAAGCAATAAGGCTTTTGAGAGTCCGGTTCAATTGGATTCAGCATACAACCAATTCGGTTTCATCTAATCTTTCACTTATTTCTTATCTCATTTTTGAATTGAAGTTTTTCATTCTAAATTATTGGTTGGAAATATATTTGGTTGCATATTCTTCGGTTGATATATATAATCCATTGTTGAAAGAGTGTGAATTAGAATTTCAGGTTTTAGTTCTACAATTAACTGCATTGATACCCGAAATTGACACAACTCAATTAGGTTCTAGAGGTCTCTGAACATTAACTGATTTTTGTGTTAATCAAATGCATGAAGGTTTTTGTGTGAATGCTAAGTTCGAATTGAGATTTCATTCGATTTATTATTAATCACTAAATTGGTTTGCTGAATTAATTTTAGAATTTATGATTAAGTGTTAATTGTTTTCCATTGATTCTTGGATTGGATGCTTCCCATTTTATCTTAATTTCATGATTCATATTCTGCTCCTTTCGTTTTTAATTCCTACATCCCCCATTTCCTGGTCATACAACATCGTCATCATTGGGAAATGACCCGGGTTGCACCTTTTGCTGTGAATTAGTGTAATTTGGTTTATTTGTAATTTGATCGAGCTCAACACTCGTGTCAAATTTTGGCACCGTTGCCGGGGATTATTGACGTTATTTGGTCATGTGAATATGTGTGAATGTCATTGCTAGTTCTGTGTGTGTTTGAGTTTGCTTAAGTTATTAGTTTTAGTTGCTAGTTAGTGTGTTAGTAATTCGATTTTATGATTTTTTGACCACTAACTCTTTTTAGTTTGATTTTCAGGGGACTTGATCCTATAGGAAAACAACCTTTTGAGAAAAATTCAATCCTTAAAGGGATTGATTTTGCCCCTACTTTTGCCAAATTCGGCCATTTAGATTGAGTTTTGTTGTTTTTTATCGCTTTTCAGTCATTTCGGGATAGTATTTCGCTAAAGATTTTTGTTGTCTGATTGAGCTGATTTTTAGTAGGCTAAAGGAAGGGGGTCTTCTAAGTTTAAATCACTACGTTGTAGTGTAGCATGCCACTTTTTGGCCAAATTCCTTCGTTTAGACCACTTTTTTAAATTTTTAAGATTTTTCTTTGCTTTTTTGAACTCCTTGAAGGTCAAATAGTTGAGCTGTAGTGGTTCCATAATTTTTAAAAATCATTTGGTAGTGTTTTTAATTTTTCTTTATTAATTTTGAGTGTTTGTTTGCATTTTCTAGTGTTTTGTGTTAGGTAGTGACATAGTTGTGCATATGGTTCTATTTGCCACCTTGTTAGTGTATGACTAGGTCTGACCCAAATTCTAATTTAGTTGAATTTGATATTGAAATAGAGAAGGCCCTTGGGCAAATTAGGAAGTCTAGAAGGAGATTGTTTGACCCTAGTTCTACTGATAATTTTATTCTTGATTCATCTATTCCTAATTCTAATCCTAACTTTGCTAACAATTTTGTGTTTGTAGATAACATGGCTAACAGGACTTTGAAGGAGCTTGCAGCACTTGACATGAACTATCAAGCTCTAGCAATTCAATATCCTGACTTGGATGAAGACTTTGAGCTAAAGTCTAGATTAATATGCTTGCTGCCCAAGTTCCATGGCCTAGCTAGAGAGGATCCTCACAAACATTTGAAGGAATTCCATGTGATGTCTTCAACCGTGAAGCCACATGGAGTAGATGAAGACCACATCAAGCTGAGGGCATTTCCTTTTTCATTGGATGGATCTACCAAGGATTGGTTATATTACCTACATCCTGGTTCAATCACATGCTGGCAAGACATGAAGAGGATGTTCTTGGAGAAATTCTTTTCTGCCTTAAGAGCTGCATCCATCAGAAAAGGATTTTGTGGAATAAGGCAGATGAGTGGAGAGACATTGCATGAGTATTGGGAGGGGTTCAAGAAACTTTGTGCAAGCTGCCCACACCATCAGATAAGTGACTAGCTTCTAATCTAGTACTTCTATGAAGGCCTCTTGCCAATGGATAGAAACATGGTGGATGAAGACCACATGGAGTAGATGAAGACCACATCAAGCTGAGGGCATTTCCTTTTTCATTGGATGGATCTACCAAGGATTGGTTATATTACCTACATCTTGGTTCAATCACATGCTGGCAAGACATGAAGAGGATGTTCTTGGAGAAATTCTTTTCTGCCTTAAGAGCTGCTTCCATCAGGAAAGAAATTTGTGGAATAAGGTAGATGAGTGGAGAGACATTGCATAAGTATTGGGAGAAGTTCAAGAAACTTTGTGCAAGCTGCCCACACCATCAGATAAGTGACTAGCTTCTAATCTAGTACTTCTATGAAGGCCTCTTGCCAATGGATAGAAGCATGGTGGATGCTGCCTTAGGAGGAGCTTTGGTAGACAAGACTCCAACCACTGCTTGTGATTTGATTGCTAATATGGCTACCAATGCACAACAATTTGGTACTCGAGCCATAGTTCCAATCAGAGGAGTAAATAAAGTGCAGAGCTCCAATGCCAACCAGTAGAGAATGGAGAATAGAATTGAAGAGCTGACATCCTTGGTCAGGCAGTTAGCACTTGGGCAGACACAGCAGCCTCAACAAATCATACCACTAGCAGGAAGCATTTGTGGAATTTGCTGTGTACTAGGTCATCCAACAAATCAATGTCCACAACTACAAGAAAATAATGAGACTGTTGCAGGAATTTTTCCTAGAAGACCTCACCAGCAGCTAGGAAATTATGATCTATTTTCCATCACATACAACCCTGGTTGGAGGTATGGTAACAATTCTAACCAGTTTCCACAGCAACAGTTTAGGCACAATGCAGTTGGACAAAGTAGCAATGCAGAACCAAGCTTGGTAGAATTGGTGAAGTAGATGGCAATTACCAGTGTTCAGTTCCAACAAAGAACAAAAGCTAGTATACAGAACCTGTAAACACAGATTAGTCAGGTAGCTTCAATAGTAAATGATCTAAAATCTCAAGATTCTGGCAACCTTCCCTCCCAAATTGTGAGCAACCCAAAGAATGTGAGTGCCATCACCTTAAGAAGTAGGAAGAAGTTGCAAGTACCAAATCAAGTAGATGCTGCTGAAAAATCAGTTTCTGAAGATTCTGCAGAAAAATTAGATGATGCAGCACTAGTCAGAATTGATACAAAGGCATCCACTTGCAACAACAGCAAGCAATCTGAACCAAGTGTTCCACTGCCCTTTCCCAACAGAATGACACAAAATAAGAAGATAGCAAAGGCAGAATTCGACAAGGAGATCATGGAGACTTTTAGGAAAGTGGAAGTCAATATTCCACTCCTAGAAGCAATCAAGCAGATTCCCAAGTATGCCAAGTTCCTCAAAGATTTGTGCACTCATAGAAGGAGGCTGAAAAGAAATTAGAAGGTGAGCATGGGCAGAAATATGTCTACCATTATTCAGCCAACCATTCCTCTAAAGTGCAAAGATCCTGGCACTTTCACCATTCCATGCATAATAGGCAGCAAGCAATTCAGCAAAGCCATGCTAGACCTTGGAGCTTCAATCAATGTGATGCCAAAATCAGTATACCAGTCATTGCACGTTGGAAAGCTCAAACCAATGAGAGTGGTGATTTAACTTGCCAACCGAAGCACAACTCATCCTGAGGGAGTATTAGAAGATATGTTAGTAAAGATAAAAGATTTAACATTCCCTACGGATTTTTATGTCTTAAACATGGAGGATGATATGCATGCTAATCAACCAACATTGATCTTAGGTAGGCCATGTAACATTCACCAGATTTTTATCATTTTTCACCTAGTTGTTCTATTTTTTATCAAATAATTGAGGTTAATGAAATCCGACTAAATATTTGTTTAGGGTCAATTAATTAGCAATTAGAGAGATTAGATGTGAGGGAATTAGATTAGAAGCATAGAAGATTTCATAGAAATTTTCCTAAACCAATTTACCGATTAAAAGGAAATTGGTAAAATTTCGGTATTTTAAACTGTCAGAACCAAATCAATAGGATTATGCACCCAAAATCCTATGACTTAATGGCTAAATACTCAGCCACTTATTTATCCATTGGTGGCATAAGAAAGGCCACAAAATGAAGAGAGTTGACTGAAATTTAGCTACTAGCTCTCAACCAATCAAAATCCAAGTTGCCAACTACTTCATTAAAGCCTTAGTGACATATTCCTTTCCTTTTCCCTTCAGCAGAAAATGCCCCCCTCTTCTCCCCTTCCAACCTCCTTCATCTCTTCTCCCTTCAGTCTACTCCATCAACCTTCAAGTTTTGACAAGATTCCACCTACCTAAACTCCAAAATCTAGCAAGATCACATATAAGGAGGTAGGAATCCAACTTCTCTTCTTGTTTTGCTTGATTTGGGGCTATGTGGGAATCTTGTTTTTCTCATGATACTGATGTGATTTGGAGTGATGATGATGGATTATGGTTGATTTCGCATGTATATTGTAATTAGGATTGGAATTGGTATGAAAGAACTTGAAGAATAGAGAGAATTCAAGAAGCTGTTAGGGTTTTCACTTGATGGTCCGTACGGCAAAGTATACGGCTCCACCTATAGCCATTTAAATTTGATGAATCCATTTTTATATGAAACTATACATTCAAGGATTTCCATACATACAAAACATAAGGCCGTTGGATTAGTATATAATTAGTTATGAATTTTTGAATTTTGACCTAGAATCCTGGATTCCCATCTGGGCAAGGTGAGTTGAAAGGGGTGTAACTTGTAACATCCTCAATTTCATGTCGTGCTAGATTACCTCAGTAACCCTAAGTAATTAGGCACTTAATGAGAAATTTTGAGATTAGGGCTTAATTAAGGGGTTGACTCGGATGAGAAGAGTCAAGAGAATGCTTAATCGAGATCAAATAATCTCTAATTAAGCAAGTCAGAGCCTCATAGCTTAATTAAGCACTAATCGCCCTTAATTAGCTTACTTGAGTTTAATTAAGGTTAATTAAGCTTAATCGTAAGATTAATTTTTGTTAATCATGTTCTTGGATGTTAATCACTAATCCTTGCTTAATCACCCTAATTAAGTTGTATGAGCACTTAATCACATGATTAAATTCAAATTTAGTCAACTAGACAATAAAGTAAAGAGTGATGTCATCAAAGCATAAAGCATGAGACAAGAGTGCTTTATGTAAGAGTTTGATCATGTTTTGTCTCCCCATCATCCACTTTGTCCCCTTAATCACTAATTAACACAAGATAACACAAAGTGAAGCAAAAATATCTCATCCTCCCTCCTTCAAAGTGGACGCCACTTTCTCTCTCTCCCTCCCTCATTCATTTTCATTTTCACTCATCCTATTCTCTCTCTTCAAGCCAAATTCTCTAACTTCTCTCTAAACACTTCTTCATCTTCTTCATCTTCCTCTTCTTTTCTCCACCACCACCACCCTAAACCACTCACTTAGCCCTTCAAAGACCTCATCTTTGGGTCTTTGGAGACAAGATCAAAACACTACAACCTCCATTTCCACAAGATTTCAAGAGCTTCTCCTTCCTTCTTGCAAAACCGCCACCTTCATCATCAAGAGGAGCCATCATCTTCTTCTTCCATCTCTCTTGTTTTGCGCCATCTTCAAGAAAGGTAGTGAACTTCATCTTTTTCATTTTGTTTACTCAAGAAAGCTTGGAGCTTGGTTCTTCCATGACCAAGATTTCTAAGTGAAAGCTTGAGAAAATCCTTTATGCTCTTCAAGAGCCAAAGTTTTCATTTTTGGAAAAATGTGTTCTTGGTGTTCTTCATGTGTTCTTAAGTTTCCTCTTTTGGAAAAATGTGTTCTTGATATTCTTCATGTGTTCTTAAGTTTCCTCTTTTGGAAAAATGTGTTCTTGATATTCTTCATGTGTTCTTAAGTTTCCTCTTTTGGAAACATATGTTCTTATTGTTCTCTTGCTTAAAGTTGTTCTTTTCTCTTTGTGATGAGTGAATGATTAGAAAAGCTTCACCTTTTTATGTTTCCATGATTTGATAAGACCATGAACCTTCTAAAAGCTTTAAACTTTAAAAAGTTTGCTTCTTGATTTCCTTCAAAGTGGCGCAACTTTTAAGCTTCCATAAAGTTCTATTTTGTTTTGTTTTGAAGACAAGAATACATGTGAATGTCTAAACTTTTTGAGTTAGAAAAATGATATCTTGTCACTTTAGGCTTTAGGAATCAAACCTTAAAGAAAAGACCTTTCACAAAGTTTCAAACTTTATTCAAGAATAAGATCTTTAAGTTATAAAAATGTTATTTTATGACACTTCATCCATAAAGTTTAGACTTTGAACCAAAATAATGCAAAAAGGTGTTAACTTTTATAAAGAACAAGACTTTTTATTCAAAAGCTAGTAACTTGTATCATTATTTGATAAAGATCCAATCTTAAGATAAGAGCTTAATGTCAAAGGCACTTAGTTTCATAAAGAATGAGACTTTATGACTACTCTACTAAGAATGACAACTTTAATAATATTTAAGGCAAAAACCTTGGTATGTTATTAGTAACAGTTTAAAACTTTGTAACTTGAATAAGTTAAAAGTCACCCTTGGTGATTAGTGAACATTGGTGTTGTTGGGTTCATGATGTGGTTATGCATTGTCATGACCCAAGGATTAGAGGGATCTCGAACTCCTTGGGAACAGAAGTATGATTAGGGCCTCTGAGCATACCATGAACCTAGGAATCACTAAGTGCACTATCTCAAGGAAAGGAAACAATCATATAATTTAATTAATTTGAACAAGTGTTTCATAAGACATGTACTTAAGTGAAGAATATTTTCATCCAAGGACCAAGTGACTAAAAGACCACAAACACCTATCTTAACTATGTGATTCTATCATGGGTAACCATGGGAAATCATGTGATGATTCATAATATTTTTCACAAAGAACAACACAACTATAAACCCCTTTAGGGTATGAATGTGTGATGCCACACGGCATGATGAATGATGAGTTTGATTGAGCTTTGTCTCATGATTGAATGATGAGTGTGATGATATGATATGGATATGATGAACTATTGGTTGAATGCTGATGA
Source organism: Pterocarpus santalinus (assembly GCA_031439595.1). Lineage (NCBI taxonomy): Eukaryota > Viridiplantae > Streptophyta > Magnoliopsida > Fabales > Fabaceae > Pterocarpus > Pterocarpus santalinus. Next base: position 32,137,964 of record CM062529.1, read on the forward strand.
TTGGAGTTTTAGGAAGCTCCGGTCTAGCCGTTATGCTGCTGGATTTCCGTCAAAATTATGGACTTAGTCATATCATTGCATGCGTCTAGTCAAGGAAATGTTATGCATGTAAAATATAAAGATAAGAAAAGAATCAATGGGACGTGACCCTTCAATCACTTCGGTAAGGGAAGTGAGAGACGGCGATCCACAAGGAACCTCTATGAGGGAGGCAAGGGTGTTCTGGAGGACCCTCCAACTTAGAGGTAACCAATATCGGCTTAGTCTAATTTGGTTAGTACTGTGTGACGACGGTCATGGAATGAGCTCATGTCCAAAAGCAGTCTATTTCAAAGGAAAGTAAAGAATGTTAAGCACGTGCTGATAATGAAAGAAAAGTCTAAGTATAACCATTGTTACGTCTATGATGATGCATGTCTTTGCCTGTAAGTATATTGCCCATTTGCATTATGAATGTTTATTCTATGTTCTAGTACGTATGTTAGTTATGATGATGTGGTTATGATCTTAAGTTTAAAAGCAACCCGCCAGGTCTAAGTTTTCAAACCATTAAAAATTGAACTTATATCATCCCTTGTTTTTATAATTAAACCCGAAGTGGCTGGGACGATGACGAGGACACTGTGTTTGTCTAGTCGCGATCCTACTGAGAAATTTAGTGTTTCTCATTCCTACGTTTCCATGTCGTCTTCAGAGGATGTCGACGTCGAACGCGATGGTGATCTACATTGAGTTCCCGGTGTGGCGTTGGCGCTTTGACCCGGTGTTGAACGCCTCTGTGCTGTCGGCGAGAGCAGCGATGAGGGTCTACATCTTCCACGACCGCCAGTTTCAGACCCCCGTGATGAGCCCATTTTTCCGACCACATCAGCCATTCGGCGAGGTTACTATGGATGACATCCGCCCTTACTTTCAGCCACCGAGATACCCCACTGATGATGACGAGACTGACTCGGATACCCGCTTGACTCGATCAGCTTTCACCGATTCCGACCCTTTGGAGTCGTCTTATCCGAGCTTCCATGTGGAGACCGATCCGTCTGAGCCCCTCTATTCGGCTCATTCTGGGGGATCTCACCGTTTGGGTTCGTCACAGTCTTCGGTGATTCGTTTATCTTCTGATTCTTTTGCTTCATCTGCTGGTCCAGCTTCACCCCCGGTTCGTGGGCGTGAGTTCATTCATACCCGCGCTATGCCCCGTGGGCGAGGACGTGCTCGAGGAGAGGGACGTGGTGGTACTTCTCCCGGTGGATATGGGAACGGTTTCCTCCCGCTAGATGCTTGATGTGACGACTGCATGCGGAGCTGAGCACGAGGATAGCCCCTTTTGGTTATAGTTATAGGGTTATCATTCTGTTATGTGGCATGCTTGGGTAGTAGGATTTTCTGATGTATTTCCTTTTATCATGTATTGGTAGGCTTTTGGTTAGGGCCGATGTTAGATATCGAACCCACTATTATCTTATGTATGACTCTGATATGACTATTATTGTATTATCATGGATGGCCGTGGAATGAATGTTACATTTATCTAAGAATTGTGGTTGCTCTTATTGTTTTATGTTTGTTAAATGCAACGTATGTATGGGATAGCGGTGTTACTTTATATGTTCACGATGTGCTCATGGCTCTCGATTTCAAAAATGGTTCACTTGTTTTGGAAAAAAAAAAAAATTTACCCCTATTTTCGGTACAAAGTAATTTCAAAAAGGTAATGTTAGTTCCGCGAGCAAAAGTAACAACTAATAATTCCACAATATGACTTAAGCATAGAATGGAACTACTAGGGTGTTACATTTTGGTATCAGAGCAGTTCGTCCTTGAAGAGCCTGGGGATGGACTAACTATGCTTCTAAGCATACATTTTAGTTAAGTCATGCTTTGAGTCTCGTCTGTATGATGAGGCATAGGAATTAGATGTGCATGATCGTCTGTTTCGAATGTGGTTAGTTGCTGGTTCACTCAACATAAATGTTGAGCCTGATCAACTCAATATTTTTTGTCTTGTGTACCAGGAACTAATGGCTTCAGGAAGACGTGGTAGGCCCCGCAACGAGCCAGAAGGTCCCGAGGAAGTCATGGGGACACTTCGCGAAATGGCTGCTGCTATAAGGGAGCAAGCCGCTGCTGCCCATCGAATGATGGAGTGAATGGAGCAAAGGGATGAGGAGAATCCCGAAGGGCACAATGGAGGAGCTGAGGTGGATCTTGAGTACCTCAAGTTTGCTGAGTTCAGGAAGGCAAATCCGTCGAGCTTTAGAGGGACGTACAACCCCGATCGAGCTGAGGAGTGGATCAAGGCCATTGAGAAGATTTTCACAGTGTTGGCTTGCAGGAAGCGTAAGGTAGCCTTTGCTACCTATATGTTGGAAGCTGATGCGGAGTTCTGGTGGGTAGGCGTAAAAAGGCTTTTGGAGGGAGCCCAAACCCACATCACCTGGGAGATTTTCAAGTCGCACTTCTATGAGAAGTATTTTCCTGCATCTGTGAGGAATGCGAAGGAGCTGGAGTTCATGAGTCTGCGTCAAGGGACCATGAATATTGCTGAGTATACGGCCAAGTTCGAAGAGCTGTGCAAGTTCTCGACAATTTACCAAGGGAACCCGGATGAGCGTTGGAAGTGTGTAAAGTTTGAAGGGGGATTGCGTGAGGAGATGCTGGCATCTGTAGGACCAATGGAGATCCGTGACTATGCTGCACTCGTCCATAAGTGCCGTTTGGTGGAGGATTGCAACCGTAAGCTGTCGGTGGCAAGGTCCGAGGCCTACAAGAAGAAACTGGCACCGCAAGGGCAGAAGTTCAAGCCCCAACCTCTGAGGAAACCATTTCAGGGTGGAGGTTTCAAAGGAAAGCAACCCCAGAAGCCTGTTGGGAATCCACCCAAGCCGACGAGTGGTCAAGCTTGCCCTAAGTGTGGTAAACACCATGGAGGACGCCCTTGTTTAGCTGGCCAGAATGCTTGTTTCAGATGCGGAAAGCCTAGGCATATGGCAAGAGACTGCACAGTCAAGCTGTTGTCCCCAGTCAACAAGCCCCAACACCAAGGAAGGGTCTTTGCCCTCAATGCTGAAGAGGCCACTCGGTCCGATCTCATCCAAGGTAAGTGCGAGGTCAATGGTAGGACCTTAAGCGTGCTATATGATTACGGAGCTACACACTGCTTTATTTCTCATGATTGTGTAGATGGATTAGGATTATCTGTGTCCGAATTGCCTTATATGTTAAATGTTTCTACTCTCTTTGAAACCGATTAAGACTTGTCATTGTTGCTTGAGTTGTCAATTCCAAATTGATGGTAGGTCTTTCATAGCTAATTTGATTTGTTTGCCTTTGTGCAGTCTGGATCGATTCTAGGCATGGATTGGATTTCGCTAACCATGCTATGATAAATTGTTCAAAGTCATTTGTTTTCCCAGTATACGATAAACCCGTGGAAATTTGTTAGTTTGTTCTTGAACTCTGTCAGGGTAGGAAGTAGTGAGTTTAGTGATCAGGGATATGTTCTCCTTATGGCAAGTGAAGTGGAACTCGAGCAGGTATTGGATGAGATCCCCATAGTTAGGGAATACCCAGATGTGTTCCCTGACGACATACCCGAAGTTTCCCAGGAAAGGGAAATCGAGTTTTCTATAGAGTTGGTGCCGGGTACTGGGCCAATCTCTATAGCACCCTACAGGATGTCCCCACTAGAGTTGTCGGAGTTGAAGGGACAATTGGAAAAGTTGTTAGAAAAAAAGTTCGTAAGACCTAGTGCCTCACCTTGGGGAGCCCCGGTGTTATTTGTGAAAAAGAAGGATGGCAGTATGAGGCTGTGTGTGGATTACAGGCAACTAAACAAGGTGACTGTTAAGAACAAGTATCCCTTGCCTAGGATAGATGACCTCATGGACCAACTGTGAGGTGCAGCTGTGTTCTCTAAGATTGATCTGAGATCTGGATATCATCAGATAAGGGTGAAAGAGGAGGATATACCTAAGACAGCTTTTAGGACAAGGTATGGGCATTATGAGTTTACAGTGATGTCGTTTGGACTGACTAATGCCCCTGCTATTTTCATGGATTATATGAACAGGATCTTTAGACCCTATTTGGACAAGTTTGTAGTTGTTTTCATAGACGATATTCTCATCTATTCGAGGACAAAGGAGGAACATGAAAAACATTTGAGGGTTGTGTTAAGGATCTTAAGGGAAAAGAAGCTTTATGCCAAGCTATCTAAGTGTGAATTCTGGATGGAGGAAGTAAAGTTCTTAGGGCATGTGGTGTCACAAGGGGTATTGTTGTGGATCCAAGTAAGATTGAGGCTGTGATGAGTTGGGAGAGGCCAACCTCAGTGACTGAGATAAGGAGTTTCTTAGGTTTAGCCGGTTACTACCATAGGTTTATAAAAGGATTTTCCCAGATATCTTTACCCTTAACAAAGTTGACAAGGAAAGACGCCCCATTTGTATGGACAATGGACTGTGAGAAGAGCTTTCAAGAGCTAAAGGGTAAGTTAACCTCAACCCCAGTATTAGTCCTGCCGACCCTAGTGGACCATTCGAGGTTTCTTGTGATGCCTGCAGGAGAGGTTTAGGTTGCGTCTTGATGCAGAATAGGAATGTGGTGGCTTATGCCTCTAGACAGTTGAAGCCTCATGAAGTGAACTACCCAACTCATGACTTGGAATTAGCAGCCGTAGTGTTTGCCCTGAAGATATGGAGGCATTATCTGTATAGTGTGAGGTTCGAGGTGTTCTCTGATCATAAGAGCTTGAAGTATCTCTTTGACCAAAAGGAGTTGAATATGAGGCAAAGGAGGTGGATGGAGTTTCTGAAGGATTATGATTTTGGGTTGAACTATCACCCTGGGAAAGCCAATGTGGTGGGCGACGCATTAAGCCGGAAATCCTTGCATGCATCGTGGATGATGGTCAAGGAGGATGAGCTAGTAAGGAGCTTTAGAGACCTTAATCTCGGAGTTATGTTGACCCCCCATAGTCTAAGATTGAATCAGCTTAGGGTGACGAGTGATTTCAAAAATCAAATCGCTCAAGCCCAAGGCGAGGAAGAGGAGTTCTTGAAAACCCTAGCGTTGGTGAAGGAAGGAAGGTTGAAGGGTTTTGCACAGGGTGCAGATGGACTATGGAAATTTGAAGGAAGAGTCTGTGTACCCGCGAGTGGTGACCTCCGAAGAAGGATTTTGGCGGAGGCTCATAAGAGCCATTTCACCATACACCCTGGTGTGACAAAGATGTATCAAGATGTTAAGAAGATGTTCTGGTGGCCTGGATTAAAGAGGGATGTTGCGGAGTTGGTAGGTAAGTGTTTAGTCTGCCAGAAAGTAAAGATTGAGCATCAAAAGCCCTCTGGCATGCTGCAACCATTGGAGGTCCCAGAATGGAAATGGGAAAGTATTTCTATGGACTTCGTGATGGGTTTACCCAAAACGCAAGCTGGGTTCGATGCAATATGGGTAATAATTGACAGATTAACCAAGTCTGCTCACTTTTTGCCTATTCGAGCTACTTATCCTTTGGAAAAGTTAGCCCAGCTGTATGTTCAAGAGATAGTAAGATTGCATGGTGTACCTTCAAGCATAATCTCCGATAGAGACCCGAGGTTTACCTCTAGATTTTGGGGAGCCTTGCAAAAGGCATTTGGAACGAAGCTTTGCCTAAGTACAGCTTATCACCCCCAGACGGATGGACAGTCAGAGAGGACTATCCAAACTTTGGAGGATATGTTGAGTGCTTGTGTATTGGATAATCGAGGAAGTTGGGATAAATACTTACCTTTGATCGAGTTTGCCTGTAATAATAGTCATCATGCAAGTATTGGTATGGCACCCTATGAAACTTTGTATGGAAGGAAGTGCCAATCTCCCCTATGTTGGGTTGAACCGGGTGAACAAAGCCTACTAGAACCTGATCTTGTGAGGCAGACCACAGAGCAAGTCAAACAGATTAGGGACAGAATCCTTACGGCCCAAAGCCGTCAAAAGAGTTATGCGGATAAGAGGAGAAAGCCTCTAGAGTTCCAAGAAGGAGAACATGTATTCCTGAAAATCACTCCTACGACCGGTATAGGTAGAGCCATGAAGGTCAAAAAGTTAAGCCCCCGTTTCCTTGGCCCTTTTCAAATTTTAAAACGTGTCGGGTCAGTTGCTTACCAAATAGCCTTACCTCCAAATTTGTCAAACCTTCATGATGTTTTCCATGTGTCTCAATTGAGAAAATACCATTCCGACCCTAGTCATCTACTCAAGCCTGAAAGTGTACAGTTAAGGGAGGACTTAACTTTCAATCTACCGCCATCTCGAATCGTGGATCATGGGGCAAAACAGCTGAGGAATAAGACAGTACCTTTAGTCAAGGTGGCTTGGGGTAGAGGAAATGTGGAAGAGTGTACATGGGAGCTGGAGGCTGAAATGAAGAGCGAGCATCCGAATTTATTTACAGGTAACGAATTTTGAGGGCAAAATTCTTTTTAAAGGTGAGGAGAAATGTAACATCCTCAATTTCATGTCGTGCTAGATTACCTCAGTAACCCTGAGTAATTAGGCACTTAATGAGAAATTTTGAGATTAGGGCTTAATTAAGGGGTTGACTCGGATAAGAAGAGTCAAGAGAATGCTTAATCGAGATTAGATAATCTCTAATTAAGCAAGTCAGAGCCTCATAGCTTAATTAAGCACTAATCGTCCTTAATTAGCTTACTCAAGTTTAATTATGGTTAATTAAGCTTAATCGTAAGATTAATTTTTGTTAATCATGTTCTTGGGTGTTAATCACTAATCCTTGCTTAATCACCCTAATTAAGTTGTATGAGCACTTAATCACATGATTAAATTCAAATTTAGTCAACTAGACAATAAAGTAAAAAGTGATGTCATAAAAGCATAAAGCATGAGACAAGAGTGCTTTATGTAAGAGTTTGATCATGTTTTGTCTCCCCATCATCCACTTTGTCCCCTTAATCACTAATTAACACAAGATAACACAAAGTGAAGCAAAAATATCTCATCCTCCCTCCTTCAAAGTGGACGCCACTTTCTCTCTCTCCCTCCCTCATTCATTTTCATTTTCACTCATCCTATTCTCTCTCTTCAAGCCAAATTCTCTAACTTCTCTCTAAACACTTCTTCATCTTCTTCATCTTCCTCTTCTTTTTCTCCACCACCACCACCCTAAACCACTCACTTAGCCCTTCAAAGACCTCATCTTTGGGTCTTTGGAGACAAGATCAAAACACTACAACCTCCATTTCCACAAGATTTCAAGAGCTTCTCTTTCCTTCTTGCAAAACCGCCACCTTCATCATCAAGAGGAGCCATCATCTTCTTCTTCCATCTCTCTTGTTTTGCGCCATCTTCAAGAAAGGTAGTGATCTTCATCTTTTTCATTTTGTTTACTCAAGAAAGCTTGGAGCTTGGTTCTTCCATGACCAAGATTTCTAAGTGAAAGCTTGAGAAGATCCTTTATGCTCTTCAAGAGCCAAAGTTTTCATTTTTGGAAAAATGTGTTCTTGATGTTCTTCATGTGTTCTTAAGTTTCCTCTTTTGGAAAAATGTGTTCTTGATATTCTTCATGTGTTCTTAAGTTTCCTCTTTTGGAAACATATGTTCTTATTGTTCTCTTGCTTAAAGTTGTTCTTTTCTCTTTATGATGAGTGAATGATTAGAAAATCTTCACCTTTTTATGTTTCCATGATTTGATAAGACCATGAAGCTTCTAAAAGCTTTAAACTTTAAAAAGTTTGCTTCTTGATTTCCTTCAAAGTGGTGCAACTTTTAAGCTTCCATAAAGTTCTATTTTGTTTTGTTTTGAAGACAAGAATACATGTGAATGTCTAAACTTTTTGAGTTAGAAAAATGATATCTTGTCACTTTAGGCTTTAGGAATCAAACCTTAAAGAAAAGACCTTTCACAAAGTTTCAAACTTTATTCAAGAATAAGATCTTTAAGTTATAAAAATGTTGTTTTATGACACTTCATACATAAAGTTTAGACTTTGAACCAAAATAATGCAAAAAGGTGTTAACTTTTATAAAGAACAAGACTTTTTATTCAAAAGCTAGTAACTTGTATCATTATTTGATAAAGATCCAATCTTAAGATAAGAGCTTAATGTCAAAGGCACTTACTTTCATAAAGAATGAGACTTTATGACTACTCTACTAAGAATGACAACTTTAATAATATTTAAGGCAAAAACCTTGGTATGTTATTAGTAATAGATTTAAAACTTTGTAACTTGAATAAGTTAAAAGTCACCCTTGGTGATTAGTGAACATTGGTGTTGTTGGGTTCATGATGTGGTTATGCATTGTCATGACTCAAGGATTAGAGGGATCTCGAACTCCTTGGGAACAGAAGTATGATTAGGGCCTCTGAGCATACCATGAACCTAGGAATCACTAAGTGCACTATCTCAAGGAAAGGAAACAATCATATAATTTAATTAATTTGAACAAGTGTTTCATAAGACATGTACTTAAGTGAAGAATATTTTCATCCAAGGACCAAGTGACTAAAAGACCACAAACACCTATCTTAACTATGTGATTCTATCATGGGTAACCATGGGAAATCATGTGATGATTCATAATATTTTTCACAAAGAACAACACAACTATAAACCCCTTTAGGGTATGAATGTGTGATGCCACTCGGCATGATGAATGATGAGTTTGATTGAGCTTTGTCTCATGATTGAATGATGAGTGTGATGATATGATATGGATATGATGAACTATTGGTTGAATGCTGATGATTGGCGTTTTGGGAAGCTCCAGTCTAGCTGTTATCTTCTTGGATTTCACAAAATTATGGACTTAGTCATATCATTGCATGCATCTAGTCAAGGAAATGTTATGCATGTAAAGTATAAAGATAAGAAAAGAATCAATGGGACGTGACCCTTCAATCACTTGTAAGGGAAGTGAGACGGCGATCCACAAGGAACCTCTATGAGGGAGGCAAGGGTGTTCGGAGGACCCTCCAACTTAGAGGTAACCAATATCGGCTTAGTGCGATTTGGTTAGTCTTGGCGTGACGGCGGTCACGGAATGAGCTCATGTCCAAAAGCAGTCTATTTCAAAGGAAAGTAAAGAATGTTAAGCACTTGCTGATAATGAAAGAAAAGTCTAAGTATAACCATTGTTACGTCTATGATGATGCATGTCTTTGCCTGTAAGTATATTGCCCATTTGCATTATGAATGTTTATTCTATGTTCTAGTACGTATGTTAGTTATGATGATGTGGTTATGATCTTAAGTTTAAAAGCAACCCGCTTCGGGGTCTAAGTTTTCAAACCATTAAAAATTGAACTTATATCCGCCACCGCTTTTATAATTAAACCAAGTGGTGGGACGATGACGAGGACACCGTGTTTGTCTAGTCGCGATCCTACCGAGAAATTTAGTGTTTCTCATTCCCACGTTTCGTGTCGTCTTCGTGAGGATGTCGACGTCGAGCACAGTGGTGATCTACATTGAGTTCCCGGTGTGGCGTTGGGCCTTTGACCGTCTTTGAATGCCTGTCTTTGTCGGCGAGCGCAGCGATGAGGGTCTACATCTTCCACGACCGCCAGTTTCAGACCCCCGTTATGAGCCCATTTTTCCGACCACATCAGCCATTCGGCGAGGTTACTATGGATGAGATCCGCCCTTACTTTTAGCCACCGAGATACCCCACTGATGATGACGAGACTGACTCGGATACCCGCTGACTGATCGCTTTCACCGATTCCGACCCTTCGGAGCCGTCTTATCCGAGCTTCCATGTGGAGACCGATCCGTCTGAGCCCCTCTATTCGGCTCATTCTGGGGGATCTCACCGTTCGGGTTCGTCCCAGCCTTCGGTGATTCGTTTATCTTCTGATTCTTTTGCTTCATTTGCTGGCCCAGCTTCACCCCCGGTTCGCGGGCGTGGGTTCATTCGTACCCGCGCTGTGCCCCGTGGGCGAGGACGTGCTCGAGGAGGAGGACGTGGTGGTACTTCTCCCGGTGGATATGGGAACGGTTTCCTCCCGCCAGATGCTTGATGTGACGGCTGCATGCGGAGCTGAGCACGAGGATAGCCCCTTTTGGTTATAGTTATAGGGTTATCATTCTGTTATGTGGCATGCTTGGGTAGTAGGATTTTCTGATGTATTTCCTTTTATCATGTATTGGTAGGCTTTTGGTTAGGGCCGATGTTAGATATCGAACCCACTATTATCTTATGTATGACTCTGATATGACTATTATTGTATTATCATGGATGGCCGTGGAATGAATGTTACATTTATCTAAGAATTGTGGTTGCTCTTATTGTTTTATGTTTGTTAAATGCAACGTATGTTTGGGATAGCGGTATTACTTTATATGTTCACGATGCGCTCATGGCTCTCGATTTCAAAAATGGTTCACTTGTTTTGGAAAAAAAAAAAATTTACCCCTATTTTCGGTACAAAGTAATTTCAAAAAGGTAATGTTAGTTCCGCGAGCAAAAGTAACAACTAATAATTCCACAATATGACTTAAGCATAGAATGGAACTACTAGGGTGTTACATAAGTCACCCTACACAACTCTAGATTAAGTGAAAATAAGGCTATTTTAAAGCTAACATATAAGGAAATATCCCATAAAAATTTTAGAGTCATATTCATTGCCAATTATTCCCAACACATCAATGAATTTACCTTAAGTTCAAACTAGGTTGGAACAAGATAGTTCAATAGGGTCAAGTTACGGGACTTATATCTCAAAATATACTCATGAAAATGATATGCAACATATTTCATTTGAAATCTTGTTCTGTTAGTCTTAAATATATAAATTTCATATGATTTCACTTAGATTTCTATTTTTAGTGAATTTTCACTTATAAGGGTGCATTTTTGGCTAAGTACAGGGCAGTCTAAGGTAAAATACGAATAACTTGAGTTATACAAATCAAAATGAGATGGAACTAAAGGGATTGGAAACTAGACACATAAAGCTATGACATATAAAAAATTCAGACTTAAATGAGTTAAATTGGACTAAAGGTGGATTATACAAAATTCAGGTAGAATAGGATGAAGTAAGCAAAAAACTCTATTGATGTTTGTATTGAATTTGATGAATGTGATATTATGAATATATAATTGCTGTCCCATATTGATCTACATGTTTGAATGATTTTACTGGTAGTCTGGCACTATTCATGGGGAAGTGGACTCGATCTGTTATGCTCCCGAAATTTTGGCAAAGAATTCATATGTTGTATGAGTTATACTTGCATGAACACATGATGTTTGAAAAGATAAAATTAGCTGTGCATGCAATTCAAGAATATTATAAAAGATTCCATATTACTTGGGCCAGCCCCTGAATAAGTTTAAGGGAAATAGATCGGTGGGAAAGTCGGAAAAAGTAAACCCAGTAATCCTGTAGAGGAACGAACTCGATCTTGAAATGCAGACTATTACTCAGGAGTTGAATGGCCAAGAACTCCCAGGCGACCAAGTAATGGAAAAGCTTATGATACTAAGTTTAAGAATGAGCTTTTGCATGGTCATATTGCATAGTCATTACAAGTTGTTTACAGTTTGACTATTATGTTTACTGGCTGCTGTCTATTTATTTATTCTACTCAATATTCTATGTAACACTAGTCTGGCACTATTCATGGGGAAGTGGACTCGATCTGTTATGCTCCCGAAATTTTGGCAAAGAATTCATATGTTGTATGAGTTATACTTGCATGAACACATGATGTTTGAAAGGATAAAATTAGCTGTGCATGCAATTCAAGAATATTATAAAGGATTCCATATTACTTGGGCCAGCCCCTGAATAAGTTTAAGGGAAATAGATCGGTGGGAGAGTCGGAAAAAGTAAACCCAGTAATCCTGTAGAGGAACGAACTCGATCTTGAAAAGCAGACTATTACTCAGGAGTTGAATGGCCAAGAACTCCCAAGCGACCAAGTAATGGAAAAGCTTATGATACTAAGTTTAAGAATGAGCTTTTGCATGGTCATATTGCATAGTCATTACAAGTTGTTTACAGTTTGACTATTATGTTTACTGGCTGCTGTCTATTTATTTATTCTACTCAATATTCTATGTAACACTATTTAGTAGTTTATTTTGTTTCTTCTATTGTCTCAAGGAAAACTAAACCTTGCCTTAGACCAGGTATTTACTTAAACTTATTAAATGTGGATAGTTCCATTTGACACCTTTTTTTTTAATTAAATGAAAACTGAGCAACTGAGAATGAATGTGACATCAGCTTAACACCGTACTCGAATCCTACTGAGAATTTCTTTAAATTCTCACCTCGCTTTGTGTTTTCGTATCATTCTCAGACTCTGGTGATGGACACAACAGCCACCCTGTTTATTGAGATCCCTGACATGTAGCTCCACTATGACCCCATGTTTGACTCATTGTACATAGCTGGCTCCTGCCACTTCCGCCTCTATCTTTTTAGTAATAGGAATTTTGTTGTTCCTTTATTTCACCCTGCATTCGACCTGCTACTCCGTATTTCATGGTTCCATTGCATGTAGCACACCCTGCTCCACCCGCAGCCCCTGCCGGCCCTCCACCAGCATCACTTCTGTAGGTGGTTCTAGATATTCTGCTCAGTCCAGAGAGTAACTTGTCTGAGGTTACCAGCTCATCATCCTCCTCTTCGGGACCTAGTGCTGACTACTCCCTAGCCGGGCCTGGTGTGGCCAACAGCTACATGACCGAGTAGGTTCCGGCCACAGGTTATGTTGTACATTATGGCCCTCTTTTGGTAGTGTGTAGCATTAGGCCATAGATTTAGCCATGTGTATATCAGCTAGTTTGGAATGTCCTCTGAGGAGCTTGTAAGACTGTTTTGACTAACACGGGCCTTATGTCTTTTTGGTACACGACCCCACTTATGTATCCTCTTTTGAACCTATATATAAACTAAAGCGTTGGCTTTCGACATATGTATATATGTATACAGTTGATGATATATTACCTATCTTTATCTTTTTGTTGTGTTTTTTTTCTTTTTATTTATTTTTTTTACGTTCTGTGATGTTGAATATGTTTATTTTATACAGCGTGCCTCTTCTTCTATTTACATATATGTTCTCTGTGCCTCAAGGTATATTTCGTCAAAAAAAAAGGCAATAATAATATATATATTAGAGAAAAAGAGAATGTGAATATAATAAATAAATAGTAAATAGAATACTAACACGGTAACGCAATCTACTCGATTTCATGCTATTACTTAAGTATAACATTAAATTGGTAGGGTGTTACAGGCCATTTTTAAAAACTGCTAAGACTGAGATTGATGTATATGCTAGTACTTTATCCATGGAATTTGGAGATAACAAAGTTAATTTTAAATTGTGTGATGCCATGAGATACCCAGCTGAGGAGCATTCTGTTTTCTATTTAGACACTTTGGTTGATGATGTGCATGCTAATTTAGTGGCTGAATTCCCTGAACTTGTAGGCATTACAGATCAATTAAAGCGTTCCGATTGTGATGGCATTGATTTATGTGTTGTTTGTGCTAAAATTGATGCATGCCTACATAGTTCTGATTTTGCAAAATTAGATTCAAGAAATTCTGGTGGTGCTAGCTTTGCAAATTCCATTTGTGCAGTTTCTAATTTGGTTATAGCAGTTCAGTTTCAGATGTTGTTTGTACAAGCTTTGATTCTACGGGAAAGCTTATAATTTTTGACACTACAGTTTCTAATTCTGACTATGCATTTTCTAATTCTGTTAGTGCAAATTCTGCATATCTTGTTTATGCATGTGCTGATTCAATTTTAGTAAATTTTGGTTCTGCTGATTTGCACTTTTCGGGATTTAATTCTACCGATTTAGTAATTCAAATTCTGCATTTGCTGATTTAGTCCATTCTGATTATGTTGTTGCACATTCTGGTTCTATTTTTAAAGTTTTCAATACTGTAGTTTTGAACTTTGTCAATTTTTCTTCTGTATTTTCTGATTTTGTTTATCCTACTGCTGTAAATTCTGATTTTGTGAATTTTGGTTCTGTTTGCATTGTTTCTGCATTTTCAAATTCTATAAGTTCTAATCCTATTTATGCAACTTTGAATTTTGTAAATTTAATTTTTGCATGTTCAGATTTTGTATATTTTGATTCTTTTTGCTTTGTTTTGTAGTTTTAGATTTGGAACTTTTACATTCTGCACTTGTAGATTCTGCATTTGCTAATTTTGCATGTTCAAATTCGGCATTCCCAAATTTTTTGCATTCATCAGTCATAGATCCTGCATATTTGGATTCGGCACTTTTGAATTCTGCATTTTCTGATGCAATTGACACAGTCCATTCTATGATTTCTACACTTCATGATAATCATGCCACTATGGTGAATTTTGCTAATTTTTTGGATTCCTTGGCATATGATCATGTTATTGTACCGAAGCTTCCACAGATTGTGTTCATGCAGAATTTTTTGCTACTGCAATCAATAATGGGATCCAAAGAAAAGAATAATTTTAAAGCACAAGATATGATTTACATGTTGTGAGATCCCGGTGGAAACAAGAGAAATTCACTACCCTTTCATTATTGTACATTGTGGTGGAGATTCCTGGACCAGTTCAAGCATAAGCCACCATGAAGGGGTTGTCACCACCTTTTCACCTTTCCTTACTTAATTTTACTTGCATTTCCATTATTCTATTACATTGAGGGCAATGTAAAGTTGAAGTGTAGGGCGGTGGTTTAGTCATAGGTTGTTTGGTAATTAGTCTCATATTATAGATTTGTTTCCTTGGTCTGGTTTGTTTATTTAAAAAAAATTAATTATTTTTGTTTTTGCTTTTATTCTCCACTATTGAATTGAAAGTTGTTGAAGCTTTAGCAAGGACAGGGTCCCAACATGATTTCATTTTTCTTTCCCTTCTTGATATGTGTGAGTTGGGTGATTGATCTTGATTTGCCATGATTAAGTATGTTGGATTTACCTTTGTAAGCTTTTGAGCCTTATTTTTGATGGTTGCATTTCATGTCATTCTCTTCCTTCTTGTGTGTTTTCCCTCATAGATTTTGTTATTCTAGAGCTTGCTTTGGTTCTTCTTTGAGGCTACATTTTTCATATGTATTCATGAATATGATAGAGGCATTTCTTCCATTTTAGCCAATTGGCCATATAGCCTACCTTGCATTCTCCCTTGTTTAGCCCCTTTTGAGCCTTGTTGACCATTCTTTAATTTCTAGCACATTGCAAGCCTAAAAGTGAAAAACCATGTTATACCTAACCTTAAAGAATAGGGAATGCATTGGTTTCATCATGAGTGTTGTGCTTTGGATAAAGTGTAGGGGTGTGCAATGCAAGGATTAAAAAAATGATGAAAGTGATAAAAAAAGAAGAAAAAGAAAAGAAAAGGAAATAAAATGGGGAATTTTGATAAAAGGAAAAGAAGGTTCAAAGAGAGTAAGTGTGTTATGGCTTGATTTGTCTAATCACCAATGTTATTTCTATTCTCTTAGGTTTTATCTTGTCATATCTCTCATATTTCCCTACCCTTACCTTGGCCCTATTACAACCTTAAATAAAGTCCTCTTGATTTGTGTTTGCATATGATTGTGAGTAGTGGAGAAGTAGAAGATTAACAAGCTTATAGTAATGCATTGTCTATTGAGGTGACTTGAGTGAAACACTCTTACCCATATACTTGGGAGTTGAGAGATTCCAACATCATTTTGTGAACCCTTTCATGCTTGATCTATTTGCATTTTGAAGGATATTGCTTAACTTGCATTTTTGAGAGATGGGGTGTCGAATGATTTGATTGTTGGGAAGCTCTTGATGCCTTATTTGATCTATGTCCCTAAGCTTAGCAATTTTAATGATTCATTGGAGAATTTTTTTTAATCATTTTGCTTATTTCTTGATTCTGAGGTTGCATGTTTTTATTAGTGTTTTCTTTTGGTTAAGCCTTAGTCGAATCTTGCATGAGGACATGCAAGAGCTAACTGTAGGGGAATTTGATTAATAGGATTGTTATATATTTATTTTCTCTCATATTTAGTTCATTAATCTTCTTTTCTGATTAATTGGATTAATTTGGACCATTTTGTGTTTGTTGAGTTCTATTTGGGCTTGATTTAATTCTTCCAGCATTAGGCTAATTTTGATACTATTTTGGTTTTTTGGCCATATCTTGAGTTATAGAGCTCATCTGATCATGATCTTTAGTTTGTAGAAAAACTGAGAGATAGGCCTACAAGTTGTATGAAGAGGTCAGAGGCCAATTCTGGTGTTAAGGAGCTGAATTTGGCCTAGAACTGAACTGAAGTAGTGTAGTCACTGATTTTGAGCAGGGTGTGGTATTTGGGTCGTATCTTGATCCACAGAGGTGCAATTGATCTTATTCCATTGGCATTTTGAAGATGACATCCAAGGTTACAATTCTTCTTCAGAGTGCAAATCCAAACAGGACCGTTTTGATAGCCAAAACGGTGGAAGAACGTTACTTATGGAATTAGTGATATTGATTTCATGTTTTTAGTATAACTTTCTTTCTATAATTTGGATTTTAGCAAATAAAGTGTCTAGATTCAAAGGAGAGAGAGGGGATTAATGTAATAAGCTACTACAGATTTATTGGAGACATGTTGATTCTGTAAAGGCCGAGTTGAGTAGGGGGTCAGAACCTTGTAACTCATGAGACAGAATTTGGAAAGAATATACAATTTTTCGATTTTCTTCTTCCTCTGTTCTCTCACCCCCCCCCCCGGGGATCTTGACAATTTGTGAAGCTCCATTCATGGAGGCTTGAACGTCTATCTAATTCAAGGATCAAGGAAGCAATAATGCTTTTGAGAGTCCAGTTCAATTGGATTCAGCATACAACCGATTTGGTTTCATCTAATCTTTCACTTATTGCTGATCTCATTTTTGAATTGAATTTTTTCATTCTAAATTGTTGGATTGGAAATATGTTTGGTTGCATATTATTCGGTTGATGTATGTAATCCATTGTTGAAAAAAGTGTGAATTAGAATTTTGGGTTTGAGTTCTATGATTAACTGCATTAATGCCTGAAATTGACACAACTCAATTAGGTTCTAGAGGTCTCTAAACATTAATTGATTTTGTGTTGATCAAATGCATGAAGGTTTTTGTGTGAATGCTAAGTTCGAATTGAGATTTCATTCGGATTTATTGTTAATCACTGAACTAGTTTGCTAAATTAATTTTAGCATTTGATGATTAAGTGTTAATTGTTTTCCATTGATTCTTGGATTGGATGCTTCCTATTTTATTTTAATTTCATGATTCATATTCTGTTCTTTTCATTTTTAATTCTTAAACCCCCCCATTTCCTGGTCATATAACAATGTCATCATTGGCAAATGACCCGAGTTGCACCCTTTGCTACGAATTAGTGTAATTCGATTTATTTGTAATTTGACCGAGCTCGACACTCGAGTTAATTACCTTATATGTTAATAGTTTATACTCTTGTTGGGAAACCAGTTAATACTTGTCATTGTTGTTCGAATTGTCGATTCCAAATTGATGATAGGTTTTTCGTAGCAAATTTGATTTGTTTGCCTTTGTCTAGTTTGGATTTGATTCTGTGTATGGACTGGCTTTCGCCCAACTATGTTATGATAAATTGTTCAGAGAAATTTGTTATGCTTCCCCCAGTACTTATGAAACCTATTGAATGTATCTGTCTATTATTGGACTCTGTTAGAGCAGGGAATAGTGAGTCTGATAGTCAAGGATAAGTTCTCCTTATGGCAAGTGAAGTAGAACTCGAGCAGATATTGGATAAGATCCTCGTAGTCAAGGGATACCCGGATGTGTTTTCTAATGATATACTCGAGTTTTTCCCAGAGAGGGAAATTGAGTTTTCTATAAAGTTGGTACCGAGAATAGGGCCAATAAGATATCCCTAATGGAGTTGTCAGAGTTGAAGGGACAATTGGAATAGTTGTTAGAGAAGAGATTTGTAAGGCCTAGTGCTTCACCTTGGGGAATGATAAGTAATATTTTGATATATTAATTAACTCACATATCTAGTTATTGAGGCTCTTTTGTGCATAATTGATCAATGTTAGACACATTTTATGAGTTTGGACTCTAATTGGACTCAATTGTATTTTTCAGCATTATTGTAATTTTATATTGTTTCTGTACTATGGGCATATCTTGAGTTGTAGACACCTACAAATTACAAATTTTATATTGTAGAAAAGATGAGAGAAAGATCGACAACATTGGTGAAGAAGTCAATAACTAATTCAGATGTCTACTAGGTCAAATTGGGCCATGAAGTCAGAATAGGGCTGTTACACTAGAACCGGAGTAATGTGCACTAATTAGGCCATAACGTGAGTTGTAGACATTGGATTGAGGCAAAAGCCATTTGAAAGCTAAGACATAAAGTTTCAATTGATATGGAGACCACTCTCCAAAATAATGACATCTTCATGGATTTATTGGCTGTTAAAATGGACTGACAATACACGTACAACCTGAAAATGCTATAAAGATTGGGCCATAACTCTCTCATTTCAAGTACAAATTAAGCAAATTGGGTGTCCACTTAAAGCTAAGAGGCAGAGGATTAATTTGGGATCAAGGGTATTTTTGGATTTTTATATTTTGGGTTTGACAAGTAGTGAGAAAAGAGAGATGCGAAGGAGGACTTTGATCACCAACATTTTTTCATTTTTCTTTCTTCTCTTCTCCTCTCCTCTTCTTTTCTTTTCTTTTCCTTTCATTTTGTAAGATATTTGTTTTGGGTTCTGTTTGTAATCTTCATTGCTATGGAGGAGTAAGGCTTCAAGCTAGTTCAAGGAGACTCCAAGGGTATTATGGTGGTAATCTTGAAACCCTATACTTGAATTTCAATCATGTTTGTTTTCTTGATTCTTTGCCTCTTTTATTTGTAAACTTGCATTGAATGATTTGATATATGGGTTTATGAATGAGGAATTAGTTCGGTGATTGCTAATTGGTCAATTGGTATGAACTTGATTAGTTAAAGAATTAGGAATTGGGTTTGGGTTCAAACCTAGGCTAATACATTTGGGGCTAGAAATCAGCATAGGTTAATTAGAGTTGAAGTCTCAATTATCTAATTAATTATGTGTTGGTTGAATTCCTAGAGTTCTCTAGCTAGACTTGTGGGGTTGTTAATAAAGGTCTCTCTAATAGCTCAAATTAGTCCTACTCCATGTGTTTGATATATTGTGCATTAATGATTGATTCACCTTATGCCTAAGGAACTCTTTGAACTAGTGTTTTTATTTTCATCTAATTTTCTTTTATAGCTTATTTACTACATGTTTGCATATACCCCCTTGTTACTTAACTAGATAGCAACAACATCCTTGGGAGATGACTTTGGTTGCACTATACTTCAAATTTACTGTAAGTAAGTATTTTAAAATTGTAATTTAGAGCAGGCTGCGACACTTGCTGCCAGGAAACCCCGGTGTTGTTTGTGGAAAAGAAAGAGGGAGTATGAGGCTATGTGTGGATTATGGACAGTTGAGCAAAGTGACTGTTAAGAACAAGTATCTTTTGCCTAAGATAGATGACCTCATGGACCAACTACGAGATTCAACTGTGTTCTCAAAGATTGATATGAGATCTGGATATCATCAAATAAGAGTGAAAGAGGAGGATATACCCAAGACAGATTTTAGGACAAGGTATGGGCATTATGGATTTACGATGATGTTGTTTGGCTTGACTAATGCCCCTACTAATTTTATGGATTATATGAACATAATTTTTAGACCCTACCTGGATAAGTTTGTAGTTATTTTCATAGATGATATTCTCATCTATTTGAGAACAAAGGAGGAACATGAAGAACATTTGAGGGTTGTGAAAAGAAACTTTATGCTAAGTTATCTAAGTGTGAATTCTGGATAGAAGAAGGAAAGTTCTTAGGACATGTGGTGTCACAAGGAGGTATCATTGTGGATCTAAGTAAGATTGAGGCTGTGATGAATTGGGAGAAACTAACCTCAGTAATTGAGATAAGGAGTTTATTGGGTTTAGCCGGTTACCACCGTAGGTGTATAAAAGGATTTTCCCAGATATCTTTGCCCTTAAACAAGCTGAGAGGAAGGATGCCTCATTTGTATGGACTATGGATTGTAAGAAAAGCTTTCAAGAGCTAAAGGAAAAGTTAACCTTAACCCTAGTATTAGTATTACCTGACCCTAGTGGACCATTCGAGGTTTACTGTGATACCTCTAGAAGAGGTTTAGGTTGTGTCTTGATGCAAAACAAGAACAGGGTGGCTTTTGCCTCTAGGCAGTTAAAGCTTCACGAAGTAAACTACCCAACCCATGACCTAGAGTTACCAACTGTAGTGTTTGCCCTGAAGATATGGAGGCATTATCTGTATGGTGTTAGGTTTAAAGTGTTTTCTAATCACAAGAGTTTGAAGTGTCTCTTTGACCAAAAGAAGTTGAATATGAGGAAGAGGAGATGGATGGAGTTTTTGAAGGATTATGAATTTGAGTTGAACTATCATCCCGGGAAGGCCAATGTGGTGGCTGACGCCCTTAGTCGGAAGTCATTACATGCATCCTAGATGATGATCAAGGAAGATGAACTGGTGAAGAGCTTTAGAGATCTTAACCTTGGAGTTGTGTTAACCCCCCATAGTTTAAGATTGAATTAGCTTGGGGTGACGAGTGATTTCAAGAGTTAAATTGCTCAAGCCAAAGTGAAGAAGAAGATTTCCTGAAAACCATAGCATTAGTGGAAGAAGGAAATTTGAAGGATTTTGCTCGAGGTACAGATGAACTATGGAGGTTCGAACGAAGAGTTTGCGTACTCGCAAGTGGTGACTTCCAAAGAAGAATTTTGCAGGAGGATGACAAAAGTCATTTCACAGTTTGCGTACGCTCAAGTGGTGACCTCCAAAGAAGAATGTTGGAGAAGGCTCACAAAAGTCATTTCACCATACATCCTGGAGTGACGAAGATGTATCAAAATGTTAAGAAGACATTTTGGTGGCTGGGATTAAAGAGGGACATTGTCGAGTTGGTGAGTAAGTGTTTAGTCTGCTAAAAGGTAAAAATTGAATACCAAAAGTACTCTGGTATGTTGCAACCATTGGAGATCCCATAATGGAAATAGGAAAGTATCTCTATGGACTTCGTGATGGGTTTACCCAAAATGCAAGCTGGTTTTGATGCGATATGGGTAATTGTTGACAGATTAACCAAGTTTGCTCACTTTTTACCCATCCGAGCTACTTATCCTTTGGAAAACTTAGCCCAGCTATATGTCTAAGAGATAGTAAGGCTACATGGTGTACCTTCAGCCATAATCTCGGATAGGGACCTGAGATTTATCTGTAGATTCTGGGGAGCCTTGCAAAAGGTATTTGAGATGAGGCTTTGCCTAAGTACAGCTTATCACCCCCAGATGGATGGACGATCAAAGAGAACTATTCCAACTCTAGAAGATATATTGAGAGCCTGTTTGTTGGACAATTGAGGAAGCTAGGATAGATACTCACCTTTGATCAAATTTTCTTGTAACAATAGTTATCATGCAAGTATTAGTATGGCACCCTATGAAGCTTTGTATGGAAAGAAGTGTCAATCTCCCCTATGTTGGTTTGAACTGGGTGAGCAAAGCCTATTAGGACCCGATCTTGTGAGGCAGACCGTAGAGCAAATAAGGAGGATTAGGGACAGAATCCTTACGGCTTAGAGCCATTAAAAGAGTTATGCAGATAAAAAGAGAAAGCCTCTAGAGTTCCAAGAAAGAAAAATGTGTTCCTGAAAATCACTCCTATGGTTGGCATAGGTAGAGCCATGAAGGCCAAAAAGTTAAGAGCATGAAGGTCAAAAAGTTAAGCCCCCATTTTCTTGGCCCCTTTGAAATTTTGAAACATGTCGGGTCAGTTGCTTATCAAATGGCCTTACCTCTGAATTTGTCAAACCTTCATGAAGTCTTTCAAGCGTCTCAGTTGAGAAAATACCATTCTGATCCTTGTCATCTACTTGAACTCGAAAGTGTACAATTAAGGGAGGACTTAACCTTCAATCTACTGCCATCTTCGATTATGGATCGTGGGGTAAAATAGTTGAGCAATAAGACAGTACTCTTGGTCAAGGTGGCTTGGGGTAGAGGAAATATGGAAGAATATACGTGGAAGCTAGAGTCCAAGCTGAAGAATGAGTATCCCAACCTGTTTACAGTAACGAATTTTGAGGGCAAAATTCTTTTTAAAAGTTATGAGAAATATAACATCCTCAATTTCCTGTCATGCTAAATTATCTCAGTAACCCCGAGTAATTAGAAATTATGAGATTAAGGCTTAATTAAGGGATTAACAAAGTGTTTATGAGTTAACTCTAAGGAGAAAAGTTAAGAGAATGCTTAATTAAGGTTAGAGAATCTCAAATTAAGCAAGCCAAACCCTTAATAGCTTAATTAAGTACTAATCGCACATAACTACCTTAATTGAGATTAATCAAGGATAATTAAGCTTAATAGCAAGATTAATTTTTGTTAATTATGATCACATGAGTTAATCACTAATCCTTGCTTAATCAAGTTAATTAAGTTACAAGAGCACTTAATTACATCATTAAATTCAAATTTAGTCAACTAGACAATAAAGTAAAGACTGATGTCACTAAAGCATAAAGTATAAAGCATAAGATAAGAGTGTTTTATGTAAGAGTAAGTACATGATTTGTTCCCCCATCATCCAATTTGTCTTCTTAATCCTTAGTTAACACAAAGTGAAGTAAAATATCCTCCCCATGCCCTTATGAAGGCTATGGCCACAACAACACAACACACACTCATCCATTTTCATTTTTGTGTCATACCATTCTCTCTTTCTCGTTTTCAAATTCTTTGACTTCTCTCTGCACCCTTTCTTCTTCTTCTTCTTCATTTTCTTCCCTTCTCCGCTACCGCCATAACCAAAACTCTCACTACACCCTTTGAAGACCATATTTTTTGGTCTTTAGAGACACGATCTGTAACATCCCCACTTTAGTAAACGGAACGTAATGGAAACTTTGAATTATTCCCAATAGGCAATGTGAGAATTTCTTAGGCAGCGCTATGCCATGACGATCCTCACACTTGGAATTATAGGGTAGTGTAACACTGTCATTGAAAATATGGCACTGCCATATGTTAAAAATTAAGAAATGACAAGAGCGCCCCTATCAACTTTTGTTAATTTCATTCTTGCCCAAAAGTTTTAGAAATTGTACTTTAACCCAAAGTAGATATTTCCACAATAACCCTAGAACTTTTCATGAAATGACCTTTATGTCCCTACATCTATTCTTGATTGTTTTGAAAGTTTCTTTCTTCAAATGCTTCAAAGTTTCTCTTTTTCTTTCTTGATGCTTGAGATCTTGATGTTCTTGTGAGTTATTGGAAAAAGATTAGTGATTTCTTGGTGGTGTTTGGTTTAAAAGTTGTTTATGTTCCTATGATGATGCTTATGATCAGAAAAGTTTTCATCTTTATATGTTTCTCATGATTTGATACTAAGAATATTCTTGATACATAAAACTTCAAAAAGCTTATTCTTTGCAACCTTAAAGTGGCGCAAGTTTTGTGTCTCCCTAAAGCTTTATTTGTTCCTTCTTGAAAACAAGAGTATGCGTAATAGTCTAATCTTTTTGGAGCATGAAGTTTTTTAAGTCATAAAAATGAGAACTTGTCACTTTATGTCCTAAAAATAGAATCGTGAATACAAGACCTTTCATAAAGATTGAAACTTTAATCCAGAAAGTAACCTTAAGTCATATAGTTGTAGCTTTGCACTTTAATCTTGTAAAGGTTGAACTTTGAGATGAAAATATTGAGTAATGTTCTAAGTTTTCTTCAAGAATGTCACTTTTTGGTCATAAAGGTGTTAACTTGCAAATTTTAATTCATAAAGTTTGTATCTTGAGTCAAAATAAGGCATAAAGTGTTAAACTTCCTTTTAGAAAAAGATTCTTTTAAATCATAAAACCACTTTAACTCATAAAGTTGAGACCTTGATGGTATGAAAATAATTAAAAGTGTCAACTTTCATAAAGAATAAGACTTTAGTTCTAAAGCTAATGTCTTGTAGCATTATTTCATAAAGATTCAATCTTTAAGACAAGAACACAATTTTAGAGGCACATATGTAACACCCTAATAAATCCATATTACGCTTAAGTCGTATTACGGCGTTTTATTAGTTGTTACTTATGCTCGTGGAAAACTAAACTTTACTTGAAATTAAATTACGCGGAAAATACAGTAAATTTTTTTTTTGAAATATGTCGTTGCGTTGGAAAAGTAAAGCCTTGCGCGAGAAGATAGCAATAAACGAGCGTATCGCAGAGATTTCGATATAAATGGAAGGAACATGAGATAAATCACAAAGTCATACATTCAAATTATAACATCAACTACATAATATACTTAATCTCACAATATCCAACAAATACATATAAAGGCAACTCATGGACATGCCATGGCCCCAAATATCAAAGGTACACAAGTCTGATGAGATACAATACTAAATGAAATACAAGAGTTAGGGAGCACAAATCAAAATAAGCCCTCATAGACATATGCTGTCTTCTCTGCCCCTTCCATGCCCTTGCATCGAACTCAGGTCCTCGAATGTCGAGTCCTCCATGCTGCTCGGCCTCGGGGAACAAGCGGAGTGCGAATGATGCGGGGGTGCCTGCTGATCACCTCTATACGATGGACGCGACGGCCGGGAACATAGCTGCCCACCGAGGAACGTGCCTCGGAGGGATCCTCCTCAGACGCGACAAGTCGATACTCGGGGAGTGGCGGCGAAGCTGCTACGGCCCTAGGGGTGGCCGTCGAACTCACCTCGACCACGGGAACCTCTGGCGGCGGCATAGGCTCGGCTACGGGTAGACCGGGAGACATAGGCTCCATCTCGATCTCGGGCAATGGCTCGGGCGGAAAATCCCAAGGACCCAGCGGCTGTCCAAGGCGGGATGATGATACGTCCACGGGGGCTGGCGGGATCTCTGGCTCCTCTTGTTCAAAAACTCGACCCGGATAGAAGTAGGTGCGAACTATCGTGGTGGTCGTGGCCACGATAGCGTGGGCGTCCTCATCGTAAGCCCACTCATGGTGGGGAGGCTCCATGCTCCATTCCACGTGTGGCTCCATGAGTATCTGGTGACGAGACGGAAAAACAACTAGAATGAGAAATAAGATTTCTCAGTAGGACTCGACCCTGACACACCGGTGTCATCGTCATCATCCCAGCCACTTCGGTTTTTAAATGAAAACTGTGGGCATACAATAGGTTCAAATATTTGATTTTCGAAAACGTTACTACCCGAAGTGGATCCCATTTTTAGTACTTATCCTTGTTGTATTAACAACATCATGGCATACATGAAAGCTCATACGACTAGTCATAACATACATAAACAGATTGAGAGTTATGTCCTTTACTTGGGTTGGACCGAAGTCCCTTTCTTTCCCTAACTTGACTTATCTTAAGTCCTTTCTTTTCTTAACTTGACTCATCTTGAGTCCTTCTCTTTTCACCCACTAAACATAAGTGGTAATGAGCTCATACCGTGGCCGTCGCCACCATATAATTTCGGTACTTACACTAGCTGGGTCATGCCATGCCTCATGTAAGCCCTATCCCCTATACTCACACTAGCTGCGTCATGCCATGCCTCATGTGAGTCGTGGGTGAGGGGAGACTTAACTTAGGTCACCTTCCCTTTTGAAGGATCACACACTTTATTGAATCTTTTCTTATTAAACTTATGATGCGAAATATTTCTAAGTCCATAATTTCTACAAAATTTTGGCAGCATAACGGCTAGACCGCAGCTTCCCAAAATTTTGCCAGACAGTATATCAGTATCACAGCATCATATCATATCATCATCATCATATCATCACATCATATCATCATATCATGGCATCATAATCACATCATCATCACATCATGCTTGCAACCTAAACATAGGCATATTCTCAAGCAAAGTCTTATGAGCTTAGCTTAGTAAATTAGATGCAAGCTTTTACATCGGCTTTCATTTTATTGATTCCTCCTTCTCAATTATTCTAACTTGACTTATATGATTCTCATATTTTAATTTGGAAGATTTATAGTTTAGGTTTTGCATTATAGTTGATTAGAATCTTATGAACTTAATCTAGTACCTTAACTACATTTACATTCGGTTTTTTCGTTTTATTTGCTTCTTTTGTTAAGGATTAGGCAAGCTTGGTATTTTATTCCATCTAGTCTTCATTAAGTAAATTATGAAGTTTCACTACTTTGAGCTAAGGTCTTTTACCTTTTTAAGTCATTTATGCAAAGTCTTACTTAAGGTTAAGTTTTGACAGTTTTACTTTTACCCTAAGCAGTAACTTTAAAAATTCACCATAAATTGGTATTTTATCATTTTAATGCGAAATTTTATATGCTTATAGGGTTCTGAGTCTAGTTTTTAAAAAAATAAGTCCCACTTAAAAATTCATTTTCTAACTCCAGTTATGCATATTTTATTCTGACTTGTTCAGTTTCCAAGTTCACTCCCAGTACAGTGGATTGTCACTTCTTATTATAATTGCTCAGAAGGAATCTGAGAAAACTGTTTTAGGGGTTTGTTCCTCTATGTCTTAGCTTTCAATTAAACTTGATCTCACTCAAAAATCATTTTTGTAGCTCGAGTTATACACATTTTAGTGTAGACTGCCCAGACAGAAACCGATCCGAGAACAGTCTACTTTGAAAAATCATATCTCACTCATTTTAACTCCGAATCTTATATATTTTATATGTATGGAAAGCTCTCTGAGTCTATTTTCATATAAAATTCGTTTCACTAATTTCTGAGTTTTCTGAAAAAAGTTATACCGTTCGGTTTACAGACTGCCAGAAAATCCAGACTTCACGTTTTGATCTTTCTCATGTTTTCTCCAAAACACTCAACCTCACTTTCAAGAAACCATTCTCAAGTTATAAAACACTCATATACCATGAAAGATTAGTGAAAAACTAACATGTTGGAGTTCAAAAATAGTGGATTCAGCCATGCATCACACCAAACCGAAAAACATGTTTCCAACAAACCACCATACAAGCAACAACATCTCATTTTATGACAAGAATGGCTATGATGCCCAAATCAATCCTTAAAACCACCTAGCTATGGAGAGCATAGGAGTTCTAAAGCTTGAAAAACAAGAGAGAAAAAGGGTTTAGAGTCACTACCAAGAAGCTTTCTTTGAAGGAACTTGGGGTGGAAAAAGAGATGATGGTGGTGGTGGTGCTCCTCCTCTTGGATCTTGGAAGAGGCTTGATATGTGAGTGTCTTTGATTCTCCAAGAGCAAGGAATGGTGGCTCTTGAAGAGTTTGTGAGTGGGATGAGGAGAGGAAAGGATGAGAGAAGTGGGAGGATTCTAGAGAGAAGTTGGAGAGTTTAGAGAGAAGGAGGAGAATTTGAAATTGAAGAGAGAGAAGAGAGCTGTGTGTGTGTTTGGGAGAGGAGTGAAAGAATGAAATGAGGGGGAAAGAAAGGTGGGCTGATGGCGCACAAAGGGGAGGGAAAAGAGTGATGTGACTTTGCTTCTTACAACAAGCAAGAGAGTGGAAAAACCTTGGGGTAAAAGGGTGAGTTGTTTTTCCTTGGGTCTTGGAGGCATTCTAATGTCCATTTTATGCTTTTCTCTAGGGGTTAAAGGGGAGTATCCCTCTTAGGATTTGGTTGCTTGTCTAAGACTCATCCAAGTGTCAAGATCTAATGGTGGATGACAAGGATCCTAGTCTTGGCTTTTGATCTAATGGTGTAGGATTAAAGAGTTTGAATGAAGGGTGAGATGTTGCTTCTCCTTGGTATGTCTTTCTAGGGCATATGCATGGAAGAACTTTTATCTCTAAATGTTATTAGAATTGTTTAAATGTAACTTAACTTAATTGGCTCAATTACCCATGAGTTAACTCTTGTCAATTACACCTTTTTATGATATCTTGCATTACGGTTAAGCATATGCTTAATTTGGGGTTTAATTTTTCAAGAGTTGCCTTAATCATTATAAACTTAATTAGCAAGGTTAAATTGTCTTACTTTTGTTTTGGCACCTTCGAGTAATTAAGGATTAGATGATTAAGGTTTTATTAAAACGCTTAGGACATTATGATTAAATTGTTGGCTAGACTTAATTTACTAAGCTCTTGCTCTCGGGATTAATCGATTAGTTCTCAATTAATCGCTAATCCCTCTAATTAGCCGAGAACACCGAGCTAATTAGCTTAGGTAGAAATGGGGATGTTACAACATATTTCTTAAAGAATGAAACTTTATAATTACTTTATCAAGAATGATCACTTTTGTAACATTAAAGGAAAATCTTGTTATGTTAATGATTAATGCGGCCCGGTAAGTATATCAGATCGTACAAGTAATAAAGTGATAAGTAAAGTATCGTTTCCACGAGGATAGATTAAATGCCGAAGTAGTCTAATGGAATAACTATTTGGACAGAATGGAATTATTGATGAGGAAAATAAAATTTAAATAAAATAAAATAAAAAAGAAAAATACTAATGCAAAAAATTCTAACAGTATGGATAAATGCAATGGGATAGATGCTAAGGCTAATTAATTTCACCTATTGTAGACGCATTTACTATGAATTTCCGTTAATCAGTTTCCATCCTAATTGACTCATAGTCGATTCCCCTTAATTTATTCCTAGATTCTATTAAGGTCAAGCAATACTCTTTATCCTAAACTAATTGCCTAATCTCTTAGCACAAACTAATCTAGGGAAAGGTTAAATCTCTATGGGTTCTTATATTGACCACATGAACCGTGTTTGTCTATCTCTAGTTTTTGCTCAGCTCACGGTATTTATGTTAAGAGGCTCTATTCACAAACCCTCTTTCGAGTTATTGTAAATCCCTAAATCAATTAATTGGTGATCAAGCAATTAAAAGCATTAAGCACAAAGAAAAACATTGAGCAATAGAGATAGAAAACAAGATTAACATTAATTCATGAGTAAACTTGCCATACAAAAAGGGTCCATTAACACCCTAGCAAAAGAAAACTAGTTCATAACTGAAAAAAAAGAAAATAATGGAAGAGTATGAAGATGAGAAGATAAAAGAAACAAAAGCCATAAAGATTTATGGCTAGAGACAAGAGACTCGGAAGAATGTGGTTCTCTCCATGTTGAAATTGAGCTTTGGAATCCTTGAATGTTCGCCTTCAAACTCTCTAGAAGAAGTCTTCTGTCTTGGGAGGTGTTTGGAAGTGTCTAGGGATCCTTTTTCTGACCTTATGTGTTGCTTTTGATAGTCTACAAATCCTTTTTTCAAATTTTGGCCCAAACCAGCAACTTGCTATAAACAGCGTCGCGCTATAGCACAAGGTAGCGAGCTATAGTGCACTTGCCTGACAGTATTAACCATTTTTACACAATTCCAAGCTCTTTACCGGTCAGAATAGCTGTAATTTGGTTTGAGAAAAAGAAATAGAGATTGTAGATCTTTGAGTAAGCTTTCCAACGCAACAAGAATCACCTCAATCGAAGTTTTGTAACTCAAGATACAAGTGAAAGAGTGATGAAAGGTCAGACTTGACATCATCAAAAATAAGATGAAGCTTCAGTCTTGTTTCACCTTTTTCGCCTAGAAGACTCAAGAACTAGAAAAAGTGTCCAACAACAAAGTTGGAGATCTTCTTCCCTTCTTTTCGAAGAATCTTGAGCCATTATAAACTGACTTCTAGAGAGCTAGATGTTGAATTTCCAATGCTGAAAGATCTTGATTTTTTGCAAGATAAGCTTTCTCATGGCTCCAAATTCTAACTTGAGTGCTTCTACCTAATAATAAGTAGACCAAAAACATAAATAAGTATCTAAAATATAAAAAAAAATAACAAAAATAAAAGATCTAAACTACATAACGAAAATAAAACAAAATATTAACTAAACTAAACAACTATATCCTAAATTAAATACAAATTAACTAAAAATATAACTTACCACAAGGAGTTATCACAACCCCCAACTTAAGAACTTGCTTGTCCCTAATCAAGACACAAATCAAAGACTCAAAAATAGAGAAAGAAAGGACTCAAACAAAAATACTTAAAACAAAAGGACTCACTGTAACACCCTACTAATTTTATGTTATGCTTAAGTCATAGCATGAGACTAGTCGGGTCGTGTTACCGTGTTGATACTCTGGTTACCTTTCCTGTTTTAAATTTTTTTTTTTTTGAAACGGCGCGCTGCTATATTAAAAGCGAAACGATTCGAACAAAATATCACCAAGATAAGTGTAGTACAATAGTGTTACTGCATACGAGTAAACATATATATATATATATATCAGAAGCCACTGTTTCAGTTTATGTACAAAGTTTTAAAGTAGAGATACATACGTGGGCTGGTGTATCAAAAGACCATAATGTCCTCATCTGCCAAAATACTCTATGGTCCTCAAAGGACATTTCGTAACCTACTGCTAACCCTACTGTCAAGTCCATGACCCAAAGCTACATGCTGTTCAAAAGAGGGTCATGCTGTACAACATCTCCTACCACTAAGCTACTCCGTCAGGCAGCCGTTAGCCATGCCAGGCTCGGCCGGTGTATAGTCTGCGTTGGGTCCCGAGGAGGAAGAGGGCGACGAGCCGGTGACCTCGGAGGGGTCACTCTCTGAACTCAACGGGATGTCGGGGACTGCCTGTGGTGGTGACTCAGGGGCAGGGTCAGCGGGTGCTGCGGGTGCAGGATGTGGGTGCGCCATGTGTAGAGGGATGGCAATATAAGGGGTAGCAGGGTCGAAGAGGGGATGGTGTAAAGGAACATCAAAGTTCCTGTCGCTGAAGAGGTACAAACGAAAGTTGCACAAACCAGCTATGTACAAAGAGTCCAACTCCGGATCATGGTGGAACTGTAACGCAGGAATCTCAATAAAAAGGGTGGCTGTGGAGTCCATTGCCAGTGTCTGAGAATGATGCGGGAGACACAAAACGGGTGAGAATTTCAAGAAAATTCTCGTGAGGGTTCGCTATATCGAACTGACATCACATACATTCTCAGTTGCCTCGGGTTTTATTTAATTATAAAAATATGTGTTCAAACTAAAAAGTCCATTTTCATGAGTTTAAGAACATGTCTGGTCCGAGGCAAGGTTCAGTTTTACTTTAATTGGCATAAGGAACAAAAATAGATTGCTAATACTAATGCATATAATGATAAACGAAATAAATAAACGAATAGCAGTGAGCAATTGTAACAGACAATTGTAGACATCTTAATGTAACTAGTCCATGCATTCATGCATTCATGTAATCATGTGGACTCGTCCATGATCTTTCCTTCATAATCTTTTTCATTATTTTCTATCATTTTCCATCACTTGGTCCCCTGGGAGTTCTTGGCCATTTTAGACTCCTGGGTAATAGTCTGCTTATCAGGATCGAGCTCGTTCCTATACAGGAATTGCCGGGTTTACTTTCCCCGACCTTCCCACCGATCTATTCCTCTTAACTTCTTATCCAGGGCTGGCCCAAGTAGTATGGAACTTGCATAATAGCACAATTCTTTTCATAACTTTCATGGCTTTCTTAAGAATATATATGCATTAACATGAAATTCATAACTTGTACATGGGTTCTACCGAGATTTCGGCAGCATAACGGAACGTGCCCGCTTCCCCATGAATAGTGCCAGCCAATCAATACATCAATTTATCACAAGGAACACAAATTACCATTTATTTTCCAGCATAGCACTCAAATCCATATCAAGTTCATTAAGGCAGAAATCCTGCCTCAGCTTATTCAACCAACCCGATTTTTGTAATTCATACCACAATTTCATTTTAACTCATTTGGACCTAAAATTTGAGTATGTTACAGTGTTGTGTGCCTATTTTCTAACCTCTTTGGTCCCATCTAATTTCGGTATCGATAACTCAAGATATCTAAATTTTATCTCGGCCTGCCCATTGGCTAGCCAAAATCAGGCAACTAAAAGTAAAAATTCACTAAAAATCGAAAACTCACTCAAATCATACGAAATTGGTCTCATGTTAAAGCTAACAGAACAAAGTTTCATTTAGAAAAGTCCCACTCAATTTGGCTTAGTGGGACTCGAGTTACAAGCTCTAATTTCGGACCTTCCTACACTGCCCTGTTCTAGCCCGGTGTGGACATAGGGCGAATTTTATGGAGAACTGGGGGTAACTGGGACCTTATTAAATTCTGAAATTTTTGTGAGATATTCTCCTATGTGTAAGCTTTCAAAAAAAGTTAGTTTCACTCATTTTCATGTAGTATAGGTCGAGTTCTACCCTAAAGAACCTAATCTGCCCAGAGCCAGAGTCAAAACCCTAGGTCGAGATTCAAAAATTCATACCTCCCTCAATTCTGGTCCAAAATCCTTATATGATATGTCTATGGAAAGCCCTAGATGTCTAGTTTCATCTAAAAATAGTTTCATCGGATTTGACCGATTGTAGGCGGCGCCGTATGCTCCGCCATACGGACTGCCGTGGACTCTCCACCAAGACAGCACCCTCATCCATTTACTTCTCTTAGTTTTCTTCTTCTAATTCTACTTCTAACTCAAAATCTTCTATTAATCCAAGCATAATTATTTAATTCACACATCAAATAAGGTGAAAATAATTCAGCCCAGTCAGCCAAGTGCATGGATTTGATGCAAAAAATCCGAACTCCTACCTTTGATTTAAGTGTTTTGTGCTGAATTCTTGGAGTTTGGATGAACAAGGCTGGAACTTGGCTTGAGTTTTGGGTGTGTGAGCAAGAGAGAAAGAGAGCTGAAGGAGAAGAGGAAAGCAACGTGAATGAGGGTCTGAATCAAAGGAGGAGGGTGTGTTATTTAGGCATGAGTGGGAGTTAACCTGGAAGGTTGTGATTGGCCTCTAAACATAAGGCCAAGTTTCAGCCAACCTTGCTCTCCACGTTGCCTTCTTTGTGGTAGAATCACTCTCCACATCGCCTAAAGTGGGACTAGTTTCCAGTATATTCTGGAAACGAAATCGGAACTCGTACGCTTTATAAAGTCGGAACTCGTGAACCTCCTGTATATGAAGTCAGAATTCAGAAAACATCCCGTTTAGTCGAAACTTGAAAGCAGAGCCTGGTGTGAAGCCAAGCACTTAAAGTCGGAAATCGGGGATCATAGAATCTCTATCTCAGAACTCGAAAAGATATAGGAATGAGAGCTACTGACATTGAACTCGAGATCGGATCTCGTGCATTTGTGAATCATAATGTCGGAATTTGGAATATAGCCAGTTCATTTGAGCCTTAGAGACGAAGTCGGAAATAGAACATTTTGCTCTTTGGTCGATAAGGTCGGAAGTCGTAAATTGTGCTGAAGTCGAAGACGAACTCGTAAGTTGGAAGCATCAGTCACTTCATTTCAGCTCCTGAAATCGGAAATCGGAATTCATACTGATGAGGTCAAAATTTATACACGCTTACACAAGGTCGGAAATCGTAAGCTACATGCATTAAGTCGTAAATCGTAAGCTGCATGCATGAGGTCGGAAATCGGAAGAAAATCCATTGTAAGCCTTGGAACGAAGTCGGAAGTCGTAGCTAATATTGAGATTGGAAGCGGAATTATAAGACAACCTCGGAAATCGTAAATCCTTGTCTATCCAGCCTTGAAGATGAATTTGGAGGTTGGGAATACTATGAGCTCGGAAGTCGAAAGTCGTGGATGTTACACTCACTCACTAGACAAAATGGTCAAGATAGAATTTGTTGCCTATGGAATTCGTCATCACTGTTCCAAACTTAACTTAAAAGTTATGAAGGATCCAAATCTAAGTATCAAGACCATCTAATTGTGCAATCATATTGTCAAAAGAATGGATTAAGTGTGTATGTATAAGAGAAAAACAACGAAGAATTGACACACCCTATGCTTATGCAATGCTTAAGAAAAGACAAAGACATCACACTATTCACAATCCTCTCTCTCTATTTCTACATCCATGTCATTTAGCCAAAGATCATAAGGACTTTTCTTAGCTTGTAATGGCAGGCCAAGGTAAGAGGTAGATGGAATAATCATTTAAGCTCAATATTATCCTCAACTTTAGGAACCCTCACCCCTAATTCATTCTTCTTAGGGTACCCCCAACTTAGTTGCTTGGCAACCATCACGCTTTTCTTGTCGAACCTTGGCATTACATTTTCCTTGTATTGCCAATTTTTTTTCATTACTCCTTCATTCTTTCACCCTCTTTATCCTTCTTTCTTTTTTTTTTTCTTTACATATTTTCTTACTCCACCTTTTGACTTTAGCAAGGATGAGATTGTGGTAGTAGAGATATTACCCTATTCAAATGAATTTAGAAGCTAAGGCTTGAGGATGAACCATGGGATCAAAAAGGGGAAAGAAAGGAAAGGCATTAGGCTTATAATATGGTTCAATCCAAGAATAGGCTTTAAGGCTCAAATGGGATGACTAAGGATCAATGACAAAAGGTGGGCAAATAAGGCTTAAATATGGCTACCAAACATGCCCTAAATCACTTCCAAGGCTAAGATTCACTTACGTATATTTCAAGAGAGATTCACATAAATAAGAATGCATGTCTGAACCTAAATAAAGCATAAAAGCCATAAAAGGCACCTATCCTAAGTTGCTAACTCTTATCAAAGTGCAAGAAAATAATCCTTCTCAATTTAATAGTAAAAGTATAAGAAGATTTTCAAGACTTAAATTTGGATCCAAAGTTACGTATGAGTTAACAAACAGAGCAATATTTCTTATCATATGCATAGGCAACAACAATTAATTGACCAACAAAAAAATTAATAAATAAATTGGACTAAAAATTTATTTTTTTTGGGTTTTTTTTGTGTAGAAAATTGAAACTAAAAACACTAACAACCTAATCAACAAAACTAACAAAAGGAAATAGGAACAAATAAGAAAGAGCGATAATAGATTTTCCCAACCCCCAACTTAAAAGTATGCATTATCCCTAATGCATGAAAATAAAATCGAAAAGGAAAGGAAAGGAAAGTTACTCCACAGCGCATGTATCTCTGCTACATGTCTCATGCGGCTTCTTCCTTTACTTATGCACTTCCTAATTGCTCCAATAAACTTGTAAAACAAAATTAACAAAATTAAATAAATTAAAATTAAGCAAAACTAAAATTTTACCTAAATCAAAAGAAAAAAAAACTAAAAAGATCCTAAATAAGAAAAATTAAAATCAATGAAAGGTTAGAAAAGTTGGGTTATCTCCCAACAAGCACTTTGGTTTAATGTCCCTAAGTTAGACATGGTCCTATCACTCATGGTGGTTTCTTCCTCCCCTTCTTTGGTGACTTGTCACCAAGATAGTGGTTCTTCTTCCCAAAACCAATGAGATAGAATTAGGCTCAAATGGCAAGTGGAGAGCTTCTGGCGACTTCTCAGGTGGCTTAAGATCATCATCCTCCACCCCTTTCTTTTTCCTCTTTGTTTTGCTTTTCCTCAATGGTGGCTTCCAAGGAGGTGTGGCATGTGATGCAAGGACTGAAGTACTCAAGTTAGCTTCCATTACATCCACTTTATAGCATTAAGTTGTCTTTGTGGTAGAGTCTATTGCTTGGAAGACTTTGAACTTTACTTTATTGTTCTGAAATCTCAAATTTAGCTCCCCCTCTTCTACATCTATCAATGCTCTACTAGTGGCCAAGACTGGACACCCAAGAATTAGAGGGAGATTGACATCTTCCTCCATATCAAGAATCAAAAAATCAGTGGGAACGAAGAAATGATCCACCTTCACCAAAACATCTTCAATAATACCATAAGGAAGTTTGACAGATTTATCAGCCAACTGCAGAGATACCCTTGTAGGCTTCACTTCAGTAATGCCCAATCTGTGCACAAGTGATAAAAGCATCAGATTGATACTTGCTCCAAGGTCACATAATGCCTTGTCAATCCTCAAATCATCGATGGTGTATGAAATAGTGAAGCTCCCAAGGTCCTTTAACTTAGGTGGCAATTTCCTTTGAAAGATTGCCGAACACTCCTCAGTGAGTGGTACCATCTCATCAGCATCCAATTTCCTTTTCTTAGAGAGTACCTCCTTCATAAACTTGGCATAGTTTAGCATTTGCTCTAATGCCTCAGCAAATGGAATATTGATGTGGAGCTTTTTAAGCACATTAAGAACCTTAAGAAATTGCTGCCCTTCTGGTTCCTTCTTTTGTTGCTTCACCCTTTGAGGATAAGGAATTGGAGGGTCATAAGCAGGAGGTGCCACATATCCTTTCTCCATAGGTGGTGCCATATTTGAATTTTTAGCAGGCTTTTCTTCTACCCTTGCTTCTTCCTTTTCAGATTCAGCCAATTCTTTACTACTTCTCAATATGATTGCATTCACATCTTGGATTTTCAGTGGTATTGCTAAGTAAGGAACCTAGTGGCCTCTTAGCTAACTGCTTGGAAATTTGCCCTACTTGATGCTCTAAGTTTTTTATTACAGCATCATGAGCTCTAAATTGAGCCTCTGTTCTCTCTATAAAAGCTTCAGCCTTCTCCACAATGATATATGGCTCCTCATGAACTACTGAAACATGTCTTCCAGGTTGGGCTTCTTCTCTTGTGGAGGTTGATTGAACTGTTGCCCAGTAACATAGGTGTTGGAGTAGAAGTTATACTTCTGCGCATTCATGTAGTTAACGGACTCATCAGAAAAAGGAACTGTAGTGCACTCTCCATTCGGATGGTTCCTATGGCAAAAATCACAATGCATGACATGTGTTTGTGAAGTAGTGTTGAGCAAGCCTAATTGCTTCTGAATGGCTACATTTTGGATAGAAAAGGCTTACATATGGGCCAAGAGGACAATGGTAGTGTCAACTTCTAGAACTCCCCTCTTCTGAGTTCTCTCACTTGGCCTTTGATAGTTATTGCTTGCCATTACTTCAAATAATTCCCAAGACTACTTTGGTGTCTTACTGTTCAAAGAACCACCAGCTGCTGCATCAACCATGATTTGCGTGGACATTAGGAGACCATTGTAGAATGCCTGGATTTGCATCTAGAGTGGGATGCTGTGATGTGGACACTTAGCCAACAGCTCCTTATATCTCTCCCAGGACTCATAAAAAGATTCACCATTTGCTTAGGTGAAGGAGGTGATGTCATTCCTTATCTTGGCAAACTTGGCAGGAGGAAAGTACTTCTCCAAGAATTTCCTGGCCACCATATCCCAAGTAGTGAGTGTCCCCTGTGGTAGAGACTTCAACCAGGCACTGGCCTTGTCCCTCAATGAGAAGTGAAACAATCTCAGCCGAATAGCATCATCCGTAGCACTATTAATTTTTATGGTGTCACAGATCTCCAAAAAATTGTTAAGATGCTCATTAGGGTCTTCACTAGGCAGTCCATCAAATTAGCAATTTTGTTGCACGAACTGAATGAGTGACGTCTTCAACTCAAAGTTGTTTGCTTGGATAGGTGGCCTCACAATGCTAGATGGAATACTCTTGAAGAGTAGGTGTAACGTTCGAAAAATTTTATCGTTAACAACTGAGTTGTTCGGTTTTATCGAATAAGTGGGTTTAATCAGAACTTGATTAAACATTTACTTAAAAGCCAATTAAGGGTGATTTGAGAAGATTAGGCTTGATGGAAATAAATTAGGAGCATAGAAAACCCCACAGAAAATTTTCAAGCCAATTTACCGATTTAAGGGAAATTGGTAAGATTTCGGTATTTCAAACTGTCGGAACCAGACCAGTAGAATTTTTCTATGAGTGCCCTAGAACCAACGGCTAAGATTTAGCCAAACAACCCACCCAAGTGGCGCCTAAGACAGCCCTTGATGGTGGAAGCCAAATCAGATTTTATGACCACTTTAGGTCCACCAATCACATCCCTTCACCTTCCAAATATCTTCACCTTTTTCTCCTTTCTCCTTATCAGAAAAATCAACCACCTCCATCAGCTGAAGCTCTCCTCTCTCTCTTTTTTGCTCGCATTTCTACTCCATTCTCATCCATCTTCAAGTCTCATCCCAAGTCACCACCATCAAAGACTCAAAATCAGCATAAATTACACAAGACAAGGTAGGAAATCCTACTTCTTCTCTTATTTTCTCTAATTTGGGGCTGTATGAGGAGCATGCATAATCTGAGGTTTGGATGTTTTATAGAGTGATGATGATGTTTTATGACTGGTTTTGCATGTATGTTGTGATTAAAATTGGATTTGAGGGCAAATAGCTTGAAGGAGGAAGACAAATCTAGAAGCTGTTAGGATTTTCCCTCGGCAGTTCGTACGGCGGAGTGTACGGCTCCGCCTACCATCATTTAAATTGGATGAAACATTTTTATATGAAACTAGACATCTAGGGCTTTCGACACATATATCATATAAGGCCATTGGAGTAGTATAGAATTAGTTATGAATTTTTGAAGTTTACCCTAGAAATCTAGATTCCTATCTGGGCAGTAGGAGTTGAGAAGGGTATAACTTACCCTATACAACTTCAAATTGAATGAACCCAAGTTTTTTTGAAAGCTAACATGTAAATAAATATCCCATAAAAATTTCATAACTAAAATCATATCCCTTTGCTCCTAGTGTACCAAGGAAGTTGGCTTAAGTCTAAACTAGATTGAACCAGGATAGTTTAGTAAGGCCAAGTTTCAAGACTCATAAGTCAAAACATACTTATGAAAATGACATAAAACTTAGTTCATTTGAAAGCTTATTCTGATAGCTTTAATTTGATATAAATTTCGTATGAATTCACCTAGTTTTCTATTTTTAGTGAATTTTTACTTATAAGGACCCAATTCTGGCTAAGAACAGGGTAGTCTAAGTTAAATTGTTAATATCTAGAGTTATACACATCAAAATGAGATGGGACCAAAACGGTTAGAATCTAGGCATATGAGGCTATGACATATCCAAAAATTAGATTTATGTGAGTTGAATTGAATGAGAAGTGAGGCACACCAAATTCGGGCAGAACAGAGGGGGTTAAACTGAAACTCTATTGATGTTGAAATTGAAATTGTTGATTGAGGTTATGAATGTACATGCATGATTGCTACTCTACACTGAAATTGCAATTTGTATAAATGTACTGGTTGGCTGGCACTATTCATGGGGAAGTGGACTCGATCCGTTATGCTGCCGAAATTTCGGTAAGAAGTTCATATGTTATGAAATTTATGACAACTTGAGTACATCATATATAAAGAGACAAGTTAGATGTGCATTCATTTCATGACATTATAAAGAATTCCACATCACTTGGGCCAGCCCTAGAATAAATTAAGGGGAATAGATTAGTGGGAAGGTCGGGGAAAATAAACCCGGCCATCCTGTATAGGAACGAGCTCGGTCCTGAAAAGTGGACTATTACCCAGGAGTATATGGCCAAAGACTCCTAGGGGACCAAGGATGAGAATAAGTTCTAATAGGCGAAAGCTTTCAAGAATGAGTTGCATTCCTAATTTTCACATTTATATGCACAGTGTAATGCTTATTAATTGACTGTCTTAGATACCTGTTTATTTTTCGTGATATGCTATTGCTCCTTTACAATTACTATTTAATTACATTAGTGTTTCTATTAATTAAAATTGAGCTTGTTTCGGTGTATGTTTCTCAACAAATAATTAAGTTAAATATCATTTTGCATTGTACCACTGGAAATTTTGAAAGACCGAAACAACTAGGAATGACAGCGATGACAGATGTATAGAACTAGGAATTCCTATTGAAAAATTTCTATTTCTCACCCTACTGTATATTATCGCATCATTCTCAGATTATGGAGCACACAGCGACAGAAGTCCTATTCATTGAGTTCCCCGAGCTTCACATCCACATCGACCCATTTCTAGATTCTGTATCTGGCAAGTGCCAATTTCGTCTGTATTTCTTTTTCCAGAGAGACTTCGCCATACCACTTATGCACCCGTTGTTTGACCTCGCTGTCCCATATATTGCCATTCCCCTTCATATGGCCCATCCATTTCCGTCTCCTCCAAAGAAGAAGACTGGCCGCGAGTTCGCGCTCCTATGGCCCCTCTTGCTTCACCTCCACAGCCGATGCTTTCCGCCTCGACGCCAGAGGAGGACCCATTTGAGGCAGCGAGTTCCTCCTCGTCCTCTGCTCCTAGCGTGGGCTACCCTCCTGCAGATGCACCCATGGCGAATGGGTTTCTTTCTTCAGATTCCGGTTAGATAGTGGGCTTACCGTAGTGGTAGTAGATGTACAGAATGGTCCTCTTTTGGCAGTCTGGGTCATAGATAGATGGGTAGATGTTAGGAGATGTATATGAAATGTCCCATGGGGACCACTTGAGGTGCTGGTCATAGCAACTGGCCGTTTCGTTTTATATTAGCTGCCTCATTTTGTCACCTTGTATCATTTTGACAAACTTTAAAAAAATCAGATATCTATGTATATGTTTATGACGCCTTTTGCAATTGTCTTGTCCTTATTGTATTTTTATTTATGTTACGTTATTTACAATATACCGATTACTTAGTATTTATTCTGCCGTCATGCAGGAAATTTAATTATGGGATTAAGTATTCTTATGCGAGTAATTAATACTAATACAGAAAATACAAATTAACCAGTATTATACGTAATCACTTATCAAATAATTTATTATAACTTAAGCATAGTACTTTGTCTGGTAAGGTGTTACAGTAGGTGCCAAATAATCCTTCATGGCCCTGTCATTTTTGCTCGTTTTTATCTACCATGGTAGCTTTAAAGACTCTTTCAACTGCTATTCATTTTCTTCTGAGCTAACGCAAAGAGCGCTTAATCTCTAGATCAAAGAATAAATCTCCTATGGATTGGCTTCTTCGCATAAATTGCAAAATAAAAAACAAGTACAAGTGAAAGTAGGAATAAAATAAAATAAAATAAAAGCTAAATAAAATAAATAACGAAAGAAAAAGAAAGAAAAATTAATTAAAAGGAAAAATAAATAATAAAAAATACACAAGACAAAAATAAATATAAAATAAAATAAAAATAAAAACAAAAAATCCAATCTAGTATCCCGTCAATTAATAATGATATTGATACTATCCCCAGCAACAGTGCCAAAAACTTAATATGGCTCGGCAAGTATACAGGATCGTATAAGTGATAAAGTGATAAGTAAAGTATCGTTCCCATGAGGATGGATGAAATACCAAAATAGTCTAAGGGAATAACTATTTGGACAGAATGGAATTACTGATGAGGAAATTAAAATTTAAATAAAATAAAATAAATAAGAAAAATACTAATGCAAAAAATTCTAACAGTATGGATAAATGCAATGGGATGGATGCTAGGGCTAATTAATTTCACCTATTTTAGACGTATTTACTATGAATTTCTGTTAATCAGTTTCTATCCTAATTGAATCATGGTCAGTTCCCCTTAATTTATTCTTAGCCTCTCTCAAGGTCAAGCAATACTCTTTATCCTAAACTGATTGCCTAATCTCTTAGCACAAACTAATCTAGGGAAAAGTTGAAGCTCTATGGGTTCCTATATTGACCGCATGAATCACGTTTGTCTATCTCTAGTTTCGCTCAGCTCACGGTGTTTATGTTAAGAGGCTCTATTCACAAACCCTCTCTCGAGTTATTGTAAATCCCCAAATCAATTAATTGGTGATCAAGCAATTAAAAGCATTAAGCACAAAACAAAACACTAAGCAATAGAGATAGAAAACAAGATTAACACTAATCCATGAGTAAACTTGTCATACAAAAAGGGTCCATTAACACCCTAGCAAAAGAAAACTAGTTCATAACTGAAGAAAAGAAAACAATGGAAGAGTATAAAGATGAGAAGATAGAAGAAACAAAAGCCATAAAGATTTCTGGCTGGAGACAAGAGATTTGGAAGAATGTGGATCTCTCCATGTTGAACTTGAGCTTTGGAATCCTTGAATCTTCGCCTTCAATCTCTCTGGAAGAAGTCTTCTATCTTGGGAAGTGTTTGGAAGTGTCTAGGGATCCTTTTTCTAACCTTATGTGTTGCCTTTTATAGTCTATGGATCCTTTTATCAAATTTTGGCCTGCACCAGCAACTTGCTGCAAACGGCATCGCGCTATAGTACAAGGCAGCGTGCTATAGCACCTGCCTGATAGTGTTAATCATTTTTACATACTTCCAAGCTCTTTAGTGGGCAAAATAGTTGGAATTTGGCCTCAGAGATAGAAATAACAATTGTAGATTTTTCAGTAAGCTTTCTAACACAATAAGAATCACCTCAATTGGAGTTTTGTAACTCAAGATACAAGTGAAAAAGTGATGAAAGCTCAGACTTGATAGCATCGGAAATAAGATGAAGCTTCTGTCTTATTTCGCCTTTTTCACCTAGAAGACTCGAGAACTGGAAAAAGTGTCCAACAACAAAGTTGAAGATCTTCTTCTCTTCTTTCCAAAGAATCTTGAACCATCATAATCCAACTTCTAGAGAGATAGATGTTGAATTTCCAATGCTGAAAGATCTTGATTTTATGCAGGATAAGCTCTCTCATGGCTCCAAATTCCAATTTGAGTGCTTCTATATAATAACAAGTAGACCAAAAACATAAATAAGTATCTAAAATATAAGGAAATAATAGAAATAAAAGTACCATCTAATCTAAACTACATAACGAAAATAAAACAAAATATTAAATAAACTAAACAACTATATCCTAAATTAAATAAAAATTAACTAAAAATATAACTCACTACAAGGAGTTATCAATGATAAAAGCTTAAAACTTTTCAACTTGGATAAGTTAAAAATCACCATTGGTGATTAGTGAACATGGTATTGTTGGATTCATGAGTGTGGTTATGCATTGTCATGACCCAAGGACCAAAGGGATCTTGAAATCGTTGGGAACGGAATTATGATTAGGGCCTCTGAGTATATCATGAACCTAGGAATCACTAAGTGCACCATCTCAAGAAAAGGAAATAATCACCTAACTTAGTTAACTTGAACAAGTGTTCCATAAGATATGCACTCAAGTAAAAGTAATTTCCCATAAGGGCTAAGTAACTAAAAGACTACATACACATTTATTTTAACTATATGATTCTCTCATGGGTAACCATGTGAAATCATATGATGGCTCATAAGACCTTTTAGAAAGAATAACACAACTATGAACCCTTTAGGGTATGAATATATGATGCTATTTGGCATGATGTATGACAAGTTTGATTGAGCATTGTTTCATGATTGAATGATTGGTGCGATGATATGAGATAGATATAATGGACCGTTCGTTGAAAGTTTTATGATTGGCATTTTGTGGAAACTCCGGTCTAGCCATCATGTTGCCAGATTTTCGTCAAAATTATGGACTTAGTCATATCATTGCATGTGTCTTGTCAAGAAGTACTATGTATATAAAGTATAATGATAAGAAAAGAAAGAATGGGATATGACCCTTCAATCAATTCAGTAAGGGAAGTGAGAGACGATGATCCACAAAGATTCAAGGAACCTCTATGGGGGAGGTAGAGTGACATGGAGGACCCTCCAACTTAAAGGTAACCATTATCTGCTTAGTCTGATTTGGTTAGTACTGCTTGATAATGGTCACGGAATGAACTCATATCCAAAAGCAGTGTATTTCAAAGGCAAATTAAAGAATATTAAGTACGTGCTAAGAATGAAAGTAAAGCTAAAGTAAAACCATGGTTTAGTCTATGAGGTTAAATGTCAGTGCATGTATCTATGTTTTCCATATGCATTATGAATGTTTCTTTCATGCTTTTGTATGTATGTTTAGTTATGATGATATGATTATAATGTTAACTTTAAAAGCAACCTACTTCGAGATTTATGTTTTTAGAATCATTAAACTTGAACCTATGTATGTCTACTGCTTTTATAATTAAACTCGAAGTGGCTGGAATGATGACGATGACACATTGTTTGTTTAGTCACGATCCTACTATGAAATCTAGTATTTTTCACTCCTACATTTCCATGTCATCTTCAGAGGATGATAATGTTGGGCACGGTGGTGATCTTCATTGAGTTTCCGGTATGGCATTAGAGCTTTGACCTATTGCTGAATGCCTCTATGATGTCTGCAAACGTAGCTATGAAGGTCTACATCTTCCACTATCGCCCGTTTCAGGTACCAGTTATG
Organism: Pterocarpus santalinus; assembly: GCA_031439595.1. Taxonomy (NCBI): domain Eukaryota; kingdom Viridiplantae; phylum Streptophyta; class Magnoliopsida; order Fabales; family Fabaceae; genus Pterocarpus; species Pterocarpus santalinus. The sequence continues at coordinate 32,182,124 of CM062529.1, forward strand.
ATCTCATTCTTCCATCCACACTAGCGTATGATGAGGTTATCGTGGATTATATCCGTCCCTACTTTCAGTCGCCGAGGCACCCCAATGATGGGGAGTCTGACTCGGATACCCATCTGACGTCGACTATTTCTTTGGATTCTAATCCTTTGGAGCCATCCTATCCAAGCTATCACGAGAAGACTGACTTATCCGAGCCCTCCTACCTTTCAGTGATTCGTCTAATATCCAATTCATCTTCTTCTTTAGTAACTCCTCATCACACACCACCACTGATTCGTGGTCACGGGTTCATTCATACTTGTGCTGTGCCTCATGGACATAGGTGTGCTCAGGGAGGAGGATGTGGCGATGCTGCTTTCGATGGATTCGAGAATGATTTCCTCCTATCCGATGGTTGATTTGGATAGTACATGCAGAGTCGAGCATGAGGATAGCCCCTTTTTGGTTGGTAGTTGTGAGATTATCATTTCCTTTTAGCATGTATGGGCATTTGGGATTTCTAATCTAGTTTTCTTTGTGATGTATCCAGTTAGGTTATTTTGTATGGCCGATAGTAGATATCGGACCCATCATCATCTTTATGTATAACTCTTGGCATTATTATTATTATATTAACTATGATGACTATGGAATGGATGTTACGTTTACCTAAGATATTTGTTATTCATGTCACCTCTATTTTTTTTATTCTCACTGCTCATTGAGACAAGACGTTTGACATTACATGTTCATGTTGCATTCATGGCTTTTGGTTTTCAAAATGGTTTACTTGTTATTGTTCAAAAAAAATTTACCCCTATTTTTATTTATAAAGTAATTTCAAAGGTAATGTTAGTTCCGCAAGTAAAAGTAACAACTAAGAATTCCATAATGTGACTTAAGCATAACATGGGACTATTAAGGTGTTAAAATTAGAAACATGCTTTTCATGAAGTATCTTACCTTCAAAGCTTCCTCTACATGATTCATTGATGAATTCAAAAAGTCAAATATGATTTGACAAAAGAAGTGCTGACGAGTCTGAAGAGTTGGTGAACATTTCAACGGCTATTTTTTCTCTTCTGTGTTATTTCTACTTGTTGAAGAAGAAAACTGCATTTTCTCTTTCCAGTCATAGACTGGTGGATCAAAGAGGCACTAGGCTCAAGATCTGCAAACTTCAACAGTCATATCTTGTGGTCTATATAAAGCTAGAAATCAAAGAAGAAAAAAATGGGACACTTTTTGAATGTTTCCTACACTATAAAAGTTTTCATCCTTCAACCTTCTCAACTTTCCAAATCTTCAGAAAGTTACATATTGTAACTTCTGTTTGAAAATCTTCTCTACTGAATTGTAATAGAAAATATTCTCCCATTGAGAATCTAGAGAAGTCATACACACTGTACATCATTGATCATACTCCGAGGAGAGATTTAGTGTGTGTCCAAACATAAACCAATATATCAACTTCTTGGAACCAGACCTAATAGTGGTAAGTGTGAGCTTTGAGAGGCTAGGATAGATACTACTCATTTAGCTTGGAAAGGCTAGAATAAATACTACTTATTTGTAGAAGCTTGGAGAGGCTTGAGAAAGACTACTCGGTTGTAAAAGCTTGGAAAGCCTTCGACAAAGAACACTCATTATATGTCTCAACAAAGTGTTGGAGATTAGACGTAGGCAATTGATTGGTCGAGCCAGTGCAAACTTTGCTGTGTGATCTCTTTGTCCCTTTTATTTTCTTGACTGTCTTCACCTAGTATATAACTCTATCTGCATATTATAATCCTACTTGAACATTTTTAAAGGTTTTTATTTCTAACCAAATCACTTCCATATTCCAAGTCCTGGACTTGAGAAAGTTGTTTTATTAAAGTTTCAGGTATATAAATTTCTATCTAAAGCACAATTCAACCCCCCTTCTCGTGCTACCTTTTCCAACAGTCCAAGACCCACTCGATATTTGTCAGGGGTTTTAGCATTTGGTAGATCCAAGCACCAAAAAGGAGGAGGAGATAGACTTGTGATCACTAGCCCCAGCGAGGTGGAAAGTAGATACATGTGTTCACTAGACTTACAATGTTCCAACAATCAAGCAGAGTACCAAGCTTTGATTCTTGGTTTAAAGAATATTATTGTCCATGGAGGCTAAACTGAGCAAGATTTTACGGGATTCCCAACTTGTGATCAAATAATTAATAGGGGAGTATAAACGAAATAATCCAGGCTTAATGGAGTTATTGGATCTAGCTCATTCATTGCTACAATAGTTTGCCGAGGTAACAATCTCTATGTCCCTCGGGATGACAATGAGGTTGCTAATGAGCTGGCCCAACAAGCCTCTAGGTTTTACCTAGGACTAAATGAAATGCATAATATAGATGCAGCTGGGCATAGCCATATGAAAATAAGGATTAGAGGTTAGAGCTCAGATAATATTTCAGCAATCCTTCCTCAAAGACTAAATACAACCTAAAGTAAAATGCTTTGAAGTGCATATTGTTGACGATGAATTATTCAAAAGGAGCCAAGAAAGGTTATTGCTAAAGTGTGTTGATGATGTTAAGGTGAAGAGAATCATGTATGAAGTGCATAGGGGCATTTGTGGGCCACATAAGTCAGGCCCAAAGATAAGATGGCTAATTCATAGATATGGATATTATTGGCCTACCATTGCAGCCAATTGTGTTACCTATGTAAGGGGATATGACACTTGCACAATGCATGGACCATTCGAGAGAGTGCTAGCCAGGAACTATATGCAATTATAAAACCTTAACCATTTAGGGGTTAGGCCATGGATTTAATTAGTACAATTCATCCTCCATCATCCAAATGTCATGTATTCATTATAGTGGCCATTGACTATTTTACAAAATTGGTAGAAGCCTAGCCAGTAGTAAATGTAACTCAAGCCGATGCGATCAGGTTTATTAAAACCCAACTCATATACCAGTTTGTGACTCGAGTGTCGAGCTCGCTCAAACTATAAAAATCGAATTACACTAGTTTGTAGTAAAGGGTACAACTCGAGTCATCTCCCAGTGATGACAATGCTATATGATCAAAACTTTGGGGGGTTTTTGTTTATGAAATTAAAATGAAACAAATAAAATATGAATGCAGAAAATTAAGATGAAATGAAACAGATTTCAAATTTCCAATCCAAGAATCAAAAGATAACAATTATCACTCAATCATCGGATTCTAGACATATATCAACAATTCAATTTGATGGCTAATCATAAATTTGAACGAAAACTTAATCCAAATTTAGCATTCACACGAAAAGCTTCATGCATTTGATTAACACATATTCAATTAATGTTCAGAAACCTCTAGAATCTAGTTGGATTGTGTTAATTTTAATCACTAATGCGTTAACCTTAAAACTCAAACCTAAAATCTAAATCATATTCTTTAAATCAATTGAATCAAACAATTAACCAATTAGTATGAAAACAATTGAATTCTTGGTTAAAATCTTATAATGAAAACCTTCAATTCCAAAACAAAAATCAAGACAGGAGAAAAGATAAATGAAACCCATTAAAGTGTTGACTCCAAGTTAGCCAATCCTCATGAGTGCTAATGCTCCTTGAATTCTTGGATTAGATAGAACCTCACTCCTCCGTATATGTAGGAAAATGAAAGTTCAGGTAAAAAGGGGTAGAATGTGAGAGACGAGAAGGTGGAGGAAAGGAAAAATTGAAAAATTCTTATTCAAATTTTGTCCAAATTGTTACCCAATTTTTGGCCTCCCTTTTACTCAGCCATTTCAGAATAAAAACATAAAAACTGAATCAATAACAGTTTACTACATTCATCCCCTGTCTCTCAGATGAATCTAGACATCTTATTTGCAAAATTCTGACTTATAAAAAGAAAGTTATGCTAGAAACATGCAATTAAGTTCTTTAATTCAGCCTATAATGTTCTTCTATGGATTTGGCTATGAAAACGCATATGTTTAGATTTGTGGTCTGAAAATGAATTGTAGCCTTGGATATCAACTTCGAAACGCCACTAGAATGGGCTCAATTGGGCTTTTGTGGACCGAGATATGGCCCAAATACTCTAGTCTATTTAGAATCCGCAAGTGCACCTCTTTAGCTCATTTCTAGGCCCAACTTCAACTCCTTATCATCAGAATTCACCTTTGACCTCTTCATAAGAATAGTGGGTCTATCTCTCAACTTTCCTACAAATCAAGAATCACATTAAAATGGGGCTTGTAGCTCAAGTTATGGCCTAGAAATGAAAGCAGTGTCAGAATTGGCCTCATGCTAGAAAATTGAAATTAAGCCCAACCAAAACCCAATCAACACAAAATAGTCTAAGTCAATTCAATTAGGCACAAAAGATGATTAATGAACTAAATATAAAGGAAAATAAGTATATAAAAATCCAATTATTAATTTGGAGTCCCCAAAACCATAACTACGAATTAGGGTACTATGTTCACAGGGGAAAAGATTAAAGCTTTTGCCTAACAGTTTAACTTTCAGCTAGTTCATTCTTCTCCCTATTATGTGAACCCAATGGGCAAGCAGAGGCCACTAACAAAGTCTTGATTGACATGATCGAGAAGATAGTAGAAGACAAACTAAGAAGATGGCATGAAGTCTTGTCTAAGGTCTTATGGGTCTACAGGAACTTTAAGAGTAATGCCACAAGTTTAATTGCTTATCAGCTTACATAGGGGCAAGATGTCATGTTACCTTTGGAGCTAGCCATGAACTCGTTCAAGGTAGCAAAAAAACATGAGCTATAACTAGAAGAGTATTTGCTGGCTATGTTTCAAGAGTTAGAGTCGGCCAATAAAGATAGGTTGATGGCCTTGGAAAATATCCAAGCTAACAATGCTAAGGTGTCAAAATTATACAATAAAAAGGTCAAATTGAATCGCTTTGCTGAAGGTGATTTAGTATAAAAAGTGATATTACCTATTAGATCTAAAACTACTAAATTTGGCTAATAGTCTCCAAGTTGGGAAGGCCTTTCTATTGTTCCTCAAGCTATTTATGGTAGTGCCTACAAATTGTCCACTCTTGAAAGGAAAGAATTAGCAAGAAGTATCAATGGGAAGTACTTAAAGAAATACTACCCCATGATGGGGGATTCCATTAGTATCAAAAAAGAATAAAGTGCTAGCCACAAGCCAGACAAGTAGCTAGAAGAAATACAAAATAGAAGAGAATGATGAAAACCCAATCTACTAAGGTTACGTCTTAAGAAGATTATCAAATTGGCCCTCAGCGATAATTTCTTTTGTAGGATGGCTAGTCCCTTCAGGTTGAACCTCCTTAGAATGTTCTTCCCTTTCAATGCCTTGAATCCTTTACAAAACAAGGGCAGGATCAGATATATTCATCAGCTCGACAGCTAAATCTTCCACTTGAGCCTGCTCCAAGGACACCAAGGTAGTGATCATGTCAGTCACCAACAAGGCCATTGTAGCATCGGCAGCTTTCTTCTTAGTTGAGGCCATTAGATTCCTATACTCTGCCTAGGATAGCTTTACTTCAATCAGGTTATGCACTTCACTCTACCTCGTGATGCAAGATAGGTTCTCTTTCTTCTAGAATATGAATCTCCCTATCCAATGCCTTGGCCTGATTATATTGCTGCAGTTTGCACTTTTAGTCGGCCTTAAGATCAGCTGTGATGGCAGACAATTCAAGCTATAGTTAGCCAAGCTTTTCTTGAAGCCGAGCAATATCTATGTGGATTTCATTGATATGGCCTTGAACTACTTGTTGCAATTACTGTTTGTTTTTTTTTGGCTGAGGTCTACAATCTGAAACTGGCCCAGAAGGTATTCCTTCTGTGCTCGAAGTTCAAATAACCAATAAAGGCTCTTAAGACTAGAAGATCTGCATTATTCATTTACCTTGTAGTTGAGACTAAAGTCTCCAACTTCACAGGCAGGTGTTGGCAAGCTTCGTTGACCTCGGGAGCCACTAAAGGCTCAGCTGACTTGGCAACAATTAAAAGAGACTTCTACAGTTGCATAAACACTGTAAGATCTATGGGGAAAATCTCACTAAGATGTTCGTGCAAGAACTGCAGATGCTTAGAGATGAGGGAAGAGGCTAAACTGATCATGGGAGAAAGAAAGTACCTATCCAGCTCCTCAGCAGGCACAACCATTTCTTTTTCTTCCTCTTTTATAGCAGCAAAGGTTGGCTGAGTTTCAATCACTGCTGGTATAAAATCTTTTGATGGTGGATGAGTTAATGAAGCACCTAGTCTTATTTCTTCTTGTTCACCTTCTAATTAGAGGATCATCACCCTCTATGGTAGAGATTGGGCTTTGGTCTTGTTACTCTTAGTTAGCTAAGGAGGAGGAGCGGCCACTTTTGACTTGCATTTCTTCTGTCAAAAGAGAAAAAAACATAGGTCAAGAGAAATTATTTATAGTGATAGGTCTAAGAAGTTTAATGGAAAAAGAACTCATATGGCTTACCATGCCAGCCAATTCGAGTGTCAGAAAAGTCTTGGTTGGAGGAACTACCACGTCTAGAGAAGCCATACTAATTGGCTGAGGAAAAATCGGTTGCCAAGAGCTCTTCCACAACTTGTAGGCACTACCATCATGAACTGCAAGCCTATTAATTTTAGTACTTTTAGATTTTTGGAGGCTTCTACAAAAAAGGAATAAGAAGTAATAAGTTATGAATCACTAACAAAAGGTATAAAGAAATTTAGAAATAAAAAGAGTGCTTACTCTTAGAAGCCGAGGCTCCTGTAGTAGCAACTACTTTAGTAGGAGTAAAAGGACCAATTGCCTTTTTGTTGGCAAGAGTTGGGAAATGTAATGCCAACACGAGAGTACCCATCTGCATGAGCTTAGATAGATGCATGCTTGGTGGCTAGCTCAGTAGCTTCTTAAACATGGCCTCCTACCATAATGCAAACTCTAGATAGCCAACGGAGCAATTCTAAACTTTTCGAAATAAAAAGTTATTGATCCTCTCGTTATTGCTCAACTCCTAATTAGCTAGTTCATTGGCATACAAACTAGCCCTATCATCAAACCTGGTGAATGATTCGTAGAGGAAAGGGATGCCTTACACTAAGCCAAATTGTTGAGCAAAACATTGTGGATTGTAAGGCTCGTAGGATGTATAATTATACCTTGACCTCAACCTCACCCCATTGAGGAGATCACGAGCCATGAGCATGTTGTTCCATTGAAGAATAGCCTCAAAGAGCTCTAAATCGGTGGCCAAGAGAAGTTGCTACCGAATCCAAGATGGACTGCACCCTTGGTCTTGATACAGGCATAATTGAAAAAAATTCTTAACTGTCATCTTGATGAGAAGGTTAAATACGACATATGCTAAAAGAGATAAAAAAGGAAACCACATGTAGAAATCTCTATACATGGCCGGTTGGATAATGCAAGTGAGGGTAGCTTTCAACAAACAACTTTGGGAAATACTATTAAACCCAGAGCTGCAAGAACCAGAAAGGATCAAATGTGGTCATTAATAACTATCCTTTCTTCATCTGGTGCAAAATAGTGAACATAACCTTATACAACAATGACAAGAAGAGTACATCAATGTTGAGATATTTTCGATCAAGGATGGTTAACACATACGGAGTGAACTTTGCCGCTATAGCCACTAAGTTGGTGTAGACGAAAAAGTGGCAAATCTAGAATAAGAGGAATGCCCGATGCTTCGTATCACCCACGGGGTCACTACCCCTATTGAAGGTGTTTATATAAGTGAAGTAGGCATTGTTTTTCTTACTGACTTGGAAACCTAAGTTAGTGCCGAGAACATCGTGGAGGTACGGTACCTCATCTCCATCTACTGGTAGGCTAGTAAAAACTACAGCATCATGTAGTGTGGGGCCTGTCATGGCTAATGGTAAGCAAAAGGCGTTTGTCAATGTGTTCTCAAAATTGAGAAAGTCGTACAAGAGCCCAAAGTTAAGAGGGATCTCCTTCTTGGAGAAGCTAGGCGTTTTGTCATCAATCCTTATTTTCCTCCATTTTTCCCCTTTCTCAGCAACTACCTTGTCGAGCCATTGATTATATGAGTCTGAGGGTTGGGCTATGCAGTGAGCTCAAAAGGGCAATTGTGGATATGGAATAATGAGGTAGCTCATACCCAAGTGATCAATTGGATTTTTATATACTTATTTTCCCTCATTCCTAGCTCAATAATTCTCTTTTGTGCCTAATTGTTTTGAATTGGACCATTTTGTATTATTTGGATTTTGTTTGGGTTTGAGTTAAATTTTCCAGCATTAGGTGAATTCCAATACTATTTTAGTTTTTGGGTTATATCTTGAGTTGTAAAGCTCATTTTATTGTGATTCTTGATTTGTAGGAAAGCTGAAAGATAGGCCTACAAGTTATATGAAGAGGTCAGACACCAATTCTGGTGTTAACAAGCTGAAATTGGGCCTAGAAGCAAACTGAAGAGGTGCAGTCGTAGATTCTAAGCAGGGTGTGGTATTTGGACCATATCTCGATCCACAGATGTCTGATTGAGCCTATTCTAGTGGCATTTTGAAGCTGACATCCAAGGCTATAATTCTTCTTCAGAGTGAAAATCCAAACAGAATCATTTTGATAGCCAAAATGGTAGAAGAACGTTACTTATGGAATTAGTTATAATGATTTCATGTTTTTAGTGTAACTTTCTTTCTATAATTCAGATTTTAGCAAATAAGGTGTCCAGATTCAAAGGAGAGAGGGAGAGGATTAATGTAGTAATTACAATTTAATTCGTCTTTAGCAATTTTGATTTTGATTTGGCCGGTTTGGAAAGAGGCCAGACTTGTAGCTCATTTTAGACAGATTTTGGATAGGAATTTTTCAGTTTTCTTCTTCTTCCTCTCTTCTCTCACCCCCCCACCTGACAATTCATTTTCCTCCATTCATGGAGGAGTAAGCTTCTATCTTATCCAAGGATTCAAGGACAACATTAGCATTCTTGAGAGTTGTTACTTCAGAGTTCATCAATTCATTTTCTTCTACTCCCTTTTTCCTTGTTTTTGATTCAATTTCAGATTTGAAGATTTTCAATCCGGTATTCTGATTGACTACTTGGTTGTTTGTTTTCTTGCATATTACTCGATTGTTTAATATTGTAATGCAACTATTTTGACAAGTAGAATTAGGTTTCAGATTTGAACTTAGTGACTAAGTGCATTAGTGCTTGGAAATTAACACGAATTGATTAGATTCTAGAGGTTTCTGAGTTTAATCATTTAAGTGTTAATCGAATGCATGAAGTTTTTCATGTGTAATGCAGAGGTTGAATTGAGGTTTCATTCGAAATTGATATTAATCAGTGACTGGTTTGTTGACATACAATTAGAACTCGACGATAGAATGAAAATGATCTTCTTTTGATTCTTGGATTAGATGTTCCAAATTCTGTTCATTTCTTTTCTATTCATTTCGGTATTTTAAGTTCCTAAACCCCCCCCAATTTCCTGATCATATAACATTGTCATTACTGGGAAACGACTCGGGTTGCACCCTTGCTACGAATTTAGTGTAAGTCGATTTTTATTGTAATTTGACCGAGCTCGGCACTCGAGTCAAATTTTGGCGCTGTTGCCGAGAATGATTGATGTTATTTGGTCATGTTAGTATGTGTTAATACCATTGCATAGTATGTTTTGATGTGTTTAGTTAAGTTGTTAGTTTTAATTCATAGTTAGTAGTTCGGTTTTATAGTTTTTGACAACTAACTTGTTTCAGTTGATTTCAGGGGATTTGATTCCATAGCAAAACATCATTCTGAGAAAGACTTAATCCTTTGAGGATTGAGCCCTCCCTGTTTTTGTCAAATTCCATCATTTAGATAGACTTTTAGAGCTTTTTTTATTTTTTCGGTATTTTTTAGGGATGTAATGGGTATTTTTGTAAAAGATTTTGTGCTCTGATTAACTTGAAAATTGGTCAGTTGAAGGAAAATGGCCCTCTGACCAAGATCAAGACTTTTTACTTTTAAGCTAAATTCCTTCATTTAGACACTTTTTTAATTTTTTACGATTTTTCTTTGCATTTTTTTTACTCCTTAAGGGTAAAAATTTTTAGGTGTGGTGATCCAATAATTTTTTAAAATTATTTGGTAGTGTTTTTATATTTATTTTGATTATTTTGAGTGTTTGTGTGCATGTTTTAGTGCTTTTGCATATGGTTTTGTTTGCTATTTTGTTAGTGCATGACTAGGTCTGATCCAACTCCTAATTTAGTTGAGATCCTGAATTAGAGAGGATTCTTAGACAAATTAGAAGAGCTAAGAGGAGGATGTTTGGGACTAGTTCTGCTAATAATTTTGTTTTTGATTCTATTCCTAACTTTGTTGACAATTCTGATTTTTCAGGAAGCATGGCTAATAGAACCTTGAAGGAACTTGTAGCACCTGATGTCAACTATTAAGCTTTGGCTTCAGTACCCGAATTTGGATGCAGACTTTGAGCTAAAATCAGGACTGATATATCTATTGCCCAAGTTTCATGGCTTAGCTGGAGAAGACCCTTACAAGCACTTGAAGGAGTTCCATGTAGTGTGCTCAACCATGAAGCCACATGGAGTGGAGGAAGATCACATCAAGCTGAGGGCATGTCTTTTTTCTCTGGACGGATCTGCCAAGGATTGGTTGTACTACTTGCATCCAGGTTCTATCATGAAGAGGATGTTCTTGGAGAAATTCTTCCCTGCCTCAAGAGCTGCTTCCATCAGAAAAGAAATTTGTGGCATAAGGCAGATTAGTGGAGAGACATTGAATGAGTATTAGGAGAGGTTCAAGAAATTGTGTGCAAGTTGTCCACACCATCAGATTAGTGACCAGCTTCTCATTCAGTATTTTTATGAAGGTCTCATGCCAATGGGCAGAAGTATAGTTGATGCTGCTTCTGGAGGGGCTTTGGTAGATAAAACACCTACTGCAGCTCGTGAATTAATTGCAAACATGGCTGCTAATGCACAAAAATTTGGTACTCGAGCCATAGTGTCAACAAGTGAAGTAAATAAAGTGCAAACCTCTGATACAAACCAGCAGAGGATGGAGAACCGAATAGATGAGTTAACAACCTTGGTGAGGCAACTGGCACTTGGCCAGCAGCTCCAGCAACCCCAGCAACCAGTAGCTATCATTTGTGGCATTTGCTCTATACCAAGACATCCAACAGATCAATGTCCACATCTGCAAGAGAGCAATGAAACTGTTGCAAGAATTTTTCCTGGTAGGCCTTATCCACAATAGCAGCAGAAGAGTTATGATCCATTCTCCAACACATATAATCCTGGCTGGAGAGATCACCCGAATCTAAGGTATGGCAACAACTTCAATCAGTTTCAGCAACCTTAGTTTAAGCAAAATTCTACTGGACCAAGCTTAGGACAATATCATCCTCTAATTCAGCAAAATAAACCACAAACCACCAGCTCAGAACCTAGCCTTGCAGATTTAGTGAAGCAAATGGCAAGTAGCAGTGTTCAGTTTCAACAACGAATAGAAGCTAGCATCCAGAATCTGTAAACACAAATTAGTCAGTTGCCTACAACAGTAAATGAGATGAAGTCTCAAGGTTCTAGTAACCTTCCCTCCCAATCCGTGAGCAACCCAAAGAATGTGAATTCCATCACTTTGAGAAGTGGCAAGGAGCTTAAGGTTCCTGATGTTGCAGATTCTGCAGAACAACTAGAGGTAGAAAAAAAATCTGATTTTGCAAAAATAAAGACAAATGGTGCAAAACCAAGCAGCAGCAAGCAAGCTGAACAAAGTGTTCTACTGCCTTTCCACAACAGAGTCACACAAAACAAGAAGCGAGCAGAAGCTGAATTGGACAAGGAGATTATGGACACATTCAGAAAAGTAGAGGTCAATATTCTGCTCCTAGAAGCCATCAAACAGATATCAAAGTATACCAACTTTCTCAAGGATTTGTGCACTCATAGAAGGAGGTTAAAAATAAATGAGAAGGTGAGCATAGACAAAAATGTTTCTACAATCAATCAGCCAAGTATTCCTCCGAAATGCAAGGATCCAGGGACTTTCACCATTCCATGCATCATAGGAAGTAAGCAATTCAGTCAAGCTATGTTGGATCTTGGAACTTCAATAAATGTTAGGCCAAAATCAATTTACCAGTCATTGTGCATTGGAAAGCTCAAGCTGTAACATCCTACTAATTTAATGTTATGCTTAAGTCATAACATGAGATTAGTAGGTTGTGTTACGGTGTTAATGCTCCATTTTATTTTATTTTTTTCGTTATGAGACGACTTACTGCTATGCTAAAAATGAAACGAATTCAACTGAATATCATAAAGATGTGAATAGTACAATAACCTTACTGAATACATGCTTATATATATTTGTATATATATTTATATACATATCGAAAGCCTCTGCTTTAGTTTATATACAACATATCAAAATGAGAGGGACCGTGTACCAAAGGACATAAGGCCCATGTAAGTCTGCCTAATCCTATGTGGTCCTCAGAGGACATTTCAAAAAGCCTACCACTAGGTCAATGACCCAAGGCTACATACTACCAAAAGAGGGTCATGCTATACAATACTGCCTACGGCTGATCTACTCAGTCAGGTAGCCATTGGCCATACCTGGCCCGGCTGGTGAGTGGTCAATACTGGGTCCTGATGAGGAGGATGACGAGCTGGTGGCCTCTGACGGGTCGCTCTCGGAGCAAAGAGGGATGTCGGGTACTACCTGCGGAGGTGAGTCTGGCGCAGGATCGGCGTGAGCTACAGGCGCTGCCGGTGCAGGGGGTGCCGGCAAAGGGTGTGCCACATGTAGTGGGACCTCAATGTAAGGGGTGGCAGGATCAAAAGCAGGATGGTGCAAAGGGACGGCAAAGTCCCTATCACTAAAAAGATAAAGGCGGAACTGGCAAGAGCCGGCTATGTACAGTGAGCCTACCACAGGGTCGTGGTGAAGCTGCAAGTCGGGCACCTCAATAAAGAGGGTAGCTGTCATGTCCATCGTCCACATCTGAGAATGAGGTGGAAATGCAAAGCGGGGTGAGAATTTAGGAAAATTCTCAGTAGGGTCGTGGGTGACGTTTAACTGACGTCGCGTTCATTCTCAGCTGCCTCGGGTTTTAATCAATTATAAAAATATGAGATTAAACGTAACTATTCATTTTTAGTAAGCTTGGGAAATGTTTGGTCTGAGGCAGGGTCCAGTTTTACTTTAAACAATATAAGAATCCGACTAAACTACTAACAATAACACACAATATAATGAACAGAATAAGTGGACATATGCTATGAGAAGAATAAGTGGACATATGCTACAAGTAAACATAATAGTTAAACTATAAATAACTTGTAATCATGCAATTAATGTATTCATGCGGAGCTTGCTCTTTAACCTTCTTTCATAGACTTTTCCTTTACTCATAAACTTTTTCCATTACTTGGTCCCCTAGGAGTTCTTGGCCATTTTAGACTCCTGGGTAATAGTCTGCTTATCAGGATCGAGCTCGTTCCTATACAGGAATGCCGGGTTTACTTTCCTTGACCTTCCCACCGATCTATTCCCCTTAACTTCTTATCCGGGGCTGGCCCAAGTATCATGGAACTTTCATCATAACAAATTCTTTGGGTTCATCATAACATAACTTTCATAGCTTGCTTGAAAATGCACATGCATCTACATGTATCTCATAACTTCTGCATATACTTTACCGAAACTTTGGCGGCATAACAGAACGTGTCTGCCTTCTCATGAATAGTGCCAGTACATCAGAAGACCAATTTCTCATAGAAGTCACAATATTGCATGCACAATTTATTATAGAACTCATAAAAGCATTAGTCTCCTTAAGGCAAAGTTATAGCCTCAATATAATCATTCAACCCGATTTTTATAAATCATGCCATAATTTCCATTCAACTCATCTGGACCTCAATTTTGGATATGTTATAGTGTTATGTGTCTATTTTCTAATCTCTTTGGTCTCGTCTGATTCTGATAATCATAACTTATGTTATTCAGGTTTTATCCTGCTCGCCTCTGCGGGCTGACCAGAATCAAGCCACTCAAAAGTAAAAATCTCTTAAAAATTGAAAACTGGGTCAATTGATATGAAATCAATCTCATATTAAAGCTGATAGAACATCTTTCAGTTGCAAAAGTCTCATTCTATTTGACATAGTAGGGCTCGAGTTATCAGCCCCGAAACTTAACCTTCCTGAATTACTTGGTTTTGGCTTGGTTTGGACATGGGTTAACTTCTTCAAATCACTGGGAACAAATAGGATAGTAACAAACTCAGAATTTCTAAGTAGGATGTTCCCCTATGTGTAAGCTTTCCAACAAAATTAGTTTCACTCAAAACGGAGTTGTATAGGGTGAGTTACACCCTTCTGAACCCATACTGCCTAGGTGGATGTCCTGAATCCTAGGTCGAACTTCAAAAATTCACATCTCTCTCAATATTACCCCAATGGTCTTATATGATATATGTGTAGAAAGCCCTAGATGTCTAGTTTCACATAAAAATGGCTTCATTAAGTGTGAATGGCGGAAGGCGGAGCTGTACACTCCACCGTACGGACTGCCGAGGGTTTTGAGGTTCCTAGCCTCTCAACTTCTTCATATCATCATTCTTTCTTGTTTCCAATTCAATTTTAATCTCACAAACAGCCAGTAAACCAGCAACAATTCATCATGATCGCTCAGTGAATATGTCAGGATTGAAGAATTAAATTACCAATAATCATTCAGAATTAGAAAAACCAAGACAAGAAATCAAAACCCCCACCTCTTGCTATGAGTTTGAAAATAAAGCTGGGTTGAACTTGAAGGCTGGACAGAGTGGGAGAGTTGAGAAGAGGAAAGGGAGCTGAAGTGAGGAACAGAAGGCAACGTAAGAAATGAGCTGAAGAGGCAGGAGGAGGATATATATATATATAGACAACGCTTCGAAGTGGTAGTTAGAATGAGTGGCTTTGATTGGATGAAATTTTGTGGGTTAGGTTTAGCCATGTCTCCCTCTTTTGTGTCAAAATTGCTCTCCACGTTGCTAGAGAAGTGAAACTCGCTTTCAGAGTATCTGAACATGACATCGAACTCGTGAAAATTTTGGTTGAACTCGGAATCCAATTCAGCTAAACTCGGAAGTCGCATTTCCTGTCCATTTTGGATCACCTAATGTCGGAACTCGGATATCACGTTCGTTCCTACTCGAGCATAAGGTCGGAAATCGTAAGTTACGTTCATGAGGTCGGAAATCAGAAAATACAGCCATCCCTTTTTAAGCCTTGGAACGAAGTCGGAAATTGAAACTAATATTGAGGTCGGAAGCGGAATTATAGGACAAACTCGGAAATCGTAAATTTCAACATTAAATGGAATCGGAAGTCAGAAATCGGAAATCGGATGTTACATTACCACCCTCCTAAAAAAAAATTTTGTCCTCAAAATTTAGTACTTGAGAATAGTCCAGGATGCTCTTTCCGCATGTCTGATTTCAGTTCCCAAGTGTAATCTTCAGCATCTTCTTTTCCCCACGCTACCTTTACTAGTTGTACGGATTTGTTTCGAAGTTGCCTGCTGCTTCTGTCTACAATCCGTGCTGGTTGAAAAGGGAAAGTCAGGTCCTCTTTTAAATTTATTGATTTGGGTTTTAGCACGTGCGTAGGGTCAGGCTGATATCTTCTAAGTTGAGAAACATGGAACACATCATGAAGGTTTGACAATCGTGGGGGCAAAGCAACTTGATATGCAACCGATCCAATTTGTCTCAAAATCTGGAAGGGACCTATAAAATGAGGATTTAACTTCTTGACTTTAATAGCTCTGCCTATCCCCGTTGTAGGCATAACCTTCAAAAATACATGGTCTCCTTCTTGAAACTCTAGAGGCTTCCTCCTGGTATCCGCATAACTCTTTTGGCGGCAAGCATCTTGCTTCGTATTTTCTTGATTTGCTCCGTGGTCTGCTCAACTAAATCAGGCCCCAATAGGGTTGATTCTCCTGTCTCGTACCAACACAGGGGAGATTGGCACTTTCGTCCATATAAGGAGCCATGCCGACGCTAGCGTGATAGCTATTGTTGTATGCGAACTCGGCCAACGGTAAGTATCGATCCCAATTTCCGTGTTGTTCCAGTATATAAGCTCGTAGCATATCTTCCAAGGTTTGAATCATCCTTTCTATTTGGCCATCTGTTTGTGGATGATATGCAGTGCTTAAACACAGCTTTGCACCGAGCGCCTTCTGTAAAGCTCCCAAAACAGGGAGGTAAACCTTGGGTCTCGGTCAAAGATAATAGTTGAAGGGGTCCCATGCAACCTTATAATCTCTTGAATGTACAGCTGAGCTAGTTTTTCTAACGGATAATTTGCTCGAACGGGTAGGAAATGAGCAGATTTGGTTAATCTGTCCACAACGACCCATATAGCATCGTGTTCCGCTAACGTCCTTGGTAACCCCATAATAAAATCCATGGATATACTCTCCCATTTCCACTCAGGGATTTCCAAGGATTGTAACATTCCAGAAGGCTTCTGATGTTCTGCTTTCACCTTCTGACAGGTCAAACACTTACCTACGAAGCTTGCTACATCTGACTTCATGCCTGGCCACCAAAACATCTTCTTGAGGTCTTGATACATTTTGGTTATGCCAGGATGTACGGCAAATTCGCCTCTATGTGCTTCTTCTAAAATTTTCTTTCGGAGGTCGTTCCTTTTAGGAACACATACTCTGCCGTGGCACCGCCAGATGCCCTCTTTATCTTGGATGAAACCTGCTAGTTTCCCTGATCGCACGAGACTAAGCGTATGTTGAAAGTTAGCATCCTGCTGCTGTGCTTGCCGAATCTGGTCCTTAAAGCTACTGGTTATTTTAATTTGGTGTAGCTGAAGAGTCTTGGGAGTTGTAAGAATTCCCAAATTAAGATTTCGGAAACTTTCAATAAGTTCCGTCTCTTTAATCATCATCCAAGCGATACCAATGATTTCGCTAACGCTGCGTGCCACGATGTTTGCCTTACCCGGGTGGTATTTCAATTCAAATTCGTAGTCTTTAAGGAGTTCCATCCATCTCCGTTGCCTCATGTTTAATTCCTTTTGATCGAAGAGGTACTTCAAACTCTTATGATCAGAAAAGACCTCGAACCTTGCTCCATACAATGATGTCTCCATATCTTCAAAGCAAATACTACTGCTGCTAATTCAAGGTCGTGAGTCGGGTAGTTCCTTTCGTGTGGCTTCAATTGCCTGGAGGCATACGCGACCACCTTTCCGGTTTGCATCAACATGCACCCTACCCCTTGTTGGGAAGCATCGCAATAGACCTCAAATGGTCCCTGAGGGTCTGGTAAAGCTAGCACTGGTGTCGTGGTCAACCTCCTCTTCAAATCCTGAAAACTCTGTTCGCACTCCGGCGTCCACTCAAATGGGACATTCTTTCTGGTTAGCTTGGTCAAGGGCAAGGCTATTCGAGAAAAATCCTTAACGAATCACTTTGTAATATCCAGCTAAGCCTAGAAAACTTCTGACTTCAGAGACTGTAGTTGGCCTCTCCCAGTTCAGAACTGCTTCTACTTTGCTGGGGTCGACAGAGATTCCTCCAGAGGACACTACGTGGCCGAGAAATTTTACCTCCTTCATCCAAAATTCACATTTGGATAATTTGGCATAGAGTTTCTTTCCTCTTAAAATTTGCAGAATTAGCCGTAAGTGTTCCGTATGTTCTTGTTCTGTCTTCGAGTAGACAAGTATATCATCGATGAAGACCACTACAAATTTGTCCAGATATGGGCGGAATATTCGATTCATGTAATCCATGAATACTGCTGGTGCATTCGTCAGCCCAAACGACATCATGGTGTATTCATAGTGCCCGTAACGAGTTCGAAAAGCTGTCTTAGGGATATCTTGTTCGCGAACTCGAATTTGGTGATATCCAGAACACAAGTCGATCTTAGAGAATACTGTTGCACCCTGTAGTTGGTCCATGAGATCATCAATCCTTGGCAGCGGATACTTGTTCTTAATCGTCACTTTGTTCAGCTGCCTATAATCCACGCATAAGCGCATGCTTCCATCTTTCTTCTTAACCAACAAGACCGGCGCTCCCCATGGCGACGCACTTGGTCGTATGAATCCTTTTTCTGAAAGCTCTTCGATCTGTCTTTTTAGTTCCGTTAGCTCCATAGGTGACATTCGGTATGGAGCTATAGATATTGGTCCCGCACCTGGAACCAACTCGATGGTAAACTCAATCTCTCTCTCCGGAGGGAATTCAGGGATATCCTTTGGGAAAATGTCCGCATATTCCCTGACAACCGGAATCTCCTCTAGTTCCTGCTCAGCTTCTACCGCATTAGCTGACAAAAGGATATACTCTTGGTTCTTTGGCCCGAAAGAGTTCAGATAGAAGAGTGTTGCGGTTTGGGATTTAGAAAGTGAGACAGAGGGGAGTACCACCATCTTATCAGAGCAATTGAGTATAACACGATTGGCAGAAAGCCAATCCATGCCTAGAATTATGTCGAGACCAGATAGAGGGAGGCAAATCAAATTGGCGGCAAAGGTTCTGCCCTCAATTCGAAGAGGAACATTGATGCATATTTGACTAGTTCTAACAGGCCTATTGGTAGGAGTAGAAACCAGCAGATCATAAGGTAATTCAGAAGTTGGCAATTGCAAAGCAACTACACAGTTATGAGAAACAAATGAATGTAAGGCACCCGAATCATAGAGTACAGTTAGAGTCTCACTGTTCACATCACAAGTGCCTTGGATTAGTCCTTCTGACTTATCAGCTTCTTCCGCATTCATAGTAAAAACCCGTCCTTGTCGCTGGGGTCGAGGCGGCTGCGATGAGTTCCTGGTTGGACACTCATAAATTTTGTGGCCTGGCTTGCCACATCCATAGCAGACATTCTGGCCTACCAAGCACGGCCGATCGCCATGATTCTTGCTGCACTTTGTGCAAGTCGGATTTGGAAAAGGCCCTTGCGGCTGCTTGCCTTTGTTGCCTACCGGCGGAAATCTCCGCTGTTGTTGTACGTTGGGCTTGAATCTTGGACCTTGTGGGGCTAACCCCTTCTTGAAATTTACATCAGATGCCCTGGCTGCAGCTAATTTCGAGTGGCAATCCTCCACAAGTCGACATTTGTTCACCAATGTAGGGAAATCCCTGATCTCCATTGGGCTGATTGCAGTGAGAATGTCTTCTAGTAACCCACCTTCAAATTTAATGCACTTCCAAGCTTCATCTGGGTTCCTCTGGTAAATTGTGGAGAATTTGCATAGCTCTTCAAATCGGGCAATATATTCGGATACTGTCCATTTTCTTGACGCAGCTGCATAAACTCAAGTTCCTTGGCATTTCGAACCGAAGTAGGGAAGTACTTCTGGTAAAATACACCCTTGAACATCGTCCAGGTGACTACTATATGAGATTCCTCGAACAATCTTCATACGCCGTTCCACCAAAACTCGGCGTCTGCTTCAAGCATATAAGTGGCAAAAGTCACCTTCTGATGATCCGAGCAATCCAGGATGGAGAAAATCTTCTCCATGGCTTTGATCCACTCGTCAGCTTTGTCCGGGTCATACGCCCCTCGGAAACTTGGCGGATTTGCCTTCCTAAACTCCGCAAACTTGAGATAGTCTAGGTTAGCCTCTGGGCCATGCGAGTTCCCTTCACAGCCTGCTGCAGGTCGCCTGCCTAGCTGCTCCATCATCTGGTGAGCTGTCGCAGCTTGTTCTCGCATTGCGTGAGCCATTTCCCGCATTGTGGCCATCAGGTCAGTCGGGTTCTGGGAGCAGTTACGCACGTGGTTTGCCTCGCCTTCCGGAAGCCATTAAGTTCTGAGCACACAAAACAAAAGTTATTGAGTTGATCAGGCTCAATACTAAGTTTAATGTGTCAGTAAATAACAGCTCACACGGTCAGGCACTTCACATACATGCACAACTATATCTCAGCCATACAGGCAAGATCTAGTGCATGTTATTAGCTAAAAACACAGAATATGCGCGAAGCATAGTCAGTCCAATCCTCAGGCCTTAGCTATGATGAACTACTCTAATACCAAAATGTAACATCCTACTAATTTAATGTTATGCTTAAGTCATAGTATGAGATTAGTAGGTTGTGTTACGGTGTTAATGCTCCATTTTTTTTTTTTTTGTTATGAGACGACTTACTGCTATGCTAAAAGTGAAACGAATTCAACTGAATATCATAAAGATATGAATAGTATAATAACCTTACTGAATACATGCTTATATATATTTCTATATATATTTATATACATATCGAAAGCCTCTGCTTTAGTTTATATACAACATATCAAAATGAGAGGGACTGTGTACCAAAGGACATAAGGCCCATATAAGTCTACCTAATCCTATGTGGTCCTCAGAGGACGTTTCAAAAAGCCTACCACTAGGTCTATGACCCAAGGCTACATACTGCCAAAGGAGGGTCATGCTATACAATACTGCCTACAGTTGATCGAGTCAGGTAGCCATTGGCCATACCTGGCCTGGCTGGTGAGTAGTCAATACTGGGTCCTGATGAGGAGGATGACGAGCTGGTGGCCTCTGACGGGTCGCTCTCGGAGCTAAAGGGGATGTCGGGTACTACCTGCGGAGGTGAGTCTGGCGCAAGATCGACGTGAGCTACAGGCGCTGCTGGTGCAGGGGGTGTCGGCGGAGGGTGTGCCACATGTAGTGGGACCTCAATGTAAGGGGTGGCAGGATCAAAAGCTGGATGGTGCAAAGGGACGGCAAAGTCCCTATCACTAAAAAGATAAAGGCGGAACTAACAAGAGCCGGCTATGTACAGTGAGCCTACCGCAGGGTTGTGGTGAAGCTGCAAGTCGGGCACCTCAATAAAAAGGGTAGCTGTCATGTCCATCGTCCATGTCTGAGAATGAGGTGGAAATGCAAAGCGGGGTGAGAATTTAGGAAAATTCTCAGTAGGGTCGTGGGTGACGTTTAACTGATGTCGCATTCATTCTCAACTGCCTCGGGTTTTAATCAATTATAAAAATATGAGATTAAACATAACTATTCATTTTTAGTAAGTTTGGGAAATGTCTGGTCCGAGGCAGGGTCCAGTTTTACTTTAAACAATATAAGAATCCGACTAAACTACTAACAATAACACACAATATAATGAACAGAATAAGTGAACATATGCTATGAGCAGAATAAGTGGACATATGCTACAAGTAAACATAATAGTTAAACTATAAATAACTTGTAATCATGCAATTAATGCATTCATGTGGAGCTTGCTCTTTAACCTTCTTTCATAGACTTTTCCTTTACTCATAAACTTTTTTCATTACTTGGTCCCCTGGGAGTTCTTGGCCATTTTAGACTCCTGGGTAATAGTCTGCTTATCAGGATCGAGCTCGTTCCTATACAGGAATGCCGGGTTTACTTTCCCCGACCTTTCCACCAATCTATTCCCTTTAACTTCTTATCCGGGGCTGGCCCAAGTATCATGGAACTTTCATCATAACATATTCTTTGGGTTCATCATAACATAACTTTCATAGCTTGCTTGAAAATGCACATGCATCTACATGTATCTCATAACTTCTGCATATACTTTACCGAAACTTTGGCGGCATAACAGAACGTGTCTGCCTTCTCATGAATAGTGCCAGTACATCAGAAGACCAATTTCTCATAGAAGTCACAATATTGCATGCACAATTTATTATAGAACTCATAAAAGCATTAGTCTCCTTAAGGCAAAGTTATAGCCTCAATATAATCATTCAACCCGATTTTTATAAATCATGCCATAATTTCCATTCAACTCATCTGGACCTCAATTTTGGATATGTTATAGTGTTATGTGTCTATTTCCTAATCTCTTTTGTCCTGTCTGATTCTGATAATCATAACTTACGTTATTCAGGTTTTATCCTGGCTTGCCCTGTGGCTGACCAGAACTGCTCACTCAAAAGTAAAAATCTCTTAAAAATCGAAAACTCGGTCAATTGATACGAAATCAGTCTCATATTAAAGCTGATAGAACCATCTTTCAGTTGCAAAAAGTCTCATTCTATTTGACATAGTAGGGCTCGAGTTATAAGCCCCGAAACTTAACCTTCCTGAACTGCTTGGTTTTGACTTAGTTTGGACATGGGTTAACTTCTTCAAATAACTGGCAACAAATAGGATAGTAACAAACTTGCAATTTCTGAGTAGATGTTCCTCTATGTGTAAGCTTTCCAACAAAATTAGTTTCACTCAAAACGGAGTTGTATAGGGTGAGTTACACCCTTCTCAACCCATACTACCTAGGTGGATGTCCTGAATCCTAGGTCGAACTTCAAAAATTCACATCTCTCTCAATATTACCCCAATGGTCTTATATGATATATGTGTAGAAAGCCCTAGATGTCTAGTTTCACATAAAAATGGCTTCATTAAGTTTGAACGGCGGGAAGCGGAACCGTACACTCCGCGGTACAGACTGCCGAGGGTTTTGAGGTTCCCAGCCTCTCAACTTCTTCATATCATCATTCTTTCTTGTTTCCAATTCAATTTTAATCTCACAAACAGCCAGTAAACCAGCAACAATTCATCATGATCGCTCAGTGAATATGTCAGGATTGAAGAATTAAACTACCAATAATCATTCAGAATCAGAAAAACCAAGACAAGAAATCAAAACCCCTACCTCTTGCTATGAGTTTGAAAATAGAGCTGGGCTAAACTTGAAGGCTGGACAGAGTGGGAGAGTTGAGAAGAGGAAAGGGAGCTGAAGTGAGGAAGGGAAGGCAACGTAAGAAATGAGCTGAAGAGGCAGGAGGAGGATATATATATATATATATATATATATAGACAAAGCTTCGAAGTGGTAGTTAGAATGAGTGGCTTTGATTGGATGAAATTTTGTAGGTCAGGTTCAGCCATGTCTCCCTCTTTTGTGTCAAAATTGCTCTCCACGTCGCCAGAGAAGTGAAACTCGCTTTCAGAGTATCTGAACATGACATTGGAACTCGTGAAAATTTTGGTTGAACTTGGAATCCAATTCAGCTAAACTCGGAAGTCGCATTTCCTTGTCCTTTTTGGATCACCTAATGTCGAAACTCGGATATCACATTCGTTCCTACTCGAGCATAAGGTCGGAAATAGTAAGTTATGTTCATGAGGTCGGAAATTGGAAAATACAGCCATCCCTTTTTAAGCCTTGGAACGAAGTCGGAAATCGAAACTAATATTGAGGTCGGAAGCGGAATTATTGGACAAACTCGAAAATCGTAAATTTCAACATTAAATGGGATCGGAAGTCGAAAATCGGACGTTACACAAGCCAACAAGAGTGGTCATCCAACTTGCCAACCGAAGCATAACTCACCCTGAGGGAGTTTTAGAAGATGTGTTGGTAAGAGTAAATGACCTTATTTTTCCTGCTGATTTCTATGTGCTAAATATGGAGGATGAATTGCATGCTAATCAACCAACATTAATCTTAGGTAGGCCATTTTTGAAAACTAGTAAGACTAAGATTGATGTGCATTCTAGTACATTATCTATGGAATTTGGAGACAGTAAAGTGCAATTTAATCTGTTTGATGCCATCAGATACCCACCAGAAAAGCATTCTATTTTTCATATAGACATTATTGATTCATTGGTTGATGAAGTGAATAAGAACATGTTGGCTGAATTATATTGTGTTTATTGTGATTGTGATGGTAGTAATGACTTATGTGTTGTTTGTGCTGTTTATACTGAATTTGCTGTATGCCTACATGGTTATGATTCTGTTTGTTCAAATTCTGAATGTACTGATTCTAAATGTGCTATTTCTACTGTTTCTACAAATTCTGATTTAATTTTTGCACATTCTAAAAATATTGTAAATTCTATTTTTGCTGTTTCTGCTAAAAATTCTATTTGTAATTATGCAGATTATGCTGCTATTCCTATTTTTTCTGCCATTCCAAATTTTTTTGATAAATCTATTTCTATTTTTGTTTCTGCTGTTATTTATAAATCTGAAAATCTGGTTCTATTTTTGAAGCTGAAAATTCTAAAGGTGCTATCACATTATTTTCTCGCTGCGAAAATTGCTTCCATCGATTTAAATTCTGCAAAGATCTGTTTCTAGCAATTCTGCTTCTGTTCATTCTAGTTGCGCAAATTCTGGTTGCACACATGCTGTTTTTGCTAATTCTGTTCTTTCTGCTAATTCTGAAGTTTCTACAGGTTCTGAAATTAGTAAATCTGCTGTGACTTCTGAAGCTTCTGAAAAGTTTGTTGCTGTCAAATCTATTTTTACTGTTTTAAATTCTGAAAACTCTGCACATTATAGAAATTCTAATTTTGTGCATTCTGGAAGTATGATGTCTTTTGCACCTAATTTTGTTAATATTGTTTCCAAAGGATATGATAATGCTCTTGTGCAAGACTCTTCACATGTTGCAGGTGCTGAAATTAAACTAGTTGAAGAAAACCCAAGATTAGCACCTTCTATCAAAGAGCCTCCCACCTTGGAACTAAAGCTACTGCTAGAAAATTTGAAGTATGCATTTCTGGCACCAAATGAGAAGCTACCAGTCATTATAGCCAAAGATCTGCAGCCAGAGCAAGAAAAGAAGTTGCTGAACATCCTGAGGCAGAACATGAAGGCTATGGGCTGGACATTGGCAAACATACCTGGGATTAGCCCCTCTACATGCATGTATAGAATTCAATTAAAGGAGGGAATGAAACCAATGAGGCAACCTCAGAGAAGGCTCAACCCGCTTATCTTGGATGTGGTGAAGAAAGAAGTGAGTAAGTTGTTGGCTGCAGGAATCATTTATCCAATTTCAGACAGCAAGTGGGTGAGCCTGGCGTAAGTGGTTCCAAAGAAGACTGGAATAACAGTGGTGAAGAACTCAAAGGAGGAGCTAGTGCTTGCAAGAGTGCAAAATAGCTGGAGAGTCTGCATAGATTATATGAAACTGAACCAAGCCACTAGGAAGGACCACTTCCCATTACCCTTCATTGATCAGATGCTAGAGAGATTAGCAGGTCAGTCACATTACTGTTTTCTTGATGGGTTTTCTTGTTATTTTCAGACCCACATTGCACCAGAAGATCAGAAGAAGACCACCTTTACATGCCCATTTGGCACATTTCAATACCGAAGGATGCCTTTCGGTTTGTGCAATGCCCCAGGTACGTTTCAGAGGTGCAAGGTGAGTATCTTTTCTAATTTTCTAGAAAATTGTATGGAAGTCTTTATGGATGATTTTACTGTTTATGGCACTTTATTTGATGCATGCTTGGATAGTGTTGCTAAGGTACTGAATAGATGTGTTGAGTCTCACCTTGTTTTGAATTTTGAAAAATGTCATTTTATGGTTAAGCAAGGTGTAGTCTTAGGACATGTTATTTCTAGTGAGGGTATTGCTATTAATAGGTCCAAGATTAATGTTATTGCTTCTCTACCTTACCCCACATGTGTGCGGGAAGTGTGTTCTTTTCTTGGACATGCAGGTTTTTACAGGTGATTTATCCAAGACTTCAGCAAAATTGCCCTTCCATTTTCCAAGCTGCTGCAAAAGGATGTAGACTTCCAGTTTGATGATAACTGTAGGAGAGCTTTTGACCAGTTGAAGTGGCACCTGATTTCTGCTCCTGTTCTTCAGTCGCCGAACTGGGAATACCCATTCGAGCTCATGTGTGATGCATCGAACCTTATAATTGGAGCTATAGAGGGTTGGGAAGATTTCTCATGTCATAGCATATGCCTCCTGGACCCTAGACTCTGCACAGGCTAATTACACCACCACGGAGAAGGAGCTTTTAGCCATTATTTTTGCTTTAGATAAATTCCACGCTTATCTATTAGGAACTAAAGTAACTATTTTTTCTGATAATGCAGCTTTGAAGTTCTTACTGAAGAAGCCAGATGCAAAGCCTAGACTCATTAGGTGGATGTTGCTGTTGCAAGAATTTGATATTAAGATCAAGGCCAAGAGTGGAGCTGAGAACTTGGTAGCAGACCACTTGAGTCACATTTCACAGACCTTGGAGCCTCTACCTATCCGTGAGACCTTTCCAGATGAGCAACTTTTAGAGTTGCGAGGAAAGGATCCATGGTATTCTGATTTGGTTAACTATCTAGTTACTTCTAAATTGCCTGCCTACTTTAAAAAGCATCAGATAGACAAACTTAAGAGTGAGGCTAAATATTATGTCTGGGATGATCCTTATTTGTGGTGCATGTGTAGTAATCAGATTATTAGGCGCTATATACATGAGCTTGAGATTCCTTCCATTTTGCATTTCTGTCACACACTTGCTTGTGGTGGTCACTTTGGACCACAACACAATGCTAGGAAGGTCTTAGATGCAAGTTTTTATTAGCCCACATTGTTTCGCAATTGTTACGCTTATTGTAAGAATTATGAATAGTGCCAGAAGACAGGTACTATTTCCCGTAGGAATGAGATGCCTCAACAACTATTATTGTTTTATGAGATATTTGATTTTTGGGGTATTAACTTTATGGGTTCATTTCCTATCTCATTTGGTTTTGTTTATATTCTACTAGCTGTTGATTATGTCTCCAAGTAGGTGGAGGCCAAGGCCACCCGAACTGATGATTCTCATGTTGTTGTGGATTTTGTCAGATCACACATTTTTTGCAGGTTTGGAGTGCCTAGAGCAATCATCAATGATCAGGGGAGCCATTTCTATAACAGGAACATGGCAACTTTGCTGAAGAAATATGTTGTCACCCACAAGGTCTCAACTCCATACCATCCGCAGACTAATGGCTAGGCGGAGGTATCAAATAGGGAGTTAAAGCAAATTCTGGAGAAAATAGTGTAGCCTAACAGGAAGGATTGGAGCAAGAGGCTAAAGGATGCGTTATGGGCTTACCGGACGACCTACAAGACTCCTCTGGGGATGTCTCCCTATAGGATTGTCTTTGGCAAGGCATGTCACCTTCCGGTGGAAATTGAGCACAAAGCCTATTGGGCAGTCAAGAACTGCAACCTTGATATGAGCTAGTCCGGACTTCACAGGAAGCTCCAACTTCAAGAGTTGGAGGAGATCCGGTTGGAAGCCTATGAGAACTCCCGCATGTACAAGGATAAGACAAAACTCATTCATGATAAGAGTTGTTGCGGAAGGAGTTCTCCATTGGCCAGAAAGTGCTTCTCTACAATTCTCACCTCAAGCTCTTTTTTGGTAAGCTTCGTTCTAGGTGGCTTGGTCCTTATATAGTGACTAAGATTTTTCTATATGGTGCTGTGCAGATTTTGGAGCCTAGAACGGATAGAGTATTCACAGTGAATGGCCACCGCTTGAAGCCATTTCATGAGGACACACCCTTGGAGACCATTGAGGAGGTCCGCTTACTAGCGGCCACTTACACTTGATAGGGGAGTTTCTCTTTCTCCTTCCTTACTTTATTTTACTTGCATTGCATTGAGGACAATGTAAAGTTAAAGTGTAGGGGGATAGTTTAGTCAATGGTTGTTTGGTAATTAATCTTGCATTATAAATTTGTTTCATGGTTGCTTTTACTTCATTTTCTTCTTCTAAAAAAAAATTGCTTTGTTCTGCTTTGTTTTGCTTTGGTTCTCCATTGTTGAATTGAAAATTGTTCAGTTAAGGCATTAGGCTTTAGGGAGGATAGGGTTCCAACATGATTTCATCTTCCTCTTCTTGATATGTGTGAGTTGGGTGGTTGATCTTGATTTGCCATGATTGAGTATGTTGAATTTTACCTTTGTGAGCTTTTGAGCCTTAATTTGGATGGTTGTGTTTCATGTCATTCTCTTCCTTCTTGTGTGTTTTCCCTCATAGATTTTGTTATTCTAGAACTTGCTTTGATTCTTCTTTGAGGCTACAATTTTTCATATGCGTTCATGAACATGATAGAGACATTTATTTCATTTTAGCCACTTGGCCATACAGCCTACCTTGCATTTTGCCCCTTGTCTAGCCCTTTGAGCCTTATTGATCATTCTTTGGTTTCTAGCACATTACAAGCTTTAAGTGGAAACCCATGTTATACCCAACCTTAGGGAATAGAGAGTGCACTGGTTTCATCATTATTGTTATATTTGGGATCGAGTGTGGGGGTTTGAAAGGATGCAAGGAAAGCAGAAGAAAAAAAAGAAGGAGAAAAAGAAAAATAAAAAATAAAATGGGGAATCTTGATAAAGGGAAAAGAAAGTTCAAAGAGAGTAAGTGTGTAATGGCTTGATTTGTCTAATGACCAATGTCACTTCTATTCTTTTAGGTTGTATCTTGTCATATCCTCATATTTTCATACCCTTACCTTGGCCCCATTACAACCTTGAATAAAGTCCTCTTGATTTGTGTTTGCATATGATTGTGAGTAGTGGAGAAGTAGAAGATTAACAAGCTTATGGTAATGCATTGTCTATTGAGGTGACTTGAGTAAAACACTTTTGCCCATACACTTGAGAGTTGAGAGATTTAAACACCATCTTGTTAACCCTTTCATGCTTGATCTATTTGCATTTTGAAGGATATTGCTTAACTTACATTTTTGAGAGATGGGCTGTTGAATGATTTGATTGTTGGAAACTCTTGATGCCTTGTATGCTCTTATGTTCCTAAGCTTGGCACTTTTGATGATTCATTGGAGAATTTGCTTGTTCATTTTGGGTTATTCCATGATTTTTAGGTTGCGTGTTTCTATGTCCATAGTTGAATCTTATATAAGGACATCCTGTAACGTCCGAAAAATTTTATCGTTAACAACTGAGTTGTTCGGTTTTATCAAATAAGTGAGTTTAATCAGAATCAAATTAGACACTTACTTAAAGCCAATTAAGGGTGATTTGAGAAGATTAAGCTTGATGGAATTAGATTAGGAGCGTAGAAAACCTCACAGAAAAATTTCAACCGATTTACCGATTTAAGAGCAATCAGTAAGATTTCGGAATTTTAAACTGTCGGAATCGGATTAGTAGAAATTATGCCATGAGTGCCCTAGGATCAATGGCTGAGATTTAGCTAAATAACCTACCCAAGTGACGCCTGGGACAGCCCTTGATGGTGGAAGCAAAACCAAAATTGATAACATGGAGAAATCCACCAATCAGAACCAAGCATCTCCAAATATCTTCACCTTTTTCTCCTTTTCTCCTCATGAAATTTCGGCCACCTTCCATCTACTGAAGCTCTTCTCTTTCTCTCCTCTCTACTCTCATTTCCACTCCATTCTCATCTATCTTCAAGTCTCATCCCAAGTCACCACCATCAAAGACATAAAATCAGCATAAATTGCATAAGACAAGGTAGGAAATCCTACTTCTTTTCTTGTTTTCTCTAATTTGGAGCTGCATAGTGAGCATGCATAATCTGAAATATTGACGTTTTGTAGAGTGATGATGATGTTTTATGACTAGTTTTGCATGTATGTTGTGATTAAAATTGGAATTAAGAGCAAACAGCTTGAAGGAGGAAGACAAGTCTAGAAGCTGTTAGGGTTTTTCCTCGATGGTCCATACGGTAGAGTGTAGAGCTCTACCTACTGCCATTTAAATTGAATGTAACCATTTTTATATGAAACTAGACATCTAGGGCTTTCCATACATATATCATATACGGCTATTGGATTAGTATAGAATTAGCTATGAATTTTTAAAATTTAACCTAGAAATCAGGACTTCCACCCAAACAATATGAGTTGAGAAGGGTGTAACTCACTCTATACAACTCCAAATTGAGTGAAACTAACTTTATTAGAAAGCTTACACATAGGAGAATATCCTATAAAAATTTCCAATTTTGATAAGGTCCCTTTTGTTCCCAATGAGTCAAGAAAGTTTCCCTATGTTCAAATCTGGGTTAGAACTGAGTAGTCCAGTAAGGTCAAGTTTCAGAGTCTATATCTCAAATTATACTCACCCAAATGATATGAAACTGATTCATTTGAAAGCTTGTTCTGTTAGCTTTACATAGATGTAAATTTCACATGATTTCACTCAAATTTCTATTTTTAGTGAATTTTCCCCCGTAAGAGTTCAATTTTGGCTAGAGGTAGGACAAGTCTGAGATAAGACACAACTAACTTGAGTAATGGCGGAAGTCAGGGTTTTGTGAATAGAAAGCTAGGTCGGTACACTTAAAACTGAACTCTAAACTTAAGGGACTAGGTCAGGAATACTTGAACTTGAAGTTGGGACTTAGTAAAACAGAAAACTAGGTTGGGAGTACGTAAGGATGAACCCGGGAGTGTATACTTAAGGTTGAATTTGGGGGGGTTTACTGGATGATTGAACTCGGACTTAGTGAATAGGAATCCATATCGGGTATGTTTTAAGACTGTACTCGGAACTTAGCAAAGAGTGCTAGGTCGGGCATATTTCATGTTGAACTCGGGACTTAGTAAATAGGAAGCTCGGGATTTAGAAACATACTTATCAAATCTCAGAAGACCAATGGTGGGGTAAGGTCAGAGGTCGCACAACCCCGGACGTCGAGAACGAAGTAATCTCAGGAAATCGAACATAATGTAGAGAAGTCGGAACCTATATAAGAACGAAACTCGGAACCCATTAAATATTGAAAGTCGAACTCGGGAACCTTAATAAGAATTAACAACCAGCAAAATAAATCGATACTTGAGATTCTAAATCTTGTACTTAACAATATTGTTATATTCTTGGTATGAATATGATGTTTTATATTGAGTTTACTAATGATTTAAATGTCTTGATTGTCTGGCACTATTCATGGGAAGCGGACTCGATCCGTTATGCTGCCAAAGTTTCAGTAAGAAGTTCATATATTGTGAAATTTATAATAGCATGATACATGATATTTGAAGAATCAAGTTAGATGTGCATTCATTTCATGTTATTATAAAGGATTGCATATCATTTGGGCCTGCCTCGAAATAAATTAAGGGAAATAGATCAGTGGGAAGATCGAGGAAAGTAAACCCGACAATCCTGTATAGGAACGAGCTCGGTCCTGAAATGTGGACTATTACCCAGGAGTATATGGCCAATGACTCCCAGGGCACCAAGGATGGAAATAAGTTCTAATAGGCAAAAGCCTCCAAGAATAAGATGCATTTTCTAATTGCACATGCATATGTATAGTTAAATGCTTCTTTATTGACTTCTCTAGATCCCTATTTATTATTCTTAACATGCTATTGTTCCACCATGATTACTGTTTGAGTACATTAGTGTATTTGTTAACTAAAATTGAATTTGTTTCAGTGTATGCTTTACAAACAAGTATTTAAGTTGAATATTATCGTTTTACCGTACTATTTGAAAAATATTGCATGACCGAAACAACTGGGAATGACAGCGATGACAGATGTATAAAAGTTAGGAATTCCTACTGAGAAATATTTATTTCTCACCCTATTGTATGTTCCGCATCATTCTCAGACTATGGAGCACGCAGCGACCAGGGTGTTATTCATTGAGTTCCCTGAGCTACATATACACCTCGACCCCTTCTTGGATTCTGTATGTATCTCCGGCCGATGTCAGTTCCACCTCTACTTTTTTTTCCAGAGGGATTTTGCCGTCCCGTTTATGCACCCTCTTTTTGATCTTGATGTCCCCTGCATTGCCATACCCCTCCATATGGCCCATCCATTTCCACCACCACCACCAACAGCACCAGCAGCACCGGTAGTTCCAGTTCCCATGGCCCCTCTTGCTTCACCACCACAGCCGATGTCGTCCGCCTTGATCTCGGAGGAGGATTCGTCCGAGGCGGCGAGTTCTTCTTCATCGTCCTCTGCTCCTAGTGTGGGTTACCCTCCAGCAGACGCTGCCATGGCGAACGTTCCTCTTCTCAGATTTTGTTTAGATAGCGTGCATGCTGCAGTAGTATTGGATGTACAGAATGACCCTCTTTTGGCAATCTGGGTCATGGGTGGAGGGGTAGATGTTAGGAGATGTATATGAAATGTCCCATGGGGACCACTTGGGGTGCTGTTTATAGAAACTGGCCGTTTGTTTTGTATTAGTGGCCTCATTTTGTTACCCTGTATTATTTTTGACAAACTTTGAAATCAAATGTCTACGATGCACTTTGCAGTAGTTCTGTCCTTATTGTATTTTTATTTATGATACGTTAATTACAGTATACTGATTTACTAGCATTTATGCTGCCGTTACGCAAAAATTTTTGTTACGCGATTAAGCATTTTTATGTGGGTAACTAAGAATAATACAGAAAATAGAATTTAACTAGTACTACACATAATCACTTATCAGATAATTTATTATGACTTCAGCATAGTACTTTGTCTGGTAAGGTGTTACACATCCACGAGTTAAGTGTGGGGGAATTTGATCAATTAGATTTTATATACTTATTTTTCCTCATTCCTATCTCATTAATTCTCTTTTGTGCCTAATTGTTTTGAATTCGACCATTTTGTATTGTCTGGATTTTGTTTGGGTTTGAGTTAAATTTTCCAGCATTAGGCGAATTCTGACACTATTTTGGTTTTTGAGTTATATCTTGAGTTGTAGAGCTCATTTTATTGTGATTCTTGATTTGTAGGAAAGCTGAGAGATAGGCCTATAAGTTATATGAAGAGGTCAGAGGCCAATTCTAGTGTTAAGGAGATGAAATTGGACCTAGAAGTGAACTGAAGAGGTGCAGTCACGGATTTTGAGCAGGGTGTGGTATTTGGGCCATATATCGATCCACAGATGTTTGATTGAGCCCATTCTAGTGGCATTTTGAAGCTAACATTCAAGGCTACAATTCTTCTTCAAAGTGAAAATCCAAACGGAATCGTTTTGACAGCCAAAATGGTAGAAGAACGTTACATACGGAATTAGTTATAATGATTTCATGTTTTTAGTATAACTTTCTTTTTATAATTCAGATTTTAGCAAATAAGGTGTCCAAATTCAAAGGAGAGAGAGACGATTAATGTAGTTATTACAATTTATTTTTTTTTTTGGCAGTTTTGATTTTGATTTGGCCGGTTTGGAAAGAGGCTAGACTTGTAACTCATTTTGGACAGATTTTGGATAGGAATTTTTCAGTTTTCTTCTTCTTGCTTTCTTCTCTCACGCCCCCCCAACCTGACAATTCGTTTTCCTCCATTCATGGAGGAGTAAGCTTCTATCTAACCCAAGGATTCAAAGACAACATTAGCATTCTTGAGGGTTGTTGCTTCAGAGTTCATCAATTCGGTTTCTTCTACTCCCTTTTTCCTTATTTTTGATTCAATTTCAGATTTGAAGATTTTTAATCCGGTATTGTGATTGACTACTTGGTTGTTTGTTTGCTTGCATATTACTTGATTGTTTAATATTGTAATGCAACTATTATGAACAAGTAGAATCAGGTTTCAGATTTGAACTTGGTGGTTAAGTGCATTAGTGCTTGGAAATTAACACAAATTGATTAGATTCTAGAGGTTTCTGAGTTTAATCATTTATGTGTTATTTGTAACATCCCCAATTTTTGTCTAAGCTAATTAGCTCGGTGTCTCCAGCTAATTAGAGGAGTTAGCGATTAATTGAGAACTAATCGGCTAATCTCGAGAGCAAGGCCTTAGTAAATTAAA
The DNA here is from genome assembly GCA_031439595.1 of Pterocarpus santalinus. NCBI lineage: Eukaryota > Viridiplantae > Streptophyta > Magnoliopsida > Fabales > Fabaceae > Pterocarpus > Pterocarpus santalinus. The sequence goes on from CM062529.1 coordinate 32,215,654, forward strand.
GGCAAGTCAACAATTGAAATATAACACATTAAAAGTTACAATTAAAAGCCTAATTACCCAATCCTTATTAATTCGTGATTTAGAACATAAAATTAAGGTGGTCTAACCTAATTAACTAAGAGCATATAAGTATCACATCTTAATCATATTAACCCTCACATCTTCTTTACATAATTAATGAGGAAAAATCATTTTCAATAAAAAGGTGTTAAGGTGCAATTGAATCAATGGAATTAATTAACATTTAGAGAATTGAAACAATTATAAAGATGTAGAAACTTTCTTTTAATTATTGTTTGAAAGCTTGGTCATAGCAAGAGCCATATCCAACCATTCAATTGCCTTCTCATCATACACCACTAGATCAAAAGTCCATGTTAGTAGATTCCTTGAGTCAAGACAAAAGATCTACTCTCCTCCATCAAGATTGTGACACTTGGAGTGATCACAATCATCCAATGCCAATCCTAAGATAGCTCATGCTTTTAACCACTTGAAAAACACACTACATGGTCTTTACCCAATTGCCAAGATTTAAAGGAAACACAACACCCTCTTTTGCCCCAAGGTTTTTCCCACTCTCTTGCTTGTTGTAAGAAGCAAAGTCACTCACTCTCTCCCCCTCTTTTTGCACCACAATCAGCCCCCCTTCCCCCCTCATTTCATTTTCCATTCCTCTCACTAAATTACAAAAAGCTCTCTCCTCTCTCCAAGTCTCATCCTACTCTTTTGTTCTTCCCATCTTTCTTGTTCTTCTTCCAACCTTCTCACTACTTCCTACCTCATCTCCATCACCATTCTCACAAGCCCTTCAAGGACCACCCTCTTTGGTTCTTGGAGAAGTAAAACAAACACTCACCTAGCCCCAATATCAAGCTCAAGGAGAAGGAGGCCATCTCCAACCATCTTCATCCTTCAAGCCTTCAAGAGAAACTTTTTGGTAGTGACTCTTACCCCTTTTTATCCATGTATTTTTCACGCTCTAGAACCCCTAAGCTTTTCATAGCTAGGTGGTTTCAAAGCTTGCTTCAAGGTCTCATGACCACATTTTACTCTATGAGTTTTCTTGCCTTGATGAAAATATTGTTTTGAAATGAAATTTTGTGGTATAATGATTTTATGTGTCTTGCTTTATTTTGTTTTAAAACACTGATTTGGTAGCTAAAATATTGAATATGATGAGGAGATAAAACATGAAAATGGTGGTTTGAAGTGATATAATAATTTCTCCATAAGCTTGGAGTGAAAAACTTAAAAACTAGTAAATCTAGAATTCTGGCAGTCTGTAATTCGTACAGTATAACTCATTCTACAAAACTCAAAATGTAATGAACTAATTTTCTGTGAAAGTAGACTCAAAGAGCTTTTCATACATATAAAATATGTGAGATTTGACTTTAAAACGAGAGAGATATGAATTTTCAAAGTTTGCTATTTCTGGATGGGTTTCTGTCCAGGCAGTAGGTAATAAAACGTGCATAACTCAAGTTATACAGAACATTTTTGAATGGGACCAAGTTTGTTAGAAAGATAAGACATAGAGGAACATTTCCATAAATAGTTTTGTTAGATTCCTTGTGAGGAGTTCATAGTAACGTTTAAAAGTCACTGACCTGATATGAATTTTCAAGTCTGAACAGTTAGAATAAAATGTGCATAACTCAAGCTGCAAAATGAATTTTTGAGTGGGGTTTCTTTTTTTTAAAAATAGACTCAGAGAAGTGTAAGTATACCAAAATTCGAAATAAATGAGTAAAAGATGAAATTATGGTGAATTTTTGAATTTACTGCCCCACTGTAAAAGTAAAACTGGTTAGGGTAAAAGTTAAAGGTTAATAAAGAATAAGCTTTAAGACATTAATACCCTTACATTAAGTATTGGAAAACCTTCATAATTCAACATAAAAAGTTTTAAAGAGGACAATAGATAAGATTGGCCCTAGGCCTAATAAAAGAATTTATACAAGAGGCAACCTCAATTAAAAGCTTGCACCAAATTTGTTAAGCTAAGCTCATAAGACTTTGTGTGATATGTATGCCTCTATGTATCATTATGATGACAATGATATGATGATGATGATAGGATAATGATGATGATGATATGATGATGATGATGATTATGATAATGATATGATGATGATCATGATACGATATGATGATGAGGAATATGATAAAATGATGATGATGGTATGATAATGATGATATGATATGATGCTTAATGATACTGTGATGTTGGTTTCTCTGTTTGGCAAAATTTTGGGAAGCTTCGGTCTAGCCGTTATGCTGCCGGAATTTTGTAGAAATTGTAGATTTAGAAATATTTTGCATCATAAGCTTTAATAAGAAGAGATTCGATAATGGGGTGTGATCCTTCAAAGGGGAAGGTGGCCTAATTTAAGTTCTCCTCACCCACGACTCACATGAGGCATGACATGACCCAACTAGTGTGAGTATAGGGGATAGGGCTTATATGAGGCATGGCATGACCCAGCTAGTGTAAGTACCGAAATTTTATGGTGGCGACGGCCACGGTATGAGCTCATTACCACTTATGTTTAGTGGGTGAAAAGAAAAGGACTTAAGATAAGTCAAGTTAAGGAAAGAAAAGGATTTAAGAGAAAGTCAAGTCAAGAAAAGAAAGAGACTTCAGTCTGGCCCAAGTAAAGAATGAAACTCTCAACATGTTCATGCATGTTATGAATTGTCATATAAGTTTTTATGTTTACCATGATGTTGTTATCATAACGAGAATATGTACTTAAAATTGAATCCACTTCGGATAGTCATGTCTTCGAAAATCTAAGAATTGGACCTTATGCATGCTCACTATTTTCATTATAAAGCCGAAGTGGCTGGGACGATGACGATGACACCTCCGTGTCGGGTTCGATTCCTACTGAGAAATCTTATTTCTCACTCTAGTTACTTTCCGCATCGTCACCAGAATCCGATGGCACATCCGGTGGAGTGGAGCATGGATCCCCAACACTGTGAGCAGACGGACAACATGGGACGCCAGACAAAGCTATTTTGGGACTTATAGCGACCGTCACTCTGCATCTTTGTATATTTCGTTTTGAGATGAGCTTTGTCATTGGAGTTTGTATTTAGTACCTAGAATTTGGATCATGGCACGTCCATGAGCTTTCTTCGATGTAATGTTGTTATATATATGTATATATAAATATTATGAACCTATATGGATGTAATGATTAGTTATGCAATGCAATCTATTTGTAAATTACTATTTATTTATCTTTCTCTTGTTTTATGAGATTGGGTTATGTATCTTATGCGACACGCTCCTTCTTTATCTACCTTCTCGCTTAAGGCTTTACTTTCCAAAGCGATGACGTATTTCAAAAAAATCTTACCGTATTTTCCACGTAATTTAATTTCAAGTGAAGTTTAATTTTCCACGAGCATAAGTAACAACTAATAAAACGCCGTAATACGACTTAAGCGTAGTTTGGGTTTATTAGGGTGTTACATTATTCGAATGTGTGAAGTTTTTAATGTGTAATGCAGAGGTCGAATTGAGGTTTCATTCGAACTTGACATTAATCAGTGACTGGTTTGTTGACATACAATTAGAACTCGATGATAGAATGAAAATGGTCTTCTTTTGATTCTTGGATTAGATGTTCCAAATTCTGTCCATTTCTTTTCTATTCATTTCGGTATTTTAAATTCCTAAACCCCCCCAATTTCCTGATCATATAACATTGTCATCACTGGGAAATGACCCGGGTTGCACCCTTGCTATGAATTTAGTGTAAGTCGGTTTTTATTGTAATTTGACCGAGCTTGGTACTTGAGTCACCAAGCAGGGAAATGAAAGATTCAGCTTCAGCCATCCCATGATCCAGATTTTGAAGAGTGGGGTGAATAAACTTGTAGTTCTCTTTATCAAAGACTCTAAGCATTGAAGGGTTGGAAACTTTTGACAAAGAAGCATTGTCTTCTCCAATGGAAGCTCAATAAAAGAATAGGAAGAAGAAGAGGTTTACAGGGAGAAGGTTCGCAGTTAAGATTAAGGTTTGCAGAACCAAAGGAGGTAGAAGACATGGTGAATAGGAAACAATTAGTTTGAGGCAAAGAGATGAATGCTAAAAGTCTAATGAAAGTGAAAGTAAAATAAAGAGTGACTATTGGCTATATTTTATACTCTCCATGTAAACAACCAACTAGTCATTACTGTATTGGGTAAATAGCTATCGGTTACTTGGATAAGTGGGAAGTAAAAATTAAGTTGTTGCATCAAATTAGCCTCAATGGTAAACTCAACTAACCTAATGCAGGGGGCAATATGTTGGCACCAAAAAATTGTCAAATGTGCTCGACCGAGGATAAAGCTTAGTCAAGTATGATTTCCACTTCACTGCTAGCATTAACAAAATCATAAGTTGACACGACCAAAGTAGATTATGGCCAAAGGCAAAGCAAAAGTACTAATTGGCCAAACATAAGTTTATATGACTAAATAACTCAAACGTGAAACTAATTTGGAACACAAAATAGTGGATCTGAAAGCTGATTCTTGGGAGAAAGGCTTCTAAGTCTAGTGCTTAGGATGCAAATACAGAATAGGCAAACACATATCAACTTTTCGACACCTTGACCCGGAAAGGACTATCTAACTAAGGGAAATAGCATGTAGCCATTGCGGTTATCCAAGAGTGATTATGGAAGAAGTCTTGCCTATAAATAGAGCAGGACTCAACCATTTCAAAGGATCTCGGAATCAATAACACAACTTTCTTACTTATCTTACTTTATTTTACATGTATCTTTACCATTTTAGTTTCAGTTTTGTGTAGTCTTTTAGCCGCTCAATTATACTCATTCCTCTTTAAAGCTCTCTACATGGATTAGCCATGGAAGCTTAAGAAGGATGCTTGTTGTAATCTATTAGAGAGTCCTACGGATTAGACCATATTTATCTCTACTTGTGTTCTTGGTTTCATTTGTGCTTGATCTTGGCCAAGTGCTTTCTTTGAGTAACATAAGACCTATATCCAAGGAGTAGATTTCCTTCCTTGGAGTAATCATTTGACTATAGGAATCGAAGGACTTTGGCTAGCTGATTTCAAGATCTAGCATGCCTAGCACTCTAACTCTACCAGTTCAAAGAAATAGCCCGAACACAAATAGAGTAAAAAAATGAAACAAAAGAAAATGTTTATAGCCAAGTAAAAAAAAGTCATTTGCATCTTGTGATTATTATCATCTAATAGTAGAGCATGAGAAAGGAAAGCTTGTGAAGATGAAGATATCTTAGTATCAAAACATTAGTGTAAGATGAGTATAATTGTTATACATAATAATGGTGGACGCCCTTTTCGACATCTCTGGAATCATGCATAAATAAGTGAAAATTTCAATTATGTAAGTAGTAAGTTTGTTTGTAAGAAGTTGTGGAGAACTATGTGTTAAAAATTGTGAGTTTTAGTTATGTAAGTGATGAATTTGTAGTAAGAATTTCTCAAATCACTACTAGAAACAGGCAAAAAACTGACGAAATTACCGATGGAAAAGTCCATAAAATCTATCGGTAACAATTTTACTGATGGACAATATCTATGGAAATTAGCTCGTCGAAAAAAATAAAATTGAATATTGCCTACGGATATTGACTTGATCCGTCCGTAATATTGACAATTATACTAATAGAATTTTTCGTCAATACTATTAAAAATGCGTTGGTAAATGAACATCAAAGTCATTTATGCCGATGAATTATTAATAATTACCAACAGAATGGTTGCCGGTAATTTAAGCTAATAATTTTTATTTTTATAACTTACCAATGTATTATCCGTCGGTATATTTAAAATAATGTTTTAATATTGATATTTACCAAAGTTTGAAAATTAATAACTTTTATGTTAATTATTACCTACGAAAATTCTGTCGATAAGGTAAAATTTTTAAATTTTTTTAGCAATTTTGAATTATTAAAAATTGAAATTAGTATTTAAATGTTTAAAATTATTGTTTTAATTATCTATAAATCCATATAATTACAATTATAATAAAATATAAAATATATGAACTGTAAAATAAAATAAAAAACTGTCAATAATGAATGAAATGAAATAAAATTGTCAATGTATAGTTCTAAAAACATAAAAATAAACCCTAAAAATTATGAATACTGATCATCGTCAGTATTCGAAATGTCCTCAGAACCATCAGGTGTGCAGTCATGTGGAGAATGCGGAGGCGGTGAAAGGGGAGGTAGTGGTGGACGTCATCTTCTGCTCCATGGACTGTAGTTGCTGGTTCCAGTGCTCTTTTTCCTTCTAGTGCCACTCCTACGGCTCCATGTACCTCTGATAGGCCTCCTCGAGCTGCTTTTGCACTGATTCATTAAGTGCATGCACCCAATCACGAATCTCCTCCACATCGATACTAGCAGGCCCAGCTCTTGATATAGAGCCTAGAGAATAAGACCTACTATATATGGTCTCCATTCCATAAATCTGCCCCTTATAACTGCCGCCAACCATCTAGGTGACTCGAGTGCCGAGCTCTGTCAAATTACAAAACTAAATTACACAAAACTGAAGTATAGTGCAATCCAAGTCATCTCCCAAAGATAATGATACTATATGATTAGAAATTTAGGGGGTTTATCATCAAACACAATATGTACAGAGGGTAATTGACAAGAATTAAACCGAACTAAAACAGAATTAAAGCTCTAATCCAAGAATCAAGTGCAAACTGCTACTCTATCATAGAATTCTAAGCATTCATCAATACTCCAAATCAGTGGTTAATCATTTCAATTTGAATGAAACCTCAATCCAAATCCAACATTCAAACATGAAGACCTTTATGTATTCAATTAACACAAAATCAATCAAGCTCAAAGACCTCTAAAACATAATTGACCTATGTTAATTTCAAGCACCAATGCAATTAATCTTAGATTTAGATATGAAACCTAATTCATACTCTTCCAACAATTGAATCACATAAATCAACCAATCAATATGAAAACAATCAAATTCTTAATCAACATTTTGGAATGAAAATCTTCAATTCAAAAATGAGATCATGAATAGAAGAAAGAGTAGATGAAACTGAAGTGAAGTGCTGAATCCGAGTTCACCAATCCTGAAAAGTTTCAATGGCTCTTTGAATTCCTGGGTAAGATAAGAATATACTCCTTAATAGATGGAGATGAACGAAAATTCAAAGATCAAAAGAGAAAGAGTTCGTAGAGAGATAAAAGAGAGAAGAGAGAAAAAATAGAAAAAGTGTTTTTTTTTTTAATTCTATGTAAATGATTCCAAATGTCAATCTAAATTCGGCCTTCCCCTATTTATACTTACAAATTAGTTCACTAATCTTTAATTACATTAATCCTTTCTCCTTAAGCTACATTTGAACACCTCATTTGCATAAATTGGAATTTTGGAGGGAAAGTTATGTCTAAAACATTCAATTGGGTTTCCTAGACCCATCAATGGACTTCCACTGCATGTTTGGCCAAGAAGATGCCTCTGTTTGGATCAGTGTTCTAAAGGTGAATTGAAGTCCTAAATGTCAGCTTTCAAATGGCACTAGAATGGGCTCAATTAGGCTCCTATGAGTCGAGACATGGCCTATACAATATACCCTACTTAGCAACCACGATTGCATCCTCTAACTCCACTTCCAGTCCAATTCCAGCTCCATGGCTTGAGAATCGGTCTCTGACCTCTGCATGAAAATTATAGGCCCAGCTCTCAGCTTTCATATGAATCAAGAATCACAATCGAATGAGGTCTAGAACTGAACTTCTAGTCCAAATCCAAAAGTAGTGTTAGAACGAGCATAATGCTAGAAAAATATAATCAAGGCTCAACCAAAACCAATCAACAAATATGAGACAAATTAAATTAATTAAGCACAAAAAAGGGTTAATACACTAAACATGAAGGAATATATATATGCAATTCATCATTGAGCCCATACATCGTCGTTACTAATAGGTGGCTCAGTATGAGTGCTCCTATCCCCCTGTTGCAACTGCTACGACCGAGCCTCGGTCAGTCGCTGGGTGAACTCATGCTACAATTAGAACAAACAAAATAAATTAAATTAGATTTAAATAATAGAAATTATAATAAATTGAAAGTATTGGAAACTAAAATTATAAGTACTTACGTATGTGGTCTCAAATCGAGTATCAACCCACTAGAACTTGTCCTGCTTCCAGGTGCGAGTCTCTTGAAATAGCTCCCCCTAAGTTGGTGGCCTATTTATCGTCTTTTCCTATATTTCAAACAATTTTCATGTGATCATATAAAAATTAATAAACTAAATAAGTATAAACTAAATAAGTGTAAAGGATGATATTTACCATCCTCAACCACATACTATCAATGATGGTGGAGCCTCAAATGTGTAGCGAGCCATGTTGAGTTGATCCTTTGCTCGCTTGGGCCTCAAGCTGGTTCGCCTTTTACTTTAGTGGGTCCTAGTATGCGTTGAGTGCCTAGAGAATGTCCTCGATGAGCCAGTGGGTACTACTATCATTCTCGCAAATATCATGAAATATATTTCGGAGCTGCTTGCCGGCTCTCATCTTCTATGCCTTGTAGATTAACGCTCTTTACATAGATCAATAGTGAACATATGCTGTATACAACTAACACAATAGTCAACTCCATTATAATAAATAAGCAAGCATAATAATAAAAGATGATTATTTTACCCTCCATTCTCTCCACCACATCTGCTATATAGCCTGAGGTGCATTCAAAAAACTCTTACACAAGCTGCAAAGGTTCTCTTAGAACACTTCCATCATCTTGTACAAAACCTAGAGCTGGTGAAATCCAATTGTATCATAAATAATAGACTAAGTCAGGCATCTATTAATTAAATTTTCTTTCACCATTAAAAATTAAAAATTCACAATAAATTTAAATTTAAAAATACTTACCAGGATTTACCATCATATCTGAGCTCCACATGTTGGTTTGTGGAGTTTTGTGAGGGGGTGGATGATGAGTCCTAGGCATTTTGTGAGGGGGTGGACGATGAGTCCTAAGCATCGTGTGAACCAGGCTGGTTGAGGGTGGGAGAAGGAGTGGAACCAAATATGGGTAAGGTGTGATCCTTAGCTCTTATAGGTTGGGGTGGAGAAGGAGTGGGCTAAGGGGTAGGTTAAGGGAGGAATGAAGACTGAGACCCTGGCTCCATATCCCTAAGGTTGGGTATTATAACAAACTTCTAGCCATGTTGAAGACGACTAAGAGGGGTGGATACAGTAGCAGTGGTGGATGCCAATGTAGTGGAGGTGGTGGGTAGAGCCTAAGTGTGGGGGTACACCATCCTTCCTCAGTCTACCTTGGCCTTGTCCATAGATGACCTATATAATATGTGTGTAAATCAATAAGTATATGCAACAAACATAATATGTATATAAATATAAATGCAAAGAAGTAAACTATAACAAGAAATAGATATGCACAAAATTGAAAATGTAAAAAATATATTAAATAAATAAAGACATAACACACTTAGCACCTCATTAATCTGAAAGTTGAGGACTATGCTCATCACTCTTGATTCCAACATTATCATCGAATTCCTCTTCCTTATCCTTATTCTCAATGCTATGCCCTTCTTATTAGATTGCCTTATTGGATATTAGCTTGGGAGTTCAATTATGTCAACTTTCCCTAAGACGAAACATAGATTGGAGGGGATGTTGGTATCAACAACAACCCTAGAAGAACTTGGATCATTAGTTTGATAAGCTTGCTCATATACCTCATCAACCTCTACTCAACCCCGTGGTTTACATCTTATTACCACTTTCCAGTTAGATTTGCAATAAGCAGGGTATGGCAAGTGATAAACTTATCTTACATTTTGGGCGATGATAAATAGATCAAATTTTCCATATTTTTTAGTATGATTAATCTTAATTATTTTTTAGTGATTGTGTTTGCATATTCCCTCGGGATGTCTTGGATTATACAATGCAAGTGAATAGCACAACCTTTTTAAGAGGTTCAACTGGGTACTCTCACTCAAGTATTTCATAAATTACTCCATGTTAGTCACTTCCTCCATCTCCAGTATCCCCCTTAACATAAACCCCAATGTTGTTATTTTTTTCCTTCTTCCTTATTCAGTTGTATGAAATTTGTAACCATCAACATGGTACATTGGCTAACTTGTAGCCCTAGTTTTCGGACCCCAAGCTATATTGTACAAGTGAAGATTGGTTAAACCATTCCTCTGATCATGCATCTAAGCATAAACATAGGAATATCATTCACATAACAATGGAAAAACAAAAACACAAATAGTAAAACAAATTCATTATGTGGCATACAAATGATTTGAACCATTCAAGAAATTGGTCAAGGGATTGTTGACCGTATAGTTATTCAAAATACCTATAAACATTGAATAGAGTACAAGATAAGACATATTGTCACAATTTATCATTATATAGGAATTGGGGAATTAGATAACAAATAATACAAGAAAATAGTTTACAATTACTTTCTAAACGACTTTACTTCATCACAATTTAGTAAGATATATAAATGTGCAAATTTCCATTCATTCCCAGCTAACTATCAATCTTTGCATCGTCTAGGAGCATGGCCAGGTTGGTTGAATACTGACAAGATTGGCTCGATTGAGCTTTCACCACTATCGTCAACTCAACCAACTCTAGTTCTCCTAGATTGGACATGCGGTTCAAAGTAGTAAGAGCAAAAGTTGTATGTTTGGCATATCGATCCCTCTACTTTAACTCTATTCCTTACTATTCTTTTGAACCCTCTTATTTCTCACTCGAACAGATACATCCACCTATATTGGACTTACCCACATACCTATGCTTTATATGCCAAGTGTACAGGCAAGTGCTTTATAGCATCAAAAAAAAAAAAAAAACGAGAAGGAAATATTCTCTCTAACTTACAAAGAAAAATGGGAATGTTCTTCTCCATCACCAAGAGATCATTGACCCTAAGATTGGATGAAAAAATCTCTAAAATACTCACTTAACTAAGTTAACAGCCTCCAAACATGATCAAATAGTCTCTCAATGCAATAGGCGGCAAACACTCCATAAATACATGATAATCGTGACTTTTCATGCCCAAAAACTTCATACATCTTGTCTCTGCACAGATATCAATGTATAACTAGCCTTACGTTTAGACCAATGACCATCTCTTAAGGGTTGTAAATATAACTCAAGGCATCCATAATACTCCTCTAAATCCATCCTTGCTTTCTCATTGTCTTTAGTTTGGTCACTATTTATCACAGTGAGGATAATATTATAAAATAAATTCTTCTTAACATGCATCATATCTAAACAATGGCAAACTAAGTGATCCTTCCAATATGGTAGTTCCTAGAATATACTTTGTTTGGTCCAATTGATAGATAGGAAATATAATTAATTTCCCAACTTCTGTAATCTCTAGAAGTCACCTAACCCTGTCCCAAATTTACTGATCAACAAGTCTAACAAGAGCCTCCTCATTCTTTATGGTATTCTTTCTAAATCCATGCCTACTGTACCTATAAGTATGATTCATATCTAAAAACTTTCTATGACAGTTAAACCAAGAATTCTTTCCATCATACTTCAAAGTGAATGCTTTTGTATCCTCCATATAAATCGTACACGCCAATTTTCCTTGTGTCATCCATGCTAACAACATCTTATAAGCTGGAAAATCATTAATGGTCTACATCAATGCTATACTTACCTAAAATTCTGCATAGTTGAGATGTCATATGTAAAAACACCATCACACCATAACTCATTCAATTCATCAATTAAATATTGGAGATAGACATCAATCTTGGCCTTGGGATTATCAAGTCCGAGGATCATATAAGTTAAGAACAACTTCGGATCTTTCATGGACATTTCATGTAAAAGATTATAAGGAGTAACAACCACATACCAACAAGAATATAGTTTACTAAATTGATTATTAGGAGTAAAACCATTAGCACATAGCCCTAAACAATTATTGCGAGGATCAAATGCAAAGTTAGGATAGGTTCAATCAAAATGTTGCCAAGCTTCACCATGAGAAGAATGTGTCATTACACCATCACTTCTACGGTTCTCAACATGCCACCTCATGTATACAACCTTTTAAGTCTAGGGATTAGGGAAAGATAGTGCATCATTTTATGTGGAACATCCTTATACATCACACTTTCCCCTTTCTTCGACTTAAACCTAAACTCTCATTAGAATTTACAATGACTCAAGGCAGTATCATCTTGTAATATAGGATACACCTATTCAAATAATAATCAATCTTTATTTCATTTAACCCAAGCTTAGAAACTAACCTTTTGACTTGGTAAAAGTCCTTTGGGACAGTTTCTGGATGAAGACTAATCTCACTCATTCGTAAAGCCCACTAGTCAAAGGAACTTTGACTTTGGTTCACCTCTAACTTATTACTCAATATTCTTATTGCCAAAGACAATTGGGAATGCACTTGCCCTTCCCATAAAGGCTTATTCACTGCCTCTAATAAACTATAAAATCTCTCATCATCTGGATTAGGAATATCTTTCGAAGGTTCGAAATACATTCCAAACTCATGGCCAGTAGCATTGAAAATCATTTCTTGATAACGACTAAGATTATCCTCCCAAGTCACATTACCATACTCTTGTTTAGTCCAATCTTGATATCTAATGGGCTCGATGTCTAAAAATCTCTTACATTTATATTTACAACAAGGACGCCTAATTGTCCCTTCACGTGTAAACTACTTTGTTTGAACACAGGCCATTATGAATTCTTCAACCCCCTTATAAAATTTAGGTTTAATTCTCCCTGACCTGTGTGCAATTTATCATACATCCATGCTCGATTTGGAGTAAACATTGTACCTCAATAACATCACAAACCTACAAAGTAATAAATCACACATCAATAAAAAAACTTGGGTGGAGTCTCCTTATAAATTAGGAGTCCTAACTAATTATTTAAACAATAATTTTTTAGTCCACATTAATATTTTAATATTTTAGTCAACAATTACAATATTTATTTAATTGAAGCAATATTGTAAAATGTTTAAAAAGATTTGGTCAAAGTCTCCTCTTAATTTTGGAGCCTACAAATAACAATTATTTATTGCATAACAATAATTATTTAATTCAAAGAATATTCTAAATGATAAAAAAAATTTGGGCATAGCTTTCCCTTAAATTAGGAGCTTCCACAAAAATTAATTCAGTGTTTTAACACAAATAACAATTATTTATTGCATAACAATAATTATTTAATTAAAAGAATTTTTTAAATGATAAAAAATATTTGTGCAGAGTCTTCCCATAATTTAGGAGCATACAAAACAATTATTTCAACTGATAAACACAAATAACAAATGTACGCAGTTATGAAAATCAATCAGTTAATCCTAAAAACCGTTCTAAAGTGTATCCCTTATTTCATATCATGAAGGCACACAACACTATAGCATATAATTCAAACAATAGGAAGGAACTCTAAGCCTTATCCCAATCATGCAATCGCATTCTCCTTCTTCCATCTTACAACTCTATCATAGAAAATTTAAGTCTCTACTATTTCAAAAAAATATAGAGTTGAAAAAAGAATACAATGTGCATACCTAATGTACCACAATACTCAAATCAATGGATGCACCATAATAGAAGTGCTCCAAGTGCTCCAAATGAGATCTTTAACAATCAACATAATAAAATAAGTTAGTTAACTAACCAACAATCTAAAAACTTTGAATAAAGAAATGGAATAAAAAAAAGGCTAAATAAAAAAAATGAACCGACTAAAATGCTCAAAAACATGCTATGAACACAATGGCAGTCTCTGACAGTGAAATGGAAATTTCGGCGGTAGTGAAATGGCCAATGGCTGTGTTGGGGGTTGAAGAGAGAAAGAAAGAGACTGTTGGATTAAATGAGGAAGGAAAAGAAGGGGGCTTACGTTTTAACGTTTGGTGTTAATATTAGCAATGGATTTTTCATCAGAAATGAATTAATGAAACAACTTGTTTCCTTAATTCTATATTATCAATGGAATATACGTTGGTGAAAAGCAAATGAAATGAATCGTTTCACTAATCAACTATTACCAACAGATTTGTCGTCGATAATAGGGAAACTCAAAAGTCTTAGGTGGTTAAACAAATTTTCAAATATTGATGGAAAATTCATCAATAATATTAAATAAAAACAAAAATAAAATAAAATAATAAAATAATTACTGATGAATTATCCATTAGTAACTTTAGTCAATTAATTTGTTTACTGACGAAAAATCAATCTGTAAAATTTTCATTTTTTAGGGATTATAATTTGAATACATAATAATTTGAATACATAATCACATACTAAGTAAAAATTCTATTGCTAATTTTTTAAGTTATTGATAGATTTTCCATTGGTATATTTTTGGATTTAAAAAAATATAAAATTAAAATTCAAACATTTACCCACGGCATATCCATTAGTACAATTATGGTGCCATTAGGCACGAACATTTATTAACGCCTTTACCGATGGATCATATTTCCTGAATAAAATACCATGTCAATTCTTATTTTGAATCCATCAATACTTTTTGTCAGTTATTTCCTATTTTCTAGTAGTGTATATTATTAATTATCTTACAATATTCATCACATTCACTAGAAATATAACAAAAATTCCTAGTTATTTAAACATCGACCCCCATATATGTAAACCTTTGTACAAATAACATTTTTCATATATAGTTTAAATAAAGGGAAAGAAAGTAAATTAAATCAACATTCTTTAGATATAACAACTACTTATATGTTAGATCCTACAATTATATATTGAGTGGTCCAAATTTTATAAAAAATGATGAAAAGAAAGACTGGAAAGAACATATAGTAAAAAGATTCACGATTATGAAAATGTCTTAGATTTTTCATCGCCAACGATAAATTAATATATTTATTGGCAGACAAAAGTAACATTAATCTAGGTGTAAGTTCTTATTCATCAAATTTACATCATGTTTAAAATTAGAGATTAATTTTAATACATTGTTAGTATAAAGTGTTTTATAATATTATTCGATGATATCTTATTTTTTAGATGACTATCAAGATAATAATGATTAAAGTCAATTATTTTTAATAATATAACTATTCATGATTGTAAGATTTATAAAACATTTTCTCTTTAATAATACGTCAAATTTAAATTCTTAAAATTAACTATAAAAGTTACTAGCAAAATAAATTTAAAATGTCTTTGCTGATCTCAAGTGATTCAATTATTTTTTAACAAAAATGAATTAAATCGAGTGCATTAAGAATTATGATACAATTCAGCAAGTCTTAAAAGCCTTATCTCTAAATCCATTTCAACCCATCAATTTTGACTTTAGAAAACAATTTCTTCACATTTAATTCTTACACTTTTACTTATTTAGGAAAATTAAAAAAAGAAATTGTTCATTGTCAAAAAATGTTTTCTTTTTAATTTATTCTATTACCTAAAGTAATGATATAAAAATGGTATAATAAAAATAGTGTGAGGGCATTAATGTCCATTTGTTGTACTATTGATATAAAAATGGTAATAAGTTTCAATATAGTTATGATAAGAGTCAATCATTCTTATGATGTAACTATTTATGATTGAAAAATTTTATAAAATAATTTTATTTTAATAATATATCAAAAATAAATTCTTAAAAATAATTATAAAATTTATCAACAAAATAAATTGGAAATGTCATTGTTAATATCAAATTATTCATTTTTTTCACAAAAATAAATTAAATTCCGTGAATTAAAGAATTATGATACAATTCACCAAGTCTTAAAACCTTATCTCAAATCCATGTCAACTCATCAATTTTATTTTTACAAAACAATTTCTTCACATTTATTTATTTTTTCTCACAATCTTACTTCTCTAGAAAAAATTAAAAATAAAATTGTTTACTGTGAAAAATGTTTCTTTTTCAATTTATTCTATTACCGAAAGTAAAGATATAAAAATGGTATAATAAAAATAGTATGAGAGTATTATTGTCCATTTATCTTACTAATGAAATTACCTTTTTCTCCCCAATAATGACGCTGAACTTGTTTGCCAAGCTAAGACCTTTGCTAATAATAAAACTGGAAAAATCCACGTAAAGCCCTCACTCTCATTTTCTTTACGCCTAAGCCCTCGCTCTCCCTCTTTTCATTTCCAAACCTCAATTCCACCCCGTTTTCCTCCTCCTCTGCCTCTTAAATGGGTAGCAGAAAAGTTGCAGTGTCCGTCCTCACCAACATCGCCCGTGTGGCCTTCGGCTTGGGTGCGACAGCCACTGTTCTCAACACCTCCCTCTACACGGTGGACGGCGGGCAGTGTGCCGTGCTCTTCGACCGCTTCCGTGGCATTCTGGACAAGACCGCGGGTGAGGGCACCCACTTCTTGATCCCATGGGTCCAGAAGCCCTACATCTTCGACATTCGCACCCGTCCCCACACCTTCTCCTCCATCTCTGGCACCAAGGACCTCCAAATGGTCAACCTCACCCTCCGCGTCCTGTCTCACCCCGACACAAATCGCCTCCCTGTTATCGTCCAGAGCCTTGGCCTCGAGTATGACGAGAAAGTCCTCCCCTCCATCGGCAACGAGGTCGTTAAAGCCATTGTTGCCCAATTCAACGCTGACCAGCTCCTCACTGAACGGCCCCATGTCTCCGCCGTCGTCCGTGAGAGCCTCACCCGGCGCGCTGGGGACTTCAACATCGTCCTCGACGACGTCGCCATTACCCACCTCTCCTACGGCGCCGAATTGCCCGCGCTGTTGAGCAGAAGCAGGTGGCGCAGCAGGAGGCTGAGCGCTCCAAGTTTGTGGTGATGAAGGCCGAGCAGGAGCGCCGGGCCGCCATCATTCGTGCCGAGGGGGAGAGCGAGGCTGCCAAGCTGATCTCCAACGCAACGATGGCTACCGGGATGGGGCTAATTGAGCTCAGGAGGATTGAGGCCTCAAGGGAAGTTGCGTCCACGCTGGCCAAGTCCCCCAATGTGGCTTATCTGCCTGGTGGAAATAACTTGCTTATGGCTCTAAATCCTTCTTCTTGATGCTGGTAATCTTGTTTTGTTGCCTTTTGTAGTGTTCCCTTTCGTAATGTCTTTCTTTGCCTTGATTTTGATTGTGCTTTCACATGGCTGGTTTGCTAATTGTTTGTCATGATCTGTATATATATATATATATATTACCTGTTTTAACTTTTAAGGGATCATTGGTTGTATCCGAATAATTTTTTTTTTATTAAAAACAAATAAGTGAAGTGTGGTGTAGAAGAATATTGATTGTTTGATTGGAAAACAATTGTTCGGAGAGCGAATTATGTGTGTGTGTGGTGAGGTGCGAATTGGCCTTCCTATTGAATTAAGGTTTTTTGTATTAACGGATAGCAATACTTGATTCTGCAGATGGTGGCCAAGCTTATGTGTTGGCTATATCAAAATTTTTTTTGTGCAAAAGTTAGAGTAGGCAACTCTCTTGAGACTTGTGTTAGATGCTTTAATGTGAATGCTTATCTAGTTATGTATTAGGGGTTTACACATTCTTGCAAGTAAAGGTAAGAATGGAAACAATCCCATCACGAGAAAACTATGGAAGTACAATTAATTTAGAACTATTATTAATGGCATGACTTAGAGGAAATTGTATTTAGCTTTTTAAGCCTTTTTTCTATTTTTTTCATGTTTTGAGAACATCAGCTTGACTCCTCATTTTGATGCAATATGTTAATGACTTTTAATTGTCGTCAATCATGACCTAAATATGTTCTTGATTGTTAAAACTGCTAACATTTCCTTCTTCATTTCAGGGTTCAGTGACGTGGTCTAACGGCATACATGGAATGGAATGGACTTGAGGTTCCCCTTTGTAGAAAGTTTCTTTTTTTATTTTTATTTTGTGTACCCTATCTTATCTGAGCACAATTTCATAGCAATAATTTTTTGAAAGTAAAAAAATGTTAGCATTGGATTTGGGCCTTCAAGTTTGATAATAAATGGTTCTTTTTAGTTGTAGAATGTTTGCTTCTATGATTAATGTAGCTTTTTTATCATCTATTTATCCTGTGTTTCTACATGTTATTTCGTCCTGCACTTCAGGTTTTCTATTTTGGATATTAATTTGGTTAGGATTTCATGTAAACTAGATGATCCAAATCATGAATAATAATTTCTGGTTTTAGCTTAGGCAATCATATCAATATAAAAAGGTATCAAAGTAGTAGCTGCACTAGCGATATTCCTAGCTCTTCTTACCTAAAGTCAAATTCAGGTGTGTTCCAATCAAGCTGGTTGTTTGTTTTGTTGGCCTCGAGAGAAATTATACTGCAAGTCGTCTTGATGCAAAGGCAAAAAGCCTTTATGAGAGTGGTATCTGCAAATGCAATCTAATGCACAAGTCAGTTTGAGATTAAGAGATTAATATGTAAGATTGATTTAGGCCTAGAAAATGAACATGTGTGGGAGAGCTTTGAGTGGGGGCACTTATAGTGGTTCTCCCCATGCTTGCTATGCCTAATAATGGAGGCGTAATGGCAACATGTTGTAACCTCTGCTCGCATTGAATGCATTGGTGATCTAACACAGGTTCACTCTTTATGATGAGTATCTCTTTGTCTAAGTGGATAATTACTGTTTGGATATGAATCTAGATAGTCCATAAGCTCCCCAACTCAAGACAATGATGTTGACTGTTTATGCTCAGTTAAGTTAATAGTGTGTTATGCGAAAATGATCCACTCATTTGTGCTTAGTAGGAAGGAATTTTTACTTATTGTTTGGAAAATTTCCAATGTCTGGTGCTTCTTTTGGCACGTATTTGGTTGAAGTCCTGTGTTAAGTAGTAAGTCTTACTGTTTCATTAATTGTTTGTTGTCTTTCCATTTGTCAGCAAATTTTCATCTTAGATTATGTTGTTTTTAATCCCACCCATTGGTTGTGGCAGCGGGTTATGTTTAAGATGTTCCTTTCTACTACCTTTTTCAACTCCCTTGTTCACCTTCATCCTGTGATCTGCTTTATTCCTTCCTTTATTGCCATTTACTTCTCAAATCGTTTGCTTTCCCACACCCATTTTGCTAGTGCCTTTAAGTCTCGCAGTCTTTTGAGCATACTCTTCGGCATTATTTCATATACTTTCGCATCTATTTTGCTTTCTGGCAACTACTTGTCTTTTTATTTGCTATAGGTACTCTTTCTGCTTGCTAATTTTAGTGTGAAAATAGTGGTATTAGGGACTAGGCTTTTGGGTAAGGTGGTCGGGGATCCGATTAGAGTGAATTGAACTCTATGCTTGTTGTTTTCAGTGGAAGTTATTAGTGAAAATCAAACATAAAAAGCAATCAATTCAAGGATCCACAAGAAAAGTACTAATCTATCATAATAGCATCAAACCTCAAAATGTTTTAACACCAATCTTTCTAGTTGTATGGAATTTGTTTATCTCTTTAATTCTAACTAAGCAATTTTATTGGGCCTTAGATCTTAGCCCAAGAGGAACTTAACAAGGGTTTTCTAGAAAAATTTTGCCCAGATTAGTTCAAACTAAATCAATGCCCTATAAAGGCTGAACTATTGGAAGTTGGTTGCCAAGTACCAAGGGATCCCATAAAAGTAGGAGAACGTGGGATCATCGTGGAATGGGGTAAGGAGATTTGGACTTGAATAAAAAGGGGCTTGCAAAAGCCAGAGATAAGTAACTGATCCCATTTCACTTGCATCCAAGTGGAACTGAGTTTTGAGTTGAGCGTTGGAGTCCTTTGTAGGTTGTAACACCATAGTAGTTCCAACTTACGCTTAAGTCGCATTTGGATGTTATTAATTGTTACCTTTTAATTTTGAAGAAAAACTTAAAATTTTTTAAAAATACTTTACTGAAAATAGTGGGTAAATTTTTTGATTTTTTTTTTTAAAAAAAACTCTTAAAAATATGAGTCTTGACTATGGGGTAAACATTTGCACAACAATGCGTAAGCAAAAGATAGCGTCAATGAAATGATGCAGAATCCCAAGATATAATGATTCTGAAATCCTAGACACACATTTTGATAAAAAAACAAGCAATAGAATAAACATCCTTTTTACAAAACTCCTAAGAAACATATTCTTAGAAACTTAAATAACTTGGATAAAAGATAGATGAAACTGAACAAATACTAGAGCCATCAAAGCGAGTTGCAACCCATGAGCCAACTTGTAACACCCTTGTTTTCTTTAATATAGCGTAATAGAAACTTTAAATTATTTCACTTAGGCAATGTGAGAATTTCTCAAGTAGTGTTATATGGGTAATTAACATTGAATTAGAAAAAGGAATTTAATTAGATTGCCACACGTAATAACTTATCAGGTAATATATTGTGACTTAAGTATAGTATTCTATCTGATAAGGTGTTAAAGTTATAGGGCAACTCAGTGCGCTATAGCGTGTTGCCGTTTCACCATTTTTTGTGTGCAACTATGCGCACCCCGTTTTCTCAAGTGACTTCATTTTTTGATGCTGTGCTATAGCACAGCCTTTGCGCTACAACTCAATATTGAGTTGGCCCAAGAATTTTAGTTGTGTTGTAGTGCAACCCTTGCGCTATAGCGTGACCATGATTGCATAAATTAGTGGGCTGGGGCCAAGTTTCGAGAAAGAAGATTCGTATACTATAAAAGGCAACACTTCTTATCAGAAACAGATCCCTAGACACACTTACACACTTCCCAAGACAGAAGACTTCTTCCAGAGAGATTGAAAGCGAAGATTCAAGGATTTCAGAGTTCAAACTTATCACGGAGAGATCCATATTCTTCTAAATCTCTTGTCTCTAGCTTCAACACTTTATGGCTTTTAGTTCTTCTATATCCTTATCCTCATACTCTTTTGTTATTTTCTTTTCTTTAGTTATGAGCTAATTTTCTTTTGCTACGACGTTAATGGACCCTTTTTGTATGACGATTTTTCATATAAAATAACGTTAATCTTGTTTCTATCTCAATTGCTTAGTGTTTTTCTTTGTGCTTAATACCTTTAATTGCTTGATCACCAATTAATTGACTTGGGGATTTACAATAACTCGGGAGATGTAACATCCACCAGAATTTTCTTATCGTTTTTCGTCCAATTGTTCGGTTTTTATCGAATAATTGAGATTAATTAAAATTTGACTAAATAATTATTTAGGATCAATTGTCTAGCAATTAATTGAGTTTAGATATGAGGGAATTAGGTTAGAAGTACAAAAGATTTCATAAAAATTTTCTTGAAAACGATTTATCGACTTAAAGGAAATCGGTAAGATTACAATATTTTAAATTGTCAGAACCGAACCAATAGGATTTCAACTCATTAACCCTACTTTAAGTGGCTGAGAACTCAGCCACTTAATCCATGAAAGTGGCACAAAGAAGGCCACAAAGAATGAAGAAAGTTGGCTGAATTTCAGCCTCTTGTGTTTCAACCAATCACATGGCAAGATTATACCTACCTCCTCAAAGCTTCACCAATATATTCCTTACCTTCCCTTCAGCCCAAAAATCTGTGCCCCTTTCTCCTTTACTTCAGCTCTCTTCTTCTTTTCTTCACTCACCCAACTCCATCAAACCTTCAAGCTCAACCAACTTTTATTGATTCAAATTCCAAAATCAAGTCAAATCACATATAACAAGTGGTAGAGGTTTAATTCTTGTTTTGATTTTCTGATTGTGGGTGGTTAGTGGTGGTTCATTTTCTCAATTTTTGATGTGATGATTGAATGAATATGAGGGTATTTGGCTGATTTGTTGGCTGTTTGTGATGTTGAAATCGATTAGGAAGCAAGAAAGGATGAGAGTAGGAAGAGGTAGGAGCTGGAAAATCAAAAACCCTTGGCAGTCCGTACGGCGGAGTGTACGGCTCTGTCTACAACAGATTAAATTTGATGCAACCATTTTTGTATGAAATTAAACTTTTAGCGCTTTCCATATATATATATCATATAAGGCCATTGGATTAGTATTGAGAGAGATATGAATTTTTGAAGTTCGATCTATGTTTTTTGAGTTTGATTCAGGGCAGACTGGGTTGTTCCGGGCAAAATGCGCCCTATACTACTTGGAATTGAATAAAATCAACTTTTTTAGAAATCTTACACATAGGAGAATATCCTATAAAAATTTTAGAGTTAGATAAGGTCCCGTTTGTTCCCAGTGGTTTGAGAAAGTTGCCTTATGTCCAAATCAGACCAAAATAAGGCAGTTCAAGAAAGTCAAATTTCAGGGCTTATAGCTCGATCCCTACTAAGGCAAATGGAATGGAACCTTTTGCAAATGAAAGGTTGTCCTGTTAGCTTTAATGAGATCAATTTCGTATGATTTTAGCTGATTTTCGATTTTTAGTGGATTTTTACTTTTAAGTTTGTAATTTGTAATCCTGGCTAGCTGCAGGGCAGGCCAGGTTAAAACCTATATAACTTGAGCTATATTTATTGAAATTAGATAGGACCAAAGAGGTTAGAAAATAGGCACATAACACTTTAATATATCCAAAATTCAGGTCTAGATGAGTTAAATAAAAATTGTGGCTTGATTTACAAAAATCAGGTTGAATGATTATGCTGAGGCAGTAACCCTGTCTTAATGTAACTAATGTTCCTATGAGTTAAATGTTGAATTATGAATGCAATGTTATGACTTCTATGAGAAACTGGTGTTTTGAGTACTAGCACTATTCATGGGGAAGTGGTCGCATTTCGTTATGCTGCTGAAATTTCGGTAAGATCCATGCATGAGTTATAAGATACATATGCATGAATGATGATATACATCTAGACACATGTGCATTTTCAAGAAAGTCATGAAAGTCATATTATGATGAACCTGAAGACTATGTTATGATGAAAGTTCCATGAAACTTGAGCCAGCCCCAGATTAAAGTTAAGGGGAATAGATCGGTGGGGAGGTCAGGGAAAGTAAACCCAGCATTCCTGTATAGCAATGAGCTTGATCTTGAAAAGCAGACTATTACCCAAGAGTCTAAAATGGCCAAAAACTCCCAGGGGACCAAGTAATGGAAAAAGTTTATGAAGAAAGGTTCAAGAATGAGTTTTGCATGATTACATTGAATGCAGGATTATAAGTTGTTTACAGTTTGTCCATTATATTTACTTATTGTTGCATGTTTATTTATTCTGTTCATTATTCTGAGTATCACTGCTTAATAGTTTATTCTGTTTTCTTATGCTGTCTTAAATAAAACTGGGCCTTGCCTCGGACTAGACATTTTCTTATACTTATTAAATATGGATGGTTCGATTTGAACCCATGTTTTTATAATTAAATAAAAACCGAGGCAACTGAGAATAAATGCAACGTCAGTTAAATACCATATGCGAACTCTACTGAGAATTTCTTTAAATTCTCATCTCATTTTGCATTTCCGCATCATTCTTAGATGCTGGTGATAGACTCGATGGCCACTCTTTTCATTGAGATTCCAGACTTGTAGCTCCACCATGACCTCGTGTTGGACTCATTATACCAAGCTGGCTCCTGCCATTTCTGTCTCTACTTTTTAGCAATAGAAATTTTGCTATTCCTTTATTTCACTCTATTTTTGAAGCATATATATAATATATATATATATATATATATATAGACTGAAGCATTGGCTTTCGACCTATATATGTACATATACAGTTGATGATATATCACTTATTCTTATCTTTTTTGTTGTGTTTTATTAAATTTTATTATGTTCTACAATGTTATTCACGTTTATTATATATAGTGCACCGTTTCATAGATATATTAGTCAAATATATACATATATATCAGAGAAAAAGAGAGTATAATATAATGAATATAGCTATAGACAGAATACTAACATGGTAATGCAACCTATCCAATTTCATGCTATGACTTAAGCATAATATTAAGTTGGTAGGGTGTTACATTTTTGGTATCAAAGCAGTTCGTCCTAGCTAAGGCTGAGGATTAGATTGACTATGCTTCACGTATATTCTGTATTTTTAGCTGATAACATGCACTAGATCTTGCCTGTACGGTTGAGATATAGTCGTGCATGTGTGAGAAGTGCCTGACCATATGAGCTGTTATTTACTGGCACATTAGACTTAGTATTGAGCCTGATCTACTCAATAACTTTTGTTTTGTGTGCTCAGAACTTAATGGCTTCCGAAAGGCGAGGTAGGCTACATGCAGAACCCGCTCAAGAAGACCCGACTAATTTTATGGCCACGATGCGAGAAATGGCTCATGCGATGTGGGAGCAGGCTGCGGCAGCTCCTCACTAGATGATGGATCAATTAGGTAGACGACCTGAGGCAAGCTGTGGAGGGAATCGTCATGGCCCAGGAGTTGACTTGGACTATCTTAAGTTTGCTAAGTTCAGGAAGGCAAACCCGCCTAGTTTTCGAGGGGCGTATGACCCTGATATAAGTCCATGAATGGATCAAAGCCATGGAGAAGATTTTTTCTGTCCTAGATTGTTCTGATCATCAGAAGGTGACCTTTGCCACCTACATGCTCAAAGCAGATGTAGAGTTTTGGTGGAATGGTATACGAAGACTATTCGAAGAATCTCATATAGTAGTCACCTGGATGATGTTTAGGGATGTATTTTACCAGAAGTACTTTCCTGCTTCCGTTCGAAATGCCAAGGAACCTGAATTTATGCAGCTTCGTCAGGGAAACTGGACGATATTCGAATACATTGTTAGGTTTGAAGAGCTGTGTAAATTTTCTACAATTTATCAGAGAAACCCAGATGGAGCATGGAAGTGTGTCAAATTTGAAGGAAGGTTACGAGAAGATATCCTTGCCGCAATTGGGCCAATGGAAATTAGAGATTTTCGCATATTGGTAAATAAATGCCGACTTGTGGAATATTGCAACCTGAAATTGGCTGCAGCCAAGGCATCTGGTGGTTGTTTCAATAAGGGTTTGGCCCCGCAGGGCCCTATATTTAAGCCGAACTTACGGCAGCAGAGAAGATTCCCGCTGACAGGCAACAAAGGCAAGCAGCCCCAAAGACCTCTTCCGAATCCAACTTGCATGAAATGCAGTAAAAATCATGGTGATCGGTCATGTTTAGCATGCCAGAATGTCTGCTATGGGCGCGGCAAGCCAAGCCACAAAATTTATGAATGTCCAACCAGGAATCCACCACAGCCGTCTCAACCCCAATGTCAAGGACGGGTCTTTATGATGAATGCAGAAGAAGCTGACAAGTCCGAGGGACTAATCTAAGGTACCTGTGAAGTGGACAGTGAGACTCTAACTGTACTTTACGATTTGGGTGCCTCTCACTCATTTGTTTCTCATGA
This sequence comes from Pterocarpus santalinus, assembly GCA_031439595.1. Classification (NCBI taxonomy): domain Eukaryota; kingdom Viridiplantae; phylum Streptophyta; class Magnoliopsida; order Fabales; family Fabaceae; genus Pterocarpus; species Pterocarpus santalinus. The sequence continues at coordinate 32,241,020 of CM062529.1, forward strand.
CAATGTGATTATTTTGGGATTGCCAATTTCTGAATTACCTCATGATCTACTGATTTCTACTCCTACCAATGACCCTGTTAAAACGAGTCAAATTTGCATCAATGTTCCTCTTCGAATTGAGGGTAGAACCTTTGCAGCTGATTTGATTTGTCTCCCACTATCTGGCCTTGACATAATTCTGGACATGGACTGGCTTCCACCAATCGAGTCATGCTCAATTGCTCTGATAAGATGGTGGTATTCCCCTTTATCTCATCTTTTGAATCCCAAGCCTTAATACTCTTCTATCTGAACTCTTTATTAGTAAACTATAGTGGGTCGAAGAGTTAAGGATTCATCCTTTTGTCAGCTAATATGATGGAAGTTGAACAAAAACTAGAGGAGATCCTAGTTGTTAAGGAATATCCTGATGTTTTTCCAGAAGATATTCCTAAATTCCCTCCAGAGAAAGAAATTGAGTTCACCATCGAGTTAGTTCTAGGTGCGAGATCAATATCTATAGCTCCGTATCGGATGCCACCTTTGAAGCTGACAGAACTAAAGAAACAAATCAAGGAACTCTTGGGAAAAGGATTCATACGGCCAAGTGGATCGCCATGGGGAGCTCCAATCTTGTTGGTGAAAAGGAAAGATGGGAGCATGCGCCTATACATGGATTATAGGTAGTTGAATAAAGTGACGATTAAGAATAAATATCCACTGCCATGGATTGATGATCTCATGGACCAGCTACAAGGTATAATGGTATTTTTCAAAATCAATTTGCACTCCGGATATCATCAAATTCGAGCTCGGGAACAAGATATCCCTAAGACAGCTTTTCGAACTCCTTACGGGCACACTGAGTATACTGTGATGTTTGGACTGACAAACACACCAGCAGTGTTTATGGATTACATGAATCAAATATTCCGCCCATATCTGGACAAATTTGTAGTGATTTTCATTGACGACATACTTGTCTACTCAAAGACGGAGCGAGAGCATGCAAAACACTTGCAGCTGGTTTTGCAAATTTTAAGAGAAAAGAAACTCTATGCTAAGTTATCCAAATGTGAATTTTGGATGAAAGAAGTAAAATTTCTCGGCCATGTAGTATCCTATGGAGGAATCTCTGTAGACCTTAGCAAAGTAGAAGCAGTTTTAAATTGGGAAAGGCTGGCCACAGTCACGAAGTCAGGAGTTTTTTGGGTTTAGCTGGATATTACAAGTAATTCGTTAAGGATTTTTCTCGAATAGCTTTGCCCTTAACTAGGAAGAATGTTCCGTTTGAATGGACGCCAGAGTATGAACAGAGTTTTCAAGACTTGAAGAGAAGGTTGACTATGACACCAGTGTTAGCTTTGCCAGACTCTCGTGGACTATTCGAGGTCTATTGTGATGCTTCCAAATAAGGATTAGGGTGCATGTTAATGCAAACCGGAAAAGTGGTCGCATATGCCTCCAGGCAATTAAAGCCACATAAAAGGAACTATCCTACTCACGCCTCAAATTAGCAGCAGTAGTATTTACCTTAAAAATATGGAGACATCACTTGTATGGAGTGAGGTTTGAAGTCTTTTCTGATCATAAGAGTTTAAAATATCTCTTTGATCAGAAGGAATTAAACATGAGGCAGCGAATGTGGATAGAACTTCTTAAGGACTATGAATTCAAGTTGAAATACCACCCAGATAAGGCAAACATTGTGGCAAATACTTTGAGCAGAAAATCGTTGACCATAGCCTGGATGATGATTAAAGAGATGGAGCTTATTGAAAGCTTCTAAAATCTTAATTTGGGAATCCTTATAACTCCTAAGACCCTTCAGTTACACCAAATTAAAATAGCAGTAGCTTTAAGGAACAGATTCGGCAAGCACAGTAGCAGGATACTGGTTTTCGGCATATGATTCATCTTGTGCAATCACGAAAATTAACGAATTTTGCTCAAGATAAAAAGGGTATATGGCGATGTCGTGACAGGGTGTGTGTACCCGAGGGAAATGACTTCCGAAGAAGAATCTTGGAAAAAGCACATAAGGGTGAATTTACCGTACATCCTGGTATTACAAAAATGTATCAAGACCTCAAGAGAATGTTTTGGTGGCCAGGCATAAAGTCAGATGTGGCGAACTTCGTGAGCAAGTGCTTGACCTATCAGAAGGTGAAAGCGGAACATAAAAAACCCTCCGGGATATTACAACCCTTGGAAATCCCTAAGTGGAAGTGGGAGAGTATCTTCATAGATTTTGTAATGGAGTTACCAAGAACGTCAATAGGATATGATGCCATATGGGTCATTGTGGATAGATTAAACAAATTTGCTCACTTCCTACCCGTTCGAGTAAATTATCCATTGGAAAAGTTACCGCAATTGTATATCCGAGAAATTATCAGGCTACATGGGACCCCTTCAACCATTGCCTCTGATTGAGACCCAAGGTTCACCTCACGGTTTTGGGGGGCTTTACAAAAAGCGTTTGGTGCTAAGTTGTGCCTAAGCACTGCATATCACCTGCAAACGGATGATCAAATGGAAAGGACAATTCAAACCTTAGAAGATATGTTACGAGCCTATATATTGGAGCAACGCAGGAATTGGGATTGATACCTGCCGCTAGCCGAATTTGCATACAACAATAGCTATCACGCAAGCATTGGCATGGCTCCTTACGAAGCATTGTATGGACGGAAGTGCCAATCTCCCTTGTATTGGAATGAAATAGGAGAATCAACTCTATTGGGGCTTGATCTAGCTGAGCAGACCACTGAACAGATCAAGAGAATTCGAAGAAAGATGCCTACCGCTCAGAGTCGTTAGAAGAGTTATGCGGATACCAGGAGAAAGCCTTTGGAATTTTAAGAAGGAGACCACGTATTTTTGAAGGTTACGACTACAACAGGGATAGGTAGAGCCATTAAGGTCAAGAAGCTAAGTCCTCACTTTATCGGTCCCTTGCAAATCTTGAAGCGAATCGGATCAGTTGCATATCGAGTCGCTTTGTCTCCACATTTATCAAACCTTCATGATGTTTTCCATGTTTCTCAACTCAAAAAATATCAACCTGACCCTACACACTTCCTAGAACCCAAATAAATACAGTTAAAAGAGGACTTGACTTTCCATGTACAGCCAGCACGGGTTGTAGACAGAAGTAGTAGGCAACTTTGAAACAAAACCGTGCAACTAGTAAAGGTAATATGGAGAAAAGGAGATGCTGAAGACTACAAATGGGAATTAGAATTAAACATGAGGAAAGAGTATCCTGAACTATTCTTAGGTACTAAATTTTGAGGACAAAATTTATTTTAGGAGGGTGGTAATGTAACATCCACCAAAATTTTCTTATCATTTTTCGTCCAATTGTTTGGTTTTTATTAAAAAATTGAGATTAATTCAAATTCGACTAAATAATTAATTAGGATCAATTGACTAGCAATTAATTGAGTTTAGATATGAGGGAATTAGGCTAGAAGTATAGAAGATTTCATAAAAATTTTCTTGAAACCGATTTACCGACTTAAAGAAAATCGGTAAGATTACGGTATTTTAAACTGTCAGAACTGAACCAATAGGATTTCAACTCATTAACCCTACTTTAAGTGGCTGAGAACTCAGCCACTTAATCCATGAAAGTGGGGCAAAGAAGGCCGCAAAGAATGAAGAAAGTTGGCTGAATTTAAGCCTCTTGTGTTTCAACCAATCACATGGCAAGATTATACCAACCTCCTCAAAGCTTTACCAATATATTCCTTACCTTCCCTTCAGCCCAAAAATCTGCGCCCTTTTCTCGCTTACTTCAGCTCTCTTCTTCTCTTCTCCACTCACCCAACTCCATCAAACCTTCAAGCTCAACCAAGTTTTATTGATTCAAACTCCAAAATCAAGCCAAATCACACATAACAAGAGGTAGAGGTTTAATTCTTGTTTTAATTTTCTAATTGTGGGTGGCTGGTGGTGGTTCATTTTCTTAATTCTTCATGTGATAATTGAATGACTATGAGGATATTTTGCTGATTTGTTGGCTGTTTGTGATGTTGAAATTGATTAGGAAGCAAGAAAGGATGAGAGTAGGAAGAGGTGAGGAGTTGAAAAACCAAAAACCCTCGGCAGTCTGTACGGCGGAGTATACGGCTCCGTCTACAGCTGATTAAATTTGAGACAACCATTTTTTTATGAAACTAGACTTTCAGGGCTTTCGATATGTATATCATATAAGGCCATTGGATAAGTATTGAGAGAGATATGAATTTTTGAAGTTTGATTCAGGGCAAACTGGGTTGTTCCAGGCAAAACATGCCCTATACTACTTGGAAGTGAATAAAACTAACTTTTTTAGAAAGCTTACATATAGGAGAATATTTTATAAAGATTTCAGAGTTAGATAAGGTCCCGTTTGTTCCCAGTTGTTCGAGAAAATTGCCTTATGTCCAAATCGGACCAAAACAGGGTAGTTCAGGAAGGTCAAATTTTAGGGCTTATAACTCGAGCCCTACTAAGGAAAATGGAATGGAACTTCTTGCAAATGAAAGTGTGTTCTGTTAGCTTTAATATGAGACCAATTTTGTATGATTTGAGCTAGTTTTTGATTTTTAGTGGATTTTTACTATTAAGTGTGTAATCCTGGCTAGCTGCATGGCAGGCCGGGATAAAACCTATATAACTTGAGCTATATTTATCAAAATTAGATGGGATCAAAAAGGTTAGAAAATAGACATATAACATTTTAACATATCCAAAATTCAGGTCCAGATGAATTAAATAGAAATTATGGCTTGATTTACAAAAGCCGGGTTGAATGATTGTGCTGTGGCAGTTACCCTGTCTTAATGTAACTAATGCTCCTATGAGTTAAATGTTGAATTATAAATGCAATGTTATGACTTCTATGAGAAACTGGTGTTTTTAAGTATTAGCACTATTCATGGGGAAGTGGACACGTTACATTGTGTTGCCAAAATTTCGGTAAGATCTATGCATGAGTTATAAGATACATATGCATGAATAATGATATACATTTAGACACGTGTATTTTCAAGAAAGTCATAAAAGTCATATTATGATGAACCTAAAGACTATGCTTTGATGAATGTTCCATGAAACTTGGGCCAACCCCAAATTAAAGTTAAGGGGAATAGATCTGTGGGGAGGTCGGGGAAAGTAAACCCGGCATTCCTATATAGGAACTAGCTCGATCCTGAAAAGTAAACTATTACTTAGGAGTCTAAAATAGCCAAAAAGTCCCAGGGGACTAAGTAATGGAAAAAGTTTATGAAGAAAGGTACAAGAATGAGTTTTGCATGATTACATTGAATGCATGATTACAAGTTGTTTACAATTTGTTTGTTATATTTACTTGTTACTGTATGTTCATTTATTTTGTTCATTATTCTGAGTATCACTACTTAATAGTTTATTTTGTTTTCTTATGCCGTCTTAAATAAAACTGAACCTTGCCTCGGAACGTTTTCTCAAACTTATTAAATTTGGATAGTTCAGTTTGAACCCACGTTTTTATAACTAAATAAAAATCGAGGCAATTGAAAATGAATGTAAAGTTAGTTAAATACTATACGCGAACCCTACTAAGAATTTCTTTAAATTCTCACCTCGTTTTGCATTTCCACATCATTTTCAGACGCTATGATGGACTCGATGGCCACTCTTTCATTGAGATTCCAGACCTGCAGCTCCACCATGACCTCAAGTTGGACTCGTTGTACAAAGCTGGCTCCTGTCATTTCTGTCTCTACTTTTTAGCAATAGGAATTTTGCTGTTCCTTTATTTCACTCTGTTTTTGAAGCATATATATATATATATATATATATATATATATATAAACTGAAGCGTCGGCTTCCGACCTATATATATACGTATACAGTTGATGATATATCACTTATTCTTATCTTTTTTGTTGTGTTTTATTAAACTTTATTATGTTCTACAATGCTATTCACGTTTATTATATACAGCGCGCTGTTTTGTAGGTATATTCATCAAATATGTACATATATATCAGAAAAAAATAGAGTATAATATAATGAATACAGCTATAGACGGAATATTAATATGGTAACGCAACCTATCCAATTTCATGCTATGACTTAAGCATAATATTAAGTTGGTAGGGTGTTACAAGAAAGGGTTCGTGAATAAAGCCTCTTAGTGTAAACACCATAGGCTGAGCAACAACTAAAGATAGACAAATGCAGTTCATGCAGTCAACATAGGAACCCATAAAACTTCAACCTTTACTTAGATTAGTTTGTGCTAAGAGATTATACAATCAACTTAGGATAAAGAGTATTGCCTGACCTCAATAGAGGTTAGGAATAAATTAAGGTGAACCGACTATGAGTCAATTAGGATAGGAACTGATTAATATAAATTCATAGTAAATACGCCTATAATAGGTGAAATTAATTAGCCCTAGCATTCATCTTATTGCATTTGTCCATCTTATCAGCATCAATCTCCATTACTACTTTGCTTATATTTTAATTAAAATTTTATCTTAATTTTCTATATTCGTGAATTCATTTCGTCAAATAGTTATCCCTTAAACTATCTGGTATTTGATCTATCTTCATAGGAACGACGCTTTACTTATCACTTTATTATTTATATGACCTGGTATACTTGCCAGAGCTGTATCAATATTTCGATGTTATTTTCTTTAACCATCGAACCCATTTACTTTCTCTATAAACCTTTTCTCTCTCAAATTACTGAAATCACAAATACTATTCATTATTGTTCACCTTCTCACTCAAGATTCAAACTTTCATCACTTTCTACATTCACTTTCAACATCAACCCAAACACATTCCTTTTTATTTAAGCTCTAACCTTTCGTTTTTCTCAATGGCTGACAAGGGTTACCAAAGTGTCCCCTACATTTTTGATGATGAAGAAATGCAAGCAAATTTCAAAATAATTTTTCAAAGACCCATTGCTAGAAGGAGAAGTTTCTACTTGGAGAGCTTTATTTCTCTTCCTAAAGTCTTCTGCGTTTTCGAGTTCCAAGGATGGAACTATTTTCTAAGGATTTCAAAAGACATCTACACTGGGGTGATTCCTACTTTCTACAACACCCTTGTTCCCTCTTATGAAGGCAATACATTACTCAAAAGCATTGTTGGAAGCTTTGAGTTGCAAGTCTTACCTTCTGACATCGCTCAATAACCAACACTCCCAATGATGGCATCCTTTGTGGGAAGAAGTTGGTGCCATAGAAGAAGAAGAAGTTGCTGAGATTCTCAAAGGGAAGCAAAATATGAGAGCAAGAGATATTCAAACCTCTTACTTGCTAGTTCCTATTCAAGCTGTATATTCTATGGTTTAACAAATTGTGTTGCCTAGAAGTGGTAACATAAATGTTGTAACTGAGGTGGAATGGATGGTGGTGTTTTGCCTCATGACCAGAAGAAAGATCAACTTGGTAAAGTTGATTTTGGACTTCATCCTTGTTGCTGTTAATGCTAAAAAAACAAGACATGCCACTCTACCTTATGGCATGTTTCTCACAAGGGTTTTTATCAGGGCTCAATTATAACATCCCCAATTTTACCTAAGCTAATTAGCTTAGTGTCACTAACTAATTAGAGAGGTTAGTGATTAGTCAAGGATTAATCAACCAATCTCAAGAGCAAAAGCTTAATAATTAGGGAAAAGTTAACAAGTCAACTAAAAGTCAATGATTAATAAGAAAAGTCAACAATTGAACAATGACACCATAAATTATTTAATTAAGGTAATATAATCTTATTAATTAAGCACATGACAAATGTTCTACCCTAATCAAATGTGATTAATTAATCCTCACACACTAAATATAAAATTCGTGAGAATAATTCTTTTTAGAGAAAAAAAAAATTCTTAAAAGTGTAATTAATCAAAATAGTTTAAAGAGCAATTAAACTAATCTAATTGCTTAACACTTAGATAATTCTAATAACAATAAAAATTCAAAAATTTTCCCTTAATCATGCTTGAAAATTTGGGCCAAGTAAGACTCATCATCCACCATCTATTTGTCTCCTAATCTGACACCATAGGATTAAGGCTTATTATGGTTAAGTACCTTGATGTAAGATTAAATAAAAGAAGGCTATCCTACACATGGATCGCACTTGATTTGCCATAAACCATCAAAGTGGATCAACCTATTAAGAGCATGGAGTTAGCCATTAACCACCTTAGAAAACATAAAAGGATTTGAGCCATGCACCTAAGACTTAAGGATGGAACAACCACTCTTTCGCCCCATGGTCACCAAGCCTATTCCTAAGTGAAAGAAGCAACAAAGCAATCAGCCTAAGGCCATCAGACTTACACCCAAAGAACCCCATTTCATTTTCATTTTGCAGCTCCCATTCTCTTACTACAAGCCTAAAGTTCTTACTTCTCTCTAAACTCCACACTCCCCCCTTTTTGTTCTTTCTATCCTTCTTGTTCTCCTTACTTTCCTACTTTAATCAATGTTATTTACCACCACCATTCTCACAAGCCCTTCAAAGACCACCGTCTTTGGTCTTTGAAGAAGATACTCAAGCACACACCTAGCTCCATTTTCAAGCTCCAAGGGAGGGAGATCATTTCTAACCTTTCCCCTTTTCAAGCACTTCAAAAAGCTTCTTGTGGTAGTCACTCTAACCCCTATTTTTTGTATGTTTTCAAGCACTAAAACTGCTAAGCTTCTCATAGCTAGGTTGTTCTAGGACTTGCTCGTAGGTCTCATGACCATACTCTTTTTCTATGAAGTTTTTCCTTGTGTTAAAGTATTTTCTTAAAATATGCTTATGTTGTATGAGCACTTTTATGAATCAAACTTTATCTAAAGTCTAAATGTAGATTTATCACTAAAAATTCAAAGTATGAAAGTAAAATGAAAGATAAAAATGGTCACTTGAGGAGGAACCTTAATGTTTCTATAAAACAAGCTAAGAAAATGAAATCTGGAGATGCTAAAATTCTAGCAGTCTATATGGCGAATGTAATAACTCATTTTATACAACTCAAAATGCTACAAAACCGATTTTATATGAAAATAGACTTACAAAGCTTTCCATACATAAAAAAAATATGTGAGCATTGGACTTAAAATGAGGGAGATATGAATTTTGAAAGTGGGTTGCACATAGTAGTGTTTCTGTCTGGATAGCCTACACTAAAATCTTTATAACTCAAGTTATGCAAAACATTTTTGAGTGGAACCAAATTTATAAGAAAGCTAAAACATAAGGGAACAACTCCATAAAATATCTTGGTCAGATTCCTTTTGTGGAACTCCTAGTAAATTCGACAAATTACCGATACCTAGACAAACCTAAAAATTCAAAAGTGATAGTGTTTAGTGTATAACTCAAGTTAAACTTTGAATTTTTGAGTGCGGCTTGTTTTGTTTAAAAGAGAGTTTAGAGAAGCATAATCCTACAGAAATTAAATTATACAATAAAAGATAAAATTATGGTAATATTTCTAAGTTATTACCCCAAAATGAAAACATAAATTTGGTTAAGGCAAAGTAAAAAGCAAACTTGAAAACCCTAAAGACCTTCAACTTAAAATATTGAGACTTCAAAATTCAACTTAAAAGATTCAAAAGAGTAGTAGAAACTTGCTTCCAAGAATGATAAAAGAATGGCACAATGTGAAAATCTTACTAAAAGCTTGCACCTAAATTACTAAGTTAAGCTTATAAGACTTTGCTTGTGATATATGTCTCTGCATGCAAGTATGATGACAATGATGATGATGATGACTATGCTAAGTGTGATGATCATGATGTTGTGGGATTTATAATGATGTCTTGTAATTAGAATTCTCTATTTGACAAATTTTGGGGAAGCTCCGGTCTAGCCGTTATGCTACCGGATTTCAATAAAAACGAAGGACTTAGCAAAATTGTTAGCTTGGTATGCATTAATTAATGAAAGATGGAACTAAGGGTGTGATCCTTCAAAAGGCAAGGTGACCCTTAAAGACAAGATAAGTGGATATGATTTTTTAAAAAGGGAGATGATCCTTAAGCTTGGGTGATCTTTTTGTAAGGGAAGGTGGAACCTACTCTTTCTCCTCTCCCATAAGGTTCCGGGAATTTAAGGTGGTGATAACCACTGTATGAGCTCATTACCATTCAAGTTAAGAAGGTGGTAAATAAAATATTTATGATTAAGTCAAGTTTAATGAAAGAAAAGGGCTTCGATCCAACCCAAGAAAAGAAAGAAAATGTAAAGATGTTTATGTTTGATGCACTATCTATATTTCCCTTTTATGTCCATGCTAATGTAATTGCCATGATAAGAATACATGTTTAAAAAAAGAACCCTCTTCAGATAATTATGTTTTCAAAAACCTAATAAATGAACTATATGCATGCTCACTAATTCTTTTGGACAAACCTAAAATGGCTGGGACGATAACGACAACACTTATGTGTGGAGTTAGAGTCCTACTCAGAAATATTATTTCTTACCTTTATTTATTTTCATATCGTCACCAGATCCTAATGGCGCACTGATGAGGAACTCCATGGATATAAAGATCCAAAACCCCCAGGCAAACACTTTGATAGAAAACAAGATTTAGGATAAAAATCCTCCCTACTAAACCCCCAAGAAACCTATCCTTGGAAATGTAGATAATAGAGAAAAGATAGAAAATTCTGCATCACACAGAAACAAAATGAGGAAAACCTCACAATTGTATTGATAGTCAAACTATGATAAACTATGAATTGTCCATAGGCCAAGTTGCCTATTTATACATAAATCCTAAAATTAATAAAAAATGAAAATTATCTAACCCTATCTAAAAGATCTAATTTGAAACTGAAATTAAAAAAATTAATGATATGATTCTATCCTAAAAGACTTATTCCTAACTAATTTAAATCAAATTTGATCTTTATATATTAGATCAAATTTGATTTAAATCTTAAAAGATAAACTAATTCAATTCAAATCTAAGTAAATCTAAACTAAGTCCAAACAAATCAAAAACAAATCTACACACAATCTAAATGTATTCCATCACATATTGGACTAGATTGTAGTGTCTTCAACATGATCAAATTGCTTGCTCTCCAAGTTACTATAATTAAGTTTGATTCCTTAATCTCCAAGTAATTTGAAATAAGCTTGATTCCTTTGGCTCCAAATTAATGCCATTGCATTTGAAATAAGCTCTTGGGTTGTTTGATCTCCAAGTTGACAAAAAGCTCTTTTCCAATGTTGGACCAAATTAACCTCTTGAGCTCATATCATTCCCCCCTCTTTAAAAAGATTCGTCCTCGAATCTTGCCCTCGTAATCTTCAAAGCCATCTCCACCATTACCTTCCTTTCATGAAGCTGTTTAAGAACATACAAATGAAGAACTTCACTAACACTTTCTCCTTCTTTTTTTTTTGCCCTTTCTTGTTTCTCTTTTTTTTTTCATTTTTTTCCTTCTTTTTTTTGGGCCTTTTTTCTTTTTTTTGTTGTTTTTTTTGAAACTGAATATATCTCAAATACAAAAAAAAAAAAATGTAGACGAAGTAGACACAACAAATAGGAAAACAAGAGTCAAAATGCAAAGAGAAAAACAAACAAGGTACGTAAGATTAACAAAGCGGAAACAAAATAGAAACAAAGGATAGCAAACATAGGGTTTTCCTAGTGGACCTCTAAGAAACTTGTTCTTAGCAACCTAGGTCACTGGAAAAAGGTTTTCCTACAAGACGTCTAAGGAACCTATCCTTAGCAACCTAGATCAAAGGAAAAAATTTTCCCTACTAGACCTTTAAAGAACCTATCGTTGAGAACCTAGATCAAAAGGAAGAAAATTATACTTATAATCCTTTGAACCTTTTTCTGATTTCTTCTCCTTTTTTTTTTTTGGATCAAAAGTAGCAACTCAAAAACAAATGCAAAACAGAGAAGAAACATAAAGATAGAACAAAAATACGACAACAACACGAGAGGATAGAATGCAAAAACACAGAAAATAGGAATGGAGACAGACAAGAAAAGAAGACAAAATTGAAATGAAAGATGCAAAGATAGATAAATAGGAATTTGTCTAAACCTTGCTTTGAATATCAAATGATGAGGAGCCCTGTGGCATAAAGATCTAGAAATCTCAGGCACACACTTTGATAGAAAGCAAGATTCAGGATAAAAACCGTCCCTACTAAACTCCTAAGAAACCTGTCATTGTAAATGTAGATAATAGGGAAAATATAGAAAATTTTACATCACACAGAAACAAAATAAAGAAAACCTCACAATTGTATTGATAGTCAAACCATGATAAACTATGAGCTATCCATAGGCCAAGTTGCCTATTTATACCTAAATCCTAAAATTAATAAAAAACAGAAATTATCTAATCCTATTTAAAATATCTAATTTGAAACTGAAATTAAAAAAATTAACGATATGATTCTACCCTAAAAGACTTATTCCTAACTATTTAAATCAAATTTGATCTTTCTAGATTAGATTATATTAGATTTAAATCTTAAAAGATAAACTAATTCAACTCAAATGTAGGTAAATCTAAACTAAGCCAAAACAAATCTAGGTACAATCTAAATATATCCAATTACATATTGGACTAGATTTTAGTGCCTCCAACATGATCAGATTGCTCACTCTTAAAGTTACTGTCATTAAGTTTGATTCCTTGATCTCTAAGTAATTTGAAATAAGCTTGATTCCTTTGGCTCGAAGTTAACGCCAATGCACTTGAAATGAGCTCTTAGGTTGTTTGATCTCCAAGCTATCAACAAGCTCATTTCTAATGTTGTAATGACCAAATTACCTTCCTTAGCTCGTATCACTCACCCTGTGGATAGGATCATGGATCAACTAGAGTATGAATGGTTCTATGATGCGGATGCAAATGCAATCGTGGCAACGACCACCACGATTATCTATACGTATTTTCACCTTGGTCGTGTGCACAAGGTAGCAAGGCCAGATCTTCTGTTAGCCCTTATTTTCATTCCTAAGGCACAACCTGCTTAGCCATTAGCACCTTGGAATTTTCCACTATCTCCTTTGCTGGATATCAAGATGAAGCCTATGTCTCCCAGATTGCCTTTTGTGGAGATACTGCCCTAGCCTGCTGCTCGAGTTATAGAGTTGAGCTCCACTACCACCCTGATCCCGATGGCAACCTCACCTGCAATTCTCAAGTACCATCCAAGCGCCAGCCCCATGTATGAGGAGGACCCCTTAGAGAAGACTTCCACATCTGTGAGTTACAGTTCCAATGTCGCTGCTACCAGTCATGGCCTGCTTATAGCTGAGTCCAGTCATGCTTTTTACATGAAAGTGCTTAGTAGGCACCCTCGCATTATCCATACACCTTTCATTTCCCAAGGGCAAGGAGCTAGGGGATGCAGTTGCTCCAGATCACGACGCTTGTAGGACCGAGGAATGTGTTTGTAGAAGTTAGCTACTAGGGTTATGATTGGGATAGACTAGTAGTCTAATCTAGTTTCTGTTTTCCTCATGTATTTTCATATTATGTTGGAACTTTATTGTCTCAATGCATGTATTATGTAAGCCATGGCTTAGCCATGTGTCATTAATTGTACTTCATTATATTATGTTTTATATTTTATAGAATGGGAATCTTAAGCTTTGTTATACGTTATGTTCCATTTAGTTCGTTTATGCTTTATTTCGTTGAGATGGGATTTCTTATGCACAATGCGTACTTGATGTTTCTTTCATGCTCGAGGCTCAAGTTTTAATGCACTAAAAGCAATGACGTATTTAAAAAAAAATTTACCCTATTTTCCATGTAATTTATTTTCTAAAAGGGTGTAACTTTTCTACAAGCATAAGTAACAACTGATAATCAGACATAACATGACTTAAGTGTAATATGGGATTATTAGGGTGTTACATCAATTACTACTAGATAGGCATAGAGCTGATAACAAGAGACCTACAACCATGATGAAGACCTTCTCAGCCATGTGATTGAAACCCCAAGCTCAAGAAAAAGACAAAGTGAAAAAGAAGAAGGACAAGAAGAAAAAAGATTCTGCTACTGCTATTGCTTAAGTAGCTAGCATTGGAAAGAGAAAATCCAACCCTCCTAAAGACGACAAGAAAAAGAAGAGAAAAGAAATAAGCCTCTCTCTAATTCCTGAGAAGAGAAAAACAAGCAAGAGAAGAGTGATTAGACTTGCTAAGTGTAACAACCTTTATCATATAAGCCATGCTCGAGTCATGGAGTTATATTAAAAGATTCTCACTGTGCTAAGAAATATTTAAAATATGGAAAATATAATACATGGCCCTTTAACTACTCACTTTATTACTGACTAATAATCTTTGATACATAGAGAATAAAATAATTACATTTTAAAGAAATTGTAACTGACATAGTACACAACGTCTACATCCGACTAGTTGTTAGCTAGCTTCAATAGTTTTTTGGTCTGGCTTACGTCCAATCCTTGCTCAATGAAAGGCTCAGTACTCCACCTCGCACTTGATATCCAACTTGGGTGCTGGAATGTTTACGGAAAAGAAAAACATACAAGCAGGCAGTGAGAACCTAAGGTTCTCAGTAGGTAAACTCAAGCCAATCTTACAGCGTCATCATAAACATTCCAGCCGCTTTGGTTTATTATGAAAATATGAGTACATATAAACAAATAGTGGTTCAATTTTAGGTTGAAAACACCTTACTCGAGGCGGGATATATTTTAACAGCCACTTGCCATTTCATATGACAGACATATAAATACGAATAGTATAATATGCTTCAATAAGAATCATAAAAGTATTATGATTTAATGGGATAATTGAAGATACACATAAAGATGCTTGTACTTGTCTGTATGCAAGTGCACTTGACTTAATTGATATCTTGATCTTGCTCTTTTCTGTACTTGGTCCCCCAGAGGTGAATGGCCTCTCTTACCCCTGGGTAATAGCATGCTTTTCAAGTCTGAGCTCGTACCTATACATGAGTGACAGGTTTACTTTCCCCGACCCTCACACCAGTCTATTCCCCTTAAATTTGGTCGAGGGCTGGCCCAAGTCTTAGACAGTATTGCTCTGGGCCATGCTAGCTGGGTCTATGTCATGCCTCACGTGGTAGCTTGGTACGTCCCGATTGCAAGTTCTTATTATCTTTTCCTTTCCATATCTTATCATGCATGTGAATACTTTGTGCACTCATGGATATGTCTCATACTTTATTTATCATATCACATTCTAATTATGCTTGCATGCATGATGTACATGAGCATGACATGTAAATGTAAATATATTCAAAGCATAATCATCCATAGCATAAGTTCTCATAAATTCCTGTCAAAAATTCGGCAGCATAACGGATCAAGTCCGCTTCCCTATGAATAGTGCCAGACAACCAGTACAATCTTTCAAACTTGCAATTCAATATGGTTCAACAATTATATAGATATTCATAGCATCATTCATCAAGTTCAATTCAAGCATCTATGGGGTTTTAAGTTTACTCCCTCCTATTCTCGCCGATTTTGTTATAATCCACTCTTTGTTCAATTCAACTCATCTAAGCCTAAATTTTGGATATGTCATAGCCTTATGTGTCTAGTTTCCAACTCTTTTGGTCCCATCTCATTTTGATTTGTATAACTCAAGATATAAGTATTTTTTCTCAGGCTGTCTTGTTCTTAGCTAGAATTGTGCTCTTATAAGTAAATATTCACTAAAAATAGAAATCTAGGTGAAATCATTCGAAATTTATATCAAATGAAAGCTAACAGAACAAGCTTTTAAATAAATTAAGTTCCATGCCATTTGCATAGTATCTTTTGAGTTATGAGTCCCAAAACTTAACCCTTCTGGACTACACTGTCTCAGCCCGGTTTAAACTTAAGTCAACTTCACTGGTGTACTGGGAACAGATGGCAATGAATCTGGTTCTGAAACTTTTATGAGATGTTCCCTTACAAGTTAGCTTTTAAAAAACCTTAGGTTCACTCAATTTGGAGTTGTGTAGGGTGAGTTATACCCTTCTCAACTCATACTGCCCGGATAAGAATCCAGATTTCTAGGTTAAATTTCAAAAATTCATAACTAATTCTATACTAATCCAATGGCCTTATATTTTATATGTATGGAAAGCCCTGAATGTCTAGTTTCATATAAAAATAGATTCATTAACTTCAAACGACTGTAGGCGGAGCCGTACACTCCGCCGTACGGACCGTCGAGGGGAAAACCCTAACAGCTTCTTGAATTCTTCTTGAATTCATGTTTTCCTTAAATCAATCCACCCAATCTTCAATTCAAACTCACATATACAACTTAAACCAGCCTTAATTCATCATCATCACTCAAGATAACATCAGAATCATACAAGAAAGAGGGAAGAAAGTGGAGTTCCAATAAGCCCAATTCAAAGAAAACAAGAAAAGAAGTTAGAATTCCTACCTTGGTGGTGTGAAATCTTGGTGAAACTTGATCTTGGAGTGAATTTGATGGTTGGAGCTTGAGTTTCGGGATGAGAGGAAATGGAAGAAGATGAAGGAAAGCGGGAAAGTGAGGCTGGTTGTGGGGAGGCCGAAATTTAAAGGGAGAAGGAAGAGAAAAATGAAAACTTTTGAAGCAAGTTTTCATTTGATTGGTGGATGTAATTCCATCATAGAATTTGGTTTAGCTTCCCTCCCTCAATGGCTGATTAAGGCGCCACACGAGGGAGTGGTTTGGCTAAATCCTAGCCATTGATCCTAGGGTTTTCATAGTATAATTTCTATTGGTTCGGTTTCGACAATTCAAAGTACCGAAATCTTACTGATTTCCTTTAAATCGGTAAATTAGTTTTAGAAAAATTCTTTGAAGTCTCCTAAGCTTTCAATCTAATTCTCTCATATCTAATTTCTCTAAATGATACTTAATTGGCTCTAAGTAAAAATTTAATCGAATGCTAATTAATCTTAAGTAGTTGATAAAATTGAACAACTAGGCGAAAACGATAAAAATCTTATGAAGGTAAAGCCAAGTTTTTCCACTATCTTGAGCAATACTTGGTGCCACTCATATGTGGTAGGAGTGGCTGCATTTCAGCACTTAAGTGAGGGATTCCAGTAGAAAATTCTACTGGTTCGATTCTGGTGATGTAAAATACCGAATCTTCACCGATTTTCTCCAAACCGGTCAAACGTTACTTAATAGTTTAAGATATCTACATGTTCATTTTAATTTATCTTAAGCCTAATCTCTCTAACTAACATCTAATTAGCTCTTGATTAAAATTTAATTAACTTCTAATTGCCCTTACATAACTATTGAAATCGAATAAGTGATCTAACGGCGTAAATTAGACATTTTTGTAAATCCGGAGCCTCTTTGGTTCCTATTTTATGTAACTAATGGCATTTTCATAATTTTGAGCAAGTCCAGGGGCACCCCACGTCATTTCACACTAAACAGCCTCCATGGCCCAATCGGGAGAGATTTAAACTTGTACGGTTTCACCATGTGATTTTGCTCTGCTTAAAATCCTATTCTGCTAATCTTATATATGTGGGGACATAAAGGTCATTTCATGAAAAGTTCTAGGGTTATTGTGGAAATATTCACTTGGAGTTAAAGTACAATTTCTAAAACTTTTGGGCGAGATTGCAGTTAATAAAAGTTGACATGGGCACTTTTGTCATTTCTTAATTTTTAACATATGGCAGTGCCGTATTTTCAACGGCAGTGTTGCACTACCCTATAATTCCAAGTGTAAGGATTGTCATAGCATAGCGCTGCCTGAGAAATTCTCACACTACCTAAGGGAAATAATTCAAAGTTTCCATTACGTTCGGTTTACTAAAGTGGGGATGTTATACTAAGAAGTCCTTTTCTTTCTTAAGGGCTGAAGATGAAGTCTTTGCAATTGGTGCAAAACTTACAAACTTGGCAAACACTACTACAACTATTGCTGCACCTCTTGCCCTTCGAGCTGCAAGACCTTCTCAAAGAGGGATTATGATAAGGGAACCTATACCTCAACAAGAGCAGACACAAATAGAGGTTTTAGAAAGAAAGGGAAAGAAGAAAGTGGAAAGAGTCCTTGCTGGTCCTTCTAGACATTCCATACCTTCTCCTACAAGAAGGACAAGAAGGGAAGTAGAGGAAAATGAGCTGAGAAAAGAGACATGGATCCAAAGACAGAGAAACCTAGCTATTGGACTTGGAGTGTTAGAACCCAGAAGCTTTTCTATCTCTCAAGAGGTAGAACAACATTTTGTAGTGATTAAGGAGGTAAATCCTCTTTCTGAGATGAAAAAGGTAGTTATGCCCTCTGTGCAACAATTTAAGCAAGTGGGACAAGTTGCAATTCAACCTCAGTACCTGAAATTAATCCCTATTGATCTAGAGGGAACCATGATTAAGAGGATTGAGACTACAATTGAGGCTGGTACACCAACAAGGACTGAAATTGAAAGGACTCAAACCTGGTGACAGAACCTCAAGTTGATTTTGTCCCTACATTTGAGGCTACCCGCATCTCTACTCTAATGCTAAATCCTACCACTGCCACTACATTTTAAGACATTCCTACCACTTATTTACTACCAAAACTCTCATGCTATTGACCACAGGCCCAAGATTTGACAGAAAAGCAATTGAAGCTGGTTCTAAATTTGCAAAGTCTTCAGTTGGACACACTGATAAGCTGCCTTCTAAAGAACCATCCACCACAAATGTCCAACCAAATGCTACTGAAGTTTAGATAAACCTCATTCTAGTGAATCAACAAATTATAATGGCCAATTAGCATGCACTACAAGCCAATCGCATGCACTTGAGAGACAAATGGACAAAGTAGAGAGTTTGATGCTGTGAATGTTAAAGGTTCTTCAGAAAGGAAACCTGAAAGGCAATCAGTGATGGTCTTCTATGATCTATACTCATCTTTTGCTGATGTGAAAATAGGGAGAAGAAGAGAAAAGCTTTAGTTGAAGGGGAGCAGGAGCTACACTACGTTTCATATTTATTTTTCAGCATAATTGTCATGTCTTTAGTTTCATATTCATAGCATTTGCATAACAATTTCATGTCTTTAATTTCTCATTGATAGCATTTGCAAAAAATTTCATTTTGGATTATTACATTTCAGATTATGACCCTTTATTATTATTTTGCTCTAATATTATAATTATTTTGCTCTGATAATTTATGCCAATTTATGCGTTGATACTTTTATGCTCTGATACTTATCTTAGAATATTTTATTTTCTAGTATGATATTTATCTTAGAATATTTCTACTATAGTTTATGCTCTAATAATTTAATGCTTTGATATCTGTGATATCTGATCTTGCATATTCTATTCTAATAGTTATCACAAATTTTGTTGATCACTTTATTGCTTTGATTATGCATATTTTGTTCCTTGTGAAGTTATAATTCTCATATCTGTGTTATTTTCAATTGCTCTAATTTTATATATACCATGCTTTGATATGATGTAATCTTTTAGTACTTCACTTTTTGCTCTGATTAATCGTGAACATTTTTGAACTACTATGAAGTAATGATTTGACTCATCCTACTTTGATATATTATAATGTTCAAAATGTTTCTTAATAGTGAACAATTTTTTTATTAACATTTGATCTTATTACCTATATTTTTTTTTTAAGTTTCTGGTTAACACAATAATTTGCTATAAACTTCATAAAATATAATTTCAAATAAAAAAAATTGAAATTTAACAACAAGCAGTATGCTTATGCACTTTCAATTCTTTTTAATAAAACAAAAGCTTTTCCTAAGTATTAGTTTGCCATCATAAAAAAAGGGGAGATTATAAGCTCCAATACCCTTTAGAAGCCACTAAGTGATTTGAGTTATATGAAGCTATAGGTTTTGATGAACAACAAATCAATTCTTAATAAAATCTTTTGTGTGGACTAACAGGTTGTTCAAGTGTTTGTTCTCATTTACACTAGATCGTGACAAATGCACACTAATGAGATTGGAATCATAATATTTAAAAGTTCTTCTATATCTTGCATATATAATCCAAAGAAAAGAACTTTTTTACAAGATAGTCTATGATTCTAAAATTTCTTTCACAAGAAAGCGTATTAGAAGGATCAGAAAGATGTACTTATGTCATCAGAAGGATACTAAGCCATCAGAAGGATCCCGAGCACATTAGAAGGATGATATGTCCAAAAGGCTTTGACCAAAAGGGTGATCTTCAGAAAGATCTTCATGAAATGCCTTACTCTTAAAGCTTGCTCTGCATGATTCATGAATTATTCCTAAATGTCAAACTTGAAATGATAAGATCCAAAAGAAGTGCTAACAACTCTAAAAGATAAGTGGACCCAAAGACTAGTTTTCTTCTTCGGTGACATACTTACTTGCTAAGAAAGAAAGTAATCCACTACTTTCTCCAATCTTAGACTAGCAAATTGAAAAGCTCTGGACTCAAGGTCTAAAGTCTCAATTTTGAAGTCTATAAAAACCGAGAATATGATGAAAAAGAAGTTGGAACTATACATATTTGAATATTATCAAGCTTTTATCTTTTTCAACCTTTAGAACTTCCAGAAAGTTACTTGTTGTAATTTCTCATGAAGAAAATCTTATCATTTGTTTTTTAATAGCCAATATCCCCTCAGTAAGATTATTGAGAAGTCACTACATATCGAACTTGATTGTTTCATACACCTTTGAGTGATTTAGTGTGATGTTGTTCAAACACAAACCATTCAAACTTATCATTGTAATCTAACCTAATAGTGGCCACTGTGAGCTTAGAGAGGCTAGGATAAAATATTACTCGTTTGTTAGCTTGGAGAGGTAAGTTCAATACTACTCAAATTGTTAGTCAAAGAGGCTTTATAAAAAACTACTTGGTTGTAAGCTTGGAGAAGGTTGGACAAAGAATACTCATGTTTATAAAATCTCAACTACTTTGTTAGGGACTGGATGTAGACAAGTGGTTTGGTTGAACCAATATAAAAACTTCTTTGTGTAATCTTCTATCCTTTTTATTCTTTACAATTTTCATATCATATATATTATTTTGTGTGCTTATTTTATTCACTGCTAACAAAGTTATTGTCAAAACAATAATTTCTATTTCAAACTCTAAATGCTTCCGCATTCCAAGTCTAAAGACATGAGAAAGTTTGTTTAAAGTTTCAAGAATTAAAAAGCTTTTAAGAAGCATGATTCAACCGCTATTTCTCATGCTACTTCCACCTTCAACTTTAACTAATAAAGCTAAAAGTTAGTCCATGAATTTAACAGAATAATCCCCTAAAAGAATTAACTTGTTCTAATGTAGGTAAATTCAGAGACCAAATTATATGTGTTCTCTAATTCAGGGCAAATTTTTTACAGATCATATTTTAGGTGTAACATCCCCAACTCTAAAGGCAGACTAGTATAAAGGGAAGCTCGGGCCTAAGGCAGAGGCAAAATAGTAGATAGGTGAACTGTAGCAGAAGAAATGGTGAAATTGTAATTATTAGATTACAATGGCAAAAGTGTAAATAAAGGTTTGTGATTGTCGAGAAGGACATTAGTAGAAAAATCCTGATTCCAGGAATATATGGGCCCCACAGCACTAGTAGATAGCTAATATATATATAATAACTTTTTCAATGATATTTTATGCACAGGGTTTTAACTAAAAGTATGGGATCACTCACATACGTGAATATTATCTCAGGTGACTTAGAGTACCCAAATTAATAGTCAGATAACTTGAATTAATCCTCACGAGTAGTATATTGTCTTTGGGCATGACAAATTGACTCGCACATCGTAACACGAGCAAATTAAACTGAATATGAACTACAGTGTAGTAGGCAACTCGAATCGTCTCCCTAAGATGAATGCACCGTTTGATCAGAAATTTCAGGGGATTTGTTTCATCAAACAGTTGAAATGCAAAATGTATAAACGAAAATAAAATAGAATTGATGAGCAATGAAACCGAATTAAAAGACCTAATCCAAGAGACAAGATAGACACAATTAACACTCCATCATTGGATTCTAACTATATGCAACACTCCAATTCGGTGATTAGACTTAGACTTAAATGAAACCTCAATCTAAATCTAGCATTCACATGACAACCACCATGAATTCAACTAATTACACAATCAATTTGATTCAAAAACCTCTAAAATCGAATTGAATTGAATTAGTTTCAAACTCCAATGCAACTAATCATATATTCAGATCTGAACATAATTCACACTCCTTTAGCAATCAAATCACATACATCAACCGAATCATATATGACATGATTACATTCCTAATCAACATTCAAGAATGAAAAACTTCAATTCATGCACAAGATTAAGAATGAGAGAAGGGGAGATGAAATCAAATTGATGTGTTGCATCCAAATGATGCACCAATCCTCAAGAGTTTAACTGCTTCTTGATGTCTTGAATCAGAGGAGGATCACTCCTCCATTAATGGAGGAAAACCCATGAGAGAGAAAGAGAGAAAAAAGAGAAAGAGAGAAAGAGAGAAATTCTATTTTCCAATTCTAATCAAATAAGTCAAAAATCAACTCCCAATTTGGGTTCAATCCTATATATACCTATGATTAATACACTAATTGACTAATTACATTAATACTCTCTTCTAAAGCTGAAAGTAGACTCCTCATTTATATTAATTGGACTTGTGGAAGGAAACTTATGCTAAAAACACTAATTCAGATTCACTAGATCTGTCAGTGAACTTTAACCACATGTTTGCCCCAGAAAATGTCATTATTTTTGCTAGGGATCTAAAGAAAAGTTGCAGGCCTAGAAGTTAGCTTTCCAATGGCACCAATTTTGCCTCAATTGAATTCCTGTAGTCCAAGATATAGCCTAATTAGTGCACACTATTGAGGATCTGTGACTACATCTCTTGAGTCCACTTGAAGGCCCAAATCTAGTTTGAAAACTCCCGAACTAGCCTTTGACTTCTCCATAAGAGTTGTAGGCCTAGCTCTCCGCTTTCCGACAAACCAAGAATCATGCCAAAATGAGGTATATAACTCAAATTATGGCCCAAAAACCAAAACTGTGTCAAAATAAGGCTAATGCAGGAAAATTAGATCAAAGTCTAACCAAGGTCCAATTAACAAGACTGCACAAAAGAGGGTTAATGAGCTAGATATGAGGAAAAATAAGTATATAAAATTCCAATTCATCAAATTTCCCTACACTTAGCCCTTGCATGTCCTCATGCAAGACTCAACCTAAAGGTTAACCAAAGAAACTAACAATCAACTACAACCTAAACTCAATACCCAAAATGGAAAAACTTATTCTCCAATGAATCATCAAAAGTGCTAAGTTTAGGGACAAAATAACATATAAGGCATCAAGAATTTTCCAACAATCAAATCAATTGACTCCCCACCTCTCTAAAGTGTAAACCAAGTAACATCACTGAAAATGCAAAGATCAAGTATGAAGAACCTCACAAGATGGTGTATGTATGAAGCTCATCAACTCTCAAGTGTGTAGGTAAAAGTGTTTTACTCAATTCACCTCAATGGATCATGCATTACCATAGGCTTGCTAATATTCTACTTCTCCACTGCTTGTAATCACATGCAAACACAAATCAAGAGGGCTTAATTAATGGTTATAATGGGGTTAAGGTAAGAGTAGGAAATATGGAGATATGACAAGGTAAAATCCAAGGCAATAAGAGAGACATTGGTTAAGATACAAGCCAAGTTCACAAATGTGGGGGGTTTCCCCAAGTCATTCAATAGCATATTCATTCCCTTCGCTTCATTAAAACTCCCCATTTTATTCACTTCTTTCTTTTCTTTTCTTCCTTTTTCTCTTTTTCTCTTTTTTTTAATTCCTTGCACCACCCCACACTTTAATGTTTGCACGTCTCGGGCAAAACCCCCACACTCGATCCCAAGCACAACAAAAATGATAAAATCAATGCCTTCTTATCCCCTAAGGTTAGGTAGAATTATGGCTTTTCACTTAGGCTTGTAATGTACTAGAAGTCAAAGAAAGGTCAACAAGGCTCAAAGGGGCTAACAAGGGAAATAATGCAAGGTGGGCTATATGGCCAAGCGGATAAAATGAAAAGAAATGCCTCTATCATATCCATGAATGCATATGATGAAAATGCAGCCTCAAAGAAAAATCAAATCAAGTTCTAGAATGATATAAACTATGAGGGATGAACACATAAGAAAGAAAAGAATGGCATGAAATGCAAACATCCAATACATAGCTCAAAAGCTCACAAGGGTAGTGTTCATCGTAGTCAATCATAGCAAATCAAGATTAATTAATAAATTCACACATCTCAAGAGGGAAAAGAACAATGAAATCATATTGGAACTCTATCCTCCTTAATGACTAATGCCCTAACTTAACAACCTTCAATTCATCAAAAAAGAACAAGATCAGCAATTATTATAACAACAAAACAAGGTAAAAGGTAACTATGGCAAACCAAACCCAAAATGCAAGACTAACTAGAATAAGCACATGGGAAATAAACTAAAGCTAATCAACCCCTCCCCCAAACTTCAATTTGACATTGCCCCCAATGTAATGCAACAAATAAAATGTGAGGCAAGTAGCATGAGGCAAAAGAGGGAAAGCAGAACTCCCCTATCAAGTATAGGTGGCTGTTAGCAAGTGAACCTCCTCATTGGTGTCCAAAGGTAGCTCCTCATGAAACGGCTTCAAGCAGTAGCCATTTACAGTGAAAACTCTATTTGTCTCAGTCTATATAGCCTACACAACACCATAGGGAAAAATTTGGGTAACAATATAGGGACTAAGCCATCTAGAACGAAACTTACTAGAAAAGAGCTTGAGGCGAGAGTTGTAGAGGAGCACTTTCTGGTCAGTTGAGAACTCCTTCCGTAGCAACATCTTATCATGGATGAGTTTGGTCTTCTCCTTGTACAAGCAGGAGTTTTCATAGGCCTCTTGGATCTCCTCCAACTCCTGAAGCTGGAGCTTCTTATGAAGCTTGGACTGGCTCAAATCCAAGTTACAAAGTTTGACTACCCAATAAGCTCCATGCTCAATCTCCAGTAGAAGGTGGCATGCCTTACCAAAGACAATCCTATAAGGGAACATCCTTAAAGGTGTCTTGTAGGTAGTGCGATAGGCCCATAAAGCATCCTCAAGTCTCTTACTCCAATCTTTCCTGTTCGGCTACACAGTTTTCTCCAAGATTTGCTTCAACTCTCTATTCGATACCTCCGCTTGTCCATTAGTTTGGGGATAGTATGGAGTTGAGGCCTTATGGGTGACAGCATATTTCTTCAACAAGGTTGCCATGTTCCGGTTGCAAAAATGGCTACCTTGATTGCTAATGATAGCCCGGGGCACACTGAACCTGCAAAATATCTGTGATCTGACAAAATCTATGACAACATGAGAATCATCAGTCTGGGTGGCCTTGGCCTCTGCCCACCTACCTGGAGACATAATCAATTGCCAGCAATATGTAAATAAAACCAAAAGAAATAGGAAAAGGACCCATAAAATCGATACCCCAAACATCAAATATCTCACAAAATAATAAGGGTTACTGAGGCATCTCATTCCTATGGTAAATACTACCTATCCTCTGGCATTGTTCACAATTCTTACAAAATGTGTAAGCATCGTAGAACAACGTGGGCTAGTAAAAACCTGCATCTAAAATCTTCCTAGCAGTGCATTGTGGACCAAAGTGGCCACTGCAGGCAAGGGTGTGGCAAAACTGCAAAATAGATGGAATCTCAGACTCATGCACACAATGTCTGATAACTTGATCACTATACATCCTCCACAAGTATGGATTAACCCCAAACATAATACTTACCCTCACTCCTAAGCTTATCTACCTAATGCTTATTTAAAATAAGTAAGCAACTCAACAACAACCAGATAGTTAATTAGATCAGCATACCATGGGTCCTTACCTCACAGCTGTAAAAGATGCTCATTTGGGAAGGTCTCACGGATAGGAAGAGGCTCTACGGACTGTGAGATCCGGCTCAGGTGATCTGCTATTCGATTCTCAGCGCGACTCTTGTCCTTGATCTCGATGTCAAACTCCTGCAACAGCAACATCCACTTAATGAGCCTGGACTTACATCCAGCTTCTTCAGTAGAAACTTCAATGCTGCATGATCAACAAAAATTGTCACTTTAGTTCCCAGAAGATAAGCATGGAATTTATCTAAAGTAAAAATAATGGCAAGAAGCTCCTTCTCAGTGGTGGTGTAATTAGCCTATGCAGAATCTAGGGTTTGGGAAGCATATGCTATAACATGGGGTGTCTTGCCAACCTTCTATGAAAGAACTGCTCCGACTGCAAAGTTGGAGGCATCACATTGGCTCAAATGGGTACTCCCAGTTTGGCGGTCGAAGCACCGGAGCAGAAATGAGATGCCGCTTCGGCTAGTCAAATACTCTCTTGCACTCCTCATCAAATTGGAAGTCAACCTCCTTCATACAATAGCCTGGATAACGGAAGTGCTACTCTGCTGAAGTCCTTGATGAAATGCCTATAGAACCCTGCATGGCCAAGAAAAAAGCATACTTCCCGCACGCATGTGGGGTAAGACAAAGAAGCAATCACATCTATCTTGGACTTATCAATAGAAATTCCCTCCCCAGAGATAATATGTCCCAAGACTACACCCTGCTTGACCATAAAATGACACTTCTCGAAATTCAAGACAAGGTGTGACTCAAATATCTATTTAAAACTCTAGCAAGGTTGTCTAAACATGCATCAAAAGAAGAACCATAAATAGTGAAATCATCCATAAAAACCTCTATATAGTCCTTTAGAAAATCAGAGAATATACTCACTATGCATCTCTGAAATGTACTCGGGGCATTGCATAAGCCAAAGGGCATCCTTCAGTATGCAAATATGCTAAATGAACAGGCAAAGGTGGTCTTCTCTTGATCTTCCAGTGCTATATAAATCTGGAAGTAGCTAGAAAACCCATCAAGGAAGCAGTAGTATGATTGACCCGCCAACCGCTCTAGCATTTGGTCAATGAAGGGCAAAGGGAAATGGTCTTTCTGGGTAGCTTGGTTTAGCTTCCGGTAATCAATGCATACTCTCTAGCTATTTTGCACTCTTGTGGGGATTAACTCAACCCGGGAGTTCTTCACCACGGTGATGCCAGACTTTTTGGTGACAACTTGCACTGGGCTTACCCACTTGCTATTTGATATCAGATATATGATGCCCGCAGCTAACAGCTTGCCTACTTCCTTCTTTACTACACCCAAGGTTAAGGGATTTAGCCGCCTCTGGGGTTGCCTCACGAGTTTCACTCCCTCCTCCAATTGTATCTTGTGCATGCATGTGGAGGGACTGATTCCAGGAATATCTACAAGTGTCCATCCTATAGCCTTCATATTCTATCTAAGAATATTCAGCAACTTCTCTTCTTGGTCAGGTTGCAGATCCTTAGCTATAATGACTAGTAGCTTTTCATCTGGTACCAAGAATGCATATTTTAGATTTCCTGGAAGTGGTTTCAGTTCCAATGTTGGTGGCTCTTGTATGGAAGTTGCTAATTTAGCTTCAGCACCTGAAACTTGAGAGTAATTCTGCAAAACAGTGTCATCATATCCTATGGAAGTAAAAGCAGTAGAAGTGATATAAACTGGATCAGTAAAATTGACTACAGAATCAGAATTTATAAAGACAAACTTAGGAAATGCAATTGCAGGAATAGAAATTGCAAAATTCAGGGGTGTAAAATTTATAGTTGCAGAATCAGAATTTGCATACTTTACAGCAGCATCAGTATCAGTGTTATTAAAATTAGTATGTGCAAACAGTGCAAAATTTACTGCAGAATCAATGTAAGCAGAAATAGCAAAAATAGAATCAGCAGAAGCAGGATTTAAATCAACAGAGTTTAAACCATTAAAAATAGTAGAAACAACATTTACAGAAATAGAAACAAGAACAGTAGAATGTAAGACAGCAGGATCAAAACTTATAGAATCTAAAATAACAAATACAGAACCAGGATCAGTGGAAATAGCAGCAATAGAATTAAAAATAGCAGAATTTACAGAGACAGTAAAATTTATAGAGATAGCAGAATCAGTAGATTGCACAGTAGATTTTTTAGAAACAGCAAAATCAGAATCAAAAATAGAAATGGAAACAGCGACACTTGATTTATTAGAACTAGACACTGCAAAATCCGAATTTACAAAACCAGAACTCGCAGAAATTGAATGAACAACATCACAACTATGTATACATGCATCAATTTCAACATACACACACACACACACACACACACACACACATAAGTCATTAATACCATCACAATCAGAACAATGGAATTTATTCCTAATGCCTACAATTTCAGAAAATTCAGCTAATAAGTTTTCATGCACATCTTCAACCAATGAATCAATAATGTCTAAGTGAAAAACAGAATGCTCTTCTGGTGGATATCTCATGGCATCAAACATTCCATGAATAAGGTACCGGAGTGCACATCAATCTTGGTTTTTGCAGTTTTTAAAAATGGCCTACCTAAGATCAATGTTGTTGATTAACATGCATGTCATCCTCCATGTTTAAGACATAAAAATCTACAAGGAATATTAAATCATTCACTCTCGCAAAACATCTTCTAAAACTCCCTCGGGGTGGGTTGTGCTCCGGTTGGCAAGTTGAATCACCACTCTCGTTAGCTTGAGCTCTCCAATGCGCAATGACTTGTAAACTGATGTTGGCATGACATTTATTGAGGCT
Organism: Pterocarpus santalinus; assembly: GCA_031439595.1. Taxonomy (NCBI): domain Eukaryota; kingdom Viridiplantae; phylum Streptophyta; class Magnoliopsida; order Fabales; family Fabaceae; genus Pterocarpus; species Pterocarpus santalinus. The sequence continues at coordinate 32,269,752 of CM062529.1, forward strand.
CCAAGGTCTAGTGATGTGATCAACGAAGATAAAGTAGACTCAAGAAAGCAAAGGCAAGGAGGAGATCCTTTGGAAGGACTTGGTGGACTAATGACTAGATCCAAATCAAAGAGAGCTAAGGAAGCTTTGGGCCAAATGATTTCAAGTTTGTTTAAGGCAAAGCCCAATCAAGAAGATAACGACTCAAGACTAGTCCATTGTGTTCACGTGGCTGAACAAGCTTAGTTATATCTTTGGGCTAGTTAAATTTAAGTTAGTAATAATTTAATTGGACTTGTAATTTCATACAGCCCATCACTTGTTTTTAGCTATTTAGTCTTTTACTCATTTTGAATAAGTTTAGTTTTTAATCTTGGGCTAAGTGTTGCAGCCCATTTGCTAAACTTTAGTTTATTTTATAAACCTTGTAAACATCTTTTGAAGGGGATTTTTGGCAAATTCAAATCAGAATACTTTTAGTAAAAGTGTCTCTTTGGTTCTTGCTTGGAACCCTAGGTCTTATCAAGAGTTTCCAATTGCTCTTGTGGCGATCACCCTTGGCTTATCAGTCATCCTTGATTATGGCGCCCTCCAATCTATTTCCATTCCTTGTGTCTTCCATCTTTTTGCAATTTTTATTTCTCCTTGATTGAATTACAACCACAATACACTAGAATTAGGGTTCATGGATAATGGATCATAACATTTGATATCAGAGCCAGCTTCTTCGAGTTGCAGAATTGGTCAATTTTCTTTGGTTCATATCTTGAGTTTTTCGCATCATATTTCGGTGTTTCTTGGGTCTTTTCTGAAGTTCAGAATCTCATCTTTCATCTCGTTTTTGAATCGTTGAATTCTGAATTTTGTAGCTCAAGATACAATGATTTTTTTTTCCGAACTCAGTCTAGTACAACTTTGCGATTTGTTTTCTTTGAGTTCTTGTTTGATTCATCCTTTTACTTTGCTTAATTTCTTGTTGTTCTTCTAATTTCCATTTCTGTCTTTGTTGATCATTGGGTTCAAAAAAAAAATAAAAAGGGGGCAGAATGTTCATCATATGTTCTTGACATTCTGGGGAATTGTTTCATTCTAATCTTTCTAAGCTCTGTTAGTTTGACGTTTAGTTGTTAAATATGTGCTTGTTTTGATGTGATTCTAGTTGGCCTGTTCATCTATAATCATCAAGAACAGATTGGAAAAAAAATCAGAATTAAAAAAAAACGTAGAATTTGAAAAAAAAAGGGTCAAAACATTGGCTTGTTTCTTATTGTTCTTCAAACCTTTAGCTTGTTCTGTCTTGGTTGGCCTCTGATTTGAGTGTGCTTATCCTTGTTTAGTTTTTCTTGCTTGTCTCTTTTGGATCTTAAAAGTTTTGTCTTAGAGTTTTCTTTTGTTTGACCTCTCGTTTGTTTTGTGATTTGACATAAGTGTTTTTGGAATTTCTCTTTGAATTGACTTGTGATTCCATTTAAGAGCCTACAAGAGCACTTGAGTGGTAAAAGGCAAGAGAGCACCTTACATAAAAGCCTATTAGAGAGTAACAAACACAAGTGATACATCTCTAAAAGTGTAAACATGTGAGAAGTGTGGTGAGGTCCCATTGCTTTCACTTTTGTTTTCTTTTACTTGAATGATGGCAGGAACAGGTGGTAGTAGTAGCCCTCCTCCTGAAGGAAACAATAGATTATTAGTGGAGGCTATTGCAGCTCAAATGGAAAGGATGATGAGGGAGCATACAGAGGAGTTATATGTGAGAATTAAGCGGTTAGAAAATCAAGGACATCCTGATGTTGATGGAGGTAGAAGGAGGCTTGATGGAAGGAGAAGAAGAGATCATGAAGTAGATCAAAGAGAGGACAGAATTGAGGGAGTAAAACTCAACATTCCCACTTTTAAAGGGAGAAGTGATCCGGAGGCATACTTAGAGTGGGAAATGAAGATTGAACAACTTTTTGCTTGCCACAACTATACTAAAGATAAGAAGGTGAAGGTGGCAGCCATGGAGTTCACAGATTATACTCTCATTTGGTGGGATCAATTGCAAAAGGAGCGACTTAGATATGAAGAATCTTTGGTTGATACTTGGGTTGAAATGAAGAGGTTAATGAGGAGGAGATTTGTCCCTTCCTATTATCATAGGGACCTTCATAACAAGCTCCAAAGACTCACACAAGGTAGTAGGAGTGTTGATGAATATTACAAGGAGATGGAGGTGTATTTGATTAGAGCCAATGTGAATGAAGATAGGAAGGCTACTATGGCACGCTTTCTGAATGGGCTGAATAATGACATTAGAGATGTGGTTGAGCTACAAAATTATGTGGAGTTGGAGGACTTGGTACATCAAGCTATTAAAGTGGAGCAGCAACTTAAGAGAAAAGGTACATTGAAGAGGAGCTCTTCTAATTTCAATTCTTCAAATTGAAAGGAAAAAAAATAAGAAGGAGGGAGGTACCTCTTCTAGCAACACCACAGCTGCACCTCAAAGGCCTCAATTCAAGTCCAATGAGACATCTAAAAAGACAAGGAGTAGTGAGATAAAATGCTTCAAGTGTTTGGGGAGAGGACACATAGCATCCGAATGCCCAACCAAGAAGACTATGCTTCCAAAGACAATGGAGAAATCACTAGTGAGTCCTCATCTGAGTCTGCCCCAACTAGTGAGGATGGGTATGATGAGGAAATTGCACCAGAAGGAGATTTGTTCATGGTGAGGAGGTTGTTGGGTAGCCAAGCAACGGATTTGGATGAAAGCCAAAGGAAAAATATTTTCCACACAAGGTGTATCATCCAAGGGAAGGTTTGTTCTTTAATTATTGATGGAGGGAGCTGCACTAATGTTGCTAGTTCAAGGATGGTCTCAAAACTGAATTTGGAGACTAAACCACACCCACGGCCATATAAGCTTCAATGGCTTAGTGAGGATGGTGAAATGATTGTGAGTAAGCAAGTGGAGGTGGAATTCTCTATAGGGAAGTATGACGATGCAGTTTTATGTGATTTGGTGCCTATGGAGGCTTGCCATTTACTTCTTGGTAGGCCTTGGCAGCATGATAAGAAAGCTCTGCATGATGGGTTCACAAACAAGTTTTCATTTGTACATAAAGAGCGCAATACTATTCTTGCCCCTTTGTCACCAAGAGAGGTTGGTGAGGATTAATCCAAAATGAGAGATAAAAGAAAATAGGAAAGAAAAGAAAAAGAGAGTGAAAAGAAAAAGGAAAAGAAGAGTGGAAAAATAGAGGAAAAATTGCAAAATCTGTTTATTAAAGAAAAAAAGGTGAAAAAGGCTATGCTCATGAGAAAGCCAATACTTTTACTTTTGAGTAAAGAAAGTAAATTACATGAAGCAGGTGCTACTAACTCTCTTCCTTGTAAAGTTTCTTCTTTGTTGCAGGAATTTGGAGATGTCTTTCCCAAGGAGGTACCTCACGGTCTACCCCCTCTACGAGGTATAGAACATTAAATTGATCTCATTCCACGAGCTTCATTGCCTAATAGGCTAGCCTATAAGAGTAATCCTCAAGAGACCAAGGAGATTCAAAAGCAAGTTGAAGACTTGATGCAAAAAAGGTGGGTGCAAGAAAGCTTAAGTCCGTGTACAGTTCCAGTCATTCTAGTGCCTAAGAAAGACGAAACTTGGAGGATGTGCATGATTGTGGAGCCATCAATAATATCATGGTAAAGTATAGACATCCCATTCCTAGATTAGATGATTTGTTGGATGAATTGCATGGTGCCTGTGTGTTTTCTAAAATTGATCTTAAGAGCGGATATCATCAGATTAGGATTAGAGAAGGGGATGAATGGAAAACTGCTTTTAAAACCAAATATGGATTGTATGAATGGTTGGTCATGCCCTTTGGATTAACAAATGCTCCTAGTACCTTCATGAGATTGATGAATCATGTGTTAAGGGAACTCCTAGGAAAGTTTGTTATGGTTTATTTTGATGACATTTTGATTTATAGCAAATCCTATGATGATCATCATGTGCATTTGAGGAGTGTTTTGGAAGCTCTTAGTCATGAGAAATTGTATGCCAACATGGAAAAAGTGTATTTTTTGTACAAATCATGTGGTTTTTCTTAGTTTTGTTGTTAGCTCACCAGGAGTGCAGGTTGATCAAGAGAAGGTGAAAGCTATTCAAGAGTGGCCAACTCCTAAGAATGTTAGTCAGGTAAGAAGCTTTCATGGTTTAGCTAGTTTCTATAGGAGGTTTGTTAAAGATTTTAGTACATTGGCTGCACCCTTGAATGAAGTCATTAAAAGGCATATGGGATTTAAATGGGGTGAAAAATAAGAGCAAGCTTTTGCTGCCCTCAAAGATAAATTAACTCATGCACCTATCCTTACATTGCCTAATTTTGCTAAATCTTTTGAGATTGAATGTGATGCATCTGGTGTGGGAAAAGGGGCTATTTTGATGCAAGATGGGCACCCAATTGCTTATTTTAGTGAAAAATTAAATGGTGATATTCTTAACTATCCCACATATGATAAAGAGTTGTATGCATTAGTAAGGGCATTACAAATATGGCAGCATTACATTTTACCCAAGGAATTTATGATTCATAGTGACCATGAGTCCTTGAAGTATTTAAAAGGACAAGGTAAGCTGAATAAGAGACATGCCAAGTGGGTTGAGTTCCTTGAGCAATTTCCCTATGTGATCAAGCATAAGAAAGGTAAGACTAATGTGGTTGCTGATGCGCTTTCAAGAAGGTATACTCTGTTCTCCACTCTTGAAACTAACTTTATTAGTTTTGAGTATATAAAGGAATTGTATGAGCATGATCCAAAATTTTCTCAGATTTATAAAAATTGTGTGCATGCTGTCCAAAATGGGTACTTTAGGCATAAGGATTATTTGTTTAAAGAGAAAAGGTTATGTGTGTCTAAATGTTCCATTAGAGAGTTGCTTGTGAAAGAGGCACATGAAGGGGGTTTAATGGGGCATTTTGGGGTCCAAAAGACTTTAGACATACTGCGTGAACATTTTTATTGGCCACACATGAAACATGATGTGCATAAATTTTGTGAAAGATGCATTGTTTGTAAGAAGTCTAAGTCAAAGGTAATGCCTCATGGACTCTATACTCCTTTGCCAATTCCTGATTTCCCTTGGATTGATTTATCTATGGACTTTGTTTTAGGACTGCCACGGACAAAGAATGGCAAGGATTCCATTTTTGTGGTGGTGGATAGGTTCTCCAAGATGGCTCATTTCATACCTTGCAAGAAGGTGGATGATGCTTGTCATGTGGCTGATTTGTTCTTCAAAGAGGTAGTGAGGCTACATAGATTACCTAGGAGCATTGTGAGTGACAGGGACACTAAGTTCTTAAGTCACTTTTGGAGGACACTATGGGGTAAGATTGGTACTAAATTGCTATTCTCAACTACTTGTCACCCCCAAACTCATGGGCAAACTGAGGTAGTTAATAGGACTCTTTCTACTCTCCTTAGAGCTATTATAAAGAAGAATATTAAGTCATGGGAAGAGTGTTTGCCTCATGTAGAGTTTGCATATAATAGGGCTATCCATAGCACTACTAATTGTTCTCCTTTTGAGATAGTGTATGGATTCAACCCCTTAACTCCTCTTGATTTACTACCTATGCCTAACATTTCTGTTTTTAAGCATAAAGATGCACAAGCTATGACTTTATAAAGAAGCTGCATGAGCAAGTAACAGTCCAAATTGAGAAGAAAATGGAGAGTTATGCAAAGCAAGCTAATAAGGGCAGAAAGAATGTTGTAATTGAACCCGGTGACTGGGTTTGGGTACACATGAGAAAGGAGAGGTTTCCATCTCAAAGGAAATCCAAACTCCAACCTAGGGGTGATGGACCCTTCCAAGTCTTGGAGAGAATAAATGACAATGCCTACAAGATTGACTTACCTGGTGAGTATGGGATAAGTGCTACTTTTAATGTTGCTAGCTTGTCCTTATTTGATGTAGGTAATGAGGAGCTAAATTCGAGGAGGAATTCTCTTGAAAAAGGAGGGGATGATGTAATCAAGGAAGATAAAGTAGACTCAAGAAAGCAAAGGCAAGGAGGAGATCCTTTGGAAGGACTTGGTGGACTAATGACTAGATCCAAATCAAAGAGAGCTAAGGAAGCTTTGGCCCAAATGATTTCAAGTTTGTTTAAGGCAAAGCCCAATCAAGAAGATAACGACTCAAGACTAGTCCATTGTGTTCACGTGGCTAAACAAGCTTAGTTATATCTTTGGGCTTGTTAATTTTAAGTTAGTAATAATGTAATTGGGCTTGTAATTTCATACAGCCCATCACTTGTTTTTAGCTCTTTAGTCTTTTACTCATTTTAAATAAGTTTAGTTTTTAATCTTGGGCTAAGTGTTGCAGCCCATTTGCTAAACTTTAGTTTATTTTATAAACCTTGTAAACATCTTTTGAAAGGGATTTTTGGCAAATTCAAATCAGAATACTTTTAGTAAAAGTGTCTCTTTGGTTCTTGCTTGGAACCCTAGGTCTTATCAAGAGTTTCCAATTGCTCTTGTGACGATCACCCTTGGCTTATCAATCATCCTTGATTGTGGCGCCCTCCAATCTATTTCCATTCCTTGTCTCTTCCATCTTTTTGTGATTTTTATTTCTCCTTGATTGAATTACAACCACAATACACCAGAATTAGGGTTCATGGATAATGGATCATAACATCGAGCATGGCTTGCTTGAATTGCTCGCTTCCTATGGTTTAAGGAATGGTAAAAGTACCCGAATCTTTGCATTTAGGAGGAATGCTTGGTTGAATTATTGTGGAGACATTTCTGCCCATACTTACTTTCTCATTCCTTTTTAATCTTCTTCTATGGGTGCATGATGGGGCTCCGGCAAGTATATCGGATCGTACAAGTAGTAAAGTGATAAGTAAAGTATCGTTCCCATGAGGATAGATCAAATACCAAATAGTTTAAGGGAATAACTATTTGGATAGAATGGAATTACTAATGAGGAAATTAAAATAAAAATAAAATAAAATAAATAAGAAAAATACTAATGCAAAAAATTCTAACAATGTGGATAAATGCAATGGGATGGATGTTAGGGCTAATTAATTTCACCTATTGTAGACGCATTTACTATGAATTTTTGTTAATCAATTTCTATCCTAATTGCCTCATTGTCAGTTCCCTTTAATTTATTCGTAGCCTCTTTCAAGATCAAGCAATGCTCTTTATCCAAAACTGATTGCCTAATCTCTTAGCACAAACTAATCTAGGGAAAGGTTAAAGCTCTATGGGTTCCTATATTGACCGCATGAACCATGTTTGTTTATCTCTAGTTTTTGCTCAACTCATAGTATTTATGTTAAGAGGCTCTATTCACAAACCCTCTCTCGAGTTATTGCAAATCCCCAAATCAATTAATTGGTGATCAAGCAATTAAAAAGCATTAATCACAAACAAAAACACCAAGCAATAAAGATAGAAAACAAGATTAATATTAATCCATGAGTAAACTTGTCATACAAAAAAGGTCTACTAACACCCTAGCAAAAGAAAACTAGTTCATAACTGAAGAAAAGAAAACAGTAGAAGAGTATGAAGATGAGAAGATAGAAGAAACAAAAGCCATAAAGAATTCTGGCTAGGGACAAGAGATTCGGAAGAATATGGATCTCTCTATGTTGAACTTGAGTTTTGGAATCCTTGAATCTTCGCCTTCAATCTCTCTGGAAGAAGTCTTCTATCTTGGGAGGTGTTTTGAAGTGTCTAAGGATCTCTTTTCTAACTTTAAGTGTTGCCTTTTTATAGTCCACTGATCCCTTTTCTTGAAATTTAGCCAGAGCCCACTAATTCTGCAATCGGAGTTGCAGTATAGCACAACAAAAATTGCACGGGTATAAATGGCATCGCGCTATAGCGCAGAGGTTTGCGCTATAGCGCGCTTGCATGATAACGCCGACCTCGTTTATAAACTTCCAGGCTCTGTAGATGTCAAAATATTTGGAATTTTCCCTCGGAGATAGAAATAGCAATTGTAGATCTTTAAGTAAGCTTTCCAACGCAATCGGAGTTCTGCAGCTCGAGATATAGGCAATATACTGATGAAACTTGAAATAGAATGAGGCTTTAATCTTGTTCTTCCTTTTTCTCCTCGAAGACTCTAGAATTGGAAAAAGTGTCCAATATCAAAGTTGGAGATCTTCTTCTCTTCTTTCCAACGAACCTTGAATCATGATAATCCGACCTCTAGAGGGCTAGATATCGATTTTCCAATGCTGAAAAGTTCTGATTTCATGCAAGCTAGACTCTTTCATAGCTTCAAATTCCAACTTAAGTGTTTGTATCTGATGACAATCAAAATATGCCCAGAATAAGTATCCAAAATATAAGAAAATAACAAAAAAATAAAAATACCAGCCAATCTCAACTACTTAACTAAAATAAAACAAAATAGTAACTAAACTAAACAATTACATCCTAAATTAAATAAAAACTAACTAAAAATATAATTCACTAAGGGGAGTTATCACAACCCCTAACTTAAGAACTTGCTTGTCCCCAGTAAAGACTCAGATCAAAGACTCAAAGACTCAAAAACAGAAATACAAAAGACTCAAACAAAAACACAAAACAAAAGGACTCACTAGACAAAATGATCAAACTAGAAGTTGTTGCCTATGAAATTCCTTATTACTACTCCATAACTTAACTAAAAAATTACCAAGGATCCAAGTCTAAGTACCAAGACCATCTAATTATGCAATCATATTGCCAAAAGAAAAGATCAAGTGTATGTATAAGAGAAAAACAATGAAGAATTGACACACCCTATGCTTATGCAATGTTTAAGAAAAGACAAAAATATTACACTATCCACAATCCTCTCTCTCTATTTCTACATGAATGTCACTTAGCCAAAGATCAAAAGGACTTTTTCTTAGCTTGTAATGGCAGGCCAAGGTAATGGGTAGATGGAATAGTCATTTAAGCTCAATGTTACCCTTAACTTAAGAAACCCTTACCCCTAACTCATTCTTCTTGGGATGCCCCCAACTTAGTTTCTTGGCAACCATCATGCTTTTCTTATTCAATCTTGGCATTATATTTTCCTTGTATTGCCATTTTTTTCTTTCTTTTTTATTACTCCTTCATTCTTTCACCTTCTTTCTCTTTTTTTCGTTTCTCTTTCTTTTTTTTTTCACTCCACTTTTTGACTTTAGCTAGCATGAAGTTGTGGTAGCAGAGTTATTACCCTATTCAAATGAGTTTAGAAGCTATGGCTTGAGGGTAAATATGGGATCAAAGAAGGAAAAGGAAGGAAGGACATTAGGCTCATAATGTGGTTCAATCCAAGAATAGGCTCTAAGGCTCAAATGGGGTGACTATGGATCAATGACAAAGGGTCGGCCAATAAAGCTTAAATACGGCTACCAAACATGGCCTAAATCACTTCCAAGACTAAGATTCACTCACATATATTTCAAAAGAGATTCACATGAATAAAAATGCATGTCTGAACTTAAATAAAGCATAAAAAGCATAAAGGTCACCTATCCTAAGTTGCTAACTTTTATCAAAGTGCAAGAAAATAATTCTTCTTAATTCAATAGTAAAAGCACAAGAAGATTTTCAAGACTTAAATTCGGATCCAAAGTTACTTAAGAGTTAACAAACAGAGCAATATTTCATATCATAGGCACAGGCAACAACAACCAATTGGCCAATAAAAAATAAATAAATAAGTAAAAAAATTAAAAAAATTGGACTAAAAACTAAATTTTTTTTTTTTGGTTTCACATATAAGCAAAAAAAATTGACAATTAACAAAACTAACAACCTAATAATCTAGACTAATAAAAAGAAATAGGAACAAATAAGAAAGTGTAATGATGGACTTTCCCAATCCCCAACTTAAATTTATGCATTGTCCCCAATGCATGAAAATAAAATCAAAAGGGAAAGGAAAAGAAAGTTACTCCCTAGCGCATGTATCTTTGATGTATGCCCCATGTGGCTTCTTCCTCCACTTATGCACTTCCTAATTGCTCCAATAAACCTACAAAATAAAATAAACAAAATTAAACAAATTAAAATTAATCAAAACTAAAATTTTACCTAAATCAAAAGAAAAAAACTAAAAATATCCTAAATAAGAAAAATTAAAATCAAAGAAAGGTTAGAAAAGTTGGGTTGTCTCCTAACAAGTACTTTGGTTTAATGTTCCTAAGTTAGTGACCATGCATGACCAGGTCCAATCCTCAAAATTTGTGTGATATTGATCCTGAGATAGATAGAACATTCCATAGGCTCATTAGGAGTCAGGGTAGTGTGCATAGTCTTCATACTAGTCATTTGCATAGTAGTAGCTTGCATAGTGATAGTTTTAGTGAGTCTGCATCTGAATTCACTAATTTGAGTTCTGAGACTGACCAGTTGCTTCCAGAAAACATGGCTAACAATCATGATAGGACTTTGAAAGAGTGGCGACACGGATGTCAACTACCAAGCTCTTGCCATCCAATACCCAGAATTGCATGCGGATTTTGAGCTCAAATCAGGATTGATACACTTGCTTCCTAAGTTCCATGGTCTGGCTGGAGAAGATCCACACAAGCATCTCAAGGAATTCCATGTGGTGTGCTCCACCATGAGGCCACATGGAGTTGATGAAGATCACATTAAATTGAGAGCTTTTCCTTTCTCACTTGATGGAGCTGCAAAGGATTGGCTTTACTATCTGCATCCTGGTTCCATTACATGCTGGCAAGACATGAATAGTCAAGTTTCTAGAGAAATTCTTTCTGCTTCAAGAGTCTGCTGCAATCGTAAAAGATATATGTGGCATAAGGCAGATCCATGGTGAGACCTTACATGAATATTGCGAGAGATTCAAGAAATTGTGTGCAAGCTATCCACACCACAGTTAGTGACCAGCTCCTCATTCGATATTTTTATGAAGGTCTGATGCCAATGGATAGAAGTATGGTTGATCTTTGCTCGGAGGAGCTCTGGTAGATAAAACCCTTGCTGCAGCCTGGGACTTGATTGCTAACATGGCTGAAAATGCTCAACAATTTGGTACCCGAGCCATAGTGCCTACAAGAGGAGTGAATGAAGTGAATACCTATAATCCGAACCAGCAGAGGATGGAGAACAGAATAGATGAGTTGACAACTTTAGTGAGGCAAATGGCACTTGGTCAGATACAACAGCCTCAACAATCCATACCACCACCAGCAAGCCTTTGTGGAATTTGCTGTATACCAGGTCATGCAACAGACCAATGTCCACAAATTTGAAAGAAGGCAATGAAACAATTCTTTGGAATTTTTCCTGGGAGGCCTTATCAACAGCCACAGAACCAGCAGCAGAGGAATTATGACCCCTTTTCTAATTCATACAATCCTAGATGGAGAGACCACCCAAACCTGAGGTATGGTAATACTAATCAATTCCAACAGCAGCAGCAGCCTCAATATCAGTTCAAGCACAATCTTTGCGAGGACCAAACATGAGACAGCGATATCGCGAGCAAGCTAAACCAGACCGACCACAAAGCGATAGCTCGTAACCAAGTTTAGCGTAACTTGTGAAGCGGATGGCAACCAGCGGTGTTGATTTCGGCAAAGAACGAAGCTAGCATCCAGTGCGCAAACACAGATTGGTCAGTTGGCTACAACAGTGAGTGAGCTAAAATCCCAAGGTTCTGGAAACCTCCCCTCCCAATCCGTGAGCAATCCAAGGAATGTCAGTTCCATCACTCTGAGAAGTGGCAAGCAACTTAAGGTTCCTGATGTTGAACAACCGGTCTGCGGACTATGCGAGAACAACCAAGGATACAAGAAAAATCGATTCTGCGAGAATCGGAGGAAAATTCTGAGAACCAAGCAATAGCAAGCAAGTTGAACAAAGTGAGAAATTGCCACCGCCCTTCTCCAATAGAGTGACACAAAACAAGAAGTGAGCGAAGCGACTGGACAAGGAGATCATGGAGACATTCAGAAAAGTTGAAGTTAATATTCCACTCCTGGATGCAATCAAGCAAATTCCCAAATATGCAAAGTTCCTCAAAGACTTATGCACTCATAGAAGGAGGCTGAAAGGAAATGAAAAAGTCAGCATGGGCAGAAATGTATCCGCCATCATCCAACCGAGCATTCCACCTAAATGCAAGGATCCGGGCACACTTTACCATCCCTTGCACCATAGGGAGCAAGCAATTCAATCAAGCCATGCTAGACCTTGGTGCTTCAATCAATGTCATGCCAACATCGGTTTACAAGTCCTTGCACATGGGAGAGCTCAAGCCAACGGGAGTGGTCATTCAACTAGCCAACCGGAGCACAACCCACCCCGAAGGAGTTTTAGAAGATGTCTTGGTGAGAGTAAATGACTTGATATTCCCTGCTGATTTTTATGTGTTGAATATGGAGGATGACATGCATATTAATCAACCAACATTGATCTTAGGTAGGCCATTTCTAAAAGCGCAAAAACCAAGATTGATGTGCATTCTGTACCTTGTCAATGGAATTTGGAGATAGCAAAGTGAATTTTAACTTGTGTGATGCCATGAAATTCCCAGGAAGAGCATTACATTTTCACTTAGATATCATTGATTCATTGGTTGATAATGTGCATGAACATTTGTTGGATGATTTTCCAGAAATTGTAGGCTTTCAAGATGAATTTCAATGTTCTGATTGTGATGGAATTCATGATAAATGTGTTGTTTGTCTTTGAGATTGATGCATACCTCCATAATTGATTCTAACCATTTAATTATGCTAATTTACATGCTGAAATTTCTAGTTACATTTACATTAATTCCAACTCTGATTGTGCAGTTTTTGTAGACTTGAACTCTGCAGGTATTAATTTAGTTTCTGCAGGTTTCGAAGTTGTTAACCTTGCTATTGAGAGTGCAAATTCTGCATTTTTTGCTGCAGAAAATTCTGGTTTGGTTGCTATTCCTTCATTTTAAATTCTGCATATAGTGACTCTATTTGTGCAGATTCTGTGGATCCAGTTTCTGATAGTATGGATGAATCCACTGTTTCTCTTGATTCTAATGCCATTGTGCAAGATTCTTCATGTGTTGCAGTCTTTGAAATTAAACAAACAGAACAAATTCCAAGATTAGCACCCTCCATACAAGAGCCACCCACCTTGGAGTTGAAGCCTCTGCCAGAAAACTTGAAGTATGCATTCCTGGCACCCAATGAGAAGCTGCCAGTCATCATAGCCAAGGATTTGCTGCCAGAACAAGAGGAGAAGTTGTTAAACATTCTAAGGCAGAACATGAAGGCTTTAGGCTGGACATTGGCGGACATACTTGGGATTAGCCCCTCTACGTGCATGCACAGAATTCAGTTAGAAGAGGGTGTGAAACCAGTGAGGCAACCCCAGAGGAGACTGAATCCTCTAATCTTGGATGTGGTCAAGAGAGAAGTCAGCAAGCTTCTAGCTGCTGGCATCATTTATCCAATTTCAGACAGCAAGTGGGTGAGCCCGGTGCAAGTTGTCCCCAAGAAGACCGGTATTACAGTAGTGAAGAATTCAGATGGTGAGCTGGTACCCACACGAGTGCAGAACAGCTGGAGAGTCTGCATTGACTATAGGAAGCTGAACCAAGCCACCAGAAAAGACCACTTCCCTCTGCCCTTCATCGATCAGATGCTAGAGAGATTGGCAGGTCAGTCTCACTACTGTTTTCTTGATGGTTTCTCTGGCTATTTTCAGATTCATATTGCACCAGAAGATCAAGAGAATACCACTTTCACCTGTCCATTCAGCACATTTGCATACCGGAGGATGCCCTTTGGCTTATGCAACGCCCCAGGTACATTTCAGAGGTGCATGGTGAGTATATTCTCTGACTTTCTAGAGGACTGTATGGAAGTTTTCATGGATGATTTTACGGTTTATGGCTCTTCTTTTGATGCATGTCTGGATAGCCTGGCTAGAGTTTTGGGTAGATGTGTTGAATCACACCTTATCTTAAATTTTGAGAAGTGTCATTTTATGGTTAGGCAGGGTGTGGTCTTAGGTCATATTATCTCTGGGGAGGGTATTTCTGTTGATAAATCCAAGATAGATGTCATTGCTTCTTTGCCTTACCCCACATGCGTGCGGGAAGTGCGGTCTTTTCTTGGCCATGCAGGTTTCTATAGGCGATTCATCTAGGATTTCAGCAGAATAGCACTCCCATTATCCAGACTATTGCAGAAGGAGGTTGACTTCCAGTTCGATGATGAGTGTAGGAGGGCATTTGACCAGCTGAAGCAGCACCTCATCTCTACCCCGGTGCTTCAACCGCCAAACTGGGAGTATGCATTTGAGCTGATGTGTGACGCTTCCAACTTTGCAGTTGGAGCAGTTCTTTCACAGAGGGTCGGGAAGATACCCCATGTTATAGCCTATGCTTCCCGGACCTTGGACTTTGCGCAGGCCAACTATACCACCACTGAGAAGGAGCTTCTAGCCATTGTCTTTGCTTTAGATAAATTCCGTGCTTACCTTTTGGGAACTAAAGTGACTATTTTTTCTGATCATGCAAGACTAAGTTCTGTTGAAGAAGCGGATGCTAAGCCTAGGCTCATTAGGTGGATGTTCTTTGTTGCAGGAGTTTGATATAGAGATCAAGGACAAAAGTGGAGCCGAGAATCTAGTAGCGGATCACCTAAGCCGAATCCCACAGACCCTAGAGCCTCTTCCTATCCGTGAGACCTTTCCAGATGAGCAGCTTCTACAGCTGCAAGGTAAGGACCCATGGTATCTTTGATCTAGTTAATTATCTGGTTCTTTCTTTGAGTTACCTGCTTATTTTAAAAAGCATCAGATAGATAAACTTAGGAGTGAGGCTAAGTACTATATTTGGGATGATCCATACTTGTGGAGGATGTGTAGTGATCAGGTCATTCGGCGTTGTGTGCATGAGTCTGAGATGCCATCTATTTTACAGTTTTGTCACACTCTTGCCTGTGGGGGCCACTTTGGTCCACAACGCACTGCTAGGAAGATTTTAGATGCAGGTTTTTACTGGCCCACTTTGTTTCGCGATGCCTACACATATTGTAGGAATTGTGAACAATGCCGAAGACAGTAGTATTTCCGTAGGAATGAGATGCCTCAGCTGACCTTTATTGTTTTAAGTAGATATTTGATGTTTGGGGTATTGACTTTATGGGGCCTTTTCCTGTTTCTTTTGGTTTTGTTTACATATTACTGGCTGTTGATTATGTCTCTAAATGGGTGGAGGCCAAGGCCACCCGGACTGATGATTCTCATGTTGTCATAGATTTTGTCAGATCACAGATATTTTGCAGGTTTGGGGTGCCTAGAGCTATCATCAGTGACCAGGGAAGCCATTTCTGCAACCGGAACATGGCTACCTTGCTGAAGAAGTATGGTGTCACCCATAAGGTCTCAACCCCATACCATCCGCAGACAAATGGCCAAGCGGAGGTGTCCAACAGAGAGTTGAAGCAGATCCTGGAGAAAACTATTTAGCCGAACAGGAAGGACTGGAGCGAGAGACTTGAGGATGCTTTACGGGCCTATCGCACTGCCTACAAGACACCTTTGGGGATGTCCCCCTATAGGATTGTCTTTGGTAAGGCATGCCACCTTCCAGTAGAGATCGAGCACAGAGCTTATTGGGCAGTTAAACACTGCAACTTGGATCTGGACCAGTCCCGGCTTCATAGAAAGCTCCAACTTCAGGAGTTGGAGGAGATCCGTTTAGAGGCCTATGAGAATGCCCGCATGTATAAGGAGAAGGCCAAACTCATCCATGATAGGATGTTGTTGCGGAAGGAGTTCTCAGTCGGCCAGAAAGTGCTCCTCTACAACTCCCGCCTCAAACTTTTCTCTGGTAAGCTTCGTTCCTGGTGGCTTGGTCCTTATATTGTTACTCAGATTTTTCCCTATGGTGCTGTGCAGATTGTGGAGCCTGGGACGGACAGAGTTTTTACTGTGAATGGCCACCGTCTGAAGCTATTTCATGAGGAGCTATCTGTGGACACCATTGAGGAGGTTCGCTTGTTAGCGGCCACCTATGCTTGATAGGGATGTTTTCTTCTTCCCTCTCCTACTTCTTTCTAATTGCCTTGCATTCTATTCTGTTGCATGACATTGAGGGCAATGTTGGGTTGAAGTGTGGGGGGAGGATGATTAGTTTTAGTTTATCTCTCGTGCATTTTTCCAGCTAGTCTTGCATTTTGGGTTTGTTTTTGTTGCTGAAATAATCTTTGCTCTTGTTCTTCTTTGATGAATTGATGGTTGTTGAGTTAGGAAATTAAATATTGAGGTGGATGGAATTCCAACATGATTTCATTTTTTCTTTTCCCTCTTGCAATGTGTGAATTGAGTGATTGATCTTGATTTGCTTGGATTGAGTATGATGAATACTACCCTTGTGAGCTTTTGAGCTATGTTTTGGATGGTTGCATTTCATACCATTCCTTTCTTTCTTGTGTGTCAACCCTCATAGTTTATGTCATTCTAGAACTTGCTTTAATTCTTATTTGAGGCTACATTTTCATATGCATTCATGGACATGATAGAGGCATTTCTTTTCATTTTTAACCACTTGGCCATATAGCCCACCTTGCATTAATTCCCCTGTTAACCCCTTTGAGCCTTGTTGACCTTTCTTTCTTTGATTCTAGCACATTACAAGCCTAAACCCATTTGGAAAACCATGATTCTACCCAACCTTAGGGAATAGGAAGGCATTGGTTTCATTATCACTATTGTGTTAGAGATCAAGTGTGGGGGGGTGCAAAATGAAAGTCATATATGCATCAATTGCAAGTGTGGATGGTTACAAATAAAACATAAATTGCAAGTGTGCAAAAAAAAAAAAAAAAAAGGGCAAACAAAATGGGAGTGTTCATGAAGGGAATGAATATGTTATGGAATGACTTTGGGAAACCCCCCCACATTTGTGAACTTGGCTTATATCTTGACCAATATTTCTCCTATTGCCTTAGGTTCTACCTTGTCATTTCCCTATTTTTCTTACCCTTACCTTAACCCCATTACAACCATTAATGAAGCCCTCTTGATTTGTGTTGCATATGATTGCAAGTAGTGGAGAAGTAGAAGATTAGCAAGCCTATGGTAATGCATGATCCATTGAGGTGAATTGAGTGAAACATTTCTACCCACACACTTGAGAGTTAGTGAGTTTCATACACTCACCCACCATCTTGTGAGTTTCTTCATACTTGATCTTTGCACTTTGAGTGATGTTGCTTGGTTTATACTTTAGAGAGGTGGGGATCATTTGATTTGATTGTTGGAAAATTCTTGATGCCTCACATGCTACTTTGTCCCTAAACTTAGCACTTTTGATGATTCATTGGAGAATAAGTTTTTCCACTTTGGTTTGTAGTTGATTTTGGTATTTTCCTTGTTTAGTTTCCTTTAGGTTGAGTCTTGCATGAGGACATGCAAGAGCTAAGTGTGGGGGAATTTGATGAATTGGATTTTTATACTATTTTTATCCTTCATACTTGTCTCATTAATCCTCCTTTGCACTTAATTGGTTGAGTTTAGATCATTTTCCTTTTTGGATCTTAGTGAGACTTAGTTAATTTTTGCAGCATTTCGGTTATTTTGACCTGCTTCAGTGTTTAGATCATATCTTGAGCTCTATACCTCATTTTATTATGCTTCTTGATTTGTAGAAAAGCTAAGAGATAGAGCTACAATTTCTATGAAGAGGGCAAGGGCTAACTCTGAGATCTTAAAGCCGAAATTGGGCTCGGAACTGAACTGAAGCGTTTGGGCGCGGTTTCTGAGCAGCCTTCAATGATTGGACCATATCTTGGGCTACAGGGACTCAATTGAGCCCATTCCGGTGGCATTGGAAAGCTAACATCCAGGGCTTCATTTTATGTTCAGAACACTAAGCCAAGAAGAACCGTTATGAGGCCCAAAAACGTGTTGGAAGTCGCTGCTGAGTCTAAGAGAGCCCACTCAACTTGTTTTGGGCACAACTTTCTCTCTAAGCATCCAAATTGGGCAATTGAGCTATCCAAATTTAGCTTAGGAAAAGAGGATTATTTTAATTAAGTAATTAGTGACTTTTAATTAGAGGTATATATAGAAATTCTGATTATGCTTCAGGACCTTCACCTTCTTCTTCTTCTTCTTCTTCTTTTTTTTTTAGGCTCATTTTGTAATTGGAGGGGGATGGAATAAGAAAACTCTCTCTCTCTTTCTCTCTTTCTTTATTTTGCGTTTTCCTCCATTAATGGAGGGGTGATCCTCCTCTGATCCAAGGCATTAAGAGAAGCATTCAAGCTCTTGAGGATTGGTGCATCAAGACATGGAAATTCCAATTTCGGTTTCACTCCTCTTCTCTTCTTCTTAATCTCGTAATTGAATTGGAGGTTTTCATTCATGCATGTTGATTAAGAGTCAATCAAATCATGTATAATTCAGTTGATATATGTGATTCGATTGTTCAAGAGTGTGATTCATATTTCGGTTCTGAATATGAGATGAGAGCATTGGTTTGGAAGCTAATCCAAAATCAATTCGGTTTTAGAGGTCTCTAAACCGAATGGCTTGAGTGATTAGTTGAATGCATGGAGATTTTCATGTGAATGCTAGGTTTGATTTGGGGTTTCAATTGAATCTAAAATAAATCATCGAATTGGAGTTTGCATGTACATTTGAATCCAATGATTGAGTGTTGATTGCTTTCTTCTTGTGTGTCTTGGATTAGAATTTTAATTCGGTTTAGCCTTTTTTTTCTGTTTGCTTTGGAATTCAGTATTGCATTTTAAGTGTTTGTTATAAAAACCCCCTGAATTTTCTGATCAAATAGTGTGCTCATCTTTGGGAAACGATCCGAGTTGGCTACTATACTATAGTCGCTATTCGGTTTAATTTGCTCGTGTTACGACGTGCGAGTCAGTTAGACATAGTCCTATCACTCATGGTGGTTTCTTCCTACCCTTCTTTGGTGACTTGTCCCCAAGATAGTGGTTCTTCTTCCCAAAAACCAATGAGATAGAATTAGGCTCGAATGGCAAGTGGAGACCTTCCGGCGGCTTCTCAGGTGGCTTAAGATCATCATCCCCCACCCCTTTCTTTTTCTTCTTTGTTTTGCTCTTCCTCAATGGTGGCTCCCGGTGTGGCATGTGATGCAAGGACTGAAGTACTCAAGTTAGCTTCCATTACATCCACTTTATAGCATTGAGTTATCTTTGTGGTAGAGTCTATTGCTTGGAAGACTTTGAATTTCACTTTATTGTTTTGAAATCTCATAGTTAGCTCCCCCTTTTCTACATCTATCAGGGCTCTACTAGTGGCCAAGAATTGATGCTTAAGAATTAGAGGGAGATTGACATCTTCCTCTATATCAAGAATCAAAAAATCAATGGGAATGAAGAAACGGTCCACCTTTACCAAAACATCTTCAATAATACCATAGACAAGTTTGATAGATCTATCAGCCAACTACAGAGATACCCTTGTAGGCTTCATTTTAGTAATGCCCAATTTATGCCCAAGTGACATAGGCATCAGATTGATACTTGCTCCAAGTTCACATAGTGCCTTGTCAATCCTCAAATCACCAATGGTGCATGGAATAGTGAAGCTCCCAGGGTCCTGTAACTTAGGTGGCAGTTTTCTCTGAATGATTGCCGAACACTCCTTAGTGAGTAGTACAATCTCATCAGCATCCAATTTCCTTTTCTTAGAGAGTAGCTCCTTCATAAACTTGGCATAGTTTGGCATTCGCTCCAATGCCTTATCAAACAGGAATATTGATGTGGAGCTTTTTAAGCACATTAAGAAACTTAAGAAATTGATGCCTTTTTGGTTCCTTTTTCTGTTGCTTCACCCTTTGAGGATAAGGAATTGGAGGGTCATAAGCAGGAGGTGCCACATATCCTTTCTCCTCAGGTGGTGCCATATTGGAATTTTTAGCAGACATTTCTTTTAACCTTGCTTCTTCCTTTTCAGATTCAGCCAATTCTTTACCATTTCTCAGTATGATTGCATTCACATGCTCCGTTGGATTTTCAATGGTATTGCTAGGTAATGAACCTAGTGGCCTCTTAGCTAATTGCTTGGAAATTTGCCCCACTTGATGCTTTAAGTTTTTGATTGTAGCATCATGAGCTCTAATTGAGCTTCTATCCTCTCCATAAAAGCTTCAGTCTTCTCCACAAAAGACATATGACTCCTCATGAACTGCTGAAATATGTCTTCCAAGTTGGGCCTTTTCTCTTGTGGAGGTTGATTGAATTGTTGCCCAGGAACATAGGTGTTAAAGTAGAAGTTGTGTTTCTGGGCATTCATGTAGTTAACCTGCTCATCCGAAGAAGCTGTAGTGCACTCTCCATTCGAATAGTTCCCATGGCAAAAATCACAACGCATGACATGTGTTGGTGAAGTGGTGCTGAGCAAGCCCAATTGCTTCTGAATGGCTGCATTTTGGACAAAAAGGGCTTGCATCTGGGCCAAGAGGGCAGTGGTAGTGTCAACTTTCAGAACTCCCGTTTTCTGGGTTCTTTCACTAGGCCTCTGGGAATTGTTGCTAGCCAATACTTCAAATAGCTCCCAAGACTGCTTGGGTGTCTTATTGTTCAGAGAACCACTAGCTGCTGCATCAACCATGATCTGAGTGGACATAAGGAGACCATTTTAGAATGTCTGGATTTGCATCCAAAGTGGGATGCCATGATGTGGGCACTTAGCCAACAGCTCCTTGTACTTCTCCCAGGATTCATAAAAGGATTCACCATTTGCTTGGGTGAAGGAGGTGATGTCATTCCTCATCTTGGCAGACTTGGGAGGAGGAAAGTACTTCTCCAAAAATTTTCTAGCCACCATATCCCAAGTAGTGAGTGTCCCCCATGGTAGAGACTTCGACCAGGCTCTAGCCTTATCCCTTAATCAGAAATGAAACAATCTCAGCCGAATAGTGTCATTCGTGGCACCATTAATTTTTATGGTGTCACAGATCTCTAGAAAATTGCTGAGATTGTCATTAGGGTCTTCACTAAGTGTAACGTCTCCAATTTCCGATTTCCAACCTCATTAGTATTCACGATTTCCGACTTCAACTCAAGGTCTTGTGGGCTGACAGGATTTTCCGATTTCCGACCTTAGTCTTCGAATGGATAAGAAATCCGATATCCGAGTTTATATCAAGCGAGGTGAACGCGAGATCAGATCTCTGAATTGGTCTACAAGTTTGAGTAAAAACTTCACGAGTTCGGATCTCGAGTTCATTACCAAGATCTTTTCTTTTTGTTCCCAAGTTCCGATATGGAGTTGGAGTGCCAGGTCCTATAAATTTCGAGTTCCTGGTACACAAGATTAATGTTTTGAATCCTGATATCGGTGCTATGCTTAAAATCGATTCAAGTTTACATGATGACCCCAACTTCCGGGTTTGAGTGTTTTGGTTTCACGTTCTGGCCCCGACTTTCGCTTTTAAGGTGGCCGTGCCTTGCGATTTCTGGCTTACGACTTTACACTCAAATCTTGAATAAATAAGAAGATAATTCCGAGTTCCGACTTCGTCTGAATAAATATGCACGAATTCCAACTTTAAGAAATTCACGAGTTTCAATTTCATGTTCAGATGCTCTGAAAGCGAGTTTCATTTCTCTGGCGACGTGGAGAGCAATTTTGACACAAAAGAGGGAGACATGGCTGAACCTAACCCACAAAATTTCATCCAATCAAAGCCACTCATTCTAACTACCACTTCGAAGCTTTGTCTATATATACATATCCTCCTCCTGCCTCTTCAGTTCATTTCTTACGTTGCCTTCCCTTCCTCACTTCAACTCCCTTTCCTCTTCTCAACTTTCCCACTCATCCAAATTTCTTCAAGTTCAAATTTGACTCTATTTTCAAACTCAAAGCAAGAGGTAGAGGTTTTGATTTCTTGTCTTGGTTTTTGTGATTCCGAATGATTATTGGTAGTTTAGTTCTTCAATCCTGATATTGACTGAGCGATTATGATGAAATTGTTGCTGGTTTATTGGCTGTTTGTGAGATTCAAAATTGAACTGGAAACAAGAAAGAATGATGATATGAAAAAGTTGAGAGGCTGGAAAACTCAAAACCCTCGGCAGTCCGTATGGTGGAGTGTACGGCTCCGCCTCTCGCCATTCAAACTTAATGAAACCATTTTTATGTGAAACTAGACATCTAGGGATTTCTACACATATATCATATAAGACCATTGGAGTAATATTGAGAGAGATATGAATTTTTGAAGTTCGACCTAGGAATCAGAACATCCACCCAGGTAGTATGGGTTGAGAAGGGTGTAACTCACCCTATACAACTCCATTTTGAGTGAAACTCATTTTGTTGGAAAGCTTACACATAGGAGAACATCTTATCCAGAAATTCCGAGTTTGTTACTATCCTATTTGTTCCCAGTGATTTGAAGAAGCTAACCCATGTCCAAACCAAGCCAAAACAGAGCAGTTTAGGAAGGTTGAGTTTCGGGGCTTATAACTCGAGCCCTACTAAGTCAAATGGAATGATACTTTTTGCAACTGAAAGATAGTTCTATCAGCTTTAATATGAGACCAATTTCGTATCAATTGAGCCAGTTTTCGAATTTTAAGAGATTTTTACATTTGGGTGAGCAGTTCTGGTTAGCCACAGGGCAGGCTAGGATAAAACCTGAATAACGTGAGTTATGACTATCAGAATTAGATGGGACCAAAGAGGTTAGAAAATAGACACATAACACTTTAACATGTCCAAAATTGAGGCCCAAATGAGTTAATTGGAAATTATGGCATAATTTATAAAAACCGGGTTGAATGATTATATTGAGGCTATAACTTTGCCTTAAGGAGACTAATGCTTTTATGAGTTTTATAATAAATTGTGCATGCAATATTGTGACTTCTATGAGAAATTGGTACTCTGATGTACTGGCACTATTCATGAGAAGGCGGATACGTTCCGTTATGCCGCCAAAGTTTCGGTAAAGTATATGCATGAGTTATAAGATACATGTAGATGCATGTGCATTTTCAAGCATGCTATGAAAGTTATGTTATGATGAACCCCAAAGAATATGTTATGATGAAAGTTCCATGATACTTGGGCCAGCCCCGGATAAGAAGTTAAGGGGAATAGATCGGTGGGAAGGTCGGGGAAAGTAAACCCGGCATTCCTGTATAGGAATGAGCTCGATCCTGATAAGCAGACTATTATCCAGGAGTCTAAAATAGCCAAGAACTCCCAGGAGACCAAGTAATGGAAAAAGTTTATGAGTAAAGGAAACGTTTATGAAAGAAGGGTAAAAAGCAAGCTTTGCATGAATGCATTAATTGCATGATTACAAGTTACTTATAGTTTAACTATTATGTTTACTTGTAGCATATGTCTACTTATTCTGTCCATTGTACTGTGTATTATTGTTAGTGGTTTAGTCGGATTCTTATTTTGATTAAAGTAAAACTGGACCTGGCCTCGGACCAGACATTTTCTCAACCTTACAAAAATGAATGATTAAGTTTAATCTCATATTTTATAATTAAATAAAACCCGAGGCAGCTGAGAATGAAGGCAACGTCAGTTAAACGTCACCCACGACCCTACTGAGAATTTTCTTAAATTCTCACCTCGCTTTGCATTTCCGCCTCATTCTCAGACGTGGACGATGGACACGATAGCTACCCTTTTTGTTGAGGTGCCCGACTTGCAGCTTCACCATGACCCAGCAGTAGGCTCACTATACATAGCCGGCTCTTGCCAGTTCCGCCTTTATCTTTTTAGTGATAGGGACTTTGCCGCCCCTTTGCACTATCCCGCTTTTGATCCTGCCACCCCTTACATTGAGGTCCCACTACATGTGGCACCCCCTCCGCCAGCACCCCCTGCACCGGCAGCGCCTGTAGCTCATGCCGATCCTATGCCAGACTCACCTCCGCAGGTGGTACCCGACATCCCCCTTAGCTCTGAGAGCGACCCGTCAGAGGCCACCACCTCGCCATCCTCCTCATCAGGACCCAGTAGTGACTACTCACCAACCGGGCCAGGTATGGCCAACTACACCTGGTGAGTAGATCGGTAGTAAGCGTATTGTATAGCATGACCCTCTTTTGGCAGTGTGCAGCCTTGGGTCATAGACCTAGTGGTAAGCGTTTTGAAATGTCCTCTAAGGACTACATAGGATTAGACAGACTTACATGGGCCTTATGTCCTTTGGTACACGGTCCCTCTCGTTTTGATATGTTGTATATAAACTGAAGCAGAGGCTTTTGATATGTATATAAATATATACAACTATATATATAAGCATGTATTCAGTAAAGTTATTGTACTATTCACATCTTTATGATATTCAGTTGAATTCGTCCCCTTTTTGCATAGCAGTACGTCGTTTCAAAAAAAAAATAAATAAATGGAACATTAACACAGTAACACAACCTACTAATTTTAATGCTATGACTTAAGCATAACATTAAATTAGTGAGATATTACACTAAGCAGTCCAGCAAGTTGGTAATTTTGCTCCACAAACTGAATCAGTGACGTCTTCATCTCAAAATTGTTTGTTTGGACGGGTGGCCTCACAATGCTGGATGAACACCCTTGAAGAGTGGGTGCCAAATAATCCCTTATGGCCCTGTCATTCTACTCGTTTTCATTTGCCATGGTAGCTTTAAAGACTCTTTCAACTGCTCTTTGTTCTCTTCCGAGCTAATGCAACGAACGCTCAATCTCTGGATCAAAGAATAAATCTCCAGTGGATTGGCTTCTTCGCATAAATTGCAAAATAAAACACAAGAACAAGTAAAGTAGGAATAAAATAAAATAAAATAAAATAAATAACAAAAAAAGGAAATAAAATAAAATAAAGGGAAAAATAAATAATAAAAAAATAAACAAGACAAAAATAAATATAAAATAAAATAAAATAAAATAAAAATAAAAATAAAAAATCCAATCTAGTATCCCGTTAACTAAGAATGATATTGATACTATCCCCAGCAACGGCGCCAAAAACATGATGCGGCTCCGGCAAGTATATCGAATCGTACAAGTAATAAAGTGATAAGTAAAGTATCATTCCCACGAGGATAGATCAAATACCGAATAGTCTAAGGGAATAACTATTTGGATAGAATGGAATTACTGATGAGGAAATTAAAATAAAAAAATAAAATAAATAAGAAAAATACTAATGCAAAAATTCTAACAGTGTGGATAAATGCATTGGGATGGATGCTAGGGCTAATTAATTTCACTTATTATAGATGCATTTACTATGAATTTCCGTTAATCAGCTTCTATCCTAATTGACTTATGATCGGTTCCCTTTAATTTATTCCTAGCCTCTCTCAAGGTCAAGCAATACTCTTTATCCCAAACTGATTGCCTAATCTCTTAGCATAAACTAATCTAGGGAAAGGTTGAAGCTCTATAGGTTCCTACATTGACCACATGAATCGCGTTTGTCTATCTGTAGTTTTTGCTCAGCTCATGGTGTTTATGTCAAGAGGCTCTATTCACAAACCCTCTCTCGAGTTATTGTAAATCCCTAAATCAATTAATTGGTGATCAAGCAACTAAAAAGCATTAAGCACAAACAAAAACACTAAGCAATAGAGATAGAAAACAAGATTAACATTAATTCATGAGTAAACTTGTCATACAAAAAGGGTCCATCAACGCCCTAGCAAAAGAAAACTAGTTCATAACTGAAGAAAAGAAAACAATAGAAGAGTATGAAGATAAGAAGATAGAAGAAACAAAAGCCATAAAGAATTCTAGATAAAGACAAGAGATTCGAAAGAATATGGATCTCTCCGTGTTGAACTTGAGCTTTGGAATCCTTGAATCTTTGCCTTTAATCTCTCTGGAAGAAGTCTCTGTCTTGGGAGATGTTTCGAAGTGTCTAGGGATCTCTTTTCTAACCTTAAGTGTTGTCTTTTATAGTCCACGGATCCTTTTTCTTGAAATTCAGCCCGAGCCTACTAATTCTACAATCGGGGTCGCACTATAGCGCAACAAAAATTGCACAGATGAAAACGGCATCGTGCTATAGCGCAGTGGTTTGCGCTATAGTGTGCTTGCATGATAGCATCGACCTCATTTATAAACTTCTAGGCTCTGTAGATGTCAGAGTACTTGGAATTTCCCTCAGAGGCAAAATAGAAATTGTAGATCTTTGAGTAAACTTTCCAACGCAATAAAAACAAACTTAATTGGAGTTCTGTAGCTCAAGATATAGGTGATATACTGATGAAAGGTCAGACTTGATAGCATCAAAGATAGAATAAGGCTTCAATCTTGTCCTGCCTTTTTCTCTTCGAAGACTCTAGAATTGGAAAAAGTGTCCAACATCAAAGCTGGAGATCTTCTTCTCTTCTTTCCAACGAATCTTGATGATAATTCGACCTCTAGAGGGCTAGATATTGAATTTCCAATGCTAAATGGTTCTGATTTCATGCAAGCTAGACTTTCTCATAGCTCCAAATTTTGACTTAAGTGTTTGTATCTAATGACAATCAAAATAAGCCCAAAATAAGTATCCAAAATATAAGAAAATAATAAAAAATAAAAATACCACCCTATCTCAACTACCTAACTAAAATAAAACAAAATAGTAACTAAATTAAACAATTACATCCTAAATTAAATAAAAACTAACTAAAAATATAACTCACCAAGGGGAGTTATCAGTGCACAAGTCCTTGAGGAACTTAGTATATTTGGGAATCTATTTGATGGCATCCAAGAGTGGGATATTGACTTCAACTTTTCTGAATGTCTCCATGATTTCCTTGTCCAATTCAACCTCTGCTATCTTCTTATTTTGAGTCACTCTATTTGGAAAAGGCAGTGGAGTGTTTGGTTTAGAATGCCTGGTGTAACACCCTAATAAACCCATACTACGCTTAAGTCGTATTACGGCGTTTTATTAGTTGTTACTTATGCTCGTGGAAAATTAAACTTCACTTGAAATTAAATTATGCGGAAAATATGGTAAGATTTTTCTTTTTGTGAAATACGTCATCGCTTTGGAAAGTAAAGCCTTGAGCGAGAAGGTAGATAGAGAAAGAGCGTGTCGCATAAAATAAATACCCAAATATCATAAGACAAGAGAAAGGTAAATAAATAGAAATTCACAAATACATTGCATTAATTAACTAATCATTACATCCATATGAGTTCATAATATATATATATATATATATATATATATATATATATATATATATATATATATATAAATATATAAACATTACATCGAAGAAAGCTCATGGTCATGCCATGACCTAAGTACTAGGTACTACTACAGACTTCAATGACAAAGCTCCTCTCAAAAAGAATATGCGAAGATGTAGAGTGACAGTCGCTATGAGTCCCAAAATAGCTTCGTCTGGCATTCCACGTCGTACATCCGCTCGTAGTGCGGTGGCTCCAAGCTCCACTCCATTAGGTGTGCCAACAAAAATCTGGTGACGATGCGAAAAAGTAACTAGAGTGAGAAATAAGATTTCTCAGTAGGACTCAAACCCGACACAGAGGTGTCATCGTCATCGTCCCAGCCACTTCGGTTTTATAATGAAAACAGTGAGCATGCATAAGATTCAGTTCTTAGGTTTTCGAAAATGTGAGTATCCGAAGTGGATTCAATTTTAACTTACTCTCTAATCATTTATATCATAACATACATGGGCATAAGTATAAGCACATAAAGCATGCATAACTGTACTATAAGCTTCTCTTAACTTTTTCTCTTTAAAGGTTTGGACTGAAGTCCCTTTTCTTTTCTTTTCTTAACTTGACTTATCTTAAGTCCTTTTCTTTTCTTAACTTGACTCATCTTGAGTCCTTCTCTTTTCACCCACTAAACATAAGTGGTAATGAGCTCATACCGTGGCTGTCGCCACCATAAAATTTCGGTACTTACACTAGCTGGGTCATGCCATGCCTCATGTAAGCCCTATCCCCTATACTCACACTAGCTGGGTCATGCCATGCCTCATGTAAGCCCTATCCCCTATACTCACACTAGCTGGGTCATGCCATGCCTCATGTGAGTCGTGGGTGAGGGGAACTTACTTTGGGTCACCTTCCCTTTTGAAGGATCACACCCTTAGTTTACCTTCTCTTCTTATTAAAGCTTATGATGCAAAATATTTCTAAGTCCACAATTTCTACAAAATTTCGGCAGCATAACGGCTAGACCGAAGCTTCCCAAAATTTTGCCAAACAGAATACCAGTATCACAGCATCATATCATATCATCATCATCATATCATCATTATCATGGCATCATAATCACATCATCATCATAACATCATGCTTGCAACATAAACAGAGGCATATTCTCAAGCCAAGTCTTGTGAGCTTAGCTTAGTAAATTAGGTGCAAGCTTTTACATTGGCTTTTGTTTTATTGATTCCTTCTCCTCAATTATTCTAACTTGACTTATATGATTTTCATATTTTAATTTGGAAGATTTATAGTTTAGGTTTTGCATTATAGTTTGATTAGAATCTTATGAACTTAATCTAGTACATTAACTACTTTTACATTCTGTTTTTCGTTTTATTCGCTTCTTTTGTTAAGGATTAGGTGAGCTTAGTATTTTATTCTATCTAGTCTTCATTAAGTAAATTATGAAGTTTCACTACTTTAGGCTAAGTTCTTTTACCTTTTTAAGTCATTTATGTATAGTCTTACTTAAGGTTAAGTTTTGACAGTTTTACTTTTACCCTACGCAGTAATTTTAAAAATGCACCATAATTTGGTATTTTATCATTTTAATGCGAAATTTTATATGCTTATAGGGTTCTGAGTCTAGTTTTTAACAAAAGAAGTCCCACTCAAAAATTCGTTGTCTAACTCCAGTTATGCATATTTTATTCTGACTGTTCAGTTTCTAAGTTCACTCCCGGTACAGTGGATTGTTACTTCTCATTATAATTGCTCAGAAGGAATCTGAGAAAACTGTTTCATGGGTTTGTTCCTCTATGTCTTAGCTTTCATTTAAACTTGGTCTCACTCAAAAATCATTTTTGTAGCTCGAGTTATACACATTTTAGTGTAGACTGCCCAGACAGAAACCAATCCGAGAACAGTCCACTTTGAAAAATCATATCTCGCTCATTTTAACTCCGAATCTTATGTATTTTATATGTATGGAAAGATCTTTGAGTATATTTTCACATAAAATTGGTTCCACTAATTTCTGAGTTTTCTGGAAAAAGTTATACCATTCGGTTTACAGACTGCTAGAAAATCCAGATTTTACGTTTTGGTTTTTCTCTTGTTTTCTCCAAAATACTCAACCTCACTTTCAAGAAAACATTCTCAAGTTATAAAACACTCATATACCATGAAAGATTAGTGAAAAACTAACATGTTGGAGTTCAAAAATATTGAGTTCAACCATGCATCACACCAAACCGAAAAACATGTTTTCAACAAACAACCATACAAGCAACAACATCTCATTTTATGACAAGAATGGCTATGATGCCCATAATCAATCTTTAAAATCACCTAGCTATGGAGAGCATAGGAGTTCTAAAGCTTGAAAAACAAGAGAGAAAAAGAGTTTAGAGCCACTACCAAGAAGCTTTCTTTGAAGGAATTTGTGATGGAAAAAGGTGATGGTGGTGGTATTCCTCCTCTTGGATCTTGAAAGAGGCTTGGTATGTGATTGTCTTTGATTCTCCAAGAACAAAAATGGTGGCTCTTGAAGAGCTTGTGAGTGGGATGAGGAGAGGAAAGGATGCGAGAAGTGGAAGGATTCTAGAGAGAAGTTGGAGAATTTAGAGAGAAGGAGGAGAATTTTGAAATTGAGGAAAGAGAAGAGGATGAGTGAAATGAAAATGAAGAGAGAAAGAGAGAGGGAAGGAGGCGTACAAGGGGGGAGGGGGCTGATTGCCCTTGCTTCTTTAACAAGCAAGGGGAGTGGGTGGGTTTAGCTAGGTTGAAGGCTAAGAACTTTGGGGTAAAAGAGGGGGTTGTACTTTCCTTGAGTCTTGGAGGCATTCTAATGTCCAATTGTTGTTTTTCTCTAGGGGTTAAAGGGGAGTACCCCTCTTAGGATTTGGTTGCTTGTCTAAGACTCATCCAAGTGTCAAGATCTAATGGTGGATGACAAGGATCCTAGTCTTGGCTTTTGATCTAATGGTGTAGGATTAAAGAGATTGAATGAAGGGTGAGATGTTGCTCCTTCTTGGTATGTCTTTTTAGGGCATATGCATGGAAGAACTTTTATCTCTAAATGTTATTAGAATTATTTAAATGTAATTTAACTTAATTGGCTTAATTACCCATGAGTTAACTCTTGTCAATTACACTTTTTATGAGGTCTTGCATTACGGTTAAGCATATGCTTAATTTGGGGTTTAATTTTTCAAGAGTTGTCTCAAGTGTCTTAATCATTATAAACTTAATTAGTAAGGTTAGGTTGTCTTACTTTTGTTTTGGCACCTTCGAGTAATTAAGGATTAGACGATTAAGGTTTTATTAAAACGCTTAGGACATTATGATTAAATTGTTGGCTAGACTTAATTTACTAAGCTCTTGCTCTCGGGATTAATCGATTAGTTCTCAATTAATCGCTAATCCCTCTAATTAGTCGGAAACACCGAGCTAATTAACTTAGGTAAAATGGGGATGTTACACCTGGTGTCTCTCTTTTCGGATGGTTCTGGTTCTCCTTCATCTACATCTATCTATGCAGCATTCAATTTTTTTGCTGCAGCAGGGTGTTCTGCAGAATCTAGCTGGTTCTTCTCTACAGAATCTGTAGCCTTAAGCTCCTTGCCACTTCTAAGAGTGATGGCACTCACATATTGTGGGTTAGTCACTATTTGGGATAGAAGTTGGTCAGAACCTTGCATTTTTAGCTCACTAATAGTGTTGGCTAATTGGCTAATTCCTGTTTACAGGTTCTGGATGCTAGCTTCTATCCTTTGTTGTAATTGGAGGCTGTTAGTTGCCATTTACTTCACCAAATCTGCTAGGCTTGATTCATTGCTGATATGAGATTGCTCTTGTTTTGGTTGCTGCTGGTGTAGTTACTGTTGTTGTCTTATGTTTAAACCTACAACTTGTTGCCTAAACTATTGCTGAGGCTGCTGCTGGTACTAATTGGAGCTATTACCATACCTCAAGTTTGGGTTGTCCCTCCATCTAGGATTGTAGGTATTGGAGAAAGGATCATAATTTCTCTGCTGTTGTGGCTGTTGATAGGGTTTGCTGGGAAATATTGCAGCCACGGTTTCATTCCTGTCATGTAGTTCTGGACACAAATCTGAAGTGTTGCCTAGTAGGCAGCAAATGCCACAAATATTTTCCATTGGTAGATGAGCTTGCTAGGGCTACTGCTACTTTTGACCAATGGCTAATTACCTAACTAGTGAGGTTAGCTCCTTAATTCTATTTCCATGCACTGCTGGTTTGCATCAGAAGATTGCAGCTCATTAACTCCTCTAGTGGACATTATGGCTCGAGTACTAAATTGTTAAGCATTGGCAGCCATATTGGCAATCAAATCTCGAGCTACAATAGGTGTTTTATCAACTAAAGCTCCTTTTGAGGCAACATCCACCATGCTTCTGTCTATTGGTAGAAGTCCTTCATAGAAGTATTGGATTAGGAGCTGGTCACTTATTTGATGGTGTGGGCAGCTTGCACACAACTTCTTAAATCTCCCCCAATATTCATGCAATGTCTCATTAGTAATTTACCTTATGCCACAAATATCCTTCCTAATGGTAGTAGCTCTTGAGGTAGGAAAGAACTTCTCTAGAAATAGCCTATTCATGTCTTGCCAGCATGTAATTAAACCAGGATGCAAATAGTATAACCAGTCCTTTGCAGCTCCATCAAGTGAGAAAGGAAAAGCTCTTAGCTTAATATGATCTTCATCAACTCCATGTGGCTTTGTGGCTAAGCATACCACATGGAATTCGTTGAGATGCTTGTGCGGATCCTTTCCGGCTAACCCATGAAACTTAGGGAGCAAGTGTATCAATCCTAATTTGAGCTCAAAATCTGCATCTAATTTTGGGTATTGGATGGCTAGAGCTTGATAATTGACATCAGGTGCTACAAGTTCCTTCAATGTTTTATCATGATTGTTAGCCATATTTTCTACAAGATTAGGATGGTTAGCAATAGGAACACTATGAACAGAATCAGATTCAGAATCAAATACTAAGCTAGAAACAAAAATAGGTGAGTTGTATGCAAAATTGTTGGACAAATTGTCCTCAGCCAAGACAGGGTCAAATAATCTCCTCCTAGTTGATCTAATCAATCTAAGTGTTCTCTCAATTTCAAGATCAAAGGCAACTAAATCAGAATTCAAATCAGACCTAGGCATGCACTAAATAAGGCAAAACAGGACTAGTCATGCACTTATGTCACCACCTCACACAAAACACTAAAGAATGCAAAGAAACACTAAAAATTAATAAAGAAAAATTGAAAAACAATACCAAATGATTTTTAAAATTTTTGGGACCACCACAACTCAAATATTTGACCCTCAAGGAGTCCAAAAATGCAAAGAAAAAATCTTAAAAATTTAAAAAAGTGATCAAGTTGAAGGAATTTGGCTTCCAGATGAAAAGTTTTTAGCAAATCTGAAAATCTTGCTCAAAAGGTCATTTTCCTTCAACTGACCAAAAATCAACTCAATCGGAGGACAAAATCTTTTGCAGAAATACGGGCGACATCCCGAAAAGATCGAAAACCTCAAAAACTCTATCTAAATGACGAAATTTGGCAAAAACAAGGGTGACCTCAATTCTTTTGAGAATTGAGCCTTTCTCAGAATGTGGTTTTCCTATGGGCTCAAGTCCCTCAGATTGGTTTGAAAGAGTTCAATTGCCAAAAATCGTAAAATCTACCTCCTAATGCGCTAACTATCAACTAAAACTTAAAACCTATGCAAACACTGTCACAAACAGAGTTAGCAATGATATTCACCTATATTCACATGATCAAACAACATATATCATCTCTAGCAATGGCACTAAAATTTGACTCGCGCGTCGTAACACGAGCAAATTAAATCAAATACCAACTATAGTATAATAGGCAACTCAGATCATCTCCCTAAGATGAATGCACCATTTGATCAGAAATTTCATGGGATTTGTTTCATCAAATAGTTGAAATGCAAAATGTATAAACCAAAATAAAATAGAATTGATGAGCAATGAAACCGAATTAAGAGATCTGATCCAAGACACAAGATAGACACAGTTAACACTCCATCATTGAATTCTAACTATATTCAACACTCTAATTTAGTGATTAGACTTAGACTTAAATGAAACCTCATTCTAAATCTAGCATTCACTTGACAACCACCATGAATTCAACTAATTACACAATCAATTTGATTCAGAAATCTCTAAAACTGAATTGAATTGAATTAGTTTCAAAACTCTAATGCAACTAATCATATATTTAGATTTGAACATAATTCACACTCCTTCAGCAATCAAATCACATACATCAACCAAATCATATATGACATGATTACATTCCTAATCAACATTCAAGAATGAAAAACTTCAATTCATGGGGAGATGAAACCAAATTGATGTGTTGCATCCGAATGATGCACCAATCCTCAAGAGTTTAATTGCTTCTTGATGTCTTGAATTAGAGGAGAATCACTCCTCCATTAATGGAGGAAAACGCACGAGAAAGAAAGAGAGAAAAAGAGAAATTCTATTTTCCAATTCTAATCAAATGTGTCAAAAGTCAACTTCCAATTCAGGTTCACTCCTATATATACCTATGATTAACACACTAATTGACTAATTACATTAATCCTCTCTCCTAAAGCTGAAAGTAGACTCCTTATTTACATTACTTGGACTTGTGGAAGGAAACTTATGCTAAAAACACTAATTCAGCTTCACTGGATCCATCAGTGAATTTCAACTGCATCTTTGGCCTAGAAAATATCATTATTTGTAATATGTCGTTAAACTACCAAATTAAAAACCTTTGCTTGGTTTAGGAAAAATTAGTTTAGTAATGAGCAAAGGGTCGATCCACAAGGAATTGAATTAATCTAATTATTTAGCTTATTTTAGATTCTAATTCTAATAAACTCTAAAAAAAACACAAAGTAACACAAAATGGGGGGGGGTTTGTTGTTTCTATAATTCAAACAAAAATTATATAAAAAAAATTACACGAAAATAAAAAAAATAAACAAGAGCAAATGATGCTGGTTTGTTGAAATCAATTAAAATTGGTTATGGGATCCCTTTTCCCCACCAAATTATACCATGCAATTAGTTCTCAATTTCAGCCTCCAATTCTCCTTTTATAGTTACCAATCTTAGGCAATGAAACATTCTATTACCTACCTTCTTTTAAATAGATTAAGGAACATTCATTAACCTATTCTAATCACTAATTGACATAGGGAACATCCACTAAGTTCAATTAACAATTGCAACTAGAAGGACAGATTGATCTAAGTTTTGGTCTCTAACATAGGACTAAGTGGCTTAGGTTATATTCTCCCTTGCATACAATCAAAACTTGACCATTAAGTTTGCACACAAGTTACTACATATGGATAAAGGATAATGAACATCATAATCCTAAATCTAGCAATCAGCCATAACATGAAATAGAAGGGTGGCCAATCCAAACATGTCACATTACTACCATAATCATGAAGTGAGTAGGAGAATATAATCAACTCTCAAGAAAATAGAGGCCTGAAAATCAATTTAATTACATGATAATTTAGGGTTCAAAGTTCACCCATAACCACAAAAGTAACTTAGCCTAACATTCTAAAGAAAACCATATCACAAATTGAAGAATACATGACATAAGTTAAGAAAGAAAGAAAACATGTGCAGACTAAAGGGTGAAAGCAAAGTTGCCCAAACTCTAATCTTCAGCACCTATTTCTTCTTCTTGTCCTCAATTAAATCCTTAAAGAGCAGCAGAAAGTGATGTCCACAACTACAAGCTTGATGAAAATGTCACTTCTCCCACTCCAATATTGTAACTATGGTTTCTAAGGATGAGTGGCTGAAACCTCTTTCTCTCTCCACGAAAATTTCTCCCTCTAGAAAGAGAAAAAGTGCTCAGTTCTTCTCCTCCCCCCCTGGCTGCTGGTCCCCTCTGCCAAAATGTAACCTCAGCCATCCAAATTGTAACTGCTCCAAGTGTAACTCCACATTAAACTAGCTTCATAGGTTACATTCTCATAAAGAATTGGTGATTATCAGAAATAATTCTGATAATTAAGTTTTAACAACCTATAATCAGACAATGAAAACCCACAAATGAATTGAACTCAATTGGCCCACCATTCATTGATTAAAATTGACAGTTTCGGTTTTTTTTCTGGCAGCTCTGCTTCATACGCAAATTTCATTGACCAAATGGACTTGGATGAGAGTAATTCGACTACCATTGAAAATTTAACATCTTGGGCTTCATTTTTGGCTCTGGAATCATCTCATTTGGGCTTATATCAAGGGAGAACTAAATTGAGCAAAACTGCATTGAATGCAGTGATGGGTCAGCGTGAGGCCCAACTTTAGCAACTTCAATCTTTCTGGTCCGTTGGACTTTTTGAGTGGTCTTGGTGTCAAATTAAAGCTCTGGATGTCTACTTTCATCTCCAAGTGGAATCATGTGATTTTGACTTTGGAGGAAAAAGTTATGCCCTTGGAAAGACATACTACTCATGCTGTCCAACACTCAATTCTTAACATTTTCTTGAATTACCTCCAAATTGAGTCATTTTACTCTTGTTCAGCTCAAAAATCATCCTTAAGCTTTATTTTCCTACAAAACACAAATAGTAAAATAAAAACATAATATTTACATGATTAAAGCTACGAACAAGCATAGAAAAGAAAATAAAATAAGTGAATAAAATGCACTTATCAATTTGCACTAGTGATCTGAAGAAAATTTGTAGGCCTAGAAGTTAGCTTTCCAATGGCATTGATTTTGTCTCAATTGGATTCTTGTAGCCCAAGATATAGCCCAATTAGTGCACATTGCTTATGATCTACGACTACATCTCTTGAGTCCACTTGAAGGCCCAAATCCAGTTTGAAAACTCTCAAACTAGCCTCTGACCTCTTCATAAGTTGTAGGCCTAGCTCTCAACTTTCCTACAAATTAAGAATCATGCCAAAATGAGGTATATAACTCAAGTTATGGCCTAAAAACCAAAACAGCGTCAGAATAAGGCTAGTGCAGGAAAATTAGATCAAAGTCCAACTAAGGTCCAATTGATAGGAAATGGTCCAAGTCAATTCAAATATGCACAAAAGAGGGTTAAAGAGCTAGATATGAGGAAAAATAAGTATATAAAATTTCAATTCATCACAAATCTAAGGAAAAAATCTTACAAAGATTAGATAGACATGTCATGAGATTAGTCATAGTAAGTGGCCAGAAATGAGACATACCCTAGGTTCGGTTAATGAGTGGATGTAAGGGTACTGCACTAGCCCTAATTGGTGTATTTATAACCACTATTCCTTCTACAAAGATCACAACACTCTTATCCTCTCTTTCTCTCCTTTATTTATGCCAACCATACACATACACACACCTACCATCATCATCTTCTTCATCTTTTCTTACCACCACCATGGCCATGAGCTTCAAGCTCATGGTTGATAGCCTTCTTGGCCTCAAAAAACTTTACTCCTTTTATGAAAATTAATCATCACCTTCCCTTCTATCAAATCGCTCTATCAATTTGATAATCAAGCATCAAGTAGAGATTCCACACTTCCATGTGTGCTACAGCTGTGAGAGAAAAGGAAGGCTAGGAGTTGTTTTGGCTTCTTTGCTTCCTTGACTTCAAGAACCTTGAGATAGATAACTTAAATCCTAGGTTATTTCCTCTCAATTTCTAGCACTACAAATTCTACCCAAAACCCTAGGTTTCTCACTTAAATTTGATGTTGGTTGGCTAGCCTATAGTGTTGATGATGAGATTATGTGATGGTTGTGCCTTGAAATGTTAATTTGAGTTTGATTTTGCATTTGGTTGCTGATGATTGTGCATGTCTTCTACCCTCTGTGACCTGAATGAGAGAGATGTATGGTTCAGTCTTGTGATTTGTTAGGTTGGTGAAATAAGAATTTATTTGATGATGGTGGTAACTAGCTTAAGAATCCAACACAAGATAACCTCTAGGATCACTAACTAGCAAGAAAAGTCAAGCCTTAGTTAAATTAAGTTAAAACTTTATATGAACTTAAGTAAATACTTAGGTAATCTTAAATAAGACTTTGGAGGTCCCTAAAGAGGAATTAAAGTAAGGTGAGTCGATAGGAATTGGATTAAATAGCTTTGAAATAATTAGACATCAAAAGGAGAGCAAATGAGCTACTATCCTAAACTACCTGTATCACAAAAATTATTTCTGGAGCTACAGATGTTAGATTTAAATGAAACTTATTTTCTTTGAAAGTTAACACATAAGTTGCCTACAGTTAAAATTTGGTGAAGATCTTACTAGAAATGAATTTTTAGGAATTTATGCAATTCAGTTGCCCAAAATGAGAGTCTAAAATAAGATAATGGACTGTTCAGCAAAATTACACTAACTGGGTAATCTTATGAGGTTAAAGTCATTTTTCCATGTTATTATAAGAAGACTAGAGTATAAACAAAACTCTTAGCCATCCAAGTGCAAATGAATTAGATACTAATTTTAGAGCAAAATAGGATGGAAATAGAGTTAACTCATGAATTGTGTTTTTGGACCTTAATATCTCAGTCTCTACAGCTTGGAATTGAGTGCGACTAAGTTCATTTGAAATCTTAATCTAAGTAGAACCAAACTAGAAAGCTTTATAATTTATTGATCTAAAATGGAATTATAGTGAATTTTCCAATATTGCTACCCAGATTTGAAGTTAAAATAGGATAGCTTTCGTTAAATGGGCATTATAACAGTTTTGTTAAAGCTAATTAGCTCAGTGACCCTAGCTAATTAGAGAGATTAACGATTAACTGAGGACTAATTAGCTAATCTTGATGAGCAAGAGCTTAGTAAATTAAGTCAAGTCAATAATTGAATTATAACACACTAAACATTTTAATTAAAGCCTAATTATTCGAACCTCATTAATCCGTAATTAGAAATAT
The DNA here is from genome assembly GCA_031439595.1 of Pterocarpus santalinus. Lineage (NCBI taxonomy): Eukaryota > Viridiplantae > Streptophyta > Magnoliopsida > Fabales > Fabaceae > Pterocarpus > Pterocarpus santalinus. The sequence continues at coordinate 32,307,868 of CM062529.1, forward strand.
AATTAAGCTAATATAATTAAGTACATGATGTAACATCCCGATTTCCGATTTCGGCTTCGCCGTCAAGACTGATTCATTCCGATTTCCGACTTCATCTTTAGATTTCAATAGGATGACCATTTTCCGAGTTCCGAGTTAATATTTGGCCAATTCCGACTTAACCTTTGAAATTCAGATAGAAGGAATTACTTACGAGTTCCGAATTAGTCTTGCTGGATTTTCATGACTTCATGCCTTGTACGACTTCCGACTTAGTTCCAAGGCTTACAAAGGGATGGCTATATCCTCCGACTTCCGACTTGGACCTCTCATCCGAACACATGAACGTAATTCAATGAGATCTGACTTCATGTCTCAAGGAAAATATAACCGGCGTCCGATGTTACCAAGCACACTGTATATAAGTCACGACTTCCGAGTTTAAGTTCCTGGGTTTGGAAATGTGACTCGAATTCCCGAGTTCCGATCTCATACTCCATGCTTCAAAACAGTGTGCGCGGTTTCCGACTTCACAAGTATAATTTAACACAATGGTACAATACCGGACTCCGAGTTGAATGTTACAAGTTCCGTCCTTAGAGTTGAACTCCATGGATATGAGTTCAAATCATTGGGTTGATTTCAGTCATACACTAGGTCCGACCTCCGATTTTATATCCAGCATTGGCAGTCCCAAGTTCAAATAGGGAGTTCCGAGATTATAGGATTGCTAGTTACATGAGTTACGACCTCCGACCTGAATTCCAAGTCTCAACATAAACCGATTTCCCCAAGTCACAAACAAGATGGTACGAGTTCCGATATCATGCTTCAGCTCCAAGCTCGAGTAAGAACGGCACGAGTTCCGATATCAAGCATGAGAGGGACTAGTTCCGACTTAAAGCAGATTTGGAGCGAGTTCCGATTTTAAACAGTATGGCGGCAAGTTACTCTGAAAGGGAGGCGTAGCTAAACTTTGTCCACAAGAAATTCAGCCAATCAGAACCTTCCAAGTTAACCTCCACTCATGCCTATATAACACATCCTTCCTCCTTTGATTCAGACAATAATTCACGTTGTCTTCCTCTTCTCCTTCAGCTCTCTTTCTCTCTTGCTCACATATCCAAAGCTCAAGCTAAGTTCCAGCCTTGTTCATCCAAACTCCAAGTTTCAGCACTTAGCTCAAATCATACTCCAAAGAGGTAGGATTCTACTTCTACTCTTAAATTCCTTGCTCTATGATTGCATGAGATTGAATTCTTCTTTGCGTATGTGATGAATTATTGGATGTATTATGATGGATTGTGATTAAATTCATAGAGGATTTTGAGTTAGAATTAGAATTAGAAGAAGAAAACAAAGAGAAATGGATGGATGAGGGTGCTGTCTTGGTGGAGATTCCACGGCAGTCCGTATGGCGGAGCGTACGGCGCCGCCTACAATCGGTCAAATCCAATGAAACCATTTTTAGATGAAAGTAGACATTCAGGGCTTTCCATAGGTATATCATATAAGGTTATTGGATTAGTATTGAGGGAGATACGAATTTTTGAAGTTTGACCTAGGGTTCAGGATCTTCATCCGAGCAGGGTGACTTGAGGAGGGTATAACTCACCCTATACAACTCCAAATCGAATGAAACTAAGTTTGTTAGAAAGCTTACACATAGAGGAACACCCCAATATAAGATCCCGAGTTTGTTATGGTCCCAATTGTTCCCAGTGATTCGAGGAAGTTGTCCTATGTCCAATCTAGGCCAAAACGGAGTAGTTCAGGAAGGTCAACTTTCAGGACTTATATCTCGAGATGTACTTAAGAAAATGGAGTGAAACTTGTGGCAAATGAAAGTTTGTCCTGTTAGATTTGATATGAGACCAATTTCGTAAGATTTGAGCTTAGTTTCGATTTTTAGTGAATTTATATTCCCAGGAGTGTAATTCGGGCTAGTGACTGAACAAGCTGAAGTAAAAGCTGAATATTTTGAATTATATAAATCAGAATGGCATGGGACCAAAGAGGTTAGAAAGTAGACATATAGGGCTATAACATACCCAAAATCCAGGTTTAAACGAGTTGAATAGAGATAAAGATGGATTATACAAGATTCGGGCAGAACCGAATAGAATTGGCAGGATGGCCAAAATGATAATTTTACAAGTGTTAGTGGAACATAGAAGGTTTGAATTGAGGATTGCCAGCTTGACATTGTTATATGTGTGTTAAGTTGATTATGTTGCTTTGACTAATTTGTCCGTGAAATGCTGGCACTATTCATGGGGAAACGGACCTGATCCGTTATCTTTGCCAGATGGGCTGAAGTTTAAGAAGTCATGTTGAAGGCCCTATATTTAAGAATGTTTAAATATGAATGATTAAATGTAAGGATGGATTGAAAAATAAAGGGGTATATAGAAACCCTATATTTAAGAATGACATAATTATGTTATGAGGTATATGAGAGTAAGTGATGTAGCATATGTATGACTATGCTTGAATATGTTTGAGAATGAAAGAATGTGAAAGTATAGAATGTGAATCCCTTCACTTGGAGGCAGTTATTTGAAATCCCTCCTGTGAAGGCGGTTAAATGATAAAGATGTGAATCCCTTCATTTGGAGGCGATTGCACTTGAATCCCTCCTTGTGAAGGCGATTAAAGCGATGAGAACCCTCTACCTTGGAGGCACGTGGTCAGATGAGATCCCTCTATGTTGAAGGCACGTGGTCAGATGAGATCCCTCTATGTTGAAGGCACGTGGTCAGAACCGATCCCTCAATTTTGAGGCACGTGACCAGAATCGATCCCTTCAGCTAGAGGCACGTGACTGAATCGATCCCTTCACTAGAGGCACGTGACTGTAATGGATCCCTCCAAGACTAGAGGCACGTGAATCCCCTTGCGGGTGAGTCGGTGTGACGACGGTCACGGGTGATGCTGACGAGCTCACTCCAAGGCCAGGCTACCCAAGGGCAGTAAATGCACCCTAGGGACGGCGATACGTAACGCCTAGGTGTGCCAAGTAAAAGACTAAAGACTAAAGATTAACGTATATGCAAGCGCCCCTATCATATGAGGCATGGCATCGACCCAGCTAGTGTGAGTACAGGGGATAGAACTTATATGAGGCATGGTATGATGCTGCACTTGAGGACGGCGATACGTAACGCTCAAGTGTAGATGCATTCAGCACCCTAGGGACGGCGATACGTAACGCCTAGGTGTGCGAACGAAAGAAAAGTAAAGTTTTATGCATATGTATGAATTCAAGTGCAAGTTAAGTTTGGTACAGATGTTATGTTTCCGATGAGATTAATGTTATGTGCGTTTTATATGTTGAAGTTATTATCCCTGGTATTATTCATGAATCAATCTTGTGTACATTTCCTCAAAGGACCAGTATATGAGTAAAAATGAACTTTGCTTCGGATAAGACACTTTTCGAAATGTAAAATTAAACAGCTTGTGCTGCATGTTCATATATTTTCAAAATAAACCGAAGCAAATTGGAGACGACCATGATGACATTATGTATGAAGATTAGAGAATCCTACTGAGAATTTTATAATTCTCACTCCTATTTCCATGTTGTCTCCAGATGATTTTAGAAGTTTCCTAGGACGGCTGAAGTTGCTGTCAGACGAGGTCCGTTCAGGTAACAGTAACAGCTCCAGGGTATGGTACTATGACTTAAGCATAGTACTGTGCTTAGGAGGGTGTTACACATGACAATTGTTTTACCTTAATCAATTGAGATAAATTAATTCCTAAACCCTAAATGTAACACCCTCCCAAGTACAGTACTATGCTTAAGTCATAGTACCACACTCAAGAGTTGTTATTGTTACTTGAGCGAACCTTATTTCACAGCAATTTTAGCCGTCTTCGAAATCTTTCGAGCTATCTGGAGATAACACGGAAATGAACATAGGAGTAAGAATTACAAAATTCTCAGTAGGATTCACTAATAAAATTCACATTGTGTCATCGTTATTATCTCCAGCTACTTTGGTTTATTATAAAAAAAAAATGAACATGTTAATAGATTTTTCAGTTTTATAGTTCAAAAATGTATTATCCAAAGCAGAGTTCATTTTATTCACGCGCTTGAGTTCACATTGGCAATATTTCATATTTAGAAAATAATCACAGCATAAATAGATAGTACAGTTTCAGCATCAATTAAACATGGGATATCATTATGCAAATTCTCATCTTTGAATTCATGCAAATATCCTGCCTTTCTTTAACTTTCTTTGCTTTGTAATGAGTTAATGTCATGGATATTGCCACCATACATTTTCATTGCTTACACTAGCTAGGTCATGCCATGCCTCATGTAAGACTTATCCCTTATACTCACACTAGCTGGGTCACGCCATGCCTCATGTGGATGAGGGGAGTATATAATCCAGAGTATGATCGCCATGTCATACCCCATCAGAGCGTAATCACCATGTCACGTTCCTTAGGAATATATTCATCCTGCCACGTCCCAGAGTATGATCGCCATGTCATACTCCGTCAGAGCGTGATCGCCATGTCACGTTGTTTAGGAATATGGGATCTTCATTATATCTTTCAATTGCCTTCACGGGGAGGGATTCAAAGTGCAACTGCCTCTAGGTGAAGGGATTCACATCTTTATCTTATTTAACTGCCTTCACAAGGAGGAACCTCATAACTGCCTCCAGGTGAAGGGACCCACATTCAATATATTCATATGCTTTCATTCTCATACATAATCATACATAGGCATGCTAAATGCATTCATACATATACTTCGCCATTTACTTTCATATATCCTTGCATATAAATTCCATATTCATAACTTAAAATTTCATAACACAAGCTATTATAACTGCATATAATTCTGCCGAAAATTCGGTAGCAAAACGGAATGTGTCCGCTTCCCCATGAATAGTGCCAGGCTACCAGTAAAACCAATCAGGCAAAAGTTCAACATAGAGCAGCAAACATATCACAATAATATCAATCATGTAGGGATTGAACCCTTATATATCATATTAATATCATTCATGTAGGGATTAGACCCTTATATTCAATTCTGCTCATTAAATCAATTCTGCTTGGATTTTAGAAATGAAGCCCTAAATTCATTTTAGCTATTTAGACCTGAATTTTGGATATGTTGAAGTGTTATGTGTCTATTTTCTAACCTCTTTAAGCATAGCTCAAGTTATTTAGGTTTTATCTTGAAACCTTGATGGTGGCAATCGAACACCTAAAAGTAAAAATCCACTAAAAATCGAAATCTGATTCAAATAATATGAAATTGGTCTCATATTAAAGCTATGAAGTTTCATTTACAAAAATTTCCATTCCATTTGACTTAGTAGGGCTCGAGTTATAAGCCCCGATTTCTGACCTTCCTGAACTGTCCTGTTCTGGCCCGGTTTGGACATAGGCCACTTTCTTGGATCACTGGGAGCAAACAGGACCTTATTTAATTTCAAACTTTTTATGGGACATTCTCTTATGTGTAAGCTTTCTAAAAAAGTTAGTTTCATTCATTTTCAAGTAGTATAGGGTGAGTTTTACCCTGAACAACCCAATCTGCCCATAATCAACGTCAAAAACCTAGGTCGAAATTCAAAAATTTATAACTCTCTCAATACTAATCCATAAGCCCTATATGATATATGTATGGAAATCTCTAGATGTATAGTTTCATATAAAAATGATTTCATTGAATTTAATGCGGTAGGCAGAGTCGTACACTCCACCGTATAGACTGCCGAGGGTTTTTGGTTCTCCAGCCCTTCAGCACTTCCTATTTTCATCCTTTCTTGCTTCCAATTCAAATTTAACCTCACAAACAGCCAATAATCCAGCCATATATCATCATAATCATTCAATCAATACATCAAAAATTGAGAAAATAAACCACCACCAGCCACCCAAATCGGAAAATCAAGATAAGAATTGGAATCCTACCTCCAATTAATGTAGAAACTAGCTAGAATTGAGCTCTTAGTGGAAGAAGTGGATGAGGCTTGAAGTTTTGAGGAAGATGAAGTGAAAATGGGAGAAGAAAGAGTGAGGAATGGCCAGCTGAAGAGGGAGCTCGAAAATGAGGGAGTTGAGAGAATTCTAGAGTCTTAAAGCATGATAAATGAGTGGTGATTGGTGGAGGCTTTGATGGTATACATTGAGCCAAGTTTCTCCACTCTTTGGGCAGCCACTTGGTGCCACTTAGGTGGGGGAATGGTGGCTGAATTTTAGCCACTCTTTCTAGGGTTTCTAGTGTAGAATTCTATTGGTCCTGTTTCGACAGTTTAAAATACGGTAATCTTACCGATTTCCTTCAAATCGGTAAAACGGTTTTGAAGAAATTTGTGAAGTTTTATATGTTTCTATTCTAATTATCTTTAATCTAACATCTAATTAACTCTTGATCAACCTTTAATTAATTTCTAATCAAGCTTAAAGATTCAATAAAATCGAATAAATCGATCAACAGTCTAAATTAAACGTTTTGCAAGTTGAGGGCCTTTCTGGTTTTTGTTGTTTATGGCTAATGGCATTTTTGTAATTATGGACAAATCTAGGGGCATCCCATGTCATTTCACATATGGATACCTCCGTGGCTCAATCGGCCGAGGTTTAGGTTTCTACGTTTTTACTATGCGATTCTGCTTCGGTTAAAACCTTATTTTGCTAATCTAATGATATAAGGACCTAAAGGTTATTTTTTTAAAAGCTCGGGGGCAAGGTTGTAAATAATATATAAGGACCTAAAGGTCATTTTTTTAAAAGTTCAGAGGCAAGGTTGTAAATAATAAAAGTTTGCCCAAAGACATTTTTATCATTTCCTATTACGTTATATGGAGATGTTACACTAAATACATAATTCATAAGAGCAATTCTTTTAGAGAAAAAATATTTTAAAAGTATAATTAACTGAAATCGACTAAAGAGAAATTAAACTAATCAAATTAATTAACAACTTAGGTAATTATAATAGCTTTGAAAATTCAAAAATTCCTCCTAATTATTGCATAAAATTTCGGCTAAGACAAGAGCAAGATCCAACCATCCATTGCTTCCTAATCTTGCACCCTTAGATCAAGCCTATTTTGGTATCATTCTCTAGTTAAGCCTAACCTAAAGAAGAGCTAGCCTTCATTAGAGTCTTGTCACAAGAGTAAGTAGACCTTGCCTTTGCCCACTTGAGAAATCACAAAATGGTTTATATCATGCACCAAGACTCAAAGAAAATACAACCAACTATTTTACCCCGAGATTCCTAGCCTTCTTGCTTGAAAAAGAAGTAAAAGTCACCTACTTCTTGTTGCTTGTGAAGGAGGCAAAACTCATCAGCCCCTTCACCAAATTTACGCCCAAAACAGCCCCCCTTCACTCTCCTATTTGTGATTTTCATCTTTCCTCAAAGATACAAAGTTGTCATTGTAACATCCCCACTTTTTGTCTAAGCTAATTAGCTCAGTGATCCTGGCTAATTAGAGAGGTTAACGATTAAGTGAGGACTAATCGGCTAATCTCAATGAGCAAAAGCTTAGTAAATTGAGTCAAGTCAATAATTAATCATAACGTACTAAATGTTTTAATTAAAACCTAATTATTCGAACCTCATTAATTCATAACTTAGAAATATAATTAAGGTAATCCAATTCTATTAATTAAGTACAAGATAATTGTTCTACCGTACCAATTGAGATAGATAAATTCTTATACCTTAATTACATAATTCATAACATCACTTCTTTTAGAGGAGAAAATGTCTTAAAAGTGTAATTAATCGAAATCAGTTAAAGAGCAATTTAACTAATCAAATTGAATTAACAACTTAGGTAATTCTAATAGCTTTGAAGATTTAAAAATTTCTCCTAATTGATGCACCAAATTTCGGCCAAGGATAAGAGCAAAATCCAACCATCTATTTGCCTTCTCATCATGCACTCTTCGATCAAGGGTCTATGTTAGTAGCATCTCTTTAGTCTAGACAAGAAAAGTACCTTCCTCCCTTAGGATTGTGACCCTTGGAGTGATCCCATCCACCCAAGCCAATCCTAAGAGTGGTTATGCTTTTAACCACTTGAGAAAACACAAAATAGTCCATAGCATGTAGCAAGACTCAAGGAAAACACAACCCACCCTTTTACCCCATGGTTCCTAGCCTCTTGGCTTGCAAAAGAAGCAAAATCACATCACTCTCTCCCTCCCCTTTTGTGCGCCAATCAGCCCCTCTCTCTCCCCCTCATTTCATTTTTCATTTCCTCTCTCAAGACATGCAAAGCTCTCTCCTCTCTCCAAGTCTGATCCCCACTCCCTTGTTCTTCCAACTCTCTTTGTTCTTCTTCTAACCTCCTCACTACCTCCCACCCCATTTCCATCACCACCCTCACAATCCCTTCAAGGACCACCATTTTTGGTCTTTGGAGAAACAAGATAACACACACACAAGCTCCATTTCCAAGCTTTCAAGGAGGGAGGCTCTCTCCAACTTTCTCCACACTTCAACACTTCAAGAAGCTCTCTTTGGTAGTGGCTCTAACCTTTCTCTTTTATGTGTTCTTCAAGCCCTTGAACTCCTAAGCTCTCTATAGCTAGGTGGTTCTAGGACTTGTTTCCAAGGCCTTGTGGCCATGCTTGTTGGTATGATGAGTTTTCATGTGTTGTGTCCTTCTCTTTGGCATGAAATTTTCGGTTGGAATATTTATTGTTGTTGAACTAAATTTTTAGAAGTTAAAACATTGAGTTAATGTTAAGATCTTAAAGATTAAAAGTGGTTTGGAAGAGAAAAGTGGTCACTTGAAGAAAAGACTTAATGTTTTTACAAGAAAACTCCTTGAAACCAAAACCGTGGAAATTGGAAAATTCTGGCAGTCTGTATGGTGCGACCAACAACTCTTTCAATATAACTTCAAATGGAACGAAACTAATTTTATATGAAAATAGACTCATAGAGCTTTTCACACATGTAAAATACATGAAATTTGGCCTTAAAACGAGAGAGCTATGAATTTTCAAATGTACTGTTCCCGGATGTGTTTATGTTCAGGCAGTATGTAATAAAATCTTAATAACTCAAGTTATACATAACATTTTTGAGTGCGACAAAGTTTTTTAGAAAGCTAAGACATAGAGTAATATCTCCACAAAACAGTTTTGGCAGATTCCTTGTGAGGAGCTCACAATAATGTTTAAAAGTCACTGTACCAAGAATAAACTTAAAAGCTGAGCAGTCAGAATAAAATGTGCATATCTCAAGCTACAAAATGAATTTTTGAGTGGGGTTTATTTTGTTTAAAAATAGACTCAGAGAAGTATAATCATGCCAAAATTAGAAGTAAAAAAGTAAAAGGTGAATTTATGGTGAATTTTTGAAGTTACTGCCCCACTATAAAAGTAAAACTGGTTAAGGTTAAGTTTTAAAGTTAAGAAGAAATAAGCTTTAAGATATCAAGACCCTTACATTAAGTATTAGAAAACCTTCATAATTCAACTTAAGAGTTCCAAAAGAGATAATAGATGAAATTGGCCCTATGTCTAATAAAAGAGTTTACAAAAGAGGCAACCTCAATTAAAAGCTTGCATCAAATTTATTAAGCTAAACTCATATGACTTTGTGTGATATGTATGCCTCCATGTATCAATATGATGACAATGATATGATGATGGTATGATATGATGATGATGATTATGACGGTGATATGATGATGATAAGAATGATAATGATATGATGACGATATGAAAATGAATGGTGATGATATGAATATGATATATTGATGACATGATGCTTAATGATATACATTAAAGGAATCACATTTGGGGACGGCGATATATAATGTAATATCCCCATATAACGTAATACGAAATAATAACAACAAACTTTTGTTATTCACCACCTTGCCCCTAAACTTTAAAAAAAAATGACATTTAGGTCCCTATATTAATAAGATTAGTAGAATAAGGTTTTAAATGAAGAAGGATCACGTAGCGGAAACGTAGAAACTTAAACCTCAGCCGATTAAGCCACAGAGGTATCCATATGTGAAATGACATGGGATGCCCCTAAACTTACCCATAATTGCAAAAATGCCATTATCTTTGAAAAACAGAAACAGAAGTCCCTAAAATTTTGCAAAACATTTAACGTACACTATTAATTGATTTACTCGATTTTATTGGGTTTGTAGAGTTAATTAAAAAGTTAATTAGAGGTTAGCTATAAGTTGATTAGAGGTTAAATTAGAGAAGTTAGAGCTAAGATAGAAACTCATACAAACCTCACACAATTCTTCAAAACCGATTTACCGATTTAAAGGAAATCGGTAAAATTATGGTATTTTAAGCTGTCGGAACCGGACCAATAAAATTGCAAGCTTTAAATCCTATTTTTAGTGGCTGATAACTCAGCCACTTTGCCCCATAAAAGTGGCGCCACAAGGCCACACTCTATGGAGAAGCTTGGCTGAATTTCAGCCAAGCATTTTGAACCAATCAAATTCAAGCCAAACCACCCAAAAAGCAATCAGATTTTCAGCTCCTTTTGACTGCCATTCAGACCACATCCAACGCCACTTTTCTCTCCTCTCATTCAGCTCTCTTTCTCTCTTCTTCATACACGAAAAACTCAAGCCAACATCAAGCTAATTCAAGCCTTGTTCATCCAAGCTTCAAAAATCTAGCAAAAACACTTGGAACAAAGGTAGGAGTTTTGATTCTTGCTTTACTTCTGTGGCCTTGGCTGGCTGATCTTGAATTATTCTCAACTTCTTTGATGTGTTAAATGAATGTTTATGATGATATGTGATTGGTTTTGGGATGTTTGTTTGATTAAAACCGAAGTGGAAGCAAGGAAGCATGAAATTAGGAAGAGCTAATGGGTTAGAGAACCAAAAGCCCTCGACAGTCCGTACGGCGGAGTGTACGGCTCCGCCTATAGCCGATTAAATTGGCTGGAACCATTTTTATATGAAACTAGACATCTAGGGCTTTCCATAGATATATCATATAAGGCTTTTGGATTAGAAATGAGAGAGATATGATTTTTTGAATTTCGACCTAGCGTTTTGACTCTAGTTCTGGGTAGACTGGGTTGTTCAGGGTAGAACTCACCCTATACTACTTGAAAATGAGTGAAACCAACTTTTTTAGAAAGATTACACATAAGAATGTCCCATAAAAATTTTAGAATTAGATAAGGTCTCAGTTGCTCCCAATGATCCAAGAAAGTTGCCCTATGTCCAAATCGGGGCAGAACAGGGCAGGTTAGGAAGGTCAGAATTCGGGGCTTGTAACTCGAGTCCTACTAATTCAAATGGAATGGAACCTTTTCCAAATAAAACTTTACCCTATTAGCTTTAATAAGAGCCCAATTTCGTATAATTTGAGTTAGTTTTCGATTTATGGTAGATTTTTACTTTTAGGTGCTTGATTTTGGCTAGCCACTGGGCAGGCCGTGATAAAACCTAAATATCTTAAGCCATAGATATCAAAATTAGATGGGACCAAAAAGGTTAGAAAATAGACTCATAACACTTTAACATACTCAAATTTGAGGTCCAAATGAGTTAAATAGAAATTATAGCTTGAATTATAAAAATTGGGTTGGTTGAATATGCTGAGGCAGGAATTCTACCTTAATGAATTTGATGTTGATATGAGTTTAATGTTGGAATATAAATGTGATGTTGTGTTCCTTGTGATAAATTGATGTACTGGTTGGTTGGCACTATTCATGGGGAAGTGGACTCGATCCGTTATCTTTGCCAATTTCCTGAAGTTAGTGATAATCCTAAAGGTTGTTGTGTTAATGTTGTTTTGTGACGTGTATGAATATTAAGCAAGTATATTTGTTTGAGGTAAAGGCACGAAGCCTATGTATTTATGACTTTATAATAAAAAAAATATGATGACGAGTCCATATTCCAAAGAAATGTGATATGGTGATCACGCTTTGATAGGGTATGACACGGCGATTATACCCCGGAATGTGGCATAAGGACCCCACCCCTAAGGAATGTGACATGGTGATCACATCCCGAGCGAGTATGACATGACGATCATACTCTGGGACATGGTAGGGTGAAAATATTTTAAGGAGTGTAACATGGCGATCACACCCCGATAGGGTATGACATGACGATCATACTCTAGAATATGGTATGATGACCACATCCTAAGGAAGGTGACATGGCGATCATACTCTGGAATGTGCATGACAAGTAAAGAAAGACAAAGAAAGGAAAGACAATTATGTATATCTACATAAGTTCAAGTACAAGTGAAGGCAGTTGAAAATTTCAAGTTTTCAGTATTTTAATATGTTATAGTTATTATGCGTAATATGCTTCGTGACTTTTTCGTGTATTGGCTCTCCCAAATGACAAGTGCATGAATAAAATGAGTTCTGCTTCGGACAATGTATTTTTCAAACTATAAAACTGAACAGTCTAGTAAGCATGCTCACATATTTTTTATAAATCGAAGCAGCTGAAGATAATAATGATGGCATCGTACAGAATTTCTTAGCGAACCCTACTGAGAATTTAAAATTCTCACTCTTGTTTCCGTATTATCTCCAGATAGATCGAGAAGATTCTAAGACAGCTGAAGTTGTTGTCTGGTAAGGTCCGCTCAGGTAACAGTAACAACTCCAGAGCAGAGTACTATGACTTAAGCATAGTACTGTACAGAGGAGGACGTTACATGTAACGCCTAAATGTGGAAAAGAATCAGAATAATTTTGCATCATAAGCTTTAATAAGAAGATAATGAACTAAGGGTATGATGCTTCAAAAGGGAAGGTGACCCAAAGCAAGTTCCCCTCACCCACGACTCACATAAGGCATGGCATGACCCAGCCAGTGTGAGTACAGGGGATAGGGCTTACATGAGGCATGGCATGACCCAGCTAGTGTAAGTACCGAAATTCTATGGTGGCGACGGCTACGGTATGAGCTCATTACCACTTATGTTTAGTGGGTGAAAGGAAAAGGACTTAAGATGAGTCAAGTTAAGGAAAGAAAAGGATTTAAGAGAAAGTCAAGCTAAGAAAAGAAAGGAACTTCGGTCCGACCCAAGTAAAGAATGAAACTCTCAATATGTTCATGCATGTTATGAATTGTCATATAAGCTTTTATGTATGCCCTGATGTTGTTATTATAACGAGAATATGTACTTAAAATTGAATCCACTTCAGATAGCTATGTCTTCGAAAATCTAAGAATTGGACCTTATGCATGCTCACTGTTTTCATTATAAAACCGAAGTGACTAGGACGATGACGATGACACCTCCGTGTCGGGTTTGAGTCCTACTGAGAAATCTTATTTCTCACTCTAATTACTTTTCCGCATTGTCACCAGAATCCGATGGCGCATCCGGTGGAGTGGGCCATGGATCCCCCACACTGTGAGCGGACGTACGATGTGGGATGCTAGACGAAGCTATTTTGGGACTTATAGCGACCGTCACTCTGCATCTTCGCATATTCCTTTTTGAGATGAGCTTTGTCATTGAAGTTTGTATTTAGTACCTAGTATTTGGATCATGGCACAACCATGAGCTTCCTTCGATGTAATGCTATTATATATATGTATGTATATAAATATGATGACCCCATATGGATGTAATGATTAGCTGTGTAATGTAATATATTTGTGAATTACTATTTATTTACCTTTCTCATGTTTTATGATATTTGGGTATGTACCTTATACAACACGCTCTTTCTCTATCTACCTTCTCGTTCAAGGCTTTACCTTCCAAAGCGACGACATAAAAAAAAAAAAATCTTACCGTATTTTCCGCGTAATTTAATTTTAAGTGAAGTTTAGTTTTCCACGAGCATAAGTAACAACTAATAAAACGCCGTAATATGACTTAAGCATAGTATGAGTTTATTAGGGTGTTACAGTCATTCCTCTCCCTCTCAACCTCTCCTTGTTTTTCCTATTTCCCTTCTTGTTCTTCATACTTTTCCACTATCATCAATCTCATCTTCTAGCATCAGCCACACAAACTCATCAAGGACCACCCTTTTTGGTTCTTGAAGAAGCAAAACCAAACTCTCACTTAGCCCCATTAGCAAGCTCAAGAAGAAGGAGGCCATCTCCAACACCTTTCTTTCCCTTCAAGCTCTCAAGAGAATCTTCATGGTAGTGACTCTAACCCTTTCTTCTTCTATGTTTTCAAGCTCTAGAACTCCTAAGCTCTCCATAGCTAGGTGGTTTTAGAACTTGCTCTAAAGGCCTCATGGCTATACTCTTATTATAAGAAGTTTACTTGTGATTGTTGCTCTTCTCTTGGAAAATGACTTTGGTTGTACATTTATCTTATTTTTGAACCAAACATTTTAGAACACAAAATATTGATTTATCATCACGATCTCAAGTATAAAAGTGGTTGGGAAAAGAAAAGTGGTCACTTGAAGAAAAAACTTAATGTTTTTACAAGAACACTAACTGAAACAAAAACTGTTGAAATTGGAAATTCTGGCAATCTGTTTTACAAGATTAATAACTCATTCATTACAACTCCAAATACAATGAAACTAATTTTAAATGAAAATATACTTGTAGAGCTTTTTATACATATAAAATACATGAAATTTGGCCTTAAAACGAGATAGATGAATTTTCAAAATGGGCTATCCCCAAATGTATTTTTGTTCAGGCAGTCTGTACTAAAATCTTAATAACTCGAGCTTTACAAAACATTTTTAAGTAGGACCAAGTTTTTTAGAAAGCTAAGACATAGCGAATAGCCCCATAAAACAGTTTTGGAAGATTCCTTGTGAGGACCTCCCAGTAAAGTTTACAAATCATTGTACTGAAAATAAAATTAAAAGCTGAGTAGTCAGATTAAAACATGCATATCACAGGTTACAAAATGAATTTTGAGTAGGGTTTGTTTTGTTTAAAAATAGACTCAGAGAAGTATAATTATACCAAAATTCAAATCAAAAGAGTAAAAGATGAAATTATGGCGAAATTTTAAAGTTACTACCCCACTGTAAAAATAAAATTGGTTATGGTTAAGTTTAAAGGTTAATGAGAAATAAGCTTCAAGATATTAAGACCCTCAAATCAAGAGATGAGAAAAACTTCATAATTCAACTTACAAAGACTTAAAAAGGATAATAGATGAAATTGGCCCTATGCCTAATAAAAGAATTGACATAAGAGGCAAATTTAAATAAAAGCTTGCACCTAATTTACTAAGCCATACTCATAAAACTTTGTTTGTGATATATCTATGTCTATGTGCAAGTATGATGATATGATGATGATGATGGATATGATGAATAGGTTAATGATGAGTATGATGTATGTGATGTTGAATAACATATGATGATGATTTGTGACTTGATTTCTTTGTTTGGCAATTGTGGGAAAGCTCTGGTCTAGCCGTTATGCTGCCGAAATTCCGCAAAATTTATGGACTTAGAATAATTTTAGTATCATAAGCCTTAATAAGAAAAAATTGAACTAAGGATATGATCCTTCAAAAAGGAAGGTGGCCTGTAATAAGAAAACCCCTTCACCCATGACTCACATGAGGCATGGTATAGACCCAGCTAGTGTGAGTCTAGGGGATAAAGCTTACATGAAGCATAGCTTGACCTAGCTAGTATAAGTTCCGAAAAGTTATGGTGGCGACGGCCGCCACAATATGAGCTCATTACCACTTATGTTTAGTGGGTAAAAAAGATTTAAGATAATGTCAGCTAAGAAAAAAAAAGGGACTTCCGTCCAAACCCTTGAAAGGAAGGTATTAGGAGAAGCCTAATATACATCCATGTATGTCATATGTAATTATACTTGTTCCCATGCATGTTATGATATAATTCCCATGAATTAGAGGGTATGTTAGCAATTGAATCCGCTTTGGATATTTATGTTTTCGAAAATCTAAGAATTGGATCTTATGAATGCTCACTTTTTTCCTTTATAAAACCGAAGTGGCTGGGACGATGACGATGAAACTTCAGTGTCAGGTTTGAGTCCTACTAAGAAATATCATTTCTCACCCTAGTTATTTTCTATATCGTCACCAGATTTCGATGGCGCATCCAGCGGAGTCGAGCATAGATCCCCCACACTGTGAGCGGACATATGATGAGGGATGCCGGACTATGTTGTTTTGGACTTGTAGTTACTGTTGCTCTACACCTTCACATATTCCTTTTTGTGACAAACTTTGTCATTTAAGTTTGTATTCGGTATCTAGTATTTGGGCCATGCCACGACTATGAGCCTCCTTTGATGTAATTTATTGATGTAATATATATATATATATATATATATACACACATTATGAACCCATATATGTGGAATGATTTGCTATATAATGCGATGCAGTTGTAATTACTATTTATTTATCTTTCTTATGTTTTATGATATTATGGTATGATTTGTTACGACGTGCTCTCTCTATAGGTATATTCTCGCTCAAGGCTTCACTTTCCAAAATGCTGCAAAGCGACGACATATTTCAAGAAAAATTTTACCGTATTTTCCACGTAACTTAATTTATAAATGAAGTTTAGTTTTTCGTGAGCATAAGTAACAATTAATAAAATGCCATAATACGACTTAAGTATAGTATGGGTTTACTAGGGTGTTACAGGCATAACTTGAGTTACCCTTAAGTAAATCGCATGGGACTAAGAGAGTTAAGTAGAGGATATGATAAGGAATGTCCCTATAAAATATAAGGGTTAGATGATGAGAAATGAATTTATGATGAATTTCTAAAGTGAGGGCAGATTTCTAGTGGCTTATAACCCAAGTGTTAAGCAAGACATAAAACTATAAGCTTGGTATGACAATCCTTGTGGTTAATGTGCCACTAATTACATATTCATGATAATGTTACATATATTTTTAGGTATGTTATACTATGTGTCTTCAACATCTGAGAATGTCATGTCATGTATGCAAGAATGTTTTGAAAGTAAGGTATGAAGCATGTGCATAAGTACATACAGCCTCCTCATACATGATCATGTATAAGAATGTCTAAGGTAATATGAACTTGCAAGTTGATGAAGAGATGTATTAAGCCTCCACCTAGTAGTAGGTGAGGGTGATATTGTCAAAGATGATTACCTGGGCTAGCCCCTAAATAGATTAAGGGGAATAAGTCAACGTGAGAGTTGGAGAAAAGAAATTCGATGATCATGTATAAGAATGAGCTCGGTGCTAAAAGCGAGCTATTACCCAGGAGTAGGAGATGCAATCCACTTCTAGGAAACCAAGTATGGATGTTCAAGTCACAAGTTAAAGAAAGAAAACAAGAAAAACAAGTGCACTTGGATGATTTAGCTATGTGCATCTACATATGCATATTCCATTATCTCATTGTGTTGTATGGTTACTATTATTGTGATTGGAAATTTTACTGTTACTACTATTATACCTGTTCTGGGAGATGCTAAGTGACTATTAAAAGTAAACCGCTTTGAGAAATATGATTTCAAGCTTAAAATTGAACTCATGCCTATGTGTAATTGTCCATATTTTTACAATAAATTGAAGTGGCTGGAATACTTATGATGACACCCTATATGCTTAGTGGATTGAGCATACCTACTGAGAATTTTAAATTCTCACTACCTATTTGTATGTCATGACCTAACCTGAGCTATGATTGACGCATAGAAGACAAGTTCCTTAGCAAGCCTTTTGATCACACTTTTTTTTTTTCACGAAAATTAGACAAAGTCCCCTTTGAATTTAGGATAATTTCAAAATATGGGTCCTCTACCTGCACAATTAAATAATCACACTTATCCATCAGGAATTCATCTATTCTCGTAATGCACCCCTCAGCACACAATATAATCAATTATTAGAACGTATCCAAACATATACAAAAACATGCATATATATATTTTCTATCAACTTTAATCAAACTACAAATTTTTCCTTCCTTTAGAAATTCAATCATTCTAATGCACATAATCACTACATAAACATCTACATAATCTAGCAAGGGTCAGACCCTACCTATAGTACCAAAGAGCTACATTACTCTAGGGAATACAACAAACAAAAAATTAAAATTTCAAAATGCCTTTGATCATGAGGGCTCACCAAAGAAACAGGACTAGCGATAAGGAATAGGGGCATTGGATCCCAAATTGGTACTTGTATCTGAAAAGAGAGGAAGAACAATGGGTAAATTTTACAACTCAATGAGAGAGAAGGCATCCCTAACCCATATGAGACAATGTGTAAACTTTTAAATATTAAACTAATATATGTTGATGAAATCAAATAGAATCCTTGAACTTCAAATGTTATTAAATTTTCTAAAATCCATGGAAAACTATCTATTCCAGGACGGTCCATTAAAAATCACACTTAGGTGGTTCTTCCTTCATGTGATTCCCGTATTCTATCATGCACCACTCCTTGAGTAGCTGGACATTTTCCGTCATGGACCCCACTATGTGTGGCTGTGTAATATATCATCCGAGACGCACCAAGGCTAATGTGTACTGCTGTTAGCATGCCGATCCTAGCATAGACTTTCCCAAGTCTTTCCTCTACCATCAATTATAAATGTTCTCATGCCAAAAACTCAATCTTGGGTTCTCAATTTGTAACATCCTCCTCTGTACAGTACTATGCTTAAGTCATAGTACCACACTCTGGAGTTGTTACTATTATTTGAGCAGACCTTATCTGACAGCAACTTCAGCCGTTGTTGAATCACCTCGAACTATTTAGAGATAACACAAAAACAAAAATGAGAATTTTAAATTCTCAGTAGG
Organism: Pterocarpus santalinus; assembly: GCA_031439595.1. NCBI lineage: Eukaryota > Viridiplantae > Streptophyta > Magnoliopsida > Fabales > Fabaceae > Pterocarpus > Pterocarpus santalinus. The sequence goes on from CM062529.1 coordinate 32,326,619, forward strand.
ATTCACTCAGAAATATCATACCGTGTCATCATTATTATCTCCAGCTGCTTCAATTTATTATGAAAAAGATAGACATATTATATAAACTATTTAATTTTATAGTTCGAAAATATATTGTTCGAAGCAGAGTCCATTTTATTCATACACTAGTCATTTGGGAGAGCCAATACCAAATAAAATCATAAATCAATCTAGGAATAATAACTATAACGTATTAAGATATAATAACACCAATATACTGGACATATAACATCTGCACATGCCTTTACTGGTACTTGCATTTATGCAGATGCACAAAACTTTCTTTTCTTTCTTTGTCTTCCTTTACTTATTACACATATTCCAGAGTACGATCGGCATGTCATACTCTATCAGGGTGTGATCACCATATCACACTCCTTAGGAATATGGTCTTCCTGCCACGTCTTAGAGTATGATTGTCATGTCATACTCCATCGGGATGTGATCACCATGTCATATTCCTTAGGGTGTGGGATCATTATGCCACATTCCAGAGTATGATCGCCATGTCATACCCCATCAGAGCGTGATCACCATGTCATGGTCTTTAGGAATATGGACTCATCATCATATCTTTTAACTGTCTTCACAGGGAGGGACCCAATTATCTGCCTCTAAGTGAAGGGATCTCATACATTCTTTCTGCATCATATGCAAATATGCATGCTTTTATAAGACTAATTCATGATCATAGCATAATTTCTCGTAAAATAAACATTCATAATTTCATAGACTTTTGCCAAAAAGTTTGGCAAAATAACGGATCATGTCCGCTTCCCCATGAATAGGGCCAGTAACCAAGAAACTTTAATCAAATAGAAACCTCAATATAAAACATTATAATCATACCAAGAATATAACAATATCAATAAGTGCAAGTTTTAAACTCTTTAAATCTTAATCTATCTTGCAAGTTTTAAACTTCTAATGTCATTCCTGAGTTCAAACTTAGTACCAACTTCTGAGATTATGTAAAGTTTTGTACACAAGGTCAATGTCTTAATTCCCGAATTCCAGGGTTATGAACGTCTTGAATCCCGATTTTTGGGATCAAGAATGTCTATTTCTTGACTTCTGAGATGTGGGTATAAGGTTTCATATTCTGATACCAACTTCTGATTTCCGACATTAAGCCATAATTGGCTTTCCAAGACTTTCATAAATGTGTTTCCTATGTTCCGAGTTCCGACATTAACCTTACCCGATCTAGTTCTTTATCTCATTATATTCCGGATTCAACCTTAAGTATTCCTAATCTAGCTCTTTGTCTGCTAAGTTCTGAGCTCAACCTTAAGTATTCCCGATCTAGCTCTTTGTTTGCTAAGTTCCAAGTTCTGATTTTAACTAAACTCAATCTAGAATTCATACATGTCTCCAGCTAGAATTGCACTCTTATGAGAGAAAATTCACCAAAAATAGAAATCTAGGTAAAATTATGCGAAATTTATATCAATCTAAAGCTAATAGAACAAACCTTCAAATGAAAGAAGTTGCATATCATTTGCATGAGTATAACTCAAGATATAAGCTCTAAAACTTGACCCTATTGGACTACCCTGTTCTAGCCTAGGTTGAACTTAAGGTAATTTCATTGATGTACTGGGAATAGATGGCAACAAATCTGAATCTAAAGTTTTTATGAGATGTTCCTTCATATGTTAGCTTTCAAACAACATTGGATTCACTCAATTTGGAGTTGTGTAGGGTGAGTTAGACTCTTCTCAACTCATACTGCCCGAATGAAGGTCCTAATTTCTAGGTCAAACTTCAAAAATTCATAACTACCTCTATACTGATCCAATGGCCTTATATTATATATGTATGGAAAGCCCTAAATGTCCAATTTCATATAAAAATAGTTTCATCAACTTTAAATGGCTATAGGCAGAGCTGTACATTCCATCATATGGACCGCCAAGGAAGAACCCCTAACAACTTATTGAGTTTTCTCTTTTCTTCAAGTTCTTTCATACCAATTCCAATTCTAATCATAACAAACATACAAATTCAATCATAAACCATCATAATCACTCTAAATCACATCAATATCATAAGAAACACAGGATCCCATACAGCCCTAAACCAAGAAAAGTAAGAAGAGAAGTAGGATTCCTACCTTCTTTAGGTAAAATCTTGTTGGTTTGGTGTCTTGGATTGAAGAAATTCTTGATGAAGCTTGAAGAGTTGATGGAGAAGGAGTGGAGACAAGTTGAGATGGAAGAGAATGATGAGGGGTCGGCCCTTCTTGACGGTCAAATTTCTCAAGGGCAAGGAGAGGATAAATCACAAACTTTTGAAGCAAGGTTTCATGTGACTGGTGTATTTGTATTGATTGTTCAACTTGATTTGGTGGCCCAAATGGAGGGCTGAGATTGCGTCATTTGCATGGGTAAGTTGGCTAAATCTTAGCCATCCATCCTAGGATTTTCACAATATAATTTCGATTGTCCGATTCCGACAGTTTAAAATACCAGAATCTTACCGATTTCCTTTAAATCGGTAAACCGGTTTTAGAAAAATCCTATGAAGTTTCCTATAGTTCTAAATATACCCACTCATTCCATACCATATTAATTAGACTCAAGGGAATACTAAATCAAATCCTAATAAATCACAATTTACTCGATAAAAACCGAGCAACTCAATTAATAACGATAAGATTTCTTTCGGACATTGCACAATTCCTTTTTACACATAACCATTCAATTATACTATTTTCACGCATGGATTCACCTAAATCATACCATCATCTCATGTATAAAGTTTTGAAATTAGTTTTGATAAAGGAAGAACTTTCCCGTCATGATGTGTTGGAAACTAATACAATCCTAATATATAAAGACTTATCAAAGTTTCACAAAAATCCATTCATTTCTTTTCATACAAGAGCAATCTTCATAGTTTCATAGAAAACCAATCATTGTCCTATGTGCAAATTTTTGGAAATAATATCATTAAGGAAATATGAATTATCATCATAAAACAATTAATCAAGAGACAAATTAACTTGGCACAATAATTTCTAGCATATAAACATAAGTAGGATAATTATATTAGAAAATTAGTTAGGGATATATTACTACTCACAGATTTAACACCAATAGCGGAATCTTTAAGCCCACAGAACATGGAACCAAGAACCGAATTATGATAATCTATGATAATCTATTTCAATATTAGTTATTAAGACCAAGGATTAACCAAATTTACTCTCAGATATAAAAATTCCCAATTCCTCTAATCTAGGGTTCTCCAGGAACTCTCTATTGGAGAAATAATCCATAATTCGTAGGAAAGGAAGAGGAAAGGAGTTTAGAGAATACCTTTAGAAATGGAAAATGAAGAAGAAAGGTTTGGGAGCCTTGGTATCACCTCCTCCAAGCTCCAAGACCAAATAGTGTTGATTTTTGGATGAAGACATGATTTGAGATCAAAGAAAGAAATTAAGATTAAGTGAGTTGAAAGGGTGTAATATGATGGAAAGATTTGAAGGATTAGTTAAAGAATAAAGGGGAAGGAGTTTTAGAGAAAAGGAAGAGAGTTTGAGGGGCAGAGAGAGAGTGAAATTCGTGAAATGAGGGAGGGAGAGCGCGTCTGGGCCTTATATAGCCCCGTGGTAATCTATTACACGGATTGGTAATCGATTACCACAAGCCTAGATTGTTGTAATCGATTACATGGAGTGGTAATCAATTACAATAAGGAAAAACTTAGCATGAAGGCGTATAGAAAGACTTGTAATCGATTAAAGGCCCTGTGTAATCGATTACCAACTTCAGAAACTTGGTTTTCTCCTTCTGTAGTCCCTTCCCAAGGGCAGGATATTGCATATACTTATTTACATCCTCTTTAACTTTACTATCCATTAACTTTAAATCATAAATGTAAATAATGGAATACCGCCCATTTAGATTCAATAAAAATATCTAAAAATTCAAAATCCTTAGGAATCAGAATCCAACTTTTAGGTTTTAGTACAATTTTTTAAAAACTTGTGTTTTAGTAGACTCTTGCATTAAAAATGAAAGGGTTCCTTATTCTCTAAAATTTGTTAAAAATCCCTTTTCAACTCATTGATGTCCAGGGAACCATTACTGGAATTTTTGATTTTAAGAAAATGCCTCAACCCTATAGCCGTCCAGGGAGGTATAGGGCTTAACTTGGAATTTTCAGGATCTGATATTGACAAACAACTACAACTCATACTGGGGTATTACATTATATGTCTTCGTAAATATTCCAATACAAAGAATAGGCTTCAAGTCTACAATAGGATTTTAGGACTTCAATGAATCAAGAGATATGGGCTTGAGTCCAGCACCTAACATTCCAACTTGAGTGTCAAGGTGGGCTGCTGGTATAATGAAGTGAAGACTGTAGAATGAGATATAGTTTATGTATAATAGTAGTTAAGTTTGATCAAATTGTATTTTCAATTATATACCTATCTAGCACTTCAGATGGTAAATCCTTATGTATTAAACAAATATTATACTGTAAAGGCCACATATTATACTTTTCTAAATTTAAAAGTTTTTGCTACACCTGTAGCAACCTCTAAATATGACTTCATGACTTGAGCATAGCGTATATGTTTGGAGGATTTTACATTAGGGACGCAGATGTAGTTTTTTCTTTTATTATTCAATCATCCCTAAGAAGTGCTCCTTCTTGTGTTGCCCCCATCATGAATTTCATAGGAAGAGTCAATATCGGATGTATAGGTGGAAATCCGAAGCCCAATCCTTCATATCACTTATTTTATTTTATTGGAATATATTTATCTTTATTATTTGAGGGTGTTACTTGCCACGATGATAAGGTTGTTGCCTTGTGACTTAGAAGTTACGAGTACAAATCTTAGAAATATACTTTCTGCTTAGGATAAGACTATGTATATCTACCATGCCAGACTCTACACAATGGGAATCTCATACACTAAGTCGCCTCTTTATATTTTTTTTATTATTTAAACTCAATTCACATTTTGTTACTTGGTCCATAGTCCTTAGAGTGTGTATTGGATGGGTATTCTTAAATTTCAATGAATTTAAAATAAAAAGAAATTTAAATGCTTCAATTTAACTCCCTTCATTTTTTAAAAAATATTGTGTTTGGATAAAGTAATTGTATTACTTCATTTACTTATTACTTTGTCTATATAATGAAATTATATTGTATTCTCTTTGGGTGGCGGGCTGCAGACAGCATGAAATGAACAATGGATGATAAATGATGGATGTGGCAATGGTGGTAGGAGACGATCAGCAGTCACTTGACTCTACTGGGTGGGATTTTTTACACTGAATCACCCCCTATATCTATCTTTATTGTTTAAACTCAATTTACTTTTTGGTACTTAGTCCATTTTTCTTAGTGTTTATGTACGGCAACATAATAAAGGCTAGTAATTGGCTATCAAAATTGTTGGTTGGAGAGTAAAGAGGTGATTGAAGAGGGAGCATGATGAATTGGAATTTTATATACTTATTTTTCTTCATATCTAGCTCATTAACTCTCTTTTGTACATATTTGAATTGACTTGGATCATTTGCTATTAATTGGACTTTGGTTGGACTTTGATCTAATTTTCTTGCACTAGCCTTATTCTGACATTGTTTTGGTTTTCGAGCCATAACTTGAGTTATATACTCATTTTGGAATGATTCTTGATTTAGAGGAAAGCTAAGAGCTAGATCTACAACTCTTATGAGAGCTTAGAGGCTATTTCGGGAGTTTTTAAGCTTGATTTGGGCCTTCAAGTGGACTCAAGAGATGTAGTCACGGATCCTGCGCAGAGTTCAATAATTGGTCTATATCTCGGGCTACAAGAATCCAATTGAGGAAAAATTGGTGCCATTGGAAAACTGACTTCCAGGCCTACAACTCGTCTTCAGATCATTAGTGCAAATAATGGCATCTTCTGGGCCAAACATGTGGTTGAAGTTCACTGACGGATCCAACGAAGCTAAATTAGTGTTTTTAGCATAAGTTTCTTTCCACAAGTCCAATTAATATAAATGAGGTGTCTACTTGCAACTTTAGAAGAGAGGATTAATGTAATTAGTCAATTAGTGTATTAATCATAGGTATATATAGGAGGGAACCCGAATTGAGAAGGACTTTTGACTTATTTGATTAGAATTTGAAAATAGAACTTTTTTTCTCTCTCTTTCTCCCCCTCTCTCTTGCGCATTTTTCCTCTATTGATGGAGGAGTAGATCCTCTTCTAATTCAAGACATCAAGTGAAGCAATTAAACTCTTGAGGATTGGTGCACCATTCGGATGCAAGACATCAATTCGGTTTCATCTCTCCTTCTCTTATTCTTAATTTCTTGCATGAATTGAAGTTCTTCATTCTTGAATACTAATTAGGAATGTAATCATGCCATATATGATTCGGTTGATGTATGTGGTTGGATTGCTGAAGGAGTGTGAATTATGTTTCAAATCTTAACATATGATTAGTTGCATTGGTGCTTGAAACTAATTCAATTCAATTCGATTCTAGAGCTTTCTGAATCGAACTGATTGTGCAATTGGTTGAATTCATGGAGGTTGCCATGTGAATGCTAGATTAAGATTGAGGTTTCAATTAGATCCAAGTCTAATTGCCGAACTGTAGTGTTGCAGATAGTTAGAATCCAATGATGGATGTTAATTGTGTTTATCTTGTGTCTTGGATTAGATCTTTTAATTCAGTTTTATCACTCAATTTTGTTTTATTTTGATTTCTACATATTGCATTTCAAGCATTCGATTAAACAATCCCCTTTCAATTTATGATCATTTAGTGTAATCATCTTTGTGAAATGATCTGAGTTGCATCCTAAAGGGATAGAACTTACATGAGGTATGACATGACCCAGCTAGTGTAAGTACCGGGAAGCTATGGGGGCGACGAATTAAGAGAAGCTTATAGCACAGACATACATGTTTTATGTAATTATAATTGTACCTACGCTCATTATAATATAAATGATTAGAGGATATGTTGAAATTTGAATCCGCATTGGATAATCATGTTTTCAAAAACTTAAGAAACGAAATCTTATGAATGTTCACTATTATTATGTTCTAATTTTTATTGAGGCTGAGCTTGTTCTATCTATATATGCAATGATTTTTATTCTAAATATGAAATATTGCCAATGTGACTTAAGTGCATGAAATAAAATGAATTCTGCTTCGGACTATGTGTTTTTAAACTATAAAACAGAACAACTCGTATAATGTATTCACTTTTTATAATAAACCGAAGCAGCTGGAGATAATAATGATGACACGGTATGAAGTTTCTTAATAAATCCTACTGAGAATTTAAAGTTCTCACCCCTATATTTATTTCTGTGTTATCTCCAGATAGTTCAAAAGTTTCAAAGAAGGCCCTCCGCGGCGAAGGTGGCCGAAGGTTGCTGCCAGACAAGGTCTAATTAAGTGACAGTAACAACTCATGACTATTGTCACACAGTACCAACCTATAAGGGGATCTATGTGCCTCTACATTGGAGGGATCTTATTTTGGCTAACTATCTCCAAGGTAGAGGGACTCAATGTGCAATTGCTTTCAAGTGAAGAGACCCACATTGTATCTATTTAATTGCCTTCTCATAGAAGGACCCAATAACTGCCTCCAAGTGAAGGGCTTTTATCTCATTTATTCACATACTGTCTGAATTCACATTCACATGTACATATTATATGCTCATATATTCATGAATGAATATGCTTGAGGAACTTATAATCATGATACATAATTCATATATTTCTACCAAAAATCTGGCAGCATAATAGTTTAAACATGAGGCTTCCCAAAATAAATAGTATACATAATCAGCCAGCCAATCACAACAATGATAATCACCATATCAATACATCAATATCACATTATTATGATAAGGAATAGCATAAATGATTCAACCCATTGGCTTCTCATGATTTATGGAACTCCTAAGCTTTGAAGTTGCCAAGTTACCTTAATTTCCTCAAATCTGCCTTGAAATTTTAAAATCCACTAAAATTCCATTTTAATTGATTCTGATCTAAAAATTTAATAGGTTGTATCCTTATTAGTCTTCTCTTGAACCTCTTTGGTCCTATTACAATTTGAGGTGTATAACTTAGGTTATTTGAGTTTTACTCAAGGCTGCCCTATTTCAAGACAAACTCGTGCATCTAACTTTAGAAAATCATTAAAATTCTATCTTTCATCATCATCCAAAATTGATATCAAAATGCTGCTATTTGGACCCTCTTTCAATGCCAAAAGTTTTACTCTCATTGGGTAGGTAGAACTCAAGTTATGAGCTCTTCAAGTAGGTTACCTTATTTCCACTTGAACAGAGCATAGGTCAACTTTAAAGAATTACTAGGAATAATGTACTCATTCTCTAATTTCAAAATTCTATGGACATGATTCTCTATATGTTAGCTTTTGAATAAAATTGGTTTCACTAAATTTTAGGTTATATAGGGCGAGTTATGCTCCTCACATCATGCTCTAGTTAGGATAGACAGTGAAATTCAACAGCCTATTTCAAAAAATTATAACTAATTCATTTTAAATTCAGTGGATCTATAATTTATATGGTTTTATTGCTCTTGAATTCTACTTTTATCTAAAAATAGTTTCATTCAAATTTGAGTTATTCAGGTGAAGAAATACCATTCACTGTATGGACGGTTGTGAGGGTTTCTCTCATAGCTTGTTCTATTTTATGTTCTTCTTTGTCTTTTGATCTATTCTTCATCCTAACTCAAGTTTTCTTATCTCAAATCACTAGAAATGAGTCATATTAATATCATAGAAGGTCAATTAAAGGATGACATAAAGAAACCCTAATCAGCCCTAAACTTTAGAATATAACCAATCCAAGAAATCTTATCATAATTCCAAAGTGTGGGCTCTTCTACTTAAATCTTTGGCAGCTCTACTTCACTAAAACCTTGAATTTGTGAGAAATCCCTTCTTGCTCTTGGAGGGCTTGAGCCTAATTGATCCAAAAGGAAGAGGTTTATAAGGTTATCTTGAGTTTTCTTAAGGATTGTAACATCCTTAATTTCCTGTCATGCTAAATTACCTCAGTAACCCTAAGTAATTAGGCATTTAATGAGAAATTATGAGGTTAAGGCTTAATTAAGGGATTAACAAAGTGATTATAAGTTAATTATGAGGAGAAAAGTTAATAGAATGCTTAATTAAGATTGGAGAATATCTAATTAAGCAAGTCAAACCCTTAATAGCTTAATTAAGTACTAATCACATATAATTAGCTTGATCGAGTTTAATTAAGGTTAATTAAGCTTAATCAAAAGTTTAATTTTTGTTAATCATGATTGTATGAGTCAATCACTAATCCTTATTTAATCAAATTAATTAAGTATGAGTATTTAATCACATTATTAAAATTCAAATTTGGTCAACTAGACAATAAAGCATTGATGACATCACTAAAGTAGAAAAGTAAAAGATAAGGTTGCTTTATGTAAGACAAGTAGTAGGGTTTGTCTAAAGTAAACACTTTAATTAACCCCTTTGTCCTCTTAATTATAACAAAAAGAAAAATATCTCCCCAAAACCCTTAAAGAAGCTCGTGGCCACACCAACACACACATACACATACACTCATTTTCATTTTGTGTCAGGCCATTCTCTCTCTTAAACTCAAACTCTTCAACATCTCTCTATACTTCTTCTTTTTCTTTTCCATCTTCTTCCTTAGTCTTCACCTCCATAGCCAAACGTTCTTCACTAATCCCTTCAAAGACCACATCTTTTGGTCTTCAAAGAAAAGATTTAAACACCGCAAGACTCATTTTTAAGGAACTCAAGAGCTCTCTCTTTCTCCTTACAAACCGCCACCACCACCAACTTTAGAGGAGTCACCATCTTCTTCTTGTTTCACCTTCAAGAACTCGCTATTTTCAAGCTTACGTGGTGATCCCTATTAGCTCCAATGCCTATCAGAAGCTATTCTAAGGCTATGAACCGAATTGTTTTCTAAAGGGTTTTGATGAAAACCAAATCAGAATATAAGCAAATCTTTTTTTATCAAGAAAAGGCTAATTCGAATAACAAATTATTCTATAAGAATGAAATTCAATAAATAGATTAAACGCTCAAAAAAACCTTCAAAGCATCTTTATCCATAACTTTATACTATAATATACTCTATATGGAATATATGCTTTGTGTCTCTTGAGTTATTTTGTGTAGAATCAGAATAGAAGAATTTCATATGGTTGAAGCCACACTTCAGAAAGGAAAGACGAGCCTAGAAAGCTAATATATGCCAATTCAGAATGATGACTTTGTCTAGAAGGATGATCCTATCCAGAAGGGATATCACCAGAAACATACTTCTCATATTTGTTATACCTTCAAAGCTTCCTCAGTACACATCATAGAGAAATTCAAAAAGTCAAAAAGATGATTCGATAAGAGGCAGAAGAAGCGCTGACAAGTCTGCACAGTTGGTATAGCAACAAATGGCTACTTTCCTATCTTTGCACAAGCTTCGAAGAATGAGGAAAAGGAAAAACTAGTGTTTCTCTGTCCAGTCTTAGACCAATAGTTCAAAAAGAACTTCAAAAGTTAAGAACTGAAAGCTCCAATAGATATATTTCAAAAAAGTCTATAAAAGGCTGGATGTCAAAAAAAGAATGTTAGAACAACTGAATATCTTCTTCACCTGTAGAGCTTCATAGTCAACTTTCTCAACCTTCTGAACCACCAAAAAGTTACTCATTGCAACTTTTGTTAAACAAAAATCTTCTCTTCTACTTTGTATTTGATAAGATTCTCTTTTTGAGAATTTAGGGAAGTCACACACCCCGAAATATAATTGTTTTATCCTCTGTAAAGAGAGTTAGTGTGAGTGTTCACAAACCTTTTTTTAAATCTCAAAACTTGTATACAGACCTAGTAGAGCTCAGAAAAAGCTTGGAGAAGCTAGGATAAATAATACTCAAGTTAAAGCTTAGAGAGGCTTGAAGAAACACTACTCTTGTGTAAGAAGCTAGGAGAAGCTTGAACAAAGAATACTCAAGTTTATATAAAATCTCAGCAAAGCGTTGGGGACTGGAAGTAGGCAAGTGGATTGGCCGAACCAGTATAAAACCTTCTTGTGTGGTTTCTTTTTTCCCACTTATCTTTTAACTTGATCAAATAAGTTATTCTCTCTACGTGATTTATTTAGATCTATTCATCTTTCTAAACTTATATAAACATATAAGCCTTCTTTAACTAACATAAAGCTTCCGCAATCCAAGTCAAGCACTTGAGATAAATTTTTAACTTCAAATTTTCAAGTTAATTTTAATTCTGAAACAACACGAGTCAACTTCCCTTCTCATGTTATCTTTTCCAACAATTGACATTATAGCCTAACTCTGGGGTTAAGCTTCCTAACTGTTACAGAGGTTAAAGATCCTATTAGGTGGCCCAAAAAATTTATCACATCGCAAAAAGTCACTCCATAAATCGTCCTCCCTATTTCAATGGTGAAGACTATCCATACTGGAAGGATAGAATGAGACTCTTCATTGAGGCCACAAGTATAGATATATAGGAGATAATAGAGAATGGTAACTATATACCTACTGTAGAACAACTAGAACCACAAGTAGTAGCTGATCCAGAGCATCCTCCACTAGTAGTAGTAAGAATCATTCCTAGAAATGAATGGACTGATCAGCACAAAGCGAAGGTTCAAATGAATGCCAAGGCAAAATACTTGCTCACGTGTGCCTTGAACAAAAGTGAATATGACAAAATTATATTGTGTGATTCTGCCAAAGAAATCTGGGATAGACTTCAAGTGCTTCATGAAGGAACTGGTCAAGTTAAAGAAACATAAATCAGCATGCTTGATCATAAATATGAAATGTTCAATATGCTCAAGCATGAGAATATTGACAAAATGACTAACAGATTTATGTATATCATAAATCAGCTGAAAGGTTTGGGTAAAAAGTACTCAAATGCAGAAATGGTAAGAAAGATCTTAAGGAGTCTTTCAAAGGCTTGGCTTCCCAAAGTTACTGCCATCCAAGAAGCTAAAGGTCTGAACGTACTCAGCTTGGATGCTCTCATTGCATACTTAAAGACTCATGAGATTGGACTGAAAGAAATCTCTAAGGAATCCAACAAGAAAGGAAAGTCCATTGCCCATAAGACTACTCAGAAGAGATTCTGCTCCTTGGCAGCGAGTATCACAGCCTACTCCAAATTATAATTTTAAAATACTTAATTACACAAAATTTGAAGTATGGTGCAACCAAGGTTATCTCATAAGGATGTTGTTCCTATCTAGTTAAGTAATAAGGAGGTATATGCAAACATGCAGTACATAAACTATAAAAGAAAATTAGGTGAAAATAAAAACACTAGTTCAAAGAGTTTCTTAGGTATAAAGTGAATCAATTATTAATACACAATATATGAAACACATGGAGTGCGGCTAATTTGAGCTATTAGAGAGACCTCTATCAACAACCCCACAATTCTACCTAGAGAATTCTAGGAATTCAACTAACACATAATTGATTAGATAATTGAGACCTCAACTCTAATTAACCTATGTTGATTTCTAGCCCCAATTGTATTAGCCTAGGTTTGAACCCAAACCCAATTCCTAATTCTTTAACTAATCAAGTTCATACCAATTAACCAATTAGCAATCACCCAACTAATTCCTCATTCATAAACCTACATATCAATACCATTGAATGCAACTTTACAAATATAAGAGGGCAAAGAATCAAGAAAATAAACATGATTGAAATTCAAGCATAGGGTTTCAAGATTGCAACCATAATACCCTTGGGGTCTCCTTGAACTAGCTTGAAGTCCTGCTCCTCCATAACAATGAAGGTTACAAACTAGAACCTAAAACAAGTATCTTACAAAATGAAAGGAAAAGAAAAGAAAAGAAGAGGAGAAGAGAAGAGAAGAGAGAAAAATGAAAAAAAAGAAGTTGGAGATAAGTCCCCTCGTGTCTCTATTTTTTCCCTTCTTATTAGACCTAATATGTGAATATCTAAAATTGGCCCTAAGCCTAATTAATCCTCTACCTCTTAGCTTTAAGTGGACACCTAATTTGCTTAATTGGGACTTGAAATGAGAGAGTTATAGCTAATCTTTGCAGCATGTTTAGGTTGTACCTCTATTCACATCAGTCAAATTCAACAGCCAATAAGTCCATCAAGATGTAATCATTTTGGAAATTATTCTCATATGAATTGAATCTTTATATCTTAGCTTTCAAATGGCACCAGTTTCACCTTAATCCAATGTCTGCAACTCAAGTTATAGCCTAATTAGTGCACACTGCTCAGGTTCCAGTGCAACAGCCCTATTCTGACTTCGTGGCCCAATTCATCCTAACAGACATCTGAATTAGTTTTTGACTTCTTCATCAAGGTTGTAGATCTTTCTCTCAGCTTTCCTACAATATAAAACTTGTAATTTTTAGAGGTTGACAACTTAAGATATGCTCAAAATATAGATATAGTATAAATTTATAATAATGCTGAAAAATACAATTAAGCCCAATTAGAGCCTAAACTCATAGAATGTGTCTAATATTGATCAATTAAGCACAAAAGAAGTCCAATAAACTAAATATGAGGGTTATCAATGTATCAAAATGTTACTTATCAAATTCTCCCACACTTAGCTTTTTGTATATCCTCATGCAAAATCCAAAATATACTCAAGGGTGCTGAAAATAAAATATCAAAATCTAAAACAAACACAAAAGTCCTAGAAACAAAAAATGACCAAATACCATGAAAAACAAATTTCCAATGGATCCACAAGAGAGTCAAGCATATAGGCAAAAAGCACATCCAAGGAGTCAAGAAATTCAGCAATCAATACACATCTCTACAAAGGTACAAGCAAGGCAAAAATTATGGATCAAGCATGGAGGATCTCACAATATAATGTGTTTAGCACTCTTACTCTCAAGTGTTTAAGGCTCAATTATACTACTCAAATCACCTCAAAAGAAAAACCACTACATTAGCTTGCTTATCATCTAATTCTCGACCACTCAAACATATGCACACACAAATCAAGAGGACTTTATTCAAGGTTGTAATGGGGCCAAGGTAAGGGTAGAGAAATAGTGAGGATATGTAAGGTAAAAAGCAAAGAGAATAGAAGAACATTGGCAAAGACATGAGGTCACAAATGTAAGGGCCCTCCTCAAATCCAAGCAAAGCAACACACAACTCTTTTTTTATCCCATTTCTTCACTTTCTTTTTTTTTTCATCAAAATTGCCCCAATTTATTGACTTTTTCTTTTTCTATTTGCTTTTTTTTTTTTACATTTTCTTTACTTCTTCTTCATTTTTTTTAATCTTTTCATTTCTTTCCTTTTTCTCTTTTCACCACTCTGCACCCCCCACACCTAAAGTCTTGCATGTCCTCATGCAAACCCCCACACTTATGTGAATTCACATTGCTAATGGTAACCAATAGTCTCCTAATCCTTGAGGCTAGGTAGAATCATGGTTTTTCGCTTTAGGCTTATAATGTGCTAAAATCAAAGAATAGGTAAAAAGGCTCAAAGGGGCTAAGCAAGAAGAAAAATGCAAAGGTGGCTATTTAGTTAAGTGGCTAATCACAAAATGAATGCCTCAATCATATTCATGTATGCAAATAAATGGTATAGCGTCAAAAAGAATCAAAGCAAATTCTAGAGTGACAAATCCTATAAGGGAACAACACACACAAGAAAGAAAAGAATGGCATGGAATATAGCCATCCAAATGTGGCTCAAAAGCTCACATGGGTCATGTCCAACATACTCAATCCAAGCAATTGAAGATCAAGCTACCAAGCATGCAAAACATAAAGAATGAGATGAAAAGTCAAACATGTTGAAGTCTTAAGCCATGAATGTTTAATGCCTAAAGCTAACAACTAAAGAATCACCATGGGGAAACATCTAACTAAACAACATAACTAGCATACGAAAACTAATAATCAACATATTTTATTCTAAAAGTAAAATGCAAGATAAAAAATTAAAACAGAAAAAAAGTGATGAGAACTCTCTCATGGTGGCTTATGCTTGAATTGGTCTAGGAATTCTCCCCAAGGTTTACATCTTTTGCCTCCAGCAGGATCCCACAAAGTGTTGACCATGTCCTGGGCTTTAAAACTATTTTTCTCCTTGGACCCTAGTGTTGATGATTGTGGTGCATCCCTTGGAACCGTGAAGCTCGACCTAGTCCACATATCCCAGAAGCAAACTACTCCTTGTAACGTCCTATTTCCTACTTCCGATCTCATTCGCTGTTTAAGTCTTCCGAATTCCGACTTCTGAGTTTGTCCTCGACTTCAGCACAATTTATGACTTCCGACCTTAGCAATCAAAGATCCAAATTTCCGATTTCCGACTTAGTCTCTAAGGCTCAAAGCTATATTCCGATTTCTGACCTAATGTTCACAATGTACGAGATACGATCTCGAGTTTAATATCAATAGCTCTCATTTCTATATATTTCCGAGTTCCGAGATAGAGATTCTATAATTCCCGATTTCATGGTACACGAATTAATGCCGTGAATTCCGACTTCTGGAATTATGTTTACGATTGAGTCGTTTTGCCTAATTTCCCGGGTTCCGACTTTATAGGTAGGATGTTCACGAATTCCGACTTTATAAAGAGTACGAGTTCCAATTTCATTTTCAGAATGTACTGGAAACTAGTTCCACTTTAGGCAACGTGGAGAGCAAATCTACCACACAAATAAGACAACGTGGAGAGTAGTTTGGTCACAAGAAGAGGGCAAGGTTGGCTGAAACTTAGCCTTATGTTTAGAGGCCAATCAAAACCTTCCAAGTTAACTACTACTCATACTTATATAACTCTCCTTCTCTTCTTCAGATTTTTTTTTTCTCTCACATTGCATACTTCACTCCAATCTCTCTTTTCCTTTCATCTCTCACCCAACTCCATCATACTTTGAAATTCTACCAAGTTGCAGCTACAAACTTAAACCAAAATCATTCATAATAAGAGGTAGGGGTTCTAAATTCTTACTTGACTTTTAGATTCTTGAAGTATTGATGGTGGTCTAATTTTATTTTGATGTGTTGATTAAATAATTATGATGAATTATAGCTGAACTATGGGTTGTTTATGAGGTTAAAACTTGAATTGAAAGAGAGAAAGGATGAAGACATGAAAAGTTGAGAGGCTGGAAAACGCAAAACCCTCGGTAGTCTGTACGGCGGAGTGTACGGCTTCACCTCCTGCTGTTTAACATTAATGAGACCATTTTTAGGTAAGACTAGACATCTAGGGCTTTCTATACATATATCATATAAGATCATTGGAGTAGTATTGAGAGAGATATAAATTATTGAAGCTAGACCTAGAAAACTGGGTTCTTACCCGGATAGTGTGAGTTGAGAAGGCTATAACTCACCCTATACAACTCCAAATCGAGTGAAACTAATTTTGTTAGAAAGCTTACACACAAGGGAACACCCCAATATATGATTCCGAGCTTGTTATGGTCCCAATTGTTCCCAGTGATTCGAGTAAGATGTCCTATGTTCAACCTAGGCCAAAACAGAGTAGTTCAGAAAGGTAGACTTTCAGGACTTATAACTCGAGGTATACTTAAGCAAATGGAGTGAAACTTGTGGCAAATGAAAGGTTGTCCTGTTAGCTCAATATGAGACCAATTTCGCATGATTTGAGCTTAGTTTCGATTTTTAGTGAATTTATACTTTCAGAAGTGTAACTTGGGCTAGTGACTGAACGAGTTGAGGTAGATTGTTTATATCTAGAGTTATAGACATGAAAATGAGATGGGACAAAAAGGATTAGAATATAGACATGTAACGCTGTGATATATCCAAAAATCAGATTTTAATGAGTTGAATTGACTGTGAAGCAAGGCATACTAAATTCGGGCAGAACAGATGAGGTTAAACTGGAACCCTATTGATGTTAATTTGAAGTTGTGGATGGAGATTATGAATGTATATGTATAATTGGGATTGTGGATTTATGTTATGAATATACATGTATGATTGTTGCCCTATACTAAAATTATAAGTTGTATAAATGTACTGGTTGTCTGGCACTATTCACGGGGAAGCAGACTCGATCCGTTATGCTGCCGAAATCTCGGTAAAAAGTTTATATGTTATAAAAGCCTATGACAACTTGAGTGCATCATACATAAGGAGACAAGTTAAATGTGCATTCATTTCATGATATGACAAATAATTACATATTACTTGGGCCAGCCCCGAAATAAGTTAAGGGGAATAGATCAGTGGGGAGGTCGGGGAAAGTAAACCCGGCCATCCTGTATAGGAATGAGCTCGGTCCTGAAAAGCGGACTATTACCCAGGAGTATATGGCCAATGACTCCCAGGGGACCAAGTATGGAAATAAGTTATGAAAGGCAAAAGCCTCCAGTAAAAAGATGCATCTTCTCATTATACATGCATACGTACAGTGCAATACTTTTCTATTTATTGTTCTAGATCTCTGCTTATTATTTATAAGATGTTATTGTTCCACTCTGATTACTGTGTGAGTCCACTAGTATATCCGTTAATTAAAATTGAACTTGTTTTAGTGTATGATTTACAAATGAATATTAAAGTTAAATGGTATCATTTTACTGTACTATATGAACATTTTGTATGACCGAAACAACTGGGAATGATAGCGATGACAGATGTATGGAAGTTAGGATTCTCTACTGAGAAATATTCATTTCTCACCCTTTTACATGTTCCGCATCATTCTCAGACCATGGAGCACGCAGCGACCGGAGTCCTGTTTATTGAGTTTCCCGAGCTTCACATCCACCTCGACCCTTTTCTAGATTCTGTATACATATCAGGTAGATGCCAGTTTCGTTTATACTTTTTCTTCCAGAGGGACTTTGCTGTACCCCTTATGCATCCTCTTTTTGATCCTGTTGTCCCCTATATTGCTATACCTCTTCATATGGCCCATCCATTTCCACCACCACCAGCAGAAGCACCAGCCGCACCAGTAGTTCCAGTTCCCATGGCTCCCCCTGCTTCGCCGCCACAGCCGATGTCTTCGGCCTCGGCCTCAGAGGAGGATCCGTCCGAGGCTGCTAGTTCTTCGTCGTCATCTGCTCCCAGTGCCGGGCACCCTCCAGCTGGCGCCACCATGGTGAACGGGTTCCTTTCTTCAGACTCGGTTTAGATAGCGGGCATGCTGTAGTGGGATTAGATGTACAGAATGACCCTCTTTTGACAGCTTGGGTCATGGTGGGATGGGCAAGTATTAGGCATGTACATGAATGTCCCATGGGGACCGATTAAGTCTTTGTCCATAGGTACTGGCCGTCTCATTTTGTATTAGCGGCCTCATCTTGACATCTTGTACTTTTTACTAAACTTTGAAATCAGAAATCTATATACATATCGATGACGCCATTTACAGTTGTTCTATTCTTGTTATAGTCTTTATTATGCATTAAATTATTTACAGTTTTGCCGATTTATTTGTATTTATTCCACCATTCCGCAGAAAATTTTGTGATGAGATCAGGAAATCTTATTTTTGCAATTAATACTAATACTAAAAGAGATATTTATTCAGTATTACACGTAATCTCTTATCAGATAGATTATTATGACTTAAGCATAGTACCTTGTCTGGTAAGGTGTTACACTCCTAGTAGGGAAGGATATGTATCTGTAAAAGGATTCTTCTACCTTGATCTACCTCTATCAAGTTCCCTTGAAGTATCAACTATTACCACCTCATGCATCTTACAGATAGCTCAGAGTTGGGCATCGTTCTCCAAATATGCATATTCATTCTGGCCCAAAAAGTGCTCAAGAGAGGGAAACTCTAGCTCTAATGAAAATGGCTAGGTGACAGGGGGAGGTAAAGGGGTGGGGAGAATAGATTCTTCTATTTGAGCCTCTATTGCTTGAATATGCTTTGTTAACCTCTCATTCTCAAGCTTATCATCCCTCAGATAATCATTCACCTCAGCTGCACTTTTTGTACACAGCTCAACACCAACATAATGGTCAAAAAAGAAGTCACCGCCAGAGTTATCAGTATTAAATGGATTAGGGCATTCTTCCTTAGCACTATCTTGATACTCTACAGCCAGATCATCAATCATACTATTAACACAAGCAACATCATAATCTCTTGGCACTAGAGGATCTCTTCTTCGGCATGCCTCAATCTCAACACATATTTGGCGGGTGCTAACATTGTCACAATCAGTAAATATGAAACCAGCAGAGTCACCAAAGACTAGATAAGGAAATGCGGCATATAGATCACTCAGGGAGTCATCTGAAGAAGCTGAAATCTCCATGCATGTAGACATGGTCATATCCTCAACGCCAACAAGATCATGAGATATTTTCTCAACCAATATCTCCTGTGGTGTCTCATCTAGTGGCCCAGCTACATCTTGACTCTTGCTAATCCCCTCAACTAGCTCATGTGATTATACATCTGGCATATTCCCCTCATGAGTTAGAACAGTATAGGAAAAGAGCTTGGTGAACTCATGAGCTTGCACTTTGCTCAATATAGAAGTTAACTGGCTTAATTGTGTTTGCAAGCCCTGAATGTTTACATCAATCCTCTACTGCCATTGGAGATTGCTCTGCATCAACTGGTTCACAAAATCTTCTAGAGAAGGCTCAAGTGAGGTGGCTTGTGGATCAGCCTGATAATATGCAAGTGGTAACTCAAGCTGTGGTTGCTCATACGGCTCCTGGAATAGATTCAGGTGCTTTTGAATGAAGGGGAGTGAAAGTTGGAACTGTTGCTTAAAATATGGGGGTTGCTGTGATGGAACACCCCCATATCCCTGGTCAACTCCATCATACCAGTTGACTAGTACATACTAGAACTTGGGTCATATCCCTGTTGTGGTTGCTGGGTGTGATTCCTCATGGCATATTATTCTATCAAGTACTTTATCTCATCCAGCTAGTGTTCCATTCTTTGGTAAGAATCCTCATCAACTGCTCCAATTCCTGCAACATTCCAAGTAGCATATATCTGGGAGCTAGGAAGTATGTTAGTAAACATGATCAACAAAGTGGAAGTTATAAGAAAAAAATGCAAAATAAAACTATGAAACAAACAAAAGAAACTATGTACAAAATGATATTACACTAAAATTTAAAAATAAGCAACAATGACTAATAAAATGTAAAAAAAGAAAGTAGGAAATGATTTTTTTGAACACCACACAAATAAAACTGCAGCTAATTGAAACCCGAAAATGCAATAAAACTTATTAAAAATTAAAAAATTGGTCAAAACAGTGGAATTTGGCCAAAATAAGGTAGGGTTCACTTGTAAGTGAGTCTTGCTTAGAATGTCAAAAATCTTTGGACTAGAAAGTTTCAAGGTAATCTGACCACAAACAGAACAGGACAGCACCCAAAATTAGCTTAAAAACACTGAAAATGACCAAAACTTGCAAAACTCAAACAAAAGCAAATAAACACATATATTACAAACTAAAAGCATCAACATCCCCAGCAACGGTACCAAAATTTGGCAGTGAGTGTCGCAGCCCGCTCCAAATTATAACTTTAAAATACTTAATTACACTAAATTTGAAATATAGTGCAACCAAGGTCGTCTCACAAGGATGTTGTTGCTATCTTGCTAAGTAACAAGGGGGTATGTGCAAACATGCAGTAAATAAGCTATAAAAGAAAATTAGGTGAAAATAAAAACACTAGTTCAAAGAGTTCCATAGGCATAAGGTGAATCAATCATTAACGCACAATATATCAAACACATGGAGTACGGCTAATTTGAGCTATTAGAGAGACCTCTACTAATAACCCCACAGTTCTACTTAGAGAATTCTAGGAATTCAACCAACATATAATCGATTAGATAATTAAGACCTCAACTCTAATTAACCTGTGTTGATTTCTAGCCCTAATTGTATTAGCCTAGGTTTAAACCCAAACCTAATTCCTAATTCTTTAACTAATCAAGTTCATACCAATTAACCAATTAGCAATCACCCAACTAATTCCTCATTCATAAACCCACATATCAATACCATTCAATGTAAGTTTACAAATAAAAGAGGGCAAAGAATCAAGAAAACAAACATGATTGAAATTCAAGCTTAGGGTTTCAAGATTATGACCATAATACCCTTCGAGTCTCCTTGAACTAGCTTGAGGTCTTACTCCTCCATAGCAATGAAGATTACAGACTAGAACCCAAAACAAGTATCTTACAAAATGAAAGGAAAAGAAAAGAAAAGAAGAAGAGAAGAGAAGAGAGAAAAATGAAAAAAAAAAGTTGGAGATGAGTCCCCTTACATCTCTATTTTTCCCTTCTTATCATACCTAAGATGTGAATATCCAACATTTCCCTTGAGCCTCAGTTAATCCTTTGCCTCTTAGCTTTAAGTGGACACCCAATTTGCTTAAATTGGACTTGAAATGAGAGAGTTATGACCCAATCTTTGCAGTATGTCTAGGTTGTACCTCTATTCATGTCAGTCAAATTTAACAACCAATAAGTCCATCAAGATGTCATTATATTGGAAAGTGTTCTCATATGAATTGAAGCTTCATATCTTAGCTTTCAAATACATCAGTTTCACCTCAATACAATGCCTACGACTCAAGTTATAGCCCAATCAGTGTAGACTGCTTAGGTTCCAACACAACAGCCCTATTCTGACTTCGTGGCCCACTTCTTCCTAATAGACATTTGAACTAGTTTTTGACTTCTTCATCAAAGTTGTAGATCTTTCTCTCAGCTTTTCTACAATATAAAATTTGTAATTTTTAGATGTTGACAACTCAAGATATGCTCAAAATACAGAAATAGTATAAATTTGTAATAATGCTGAAAAATACAATTAAGCCCAATTATAGCCAAAACTCATAGAATGTGTCTAATATTGATCAATTAAGCACAAAAGAGGTCCAATAAACTAAATATGAGGGTTGATCAATGTATCAAAATGTTATTTATCACTCCTCCAAAGGCAAAATGTTCCTCTGATCTTGATTCTGATGACGAAAATGATGAAATAGCTCACCTAGCTAGAAGAATCTCAAAAGCATGGCTCAGAAGGAAAAAGAAGAACTTTGCTACAAAAAAGGACAAGAAAAGCAAAGTCAAAACAGATGAAGTAATATGCTTTGAGTGCAAGGCACTAGGGCACATCAGATCAGAATGTCCCAAATTAAGAAAAGCTAGAAAGAAAAAAACTCTAAAGAAAAAGGCTATGATGGCTGTAACACCTTACTAAACAAAATAATATGCTTAAGTCATAATATATTACCTGATAAGTTATTACGTGTCATTATCTAATTAAAGTTTCACATAAATCCAACTTTATATGCTCATAACCGAGTTAACTATTGATTTGTATATTTATTTTTGGTCATAATGTAAAATAAACCGGTTAACGTCATAACAAAAATGAAATCTGTGGAATAAATAGAACAAAACTACTGCACTACATATATATATATGTCGGTTTTCAGAGTTTACAAAAAAAAAAAGAAACCATAAACAGCACAGGGTATAGAAAATAAGGCCGCTAAAGCAAAATAATCCGGCCTATCTCTATAAAACAAACCCTATATGGTCCCCATGGGATATTTCATATGCTACCCATCTATGTATGACATCCACTAAACCTCTACCTATGACCCAGATTGCCAAAAGAAGGCCACTCTATACATCTCTTTCTACTGCACTACATAAGCTCTCTAGATGGATTCCGAGGAGAGGAATCCATTCGCCATGCCGGCATCAGTGGGTGTATAATCCAGACTCGATGCAAAGGATGAGGAAGATGAGCTCTTCACCTCCGACGGATCCTCCTCCTCAGACAATAAAGTAGAAGGGACTTGCTGAGGTGGTGAAGCAGGCGGATCCACGAGAGCTGCTGCTAGTACGGCTGGAGGTGGGAATGGATGTGCCATGTAGAAAGGGATAGCAATATAAGGAGTGGAAAGGTCGAATAATGGATGAGTAAGTGGGATGGCAACATCTCTATTGAAAAAGAAATAAAAGCGGAACCGGCAACTACCCGATATATATACAGAATCTAGGAACGGATCGAGGTGTATGTGGACGTCAGGGAACTCAATGAAAAGGATGCCTGTTGCTGCATTCGCCATGATCTGAGAATGATGCAAAAATATATAGTAAGGTGAGAATTTAAAGAAATTCTCAATAGGAATTCTAATTATGCGCATGTCTGTCATCGACGTCATTCCAGTTGTTTCAGTTTTTCTTAATTTTTTTAAATGATACAATATAACAGTAATACTCAGCTTAATCTGACTTATAGAAAATATAACCCGAAACAAAACTTGATTTTAAATTAGAGCAATGCAAATATATTTGAACAAGCATCCGAACATAGCATGAAACAGTAACCATAGATAAACAGTAATATAACCCGAGGAATATATAGGTAAATATGTCTTTAACTTAGAAACTAATAAACAAAGCATATATATGTGAAATGGAAAATGCATGTTGTCTTTGGAAGCTTTCAACTTATGCAACTTATATTTTCTAATTTTGGTCCCCTGTGAGTCTTTAGCCATATACTCCTGGGTAATAGTCTGCTTTTCAGGATTGAGCTCGTTCCTATACGGGACTGCCGAGTTTGCCTTCCCCAACTCTTCCACTAATCTATTCCTCTTAAACTTATTCAGGGGCTAGCCCAAGTAATATAGAATCATAACATTAGTCATAAAATTTCATGTACGTATAGTATTATTTTTCTTAAGTATCACATGTGCACAAACATTTCACATAATATATGAAGTCTTTGCCAAAATTTTGGCAGCATAACGGATCAAGTCTGCTTCCCCATGAATAGTGCTAGGCTACTAGTAGAATCAATCTAGCATTCAAATCAATATAGAACATCAAGCTTATAGCAGCAATATCAATCATATGGGTGCCAAAATCAACAGAAATATCAACAGAGTTTTTTGCTTACTCTACTCTCTTCTGCCCGAGTTTCGTAAAATTCACCATTATTCCTTTAGATATTTTATATTTCTATGTGTTTAGTTTCCAACCCTTTTTGTCCCATCTCATTTTGACTTGTGTAACTCAACTTATTTAAATTTTACCTCATTCTATCCTACTCTTGGCTAGAATTGCACCCTTAAAAGTAGAAAATCACCAAAAATAGAAACCTTCGTGAAATCATACAAAACTTATATAAATTAAATCTAACAAGAGAATGTTTTTAATGAAAGAAGTTGCACCTCATTTACATAAGTATTTATTGAGTTATATGCCCCGCAAGTTGACCCTCCTGGTCTGCCCTGTTCTAGTCTGGTTTGGACTTACAGCATCTTCAAACATTTACTAAGAATAAATGGGAATGAAGATAACTCTAAAATTTTTATGGGATATTTCCCTAGATGTTAGCTTTCAAAAAGTTGCTTGCACCCAATTTATAGTTTTGTAGACTGAATTACACCCTTCTCAACTCATGCTGCCCAAAAGAGTGCCCAGAATCTCAGGCTAAAATTCAAAAATTCATAATTAACTCTATATTAATCCAATGGCCTTACATTTTATATTCTTGGAAAGCCCTAGATGTCTAGTTTCATATAAAAATATATTTATCAAGTTTTGATAGCTGGATTTCAGTCCGTACAAGATGAATGTACGGATGCTATAGGGTTTTTCACCTAATAGTACCTTGCTTCTTTCTATCTTCAAGTTCTTCCATTCTAACTTCAATTCAAATCATATCATACATACAAAATCAACCATAAATCATCATCTCTCCTCAAGATAACATCATATTTATGAAAGAAAGTGGAAGCCCAAGTAGCCCTAATCAAAGAAAACAAGAAGACAAGTTGAATCCCTACCTCTTCTAGGTGTAGTTGTGCTAGAATTGTGACATGGATTGAAGAACTTTTGTTGAAGCTTGAAGGTTTGATGGAGATGAAGATGAAATGAGATGAGATGAGGAAGAAGAAAAATGAAGAGAATTCAGTTATATGGGTCGAAATTTGCAAGGGATATGCAGGAAAAAAATTGAAAACTTTTGAAGGAAGCTATCAAGTGATTGGTGGATTCCTTTTCATTTTTCAATTTAGTGTAGCTGCCCACTTTAGGGCTGATTCTTGCGCCACATGTAGGGATGTTTTGGCTAAATCTTGGCCATCCATCCTAGGGTTCTCATAGTATGATTTCTATTGGATCGGTTCTGACAGTTTAAAATACCAAAATTTTACCGGTTTCTTTTAAATTGATAAATTGATTTTAGAAAAATCCTATGAGGTCTCCTATGTTTCTAATCTAATTCCATCAAATCTAATCTCTCTAAATGATAATTAATTAGCTTTAAGTAAATACTTAATCAAATTCTATTTAAATCTCAATTATTTGTTGAAAATCGAACAACTTGGTTAAAAATGATAAGATTTCTCGAATGTTACAATGGCCACAAGGGAAGATCTGGATGGAGAGCAAGAAAATGGTGAATCTCAAGGGGAAGGAGAGATTATTGCCAACCTTTTTTTCATGGTTGATATCATCTTAGATGAAGAAACTGAGGTATGTCAGTCTAAACCTGAACTTACTTCTGAAAACCTTCAAAAAGCTTATGATGAACTCTCGGATGATTCCAAGTCTCTTGCTTCTCATTACGCATCTCTTAGAAAAGAATCTCGAAAACTGTCTTTAGAATTTGAAAAACTCAAGACTTAGGATGAGAAGGTTGGGCATAAAAAGAATGAAATACAGAATGAAAATTTTGCTCTTCAGAAGGAAGTAGCAGCCCTAAAAGACAGTTTCTGAAACTTAAGATAGGACATCCTCTGATATTTTTGAGCTTTCGAAATTATCTAAACCTCTCAAAGCTGATCTTGAGAAAATGGTTTATGGCTCCAAAAATCTAGACTTGATGCTTAGCGGTCAGAAACCTTATCTTGATAAAAATCGGTTTAGGCTATGAGAAGGAAGATGATGAAAAATCATTTGAGAAAATTTCAAGTTTAACTCCAAATTGTATTTACTGCTTCAAAAAGGGTCACACTTCTGATAGATGCTTCTCCAGAAAGAGAGCAAAATGATAAATAGTGAAAAAGGACAAGAAACCTACTAACCCAAAAGGAACCAAGAAAATATGGGTACCTAAAGTCAAAATTGCTTCTAATGTAGTTATGCCTTAAATCAATTCATCAAAAAGAAAAGAAGTGGTGTCTGGACAGTAGATGCTCCAGACACATGATTGGAAATAAATCCTGGTATAGAAATCTCAAACCCAAGGATAGTCGAATAGCCAAATTTGCCGACGGAATCAAATATAAAGTCGTTGGTATAGGTAATATTGGTAAGAACAATTCTAACCTAATAAATGATGTCATGTTAGTAGAGGGATTAACTCATAATCTCTTAAGCATTAGTCAATTTTGTGACCAAGGCTACAAAGTTGTGTTTGAATCCTCTCACTGTATTATTGAAGATTCTATAAATGATGAGATTATTCTTACTGCCAAGAGGCATAATAATACATATGTGTTGTATCTAGATGATCTCTTAGATCAAAATGTAAAATGCTTAGATTCCTTTTTGGATGAAAAGTGGCTGTGGCATAAAAAGTTTACTCATGCTAATATGAAATTGATCTCTGAGATTTCTCAGAAAGAACTGGTCATAGGTTTAACAAAAATTGATTTTGAAAATGATTCCTCTTGTGAATTCTGTCTCAAAGACAAACAAACCAAAAGTTCTTTCCACAGCAAAAATGTAGTTTCTACTACTAGACTACTTAAACTTTTACATCTTAATCTCTTTGGACCAACTAGAACTGCTAGTCTAGGATGTAATAGATATGGTTTAGTCATTGTGGATGATTTTTCAAGATTTACATGGGTTATGTTCCTAATCCATAAGGATGATGCCTTTGAGGTCTTTAAATCCTTTTCAAACTTCCATCAGATTAGATCATGGTGGAGAATTTGAAAATCATGCTTTTGAAAACTTTTGTGAAGAAAATGGCATTTATCATAATTTCTCTTCTCCTAGAACTCCTCAGTAAAATGGGGTAATGAAAAGGAAGAATAGATCTTTGCAAGAAATGGCCAAAACTATGCTTCTTGAAAGTGGCTTATCAAAAGGTTTTTGGGCAGAAGCTGTTAACACTACCTGCTATATTTAAAATCGTATTTACTTAAGACCAATCTTCAAGAAAACTCCTTATGAATTATGGAGAGGAAGAAAACCCAACATTTCCTATTTTCATATTTTTGGATCCAAATGTTTTATACTAAACACCAAGGACAAGCTGTCAAAGTTTGATCCTAAATCTAATCCTAGAATTTTTCTAGGATATTCTTCTGTGTCAAAAGTTTAGAGGGTGTTCAACAAAAGGTCTCAATCTATAGAAGAAACTATCCACATAAGCTTCATGGAAAAGAAAAATGACCTCAATCAAAAGGTTGCTGATCCAGAAGTGGAAATAGAAAGTATGTCATTAAATGAAGACTCCCACACCTAACAGAATCTTCAAATGACCACTAGAGAAGATGATGAAAATGTTTTTGAAATTCCTTCACATTAACATGTTTCTGATGATGCTTCTGAAGAACCAAAAAGTGCTCCTTTGAGGAGAAGGAACTCGGGTGTAAGAGACTTGAAAACTATCTCTCAAAACCAAATTATTGGTGAACTTTCTCATGGAATCAGAACGAGAACTTCAATTAGAAACGATTCAAATCTCGCTCTTATCTTTGAGATTCAACCAGAAAATATCGAAAAAGCCCTTATGGATCAATTCTAGATTGAAACTATGAAAAAGGAGTTATCTCAGTTCAAGAAAAACAAGGTTTGGACCTTGGTACCACTGCCTAAAGGACAATCCGCCATTGGAAACAAATGGGTATTTAGAAACAAGCTTGATGAGGATAGAAAGGTTATCAGAAACAAAGCAAGATTAGTGGCTTAAGATTATAATCAGCAAGAAGGCATAGATTATGATGAAACTTTTGCTTTTGTTGCAAGATTAGAAGCTATTTTGCTTGCTTATGTATCTTACAAAGGTTTTAAGTTATTTCAAATGGACGTAAAATCTGCTTTTTTAAACGGTTTCATATCTGAGGAAGTTTATATTAATCAACCTCCTGGCTTTGAAAGTGAAAACTTTCCTCAACATGTGTTTAAACTTTCAAAAGCTCTCTATGGGTTAACACAAGCTCCTAGAGCTTGGTATGATAGACTCAGCTCTTTTCTAATCAAAAATGATTTTGTAAGAGGAACAGTTAACACCACCTTGTTTATTGGTCATGACAAAAATGATTTTCTGATTTTAGATTTATATTGATGATGTTATTTTTGGAGCAACTAATCAAAGTTTGAGCAAGAATTTTTCTTATCTTATGGAAGGAGAATTTGAGATGAGCATGATGGGAGAACTAAAATTCTTTCTTGGACTACAAATCAAACAAGAGAAAGATGGTATCCTAATTCATCAAGAAAGGTATGCCAAGGATTTGCTCAAAAAATTTAATATGGACAAGGCCAAGAGCATTAGTACTCCTATGCATCCCTCACAAGTTTTAGAAGCTGATGAAGATGGTGAGAAAGTTTCTAAATCTCTCTACAAAGGTATGATTGGATCACTATTATATCTAACTGTTAGTAGACCTGACTTGCAATTAAGTATAGGAATTTGTGCTTGATTTCAATCAAATCCCAAACTTTCACACTTAATTCCTATTAAAAGAATTTTGAGATATTTAGTTGGTACTATTAATCTTAGTCTATGGTATGAGAAAGTTACTTCTTGTGATGTTATAGGATACTGTGATGCTGATTTTGCTGGAGATAGAGTGAAACGAAAAAGCACTAGTGGTTGCTATTGCTTTCTTGGAAAATATTTGATAACATGGTCAAACAAGAAGCAAAACAATATTGCTCTTTCAACTGCTAAAGCAGAATATGTATCTATTGTAAATTGCAGTACCCAGATTCTATGGATCAAGCAACAATTAGAGGACTTCAACTTGAGGTATACCAAAATTCCTATCCTGTGTGACAATATAAGTGCTATAAACCTCACTAAGAATCCCATTCAGCATTCTATATCTAAGCACATTGACATAAAGCATCATTTCATAAGAGATCATGTTCAGAAAGGTGACATTGAGCTAAGATTTATTAGTACTGAAAGTCAAATTGTTGACATTTTTACAAAACCGTTTGCAGAAGATCAATTCTCCAAAACAAGGAACCTTCTGAACTTGATCAACTTTTGATCATTCACATGCATTGCATCTAAAGTCTCTCTCTCTCTCTTGCCAAAATAAAAGCTGAGATTGCCATATTTCAATGGGGTTTGCTTTCTAGAACATTGTTCTTCTTCGTCTAAGTTTGCTTCAAAAAAGTCACATCATGAGAAACTTGTAGAGTCTGTTCAGAATGTTCTCTCTCACTATTTAGAAAGATTACTTCAGAAAAGAATGAAGATGAAATAAGAAGAATAATGGCTTTAGAAAGTTGAATTAGTTTTCTCATGGGACTGCTTTCTCATTCCTCCAGAAAGATGGTTATCGACTTTAAAGAATGAAGGTTCTGGTTAAAAGATACGGTTTTGTTATGTCTGTTGCTTAGATGATCACCTATTATTACACAATGACCATTACCTAATTAAGCAATAAACTCCAAAATGCACGCCTACTCTGAAAACGGTAGCATTTTACTCTAAATCTACTCACACACTTTAACTATTAGTCTCCTTTATTAACCATTACACATTACATCAACTTTTTCATCTCTCAAGTCTCAGAGAAAAACCTTTCACTATTCTTCATCTTCCCCACTCTAAAACCTCCTTACCCTCACATTTTTCCCATACACCTTGCCTTAACACACTCTGTCCTTCACATCCAATTACCTATATCATCTGTGCATCATGACTAAGAAAGGAGACTACAGTGTGCTTACATGTTTGACGAGGATGAAATGTGGACCAAATTTCATAGGCAGTTCTTCATACGCCCTATTGCTTTTGGAAGAAGTTTTGGATTGGAGAACTTCTCAGCCTTCCCCCAGATTACAGAAGTGTTCGAGTTCCAAGGATGGAACAATTTCTTGAATATTTCTGAAGATGTCTACACTGGAGTTGTTGCTACCTTCTATAGCACCCTCGCCCCTATTGATGAGGATAATACATCTTTGAAGAGCATCATAAGGAGCTTCAAGATCCAAATACTTCACTTTGATCTCACTCACGTCACCAATACTCCAAATGAAGGAGCTTTATGCAGAAGTGGTTCAAGATGGTGGGATCAAGTTGAAGCCACAAAAGAAGATGTCTCTGAAGTCCTTATTAGAAGAAGAGACATGCAAGTGAGAAGTATTTGCACTTCCTCTCTCATCTTAAATCTCAGCGCAATCTATTCTGTTGTCTAACATAGTGCTTCCAAGGATAGGAAACATTGATGTCATGACTGAGGTAGATCATATGGTCATGTTTTGCCTTATGACAAGAAAAAGGATTAATCTGGTCAGGTTAATCCTAGACTACATGCTCTATGCTATGGATATGCTAGAAAGAGTCATGCAACCTTATCCTATGGCATGCTCCTAACATGCGTATTCCAAAGAGCCCAACTTCCTGTTGAAGGACAAAGGAAGGATGAAAAATGCCCTACCACAACCATGAAGACCTTTTCTGCTATTGGTCTAAAATCCCAAGGTCTTGAGAAGGAAGAAAAGAAAAAGAAGAAGAAGGAAGAAGAAGAGAAGAAGAAGAATAAGAAGAAGAAGGAGAAGGAAAAGAAAAGATAATCAACCAACCTTCAGAAGGATGTTTCTAAACATTCTGAAGAGAGAAGATCGAAGAAAAGGCATTAGAGAGATCTCTCACCTGTTCCAAAGGAAAGAAGAATTAGCAAAATAAGAGTGCTGAGAATTGCTGAATCCTCCTCCTCCTCCAGTGTAGAACCTGATGACTCAACCATTGCAGCACAGCCTATGAAT
Organism: Pterocarpus santalinus; assembly: GCA_031439595.1. NCBI lineage: Eukaryota > Viridiplantae > Streptophyta > Magnoliopsida > Fabales > Fabaceae > Pterocarpus > Pterocarpus santalinus. Next base: position 32,357,664 of record CM062529.1, read on the forward strand.
GATGCTGCTCCTGCAACATCTGCTTCACAACCCCCCAGAACCAAGGGGATTGTCATTAGGGATTAGCCTCCTCAAGCTCCTCCAAAAGAACAACTTGAAGCGGAAGCTCTAAAAACAAATGAGGACCTTGAGATAATCAGAAAAGGGAGGAAAAAGAAAGCTTATGTCAGGAGAGCTATGCTAGAAACTACTCAGGACAAACTGAGAAATGAAGCATGGCTTCAAAGGCAGAGAGATAAAGCTTCTGGAGTTGGTGGGTCAGTCAAAAGAACAAGGAGCTCATATACCTCTTTGGAAGTGGAACAAGATTTCATTGTCATTGAAGAAATCAATCCACCTTCTGAAATAAGGACAGTGGTTCTACCTTTTGAAGAACTTTATTGTCATCTACCTCTTTTTGCTGAGCACTCTAATGCCTCATCTAACTATTGCCTCCGAACGTCAAGAAACTTCTGCCACCCCTGTTACAGCTCAGACCTTGCTACTACAAACTTCCACACCTAGATTTGACAGGTAAACCTCTCCTGTTATATCTAAGCCCCAAACAACTCTCAACACACTAAAAAGTTGCCTTATGAAGAACCTTCATCTGCTGAAGTGTTTCCCAATGCTGCTGATGTTCAGATGCATTTGCTCCTTGTCAATCAACACACATTATTGGCAAACCAAGCTGAACTTCAAGCCCACCAGCAAAGAATGGATCGTCGTATGGACAAAATGGAAAACCTTCTTGTGCAAATTCTAAGGACCATTCAAAAAGCAAAAGGCAATCAATGATAGCACTTCCATGATCCCACATCATTCTTTTTTGATGATGTCAAAAGGGGAAGAAGAAGAAGAAAATATTTAAGAAAGCTCAAGCTAAGGGGGAGCATAGCATAAGTGCATACACTTAGGAAGAAGCATGCATGCATACACACGCATTCTCTTTAATGTTATATCTGTGCTTACAGCTTTGTTTAATTTTGATTAAAAATAATTATTGATTTTTTTTCTTCTGCAAATGTGTTCTAAGATTCAATATTTATCTATCATATCTTTAATTGCTCTGATTGAATATTTTGTTACCTATAACATGCTCTGTTACCTTAAATTATTGAATGCGCTCTTATATTTTAAATTATTGAATGCTCTAATTCTTATTTAGATCAATCAACAACTATTTTGATATTTAATGATTGGATATCTATTCAAATGAAATGCTCTGATCCTCATTAAATATTTGTTTGAAGTTTTGAGATAATGATTGATTAGCTATTATCTGACCATATGCATCCTAGTTGATTCATCTTAACCTTTGCTCTAATATATCAAAATATTGTACTAAGAAAAATCTTAAATTCATATGCCTTTACATGATGACATTCAAAACATTTTTTTGAAAAATTACTTTGATATATCTCAATGATGTATTATGATAGAAATAATGATCTTTAAATTCATCACTTTTATTTGAAAGAAGTTGCTTTTCAAACAATAAATCATGTTATTTCTAAAGGTCTTTTCTAATATTCAAAAGCATTTCTTAAATACTGATTTGCCATCATCAAAAAGAGGGAGATTGTTAGCTCCAATGCCTATTAGAAGCTATTATGAGGCTATGAACCGAATTATTTTCTAAAGGGTTTTGATGAAAACCAAATCAGAATACAAGCAAATCTTTTTTATCAACAAAAGGCTAATTCAAATAACAAATTCTTTTATAAGAAAGAAATTCAACAAATAGCTTAAGCGCTCAAAAAAACCTTCAAAGCATCTTTATCCATAACTTTATACTATAATATACTCTATGTGGAATATATGCTTTCTGTCTCTCAAGCTATTTTGTGTAGAATCAGAATAGAAAATTTTCAAAAGGTTGAAGCTACACTTCAGAAAGGAAAGATGAGGCTAAAAAGCTAAGATATGCCAATTTAGAATTACGACTTTGTCCAGAAGGATGATCCTTTCCAGAAGGGATATCACCAGAAATATACTTTTGATATTTGTCATACCTTCAAAGCTTCCTCAACATGCTTCATAGAAAAATTCAAAAAGTCAAAAGATGATTTGAAACTAGGCAGAAGAAGCGCTGACAAGTCTGCACAGTTGGTATAGCAACAAACGGCTACTTTCCTATCTCTGCACAAGCTCCAAAGAATGAGGAAAAGGAAAAACTATTGTTTCTCTGTCCAGTCTTAGACCAATAGTTCAAAGAGAACTTCAAAAGTTAAGAACTGAAAGCTCCAATGGATATATTTCAAATGTCTATAAAAGGCTGGATGTCAAAGAAAGAATATTAGAACAACTGAATATCTTCTTCGCTTGTAGAGTTTCATAGTCAACTTTCTCAACCTTTTGAACCACCAGAAAGTTTCTCATTGTAACTTTTGTTAAACAAAAATCGTCTCTTCTACTTTGTATTTGATAAGATTCTTTTTTTGAGAATTTAGAGAAGTCATACACATCGAAAGACAATTGTTTTATCCTCTACAAAGAAAGTTAGTGTAAGTGTTCACAAACCTTTTTTTAAATATCAAAACTTATACACATACCCAGTAGAGGTCAAAAAAAGCTTGGAGAAGCTAGGATAAAGAATACTCAAGTTAAAGCTTGAAGAGGCTTGAAGAAACACTACTCTTGTGTAAGAAGCTTGTAGAAGTTGAACAAAGAATACTCAGGTTTATATAAAATCTCAACAAAGTGTTGGAGACTGGAAGTAGGCAAGTAGATTGGCCGAACCAGTATAAAAGCTTCTTGTGTGGTTTCTCTTTTCCTATTTATCTTTTAACTTGACCGTATAAGTTATTCTTTCTATGTGATTTATTTAAATTTGTTCATCTTTCTAAACAAATATAAACATATAAGCCTTCTTTAACTAACACAAAGCTTCCGCAATCCAAGTCAAGGACTTGAGATAAATTTTTAACTTCAAATTTTCAGGTTAATTTTAAGTCTGAAACAACACGATTCAACCCCCTTCTCGCGTTATCCCCTCCAACAATCTCTACTCTTTTCTTTCGTTTACTCAAGAAAGCTTGAAACTTGGTTCCTATCATGACCAAGATCTTCAAGTGAAAGCTTGAGAATAATTCTCATGCTCTTCATCAGCAAAAGTTTCATTTTTTAGCAAAAGTGTTCATATCTTTTTTCATGAGTTGTTCTTGGTTATTTGAAAGTTTGCTTCTTGAATGCCTCAAAGTTTCTATTTTTCTCTCTTGATACATGAGATCTTGATATTTTTTGTGAGTTGTTTGAAAAAGAATGATGTTCTTGGTGTTATTTTGTGTAAAGTTTGTTCCTTTCCTTATAATGAGCTTGTGAGTGAAAAAGTTTGCATCTTTACATATTTTTCATGACTTGATAAGACTATCAACATTCCAAAAGTACAAAGCTTTAAAAGTTTGCTTCTTGATGCATGAAAAGTGGCACTATTTTATGGATGTCACATGGTTCCATTTTGTTATTTTGAAGGCAATAATATGTGTAAAGGTTCAATCTTGTTGGAAAATGAAGCTTTTTAAGTCATAAAAATAAGAATTTGTCACTTTGTGTTTAAAAAATCAAGTCTTGAAGACAAGACCTTTCATAAAGTTTCAAACTTTAGTCAAGAATGAAATTTTTAAGTCCTAAAAGTGTTGCCTTGTAACTTTTAATCTATAAAGTTTGTATCTTGAGTCAAAATCATGCATAAAGTGTTGACTTTTATAAAGAATAAAACTTTCTAACTCTAAAGCTAATGTCTTGTCTCATTCTTTCATAGAGTAGGAATCTTTAGACTTTAAGACAACTTTAAGTCATAAAGTTGAGACCTTGATGGTCTTAGAATAATTAAAAGTGTCAATTTTCATAAAAAATAAGTCTTTTAAGTTCTAAAGCTAATATCTTGTATTATTATTTTGTCAAGATTTAATCTTGAAGACAAGAGCATAATTTTAGAGGGACATACTTTCTTAAAGAATGAAACTTTATAATTACTTTATAAAGAATGATAACTTTTATAACATTAAAGGTAAAATCTTGTTATGTTAATGATAAAAGCTTGAAACTTTACAACTTGTATAAGTTAAAAATCATCCCTTAATGGTTGGTGAACATGGTGTTGCTTGGTTTATGAGTGTGGTTATGCGTTGTTCTGACCCAAGGACTAGATGGATTTCGAAATCCATGGGAACGAAAGTGTGATTAGGGCCTCTGAGCATACCATGAACCTGGGAATCACTAAATGCACTATCTCAAGGAAAGAAAATAATTACCTAACTTAGTTAACTTGAACAAGTATTACATAAGACTTGTACTCATGTAAGAAGTAATTCCCATGAGGACTAAGTAACTAAAAGACTATACACACATTCATTTTAACTATGTGATTCTCTCATGAGTAACATGGGAAATCATATGAAGGTCATAAGACTTTTCACAAAGAATAACACAATTATGAACACCCTTTAGTAGGGTATGAACATGCGATGCCATTTGGCATGATGTGTGACAAGTTTGATTGAGCATTGCCTCATGATTGAATGATTGTATGATGATATGAGATGGATATAATGGATTGTTAGTTGAAAGTTCATGTTTGGCATTTTGGGGAAGCTCTGGTCTAGCTGTTATGTTGCCGGATTTCCATCAAAATTTTGGACTTAATCATACCATTATATGTCCACATGTGTCTTGTCAAGAAGTACCATGCATGTAAGGTATAATGATAGGAAAAGAAAGAGTAGGATATGACCCCTCAATCACTTCAGGGAAGTGAGAGACGGTGATCCACAAAGATTCAAGGAACATCTATGGGGGAGACAGGGTGACATGGAGGACCCTTCAACTTAGAGGTAACCATTATTAGCTTAGTCTGATTTGATTAGTACTTCGTGACGACAGTCATGGAATGAGCTCATGTTCAAAAGCAATCTATTTCAAAGGAAAAATAAAGAATGTTAAGCACATGCTAAATATGAAAGTAAAGTTAAAGAAAGACTCGGGTCTAGTCTAAGAAGTTACATGAATGCGCATGCTTCTTCATTCTCTTATTTGTATGATCATGAATGTTCATACTATGCTCCTATATGTATATGCTCTTATATTGTAGCTTTGAGTTTCTTTATATTATGTTTATATGAGGAAGATTAAAATAAACCCACTTTTGGGAACCTATGTTTTCAAACCCTTTAAAAATGAAATCTATACATGTTCACTATTTTTATAATTAAACCCGAAGTGGCTGGGACGACGATGATGACTCATTAATGGTCTAGTCAGGATCCTACTAAGAAATCTTGTATTTCTCACTCCTATGTTTTCGTATTGTCTTCAGACAGAGTTGATGGCACCCATGGTAGCACTTCCAGTGGTACCTAGCTGAATAAGACGAAGAGCTATCATATTACTTCACCTAGCTAAGGAGGATCAAGAGAGTAGTAGAGTGTTTTCTCTTTCTAAAAAAGCCTAGTTAGGTAGTTTATGTGTAATTAAGAGCACATGGGAAGTCATGTTACTTAATTTGACCTATTCTATATGTGAAAATTATTAAGTGTAATGATAACTCTTGATTATCTATGATTATATTATTGGCTTAAAGTATTGTGCAATGTTATTTCAATTTCGTCATACATCTTCCTAATAACTCCGCTATATAAGGAACAACGCCCATATATATGCGAGTGAATAAGCACTTAGAGGCTCAGTTTTCAAGTATAAAAGTTTTACAAAAAAAAAAATTTACATGCTATTTTCGTATATTACGCTAATTTCAACTATAATAACTTCTATCAGTTAAGAGTAACAACTAGTAATACTGTAAAATGACTTAAGCATAGTATGGTATTATTAGGGTGTTATAAGGATACACAAGGAAAAAGTGGAAATTTTGATTAAAAGGAAGCAAGATCATAAGGGTGCTTTGGGTGAATTTGGAAGAGTTGAACAGGATGAATTTGAAGAAGAAAATGGAGAGTGAGAGGAAGTGAAAAGTGGTCAAAATTCTGAAGGACCGAAGGGGAAAATTTTGCCTTTTACTTCATAAGTTATAGTGACTTATGAAGCAATATGATTAGTGAATTCCAACATAAACTCAAATCTTTTTGAGTTATACTCATGTCATCCTACAGTATAGATTCCTACCAATTCGGTTATTGTATTACAAGACACTATTAGGAAATCAATTTTCCTTAAACTAGCAAAACATTGCTTTGTGTCTACATATATTTTTTCTGCAAATGAATTTAAATTCATCTTTTCCTAATATTTGCATTTCGATATTGTCTACTCATATATCTTTAATGCATCAAAATAAATCATTCCATAACATTAGTCATACACACTGGTCTTTGGAATGTTACACTTATGGTCTAAAGATTGCCATTTACTCACATGCTCACTTCAATATGTAATCAGTACAATTTATTTGGTAAAGTTGTTTGGACCAAATGACCCATATTTCCCAAACCCAAATAAGGAAAAAAAAATACTAAAAACTTATAATAATAATAATAATAATAATAATAATAATAGTAATAGCAACAAGACGCGGTCTCACTTTCTCTAGCAACACAAACAGAGGGCAAAGGCAAGATTTAATTCATGCATGTATCAACAAATCTTATTTATGATATTATTGCAAAATTTGTGCTATAAAATTACATGGGAGAAAATGACATTTCAATCTCAAGTGAAATAAATTCTAATTTTGCACTTGGTTTTGACAAATGACTCCTAGAAGTTTGTAATGGAAAAATGTAAACAATTATTGGAGTAAGAGAAGACATTCCAATGTAGACAATAATATCAAGGTAATGTCTACTTAAGCTAATTAGCAATTGATTAAAAAAAATTTATTGACACTAGATATCTAAATTTATAAAAACACATTCAAAATGAAGAATATCTTATAGAAAGAACAATACCCAACCCTTTAAATGCGATTGTTTATGGAATCAATAATTACTTTTTTGATATGATTAAAGGCCCAACAAACATTATGGAAACTCAGTCGTAACCGACAAAGCAAATAATAACATAACTAAACAAGAGCTTATATATTCAATAAAATTTTTAAATAATTTTACTAGGTTTCCAAACCTTTGCTTGCAACTTAAAGAAGGAATGTCAGGTACGTTGCTCATGAACATAAATCCCACATTAAGCATGTGCAATGTAATAAAACTACTTATTATATACTTTGCAGACTATAAATAATTGTAAAAATAATTATAAAAAGTAATGTTGGTACAAAATACTTACCCCACAAGTAATTTTGATAGTAAAAGATTCAAAGTGGCCTTTTGTTTTGAGAAGAAAACAATTCCAAATAAAATCATATGGAGGGTTTTATTTGCCGAAACTTGTATTTTTGCCATAGATGTTTATATGTTTTATTGTCAAGAATGATGAGAAAGATGAACAATATACAAACTACGTTAAAAACATGAATAAATTACATTTTTCTCTTCTAAGATATGTTCTTATTACATAACTCTCTCATCTATTTTCAAAATATACACTTCTCTCACCTGAAAATGAAAATGAACTATATTTTAATCCATTTTTAAGTTTATTGTTAAAACTCCATTATAAATCTATGTTTATTATCCTATTTTTTAACTAAAATACACTTTATTAATAATTATACATGTTGAAATCTTTTTCACAAAGTAAAAAAATAGGTGATTGATAATAATATAACAACATTGATGCACATACAGACTCTTTTTTTTAATTTGTAATTATTGTTATATTAAGAGAACAAATTATTAATAATGATTATTTTTAAAATAAGAAGAATTGCATACTTTTTAATTTTTTCAATAATTTTAGGCTATAATTTCTGATAATTAATTTTAAAATATGAATGTTAATGAAATATTTTTTGCACTAATTTATTAAAATGAAAATAAAATGTCAATGTTATATTAAATTTTATACATCATTAAATAAGTACTAATAATCTTAATAAATTTAGTGTCATTAATATTAGCATATCAATTTTCAAAATTTATAAAAATGAAACAAATTTAATAATGTTAAATAATGAATAATTAAAATAATAATAAAAAATTTCAAGAAAATGTTAACACTAATTAATAAAATATTTTAGAGTAAAGTGTATATTTTGAAAATAGAGGAGATGATTATATAATAAAAATGTTTCTTAGGGAAAGGGTGTAATTTACTCTAGAAATATTGCCTACAATGAAGTATTTAATGAACTTTTTTAATGTAATTTACGTTTAATCTATTTGATTATGTAAAACAATCAAAGAAAATTATTTTTAATAATTTCTTACCATATCTAATTATTAATCACTATTAAAAAAATATAAATAAATCCATGCAAAATATGGGCATTATTTTTACACTGTCAACTATCATTGACTTAAAAGAACTTGGATATCCTTATTGAGAAAATATAAAAGACCTGGATATGATGAGCAATCGTTTGCAAAATTAATAAATTTTAAGCGGTTCAAAAATAATTTTATTAATTTTAATGTATTGGCAGTATAAAACTTTTTTATATTATCATCTATAACATCCCTTGTAAACTTTTGTTATTTGCAGCCCTGCTCCAAAACTTTTAGTAATTATATATTGACCCCTAAATGTTCTTTCCATAATTATCTCTGAACTTTTTAAAAAATGACATTTAGGTTCATATTGTAACACCCTCCTCAGCACAGTACTATGCTTAAGTCATAGTACTATACCCTGGAGTCATTCTTGTTACCTGAGTGGACCTCGCCTGATAGCAACTTCAGCCGTCTTTGGAAACTTCTAAAATCATCTGGAGACAACATGGAAATAGGAGTGAGAATTATAAAATTCTCAGTAGGATTCTCTAATTTTTATACATAGTGTCATCATGGTCGTCTCCAGTTTACTTCGGTTTATTTTGAAAAAGATGAACATGCAGCACAAGCTGTTTAATTTTACAATTTCGAAAAAACGTCTTATCCGAAGCAAAGTTCATTTTAATCATATACTTAGCATTTGGGAGAACACATAAAATTCATTCAATTATAACACCATGAATAATAACTGTCGCATATTAAAACACAGATAACATCAATATGCTGGGAATATAACATCTGCACATAAAATTTCTCGTACTTAAATTCATGCCTATACATGAAACTTGCTTTTCTTTCTTTATCTTCCTTTTCGTCATAAAATCTTTAGTCTTTAGTCTTTTACTTGGCACACCTAGCCGTATCGCCGTCCCTAGGGTGCATTTATCGCCTTGGGTAGCCTGGCCTTGGAGTGAGCTCGTCAGCATCACCCGTGACCGTCGTCACACCGACTCACCCGCAAGGGGATTCACGTGCCTCTAGTCTTGGAGGGATCTCATTCTGGTCACGTGCCTCTAGTTGAAGGGATCTCTTCTGGTCACGTGCCTCAAAATTGAGGGATCTCATCTGACCACGTGCCTTCAACATAGAGGGATCTCATCTGACCACGTGCCTCCAAGGTAGAGGGATCTCATTGTCTTAGCTGCCTTCACAGGGAGGGATTCAAGTGCAACTGCCTCCAAATGAAGGGATTTCATATCTTTATCATTTAACTGCCTTCACAGGGAGGGATTTCAAATAACTGCCTCCAAGTGAAGGGATTCACATTCAATATTTTCACATTCTTTCATTCTCAAACATATTCAAGCATAGTTATACATATGCTACATCATTTACCCTCACATGCCTCATAACATAATTATGTCATTCTTGAATATAGAGTTTCTATATACCCATTTATATTTCAATTCATCCCCACATCTAAACCTTCGTAACTTCTTAGACTCCTGCCAGAATCCAAAGATAACGGATCAAGTCCGTTCCCCCATGAATAGTGCCAGTTTTCACGGACAAAATAGTCATAGCAACATAATCAACTTAACACATATATGTCAATGTCAAGCTGGCAATCCTCAACTCAAACTCTATGTGTTCCACTAACACTTGTAAAATTATCATCTTGGCCATTCTGCCAATTCTATTCGATTCTGCCCGAATTTTGTATAATCCACCTTTATCTCTATTCAACTCATTTAAATCTGAAATTTGGATATGTCATAGCTCTATATGTCTACTTTCTAACCTCTTTCGTCCCATGCCATTCCGATTTATATAAATCAAGATATTCAAATCTTACCTCAACTCGTTCAGTCACTAGCCCGAGTTATACTCCTGGAAGTATAAATTCACTAAAAATAGAAACTAAGCTCAAATCATGCGAAATCGATCTCATATTAAAGTTAACAGGACAACCTTTCATTTGCCACAAGTTTCACTCCATTTGCTTAAGTACCTCTAAAGATATAAGTCCTGAAAGTTGACCTTCCTGAACTACTCTATTTTGGCCTGGTTTGGACATAGGACAACTTCCTCGAATCACTGGGAACAATTGGGACCATAACAAACTCGGAATCTTATATTGGGGTGTTCCTCTGTGTGTAAGTTTTCTAACAAAACTGGTTTCACTCAATTTGGAGTTGTATAGGGTGAGTTATACCCTCCTCAAGTCACCCTGCTCGGATGAAGATCCTAAACCCTAGGTCAAACTTCAAAAATTCGTATCTCCCTCAATACTAATCCAATAACCTTATATGATATATCTATGGAAAGCCCTAAATGTCTACTTTCATCTAAAAATGGTTTCATCAGATTTGGCTGATTGTAGGCGGAGCCGTACACTCCGTCGTACGGACTGCCGTGGAATTCTCACTCAGGCAGCATCCCAACCCATCCATTTCTCCTAATTTCCTCCTTCTAATCATAATTCTAAATCAAGATCTACTATGAATTTAGTCATAATCCATCATAATACCTCCATTACCTCATTGAATACATGAAGAAGAATACAAGTTCATACAGCCATAGGGCAATTAATTCAAGAATAAAAGTAGAATCCTACCTCTTTGGAGTATGATTTGAGTTAGGTGCTGAAACTTGGAGTATTAGAGCCTTACTAAGCTTGAAGGAGTAATGAAGTTGGAGAAGAGAGAAGAGAGCTGAACCAGGGAGAAAGTGGCGTAGAAATGGGGCTGAAGGAGAGAAAGAGATGAGTTTATAAGCTTGAGGTGATAGTTAACTTGGATGGCTTTGATTGGCTGAACTTTCTTGTGGACAGAATTTAGCTACGTCTCTCTATCAGTGTAACTTGCCGCCATACTGTTTGAAATCAGAACTCGCATTTACTCTATTTCAAGTCGGAACTCATCCTTATTATACTTAAGGTCGGAACTCGTGTCGCTTTTACTTGAGCTTAGGGCTGAATCCTAACGTCGGAACTCGTACCAGCTTGTTTGTGACTTGGGGAATCTTGAATCAAGGTCGTAGGTCGGAAGCCATGCAGCTGGTAATCCTGTAATCTCGGAACTCCCTATTTGAACTTGGGAATGCCAATGCTGGATATAAAATCGGATATCGGAACTAGTTTGTCTGTGAGAATTGGCTCAAGGTTCCGAACTCGTGTCCACTCCAATTGAGTTCAACACTAAGGTCGGAACTCGGGAACGCGAGTCACATTTCCAAACCCAGGTACTTAAACTCGGAAACCGTGTATAAATACTTTTAAGACATGAGGTCGGAAGTCGTGAAGTAGCAAATTATGTCACTTGAAGTCGTAAGTCAGAATTTATGCCCAATATACCTCTAAGTCGGAAATCGGTCATAATCAAAATTGAAGATTAAATCGGAAGTCGGACAGGATTGAAGTCGGAATTTATGTGGAATCCGAACGTGAACTCGGAATTCGTAAATAATCCTCCTTATTTGTGTTTCAAAGATGAAGTTGGAAATCGGAATGGATCAATCCTGAGGGCGAAGCCGAACTCGGAAATCGGGATGTTACATTACTACCCTCCTTAAAAAAAAATTTTGTCCTCAAAATTTGATTGCAAAATTGGCTATCTATTGCCGTAAGAGTTTGAAAGAAAGTTCACACACAAACATACTGAAGTTGAACAAACATAGTCAAGGAAAATACAGTCAGCCTAGTTATATAATTTAACATAACGTAATTTTACAAAAAGAGGACCCTTGTCCTAGGTTATCCCTAATCTTCGCGATGACTCCTCTGGGATGTTGCTTCTCCCGCGTTTCTAGTGAAGAATTTCCCTTAACGTTGCAGTTTAGGAGTCGATGGTTGGTGTTCAGGGCATTCCCTGATCATATGTCCTGGCTTGCCATACCTGAAACATACATTCTGTCCGGCCAAACAAGGCCTTCCTCCATGATACTTTCCACACTTAGAGCAAGTTTTTCCTGCGCTTGGCCCCTGAAACTGTTTATCCCCACGTCCATTTAATTGATGCAGTTTCTTTGGTGGTAAGGCATATTCAAGTTCCTGGTTTTCAGGTGCAAGCCTCTTTCCATAAGTATCAGACTGGGAATTCTCCAATTTCTTGTTACAATTCTCCATAAGTCTGCACTTGTTTACTAATGTAGGAAAATCTCTGATTTCCATAGGGCCTATTATGGCGAGGATATCTTCCCTCAATCCGCCTTCAAACTTGACGCACTTCCACGTCTCATCTGGATTCCGCTGATAGATCGTGGAAAACTTACATAACTCCTCAAACTTGGCGATGTACTTTGACATGCTATTGCTTCCCTGACGGAGTTGCATAAATTCCAGCTCCTTAGCATTTCGAACTGATGGAGGAAAGTATTTCTGGTAAAAAGCATCCTTGAACACAATCCAAGTGATTTCTGTCTGAGATTCTTCTAATAGCCGCTTCACACCATTCCACCAGAATTCTGCATCTGCTTCGAGCATATAAGTGGCAAATGCTACTTTCTGGCGATCTGTACAATCCAAAACAGAGAAAACCTTTTCCATCGCCTTGATCCATTCATCAGCCTTGTCAGGGTTGAAAGCTCCTCTAAAGCTGGGTGGGTTCGCCTTTCTGAATTCCGCAAACTTAAGATATTCCAAGTCTACTCCTAGCCCAGGTGGATTTCCTACATGGCTGGCCTCGGGCCGCCTACCCAACTGGTCCATCATTTGATGAGCTGCAGCGGCTTGCTCCCGCATGGCGTGAGCCATCTCACGCATTGTATCCATAAAATTTGTAGGATCCTCTGGAGTGGGTACAGTTCGTGGCCTACCACGCCCTCTGGAAGCCATTAGTTCCTAGTCACACACAACAAAGCATTGAGTTGATCAGGCTCAACAATAAGTTAAGTGTGACAGCAACTAATAACAATCACAGTTAGGCGGTCATGCGTTTCTAATTTAATCTCCTATCCTATATCTTATCTAAGTAGATAAGATCGTTTGCATGACATTCTCTCATTTTCTAAAAATTCCAGAATACACTGGAAACGTAGTCAGTCCAAATCCTCAGGTCCGGAGAGGATAGAACTGCTCTTATACCATTAATGTAACACCCTCCTAAGCACAGTACTATGCTTAAGTCATAGTACTATACCCTAGAAATTTATTCTTGTTACCTGAGTGGACCTCGCCTGATAGCAACTTCAGCCGTCTTTGGAAACTTCTAAAATCATCTGGAGACAACATGGAAATAGGAGTGAGAATTATAAAATTCTCAGTAGGATTCTCTAATTTTTATACATAGTGTCATCATGGTCGTCTCCAGTTTGCTTCGGTTTATTTTGAAAAAGATGAACATGCAGCACAAACTGTTTAATTTTACAATTTCGAAAAAACGTCTTATCCGAAGCAAAGTTCATTTTAATCATATACTTAGCATTTGGGAGAACACATAAAATTCATTCAATTATAACACCATGAATAATAACTGTCGCATATTAAAACACAGATAACATCAATATGCTGGGAATATAACATCTGCACATAAAATTTCTCGTACTTAAATTCATGCCTATACATGAAACTTGCTTTTCTTTCTTTATCTTCCTTTTCGTCATAAAATCTTTAGTCTTTAGTCTTTTACTTGGCACACCTAGCCGTATCGCCGTCCCTAGGGTGCATTTACTGCCCTTGGGTAGCCTGGCCTTGGAGTGAGCTCGTCAGCATCACCCGTGACCGTCGTCACACCGACTCACCCGCAAGGGGATTCACGTGCCTCTAGTCTTGGAGGGATCTCATTCTGGTCACGTGCCTCTAGTTGAAGGGATCTCTTCTGGTCACATGCCTCAAAATTGAGGGATCTCATCTGACCACGTGCCTTCAACATAGAGGGATCTCATCTGACCACGTGCCTCCAAGGTAGAGGGATCTCATTGTCTTAGCTGCCTTCACAGGGAGGGATTCAAGTGCAACTGCCTCCAAATGAAGGGATTTCATATCTTTATCATTTAACTGCCTTCACAGGGAGGGATTTCAAATAACTGCCTCCAAGTGAAGGGATTCACATTCAATATTTTCACATTCTTTCATTCTCAAACATATTCAAGCATAGTTATACATATGCTACATCATTTACCCTCACATGCCTCATAACATAATTATGTCATTCTTGAATATAGGGTTTCTATATACCCATTTATATTTCAATTCATCCCCACATCTAAACCTTCATAACTTCTTAGACTCCTGCCATAAATCCGGCAGTATAACGGATCAGGTTGTAACATCCCGATTTCCGAGTTCCGGCTTCGCCCTCAGGATTGATCAATTTCAATTTCCGACTTCATCTTTGGATTTCAATAAGATCTTATTTCCGAGTTCCGAGTTCATTCTTGCCCAATTTTTCGATTTCATGTCCCATCCGACCTCCGACTTCACGTGGTGGTTACGAGTTGAATGAGATGCTTCCGATTTCCAATATACGACTTCATGTAAACGATTTCCGACATTATGCTTGAGTACGTGATATCCGAGTTCCGACATTGGGTGATCCCAAATGGACATGAAATGCGAATTACGAGTTTTAGCTGAATTGGATTCCGAGTTCATTACCAAGGTATGTACTAATCCCGACTTCCGAGTTTAACCTTCAAGTCCGAACACATGAACGTAATTCCATGAGATCCGACTTCATGTCTCAAGGAAGTATATCCGGTTTCCGATGTCACCAATCATACAGTATATAAACTCCGACTTCCGAATTTAAGAACTTGTGTTTGGAAATGTGACTTGAATTCCCGAGTTCCGACCTTAGTGTTGAACTCAATTGGGATGGACACGAGTTCGGACCCTTGAGCAAATCTTCAGTCACACGAGTTCCGATTTTACATCCAGCATTGGCATTCCCGAGTTCAAATAGGAAGTTCCGAGATTATGTGATTTGAGCTTTCGACTTACGGCCTCCGACCTTGACTCAAGATTTCCCCAAAGTCACAAACAAGCTGGTACGAGTTCCGATATTAGGCTTCAGCTCCCAGCTCAAGTAAAAAGGACACGAGCTCCCACCTCAAGTATAATGAGGATGAGTTCCGACTTGAAATAGAGTAAATGCGAGTTCCGATTTTAAACAGTATGGCGGCAAGTTACACTGATAGGGAGACGTAGCTAAATTCTGTCCGCAAGAAAATTCAGCCAATCAAAGCCCTCCAAGTTAACTACCACTCATGCCTATCTAACACCTTCTTCTCTGCTCATTCAGACCCATTCTCTGCGCCCTCTCTTCTCCCTCACTGCAGCTCTCTTTCCCCTTCTCCACTCACCCAACCCCATCACTCATTCAAGCTTAGCCAGGTCCTAATAATTCAAGTTTCAACAATTAACTCAAGATCACACTCCAAAGAGGTAGGATTCAGTCTCTAATCTTAATTTCTCTAAACTAAGGATGCATGAAAGATTACTTTTTATGATTATTTGATGATATATTGGATGTGTATGATTGGATTAATATGAGATTAATATGAAATCTTGAGTGGCAATTAGAATTAGAAGAAGAAAACTAAGAGAAATGGATGGATGAGGGTGCTGTCTTGGTGGAGATTCCACGGTAGTCCGTACGACGGAATGTACAGCTCCGCCTACAGTCGGTCAAATCCAATGAAACCATTTTTAGATGAAAATAGACATGCAGGGCTTTCCATAGATATATCATATAAGGTTATTGGATTAGTATTGAGGGAGATACGAATTTTTGAAGTTTGATCTAGGGTTTAGGATGTTCATCCGGACAGGGTGACATGAGGAGGGTATAACTCACCCTATACAACTCCAAATTGAGTGAAACCAGTTTTGTTAGAAAGCTTACACACAGGGAAACACCCCAATATAAGATTCCGAGTTTGTTATGGTCCCAATTGTTCCCAGTGATTCGAGGAAGTCGTCCTATGTCTAATCTAGGCCAAAACAGAGTAGTTCATAAAGGTAGACTTTCAGGAATTATAACTCGAGGTATACTTTAGCAAATGGAGTGAAACTTGTGGCAAATGAAAGGTTGTCCTGTTAGCTTCAATATGAGACCAATTTCGCATGATTTGAGCTTAGTTTCGATTTTTAGTGAATTTATACTTCCAGGAGTGTAACTCGGGCTAGTGACTGAACGAATTGAGGTAAGATTTAAATATCTTGAGTTATATGGATCTAAATGATATGGGACTAAAGAGGTTAGAAAGTAGACATATAGAGCTATGACGTATTCAAATTTCAGATCTAAATGAGTTGAATAGAAATAAAAGTGGATCATATAAGATTCGGCCAAAACCGAATAGAATTGGCAGAATGGCCAAAATGATAATTTTACAAGTGTTAGTGAAACATATAAAGTTTGAATGAAGGATTGCTAGCTTGACGTTGATATATATATGTGTAAGTTGATTATGTTGTTATGACTGATTTGCCCGTGAGAGCTGGCACTATTCATGGGGAAACGAACCTGATCCGTTATGCTGCCGAATTTACGGCAGGAGTCTAGGGGACCATGAGTGTCTAAATTACAAGGAATTTATGATATAGAATATATGAGAATAAATCAAGAAGCAGTAGGATGTGAGATATATGAGAAATACTGATGTAGCACATGTACGAGTACATTTAACATGACTATGCTTGACGACACATGAGAATGAAAAGATATAAGTATATTAAGTGTGAACATAAAGATGTGAATTCCCTTGTGGGTGAGTCGGTGTGACAATGGTCACGAGTTGGGTTGACAAACTCACTCCAAGGCCAGGCTACCCAAGGGCAATAAAGGCTAAAGAGTAAAGACTTAAAGTCTAAAGATTTAAGAATATGCCCCACTCACATCAGGCATGGCATTGACCCAGCTAGTGTGAGAATATGGGGGGTAGGACTTACATGAGGCATGGCATGACCCAGCTAGTGTAAGTACCGAATGAAGATCCTATATTCCTAAGGAACGTGACATGGCGATCACGCTCTGATGGGGTATGACATGGCGATCATACTCTGGAATATATCATGAAGATCCCATATTCCTAAGGGACGTGACATGGCGATCACGCTCCGACGGGGTATGACATGGCAATCATACTCTGGAATGTGGCATGTAAAGATATAATGATGAGTCTATATTCCTAAGGAACGTGACATGGCGATCACGCTCTGATGGGGTATGACATGGCGATCATACTCTGGAATATAGCATGAGGATCCCATCTTCCTAAGGAACGTGACATGGCGATCACGCTCTGATGGGGTATGACATGGCGATCATACTCTGGAATATGGTATGATGCTGCACTTGAGGGAGGACGGCGATACGTAACACTCAAGTGTAGACAGATCCAAGCACCCTAGGGACGTCGATACGGCTAGATGTGCCAAGTAAAAGACTAAAGACTAAAGATTTTATGACGAAAAGGAAGATGAAGAAAGGAAAGCAAGTTTCATGTATAGGCATGAATTTAAGTACGAGTAATTTTATGTGTAGATGTTATATTCCCAGCATATTGATGTTATCTGTGTTTTAATATGCTACAGTTATTATTCATGGTATCATAATTGAATGAATTCTATGGGTTCTCCCAAATGCTTAGAGTATGATTAAAATGAACTTTGCTTCGGACAAGACATTTCTCGAAATGTAAAATTAAGCGATGCGTGCAAAGATGTTCACTTTTTCAAAATAAACCGAAGCAAACTGGAGACGACCATGATGACACTATGTATGAAAATTTGAGAATCCTACTGAGAATTTTATAATTCTCACTCTTATTTCCATGTTGTCTCCAGATGATTTTAGAAGTTTCCAAAGACGACTGAGGTTCTTTGTCAGGCGAGTGCATTCGTGTAATAATAATGACTCAGGGTATGGTACTATGACTTAAGCATAGTACTGTGCTTAGGAGGGTGTTACACAGGTCCGTTCCCCCATGAATAGTGCCAGTTTTCACGGACAAAATAGTCATAGCAACATAATCAACTTAACACATATATGTCAATGTCAAGCTGGCAATCCTCAACTCAAACTCTATGTGTTCCACTAACACTTGCAAAATTATCATCTTGGCCATTCTGCCAATTCTATTCGATTCTGCCTGAATCTTGTATAATCCACCTTTATCTCTATTCAACTCATTTGAATCTGAAATTTGGATATGTCATAGCTCTATATGTTTAATTTCTAACCTCTTTGGTCCCATGCCATTCCGATTTATATAAATCAAGATATTCAAATCTTACCTCAACTCTTTCAGTCACTAGCCCGAGTTACACTCCTGGAAGTATAAATTCACTAAAAATAGAAACTAAGCTCAAATCATGCGAAATTGGTCTCATATTAAAGTTAACAGGACAACCTTTCATTTGCCATAAGTTTCACTCCATTTGCTTAAGTACCTCTCAAGATATAGGTCCTGAAAGTCGACCTTCCTGAACTACTCTGTTTTAGCCTAGTTTGGACATAGGACAACTTCCTCGAATCACTGGGAACAATTGGGACCATAACAAACTCGGAATCTTATATTGGGGTGTTCCTCTATGTGTAAGTTTTCTAACAAAACTGGTTTCACTCAATTTGGAGTTGTATAGGGTGAGTTATACCCTCCTCAAGTCACCCTGCTTGGATGAAGATCCTGAACCCTAGGTCAAACTTCAAAAATTCGTATCTCCCTCATTACTAATCCAATAACCTTATATGATATATCTATGGAAAGCCCTAAATGTCTACTTTCATCTAAAAATGGTTTCATCGGATTTGGCCGATTGTAGGCGGAGCCGTACACTCCGTCGTACGGACTGCCGTGGAATTCTCACTCAGGCAGCATCCCAACCCATCCATTTCTCCTAATTTCCTCCTTCTAATCATAATTCTAAATCAAGATCTACTATGAATTTAGTCATAATCCATCATAATACCTCCATTACCTCATTGAAAACATGAAGAAGAATACAAGTTCATACAGCCATAGGGCAATTAATTCAAGAATAAAAGTAGAATCCTACCTCTTTGGAGTATGATTTGAGTTAGGTGCTGAAACTTGGAGTATTAGAGCCTTACTAAGCTTGAAGGAGTAATGAAGTTGGAGAAGAGAGAAGAGAGCTGAACCAGGGAGAAAGTGGCGTAGAAATGGGGCTGAAGGAGAGAAAGAGATGAGTTTATAAGCTTGAGGTGATAGTTAACTTGGATGGCTTTGATTGGCTGAACTTTCTTGTGGACAGAATTTAGCTACGTCTCTCTATCAGTGTAACTTGCCGCCATACTGTTTGAAATCGGAACTCGCATTTACTCTATTTCAAGTCGGAACTCATCCTTATTATACTTAAGGTTGGAACTCGTGTCGCTTTTACTTGAGCTTGGGGCTGAATCCTAACGTCGGAACTCGTACCAGCTTGTTTGTGACTTGGGGAATCTTGAATCAAGGTCGTAGGTCGGAAGCCATGCAGCTGGTAATCCTATAATCTCGGAACTCCCTATTTGAACTCGGGAATGCCAATGCTAGATATAAAATCGGATATCGGAACTAGTTTGTCTGTGAGAATTGGCTCAAGGTTCCGAACTCGTGTCCACTCCAATTGAGTTCAACACTAAGGTCGGAACTCGGGAACGCGAGTCACATTTCCAAACCCAGGTACTTAAACTCGGAAACCGTGTATAAATACTTTTAAGACATGAGGTCGGAAGTCGTGAAGTAGCAAATTATGTCACTTGAAGTCGTAAGTCGGAATTTATGCCCAATATACCTCTAAGTCGGAAATCGGTCATAATCAAAATTGAAGATTAAATCGGAAGTCGGACAGGATTGAAGTCGGAATTTATGTGGAATCCGAACGCGAACTCGGAATTCGTAAATAATCCTCCTTATCTGTGTTTCAAAGATGAAGTCGGAAATCGGAATGGATCAATCCTGAGGGCAAAGCCGAACTCGGAAATCGGGATGTTACACATATATCAATAGGATTAGTAGAATAAAGTTTCAAACGAAGCAGAATCACGTAGCAAAAACATAGAAACCTAATTCTTGGCCAATTGGGCCACGAAGGTGTTCACATATATGACATGATGTGGGAAGCCCTTGGATTTGCCCGAAATTATGAAAATGCCATCAGCTACAAAAAATATTCTAAATTTGCAAAATAATTAATTTACGTTGTTAATCGATTTACTCAATTTTATCGGATAAGTAAGATTAATTAGAAGTTAATTAAGTGTTAATTAGAAGGATTAAGCTTAGATTAAGATAGATACACAGGAACTCTCACAAAACTATTTAGTTATGATTTGCCGATTTAGAGGAAATCAGTAAAGATTTGGTATTTTAAACTGTCGGAACCGATTCAGTAGAATTCCATACCAAAAACCCTAACATGAGTGGCCACAGCTTAGCCACTTTTCCCCCTTTGTGTAGTGCCATTCTACTACCTCCTTTGTGGAAGAAAGTGGCCAATCATCCACCACAAGTTACTACAACCAATCATAAGCCAAGCTTTCAACCACAACCTTAATAAAATTCCAATATTTCCTCCTTACTCCCTTTTCTATTCGTCCCCAGTTCTGCAGCTCTCTCTCTTCTTTTTTCTTCTTCCTCACTTCATTCCACCTTCAACCTCCAACCACATCTTGCACCCAAAACCTTCACCTAGTCAAGTAATATATCAAACTAAAGGTAGGATTCAAGTTCTTGTTTGATTTTAGTGAATTTATGGTTGTTGAGAAATCTTGCTCTACTCATCTAATTAAGGATATATGATGTGATTATGATGATTGATGGCTGATTTGGCAAGTATTTGGTTGGATTGAGATTGAATCTTGCATGAAAAACAAGAAAGATAGCAAAACAGAATATGAAAACCTAGAAGATCCTACAGTATCCATACTTTCGGAGTGTACGGCTCTGCCTACGACCATCGACACTTGTTCAACCTATTTTTATGTGAAACTATGCATCTTTCAACCATATAAATTATAAGACCATTGAATTAGTATTCAAGAAGATATGAATTTTTTAAGTTTACCCTAAGTTTCTGTCTCTAGATCTGACCAGAATGGGTTGAGCAGGGTCTAACTCGCCCTATACCCCTTCAAATTGAGTGCAACCAATTTTGTTAAAAATTTAAGACATAGGGCAACATTCCATAAAAATTTTAGAACCAAATTCAATCCCTGTTGTTCCTAGTAATTCATCAAAGTTGCCCCAAGCTCTAACTGAGCTAGAATGGGGCAATTTAAGTTAGCTAACTTCAAGAGCTCATAATTTAAGTTCTGCTTATTCAAAAGGGATTGAACTTGTTGGAAATGAAAATTTGTTCAGCTGGCTTTAAAACCATATAGGTTTCATATAGTTTTAGCTAGTTTTCCATTTGTAAATCTATCTAATACAGGATAGGCCTAGGTAAATTTTCAATAACTTGAGTTATATATATCAAAACTTAATGGGACCAAAGAGGTTATAAACTAGACACATACACTTCAACATATCCAAAATTCAGGTCTAAATGAGTTAAACATAAATTATGGCTTAATTTATAATAACCGAGCATAATTGAAGGAAATTGACAGAAATTCAACCTAAATTCAAAGGTCGCAAGTTTTGTATAAATATTGAAAGATTGATGCATTATATTCATTGTTCTATATGAATGACTATCTGGTTAATTGGTACGATTCACGAGAAAGCGTACTTGATTCATTATATTGCCGAATTTTTGGCAAAAAGTTTATGAATTACGAGTGCTTATGTTATGAGAAATTTATGATATGAACAGTTATATAATTATGAATATTCTGCATGCAAAAATGTTTGATAGTAAATGTACAAGCATGCATCATGAATATGATTCCTCTAGCATATGCATTCATGACTTCATGATTAAAGACATAATAATAATTCCATGTTACTTGGGCCAGCCCCTAAACAAATTTAAAGGGAATAAGTCAATAGGAGTGTCGGGAAAAGTAAACTTGGCAATCTTGTATAGGAATGAGCTCGGTCCTAAAAGCAAGCTATTACCCTGATGTAAAAGAAGCCATTTACCTTTAGGGGACTAAGTACAGGTGAAAGATAAGTAAAAGGATGCACTTGAGGATGGCAATACGTAACGCTTAAGTGTAGGCCGATATATGCACCCTAGGGACAGCAATATATAACGCCTAAGTGTGCCCAGGAAAAGAAGTTAAAGAAAGTCAAAGAAAACAAATGTGCATTTGCATGAATTCAAGTAAAAGTATTTGTATATATATGTTTTATTTTCTTATTATATTGGGATTGTTATATTTGAATATACTGCAATTATTATTCAAGTCATGAGTTGTGAATTTATTTTGTAATAGCTTATATGACTCAAGTGTGTGAATAAAATGAATTCTGTTTCGGATAATATATTTACAAACTATTAAACTAAAGAGGTTATATGGCATGTTCACCCTTTTTCATAATAAACTGAAACAGTTGGAGATAATAATGATGACACTATGTGTAATAGTTTAGATAATCCTACTAAGAATTTTAAATTCTCATTTCTATGTTTATTTCCGTATTATCTCTAGATAGTTTAAGAAATATTAAAGACGGCCAGAGTTTGCTAACAAACAAGGTCTGTTCAGGTAACAATAACAATTTTTGAGTATAGTGTTATGACATAAGCATGATATTGTGCTTGAAAGGGTGTTAGATCATCCAATCAAGTGTATGTTTGGGAAATAGCTGTAAGATTAAAATTATTTCAAAAATCACTTATTTGTATAATTGATTTTTTATATAAATGATTGTATGAGAATCAATTTATATTTAAACACTTCAGCTAAAAAGTAGTTTAAGATGTTTGGATTGTATAAAAAAAATTACTTTTATATGATAAAATTACTAAAAAGTATATAAAATGATTATTTATATTATATGATATTTTATACTTAAGATTAATTTGGTAAATTTAGAGCATATTAGGTACTATACATTTTGATTGTAATAAAAAAGTCCAAAAAGTAACTGAAGATTATTTATGCAAAAAAAAAAAAACTTAAATTATCCCATTTAGATTATAATTTTTACTGTTTTTTTACATATATAAAATAAAAAAATATTAATTTCATAAATGTCCTATATCATCTTTATTATCCAAAATGTCCTCTTTGGATCATTTGTAGGGAAAACGTGTTAGGCTAACATGATTTATTGTAACATCCCCATTTTCTTAAAGCAGCATCATAGAAGCTTTATAAATTATTTCCCCTAGGCAGTGCTATACCATAACGATCCTCACCCTCGAACTATAGCATAGTAAATTATTGCCATTGAAAAATGGCACTGCCAGATGTTAAAAATTAAGAAATAACAAAAGTGCCCTTGTGAACTTTTGTTATTTGCAGTATTGCCCATAGCTTTTAGTAATTACATATTGACTGTAACATCCCTACTTTCGTGAACAGAACGTGATAGAAACTTTGAATTTTTTTTCCTTAGGCAGTGTGAGAATCTCTCAGGTAGCATTATGCCATAACGATCTTCACCCTTAGAATTGTAGGGTAGTGTAACACTGCCGTTGAAAATATGGCACTGTAATATGTTAAAAATTAGAAAATGATAAAAGTGCCCCTATTAACTTTTGTTAATTACAGTGATGCCTAGAATTTTTAGAAATTATATTTTGACCTCAAAGACTTATTCCCACAATAACCCAAGAACTTTTCATGGAATGACCTTTATGTCCCCACATTTGTAGAATTAGCAGAATGGGATTTTAAACAGAGCAAAATCATATGGTGAAACCATAAAAGTTTAAATCTCTACCGATTGGGCCATGGAGGCAGTCGGGTGTGAAATGACATGGGGTGTCCCTAGACTTATTCAAAATTACGAAAATGCCATTGGTTATAGAAAATAGAAAACAAAAAGGCTCCGAATTTGTGAAAATGTCTAATTTACGTCGTTAATCTATTTATTCGGTTTCAATAGTTATGTAAGGGCAATTAGAAGTTAATTAAATATTAATTAGGAGTTAATCAAATGTTAAGTAAAGGGACGAGGCTTAGGAACAATTAAAATAGAGATATAGAAATTCTCTCGGAGTCATTTAGTAAAGTTTTGTCGATTTGAAGAAAATCGGCGAAGATTCGGTATCTTAAACTGCCAGAACCGAATCAGTATAATTTCACACTAACATCACTAGTTTGAGTGGCTGAAAATTGAGCCACTTCTACCCCTATGGATGGCGCCAATTGGCTGCCAAGTTAGTGGAGAGTGTAACATCCGAAAAATTTTATTGTTATTAACCGAGTTGTTCGATTTTCATCGAATAATTGGGATTAATTAGAATTTGATTAAGCATTCACTTAAAGCCAATTAAGTGTGATTTAGAAGGATTAGACTTGATGGAATTAGATTAGAACCATAGGAAACCTCATAGGATTTTTCTAAAACTATCTTACCGATTTAAAAGAAATCGATAAGATTTTGGTATTTTAAACTGTCAGAACCGAACCGATAGAAATTATACTGTGAAAACCCTAAGATGGATGGCCAAGATTCACCCACCATACCCTCACAAGTGGGGCCACCAATAGACATAAAGAGGGAAGCCAAGCCAAGTTTGAATGATAATTGAAGTCCACCAATCAAAAGCTAGCTTCCTTCATAAGTTTTCATTTTCTTTTTTCTTCCTTCTCCCCTTAAATTTTCGGCCTCCCCACAATAGATGGAGACCAGCCCTCATTTTCCCACTTTCCTTCATCTTCTTCCACTTCCTCTCATCCCCAAGCTCAAGCTCCAACCGTCAACTTCACTCCAAGATCAAGTTCCACCAAGATTCCACACCACCAAGGTAGAAATTTCAAATTTCTCCTTCTTTTCTTTGATTTGGGGCTACCTAGGGTCCTTTGTGCATTTATGATTCTGATGTTATCTTGAGTGATGATGATAAATTAAGATTGGTTTAAGGTGTATATGTGAGTTTAGATTGAAAATTGGATGGATTAATTTAAGGAAAATATGAATTCAAGAAGATTTCAAGAAGCTGTTAGGGTTTTCCCCTAGACGGTCCGTACGATGGAGTGTACGGATCCACCTACAACCATTTAAATTTGTTGAATCTATTTTATATGAAACTAGACATTCAGGTATTTCCATACATGTAAAATATAAGGCTATTGGATTAGTATAAAATTAGTTATGAATTTTTTAAGTTTGACCTAGAATCCTGGATTCCCATCTGGGTAGTGTGAGTTAAGAGGGGTGTAAATCACCCTACACAACTCCAAATTGAGTAAGACTAAAACCGTTTGAAAGCTAACATATAAGAGAATATCCCATAAAAATTTTAGAGTTAGATTCATTGCCAATTGTTCCCAGCACATCAATGAATTTACCTTAAGTTCAAAGCGGGTTGGAATAGGGTAGTCCAATAGGGTCAAGTTACGGGGTTTGTATCTCAAAACATACTCATGCAAATGATATGCAACTTCTTTCATTTGAAAGCTTGTTCTATTATCTTTAAATTGATATATTTCGTATGATTTAACCTAGATTTCTATTTTTAGTAAATTTTCACTTATAAGGGTGCATTTCTAGCTAAGTACAGGGTTGTCTAAGGTAAAATATTAATAACTTGAGTTATACAAATCAAAATGAGATGGAACCAAAAGGGTTGGAAACTAGACATATAGAGCTATGACATATCCAAAATTCAGGTCTAAATGAGTTGAATAGGAGTAAAGGTGGACTTTACAAAATTTGGATAGAAGAGGGTAGAGTGAACAGAAAACTCTGTTGATATTTCTATTGATTTTGACATACCATATGATTAATAATGTTGCTGTAACTTGCTATTTTACATTGAATTGCATACTTAATTGATTGTGTTGGTAGCCTAGCAGTATTTACAAGGAAGCGGACTTGATCTGTTATGCTACCGAATTTTCGACAGGAATTTATGAGAACTTATGCTATTGGTGATTATACTTTGGATATATTTACATTTACATGTCATGTTCATGTATGTCATGCATGCAAGTATACTTAGAATATGATATGAGAAGTAAGGTGTGAGACATATCCATGAAAACGCAAAGCATCCGCATGCATGATAAGATATGGAAAAGAAAAGATAATAAGAACTTACAAGAGGGATGTACTAAACTACCACGTGAGGCATGGCATAGACCTAGCTAGCGTGGGCCAGAGCAGTACTGTCTAAGACTTGGGCCAACCTTCAACCAGATTTAAGGGGAATGGAACGGTGTGAGGGTCGGGGGAAGTAAACCCGTCACTCATGTATAGGTATGAGCTCGAACCTGAAAAGCAAGCTATTACCCAGAGCTGAGAGAGGCTATTCACCTTCAGGGGATGAAGTACAGAAGAGCAAGATCAAGTTGCAAGTTAAAGAAAGAGATGAATTAAGTCAAGTGCACTTGCATACAATCAAGTACAAGCATCTGTATGTGCATTTCTAATTATCTCGTTATGTCATGATATTATTATGATTCTTACTGAAGTATATTATACTATTTGTGTTTCTATGTCTGTCAAATAATATGCCAAGTGGTTGTTAAAATATAACCCATTTCGAGAAAGATGTTTTCAACCTAAAATTGAACCACTGCTTGCGTATATGTGCTCACATTTTCATAAGAAACTAAAGCGGCTGGAATGTTTATAATGGCACCATATGAGTAATAGTTCGAGTTTACCTGCTGAGAACCTTAGGTTCTCACTGCCTACTTGTATGTTTTTCTTTTCCGTAAATATTCCAGCACCTAAGTTGGAAATCAAGTGCGAGGCAAAGTACTGGGACATTTTCTGGGTAAGACTCGGGCACAAACCAGACCAAGCAACTACTGAAGCTACCTAGCAACTAGTCGAAAGCAAGTTCTGTGTATTATGTTAGTCACAATTTCTTTTAAATTGTAATTATTTTATCCTCTATGTATCAAAGATGATGAAGTTTATGAACTATTAGTCAGTAATAAAGTGTGTAATTAAAGGGCCACGTATTATATTTTTTCCACATTTTAAAGAGTTCTTAGTATAGTGACAACCTTTTAATATAACTCTATGACTTGAGCATGACTTATATGATAGAGGTTGTTATATTGAACCTCGAAGATTCTTTCCATAATGCCCTCCCAAACTTTTTAGAATATGACATTTAGGTCCCTGCGTAACATCCTCAATTTCCTGTCGTGCTAAATTACCTTAATAACCCTAAGTAATTAGGCACTTAATGAGAAATTATGAGATTAAGGCTTAATTAAGGGATTAATAAAGTGTTTATGAGTTAACTTTAATGAGAAAAGCAAAGAGAATGCTTAGTTAAAAATTAGAGAATCTCTAATTAAGTAAGTCAGACTCTCAACAACTTAATTAAGCACTAATCACCCTTAATTAGCTTAATCGAGTTTAATTAAGGATAATTGAGTTTAATTACAAGTTTAATTTTCTTAATCGTATTCTTGTGTGTTAATCACTAATTCTTGCTTAATCATGTTAATCAAGTTGCAAGAGCATTTAATCACATAATTAAAATTCAAATTTAGTCAACTAGACAATAAAGCATTGATGACATCACTAAAGTAGAAAAGTAAAAGATAAGGATGCTTTATGTAAGACAAGTATGAGGGTTTGTCTAAAGTAAACCCTTAATTAACCATTTTGTCCCCTTAATTACAAGAAAAGAAAATATCTTCCTCCGTGGTAGCAAGTGTCACAGCCTACTCCAAATTACAATTTTAAAATACTTAATTACACTAAATTTGAAGTACAGTGCAACCAAGGTCATCTCACAAGAATGTTGTTGCTATCTAGTTAAGTAAAAAGGGGGTATGTGCAAACATGCAGTCAATAAGCTATAAAAGAAAATTAGATGAAAATAAAAACACTAGTTCAAAGAGTTCCTTAGGTATAAGGAGAATCAATCATGAACGCACAATGTATCAAATACATGGAGTGCGGTTAATTTGAGCTATTAGAGAGACGTCTACTAACAACTTCACAATTCTACCTAGAGAACTCTAGGAATTCAACCAACACATAATTGATTAGATAATTGAGACCTCAACTCTAATTAACCTATGTTGATTTCTAGCCCTAATTGTATTAGCCTAAGTTTGAACCCAAACCCAATTCCTAATTCTTTAACTAATCAAGCTCATACCAATTGACCAATTAGCAATTATCCAACTAATTCCTCATTCATAAACCCACATATCAATACTGTAACATTCCTACTTTAGTAAACTGAACGTAATAGAAACTTTGAATTATTTCCCTTAGGCAGTGTGAGAATTTCTCAAGCAGCGCTATGCCATGGCGATCCTCACACTTGGAATTATAGGGTAGTGTAACACTACCGTTGAAAATACGGCACTGCCATATGTTAAAAATTAGGAAATGACAAAAGTGCCCCTGTCAACTTTCGTTAACTGCAATCTTGCTCAAAAGTTTTGGAAATTGTACTTTAACCCCAAGTGAATATTTCCACAATAACCCTAGAATTTTTCATGGAATGACCTTTATGTTCGCACATCTATAACATTAGCAGAATGGGATTTTAAGCAGAGCAGATTCACGTGGTAAAACCGTAAAAGTTTAAATCTCTGCCGATTGGGCCATGGAGGCAGTCTGGTGTGAAATGACGTGGGGTGCCCCTGGACTTGCTCAAAATTATGAAATGCCATTAGTTACATAAAATGGGAACCAAAGAGGCTCCGGATTTACAAAAATGTCTAATTTACGTTGTTAGATCACTTATTCGGTCTCAATAGTTATATAAGGGCAATTAGGAGTTAATTAAATTTTAATCAAGAGCTAATTAAATGTTAGTTAGAGAGATTAGGCTTAAGATAAATTAAAATAAACATGTAGATATCTTAAACTATTAAGTAACGTTTGACCGGTTTGGAGAAAATCGGCGAAGATTCGGTATTTTAAACTACCAGAACCAAACCAGTAGAATTTTCTACTAGAATCCCTCACTTAAGTGGCTGAAATGCAGCCACTCCTACCACATATGAGTGGCACCAAGTGTTGCTCAAGATAGTGGAAAAACTTGGCTTTACCTTCATAAGATTTTTATCGTTTTCGCCTAGTTGTTCGATTTTATCAACTACTTAAGATTAATTAGCATTCGATCAAATTTTTACTTAGAGCCAATTAAGTATCATTTAGAGAAATTAGATATGAGAGAATTAGATTGAAAGCCTAGGAGACTTCATAGGATTTTTACAAAACCAATTTACCGATTTAAAGGAAATCGGTAAGATTTCGGTACTTTGAACTGTCGAAACCGAACCAATAGAAATTATACTATGAAACCCCTAGGATCAATGGCTAGGATTTAGCCAAACCACTCCCTCATGCGGCGCCTTGATTGTAACACCCTACTAATTTAATGTTATGCTTAACTCAGCATGAAATTAAGTAGCTTGTGTTACCGTGTTAATATTCTACTTACGTTTCATTTATCCGAATCATTTCTCTCCTATATTTTTTTTTTGTAACAGGCGGAATGGAATGTCGTACAACGAACGTGACGGAGTTTATTTCATCATAACAAAAAGGTAAGCATAAATAACACACATGCTATCAACTATATATAGGTATATATATATATATAGCCAGGAACCACTGTTTTGATTTATATACAAGTTCAAAATAGGATACATAAGTGGGGTCGTGTACTAAAAGACATAAGACCCATGTCAGTCAATCTGATCCTACGTGGTCCTCAGAGAACATCTCAAAATCTACCACTGCGTATATGACCCAAAGCCGCATGCTACCAAAAGAGGGTCATGCTGTACAATACGGCCTGTGGCTGACCTACTCAGTCAGATAGTCGTTGGCCACCCCGGGCCCAGCTGGTGAGTAGTCAGGAACTAATCCAGAGGAGAAGGAAGATGAGCTGGTGGCCTCTGAGGGGTCGCTCTCGGAGCTGAGCGGGATGTCCGGTACCACCTGCGGAGGTGACTCCGGTGCAGGGTCAGCAGGGGCTACAGGTGCTGCGGGTGCAGGAGGCACTGGCAGAGGATGTGCCGCATGCAGCGGGACCTCAAAGTATGGGGTGGCAGGATCAAAAGCAGGATGATGTAAGGGGACAGTAAAATCCCTATCACTAAAAAGATACAAGCGGAACTGGCAAGAGCCGGCTATATACAACGAGCCTACTGCCGGATCATGGTGGAGCTGCAAGTCTGGAATCTCAACGAAGAGGGTAGCTGTCGTGTCCATCGTCCACATCTGAGAATGAGGCGGAAATGCGAAGCGAGGTGAGAATTTGGAGAAATTCTCAGTAGGGTTTGCATATAGTGTATACTGACTTCGCGTTCATTCTCAGTTGTCTCGGGTTTTATTTAATTTTCTTAAAACATGAGATTAAACTTAACTACTCATATTCAGTAAGGTTGAGAAAAATGTCTGGTCCGAGGCAAGGTTCAGTTTTACTTAAAATGACATAAGAAACAGAATAAACCATCAACATTAATACATAGGACAAAGGGTAAGATAGTGAATATACAACAACAAATAAACACAACGGGCAAACTGCAAATATCATGTAATGACATGTTCAATGCAATCATATGCTTAATGTAATCATGTAAACTTCATTCTTGAACTATTCTTCATAAACATTTTCCCATTACTCTTTATCATTTTCTATCACTTGGTCCCCTGGGAGTTCTTGGCCATTTTAGACTCCTGGGTAATAGTCTGCTTTTCAGGATCGAGCTCGTTCCTATATAGGAATGCCGGGTTTACTTTCCCCGACCTTCCCACCAATCTATTCCCCTTAACTTTCTATCCGGGGCTGGCCCAAGTAGCATGGAAATTTCATAATAACATATTCTTTGGGTTCATCATAACGTAGCTTTCATAGCTTTCTTGAAAATGCACATGCCTCTACATGTCTCTCATAATTCATGCATATACTTTACCGCAATTTTGGCGGTATAACGGAACGTGTCCGCTTCCCCATGAATAGTGCCAGTATTTAGCATATCAATTTATCAAGAGAAACACTTCATTCCATGCATAATTCAGTATATTTCATTCATGTTTCAGTCCTCGAATTCAAGACACAAGTATTGCACTTTGGAATATGCTTACTGCCTCACTGCTTGTATTCAACCTGGTTCTTGTAAATTATGCCATAATTTCTATTTAGCTCATTTGGACCTCAATTTTGGATATGTTGAAGTGTTATGTGTCTACTTCCTAACCTCTTTGGTCCCATCTGATTTGGATAATCATAACTCAAGGTATTCGGGTTTTATTCCGGCCTGCCCTGTGGGTGGCTAGAATTACACACTTAAAAGTAAAAATCTACTAAAAATCGAAAACTGGCTCAAATCATATGAAATTGGCCTCATATTAAAGCTAACAGGACAACCTTTCATATACAAAAAGTTCCATTTCATTTGCCTCAGTAGGGCTCAAGTTACAAGCCCCGAAACTTAGCCTTCCTGAACTGCCCTGTGTTGGCCTGGTTTGGACTTAGGGTAAATTCTTCAAATCACTAGGAACAACTGAGATGATAACAAACTCGAAATTTCCTTGTTCTCCTATGTGTAAGCTTTCCAACAAAATTAGTTTCACTCGATTTGGAGTTGTATAGGGTGAGTTACACCCTTCTCAATCCATACTGCCCGAGTGGATGTCCTGATTCCTAGGTCAAAATTCAAAAATTCATATCTCTCTCAATATTACTCCAATGGTCTTATATGATATATGTGTGGAAAGCCCTAGATGTCTAGTTTCACATAAAAATGGTTTCATTAATTTTGAGCGGCGGGAGGCGGAGCCGTACACTCTGCCATACGGACTGCCGAGGGTTTTTGAGTTTCCTAGTGTCTCAACTTCTCCATATCTGCATCCTTTCTTGTTTCCAATTCAACTTTAATTTCACAAACAGTCAATAAACCAGCCACAATTCATTATGAATCACTCAGTCAATATATTAGAATTGAAGAATTAAACCACCAATAATTATTCAAAATCAGAAAAATCAATACAGGAATTAAAACCTCTACCTCTTATGATCAGGTTAAGCTTGAGTTGGTAGCTGAAATGAAAGTTGGATGGAGTGGGTGAGTGGAGAAGAGAAAAGAGGGTTGAACTGAAGAAGAGAAAACAACGTAGGAAAATGGGGCTGAAGAGGCAGGAGGAGAATATATATATACACAAGGCTCTGGAGTGGTAGTTAGAATGGGTGGCTTTGATTGGGTGAAATTCGTGTGGGTACAATTCAGCCATGTCTCCCTCTTGTGTGACAAAAATGCTCTCCACGTCGCTTAAGAAGTGAAACTCGCTCCCAGCGCATATGAACGTGACATCGGAACTCGTGAGCTTCTTAAAGTCGGAATTCGTGCATATCTATTCGGATGAAGTCGGTACTCGTAATTTATAGGATCTGGCACTCCAACTCGATATCAGAACTCGGGAACGAGGAGAAAAGACCTTGGTAATGAACTCGGAATCCAATTCAGCTAAAACTCGGAAGTTGCACTTCGTGTCCGTTTTGAATCACCTAATGTCGAAACTCGGATATCACGTTCGTTCCTACTTGAGCATAAGGTCGGAAACCGTAAGCTTCGTGCATGAGGTCGGAAATCGGAAGATACAACCATCCCTTGTAAGCCTTGGAACGAAGTCGGAAATCGAAGCTAATATTGAGGTCGGAAGTGGGATTATAAGACAAACTCGGAAATTGGAAATTTCAACATTAAATGGGATCGGAAGTCGGAAATCGAACGTTACATTGATCAGCCATTGAGGGAGGGAAGCTAAACCAAATTCTATGATGGAGTTATATCCACCAATCAAATGAAAACTTGCTTCAAAAGTTTTCATTTTTCTCTTCCTTCTCCCTTTAAATTTCAACTTCCCAACAACTAGCCTCACTTTTCCACTTTCCTTCATCTTCTTCCACTTCCTCTCATCCCCAAACTCAAACTCCAACCATCAACTTCACTCCAAGATCAAGTTCCATCAAGATTTTACACTACCAAGGTAGGAATTCCAACTTCTTTTCTTGTTTTCTTTGAATTGGGCTGATTGGAACTCCACTTTCTTCCCTTTTTCTTGTATGATTCTGATATTATCTTGAGTGATGATGATGAATTAAGGCTGGTTTAAGTTGTATATGTGAGTTTGAATTGAAGATTGGGTGGATTGATTTAAGGAAAACATAAATTCAAGAAGAATTCAAGAAGCTATTAGGGTTTTCCCCTCGACGGTCCGTACGGCGGAGTGTATGGCTCCACCTACAACCATTTGAAGTTGATGAATCTATTTTTATATGAAACTAGACATTTAGGGCTTTCCATAAATATAAAATATAAGGCCATTGGATTAGTATAGAATTAGTTATGAATTTTTGAAGTTTAAACTAGAAATCTGGATTCTTATCTGGGCAGTATGAGTTGAGAAGGGTATAACTCACCCTACACAACTCCAAATTGAGTGTACCCAAGGTTGTTTAAAAGCTAATATGTAAGGGAACATCTCATAAAAATTTTAGAACCAGATTCATTGCCATCTGTTTCCAGCACACCAGTGAAATTGACTTAAGTTTAAACCGGGCTGAGACAGTGTAGTCTAGAAGGGTTAAGTTTCGGGACTCATAACTCAAAATATACTCATGCAAATGACATGAAACTTAATTGATTTAAAATCTTGTTCTGTTATCTTTCATTTGATATAAATTTCTAATGATTGCACATAGATTTCTATTTTTAGTGAATATTTACTTATAAGAGCACAATTCTGGCTAAGAACAGGATAGCCTGAGGAAATATACTTATATCTTGCGTTATACAAATCAAAATGAGATGCGACCAAAAGGGTTGGAAACTAGACACATAAGGCTATGACATATCCAAAATTTAGACTTAGATTTGTCGAATTAAGTGAAGAGTGGATTATAACAAAATCGGCCAGAATAGGAGGGAGTAAATTGAAAACCCCATAGATGCTTGAATTGAACTTGATGAATGATGCTATGAATATCTATATAATTGCTGAACCATATTGAATTGCAAGTTTGAAAGATTGTACTGGTTGTCTGGCACTATTTATAGGGAAGCGGACTCGATTCATTCTGCTGCCTTATTTTCGGCAGGAATTTATGAGAACTTATGCTATGGATGATTATGCTTTGAATATATTTACATTTACATATCATGCTCATGTACATCATGCATGCAAGCATAATTAGAATGTGGTATGACAAATAAAGTATGAGACATATCCATGAATGCACAAAGTATCCGCATGCATGATAAGATATGGAAAGGAAAAGATAATAAGAACTTGCAAGCGGGATGTACCAAGCTACCACGTGAGGCATGGCATAGACCCAGCTAGCGTGGGCCAGAGCGGTACTATCTAAGACTTGGGCCAGCCCTCGACTAGATTTAAGGAGAATAGACTGGTGTGAGGGTCAGGGAAAGTAAACTCGTCACTCATGTATAGGTACAAGCTCGGACTTGAAAAGCAGGCTATTTCCCAGGGGTGAGAGAGGCCATTCACCTCCGGGGGACCAAGTACAGAAAAGAGCAAGATCAAGTTGCAAGTTAAAGATATGAATTAAGTCAAGTGCACTTGCATACAGACAAGTACAAGCATCTTTGTGTGCATCTTCAATTATCCTATTAAGTCATAATGCTTTTATGATTCTTGTTGGAGCATATTATAATATTCGTATTTATATGTCTGTCATATGAAATGGCAAGTGGCTGTTAAAATATATCCCACTTCGAGTAAGGTGTTTTCAACCTAAAATTGAACCACTATTTGTTTACATGTACTCATATTTTCATAATAAACCAAAGCGGTTGGAATGTTTATGATGACGCTATAAGATTGGCTTGAGTTTACCTACTGAGAACCTTAGGTTCTCACTGCCTGCTTGTATGTTTTTCTTTTCCGTAATCATTCCAACACCCAAGATAGAAATCAAGTGCGAGGTGGAGTACTGAGCCTTTCATTGAGCAAGGATCAGACATAAGCCAGACCAAGAAACAATTGAAGCTAACTAACAACTAGTCAGATATAGACGTTGTGTACTATGTCAGTTACAATTTCTTTAAAATGTAATTATTTAATTCTCTATGTTTCAAAGATTATTAGTCAGTAATAAAGTAAGTAGTTAAAGGGCCATGTATTATATTTTCCATATTTTAAAGATTTCTTAGCAGAGTGACAACTTTTTAATATAACTCCATGACTCGATCATGGCTTATATGATAGAGGTTGTTACATTTTTGGTATCAGAGCAGTTCATCCTGTATAGGCCTGTGGATGGACTGATTATGCTTCTAATGCATACTTTGGGAATCTAGATGCACCATGCTTTAGGTCCTCGCGTGAAGACGGCATAGAAATATCATGCATGGTGGCCTTGTTGTGAGTGTTGTGGACTACCTGTTGCACTTGACTGAATGTTGAGCTTGATCACCTGAATATAAGGTTTTGTGTAAACAGAAGCCCGAATCACCCAGCAGGCTTATTAGGGACCCTTTTACATAATTATTAGAATGAAACTCTTAGAAAGTAGCGATGGCATAAGGGGTTAGCAATTGAGCAAGTCAAGGAGTGCAGAGAATTAGGGATTCAATCAAGGGAATCGTGTCAGATGATTTGCTATAGACATAGTAGACCTAGTTATACCGAAAAATATTGTTTGTAAAGTGTTGCCGAGTAGCCGAAGATTTTCCATCATCAAGGGCAGGATCTTAGTTGGAGATGAGCTGAGTAAGAATCTTCTTCACCCTGATGGGGCTTGTTTCCAGCTTTATTGCGATGACCTAATCCAAACTATCTTCTCTAGCTTGAAACCTAGGGGATTCTTCTACCTAGCCTTGTAACTTTAATACTCGACAGGAGTAAGGTGATTACCTGCTGATGAGGTTATCCTATGTGGCATGGATAGTGTCCTTATTTTCTTCATAACCCGGAGGTACCTCGCTAACAAATTCAGTTAATGGTTTTTATTTTGGAATGTGATAATACCATATTATAAAGACCTGATCCTTCATTAAGAAACTTGTAGGGTGGACGAATGAAGTAGAGGATCAGTGAAAGAACCTAAGGGCAGAAGCTTCGGTTAGGTGCACAGGAAATCTTTTTAAGTCCCCGTCCAGAGAATAGAGTGACGCCTCCCTTAAGGTTACAGGACACTAACCTGGTAGCGATTGCAAATTGGAAGAGTACTAAGTGAAATCTTGGCTTCGAAAGGGAAACAATTGAGCAAACTATAAAGAGACCCATCTAATTGTACATTGAATCAAGGTGGAGATACGGCCATATATAATATGAAAGCAGATGAAATTATAAGTGTAACAAGAGAGAGAGAGAATATATCTCCTACTAATTTGAAGTAGAAACTCTTTTAGACTAGAGATGGCATACGAATCAAGTGTAATTTTCCTGCCTTCCAAGGATAAAGGAAATGTTAGAAAATTTAGTTATGTTCAAATTCTATCAACCTCAGCCACCATAGGAACTAGATGATGGAGTCATCTTCAATATGTTATTAGTAGAGGAATAAGGCTATTCAGAGAAGAAAGGCAAAGTCGAATAATTGCCTTTAGGTACCATTATATATGTTATGGATGGAGTAACTCGATTAAGAATGTATTCAGATTTAGGCGAGAGTAATGAAGATTTAAAGTATGGAACTAATTCCGATAAATCGAGGGAATAACAGCAAGGTAGGTTCTAACGAATGAAAACAGACAAGTTTCTGTAGTAACAATAGAACACAGTAGGAACAAGGTAGGAAAAGAAGAAGTTTGGATTTATGGCTGACCCACTAAAGAGAGAAAAGCTACCTAGCATGAGATTACGGTACAGACAAGATTGTGTACGAAATACCAAGTAGGGTTGTCTTGGCACCGGTCATAAGTGCAGCAGACCCAATGCACTCTAAGTAAGACCAGATGATGCACCAATATAAGATCAAAAAGGATTTAGGAGCGTGCCACATGAGGAGCAAGGTTACGATGTCAGAATTAGAGGCAGTTAGAAGAGTCCCCATAACTTGGAACAGATTAAATGTGATCATCACCAACACACTAGGTTCCATCAGAGTTCCACAGTTAAGCATGCTCGGACAAGAGTAATATTATGATGGGTGACCTTCTGGGAAGTCCTCATATTGTAACTTCAACAGGGAAGCAAGACCATCATTCCCATCTCTCACAGCAAATGGATTACATCCTAGGGGCAAGATATTATGAAGAATAGCCAAAAGGCTTAGTAGTTAGGGTAATATGAGATTTAGCCACTAAAACTAACACACATCTATATATTGTATTAGGACAAAATCCCAATGAGATTGGTAACATTGGTGCCCACAAAAGTGAGAGGTGGACATCAACACAACAGTCGAGGAATCTCCATGCTAAACAATTGAAGAAAATAGAAAAGTGGCAGGAACTTCTGTTGTCCCACAATCCTTTCCTTACGTGAAGCTGATCATATTTTGAAGGAGCAAGTATCGCAACAATCATTGAGAAGTTCAACAAAAACGACATGAGATCCGATTAGCAAATAATGAGAAATGGAGTAAGTTCTGCAAAAGAAGGAGAGATTTCGAAGCAAGGACTATAGTTATATTTAGAAGGAAGCTATAGCATTACACCTAAAACCTAACGGAAAGGGATTCATCACTGATCAAAGAGGATCAGGTAGGCGAGACTTTGGATATGGCTCAATCAATTTCTCAAAAAACTTCAGCGAAGCCATTATGACCACTATTTGTCGAAGTTGATTGCTGCTGTAGGTGATAGTTTTCGTAACGGCAAGAACTTCTTTAGTTGGTATTTGGACCCAAGGCACAAGTATTAGAGAGTTTATCGGAAAGCATAGCGCACAAGTAGTCAGACACATGACAAGGAGGGTGAGGAATTTACTTGATGAACTTGATGATGGATCAAAATGTCAGCGAAACAAAGTATATTTTGGCACCCATATAATCCACGACAACTCTCTGCATAGATATTGGAAAGTCATCTTGTAAAACAATATGGTAAGGAAACTCTACAACTTCGGTGAAAGAATCTGACTTTTAACCTTGGTTTTCACATTAAACTGCCTATATCTCAATAACTAGGAATCAAAGAGGATATCAGACTAATAGGAAGAGTCATGAGTCTTAGAACTTAATCCGTATAGTGGGAGTGACCTGAAATTTCCCTACAGGCATTAGGCACGAGGCAAATTTTACCAAGAAGAATGAGTTTTAAGATAAGGCTCCTAGTTTTAATTTTGAGAAAAGGCCTATGCCTATGTTTCTAAAGAATGGTATCAGAGACGAATTTATTATTGAACTAAGGGTAGCTGAGCGAATAAGAATCTTGGAAAAGAATATACAGACCTCCTTGACATAGGCAGTATAATCACTACTTATTAACGTCAATTACTATGATAACTGCTAAACTTTGCAATTGCAAATCTTCATGAGTTGAATATCTAGGATCTCATATACAAGTAGCAGAAGATTTAGCAGCTACCACAAAGCAGGACTAGTGGGGTATAGAGCAAGGGAGATGAGTACGAATCTTCAATAAACTGAACAATGATTCAGAGCGTCATAGGGACAAGGCCAGCTTGGACACCAACATAACCCTTATAGATCCTTTTTATGTATTAAGACATTACCTCATAACTATTGGCAAGTGATCTCAAGACAAGATGCAAACTCAAAAAGAGGAATATCTATATAAGTTAAAAGGAATTTTTTCTTGACCCTTCTTAATCCTAGAATTTTGAGGACAAAATTTTTTTAAGGTGGGTACAATGTAACATCACCACTTTAGTAAACCGAACGTAATGGAAACTTTAATTATTTCCCTTAGGCAATGTGAGAATTTCTCAAGCAGCATTATGCCATGACGATCCTCACACTTGGTGTAACATCCGCGAATTCCGACTTCCGATCCCCATTATTGATGACATTTCCGATTTCCGAGTTTCCTTACACTTGGCCTCCGACCTCAACACTAGCTTCGACTTCCGACTTCGTTTCAAGGCTTGCAAGGGACTTCTTCCGATTTCCGACCTAAGGCATGCAGCTTACGCTCTCCGATTTAATGGATGGAGCTGACGATTTGCGACCTTGTAAGCGTGGATAAATTTTGACCTTCTCGGTATGAATTCCGACTTCCAATTTCGCGAGATGAAATGAGAGTGACTGATGCTTCCAACTTACGAGTTCGTTGTCGACTTCAACATTCTTTACGACTTCCGATCTTATCGATCAAAGAGTAAAATGTTCGATTTCCGACTTCGTCTCTAAGGCTCAGATGAACTGAAAGTATTCAATTCCGACATTATGATTCACAACGGGTGCGAGATCCGATCTTGAGTTCAATATTAGAAGCTCTCACTTCTATATCTTTTCGAGTTCCGGGATAGAAAGTTCATGATTTACGAGCCCCGACCTTAAGTGCTTGGCTTCTCACCAGGCTCTACTTTACGCTTCAATTAGACTGATGTTTTCTGAGTTCGACTTCATATACAGGAAGTTCACGAGGTGCGACTTTATGTAGAGTACGAGTTCCGATTTTGTTTCAGATTATGCTAGAAACTCCTACCACTTAAGGGGCGTGGAGAGTGATTCTACCACACAAAGAGGGCAACCAATCACAATCTTCCAAGTTAACTCCCACTCATGCCTATATAACACACTATCCTCCTTTGAATCAGACCATTATTCACGTTGCTTTTCCTCTTCTCCATCAGCTCTCTTTTCTCTTGCTCACACATCCAAGACTTAAGCAAAGTTCCAGCCTTGTTTATCCAAATTTCAAGAGCTCAGCACCAAAACACTTAAATCAAAGGTAGGGGTTTTAAATTTCTTGCATCAAATCCATGCACTTGGCTGGCTGGACTGAATTAGTTTCACCTTAATTGATGTGTGAATTGAATAATTATGCTTGGATTAATAGAAGATTTTGAGTTAGAAGTAGAATTAGAAGAAGAAAACTAAGAGGATTAAATGGCTGGAGGTGCTGTCTTGGTGGAGAGTCCACGGCAGACCATATGGCGGAGCGTACGGCGCCGCCTACGATCGGTCAAATTCGATGAACCTATTTTTAAATGAAACTAGACATCTAGGGCTTTCCATAGACATATCATATAAGGGTTTTGGATCAGAATTGAGGAAGATATGAATTTCTGAATCTCGACCTAGGGTTTTAACTCTGGCTCTGGGCAGATTGGGTTATTTAGGGTAGAACTCGACCTATACTACATGAAACTGAGTGAAACCAACTTTGTTGGAAAGCTTACACATAGGAGAACAACATCCAGAGAAATCCCGAGTTTGTTATCCACTCAGTTATTCCCAGTGATTTGAAGAAGTTACCCTATGTCCAAACCAGGCCAACACAGGACAGTTCAGGAAGGCTAAGTTTCAGGGCTTGTAACTCGAGCCCTACTAAGGCAAATGAAATGGGACTTTTTGTATATGAAAGTTTGTCCTGTTAGCTTTAATACGAGACCAATTTCGTCTGATTTGAGTGAGTTTTCGATTTTTGGTAAATTTCTACTTTTTGTTGCCTGATTCTGGCCAGCTAATGGGCAGGCCGAGATAAAGTTTAGATATCTTGAGTTATAGATACCGAAATTAGATGGGACCAAAGAGGTTAGAAAATAGACACACAACCCTGTAACATACTCAAATTTGAGGTCCAAATGAGCTAAAATGAAATTGTGGCATGAATTACAAGAACCGGGTTGGTTGTATATGCTGAGGCAGAATTTCTGTCTTAATGAATTTGATATGAATTGGAGTTTCATGTTGGAGTATACATGTGAATTTGTGCTTCTTGTGATATATTGATGTATTGATTGGCTGGCACTATTCATGGGGAAGCGGACACGTTCCGTTATGCTGCGAAGTTTCGTAGAACCCATGAACAAGTTATGAATTTCATATGAATGTATATACATTCTTAAGAAAGTCATGAAAGTCGTGAAAGAAGCATGTCATTATGCAAGTTCCATACTACTTGGGCCAGCCCGGATAGAAAGTTAATGGGAATAGATCGGTGGAAAGGTCGGGAAAGTAAACCCGGCATTTTCGTATAGGAACGAGCTCGATCCCGATAAGCGGACTATTACCCAGGAGTCTAAAATGGCCAAGAACTCCTGGGGACCAAGAGAGATGGAAAAATGATAGAAAGTAATGAAAGAGTTTATGAAAGAAAGTTCAAGAATGAGTTTACATGATTACATGAATGCATAAATCCATGGAATAGTTGCATCAGGATGTTTACAATTGTCTGCATTACAACCGCTATCGCTATTCATTGATTTATTCCATTTATCCTTCTGTGCACTAGTATTAGTACTTATTTCGTTTCTTATGCCAATTAAAGTAAAATTGAACCTTACTCGGACTGCATATGTCTTTAAACTCACGAAAATGGACTTTAGTTTGAACACGTATTTTAATAATTAAGTAAAACCCGAGGTAATCGAGAATGTATGTGATGTCACCCCATGTAATCGAACCCTACCGAGAATTTTCTGAAATTCTCACCCCGTCTTGTGTATTCCGCATCATTCTCGATTCGGCGATGGACTCCACACCACCCTTTTTATTGAGATCCCGCACTTCGGTTCCACCATGACCTGGAGTTAGACTCTCTGTACATAGCCGGTTCGTGTAACTTTCGTTTGTACTTATTTAGCGACAGAACTTTGATGTTCCTTTGCACCATCCCCTATTCGACCGCTACCCTTATATTGCCATCCCTCTACATATGGCGCACCAAGATCCTCGCTCCTCCTGCACCAAGCACCCGCTGACCACGCCCCGAGTCACCACCACAGCAGCCCCGACGTCCCTCGAGTTCGAGAGTGACCCCTCTGAGGCCACAGGCTCGTCGCCTCTTCCTCCTCGGGACCTAGCGCGGACTATACTCCGCCGAGCCTGGCATGGCTAACGGCTACCTGACTGAGTAGTTTAGCGGCAGGATGTTGTACAAAGATGACCTCTTTTGGACAGATGTAGCTTTGGGTCATGGGTTTGACTGTAGAATTAGCTTGATTATGAAATGTCCTATGAGGACCATAGGGTAGGCTGATAGATGAGGGCAGTATGGTCTTTTGATACACTAGCCCATGTATGTGTTTTACTTTGAACCTTTGTACATAAACTAAAACAAAGCATCTTCTCGATGTATATATATACATATGTTTGCACGCATGCAGGACCTTATTGTACCATACTTATTTGATGATAGTCTATTCGGTTCATTTTGTTGATATTTCGCTTATTTTGTTTGTAATATAACAAGACGCCTGCCTCGTCAATAGAGACGAGTTAAGGAGGACTTAAAGACAAGAAAGGTAAGTAAAGTATCAACACGGTAACACAACCCGACTAGTTTCATGCTATGACTTAAGCATAACATAAAATTAGTAGGGTGTTACATTATTGGTATCAGAGCAGGTCGTCCTAGCTAAGGCCTGAGGATTGGACTGACTATGCTTCGCGCATATTCTGTACTTTAGTTGATAATGTGCACCAGATCTTACCTGTATGGTGGAGATATAGTTGTGCATATATATGAAGTGCCTGACCGTGTGGGCTGTTATTTACTAGCACATTAAACTTAGTATTGGGCCTGATCAACTCAATAACTTTTGTTTTGTGTGTTCGTAACTTAATGGCTTCCCGAAGGCGAGGAAGACCACGTGCAGAACCTGCTCCCGAAAACCCGACTGACGTGATGGCCACAATGCGGGAAATGGCTCAAGCAATGCGGGAACAAGCCGCGGCCGCCACCAAATGATGGAGCAGCTTGGCAGCGGCTGCGGCAGTCGGTGAGGGAAACCCCCGAGGTCCAGAGGGAAACCTGGACAGCCTCAGGTTCGCAGAGTTTAGGAAGGCAAATCCGCCAAGTTTCCGAGGGGCATATGACCCGGATAAAGCTGACGAGTGGATCAAAGCCATGGAGAAGATTTTCTCCGTCTTGGATTGCTCGGATCACCAGAAAGTGACTTTTGCCACTTACACGCTTGAAGGCGCCGAAGTTACGGTGGAACTGCACGGTTGGTTGTTCGAGGAATCTCAGGCAGCGATCACCTGGACAATGTTCAAGGATGTATTTTACCGTAAGTACTTCCCGCTTGATTCGAAATGCCAAGGAACTCGAGTTCATGCAAATTGCGTCAAGGAAATCGGACGAGATCCGAATATATTGCCCGATTTGAGGAGCTATGTAAATTCTCCACAATCTATCAGAGGAACCCAGATGAAGCCTGGAAGTGCATCAAATTTGAAGGTGGGTTGCGAGAGGGCGTTCTCACCGCCATCACCGATGGAGATTAGGGATTTCTACATTAGTGAACAAATGCCGACTTGTGGAGGATTGCCACTCGAAGTTAGCTGCAGCCAGGGCATTTGGTGGTAATTTCAAGAGAGGGCTAGCCGGCAGGGCCTAAGATTCAAGCCCAATGTACAACAACAATGAGATTTCCAAGAGGCAACAAAGGCAAGCGACCTCAAAGGCCTTTTTCAAATTCAACTTGCACAAAATGCGGTAAGAATCATGGCGACCGGCAAGCTTGGCGAGCCGAATGTTCTATGGATGTGGCAAGCCAGGCCACAAAATTTACGAGTGTCCAACCAGGAACTCATCACGGCCGCCTCGACCCCAGCGACAAGGACGGGTCTTTACTATGAATGCGGAGGAAGCCGATAAGTCAGAAGGATTGATTCAAGGCAATTGTGATGTGAATGGTGAGACTCTAATCGCATTTCTATGATTCGGTGCCTCACATTCATTTATTTCTCCCGATTGTGTAGCTGCCTTGCAATTGCCAATTTCAATTACCTTATGATCTGTTGGTTTCTACTCCTATCAATGGGCCTGTTAGGACTAGTCAAGTGTGCATCAATGTTCCTCTTCGAATTGAGGCTAGGACCTTTGCCGCTAATTTGATTTGCCTCCCTCTATCTGGTCTCGACGTAATTCTGGGCATGGATTGGCTTTCTGCCAATCATGTTGTACTCAATTGCTCTGATGAGGCGGTGGTACTTCCCTCTGTCTTACTTTCAATCCCAAACCGCAATACTCTTCTATCGGAACTCTTTCGGGCCAAAGGATCAAGGGTATATCCTCTTGTCAACTAATGCGGTAGAAGCTGAGCAGGAACTAGAGAAGATTCCAATTGTCAGGGAATACCCGGATGTTTTCCCAGAGGATATTCCTGAATTCCTCCAGAGAGAGAAATTGAGATTACCATCGAGTTGGTTCCGTGCGGACCAATATCTATAGCTCCATATTGAATGTCACCTATGGAGTTAACTAATTAAAAAGACAGATGCAAGAGCTTTTAGAAAAGGGATTCATACGACCAAGTGCGTCGCCATGGGGAGCTCCGGTCTTGTTGGTCAAGAAGAAGGATGGAAGCACGCGCTTATGCGTGGATTATAGGC
Source organism: Pterocarpus santalinus (assembly GCA_031439595.1). NCBI lineage: Eukaryota > Viridiplantae > Streptophyta > Magnoliopsida > Fabales > Fabaceae > Pterocarpus > Pterocarpus santalinus. The sequence goes on from CM062529.1 coordinate 32,402,373, forward strand.
AGTTGAACAAAGTGACGATTAAGAACAAGTATCCGCTGCCGAGGATTGATGATCTCATGGACCAACTACAGGGTGCAATGGTATTCTCCAAGATCGACTTGCGTCCTGATATCACCAAATTCGAAGTTCGGGAACAAGATATCCCTAAGACAGCCTTTCGAACTCGTTACGGACACTACGAATATACCGTAATGTCGTTTGGGCTGACGAATGCACCAGCGATATTCATGGATTACATGAATCGAATATTCCGCCCATATCTAGACAAATTTGTAGTGGTCTTCATCGATGATATACTTGTCTACTCAAAGACGGAACAAGAGCATGTGGAACACTTGCGGCTAGTTCTGCAAATTTTAAGAGGAAGGAAGCTCTATGCCAAGTTATCCAAATGTGAATTTTGGATGAAAGAGGTGAAATTTCTACCACGTAGTGTCATCTGGAGGAATCTCTGTCGACCCAAGCAAAGTAGAAGCAGTTCTAAAGTGGGAGAGGCCAACTACAATCTCTGAAGTTAGAAGTTTCCTGGGCTTAGCTGGATATTATAGGCGATTCGTTAAGGATTTTTCTCGAATAGCCTTGCCCTTGACCAAGCTAACCAGAAAGAATGTCCCGCCAGTGGACACCGGAGTGCAACAGAGTTTTCGAGATTTAAAGAGAAGGTTGACCACGACGCCAATACTAGCCTTACTGCACCCTCAAGGACCATTTGAGGTCTACTGCGATGCTTCCCAACAAGGGTTAGGATGTGTGTTGATGCAAGCTGGAAGGGTGGTCGCGTATGCCTCCAGGCAATTAAAGCCACATGAAAGGAATTACCCGACCCATGATCTTGAGTTAGCAGCAGTAGTGTTTGCTTTGAAAATATGGAGACATCACCTGTATGGAGTAAAGTTCGAGGTCTTTTCTGATCATAAGAGTTTGAAGTACCTTTTTGATCAGAAAGAATTGAATATGCGGCAACGGAGATGGATGGAACTCCTTAAAGACTACGAGTTTGAATTGAAATACCACCCAGGCAAGGCGAACATCGTAGCAGATGCGTTGAGCAGAAAATCATTGACTGTCGCGTGGATGATGATTAAAGAGACGGAACTTATTGAAAGTTTCCGGAATCTTAATTTGGGAATTCTTATAACTCCCAAGGCTCTTCAGCTACACCAAATTCAGATAACCAGTAGTTTCAAGGACCAGATTCGGCAAGCTCAGCAGCAAGATGCTAATTTTCAACATACACTTGATCTCGTGCGATCAGGGAAACTAGCAGGCTTTGCCCAAGATAGAGAGGGCATCTGGCGGTGCCATGACAGAGTATGTGTTCCTGAAAGGGACGATCTCCGAAAGAGAATCTTAGAAGAAGCTCATAGGGGCGAGTTTACCGTACATCCTGGCATAACTAAAATGTATCAAGACCTCAAGGAGATGTTTTGGTGGCCAGGCATGAAGTCAGATGTAGCAAACTTTGTTGGCAAATGCTTGATTTGTCAAAAGGTAAAGCGGAGCATCAGAAGCCTTCTGGGATGCTACAACCCTTGGAAGTCCCTGAGTGGAACTGGCAAAGCATTTCCATGGATTTTGTGATGGGATTGCCAAGAACACCAACAGGATACGATGCCATATGGGTCATCGTGGATAGATTGACCAAGTCGGCCCACTTTCTACCCATCCGAGCAAATTATCCGTTGGAAAAATTGGCACAGCTGTATATTCAAGAGATTATCAGTCGCATGGGACCCCTTCAACCATTATCTCCGATCGAGACCCAAGGTTTACTTCAAGGTTTTGGGGAGCCTTACAAAAGGCATTCGGTGCTAAGTTATGCCTAAGCACTGCATACCACCCATGACGGACGGCCAAACAGAAAGGACAATTCAAACCTTGGAGGATATGTTACGAGCCTATATCTTTGAGCAACGCGAATTGGGATCGATATTTACCATTGGCTGAATTCGCATACAACAATAGCTATCACACTAGCATTGGCATGGCTCCTTACGAAGCATTGTACGGACGGAAGTGCGGTCTCCTGTGTCTTTGGTATGAAGCGGGGAATCGGCTCTACTAGGGCCGATTTGGTCGAGCGGACTACCGAGCGGATCAAGAAAATACGGAGCAAGATGCTTGTCGCCGTAGTCGCCGTAAGAGTTACGCGGATACCAGGAGGAAACCTCTGGAATTTCAAGAAGGAGACCATGTATTTCTGGAGGTTACTCCTACAACAGGGATTGGTAGAGCTATCAAAGTCAGGAAGCTAAATCCTCGTTTTATTGGTCCCTTCCAAATCTTAAAGCGAATCGGGTCAGTGGCGTACCGAGTCGCTTTACCTCCCCATTTATCAAACCTCCATGATGTTTTTCATGTCTCCCAACTCAGAAGGTATCAGCCTGACCCTACGCACTCCCTTGAACCCGAATCGATAAAGTTGAAGGAAGACCTGACCTTCGATGTTCAACCGATGCACGGATTGTGGGACGAAAGAAGCAGACAACTCGGAAATAAATCTGTCCAGCTAGTGAAAGTGGCGTGGGGAAGAGAAGGTGCTGAAGACTATACTTGGGAACTGGAATCGGACATGAGGAAAGAGTATCCTGAACTATTCTCCAGCACTAAATTTTGAGGACAAAATTTTTTTAAGGGGGGTGGTATTGTAACATCCGCGAATTCCGACTTCCGATCCCCATTATTGATGACATTTCCGATTTCCGAGTTTCCTTACACTTGGCCTCCGACCTCAACACTAGCTTCGACTTCCGACTTCGTTTCAAGGCTTGCAAGGGACTTCTTCCGATTTCCGACCTAAGGCATGCGACTTACGCTCTCGATTTAATGGATGGAGTGACGATTTCCGACCTTGTAAGCGTGGATAAATTTTGACCTTCTCGGTATGAATTCCGACTTCCAATTTCGCGAGATGAAATGAGAGTGACTGATGCTTCCAACTTACGAGTTCGTTGTCGACTTCAGCATTCTTTACGACTTCCGATCTTATCGATCAAAGAGTAAAATGTTCGATTACCGACTTCGTCTCTAAGGCTCAGATGAACTGAAAGTATTCAATTCCGACATTATGATTCACAACGGGTACGAGATCCGATCTTGAGTTCAATATTAGAAGCTCTCACTTCTATATCTTTTCGAGTTCCGGGATAGAAAGTTCATGATTTACGAGCTCCGACCTTAAGTGCTTGGCTTCTCACCAGGCTCTACTTTTACGTTTCAATTAGACTGGATGTTTTCTGAGTTCCGACTTCATATACAGGAAGTTCACGAGGTACGACTTTATGTAGAGTACGAGTTCCGATTTTGTTTCCAGATTATGCTAGAAACTCCTACCACTTGAGCGACGTGGAGAGTGATTCTACCACACAAAGAGGGCAACCAATCACAATCTTCCAAGTTAACTCCCACTCATGCCTATATAACACACTATCCTCCTTTGAATCAGACCATTATTCACGTTGCTTTTCCTCTTCTCCATCAGCTCTCTTTTCTCTTGCTCACACATCCAAGACTTAAGCAAAGTTCCAGCTTTGTTTATCCAAATTTCAAGAGCTCAGCACCAAAACACTTAAATCAAAGGTAGGGGTTTTAAATTTCTTGCATCAAATCCATGCACTTGGCTGGCTGGACTGAATTAGTTTCACCTTAATTGATGTGTGAATTGAATAATTATGCTTGGATTAATAGAAGATTTTGAGTTAGAAGTAGAATTAGAAGAAGAAAACTAAGAGGATTAAATGGCTGGAGGTGCTGTCTTGGTGGAGAGTCCACGGCAGACCATATGGCGGAGCGTACGGCGCCGCCTACGATCGGTCAAATTCGATGAACCTATTTTTAAATGAAACTAGACATCTAGGGCTTTCCATAGACATATCATATAAGGGTTTTGGATCAGAATTGAGGAAGATATGAATTTCTGAATCTCGACCTAGGGTTTTAACTCTGGCTCTGGGCAGATTGGGTTATTTAGGTAGAACTCGACCTATACTACATGAAACTGAGTGAAACCAACTTTGTTGGAAAGCTTACACATAGGAGAACAACATCCAGAGAAATCCCGAGTTTGTTATCCACTCAGTTATTCCCAGTGATTTGAAGAAGTTACCCTATGTCCAAACCAGGCCAACACAGGACAGTTCAGGAAGGCTAAGTTTCGGGGCTTGTAACTCGAGCCCTACTAAGGCAAATGAAATGGGACTTTTTGTATATGAAAGTTTGTCCTGTTAGCTTTAATACGAGACCAATTTCGTCTGATTTGAGTGAGTTTTCGATTTTTGGTAAATTTCTACTTTTTGTTGCCTGATTCTGGCCAGCTAATGGGCAGGCCGAGATAAAGTTTAGATATCTTGAGTTATAGATACCGAAATTAGATGGGACCAAAGAGGTTAGAAAATAGACACACAACCCTGTAACATACTCAAATTTGAGGTCCAAATGAGCTAAAATGAAATTGTGGCATGAATTACAAGAACCGGGTTGGTTGTATATGCTGAGGCAGAATTTCTGTCTTAATGAATTTGATATGAATTGGAGTTTCATGTTGGAGTATACATGTGAATTTGTGCTTCTTGTGATATATTGATGTATTGATTGGCTGGCACTATTCATGGGGAAGCGGACACGTTCCGTTATGCTGCCGAAGTTTCGGTAGAACCCATGAACAAGTTATGAATTTCATATGAATGTATATACATTCTTAAGAAAGTCATGAAAGTCGTGAAAAGAAGCATGTCATTATGCAAGTTCCATACTACTTGGGCCAGGGCCGGATAGAAAGTTAATGGGAATAGATCGGTGGAAAGGTCGGGGAAAGTAAACCCGGCATTTCTGTATAGGAACGAGCTCGATCGTGATAAGCAGACTATTACCCAGGAGTCTAAAATGGCCAAGAACTCCCAGGGGACCAAGAGAGATGGAAAAATGATAGAAAGTAATGAAAGAGTTTATGAAAGAAAGTTCAAGAATGAGTTTACATGATTACATGAATGCATAAATCCATGGAATAGTTGCATCGGGATGTTTACAATTGTCTGCATTACAAGCGCTTCTTGCTATTCATTGATTTATTCCATTTATCCTTCATTGCACTAGTATTAGTCCTTATTTCGTTTCTTATGCCAATTAAAGTCAAATTGAACCTTACCTCGCACTACACATGTCTTTAAACTCACGAAAATGGACTTTAGTTTGAACACGTATTTTAATAATTAAGTAAAACCGAGGTAGCGAGAATGTATGTGATGTCGGTCAGTGTAATCGAACCCTACCGAGAATTTTCCGAAATTCTCACCCCGTCTTGTGTATTCCGCATCATTCTCAGATTGAGCGATGGACTCCACACCACCCTTTTTATTGAGATCCCCGCACTTCGGTTCCACCATGACCTGAGTTAGACTCTCTGTACATAGCCGGTTCGTGTAACTTTCGTTTGTACTTATTTAGCGACAGAACTTTGATGTTCCTTTGCACCATCCCCTATTCGACCCTGCTACCCCTTATATTGCCATCCCTCTACATATGGCGCACCCACATCCTGCTCCTCCTGCACCCGCAGACCACCGACCGCCCCGAGTCACCACCACAGCAGCCCCCGACGTCCCTCTGAAGTTCCGAGTGACCCCTCGAGGCCACAGGCTCGTCGCCCTCTTCCTCCTCGGGACCAAGCGCGGACTATACTCCGGCCGAGCCTGGCATGGCTAACGGCCACCTGACGGAGTAGTTTAGCGGCAGGGATGTTGCTGACATGACCCTCTTTGGACAAGATGTAGCTTTGGGTCATGGGTTTGACTGTAGAATTAGCAGTAGATTATGAAATGTCCTATGAGGACCATAGGGTAGGCTGATAGATGAGGGCAGTATGGTCTTTTGATACACTAGCCCATGTATGTGTTTTACTTTGAACCTTTGTACATAAACTAAAACAGCATCTTCTGATGTATATATATATACATATGTTTGCACGTATGCAGTGACCTTATTGTACCATACTTATTTGATGATAGTCTATTCGGTTCATTTTGTTGATATTTCGTTTATTTTGTTTGTAATATAACAGCACGCCGTCTCGTCAATAGAGACGAGTTAAGGAGGACTTAAAGACAAGAAAGGTAAGTAAAGTATCAACACGGTAACACAACCCGACTAGTTTCATGCTATGACTTAAGCATAACATAAAATTAGTAGGGTGTTACACTTGGAATTATAGGGTAGTGCAACACTGCCGTTGAAAATACGGCACTACCATATGTTAAAAATTAAGAAATGACCAAAGTGCCCCAGTCAACTTTTGTTAAATGCAATCTTGCCCAAAAGTTTTAGAAATTGTACGTTAACCCCAAATGAATATTTCCACAATAACCCTATAACTTTTCATGAAATGACCTTTATGTCTCCACATATATAAGATTAGCAGAATGGGATTTTAAGTAGAGTAGAATCACGTGGTGAAACCGTAGAAGTTTAAATCTCTGCCGATTGGGCCATGGAGGCAGTCTGGTGTGAAATGACGTGGGGTGCCCCTAGACTTGCTCAAAATTACAAAAATACCATTAGTTACATAAAATAGGAACCAAAGAGGCTCCGGATTTACAAAAATGTCTAATTTACGCCGTTAGATCACTTATTCGGTCTCAATAGTTATATAAGGGCAATTAGGAGTTAATTAAATTTTAATCAAGAGATAATTAGATGTTAGTTAGATAGATTAGGCTTAAGATAAATTAAAATGAACATGTAGATATCTTAAACTATTAAGTAACGTTTGACCGGTTTGGAGAAAATCGGCGAAGATTCGGTATTTTAAACTACCAGAACCGAACCAGTAGAATTTTCTACTAGAATCCCTCACTTAAGTGGCTGAAATGCAGCCACTCCTACCACATATGAGTGGCACCAAGTGTTGCTCAAGATAGTGGAAAAACTTGGCTTTACCTTCATAAGATTTTTATCGTTTTCGCCTAATTGTTCGATTTTATCAACTACTTAAGATTAATTAGCATTCGATCAAAGTTTTACTTAGAGCCAATTAAGTATCATTTAGAGAAATTAGATATGAGAGAATTAGATTGAAAGCCTAGGAGACTTCATAGGATTTTTACAAAACCAATTTACCGATTTAAAGGAAATCAGTAAGATTTCGGTACTTTGAACTGTCGAAACCGAACCAATAGAAATTATACTATGAAACCCCTAGGACCAATGGCTAGGATTTAGCCAAACCACTCCCTCATGCGGCGCCTTGATCAGCTATTGAGAGAGGGAAGCTAAACCAAATTCTATGATGGAGTTATATCCACCAATCAAATGAAAACTTGCTTCAAAAGTTTTCATTTTTCTCTTCCTTCTCCCTTTAAATTTCAGCTTCCCAACAACCAGCCCCACTTTCCTTCATCTTCTTCCACTTCCTCTCATCCCCAAACTCAAGCTCCAACCATCAACTTCACTCCAAGATCAAGTTCCATCAAGATTTCACACTACCAAGGTAGGAATTCCAACTTCTTTTCTTGTTTTCTTTGAATTGGGCTGATTGGAACTCCACTTTCTTCCCTCTTTCTTGTATGATTCTGATGTTATCTTAAGTGTGATGATGAATTAAGGCTGGTTTAAGTTGTATATGTGAGTTTGAATTGAAGATTGGGTGGATTGATTTAAGGAAAACATGAATTCAAGAAGCTGTTAGGGTTTTCCCCTCGATGGTCCATACGGCGGAGTGTACGGCTCTACCTACAGCCATTTGAAGTTGATGAATCTATTTTTATATGAAACTAGACATTCAGGGCTTTCCATACATATAAAATATAAGGTCATTCGATTAGTATAGAATTAGTTATGAATTTTTGAAGTGTAACCTAGAAATTTGGATTCTTATCCGGGCAGTATGAGTTGAGAAGGGTATAACTCACCCTACACAACTCCAAATTGAGTGAACCTAAGGTTATTTAAAATCTAACACGTAAGGGAACATCTCATAAAAATTTCAGAACCATATTCATGGCCATCTATTCCCAACACACCAGTGAAGTTGACTTAAGTTTAAACCCGGCTAAGACAGTGTAGTCCAGAAGGGTTAAGTTTCAGGACTCATAACTCGAAATATACTCATGCAAATGACATGAAACTTAATTGATTTAAAAGCTTGTTCTGTTAGCTTTCATTGGATATAAATTTCTAATGATTTTACCTAGATTTCTATTTTTAGTGAATATTTACTTATAAGAGCACAATTCTAGCTAAGAACAGGACAGCCTGAGGAAAAATACTTATGTCTTGAGTTATACAAATCAAAATGAGATGGAACTAAAAGGATTGGAAACTAGACACATAAAGCTATGACGTATCCAAAATTTAGACTTAGATGAGTTGAATTGGGCAAAGAGTGGATTATAACAAAATCGGCCAGAATAGGAGGGAGTAAACTGAAAACCCTATAGATGCTTGAATTGAACTTGATGAATGATGCTATGAATATCTATATAATTGCTGAACCATATTGAATTGCAAGTTTGAAAGATTGTACTGGCTGTCTGGCACTATTCATAGGGAAGCGGACTCAATCCGTTATGCTGCCGAATTTTCGGCAGGAATTTATGAGAACTTATGCTTTGAATATATTTACATTTACATATCATGCTCATGTACATCATGCATGCAAGCATAATTAGAATGTGATATGATAAATAAAGTATGAGACATATCCATGAATACACAAAGTATCCGCATGCATGATAAGATGTGGAAAGGGAAAGATAATAAGAACTTGCAAGTGGGATGTACCAAGCTACCACGTGAGGCATGGCATAGACCCAGCTAGTGTGGGTTAGAGCGATACTGTCTAAGACTTGGGCCAACCCTCGACCAAATTTAAGGGGAATAGACTGGTGTGAGGGACGGGGAAAGTAAACCCGTCACTCATGTATAGGTACGAGCTCGGACCTGAAAAGCAGGCTATTTCCCAGGGGCGAGAGAGGCCATTCACCTCCGGGGGATTAAGTACAGAAAAGAGCAAGATCAAGTTGCAAGTTAAAGATATGAATTAAGTCAAGTGCACTTGCATACAAACAAGTACAAGCATCTTTATGTGCACCTCCAATTATCCCATTAAGTCATAATGCTTTTATGATTCTTATTGGAGCATATTATAATATTCGTATTTATATGTCTGTCATATGAAATGGCAAGTGGCTATTAAAATATATCCCGCTTTGAGTAAGGTGTTTTCAACCTAAAATTGAACCACTATTTGTTTATATATAATCATATTTTCATAATAAACCAAAGTGGCTGGAATGTTATGATGATGCTATAGGCTTCGCTTGAGTTTACCTACTGAGAACCTTAGGTTCTCACTTCCTGCTTGTATGCTTTTCTTTTCCGTAAACATTCCAGCACCCAAGTTGGAAACCAAGTGCGAGGTGGAGTACTGAGCCTTTCATTGAGCAGGGATCGGACGTAAGCCAGACCAAGAAACTATTGAAGCTAGCTAACAACTAGTCGGATGTAGACGTTGTGTATATGTCAGTTACAATTTCTTTAAAATGTAAATATTTTATTCTCTATGTATCAAAGATTATTAGTCAGTAATAAAGTGAGTAGTTAAAGGGCCATGTATTATATTTTCCATATTTTAAAGATTTCTTAGCACAATGACAACCTTTTAATATAACTCCATGACTCGAGCATGGCTTATATGATAGAGGTTGTTACAAATACCACCCATTGCAAGTTTGCAAATAAAAGAGGGCAAAGAATCAAGAAAACAAACATGATTGAAATTCAAGCATAGGGTTTCAAGATTACAACCATAATACCCTTGGAGTCTCCTTGAACTAGCTTGAAGTCCTACTCTTCCATGAAGGTTACAAACTAGAACCGAAAACAAGTATCTTCCAAAATGAAAGGAAAAGAAAAGAAGAGGAGAAGAGAAGAGAAGAGAAGAGAAGAGAAGAAAGAAAAATGAAAAAAAAAAGTTGGAGATGAGTCCTCCTTCGCGTCTCTCTTTTCTCACTACTTGTTATACCTAAAATATAAAAATCCAAAAATTCGCTTGATCTTGAATTAATCCTCTGCCTCATAGCTTTAAGTGGACACCCAATTTGCTTAATTTGGACTTGAAATGAGAGAGTTATGGCCCACTCTTTATAGCATGTTCAAGTTGTACGTGTATTCGCGTCAGTCCATTTTAACAGCCAATAAATCCATGAAGATGTCATTATTTTGGAGAGTGGTCTCCATATAAATTGAAGCTTTATGGCTTAGAAATTGCACTAGTTTTGCCTCAATCCAATGTCTACAATTCACGTTATGGTCCAATTAGTGCACACTACTCCGGTTCTAGCATAACATCCCTATTCTGATTTCGTGGTCCAATTCAACCCAGTAGACATCTGAATTAGTTATTGACTTCTTCATCAATGTTGTAGATCTTTCTCTCATCTTTTCTGCAATATAAAATTTGTAATTTTTAGGTGTCTACAACTCAAGATATGCCCATAGTACAGAAATAGTATAAAATTACAATAATGCTGAAAAATACAATTGAGCTCAATTAGAGTCCAAACTCATAGAATGTGTCCAACCATGATCAATTTAGCACAAAAGAGCCTCAATACACTAGATATGAGAGTTAATTAATGCATCAAAATATTACTTATCACTCCCCCCTTAGAATGATAAGCTATGGCCACACACACCCAACACACACACTTACTTCATTTTTTTTTCAAACTCACAATATCTCTCTAACCTTCTCTCTTCCAAGAAGCTCTCAGCTTCTTGTTCTTCTTCTTCTTCCATTCTCCCCCACGACCACAGCCATTCCTTCTCACAAACCCTTCAAAGATCACACTTTTTGGTCTTTGAAGACAAGATCTTAAACACTACAACCTCCATTTCCTCAAGACCACAAGAGCTCTTATCCTCTTCAAGCCCAAAATCGCCACCACCATCACCAAAGGAGGAGTCTTCTTTATCTTCTTCTTCTCCTTCAAGGACACCACTTTCACCTTAGGTAGTGATCTCTACTCTTTTCTTTTTGTTACTCAAGAAGCTTGAAGCTTGGCTTTCACCATGGCCGAGATCTTCAAATAAGAGCTTGAGAAAGTTTCCCTTTTTGGGAAAAAGTTTGCTTCTTGAACTTTTTTCATGGGTGTTCATGTGGATGTCTTGAGTTTTCTTCATGAATGCCCTAAAAGTTTCTATTTTTAGCAAAATATGTTCTTGATCATGTTCATGAGTTGTTCTTGTTTATTGAAAGTTTCTCTCTTTGAATACTTTAAAGCTTCCATTTTTCTTTTTTGATGCATGAATTCATGATGATTCATGGTGGTTTTCATTTAAAGTTGATTTCTTTCCTTTTTATGAGCATAAGATTGGAAAAGTCCTCATTTTTACATCTTTCTTATGATTTTGATAAGACTATGAAATTCCAAAAGCATAGAGCTTTAAAAGTTTGCTTCTTGATGCATAAAAAGTGGTGCTATTTTTATGGGTGTCACAATTTTGAAGACAAAAATATGTGTAAAAATCCAAACCTTTTAGAACATGAAGCTTTCTAAGTCATTAAAATGAAAACTCGTCACTTTATGTCTTAAAGATTGAATCTTGAAGACAAGACCTTTCATAAAGTTTCAAACTTCAATAAAAAAATGTAACTTTTAAGTCATAAAGATGTAGATTTGCACTCTAATCTTGCAAAGGTTAAATCTTGAAATGGAAATGTTGAGTAAAGTTCTAATCTTTCTTCAAAAAAGAATCTTTTAGACTTTAAGACCACTTTAAATCATAAATTTGGAACCTTGATAGTCTTATAATGATTAAAAGTGTCAACTAGCTTAAAGAATAATACATTTTAGTCATAAAGCTAGCATCTTGTAGCATTTTCGTTATAAAGGTTGAATATTTGAGACAAGGATATAATTTTAGAGACTCATCCTTTCATAAAGAATCACACTTTATAATCACTTTCATAAAGTATGCAACTTTATAATTATAAAGGTGAAATTTTGCAACTCCACTTAGTAAAGTTTGAATCTTGTAACTTGTTGAAAATAAAAACTATCTCTTGATGATCGGTGAACATGGTGTTGTTGGGTTGATGAGTGTGGTTATGTATTGTCATGACCCAAGGGACTGGAGGGATCTCAAAATCCTTTGGGAACAGAAGTATGATTAGGGCCTCTGAGCATACATAAACCTAAGAATCACTAAGTGTACTGTCTCAAGATAAGAAAAGGAAATAATTACTTAACTTAATCAACTCGATCGAGTGTTCCAAAAGATATGTGTAACGTCCGAAAAATTTTATCATTAACAACTGAGTTGTTCGGTTTTGTCGAATAAGTGGATTTAATCAGAACTTGATTAAGCACTTACTTAAAGCCAATTAAGGGTGATTTGAGGAGATTAGGCTTGATGAAATTAAATTAGGAGCATAGAAAACCTCATAGAAAAATTTCAAGCCAATTTACCGATTTAATGGAAATCGGTAAGATTTCGGTAACTCAAACTGTTGGAACCGGATCAGTAGAATTTTTCTATGAGTGCCCTAGAATCAACAGTTAGGATTGAGCCAAACACCCACCCAAGTGGCGCCTAGACAGCCATGGATGATGCGAAGAGACCAGATTTTTTGACCAATGACTCATTCAACCAATCAAATTCAAGCCACTTTAAAAATATCTCCACTTTTCTCCTTTTCTTCTCATCCATTTTTGGCCAGCCTCCTTCAGCTGCTGAAATCCATCTTTTTCTCTCCTCTTTGCTCTCATTTCTACTCCCTTTTCATCCATCTTCAAGTCCCATCCCAAGCCACCACCATTAAAGACACAAAATCAGCCTAAACAACTCAAGACAAGGTAGGAAATCCTACTTCTTCTCTTGTTTCTCTGATTTGGGGCTGTATGTGGGGCTTGCATAATCTGAGATGTTGGTGTTTTATAGAGTGATGATGATGTTTTATGACTGGTTTTGTATGTTTGTTATGCTTAAACTTGGATTTGGGGGCGGATTGCTTGAAGGAGGAAGACAAATCTAGAAGCTGTTAGGGTTTTCCCTCAGCGGTCCGTACGGCGGAGTGTACGGCTCCGTCTACCGCCAATTAAATTGGATGAAACTATTTTTATATGAAACTAGACATCTAGGGCTTTCCATACATATATCATAATAAGCTATTGGATTAGCATAGAATTAGTTATGAATTTTTGAAATTTACCCTAGAAATCTGGCTCCCTATCCGGGCAGTAGGAGTTGAGAAGGGTATAACTCACCCTATACAACTTCAAATTTAGTGAACCCAGGTTTGTTTGAAAACTAACATGTAAATTAATATCTCATAAAAATTTCAGAACCAAACTCTTAGCCCTTTGATCCCAGTGCACCAAGGAAGTTGGCTTAAGTCTAAACCGGATTGAACCAAAGTAGTTTAGTAAGGCCAAGTTTCGAGACTCATAAGTCAAAATATACTTATGCAAATGAGATAAAACTTATTCATTTGAAAGCTTATTCTGATAGCTTTAATTTGACATAAATTTTGTATGAATTCACCTATTTTTCTATTTTTAGTGAATTTTTACTTAAAAGGACCCAATTCTGACTGAGAACAGGGCAGTCTGGGATAAATTGTTTATATCTAGAGTTATACACATCAAAATGAAATGGGACCAAAAGGGTTAGAATCTAGACATATGAATCTATGACATATCCAAAAATTAGATTTAAATGAGTTGAATTGTATGGGAAAAGAGGCACACTAAATTAAGGCAGAGCAGAGGGGGTTAAGCTGAAACTCTAGTGATGGTTAAATTGAAATTGTTGATTGAGATTATGAATGTATATGTATAATTGAGATTGTTGATTGGTATTATGGATGTACATATATAATTTTTGCTCTATACTAAAATTGTAAGTTATATAAATGTACTGGTTGTCTGGCACTATTCACGGGGAAGCGGACTCGATCCGTTATGCTGCCGAAATTTCGGTAAGAAGTTTATATGTTATGAAAGTCTATGACAACTTGAGTGCATCATACATAAAGAAACAAATTAAATGTGCATTCATTTCATGAGATGATAAAGAATTCCATATCACTTGGGCCAGCCCCGGAATAAATTAAGGGGAATAGATCAGTGGGAAGGTCGGGAAAAGTAAACCCGGCCATCCTGTATAGGAGCGAGCTCGGTCCTGAAAAGCGGACTATTACCCAAGAGTATATGGCCAATAACTCCCAGGGGACCAAGGATGGAAATAAGTTCTAATAGGCGAAAGCCTCCAAGAATAAGATGCATCTTATCATTGCACATGCATATGTACAGTGTAAAAATTTTCTATTGATTGTTCTAGATCCTTGTTTATTATTCTTAATATGTTATTGTGCCACTGTGATTACTGTCTGAGCATATTAGTATGTCTGTTGATTAAAATTGAACTTGTTTCGGTGTATGTTTTACAAATGAGTATTTAAGTTAAATATTACCATTTTACCGCACTATTTTAAAAATATGGCACGACCGAAACAACTGGGAATGACAGTGATGACACATGTATAGAACTAGGAATTCCTACTGAGAAATTTCTATTTCTCACCCTACTGTATATTACCGTGTCATTCTCAAACTATGGAGCACGCCGCGACAGGAGTCCTCTTCGTTGAGTTCCCCGAGCTTCACATACACCTCGACCCATTCCTAGACTCTGTATATATATCTGGCAGGTGCCAATTTCGATTGTATTTCTTCTTTCAGAGAGACTTTGCTGTACCACTGATGCACCCACTATTTGACCCCGCTGTTCCATGTATTGCCATTCCACTTTATATGGCCCATCCATTCCCACCTCCTCCAGCAGCAACAGCACCAGCACCAGCACCAGCCCCTGCTCCTATGGCTCCTCCTGCTTCACCACCGCATCCGATGCTTTCTGCCTCCACATCAGAGGAGGACCCATCAGAGGCAGCGTGTTCCTCTTCATCCTCTGCTCCCGGCACGGGCCATCCTCCTACATATGCACCCATGGCGAATGGGTTTCTTTCTTCGGATTCTGGTTAGGTAGTAGGCTTACCGCAGTGATAGTAGATGTATAGAATGACCCTCTTTTGGCAGTCTGGGCCATGGATAGATGCATAGATGCTAGGAATGCACATACAATGTCCCATGGGGACCACTTAGTGTGTTGTTCATATAACTGGTCGTTTCATTTTGTCTTATCGGCCTTATTTTGTCACCTTGTACTTTTGACAAACTTTAAAAATCATATATATATATATATATATATATATATATATATATATATATATATATATGTACATAGTTATGGTGCATTTTGCAGTTGTTCTGTTCATATTGTATTTTTAATTATGTTACGTTATTTACAGTATACCGATTTATCAGTATTTATTCCGCTATCACGCAGAAAATTTTGTTACGCGATTGAGTATTCCTATGCGAGTAATTAACACTAATACAAGAAATAGAATTTAACCAATATCATACGTAATCACTTATCAGATAATTTATTATGACTTAAGCATAATACTTTGTCTGGTAAGGTGTTACAATATGTACCTAAGTAAATAATAACTTCACTCAAGCATTGAGTAACTAAAAGACTATACACACATTTGTTTTAACTATGTGATTTTCTCATGAGTAAACATGGAAATTCATATGAAGGCTCATAAGACTTTTCACAAAGAATAACACAACTATAAACACCCTTTAAGGTATGAATGTATGATGGCATTAGGCATGATATATCACAAGTTTGATTGAGCATTGTCTCATGATTGAATGATTGATATGATGATACGAGAATGGATATAGTTGATTATTGGTTGAAATTTCATGATTGGCATTTTGGGGAAGCTTCGGTCTAGTCGTCATGTTGCCGGATTCCCGTCAAAATCATGGACTTAGTCATGCTATCACATATTCGCATGTGTCTTGTTAATGATTGTAATGCATTTAAGATGTGGTCATAACAAAAGAAAAGAAAGAATGGGATATGACCCTTCGATCACTTTTTAAGGGAAATGAGAGATAATGATCCACAAAGACTCAAGGAACCTCATAGGGGAGGCAAGGGTGACATGGAGGACCTACCCACTTAGAGGTAACCAATATCAGTTTAGTCTAACTTAGTTTAGTACTGTGTGATGACAGTCACAGAATGAGCTTATATCCAAAAGCAATCTATTTCAAAGGAAAAGTAAAGAATATTAAGCAAGTGCTAAATATGAAAATAAATTTAAAGAAGGACTCGAGTCTAGTCTAAGAAGTTACATGAATGTGCATGCATCTTCATTCTCTCATTTGTATGGTCATGAATGTTTATATTATGCTCTCATATGTATATGATCTTATATTGTAGCTTTGAGTTTCTTTATATTATGTTTATATGGGAAAGATTAAAAGAAACACGCTTCGGGAACCTATGTTTTCAAACCCTTTAAAAATAGGATTTATGCAGCTCACTGTTTTCATAATTAAACCCGAAGTGGCTAGGACGACGATGATGACACATTAATGGTTTAGTCAGGATCCTACTGAGAAATCTTGCATTTCTCACTTATACATTTCCATGTCATCTTTAGACGGAGCTTATGGCATCCATGTAGCACTTATGACGATACCCAACTGGATAAAACGAGGAGCTGCCATGTTTCATCAACTAGCTAAGGAGGATCGAGATAGTAGCATAGTCTTTTCACTTTCTTAAGAGCCTAGTTGGGCAGTTTATGTGTAATTAAAAGTATGTGGGGAAGTCATGCTACTTAATTTGTCCTATTACATATGTGATAATTATTAATGTAATAATGACTCTTGATTATCTATTATTACATCATTGGCTTAAGATATGGTGTTATGTTATTTCAATTTTGTCATACATCTTTCTACTAACTCCGCGATATAAGGAACAATGTCTATGTCTATGCGAGTAAGTAAGTGCTTAAAGGGTCAATTTTCAAGTATAAAGGTTTTTTTAGAAAAAAAGTACGACCTATTTTCGTATAATATGCTCATTTCAACTATAAGAACTTTCGCTAGTTAAGAGCAACAACTAGTAATGCTATAAAATGACTTAAGCATAGTATGGTATTATTAGAGTGTTACACCCTGCGTTTATAGAATTAGCAGAATAAGGTTTTAATCAGAGCAGAATCTCGTAATAGAGATGTAGAAACCTAATTCTTAGCCAATTAGGCCATGGAGGTGTCCACCTGTGAAATGATGTGGGATGCCCCTAGACTTGCTCAAAATTATGAAAATGCCATTGGCTACGAAAAACAGAAAAATAGAAGAGCTCTAGAATTGCAAAATGTTTAATTTACACTGTTAACCGATTTATTTGGTTTCAATAGTTATTAGAAGTTAATTAAGTGTTAATTTGAGGGAAAAATTAAGATAGATACATAGGCACTCTTACAAAACTATTCAGTCACGATTTGCCGATTTAAAGGAAATTGGTAAAGATTTGGTATTTTAAACTACCGGAATCGAATCAATAGAATTGCATACTAAAAACCCTAACATGAGTGGCGAAGATTTAGCCACTCCTCCCCCCTATGAGTGGCGCCAAGTTGCTAGCCAAAGGGTGGAGAAAAATGGCCAAACCACCACTACATACACCAATTAATCAAGAGCCATAATTCCAACTACCAAGTCTTATAAAACTTCAATATTTTCTCCGAAATCCCTTATTTGGTCACCCCCAAGCCAGCAACCTCCTCTATTCCTTCTTCTTCCACCCCACTTCACTTTCACTCCATTTTCAACCTCCAACAACATCTTGCACCCAAAACACCAAACCTAGCTAGATTTGCATTAATTGGGAGGTAGGATTCATGATATTCCCTTATGATTGTGATATAAAGGTTGTGTGAGATTTTATTTCTACTTAGTTTCTTGATAATGTAATATGTTCATATGAGTGGTTATGGTTGATTTAGCATGCAATTATTTGATTAGGATTGGAAACTTTGTGAACAACTCAAAGGATAGCTAAAATAGAATCTGCCCAAGGTGAAATCCCTAGATGTGTCCATGCTGCACAGTTTATAGATTCGTCTATAGACATCAAAATGAGATAAAACAAATTTTAAATGAAACTAGACATTTAGAGCTTTTTAACATATAGATTATAAGGCCATTGGATTAGTATTGAGTGAGATATGATTTTTTCAAATTTACCCTAGGTTTCTACCTTTAGATCTTACTAGAGTGGCTTGTCCAAAGCATAATTCACCCTATACTACTTCAAATTGAGTGCAACCAATTTTGTTAGAAATCTTGCACATAGAGAAACATCTAATAAAAATTTCAAAGTCAAATTCAGTCCTAGTTGCTCCCAGTAATTTATTGACTTTGCCTTATGCTCTGATGGGACTAGAATAGGGTAGCTCAAGTTACCCAACTTCAAGAGCTCACAACTTGAGCTCTACTTATTAAAATAAAATGAAACTTATTGGAAATGAAAGCTAGCTCAATCAGCTTTAAAATGATATATGTTTTGTATTATTCCAATCAATTTCTTAATTTTAGTGAATTTTTACTTTTTAGTGCCTAAATCTATTTAACACAAGGTAGACCTAAGTAAACTCATAATAACTCCTAATAACTTATGTTCTACTCATCAAAACTTAATGGGATGAAAGAGAATAAAAACTAGATAAATAATACTTCAACATATCAAAAATTTAGATTTAAATGAGTTAAATAGAAATTATGCCATAAATAACAAAACAAAGCAGAATTGGATAGTGTAGGCAAAAATGTCAAATTGAAGGTTTAGCTACCTTAGTGTATGTATGAATGGCTATTTAGACTTGAGTATTGCAAATTTATGATAATGCTAAAAGATTAATGTACTAGATTAGCTTTACTACTATGACTGATTATGTATTTAAGCTGGCGCTTTTCACGGAGAAGTAGACCTGATTCGTTATGTTGCCGAAATTCCAGCAGAAATATGTGAACGTTAAGCATGTTTATATGTTATGTACATGAAGATATGTCATGCAAGCATGAATATTTAAAAATAAGGTATAAAGCATGTGCATAAGGCTCTCAAACATATGTATACATAAATACATGAGCATATGAACGATAAAGGAATATGAAGAACAAAATGAAATCCCTTCACATGGAGGTAGTTATTAGGTCCCTCCCTATGAAGACAGGTAAATAAGATAAGATGTGGGCCCATTCACTTGGAGACAGTTATTTGGGTCTCTCCTTGTGAAGGCAGTTAAACTATGATTGAATATTCTCTTAACACATATTTTTTTTTTTTTGCTGCAAATGCATTCTAGATCATAATTCAATATTTCTTAATCATATTTTAATTGCTCTAGTTGAATATTCTATCACCCATAAAACGCTTTGATACTTTTAATTATTGAATGCACTCTGATACTTCGAATTATTGAATACTCTAATTCTTGTTTAAACAATCTTTAATTGACTTGATATTTGATAGTCTGATATCTATTCAAATGAAATGCTCTGATACTCATTAAATATTTATTTGATATTTTGAGATAATAATTGGCTAGTTATTCTCTGAGTATATGCATCCTAGTTGAATTATCTTAACTTTTGCTCAAATACAACTAGATGATGTACAGAGATAAATCTTTGAATTCATATGCTTTCACGTGATGAAATTCAACACTCTCTTATTTTGAAATTGCTCTGATACATCTTAGCGATGTATTTTCATAAAATGATGATCTTTGAATTCATCATTCTTTTCAAAAAGAAGTCTCTTTTCAAATAACAAATCATGTTCTTTCAAAAGGTTTTTTCTGATAACAAAAAGCATTTCTTAAATACTAATTTGCCATCATCAAAAAAGGGGAGATTGCTAGCTCCAATGCCTCTCAGAAGCTATTCTGAGGCTATGAACCAAATTGATTTTGAGGTTTTGATGAATACCAAATCAGAATATAAGCAAATCTTTTTGAACATTAAAAAGATGATTTGAATAACAAATTCTTCTATGAGAATGAATTAAACAAATGGCTTAAGCGCTTAAAAAATCATCAAAACATTGTTGTCCATAGCTTTATACTAGAATATGCTTTATATGGAATATATACTTCGTGTCTTGAGCTATTCTATTTAGAAACAAAAAAGGAGAATTCTAGAAGGTTGAAGCTGCATTTTAGAAATGAAAGATGAGCCTAGAAAGTTAAAATCTTCCAATTCAGAAAGATGACTCTATCTAGAGGGATGACCCTATCTAGAAAGGATATCATCGAAAACATACTTCTCATGTGTGTCATACCTTCAAAGCTTCCTCAGCATGATTCATAGACAAATTCAAAAAGTCAAAAAAGGTGATTTGACAAGATGCAGAAGAAGCGCTGACAAGTCAGCACAGTTAGTATATCAACAAACAATTACTTTTCTATCTCTACACAAGCTTCGAAGAATAAGATAAAAGGAAGACTATTGCTCTTTATCCAGTCTTAGACTAGCAGTCTAAGGAGAACTTCAAAAGTCAAGAACTGAAACTTCAACGGATATATTTCAATGACTATAAAAGGTTGGATGTCAAAGAAAGAATGGTTAGAACAACTAAATATCTTTTTCGCTTGTAGAGCTCCATTGTCAACTTTCTCAACCTTCTGAACCTCCAGAAAGTTACTCACTGTAACTTTTGTTCAATAGAAAATCTTCTCTTCTACTTTGTATTTGATAAGATTCTCTCTTTGAGAATTTAGAGAAGTCACACACACTGAGAAAATATTGCTTATCCTCTGTAAAGAGAGTTAGTGTGAGTGCTCACAAATTTTTATCAAATCTCAAAACTTGTACACAGACCCAGTAGTGGTCAAGTAGAGCTTGGAGAGGCTAGGACAAAGAACAATCGAATTAAAGCTTGGAGAAGCTTGAGAAAAGACTACTCTATTGTAAGAAGTCTGGAGAAGCTTTAACAAAAGAATACTTAGGTTTTATAAAATCTCAACAAAGAATTGGGGATTGAAAGTAGGCAAGTGGTTAGCTGAACCAATATAAAAATCTCTTTTGTGTTTCTTCTATAGCTACTTAGCCTAGTTTTTTGATCACATAGGTTATACTATCTGCATTTTTAACTTCAATCTGTTTATTACCTTTAATAATTTAAACATATAAGTATTTATGAACTAACACAAAGCTTCTAAAATCCAAGTCTAGGACTTGAGATAGATTTTCAATTTAAACTTTTTAGGTTATTGTTTAAATTTGAAACAACATGATTCAACCCCTCTTCTCGTGTTATCTCTTCCAACAATTGGCATCAGAGCCTAACTCTGGGGTTGAGGTTCCTTACGGTTGCAGAGGTTAAAGATCCAATCAAATGGCCCAACAAATTCATCACATCGCAGAAAGTCACTCCATAAATCATCCTCTTTATTTTAATGGTGAAGACTATCCATACTGGAAGGATAGATAAAACTTTTCATTGAGTCCACAAGTCTGGATATGTAGGAAATAATAGAGAATGGTAACTATGTAACCACTGTGGAATAACCAGCACCACAAGTAATAGCTGATCCAGAACATCCTCCACCAGTTGTAGTCAGAATCATTCCTAGAAATGAATGGACTAATCAGCACAAAATAAAAGTTCAAATGAATGCCAAGGCAAAATACTTGCTCACATGTGCCTTGAGTAAAAGCGAATATGACAAAAATCATGTTGTTTGATTCTGCCGAAGAAAAATGGGATAGATTTCAAGTGCTTCATGAAGGAATAGATCAAGTTAAAGAAATGAAAATCAGCATGCTAGTTCATAAATATGAAATGTTCAATATGCTAGAGCATAAAAATATTGATGGAATGACAACCAGATTTATGCATATAATAAATCAGCTAAAAGCTTTGGGTAAAAGGTACTCAAATGCAGAAATGGTAAGAAAGATCCTAAGGAGTCTTTCAAAGGCCTGGACTCCCAAAGTTACTGCCATCCAAGAAGCTAAAGATCTAAACATACTTAGCTTGGATGCTCTCATTGGGTACTTAAAGACTTATGAGATCGAACTGAAGGAAATTTCTAAGGAATCTAACAAGAAGGGTAAATCCATTGTCCTTAAGACCACTCAAAAGAAACTCAGCTCCTCCAAAGCCATGAAGGCCTCAGAAGAATCAGATGAACAAGATGAAAATTCCTCTGATCCTGATTCTAATGATGAAAATGATGAAATAGCTCACTTGGCGAGAAGAATCTCAAAAGCTTGGCTCAAAAGGAAAAAAAGGAACTTTGCTCCAAAAAGGGACAAGAAGAGCAAAGTCAAAGCATATGAAGTAATATGTTTCGAGTACAAGGAACCAAGGCACATCAGATCAGAATATCCTAGACTGAAGAAAGCTGGAAAGAAAAAGACTTCAAAGAAAAAGGCTGTGATGGCCACTTAAGAAGATCTAGATGAAGAGTAAGAAAATGATGAATCTCAAGAGCAAGAAGAGATTGTTACAAACCTCTGTTCATGGCTGATATCATCTCAAATGAAGAAACTGAGGTACATAAGCTTGAACCTAAACTTGCTTATGAAAACCTTCAAAATGCTTATGATAAACTCTTGGATGATTCCAAGTCTCTTGCTTCTCATGATCCATCTTTTAGAAAAGATTTTTGAAAACTATCTTTAGAGTTTGAAAAACTCAAGACTGAGAATGAGAAGGCTGGGTATAGAATGAACGAAATGCAAAATGAAAACATTGTTCTTCAGAAGGAAGTAGTAGCTTTAAAAGGCAAAGCTTCTGAAACTCAAGATAGGACATCTTTTGATGTTTCTGAGCTTCAAAAATTAGCCAAACTTCTCAAATCTAATCTTGAGAAAATGGTGAATGGCTCCAAAAATCTGGACTTGATGCTTGGTAGTTGGCAACCTTACCTTGATAAAACTGGTTTAGGCTATGAGAAGGAAGATGATGAAAAATCATCTAAAGATCTTTCAAGTTTGATTCCTACTTGTATCTACTATTTTAAAAAGGGTCACCCTTCTGTAAGATGCATCTCCAACAGGAAGGCAAAATGATAGATAGTGAAAAAGGCCAAGGAACCTATTAACCCAAAAGGACTAAAGAAGATATGGGTACCCAAAGTTAAAACTGCTTCTGATGTAGGTATGCCTTAAATCAACTCATCAAAAGGAAAAGAAGTGGTATCTGGATAATGGATGCTCCAGACACACAATTAGAAATAAATCCTAGTTCAGAAACCTCGGACCCAAGGATAGTGGAATAGTCAAATTTGTTGACGGAATCAAATCTAGAGTTTTGGTACAGGTAATATTGGTAAGAACAATTTCAACCCGATAAATGATGTTATGTTAGTAAAAGGATTAACTCACAATCTCTTGAGCATTAGTCAATTTTGTAACCAAGGCTACAAAATTGTGTTTGAATCCTTACATTGTATTATTAAGGATTCTACACATGACAAGATCATTCTCACTGCTAAGAGCATAACAATACGTATGTGTTGTGTCTAGATGACCTCTTAGATTAGAATGTAAAATGCTTAGCTTCTTTTTTAGATGAAAAGTGGCTGTGGCACAACAAGTTTGGTTATGCTAATATGAGATTGATCTTTGAGATCTCTTAGAAAGAACTAGTCATATGTTTGCCAAAAATTGATTTTGAAAATGATTCCTCATGTGAATTTTGTCTCAAAGGCAAACAAACCAAAAGTTCTTTCCACAGCAAAAATATAGTTTCAACTACTAGACTACTTGAGCTTTTTCATCTTGATCTCTTTAGACCAACTAGAACTGCCAATCTAGGTGGTAAGAAATATGGCTTAGTCATTGTGAATGATTTTTCAAGATTTACATGGGTTATGTTCCTCATCTATAAAGATGATGCTTAATCTTTTTCAAAATGAATTCAAAATGAAAAAGGTTTTTGCATTACTTCCATCAGATCAGATCATGGTGGAGAATTTGAAAATCATGCTTTTGAAAACTTTTGTGAAGAAAATGACATTTCTCATAATTTCTCGTCTCCTAGAACTCCTCATCAAAAGGGGTAGTGGAAAGGAAGAATAGATCATTATAGGAAATGGCCAGACCTATGCTTCTTAAAAGCAGCTTATCAAAAGGTTTTTGGGCAGAAGCAGTTAACACTACCTGCTATATTCAAAATCGTATTTTCTTAAGGCCCATTCTCAAGAAAACTCCTTATGAATTATGGAAAGGAAAAAAACTCAACATTTTCTATTTTCATATTTTTTTGATCCAAATGTTTTATACTAAATACCAAGGACAAGTTGTCAAAGTTTGATCCTAAATCTAATCCTAGAATTTTTCTAGGATATTCTTCTATTTCAAAAGCTTACAGGGTGTTCAACAAAAGGTCTTAATTTGTGGAAGAAACTATCCACATAAGCTTCATGGAAAACAAAAATGACCTGAGTCAGAAGGTTGCTAATCTAGAAGTGAAAATGGAAAGTATGTCATTAAATGAAAACTCCTATGCTCAACAGAACCTTTAGATGACCACTAGAGATAATGATGAAAATATTTCTGAAGTTCCTTCTCATCAACATGTTTCTGATGATGCTTCTGAAGAATCAGAAGGTACTCCTTTAAGGAGAAGGTACACAGGTGTACAAGACTTGAGAGTTGTCTTTCAAAACCAGATTATTGGTGAACCTTCTCATGGAATCAGAACGAGATCCTTACCTAGAAATGATTCCAATCTCACTCTTATTTATGAGATTCAACCAGAAAACCCTGATGAATCAATACTGGATTGAAGCTATGAAAGAGGAGTTACCTCAGTTCGAGAAAAACAAAGTATGGACCCTAGTCCCACTACCTAAAGGACAATCTGCCATTGAGATTAAATAGGTATTCAAAAACAGGCTTGATAAGGATGGAAAAGTTGTCAGAAACAAAGCAAGATTAGTGACTCAAGGTTATAATCAAAAAGAAGGCATAGATTATGATGAGACTTTTGCTCCTGTAGCAAGGTTGGAAGCCATTAGAATGTTACTTGCTTATGCGTCTTACAAAGGTTTTAAGTTAAGGATTTCGGTGGATGTTACACATACCTTATTTTCAAATATTCATGCTTGCATGACATATCTTCATGTACATAATAAACATGCTTGACGTTCACATGTTACTGTCGGAATTTCGGTAGCATAACGGATCAGATCTGTTTACTCGTGAGTAGTACCAACTTGAAACAGGCAGCCAGTCACAATAGCAGAACCAATATAATGTACCAACATTTCAGCAATAACATGGATTATGCAATCATTCAAACTTCAATTGAATTTCATACATGTACTAAGGTATACAAAACCTTTAATTTGGAAATTTTGCTACCCTCATTCAATTCTGCTCGGTTTTGTAATTTATGCCATAATTCCTACTTAACTTATTTAATTATGAATTTTTGATATGTTGAAGTTTTATGTGTCTAATTTTTAACCTCTTTGGTTCCATTAAGTTTTGATAAGTATAACTCAAGTTATTAAGGTTTAACCTATGTCTATCCTATTGCTAGATAGATTTAGACACTAAAAAGTAAAAATTCCTTAAAAATAGGAAACTTATTCGAATGATATGAAACCTATATCATTTTAAATCTGACTTAACTAGCTTTCATTTCCAATAAGTTTCATTTCATTTGAGTCAGTAGAGCTCAAGTTATGAGCTCTTGAAGTTAGCTAACTTGAGCTGCCCCGTTCTAGCCCAGTCAACACATAGGATATCTTCAATAAATTACTGGGAGCAACAGAGATCAAATTTGACTATGAAATTTTTATGGAATGTTTCCCTATGTGTAAGATTTCTAAAAAAATTGGTTGCACTCAATTTGAAGGGGCAGAAATCTACTGTAAACTTCAAAAAATCATATCTCAAAAGTTATAAATGTCTAGTTTCATTTAAAATTACTTTCATCAAATTCTGATGGCTGTGTGTAAAGACATACACTTCGCAAGTACAGACGCTATAAGGTTTCTATGTTCCAGCAACCCTATTTTTGTTCTTCTTTGAGTTTTTGCCTAATTAACCATCCTAAACCAAGAGTGCCCACCTTTAATCATTTGAAACATATCATAAGATCATCAGATAACACTAGAACAAGAGAAAGCAGCTCAGACCCAATTAGCTATATATCACTAAAATCAAGTAAAGAGTGAGTATCCTACCTCAATATTGAAGCTTGAGCTTGAAAGATGGAAGCTTTGAGTGTAGTAGGTTGTATGGGATGAAAAAGTAAAAAGAAAAAGGATGAAATGGAGAACAAAATGAGGGAGAGCTCAGCCTTCTCATGCACGAAAATGAGAAGGAGAAATGAGGAACTATTGAGGTGTTTGAGTCATAATTGAAAGATAGAAGCATGTAGTGTGGTTGGTGGCTTAGGTGGTGGAGATTTAGCCGAATCTTCCCCATTTTTGGTGGCTGATGGTGGCACCACTTTGTGGGTGGTGGCGGCTAAATTCTAGCCACCCAAATTAGATTTTAATAGTATAAATTTCTACTGATTTAGTTTTTGTGGTATACAATATCGAAAGCCCACCGATTTCCTTCAAACTAGTGAAACATTACTACAAATCTTCCTATAATTTCTACATCATTAATTCACATTCTCCTATTCCCAATCTCTCTATAATTCACCTCAAATTATTTATATACCTCTAATAAAGTTGAATAAATTGATTAACAATGTAAATTAAACGTATTGTGATTTAGAAAGTTATAGAAATCATTATCGTTTCTCTTAAATTTTCAAAACATTGCCAATGATCTCTTTTAAATTTTCTACATAATAAACTCAACTCCTTCTAATCCTAATGTTTACATTTAATTTCTAATTGCTCTTATTTTTTATAACACAATGAAATAAATTAATTAACAGTGCTAATCAGATGCACTGTTTCTTCTAGATTGCTTTACTTTAGTTTTTTGTAAATCTTTTAATATTTTCTATCTATTTTTTTTTTGTCTTTTCATGTAACTAATGGCATTTTCGTAATTTTGAGCAAGTCTAGGGGCATCCCACGTCATTTCGCATGTGGACACCTTCGTGGCCCAATTTACAACATTCCCATATAACATAATAGGAAATGATGAAAATGTCTTTGGGCAAACTTTTATTATTTACAACCTTGGCCCTGAACTTTTTAAAAAATAACCTTTAGATCCTTATATCAATTGGATTAGTAGAATAAGGTTTTAACTCAATGTTTTAACTTCTAAAAATTTAGTTCAACAACAATAAGCATTCCAACCGAAAATTTCATGCCAAGGAGAAGGACACAATACATGAAAACTCATCATACCAACAAGCATGGCCATGAGGCCTTGGAAACAAGTCCTAGAACCACCTAGGTATGGAGAGCTTAGGAGTTCAAGGGCTTGAAGAACACATAAAAAAGAAATGTTAGAGTCACTACCAAATGGGTTTCTTGAAAGCTTGAAGAGTGAAAATGGTTGGAGATGGCCTTCTTCTTCTTGAGCTTGATAATGGGGCTAAGTGAGTGTTTGTTTTGCTTCCTCAAGAACCAAAGAGGATGGTCCTTGAAGGGCTTGTGAGAATGGTTATGGAAATGAGGGGGGTGGTGGTGGAAGAGTAAGAAGAACAAGAAGGAAAGTAGGAAGAACAAGAAGAGGTTGAGAGCAAGAGGAGTGGCCACTTGGTATCTTTGGGAAAGAATAGAAATCACAAAACAGAGAGTGAGAGGGCTGTTTGGGGCGCAAAAAGTGGGGGTGAGGGCTGATTGGTTTGGCTTCTCTAACAAGCAAGAGTGAGTAGGTGAGTTTTACTTCTTTTTCAAGCAAAGGGCTAGGAACCTTGGGGTAAAAGGGTGGGTTTTCTTTTCTTTGAGTCTTGGCACTTGGGTAAAGACCATTTAGTGTTTTTCAAGTGGTTAAAAGCATGACCACTCTTGGGATTGGCTTGGGTGGATATGATTACTCCAAGTGTCACAATCTTGATGGAGGAGAGTACATTTCTTGGCTTGACTCAAGGAATACTACTAACCTAGACTCTTGATCTAATGGTGCATGATGAGAAGGCAAATGGATGGTTGGATTTTGCTCTTGTCCTTGGCCGAAATTTGGTGCATCAATTAGGAGAAATTTTTAATTCTTCCAAGCTATTAGAATTACCTAAGTTGTTAATTCAATTTGATTAGTTAAATTGCTCTTTAACCGATTTCAGTTAATTACACTTTTAAGACATTTCTCCTCTAAGAGAATTGATCTTATGAATTATGTAATTAGGGTATAAGAATTTATCTATCTCAATTGGTAAGGTAGAACAATTGTCTTGTACTTAATTAATAGGATTGGATTAGCTTAATCATATTTCTAAGTTACAGATTAATAAGGTTTGAATAACTAGGTTTTAATTAAAACATTTAGTATGTTATGATTAATTATTGACTTGACTCAATTTACTAAGCTTTTGCTTATCGAGATTAGCCGATTAGTCCTCAGTTAATCGTTAACCTCTCTAATTAGCCAGGATCACTGAGCTAATTAGCTTAGACAAAAATTGGGGATGTTGCATTATCTACCAAGGTTATTGGTTTGTCTGATCATTGGCTCATCAATTTCTTTGTGACAGGCCTAGATGACTACCTTAAATGCCAACTAAGACTTGCATAACCCACCTCTTGCCCCAAAGCCATGGCTTTAGCCTATTTACATGAACAAAATTACCAAGCCCTAAAGAACTTACTCAAACAACCCCAACCAGCGGTACCCATGTTATCCTCTCGCCCCAAATACTCCTTTCCATCGTTGGTCTCTTGCCTAACTCCTAACCTTCCCCTCAAGCCACGTGAACCTTAACCACACACATAAACCATCCCACCTCTACCAAACCCAAATCTTGTACCCCGCTTTCAACCTCCACAAAAAAATCCTTATAAGAAGTTTACTGCAACTGAGTTGCGAGAACGACGGCACCAAGGCTTATGCTACTATTGTGATGAGAAGTATAACCTTTCTCACAATTGTTGCGCTCAATGATTCACCCTCTTGGCTTCAAATGATTTGGCAAAGGTATTCTCTCTCATGGATCATGATACTCTAACTAAAGTAGATGTGCCCGTGTCTCCTGAAGTAAGCTTTAATGCCCTTTTCAAGGAATCTCACCCTTCTACACTTTGCCTAAAAGGCTATTACAATTAACACATGGTCAACCTACTTATGGATAGTAGCAGCACTTTTAATTTTATCAAGCCTTCTATGGCTCAGTTTCTTAAGTTGGAATATTCAGCCATTACCTCGTTTAAAGTCTTTGTGGGCAGTGGTGATTTTATTTGTGAAACACTAAGACCTTTGAGATTTTGTCATGGTGCAAGGTGTTCTTTTTATGGTTGATTTATATCACCTCAGCATTGTTACTATAGATATCATCTATAGGGTTGCATGGTTACAAAATTTGGGTCGTGTTATTATTGATTATCATCTAAACCCTATGAAGTTTATTTATAATGGTCAACCTACCATATTATATGTTGAAAATTTGCTCTAGATGCACTTGATTCATGGTAGCAATGTGAAAAGTTAGTCCACAAAAATAACATCCGATCCATGTATCATCTACAACTTTAAGCTGCGACTTCTTCACATGATCCTACAGCATATCTAGTGCCTGTTTAGCTACTGTTAAAGTAATTTGCTTCCATTTTTCAATAGCCACAAGGTGTTCCTCTATTGTGTGATACTAAACATTAAATTGACTTACTTTCAGGCCCTAAACTAGTGCATGTTTGTCCATATAGATATCCGCACTTTCAAAAGGCTGGGATGGAATGATTAGTGATAGAGATGCCAAAATCAGGTATCATTCGTGACAACAAAAGCTCCTTTCTTTCTCTTGTACTTTTAATTTAAAAAAAGGATGGTTCTTGGCACTTTTTTATCAATTATTGGACACTAAATGCCATTACTGTGGATGATGTGTATCCTATTCCAACAATTGAAGAAATCTTGGATGAGTTGCATGGTGCAATAATTTTTTCAAAATTGGATTTACGATCTGAGCACCATCAAATTCGCATACGAGATGAGGATATCTATAAAACAGATTTTCGTACACATCATGGTCACTATGAAGTCTTGGTGATGCCATTTGGTCCCATGAATGCACCTTCCACATTTCAGGAAACCACGAATAAGGTCTTCCAACCTTTTCTTCGAAAATTCATGGCTATTTTTTTTTATGACATCTTAATTTATAGCAAATCCGTGGACGATCTTCTTTCTTATCTTCTTTGGCATTTACAACATTACAAAAGCATCAATTATTTGCAAATCTTTCCAAATACGAATTTTGTTAGGAATTCATTGATTATCTAGGACACGTGGTATCAGCACAAGGTGTCAAAGTAGATGATAGGAAAATAGAGGTAGTTCTAAATTGGCTGCTTCCCCAGAATATTACTCAACTTCGAGGATTTTTGGGCCTAACCGAATATTATAGATGATTTGTCGAAGGGTATGTTTGCATGCTTGGCTGTCAATGGAAATTCTTAAGAAAGATTTGTTTCACTGGACATCCAACTCCGTATGAGCATTCAACCAGCTAAATAGGCATTAATCTCAACCCTGATCTTAGCTCTTCCAGATTTTTCCTTGATATTTGTGATTAAGATGGATACCAGCAATCAAGGAATTAGAGCCATTCTAACCCAAAAGAATCATCCCTTGGCATATTTTAGCAAGAAGCTATTGGCAAAATTATCCAAGGCATTTATCTAAGTCTGGGAGCTTTACACTACCACCTAGGCTATTGCTCATTGGTGGCACTACTTACTTGGCAAGAAATTTATTATTAAAACAAACCATAAAAATCTAAAAGAACTCATGTCCCACGTAATATAGACCTAGGAACAGTAGTATTTCCTTACCAAGTTTCTCCGTTATGATTTTGACATCGAGTATAGAATAGGGAAAAGTAATGCAGCTACCAACACCTTATTTAGATAACTTGCCACCCACTTGTACACTTAGACCATGATTGAGAGTGTAATTATCGCTGAACTCTGAGATACTAATAAAGCTTATTCGGAGTTGCTCCATATCTATCAGATGCATCAAGAAGGAATCTTGCTAGTGGGTTTCTTAGTGCAACATGATTGTATACTATACAACAACAAGTTATTCATTCCAATGGGCTCCCCTCAAATTGATAAGGTGTTGCATGAGTTTCACTCTACTTTGCAAGGTGGTCACTCTAGCATCTTGAAGACATATAAGCGGGTGGCCGAGTAATTATATTGGAAGGGCATGAAAAAGCCTGTTGAAAAATTTGTTCCTGCATGTCTCATATGCCAACAAATAAAGTATTTAACTACTAGGACTCCTGGTCTTATTCAAACTTTACCCATGCTGCAATTGCCATGGACAGAGCTTTCTATGAATTTCGTTGTAGGTTTACTATCATCACATGGTTACACAGCCATTTTTGTTGTGGTGGATTGCCTAACAAAATCTACTCATTTTAGCCCACTGAAACAAGGGTTCACAACCAAAATAGTTGCTATATCTTCATGGATTTAGTAGTGAAACTCCACAACTTTCTTATAGGAATTATTTTAGATAGGACTTATTTTCTTAAGCACTTTTTGGCACTAGTTGACGAATTTTGGTGGCACTAAACTCTACTACTCCATGGCATACCACCTTCAAAGTGACGGCCAAATAGAGGTCGTGAACCAATGCTTAGAGCAACACCTCTGTGCATTCACTTTAGATCGCCCCCACTAGTGGCATGCATATTTACCCTGGGCCATGTTATGTTACAACACCACATTCCATATCTTCACTGGTATGACTCCTCATCAAGCATTGTATGGGTCAAATTCGAAACTTCTTCCTATGTACAATTCTAGATCTACATCGGCTGATGAAGTTGATATGGCCCTAATTGATAGATAAATGATCCAACAACAATTGCAAGACCATATTGCATGTGCTCAAGCTCGGATGTGTAAATACGCAAATGCTAAGCAACTGATGAAGTTTTACCTTAAGCCTCTTGAATTAGGATCTATCTAGGACTTGGACACAAAAAAGTTTGATCAAATCAAAAACAAATTTATACAGAAATAGGGCTCCAAACATCTTGTTAGAAAGGATTTGTATCTCATGCTACAGATCTCGAAATTGAGTGATTCCAAAACGAGGTGAACGTACACTTTCTAAAACTCAATTTAGACTCAAGAATGATTGAAAAACAATACTTATAACTCGAGATATGAGCAAGAGTTAATTGAAACGAATTTTGGGTAATTGATACAAAATTGATGAAAAAGAAACAAGATAAGAATGGTGCCACAAACCTAGTTTGATAAGTACGAAGGATCGCCAGAAGAATTGGAGGATTCTTAGTAAGATCAAAAGATGCAAGGAAGAACCCTAGCAGAGTAAAACTCACAATTTTTGAAACATACATATTCTGCTCTCTCTATTGGTCTCCAAATATTTTAATACAAATCAATTTAAGAGTTTGCCCCTGAGGCTTTAAAAACTTTAAAAAAAAACCACAGCATAAGCATTACTGATATGTTCCAGAGGCTAAGGAGACATATTCAGCCTCAAGTGCTTGGGTTCTAATCCTGCTATAGATAATTATATTTTTTTATCACAAAAATAACAATAGAAAAATAAAATAAAAACATTCTAATTAATTGGATTTTTATATATTTATTTTCTCTCATATTTTGTTCTTTAATCTTCTTTTGTGCTGAATAGGATTAATTTGGGCCATTTTGCATTTTATTGAGGTTTGGTTGGGCTAGATTTAGTTTTTCTAGCATTAAGCTAATTTTGGCACTATTTTGGTTTTTTGGGCATATCTTGAGTTATGGAGCTCATTTTATTTTGATTCTTGATTTGCAAGAAAGCTGAGAGATACTCCCACAATTCTTATGAGCAGTCAGAGGCCAATTATGATGATAAGAAGCTGAAAAAGTGAGCTGAAGAGATGCACTCACGGTTTCTGAACTGGGTGCAGTATTTGGATCATATCTTGGTCCATAGTAGCCCAATTGAGCCCATTCCAGTGGCGTTTTGAAGCTGACATCAAAGCTTTAAGTGATCTTCAGACCACAAATCCAAATTGATGCATTTTCATTGCCAAAAATGCAGACAAATGTTACTAACTGGATTAGAGAACTTACTTGCATGTTTTTAGTATAACTTTCTTTATACAATTCAGAATTTAGCAAACAAGGTGTCTAGATTCAAAGGAGAGAGAGAGGATTAATGTAGTAATCACAATAGGTAGTTTTGATTCGGAATTGGACAGTTTTGGAAAAGGGCCAGAACTTGTAACTCAATAGATAGATTGGACAGAATTTGGAAAAACAAGCAATTTTTGGTTTTGACTTCTTCTTCTTCTTTTCTTCTCTCACGCCCCCTACCTCAACAATTCATTTTCCTCCATTCGTGGAGGCTTGAACATCTATCTAATTCAAGGATCAAGGAAGCAATAACGCTTTTGAGAGTCTAGTTCAATTGGATTCAGCATTCAACCAATTCGGTTTCATCTAATCTTTCACTTATTTCTTATCTCATTTTTGAATTGAAGTTTTTCGTTCTAAATTGTTGACTGGGAATATGTTTGGTTGCATATTATTCGGCTGATGTATGTAATCAATTATTCAAAGAGTGTGAATTAGAATTTCAGGTTTGAGTTCTACGATTAATTGCATTGATACTCGAAATTGACACAACTCAATTAGGTTCTAGAGGTCTCTAAACATTAACTGATTTTGTGTTGATCAAATGCATGAAGGTTTTTGTGTGAATGCTAAGTCTGAATTGAGATTTCTTTCGGATTTATTGTTAATCACTGAATTGGTTTGCTGAATTAATTTTAGAATTCGATGATTAAGTGTTAATTGTTTTCCATTGATTCTTAGATTGGATGCTTCCCATTTATTTTAATTTCGTGATTTATATTCTGTTCCTTTCATTTTTAAATCCTAAACCCCCCATTTCCTGATCATATAACACTGCCATCTGTGGGAAATGACTCGAGTTGCACTTTTACTACAATTTAGTGAAATTCAGTTTATATTGTAATTTGACCGAGCTTGGCACTCGAGTCAAATTTTGGCGTCGTTGCCGGGGATGAATGATGTTATGTGGTCATATTAATATGTGTTGGTATCATTGCATATTATGTTTTGATGTGTGTTTGGTTAAGTTGTTAGTTTTAATTCATAGTTAGTAGTTTGGTTTAACGGTTTTTGACAACTAACTCTTTTCAGTTGATTTTAGGGGACTTGATTCCATAGCAAAACATCTTTCTGTGAAAAGACCCAATCCTCCAAGGATTGAGCCCCCCGATTTTTGTCAAATTCCATCGTTTAAATAGCTTTTTAGAGGGTTTTTTTTAATCTTTTCAGTATTTTTTTGGGACATAATAGGTAATTTTGTAAAAGATTTTGTGTTTCAATTGACTTGAAAATTGGTCACTTGAAGGAAAATGGCCCTCTGATCAAGATCAACCACAGTTGACTTCTCATTTTTAAGCTAAATTCCTTCATTTAGATCACTTTTTTAATTTTTTAAGATTTTTCTTTGCATTTTTTTACTCCTTGAGGGTAAAATTTTTTAGGTGTGGTGGTCCCATAATTTTTAAAAATTTTTTGGTAGTGTTTTTATATTTATTTTGATTATTTTGAGTGTTTGTGTGCAATTTTTAGTACTTTGTGTTAGTGGCGAAATAAGTGTGCATATGGTTCTGTTTGCTATTTTGTTAGTGCATGACTAGGTTTGATCCAAGTCCTAATTTAGTTGAGTTTGATCCTAAATTAGAAAGGACTCTCAGACAAATTAGAAGAGCTAAGAGGAGGTTCTTTGAGACTAGTTCTGCTAATAATTCTGTGTTTGATTCTATTCCTAACTTTGTTGACAATTCTGATTTTTCAGGAAGCATGGCTAATAGAACCTTAAAGGAACTTGCAGCACTTGATGTCAACTATCAAGCTTTGGCAATTCAGTACCCGAATTTGGATGCAGACTTCGAGCTAAAATTAGGATTGATACATCTGCTGCCCAAGTTTCATGGTTTTGATTTTTCAGGAAGCATGGCTAATAGAACCTTAAAGGAACTTGCAGCACTTGATGTCAACTATCAAGCTTTGGCAATTCAGTACCCGAATTTGGATGCAGACTTCGAGCTAAAATTAGGATTGATACATCTGCTGCCCAAGTTTCATGGTTTAGCTGGAGAAGACCCTCACAAGCACTTGAAGGAGTTCCATGTAGTGTGCTCAACCATGAAGCCACATGGAGTGAAGGAAGATCACATCAAGCTGAGGGCATTTCCTTTTTCTCTGGACGGATTTGCCAAGGATTGGTTGTACTACTTGCATCCAGGTTCCTTCACAAGCTGGCAAGGCATGAAGAGGATGTTCTTGGAGAAATTCTTCCCTGCCTCAAGAGCTACTTCCATCAAAAAAGAAATTTGTGGCATAAGGCAGATTAGTGGAGAGACATTGCATGAGTATTGGGAGAGGTTCAAGAAATTGTGTGCAAGCAGTCTACACCATTAGATTAATGACTAGCTTCTTATTCAGTATTTTTATGAAGGTCTCATGCCAATGGACAGAAGTATGGTTGATGCTGCTTTTGGAGGAGCTCTGGTAGATAAAACACCTATTGCAGCTCGTGAATTCATTGAAAACATGGCTGCCAATGCACAACAATTTGGTACCTAAGCCATAGTTTCAACAAGTGGAGTAAATGAAGTGCAAACCTCTGATACAAACCAGCAGAGGATAGAGAACTGAATAGATGAGTTGACAACCTTGGTGAGGCGATTGGCACTTCCTCAAAGAGCTCAAATTTCAAAGAACAAGAGCTATCATTTGTGGCATTTGCTCTATACCAGGACATCCAACAAATTAGTGTCCACATCTGGAGGAGAGCAATGAAAATGTTGCGAGAATTTTTCCTAGTAGGCCTTATCAGCAAAAACCGCAGTAGAAGAGTTATGATCCATTCTCTAACACATACAATCCTAGCTGGAGAGATCACCTGAATCTGAGGTATGGTAACTGTAACACCCTCCCAAGTACGGTACTATGCTTAAGTCATAATATCTCCTCTAGGAGTTGTTATTGTCATTTAATCAGACCTTGTTTGGCTGCAACCTTTGGCCACCTGCAATCTTACTAGTCGACTCTGCCTCGAAGGGCTTTCTTCGAAACTTCTGAGCTATCTGGAGATAACATGGAAACAAATATAGGCGTGAGAATTATGAATTCTCAGTAGGGTTCTGTTACTGTCATATATAATGTCATCGTTGCCATCTCCAGTTGCTTCGGTTTATTATGAAAAAAGTGAACATGTTATACAAGCTGTTTAATTTCACAATTCGAAAACATACTTTTCGAAGCAAAGTTCATTTTATTCATACACTTGTAATTTAGGCAAGCCAATACAAGATCAATTCATGAATTATGCTAGGAATAATAACTGGAACATGTTAACTTATAATAACACCGATATACTGAAAACATAAAATCTATACACGCCTTTACTTATATTCGGATTTTATGCAGAATACACATATTTTCCTTAATCTTTCTTTACTTGTTACACATACCCCAGAGTACGATCGCCATGTCATACTCCATCGGGGTGTGATCGCCATGTCACACTCCTTAGGGATAGGTCCATCCTGCCATGTCCCAAAGTATGATCGCCAAGTTATACTCCATCGGGATGTGATCGCCATGTCACATTCCTTAGGGTGTGGAATCATCATGCCACACTCTAGAGTATGATTGCCATGTCATACCCCATCAGAGCGTGATCGCTATGTCACGATCCTTAGGAATATGGAACCTTGGCTCGCGCGTCGTAACACGAGCAAATTAAACCGAATAGCGACTATAGTATAGTAGCCAACTCGGATCGTTTCCCAAAGATGAACACACTATTTGATCAGAAAATTCAGGGGGGTTTTTATAACAAACACTTAAAATGCAATACTGAATTCCAAAGCAAACAGAAAACAAAAAGGCTAAACCGAATTAAAATTCTAATCCAAGACACACAAGAAGAAAGCAATCAACACTCAATCATTGGATTCAAATGTACATGCACACTCTAATTCGATGATTTATTTTAGATTCAATTGAAACCTCAAATCAAACCTAGCATTCACATGAAAATCTCCATGCATTCAACTAATCACTCAAGCCATTCGGTTTAGAGACCTCTAAAACCGAATTGATTTTGGATTAGCTTCCAAACCAATGCTCTCATCTCATATTCAGAACCGAAATATGAATCACACTCTTGAACAATCGAATCACATATATCAACCGAATTATACATGATTTGATTGACTCTTAATCAACATGCATGAATGAAAACCTCCAATTCAATTACGAGATTAAGAAGAAGAGAAGAGGAGTGAAACCGAAATTGGAATTTCCATGTCTTGATGCACCAATCCTCAAGAGCTTGAATGCTTCTCTTGATGCCTTGGATCAGAGGAGGATCACCCCTCCATTAATGGAGGAAAATGCAAAAGAAAGAAAGAGAGAAAGAGAGAGAAAGAGAGAGAAAAAGAGAGAGAGAGTTTTCTTATTCCATCCCCCTCCAATTACAAAATTCAGCCTCCAAAAAAAAGAAGAAGAAGAAGAAGAAGGTCCAAAACATATCCTGAAGCATAATCAGAATTTCTATATATACCTCTAATTAAAAGTCACTAATTACTTAATTAAAATAATCCTCTTTTCCTAAGCTAAATTTGGATAGCTCAATTGCCCAATTTGGATGCTTAGAGAGAAAGTTGTGCCCAAAACAAGTTGAGTGGGCTCTCTTAGACTCAGCAGCGACTTTCAACACGTTTTTGGGCCTCATAACGGTTCTTCTTGGCTTAGTGTTCTGAACATAAAATGAAACCCTGGATGTTAGCTTTCCAATGCCACCGGAATGGGCTCAATTGAGTCCCTGTAGCCCAAGATATGGTCCAATCATTGAAGGCTGCTCAGAAACCGCGCCCAAACGCTTCGGTTCAGTTCCGAGCCCAATTTCGGCTTTAAGATCTCAGAATTAGCCCTTGCCCTCTTCATAGAAATTGTAGCTCTATCTCTTAGCTTTCCTAAAAATCAAGAAGCATAATAAAATGAGGTATAGAGCTCAAGATATGATCTAAACACTGAAGCAGGTCAAAATAACCAAAATGCTGCAAAAATTAACTAAGTCTCACTAAGATCCAAAAAAGGAAAATGATCTAAACTCAACCAATTAAGCGCAAAGGAGGATTAATGAGACAAGTATGAAGGATAAAAATAGTATAAAAAATCCAATTCATCAAACCTTCATCATATTCTTTTCGGTACCTACACTAGCTGGGTCATGTCATGCCTCATATAAGCCCTATCCCCTATACTCACACTAGCTGGGTCGACGCCATGCCTCATGTGAGTGGGATGCTTGCATATGCTTCATCATTTACTTTCATATATCTTTGCGTATAGAATTTCATATTCATATCATGAATATTCTTAACAAAAACTATCATAATTTCATTAATATACTTTATGTCATACTTAAATCATTCTTACATATATGACTCTTATGAACATAATACATAAATGTTTATCACATTTATATAATGCACATATTTCTACCGGAATTTCGGCAGCATAACGGAACGTGTCCACTTTCCCGTGAATAGTGCCAGTCCACCAGATAGTCATTCATACAAAAAAAAATCAATACAAGGTATAAATGCTTCAACAATCAAATAAAGTTTCATAACCTTGGTCTTCATTTGAATTAGTTTTCTGCCACTTCTCTTTGATTCTGCCCGGTTTTTAGAAATTAAGCCTTAAATTCATTTGTACCTCAATTTTGGGTATGTTAAAGTGTTATGTGTCTATTTTCTAACCTCTTTAGTCCTATCTAATTTTGATTTGTATAACTCAAGTTATTTAAGTTTTATCTCGGCCTGCCCTGTGGCTAGCCAGAATCACACACTTAAAAGTAAAAATTCACTAAAAATAGAAAACTGATCCAAATCATACGAAATTAGTCTTATATTAAAGCTAATAGGACAAAATTTCATTTTCAAAAAGTTCCATTCCATTTGACCTAGTAGGGCTCGAGTTATAGGCCCCAAAATCTGGCCCTCCTGAATTGCCCTATTCTGACCCAGTTTGGACAAAGGGTAAATTTTCTTGGTTCACTGGGAGCAAACGGGACCTTATCTAATTCTGAAATTTTTAAGGAACATTATCCTATGTGTAAGCTTTCTAAAAAAGTTAGTTTCATTCATTTTCAAGTATTATAGGGCGAGTTCTACCCTGAAAAACCTAGTCTGCCTAGAATCAAAGTAAAAAACCTAGGTTGAAATTCAAAAATTCATAGCTCTCTCAATACTAATCCACAAGCCTTATATGATATATGTATGGAAAGCTCTAGATGTATAGTTTGAAATAAAAATAGTTTCATTGAATTTAGTCAGCAGTAGGTAGAGCTGTACACTCTGTCGTACGGACTGCCGAGGGTTTTTGGTTCTCCAGCCTTTCAGCTCTTCCTATTTTCATCCTTTCTTGTTTCCAATTCGAATTTAACCTCACAAACAGCCAATAAACAAGCCATATATCATCATAATTATTCAATCAATACATCAAAAATTGAGAAAATAAACCACCACCAGCAACCCAAATCAGAAAATCAAGACAAGAATTAGAATCCTACCTCCTGTTATATTGTGATTTGACTTGATTTTGGAACTTGGATGAACAACACTTGGTTGAACTTGATAGTTTGATGGAGTTGGGTGATTGAAGAAGAGAAGGAGAGAGTTGGAGTAGAGGAGAGGAGGCGCAGAAATGGCTGAAGGAAGGAGAGGAAATGTGTATATAAAGGCATGGAGAAAGGTTGTGATTGGTTGAGCACATATGGCTCAAATTCAGCCAAGCATCCTCCTTTCTTGTGGCCTTGTTTGCGCCACTTTTAGGGGTTAAGTGGCTGAGTTCTCAGCCACTTAAAGTAGGGTTAATGAGTTGAAATTCTATTGGTTCGGTTCCAACAGTTTAAAATATCGTAATCTTACCGATTTCCTTCAAATCGGGAAAACGGTTTTGAAGAAATTTGTGAAGTTTTATATGTTTCTATTCTAATTATTTCTAATTCTAATCTCTCTAATCTAACATCTAATTAACTCTTAATCAACCTTTAATTAATTTCTAATTAATCTTAAGGATTTAATAAAATCGAATAAATCGATTAACAGTGTAAATTAAACGTTTTGTAAGTTGAGGGCCTTTCTAGTTTTTGTTGTTAATGGCTAATGGCATTTTTGTAATTATGGATAAGTCTAGGGGCATCCCATGTTATTTCACATATGGATACCTCCGTGGCTTAATCGGCCGAGGTTTAGGTTTCTACGTTTTCGTTGCGTGATTTTGCTTCGTTTAAAATCTTATTTTACTAATCCTGTTGATATAGGGACCTAAATGTCATTTTCTAAAATGTTCAGGGGCAAGACTGTAAATAATATATAAGGACCTAAAGGTCATTTTTTAAAAAGTTTAGGGGCAAAGTTATAAATAATAAAAGTTTGCCCAAAGATATTTTCATTATTTCCTATAACGTTATATGGGGATGTTATAGTAACAATTTCAATCAGTTTCAGCAACCTTAGTTTAAGCAAAATTCTGCTGGACCAAGCTCAAGACAATGTCATCACCCAGTTCAACAAAATAAACCACAAAGCAGCTCAAACCAAGCTTGGCAGAATTGGTGAAGCAGATGGTAGCTAGTAGTGTTAAGTTTCAGTAGAGAACAGAAGCTAGCATCTAGAATCTACAAATACAGATTGGTCAGTTGGCTACAATAGTAAATGAGCTGAAATCTCGAGGTTCTGGCAACCTTCCCTCCCATTCCGTGAGCAACCCAAAGAATATGAGTTCCATCACTTTGAGAAGTGGCAAGCAGCTTAAGGTTCCTGATGTTATAGAAAAGAACAACCAAGCAGATTCTGCAGAACAACCAAAGGTAGCAGAAAAATCTGATTCTGCATAAATAATGACAAATGGTGCAGAACCAAGCAGTAGCAGCAGCAGCAGCAAGCAAGCTAAATAAAGTGTTCTACTGCCTTTCCCCAATAGAGTGATACAAAACAAGAAGCGGGTAGAAGCTGAATTGGACAAGTAGATTATGGACACATTTAGAAAACTGGAAGCCAATATTTCGCTCCTAGAAGCCATCAAACAGATTCCGAAGTATGCCAAATTTCTCAAGGATTTGTGCACTCATAGAAGGAGGCTGAAGGGAAATGAGAAAGTGAGCATAGGCAAAAATGTTTCTGCAATCATTCAGCCAAGTATTCCTCCGAAATGCAAGGATCCATGGACTTTCACCATTCCATGCATCATAGGAAGTAAGTAGTTCAGTCAAGCTATGTTGGATCTTGGAGCTTCAATAAATGTCATGCCAAAATCAATTTACCAGTCATTGTGCATTGGAGAGCTCAAGCCAACAGGAGTGGCCATCCAACTTGCCAACCGAAGCACAACTCACCCTGAGGGAGTTTTAGAAGATGTGTTGGTAAGAGTAAATGACCTTATTTTTCCTTCTGATTTCTATGTGCTAAATATGGAGGATGAATTGCATGCTAATCAACTAACATTAATCTTAGGTAGGCCATTTTTGAAAACTGCTAAGACTAAGATTGATGTGCATTCTGGTACATTATCCATAGATTTTGGAGATAGTAAAGTGCAATTTAATCTGTTTGATGCCATGAGATACCCACCGGAAGAGCATTCTCTTTTTCAAAGAGACATTATTGATTCATTGGTTGACGAAGTGAATGAGAACATGTTGGCTGAATTATATTGTGTTGATTGTGATTGTAATGGTACTAATGACTTATGTGTTGTTTGTGCTGTTTATGTTGAATTTGTTGCATGCCTACATGGTTGTGATTCTTGTAACACCCTAATAGTTCCATTCTATGCTTAAGTCATATTGTGGAATCATTAGTTGTTACTTTTGCTCGCGGAACTAACATTACCTTTTAGAAATTACTTTTAATGAAAATAGGGGTAAATTATTTTTTTTGAATAATAACGAGTAAGCTGTTTTGAAAACCAAGAGCCATGAGCGCATCGTGAACGTGCAATACAAACATCGCTATATCGTTCATACATCACATTTAACATAAATAGAAGCAATGAGAATAACCACAATCAAGATAAAGATAACATTCATTCCATAGCCATTCCATAGTTAATATAATAATAGTGATAGCAGAAGTTATACACGAAGATAATAATGGGTCCGATACCTACTGTCATCCTTACAGAGTATCCTAACAAAAAACATGATAAGAGGAAATACATAAGAAATCCCAATTTGCCTATACATGCCGAATGAAAATGATAACCCTCGCTACAATTAAAAAGGGGCTATTCTCATGCTCAGCTCTGCATAAGATCAACACCTCACTCATCTGGAGGGAGGAAACCGTTCCCGAATCCACCGGGAGTAACATCACCACGTCCCTCACCTCCAGCATGGCCACGTCCATGAGGTGTGGCACGGGTGCGAATGAACCCATCACCGCGAACTAGGGGTGGTGTGTGACAAGGGGCTGCAGAAGAAGAAGATGAATCGGATGACAGACGAATCACAGACAGGTAGGAAGGCTCAGACGGGTCCATCTCCATGTGATAGCTCGGATAAGACGGCTCCGAAGGATTGGAATCCAACGAAACTGTCGGTGTCAGACGAGTGTCCAAATCGGAATCTCCATTAGTGAGGCACCTCGGAGGATGGAAAGGTAAGCAAACGTCATCCATAGTGATGTTCTCGAACGGCTCATGAAGGCGGAAAAATGGGCTCATCACAGGTGCACGAAACTGGCGGCTATGGAAT
The DNA here is from genome assembly GCA_031439595.1 of Pterocarpus santalinus. Taxonomy (NCBI): domain Eukaryota; kingdom Viridiplantae; phylum Streptophyta; class Magnoliopsida; order Fabales; family Fabaceae; genus Pterocarpus; species Pterocarpus santalinus. The sequence continues at coordinate 32,445,248 of CM062529.1, forward strand.
ATGTAGACCCGCATCGCTGCCTGACTAGTCAGCACAGATGCATTCAGCACCGGGTCGAAATGCCAATGCATCACCAGAAACTCAATGAAAATCACCACCGTGCCCGACGCCGGTATCCTCTGAAGATGACACGGAAGCGTAGGAGTTAGAAATACTAAATTTCTCAGTAGGATCGCGATTAGACAAACACAGTGTCATCGTCATCGTCCTAGCCACTTCGGGTTAACTGTAAAAGCAGTGGACAGATATAAGTTCAATTTTAATGGTTTTGAAAACTTAAACTCCGAAGTGGGTTGCTTTTAAACTTACATCATAACTGCATCATCATAACTAACATATATACTGAAACATAAAAAGAACATTCATGATGCAAATGGACAATGTAATTACATACAAAGACATGCATTATCATAAACTTAACCATGGTTATACTTTGGCTTTACTTGCATTTTTTTAGCACGTGCTTAACATTCTTTACTTTCCTTTGAAATAGACTACTTTTGGGCATGAGCTCATTCCGTGACCATCGTCACGCAGAACTAACCAAATCAAACTAAGCCGATATTGGTTACCTCTAAGTTGGAGGGTCCTCCATGTCACTCTTGCCTCCCTCATAGAGGTTCCTTGTGGATCATCGTCTTTCACTTCCCAGAAGTGATCGAGGGGTCATATCCCATGGTTTCTTTTCTTAGCATTATATTTTACATGCATAATACTTCTTGACTAGACACATGCAATGATATGACTAAGTCCATAATTTTGACGGAAATCCGGCAGCATAACGGCTAAACCGGAGCTTCCCCAAAATGCCAATCATTAACTTTTAACCAACAGTTCATCATATCTATATCATATCATCATACTCATCATTCAATCATGAGACAAAGTTCAATCAAACTCATGATTCATCATGCCACATGACATCACACCTTTATACCCTGAAGGGGTTTATAGTTCCATTATTCTTTGCGAAGAATATTATGAATCATCATATGATTTCCCATGGTTACCCATAAGAGAATCACATAGTTAAGATGTGTGTACATGATCTTTTAGTTACTTGATTCTCGTATGAAATTATTCGTTACTTTAGTTCATGTCTTATGGAACACTTATTCAAATTAATCAAGTTATGTGATTGTTTCCTTTCCTTGAGATAGTGCACTTAGTGATTCCTAGGTTCATGATATGCTCAGAGGCCCTAATCATGCTTCTATTCCTAAGGAGTTCAAGATCCCTCTAATCCTTGGGTCATGACAGCGCATAACCACATCATGAATCCAACAACAACATGTTCACTAAATGCCAAGGGTGATTTAACTTAATCAAGTTACAAAGCTTCAAACTTTTATCTTAAAGATTAGATCTTTATGAATAATGGTACAAGTCACTAGCTTTTTAACTAAAAAGTCTTGATCTTTACAAAAGTTAACACCTTTTTGCATTATTTTGGTTCAAGATTTAAACTTTATGAATTAAATGTTACAAAACAACACTTTTATGACTTAAAGGTCTCACTCTTAATTAAAGTTTGAAACTTTATGAAAGATCTTTTCTTTAAGGTGTGATTTTTAAGACATTAGTAACAAAATATTATTCCTCTAACTTAAAAAGGCTTATTATACCAAAAAGCTTAGACTTTCACATGTATTCTTGTCTTCAAAACAAAACAAAAGAAGACTTTATGATGGCACTAAAACTTGTGCCACTTTTTGTGTGTCAAGAAGCAAACTTTTTAAGGTTTTAAGCTTTTAGAATGTTCAAAGTCTTATCAAATCATAGAAACATAAAAAGATGAAGCTTTACTAATCATCAACTCATCATAAGAAAAGGAACAACTTTAAGCAAGATACCATCAAGAACATTCAAGAACATATTTTGCCAAAAGTAGAAACTTAAGAACACTTGAAGAACATTAAGAACATATTTTTCTAAAAGTAGAAACTCAAGAACACTTGAAGAACCTCAAGAACATTCAAGAACATATTTTGCCAAAAAGGGAAACTTTTGCTCTTGAAGAGCATGAAGGATTTTCTCAAGTTTCCGCTTAGAGATCTTGGTCATGAAAGAACCAAGCTCGAAGCTTTCTTGAGCAAACAAAATGAAAAAGATAAAGATCACTACCTTTCTTGAAGATGGAGCAAAAACAAGAGAAGTGGAAGAAGAAGATGATGACTCCTCTTGATGATGATGGTGGCGGTTTTGAATGAGAAAGGAGAGAACTCTTGAGTTCTCTTGAAAATGAGTCTTGTCATGTTTAGATCTTGTCTCCAAAGACCCAAAGATGAGGTCTTTGAAGGGCTAAGTGAGTGATTTAGGTGGTGGTGGTGGAGAAAGGAAGAAGAAGATGAAGAAGATGAAGAGAGTTTTAAAGAGAAGTCGGAGGATTTGGTTTGATGAGAGAGAATAGGATGAGTGAAAATGAAAATGTAAGCGTGTGTGTATGTGTGTGAAAGTGGCATCCATATAAAGGAAGGAGAATGAGATATTTTGCTTCACTTTGTGTTATCTTGTGTTAATTAGTGATTAAGGAGACAAATGGGATGATAGGGAGACAAAACATGGTCAAACTCTTACATAGAGTAGTCTTGTCTCATGCTTTGTGCTTTTATGACATCACTCTTTACTTTATTGTCTAGTTGACTAAATTTGAATTTAATCATGTGATTAAGTGCTCATACAACTTAATTAAGATGATTAAGCAAGGATTAGTGATTAACACATAAGAACACAATTAACAAAATTAAATCTTGCGATTAAGCTTAATTAACCTTAATTAAACTCGATTAGGCTAATTAAGGGATATTAGTGCTTAATTAAGCTATAGGGCTCTGACTTACTTAATTAGAGATTATCTAATCTCTATTAAGCATTCTCTTGACTTTTCTCATCCGAGTAACCCCTTAAGTAAGCGTTAATCTCACAATTTTTCATTAAGTGCCTAATTACTCAGGGTTACTGAGGTAATTTAGCACGACATGAAATTGAGGATGTTACATTTCTCCTCACCTTTAAAAAGAATTTTGCCCTCAAAATTCGTTACCTGTAAATAAAATTGGATACTCATTCTTCATTTCGGCCTCTAGCTCCCACGTATACTCTTCCATTTTTCTTCTACCCCAAGCCACTTTGACCAAGGGTACCATCTTATTCCTTAGCTGTTTTGCCCTGCGATCCACAATCCGAGATGGTGGTCAAGCTCAAGTAAATGACTAGCATCGTAATGGCATTTTCTCAATTGAGACACATGGAAAACATCATGAAGGTTTGGCAAATTTGGAGGTAAGGCCATTTGGTAAGCAATTGACTCGACACGTTTTAAAATTTGAAAAGGGCCAAGGAAACGGGGGGCTTAACTTTTTGATCTTCATGGCTCTACCTATGCTAGTCGTAGGAGTGATTTTCAGGAACACATGTTCTCCTTCTTGGAACTCTAGAGGCTTTCTCTTCTTATCCACATAACTCTTTTGACGGCTCTGGGCCATAAGGATTTTGTCCCTAATCCTTCTGACTTGCTCTATGGTCTGTCTTACCAGATCAGGTCCTAATAAGCTTTGCTCGCCCGGTCCAAACCAACATAGGGGAGATTAGCACTTCCTTTCATACAAAGCTTCATAGGGTGCCATACCAATACTTGCATGATGGCTATTGTTATAGTTAAACTCAATCAAAGGTAAGTGTTTGTCCCAACTTCCTCGGTTGTCCAACACACAAGCTCTCAACATATCATATCCTCCAAAGTTTGGATAGTTCTCTCCGACTGTCCATCTATCTGGGGGTGATAAGCTGTATTTAGGCAAAGCTTCGTCCCAAATGCCTTTTGCAAGGCTCCCTAGAATCTAGAGGTAAACCTTGGGTCCTTATCTGAGATTATGGTTGAAGGTACACCATGCAGTCTTACTATCTCTTGAACATATAGCTGGGCTAACTTTTCCAAAGGATAAGTAGCTCGAATGGGCAAAACGTGAGCAGACTTGGTTAATCTGTCAACAATTATCCATATTACATCGAACCCAGCTTGCGTTTTGGGTAAATCCATCACGAAGTCCATAGAGATACTTTCCCATTTCCATTCTGGGATCTCCAATGGTTGCAACATACCAAAGGGTTTTTGGTGTTCAATCTTTACATTTTGGCTGACTAAACACGTGCCTACCAACTCCGCAACGTCCCTTTTCAATCCTGGCCACCAGAACATCTTCTTAACGTCTTGATACATCTTTGTCACACCGGGTTGTATAGTGAAATGGCTCTTATGAGCCTCCTCCAAAATCCTTCTTCGGAGGTCACCACTTGCGGGTACACAGATTTTTCCTTCAAATTTCCATAGCCCATCTGTACTTTGTGCAAAACCCTTCAACTTCCCTTCTTTCACCAATGCTAGGGTTTCCAAGAATTCCTCTTCCTCACCTTAGGCTTGAGCAATTTGACTCTTGAAATCGCTCGTCATCCTAAGCTGATTCAATCTTAAACTATGGGGGGTCAACATAACTTCAAGGTTAAGGTCTCTGAAGCTCCTTACTAGCTTATCCTCCTTGACCATCATCCATGACGCACGCAAGGATTTCCGACTTAATCCGCCAGCCACCACATTGGCTTTTCCAGGATGAAGTTCAACCCAAAATCATAATCCTTTAGAAACTCCATCCATCTCCTTTGCCTCATATTTAACTCCTTTTGATCAAAGAGATACTTCAAGCTCTTGTAATTAGAGAACACCTCGAACCTCACACCATACAGATAATGCCTCCATATCTTCAAGGCAAACACTACTGCTGCTAGTTCCAAGTCATGGGTTAGGTAGTTCACTTCGTGAAGCTTCAACTGCCTAGAGGCATAAGCTACCACGTTCCTATTCTGCATCAAGACACAACCTAAACCTCTCCCAGAGGCAGCATAGTAAACCTCAAACGGTCCACTAGGGTCCGACAAAACTAATACTGGGGTTGAGGTTAACTTACCTTTTAGCTCTTGAAAGCTCTTTTCATAGTCCATTGTCCACACAAACGAGACATCCTTCCTTGTCAACTTGGTTAAGGGTAAAGATATCTGGGAAAATCCTTTTATAAACCTGTGGTAGTAACCGGCTAAACCCAAGAAACTCCTTATCTCAGTCACTGAGGTTGGTCTCTCCCAATTCATCACAGCCTCAACCTTACATGGGTCTCAGCAATACCCCCTTATGACACTACATGCCCTAAGAACTTTACTTCCTCCATCCAAAATTCATACTTAGATAACTTGGCATAAAGCTCCTTTTCCCTCAAGATCCTTAACACAACCCTCAAATGTTCTTTGTGTTCCTCCTTTGTTCTCGAATAGATGAGAATATCATCTATGAAAGCAACTACAAACTTGTCCAAGTAGGGTCTAAAGATCCTGTTCATATAATCCATAAAAATAGCAGGGGCATTAGTCAATCCAAACGACATCACCGCAAACTCATAATGCCCATACCTTGTCCTAAAAGCCGTTTTGGGTATGTCCTCCTCCTTCATCCTTATCTGATGATATCCAGATCTCAGATCAATCTTAGAGAACACTGCTACACATTGCAATTGGTCCATGAGGTTATCTATCCTAGGCAAGGGATACTTGTTCTTAACAATCACTTTGTTTAATTGTCTATAATCCATACACAGCCTCATACTGCCATCCTTCTTTTTCACAAATAACACCAGGGCTCCCCAAGGTAAGGCACTAGGTCTTACGAACTTCTTCTTCAACAATTCTTCCAATTGTCCCTTCAACTCTAAAAACTCCACTGGGGACATCTTATAAGGTGCTATAGAGATTGGCCCAGTACCCGGCACCAACTCTATAAAAAAATCAATTTCCCTTTCCAGGGGAAACTTGAGTATGTCGTTAGGAAATACATCCGGGCATTCCCTAACTACGGGGATCTCATCCAATACCTACTCGAGTTCCACTTCACTTGCCATAGGAAGAACATATCCCTGATCACCAAACTCACTACTTCCTACCCTAACAGAGTTCAAAAACAAACTAACAGGCTCCACGGGCTTAACAGGTACAGGGGGAAGAACAATAGATTTTTCAGAGCAATTTATCATAGCATGGTTAGCCGAAAGCCAATCCATGCCTAGAATCAAATCCAAACTAGACAAAGGCAAATAAATCAAATTCGCTACAAAAGACCTACCATCAATTTGGAATTGACAACTCAAGCAACAATGACAAGTCTTAATTGGTTTCCCAGCAGAAGTAGAAATAATTAACATCTAGGGCAATTCAAACATAGACAATCCTAATCTATCTACATAATCATGAGAAATAAAAGAGTGTGTAGCTCCAGAATTATATAGCACAGTTAATGTCCTACCATTGACCTCGCACTTACCTTGGATCAGATCGTCAGACTGAGTGGCCTCCTCAGCATTAAGGGCAAAGACCCTTCCTTAGTGTTGGGCTTGTTGGTAGGGGACAACAGCTTGACAGTGCAGTCTCTTGCCATATGCCTAGGCTTTCCTTATTGCAAACAAGCATTCTGGCCAGTAAAACAAGGGCGTCTTCCATGATGTTTGCCACACTTAGGGCAAGCTTGACTATTCGTCGGCTTGGGTGGATTGCCAGTAGGCTTCTGGGTTTGCTTTCCTTTGAAACCTCCACCTTGAAATGGTTTTCTCGAGGGTTGGGGCTTGAACTTCTACCTTGCAGTGCCAACTTCTTCTTGTAGGCTTCGGACCTTGCCACCGACAGCTTGCAGTTGCAATCCTCCACCAAACAGCACTTGTTGACGAGTGCAGCATAGGCACAGATCTCCATTGGTCCTATAGATGCCAATATCTCCTCGCGTAATCCCCTTTCAAACTTTACACATTTCCAATGCTCATCCAGGTTCCCTTGATAAATTGTCGAGAACTTGCACAGCTCCTCGAACCTAGCAGTATACTCGGCAATATTCATGGTCCTTTGTCGCAGACTCATGAACTTCAGCTCCTTCGCATTCCTCACAGATGCGGGAAAATACTTCTCATCAAAGTGCGTCTTGAAAATCTCCCAGGTGATGTAGGTTTGGGCTCCTTCCAATAACTTCCTTGTGCCTACCCACTAGAACTCGGCATCAGCTTCCAACATATTGGTAGCAAAGGCTACCTTCTACTCCTCGATGCAGGCCAACACCGTGAAAATCTTCTCAATGGCTTTGATCCACTCATCAGCTCGATCAGGGCTATACGTCCCTCTAAAGCTCGGCGGATTTGCCTTCCTGAACTCAGCAAACTTGAGGTACTCAAGGTCTACCTCGGCTTCTCCATTGTGCCCTTCGGCATTCTCTTCATCCCTTTGCTCCATTCGCTCCATCATGCGATGGGCAGCAGCAGCTTGCTCCCTCATGGCAGTAGCCATTTCATGGAGCATCCCCATGACTTCCTCGGGACCTTCAGGCTCGTTACGAGGCCTACCACGTCTTCCTGAAGCCATTAGTTCCTGGTACACAAGATAGAAGACATTGAGTTGATCAGCTCAACATTTATGTTGAGTAAACCTGCAACTAACCACATTCAAAACAGACGATCATGCACATTTAATTCCTACTTCTCATCATACAGACGAGACTCAAAGCATGACTTAATTAACACGTATGCTTAGAAGCATAGTCAGTCCATCCCCAGGCTCTTTAAGGACGAACTGCTCTGATACCAAAATGTAACACCCTAATAGTTCCATTCTATGCTTAAGTCATATTATGGAATCATTAGTTGTTACTTTTGCTCATGGAACTAACATTACCTTTTAGAAATTACTTTTAATGAAAATAGGGGTAATTTTTTTTTTTGAATAATAACGAGTAAGCTGTTTTGAAAACTAAGAGCCATGAGCGCATCGTAAACGTGCAATACAAACATCGCTATATCATTCACACAACACATTTAACATAAATAGAAGCAATGAGAATAACCACAATCTAGATAAAGATAACATTCATTCCATAGCCATTCCATAGTTAATATAATAGTAGTGATAGCAGAAGTCATACATGAAGATAATAATGGGTACAATACCTACTGTCATCCCTATAGAGTACCCTAACAAAATACATGATAAGAGGAAATACATAAGAAATCCCAATCTGCCCACACATGCCGAATGAAAATGATAACCCTCGCTACAACCAAAAAGGGGCTATCCTCATGCTCAATTCCGCATACAGATCAACACCTCACTCATCTGGAGGGAGGAAACTGTTCCCGAATCCACCGGGAGTAACATCACCACGTCCCCCACCTCGATCAGAGCCACGCCCATGAGGCACGGCACGGGTGCGAATGAACCCACGACCGCGAACCGGGGGTGGTGTGTAACGAGGGGCTATAGAAAAAGAAGATGAATTGGATGATAGACGGATCATAAACAGGTAAGAAGGCTCAAACGGGTCCGTCTTCACGTGATAGCTCGGATAAGATGACTTCGAAGGATCGGAATCCAACGAAACTACAGCGTTAGATGAGTGTCCGAATCGGAATCTCCATCAGTGGGGTACCTCGGAGGATGGAAAGGTGGGCGAACGTCATCCATAGTGATGTCCTCGAACGGCTCATGAGGGCGAAAAAATAGGCTCATCACTGGTGCACGGAACTGGCGGCTATGGAACATGTAGACCTGCATCGCTACCTGAGCAGTCAGCACAGATGCATTCAGCACCGGGTTGAAGTGCCAATGCATCACCGGAAACTGAATGAAAATCACCATCGTGCTCGATGCCGGTATCCTCTGAAGACGACATAGAAACATAGGAATGAGAAATACCAAATTTCTCAGTAGGATCACGACTAGACAAACACATTGTCATCGTCATCGTCCCAGTCACTTCAAGTTAATTGTAAAAGCAGTGGACAGATATAAGTTCAATTTTAATGGTTTTGAAAACTTAAACTCTGAAACGGCTTACTTTTAAACTTACATCATAATTGCATCATCATAACTAACATATATACTGAAACATAGAAAGAACATTCATGATGCAAATGGACAATGTAATTACATGCAAAGACATGCGTCATCATAAACTTAACCATGGTTATACTTTAGCTTTACTTGCATTTTTTTAGCACGTGCTTAACATTCTTTACTTTCCTTTGAAATAGATTGCTTTTGGATATGAGCTCATTCCGTGACCATCGTAACGCAGTACTAACCAAATCAGACTAAGCTGATATTGGTTACCTCTAAGTTGGAGGGTCTTCCATGTCACCCTTGCCTCCCTCATAGAGGTTCCTTGTGGATCACCGTCTTTCACTTCCCGGAAGTGATCGAGGGGTCATATCCCATGGTTTCTTTTCTTATCATTATACTTTACATGCATAATATTTCTTGACTAGACAAATGCAATGATATGACTAAGTCCATAATTTTGACGGAAATCCGGCAGCATAACGGCTAAACCGGAGCTTCCCCAAAATGCCAATCATTAACTTTTAACCAACAGTTCATTGTATCTATATCATATTATCATACTCATCATTCAATCATGAAACAAAGTTCAATCAAACTCATCATTCATCATGCCGCATGTCATCACACCTTCATACCCAGAAAGGGTTTATAGTTGCATTATTCTTTGTGGAGAATACTATGAATCATCATATGATTTCCCATGGTTATCCACGAGAAAATCACATAGTTAAGATGTGTGTACATGGTCTTTTAGTTACTTGATTCTCGTATGAAATTATTCTTTACATTAGTTCATGTCTTATGGAACACTTATTCAGATTAATTAAGTTATGTGATTGTTTCCTTTCCTTGAGATAGTGCACTTAGTGATTCCTAGGTTCATGGTATGCTCAGAGGCCCTAATCATACTTCTGTTCCCGAGTTCCAAATCCCTCTAATCCTTGGGTCATGACAACGCATAACCACATCATGAACCCAACAACACCATGTTCACTAAATGCCAAGGGTGATTTAACTTAATCAAGTTACAAAGCTTCAAGCTTTTATCTTAAAGATTAGATCTTTATGAAATAATGGTACAAGTCACTAGCTTTTTAACTAAAAAGTCTTGATCTTTACAAAAGTTAACACCTTTTTGCATTGTTTTGGTTTAAGATTTAAACTTTATGAATTAAATGTTACAAAACAACACTTTTATGACTTAAAGGTCTCATTCTTAATTAAAGTTTGAAACTTTATGAAAGGTCTTTTCTTTAAAGTGTGATTTTTAAGACATTAGTGACAAAATATAATTCCTCTAACTTAAAAAGGCTTATTATACCAAAAAGCTTAGACTTTCACATGTATTCTTGTCTTCAAAACAAAACAAAAGAAGACTTTATGATGGCACTAAAACTTGTGCCACTTTTTGTGTGTCAAGAAGCAAACTTTTTAAGGTTTTAAGCTTTTAGAATGTTCAAAGTCTTATCAAATCATAGAAACATAAAAAGATGAAGCTTTACTAATCATCAACTCATCATAAGAAAAGGAACAACTTTAAGCAAGATACCATCAAGAACATTCAAGAACATATTTTGCCAAAAGTAGAAATTTAAGAACACTTGAAGAACATTAAGAACATATTTTTCTAAAAGTAGAAACTCAAGAACACTTGAAGAACCTCAAGAACATTCAAGAACATATTTTGCCAAAAAGGGAAACTTTTGCTCTTGAAGAGCATGAAGGATTTTCTCAAGTTTCCGCTTAGAGATCTTGGTCATGAAAGAACCAAGCTCGAAGCTTTCTTGAGCAAACAAAATGAAAAAGATAAAGATCACTACCTTTCTTGAAGATGGAGCAAAAACAAGAGAAGTGGAAGAAGAAGATGATGACTCCTCTTGATGATGGTGGTGGCGGTTTTGAATGAGCAAGGAGAGAACTCTTGAGTTCTCTTGAAAATGAGTCTTGTCATGTTTAGATCTTGTCTCCAAAGACCCAAAGATGAGGTCTTTGAAGGGCTAAGTGAGTGGTTTAGGTGGTAGTGGTGGAGAAAGGAAGAAGATAAAGAGAGTTTTAGAGAGAAGCAGGAGGATTTGGTTTGATGAGAGAAAATAGATGGGTGAAAATGAGTGTGTGTGTGTGTGTGTGTGTGAAAGTGGCGTCCACATAAAGGAAGGAGAATGAGATATTTTTGCTTCACTTTGTGTTATCTTGTGTTAATTAGCAATTAAGGGGACAAATGGGATGATAGGGAGACAAAACATGGTCGAACTCTTACATAAAGTAGTCTTGTCTCATGCTTTGTGCTTTTGTGACATCACGCTTTACTTTATTGTTTAGTTGACTAAATCTGAATTTAATCATGTAATTAAGTGCTCATACAACTTAGTTAAGATGATCAAGTAAGGATTAGTGATTAACACACAAGAACGCGATTAACAATAATTAATCTTGCGATTAAGCTTAATTAACCTTAATTAAACTCGATTAGGCTAATTAAAGGCAATTAGTGCTCAATTAAGCTATAGGTGCTTTGACTTACTTAATTAGAGATTATCTAATCTCGATTAAGCATTCTCTTGACTTTTCTCATCCGAGTAACCCCTTAATTAAGCGTTAATCTCACAATTTCTCATTAAGTGCCTAATTACTCAAGGTTACTGAGGTAATTTGGCATGGCAAGAAATTGAGGATGTTAAAATTTTGTTCGTTCAAATTCTGAAATCCCTACTGTTTCAGTTTCAATTTCAATTTCAGCATTTACTAATTCTGATTTTGTGAATTTTTCTGTTGACAAATCTATTTATGCTGATTCTGATTGTGTTATGTTTAATCTTGTAAATTCTGATGTTGATGTTGAATTAAAATCTATTTGCACAAATTTTGGCATTGCAGATTTTGAGTGTATTGATTGTGACAAATCTGATTCTATTGCTACAGTAGCAAATTCTGCTGTTATATTTTCAGATTCTGCAAATATTGATTCTGCAGTGTCAAATTATGCCAATTCTATTACTGTCTTTATAAATTCTATTTCTGTAGATTTAAATACTGCACTTACAGTTTCTACAGGTTCTGCATTACCATTTTCTATTTGGCACATTTGCATACCGGAGGATGCCTTTTAGTTTGTGCAATGCCCCAGGTATATTTCAAAGGTGTATGGTGAGTATATTTTCTAATTTTCTAGAAAATTGTATGGAAGTCTTTATGGATGATTTTATTGTTTGTGGCACTTCATTTGATGCATGCTTGGATAGCTTTGGTAGGGTATTACATAGATGTGTTGAGTCTCACCTTGTCTTGAATTACAAAAAATGTCATTTTATGGCTAAGCAAGGTGTAGTCTTAGGATGTGTTATTTCTAGTGAGGGTATTGCTATTGATAGGTCCATGATAGAGCATTCATTTATGCATTATTCTAGTGTTATTCCTAGCTTGTTTACATTATAATTGTGCTTTAATTGATGCAAATAAATGAGTTTAATGACATTGACCTTCATTGAGAACTTGTATAAATGTGTGCTAATTTTCGGATTTCATACTTATTTTGACCTTTCTATCTTCTGCAGCCCATATCTTGAGCTACAAATATCAAAATTAAGCAATCTTTAGCTCGTTGGAAAGATAACGAAAAATCCTACAACTTTGCTGAAGACCTCAAGACCGAAATCTGTCAGATTCTGGACGTAATTTTCGTTGCAAAGAGGCTATAGTAAACAGGCCCAAAAATTGAGTCTTTCTTGGACCTATTTGTTTCAGATGGGCTTGGACCTCTTTTGGGAGGTTTTTAGTTTTCTGAAAACACTATTAGAGGGAGAGGGCCGAGAGAGAAGGAGAGAAATTTGAGGAGTTTAGTAGTTTTGATTAGAAAAGAAAATAAGTTTTAAATCATTATTATTATTTTTTCGGTTTTGATTTTTATTTTTGGCTGGACGTTTCTGTTTTGTCTGTCAATGGAGATGGAAGGCTAAATTTTACTTTCAGCTTAGGAGATTCATCACTCAACACACGAATTCTGAGGTTTAGTTGTTAATTGGATTCAATTTCAGTTTTTGTTCTTCTCATCTCTCTACAATTCTGATTTTTCATTTTGTCTCTCAAACATTGATCAATGCTTGATGAAGCTATTCTGATGAGAATAGAATTCTTTGTTTCAGAATTAAACCTAATTAGATTCGGATTGATTAATTCGAATTAGATTAGATTAAAATAGAGGCTAATCTCAGATTTGGGAATTAGGTTAAAATTGAAATAAAAACTTGAAGATCTTCTCGGTTTTATTTTGAAATTAACAGAATGGAACTGAATGCGAAATGTTTCTTGTGAACCTATGATGAATTCTAATTAATGTGGATGAATTTCCTAAGTTGATCCTTAACCAAGTGATTTTTTTTTTATTTCTACAACTGTTCTTAATTCAATTAGTTTTCTGAATTCTTGTTAATGAAACCCCCCCACCTTGGTTATCCTAATGTATTCACGAAATTTAGAGTAATTCCTTGGGAAACGATCTAGGTTTGCACCTATTACTACATTCTTTTGTTAAAAACCTAGTCTATTTGAGCGCATTGCGACAGTGCGCATCAAATTTGGTGCCGTTGCCGGGGAATTTATTCTATTTTTCCATCACATTAGGATTTTCATCTATATTGTGTTTGCATTCTGCATGTCTTGTCTGCGTTCTGTGCATCTATGTTCTGCTTGTGCATGTGTTTTTATTCAACATCATTCTGTGTGCACTTAATGCATTCTGCATATTTCAGCATAAATTTGCATCGGTAATTCTGTGTATTTTGAGTTTTCAGTGCCTGATTCTATTCTATGTTTCTGCAGTTAGACAGTTTTCAATTTGGCAATTCAATTCCCACTTACTTACATTTCTGCAGTTTATAATTAGGCAAATTAGGCAGTCTTCATATGCTAGACACTCTGCATAACTGTTTCATAAACTGTTTAGTATAGAATCATTGTTGCATCATCCAGTTTCCATTTGACATACATTTTCTCTTTAGAATAGTTATTCATATTAACATTGTCTTTAGTGTTACCTTGCATCGTAGGTAGAAGTAGCATTTTGTTTTGTGCATCACCCAACAAAATAGTGTTTTTCTTTGTTTCTATAGACTACATTAATCATATTAGGATTGTTGCTAACCTTGTTTTAAAGTGCTAATACTGATTTTCCAGAATCACACCAAGGGAGCCAGATAGGAGTTGCTGAAACAGATCCTAAGTTGGAGTTTGAAGCCAGGGATTCTTGTCCAAAGTTGTACCATCATCCTGAGCAAAAGTGACCCAAAGGGTCAGGTGACACCTATTTTTGCCAAATTCCATCATTTGGTATGACTTTTTCAAAATTTTAGGCTAAAACTTTGAAGTGGCATAACTTTCTGCATACAACTCTGATTGATGCAAATTATATGTCCATTTCATATAACTTTTTGAGATCTAGTTGTGCAAATGGCCGGAGGCAGTTTGGGGCACAAACTTTTCAAAAAAACCCTCATTTAGGCCATTTTTTCTTAATTTTTAGGACTTTTTGATTTTTCTACTTCAATTTTCAAGTAGCAAACTAGCAGATTTTAATTTGAGCTTTTTTGTGCTTCATTTACATCCTAAAACTGATCTGATCCAATTCCCCACTTTCTGGTTTGAGTAGTTATGCATGTTGTTTTATGTGTTTTTGCAATTTTAGTGTTTTTCTTGCATTGCAAGTAATCTTGTCTGGTGGTGCATGACTAGGTCCAAGCCTGGGAATCTGATTAATATTGATCCTGAAATAGATAGAACATTTCATAGACTCATTAGGCTTCAAGGTAGTGTGCATAGTCATTTGCATAGTCATTTGCATAGTAGTAGTAGTAGTAGTAGTAGTAGAGATACTTTTAGTGAGTTTGCATCTGAATTTGCTGCTTCAAGTTTTGAAACTGAACATTCACATCTAGAAAACATGGATAACAATCAGCATGAGAGAACCCTTAAGGAGTTGGCTGCACCTGATGTGACATATCAACCATTAGGCATTCAATATCCTGAACTTGAAGTCCCTTTTGAATTAAAGTCTAGACTAATCCATTTGCTGCCTAAGTTCAATGGTTCTACAGGTGAAGATCCCCGTAAGCATTTGAAAGAGTTCCATATAGTCTGCTCAACCATGAGGCCCCAAGGAGTTCCTAAAGATCGCATCAAGCTGAAAGCATTTCCATTCTCTTTAGATGGTGCAGCAAAGGACTGGTTATACTACCTCCAACCAGGATCGCCATTTGCCGAATGACATGAAGAGGCTATTCCTGGAGAAGTTTTTCCCTGCATCCAGAGCTGCAACGATCAGGAAGGAGATCAGTGGCATTAGACAGCTTCCTCAAGAGAGTTTGTATGAGTACTGGGAGAGATTCAAGAAGCTGTGTGCAACCTGTCCACACCACCAGATCAGTGATCAATTGCTCATCCAGTATTTCTATGAAGGACTTGCTCCAATGGAGAGGAGTATGCTTGATGTAGCCAGTGGAGGAGCTCTCATGGATAAAACTCCTACTGCAGCCAGAGCATTGATTGATAATATGGCAGAGAATTCTCAACAATTCAGCACAAGAGCCATGATGTCAACAAGAGAAGTCCATCAGTTAGGCCATCCAATTTCACCTGCACCTAGTAATTCATGGCCTCAAGTAATAGTGGAGAGAAATTCTGGCAAAACCCAATCTGGTGGTTCTACTCCTGATCAGGTGATAGTGCATAGTAGGCTAGAGAGCAGAATTGATGAGCTGACCACTTTTGTAAGGCAATTGGTTGTTGCACAGCAAGATGCTCCACAAAAGATGATGGTGAGAGATTGTCTCATTTGCTGTTCCCAAGAGCATACCTCTGATTGTTGCCCTATGCTTCAAGAAAATAACCAGCAAGCTCCTGTCCAAGGAGTTTATAGTGGAGGTCAGCAACAATTCAGGCAGCAGCAACAACAGCCACAGAATTTTCAGCAATCTCCAAAGCAATGGTACCAATACCAGTATCAGTCTCATGATCCTGCATTAAGGAACCATCCGAATATGAGATATGTTCAACCTTCTCAGCAGCAACAGCAACCATTTGGGCAGTATAGTAGCAAATACCAGCCTCCTCCATTCACGCAGCAGCAGCAAAACTTGCAAACAACTCAGCCAAGCCAAAATTCTGAACCATCATTGGAGGATTTGATGAAGCAAATGGCCAAAAATAATCTGCAGTTCCAGCAAAATGTGAATGCTTCTATCCAAGACCTGCAGACACAAATTGGTCAGTTAGCTACTACTGTGAACCAGCTGAAATCTCAAGGAAGTGGTCAGTTGCCTTCTCAACCAGAAATTAACCCTCAAGGAAATGTGAGTGCAATAGCCTTGAGGAGTGGCAAGGAACTGCCTACAAGAGAGCCAACTAAGAAGCTGCAAAATGAGCATGAGAAGCTTAACAATTTGCTGCAGAATCAGTCTGATAAGCCACAGAAAGATCCTGCAGATGATGATGCTGTACAAAAAATAGATTCTGCCCTAAGCACTTCAATGCTGCACAAAACCACCTCTTCCTTTTCCAAACAGAGTTGCTAAACAAAAACCACCAGCTGCATAATCTGATAAGGAGCTTCTTGAGACTTTCAGAAGAATTGAAGTGAATATTCCTTTGCTGGATGCGATCAAATAGGTTCCCAAGCATGCCAAATTCCTCAAGGAGTTGTGTACCAACAAGAGGAAACTGAAGGGAGATGAGAGGATTACCATGGGAAGAAATGTGTCAACCCTCATTCAACCCAATATGCCTGAGAAATGCAAGGATCCAGGAATGTTTACTGTCCCTTGCACCATTGGGAATTCCACCTTCCAGAATGCATTGCTTGACCTTGGCGCTTCCATCAATGTGATGCCTACATCCATTTACAAGTCTTTGAAACTTGGTCCTTTGCAGCCAAGTCACGTGATCATTACTCTAGCAAATAGAAGCATAGCACACCCTATTAGAGTTGTGGAAGATGTACTGGTCAGAGTGGACAAGTTGATATTTCCAGCAGATTTCTACATCCTAGACATGGAAGAGGGATCTTCTCCACGCAGTCCTACCTTGATCCTTGGGAGGCCATTTTTGAAAACAGCAAGGACAAAAATTGATGTGTATTCCGGCATTCTATCCATGGAGTTTGGTGATGATGTGGTGCAGTTCAACATTTTTGAGGCCATGAAACACCCCATGGAAGATCATAGTGCATTTCAGTTAGATGTTGTTGAGTTACTGGTTGATGAAACTTGCTCAGAATTGTTCTTGGATGTGCTACAATCAAAGTTTCCAGAATTTCTCATTGATGACACCTTCACTTGTCCTGATTGCACAGAAACAGAATTGTGTAGTGTGTGTGTAGAAATTGAGGCATGTTTGCAGAATAAAGATGATGATTCTGATGCTGTTTTAGAGGATGATGCAGCAAGTACCTCTAATTCTGATCTTGTTGCAGAATTAGATTCTTCCTCTAGACTACCTCCCTCCATTGTGCAGCCACCCGACTTGGAGCTCAAGCCTTTGCCCAAGCATCTGAAGTATGCATTTTTAGAAGCCAATGACAAGCTGCCAGTGATAATTTCAGCAGAGTTAGATGCCAAACAAGAGGACAAGTTGCTACAGACGTTAAAGACTCATAAGCAGGCAATAGGTTGGACTTTGGCGGACATTCCAGGAATTAGTCCTTCTACATGCATGCATAAGATACTGCTGAATGAGGATGCCAAGCCTGTTAGACAGCCCCAAAGAAGACTTAACCCCACCATGCTAGAAGTGGTTAAGAAGGAAGTGAGCAAATTGTTAGCGACTGGCATGATTTACCCCATTTCAGACAGTGAATGGGTGAGTCCAGTCCATGTAGTTCCAAAAAAGACCGGGGTGACAGTGATAAAGAACCAGCATGATGAGCTAGTTCCCACCAGAATTCAGAATGGCTGGCGAGTATGCATAGACTACAGGAAGCTAAATCACGCGACTCGCAAGGACCATTTTCCCCTTCCTTTCATTGATCAAGTTTTGGAGCGAGTAGTGGGAAAGTCACATTACTGTTTTCCGGATGGATTCTCTGGTTATTTCCAGATTCACATAGCCCCAGAAGACCAGCACAAGACCACTTTCACCTGTCCCTTCGGCACATTTGCCTACCGGAGGATGCCATTTGGTTTGTGCAATGCACCTAGCACCTTCCAGAGGTGTATGATGAGCATCTTTGCTGACTTTCGAGAGACTTCACTTGAGGTATTCATGGATGACTTTACTATTTACGGTTCCTCATTTGATGCATGTTTAGAGAGTCTATCTAGAGTTTTAGATAGGTGCATACAGTCTAACTTGGTTCTGAACTATGAAAAGTGTCATTTTATGGTGACTGAGGGGATTGTATTGGGGCATGTTGTATCTAGTAGGGGCATTGAGACAGATAGAGCTAAGATTAATGTGATTGCATCTTTACCTTACCCCACCTGTGTGCGGGAAGTGCGCTCTTTTCTTGGACATGCAGGTTTTACAGGAGGTTCATCAGAGACTTTAGCAAGTTTGCCCTGCCGCTGTCCAACCTTTTGCAGAAAGATGTGGAGTTTCTGTTTGATCAGGCCTGCAAGGATGCATTTGATGAGCTGAAGAGACGCCTGACCTCCACACCTGTCATTCAGCCTCCGAGATGGGATATTCCATTTGAGCTCATGTGTGACGCCTCCAACTATGCTGTTGGCGCAGTCCTTGGTCAGAAAGTGGATAGACAGCCTTATGTTATTGCATATGCTTCTCGTACCTTGGATAAAGCACAGGCGAACTACACCACTACAGAGAAGGAGCTTTTAGCTATTGTTTTTGCATTAGACAAATTTCGTTCATATTTGCTAGAATCTAAAGTTATTGTTTTCTCTGATCATGCAGCTTTGAGATACTTGCTTAAGAAATCAGATTCTAAGCCACGACTGATTTGTTGGATGCTTTTTTTGCAGGAGTTCGATATTGAGATTAGAGATAGAAGTGGTGCAGAAAACTTAGTGGCAGATCATTTCAGTAGAATTCAACTGCCACTCGAGGATTTCCCCATTCATGATACATTTCCAAATGAGCAGCTGTATCAGATAAGAGGGCAAGATCCTTGGTATGCAGACTTAGTGAATTATCTTGTTGCCAAAGAGATCCCAGCACACTTTTCGAGAGCACAGGCTGCCAAGTTAAAGAGTGATTCCAAGTACTACATATGGGATGATCCTTACTTATGGAAGATGTGTAGTGACCAGATCATTAGACGATGTGTGCCAGACCATGAATTTCAATCTGTACTCAGATTTTGTCATTCCTTGGCTTGTGGTGGTCATTTCGGGCCCCAACGCACAGCCCGGAAAGTCTTGGACTCTGGATTACATTGGCCTACCTTGTTCAAAGATGCACACAACTTCTGCAAGACATGTGAGCGATGCCAGCGTACTGGGAATATTTCGCGCAGAAATGAGATGCCTCAACAACCTCTCCTTCTCTGTGAGGTATTTGATGTATGGGGTATCGATTTTATGGGTCCATTTCCTGTTTCATTTGGCTTTGCTTATATACTATTAGCTATGGACTATGTCTCCAAGTGGGTGGAGGCAAAGGCCACTCGTACTGATGATGCTCGAGTTGTTGTAGATTTTGTTAGGTCACACATTTTCTGCAGGTTTGGATTTCCTAGAGTTTTGATCAGTGACCAGGGATCACATTTCTGCAACTGCACCATGGATGCCTTACTACGTAAGTTTGGGGTCATGCATAGAGTTTCTACACCATACCACCCCCAAACAAACGGGCAAGCAGAGATCTCCAACCGGGAAATTAAGCAAATCCTGGAGAAGACAGTCCAGCCTAACAGGAAGGATTGGAGTTTTCGCTTAGAGGATGCTTTGTGGGCGTATAGAACTGCCTATAAAACGCCGATAGGGATGTCTCCTTATCGAGTTGTTTTTGGAAAGGCATGTCATCTTCCGGTGGAAGTAGAGCACAAGGCATTTTGGGCGGTAAAGTAATGCAATATGAATTTGGAAGCATGCAGTTCGCATAGGAAGCTTCAGTTGCAAGAGTTGGAGGAGATTTGTAAGGAAGCATATGAGAACTCCAACATCTATAAGGAGCGGACCAGAACATTTCATGACAAGATGATAGGGCGCAAAGAGTTCAAAATTGGTGAAAAAGTTCTTTTATACAATTCTAGACTTAAGTTGATGCTTGGTAAATTAAGGTCTAGGTGGGATGGTCCTTTTCTTGTTGTTAACATTTTTCCTTATGGTGTAGTGGAGCTTCAAGACATAGGAACCAAGAAGAGCTTCAAGGTTAATGGGCATCGACTTAAGCACTTTCATGAGGACTATAAGGAGCAAGCGCCAGAGGAAGCCACCTTTGGGTTGGCTATTTACCCCGATTGATCATAGGGGAGTGTTCTTACCCCCACTTTCATTTTGATTGTTCTACGTTGTCCATTATATCTCATGTTGTTTACATTGAGGGCAATGTAATCTTTAAAGTGTTGGGGGGAGACACAACATTTTTTTTCTTTTTTTCTTTTTTTTTTTTGCTATTTTTGTTGTTACATTCTGTTTTGCATGTTGTTTTGCATGCTGTCTATTTTTTTTTTAAGTGTTTTCAAAGGTTATGAGCATATATCAAGTGAGTGAAAATGTTCATTGTTTGAATGGATTGAATGACTTGCATTTTGGATTCAATAAGTGAGCTTTAAGAGTCATTTGTATAGATGATTAGGAGATGTTTTTTTTTGGGCCTATTGTATAAATGACATCATCATGTCATTCTTTCTTCCCTTCTTGTGTGTTGCATTCATGATTGTATGTCACACTAGAACTTGCCTTGAGTTTTCTTTGAGGTCATATTTTTGCATGCATACATTAAACATGATTGAGGCATTGTTTCTTGAATAAGCTACTTGGTCAAATAGCCAACCTTGCATTATATCCTTTGTTGAGCCCCTTTGCGCATATTTTGACCAATTCTTGTTCTATTAGCTCATTACAAACCAAAGTGCAAAACCATGAGTTGACCTTACCATTGGGGATAAAAGAGCTTTGGAATTGTTTTGGGAATGATTTGAGAATAAGTGTGGGGGTGGCCTTGAAGTTTTGTTAATAGAAAAAAAAAATAAAAACAAAAAAAAAGAAGAAAGTAGTAGCATATGTATGGATTCACAAAAAAAAAAAAAAAAAGAAAATACAAATTTAATGTAAAAAAAAAAAAAGGGAATAAGGATTGCTATCTACCATTAGTATTCTTTGGGTTAACTTTCATGCTAGTTTCTATGATCATTCCCCATTGTCCTTTTATGCTTCTTTGGTATTGCCTTGTTTATCCTTACATATCCTTACCTTTTTCCCTTAGCCTCATTACACCCCATTAAAGTCCTCTTGATTTTTGTGTACATGTATTTTGAGTGGTGGAGAAGTAAAACAATAGGCAAGCTTATGGTTGTGCATGATTCATGATGTACATTTGAGTGATATATAGTAGCCTAAACACTTGAGAGTTGAGAGTATGACTTGTGAGGTTTCCTACTTTTAATCCATTCATTTGACTTGATTAGTTTCTCTTGTGAACTTAAGTGTGAGAAATGATATCTATGATTACTTTGTTCTCTTGGCCTTGCTTGGTTTTGTTCATAATTCTTTCCATAGAAAGTGTTGTTTAGTGCATGTTTTTATTTTTAGCCTTTCATTTTAGTCTTTGTTTAGTCTTTCATTTTAGCCTTGCCCGAGGACGTGCAAAAGATAAGTATGGGGGAATTTGATAGAGCATTCATTTATGCATTATTCTAGTGTTATTCCTAGCTTGTTTACATTATAATTGTGCTTTAATTGATGCAAATAAATGAGTTTAATGACATTGACCTTCATTGAGAACTTGTATAAATGTGTGCTAATTTTCGGATTTCATACTTATTTTGACCTTTCTATCTTCTGCAGCCCATATCTTGAGCTACAAATATCGGAATTAAGTAATCTTTAGCTCGTTGGAAAGATAGCGAAAAATCCTACAACTTTGCTGAAGACCTCAAGACCGAAATCTGTCAGATTCTAGACGTAATTTTCATTGCAAAGAGGCTATAGTAAATGGGCCCAAAAATTGAGTCTTTCTTGGACCTATTTATTTCAGATGGGCTTGGACCTCTTTTGGGAGGTTTTTAGTTTTCTGAAAACACTATTAGAAAGAGAGGGACGAGAGAGAGAGACGAGAGAGAGGGAGAGAAATTTGAGGAGTTTAGTAGTTTTGATTAGAAAAGAAAACAAGTTTTAAATCATTATTATTTTTTTTTTCGGTTTTGATTTTTATTTTTGGCTGGACGTTTCTGTTTTGTCTGTCAATGGAGATGGAAGGCTAAATTTTACTTTCAGCTTAGGAGATTCATCACTCAACACACGAATTCTGAGGTTTAGTTGTTAATTGGATTCAATTTCAATTTTTGTTCTTCTCATCTCTCTACAATTCTGATTTTTCATTTTGTCTCTCAAACATTGATCAATGCTTGATGAAGCTATTCTGATGAGAATAGAATTCATTGTTTCAAAATTGAACCTAATTAGATTCGGATTGATTAATTCGAATTGGATTAGATTAAAATAGAGGCCAATCTCAGATTTGGGAATTAGGTTAAAATCGAAATAAAAACTTGAAGATCTTCTCGGTTTTATTTTGAAATTAATAGAATGGAACTGAATGCGAAATGTTTCTTGTGAACCTATGACGAATTCTAATTGATGTGGATGAATTTCCTAAGTTGATCCTTAACCAAGTGATTTTTTTTATTTCTACAACTGTTCTTAATTCAATTAGTTTTCTGAATTCTTGTTAATGAAACCCCCCCACCTTGGTTATCCTAATGTATTCACGAAATTTAGAGTAATTCCTTGGGAAACGATCTAGGTTTGCACCTATTACTACATTCTTTTGTTAAAAACCTAGTCTATTTGAGCGCATTGCGACAGTGCGCGTCAATCCAAGATTGATGTTATTGCTTCTCTATCTTACCCCATATGTGTGCGGGAAGTGCGTTTTTTCCTTGGACATGCAGGTTTTTACAGGCAATTTATATGGGACATCAGCAAAATTGCCCTTCCACTTTCCAAGCTACTACAGAAGGATATAGACTTCTAGTTTGATGATAACTACAGGAGAGCTTTTGACCAGTTGAAGCAGCACCTGATTTCTGTTCCTGTTCTTCAGCCACCGAACTGGGAATACCCGTTTGAGCTCATGTGTGATGCATCGAACCCTGCAGTTGGAGCTGTTCTTTCCCAGAGGGTTGGGAAGATTCCTCATGTCATAGCATATGCCCCCCGAACCCTAGACTCTGCACAGGCTAATTACACCACCACAGAGAAAGAGCTTTTAGCCATTATTTTTGCTTTAGATAAATTCCGTGCTTATCTGTTAGGAACTAAAGTAACTATTTTTTTTTATCATGCAGCCTTGAAGTTCTTATAGAATAAGCCAGATGCAAAGCTAGACTCATCAGGTGGATGTTGTTGTTGTAAGAATTTGATATTGAGATCAGGGACAAGAGTGGAGCTGAGAACCTGGTAACAGACCACTTGAGTCGCATTTCATAGACCTTAGAGCCTTTACCTATCCGTGAGACCTTTCCAGATGAGTAGCTTTTAGAGTTGCGAGGTAAGTATCCATGGTTTGCTAATTTGGTTAACTATCTAATTGCCTTTGAATTGCCTACCTACTTTAAAAAGCATCAGATAGACAAACTTAAGAGTGAGGCTAAATATTATGTCTGAGATGATCCTTATTTGTGGCGCATATGTAGTGATCAGATTATTAGGCGCTATGTGCATGAGCTTGAGATTCCTTCTATTTTGCATTTCTGTCACACACTTGCTTGTGGTGGTCACTTTGGACCACAACGCACTGCTAGGAAGGTCTTAGATGCAGGTTTTTATTAGCCTACATTGTTTCGCGATTCTTACACTTATTGTAAGAATTGTGAACAGTGTCAGGAGACAGGTACTATTTCCCATAAGAATGACATGCCTCAACAACCATTATTGTTTTGTGAGATATTTGATGTTTGGCATATTGACTTTATGTGTCCATTTCCTATCTCATTTGGTTTTGTTTATATTCTGCTGGCTGTTGATTATGTCTCCAAGTGGGTGGAGGCCGAGGCCACCCGGATGATGATTCTCATGTTATTGTAGATTTTGTCAGATCACACATTTTTTGTAGGTTTGGAGTGCCTAGAGCAATCATCAATGATCAGGGGAGCCATTTTTGTAACAGGAACATG
The DNA here is from genome assembly GCA_031439595.1 of Pterocarpus santalinus. NCBI lineage: Eukaryota > Viridiplantae > Streptophyta > Magnoliopsida > Fabales > Fabaceae > Pterocarpus > Pterocarpus santalinus. The sequence goes on from CM062529.1 coordinate 32,469,447, forward strand.
GCAACTCTGCTGAAGAAATATGGTGTCACCCACAAGGTCTCAACTCCATACCATTCACAGACTAATAGATAGGCGAAGGTATCAAATAGGGAGTTAAAGCAGATTCTGGAGAAAATAGTGTAGCCTAACAGGAAGGATTGGAGCAAGAGGCTGGAGGATGCATTATGGGCTTACCGCACTGCCTACAAGACTCCTTTGGGGATGTCCCCTTATAGGATTGTCTTTGGCAAGGCATGCCACCTTCCGGTGGAAATTGAGCACAAAGCATATTGGGTAGTCAAGAACTGCAACCTTGATATGAGCCAGTCTGGACTTCATAGGAAGTTCCAACTTCAGGAGTTGGAGGAGATTCAGTTGGAAGCCTATGAAAACTCCCGCATATACAAGGAGAAGACAAAACTCATCCATGATAAGAAGTTGTTGCGAAAGGAGTTCTCCATTGGCCGGAAAGTGCTTCTTTACAATTCCCGCCTCAAGCTTTTTTCTGGTAAGCTTCATTCTAGGTGGCTTGGTTCTTATATAGTGACTAAGATTTTTCCATATGGTGCTATGCAGATTTTGGAGCCTAGAACGGATAGAGTATTCACAGTGAGTGGCCACCGCTTAAAGCCATTTCATGAGGACATACCCTTGGAGACCATTGAGGAGGTCTACTTGCTAGCGGCCACTTACACTTGATAGGGGAGTTTCTCTTTTCTTTCCCTCACCATATTTTACTTGCCTTGCATTTCCATTGTGTGTAATACATTGAGGACAATGTAAAGTTGAAGTGTGGGGGGGTGGTTTTGACATAGGTTGTAGGCTGTGTTGTTTGATAATTAATCTTGCATTATAGATTTATTTCATGGTTGCTTTTACTTCATTTCTGCTTAAAAAAAAATTTTTTGCTTTGTTCTTCTTTGTTTTACTTTAGTTCTCCATTGTTAAATTGAAAGTTGTTGAGTTAAGGCACTAGGCTCTGGGGAGGATAGGGTTCCAACATAATTTTATTTTTCTTTCTGCTCTTGATATGTGTAAGTTGGGTGATTGATCGTGATTTGCAATAATTGAGTATGTTGGACTTTACCTTTGTGAGCTTTTGAGCCTTATTTTGGATGGTAGCACTTCATGCTATTCTTTTCTTTCTTGTGTGTTTTTCCCTCATAGATTTTGTTATTCTAGAACTTGCTTTGATTCTTCTTTGAGGCTACATTTTTCATACGCATTCATGAACATGATAGAGGCATTTCTTCCATTTTAACCACTTGGCCATATCTGACCTTGCATTTTGCCCTTGTTTAGCCCCTTTGAGCCTAATTGACCATTTCTTGGTTTCTAGCACATTATAAGCTTTAAGTGGAAAACTATGTTATGCCCAACCTTAGGGAATAGGGAGTGCATTGGCTTCATCATTATTGTTGCATTTCAAGTGTGGGGGTTTGAAAGGATGCAAGGGAAGTGAAAAATAAAAGAAAGAAAGAAAAAAAGGAAAAATTAATAAAATAGGGAATCTTGATAAAGGGAAAAGAAAGTTCAAAGAGAGTAAGTGTGTGATGGCTTGATTTGTCTAATGACCAATGTCACTTCCATTCTCTTAGGTTTGTATCTTGTCATATCCTTATATTTTCCTACTCTTACCTTGGCCCCATTACAACCTTGAATAAAGTCCTCTTGATTTGTGTTTGCATATGATTGTAAGTAGTGGAGAAGTAGAAGATTAACAAGTTATGATAATGCATTGTCTATTGAGGTGACTTGAGTGAAACACTTTTACCCATACACTTGCGAGTTGAGAGATTCAAACACCATCTTGTTAACCCTTTTATGCTTGATCTATTTGCATTTTGAAGGATATTGCTTAACTTACATTTTTGAAAAATGGGGTGTTCAATGATTTGATTGTTGGAAACTCATAATGCCTTATATGCTCTTATGTTCCTAAGCTTAGCACTTTTGATGATTCATTGGAGAATTTATTTGTTCAATTAGGTTGTTCTCTGATTTTTAGGTTGCATGTTTTTGTCCTTAGTTGAATTTTGCATGAGGACATTCAAGAACTAAGCGTGGGGGAATTTGATTAATAGAATTTTAATACATTTATTTTCTCTCATATTTAGTTCATAAATCTTCTTTTGTGCTTAATAGGATTAATTTGGGCCATTTTGCGTTTTATTGAGTTTTGGTTGGGTAGATTTAGTTTTTCCAGCATTAAGCTAATTCTGGCACTATTTTGGTTTTTTGGACATATCTTGAGTTATAAGCTCATTTTATTGTGATTCTTGATTTGCAAGAAAGCTGAGAGATACTCCTACAATTTCTGCAATTCTAGTGATAAGAAGCTGAAACCAGGCCTAGAATTGAGCTAAAGAGATGCACTCGTTGTTTCTAAACTGGGTGCAGTATTTGGACCATATCTTGGTCCGTAGTAGCCCAATTAAGCCTATTCTAGTGGTATTTTGAAGATGACATCCAAAGCTTTAAGTGATCTTCAGACCACAAATTCAAAATGATGCGTTTTCATTGCCAAAAATGAGGAAAAATGTTACTGATTGGATTAAAGAACTTTCTTGCATGTTTTTAGCATAACTTTATACAATTCAGAATTTAGCAAATAAGGTGTCCAGATTCAAAGAGGAGAGAGAGGATTAATATAGTAATCGCAATTTAATATTTTTAGGTAGTTTTGATTCGAAATTGGGTGGTTTTGGAAAGGGGCTAGAACTTGTAACTCATTAGATAGATTGGACAGAATTTGGGAAAACAAGCAATTTTCAATTTTGACTTCTTCTTCTTCCTTTCTTCTCTCACGCGCCCCCACCTTAACAATTCATTTTCCTCCATTCATGGAGGCTTGAATGTCTATCTAATTCAAGGATCAAGGAAGTAATAACGCTTTTGAGAGTCCGGTTCAATTGGATTTAGCATACAACCAATTCGGTTTCATCTAATCTTTCACTTATTTCTTATCTCATTTTTGAATTGAAGTTTTTCATTCTAAATTGTTGATTGGGAATATGTTTGGTTGCATATTACTCAGTTGATGTATGTAATCAATTGTTGAAAGAGTGTGAATTAGAATTTCAGGTTTCAGTTCTACGATTAATTGCATTGATACTCGAAATTGACACAACTCCATTAGGTTCTAGAGATCTGTAAACATTAACTGATTTTGTGTTGATCAAATACATGAAGGTTTTTATGTGAATGGTAAGTTCGAATTGAGATCTCATTCGGATTTATTGTTAATCACTGAATTGGTTTGCTGAATTAATTTTAGAATTCGATGATTAAGTGTTAATTATTTTCCATTCATTCTTGGATTGGATGCTTCCCATTTTATTTTAATTTCATGATTTCTATTCTGTTCCTTTCATTTTTAAATCCTAAACCCCCCATTTCCTGATCATATAACATTGCCATCCATGGGAAACGACTCGAGTTGCACTTTTACTACAATATAGTGAAATTCGGTTTATATTGTAATTTGACCGAGCTTGGCACTTGAGTCACAGTCCCAAAAAAAAAAAAACTAAAGTCTTGCAAATTCAGATTGACTCTTTGGGCTTTTTTCCTCTCATTCCAAGTAGGTTATGCATGCGTAAACCCTAAGATTCATGTGTAAGGCTTCATTTGGATATTGGGCTTCAAATTGTGGTTGGGCTTCAAACAGAGAGATAATCACGTGTTTGACAGCTTCTTGGGCCTTCCTTATTCAAGCTCTTGTCATGGGTCCTCCTAGGCCTTGCATTGGATCATGGGCTTCTTTTTGGGCTTGAATCTAGGCTTGGGCTTAGGCCTTGGTGTCCTCATCATTCCCTCCTTCTTGAGAAGCATTTGTCCTTAAATCTTGTAATTCATCACCTGCATCATAGAGGGACAAGTCAGCCACATTACATGTAGCAATCACTCCATACTCACTTGGCAAATCAATCTTATAGGCATTATCATTGATGTTGGCCAATACTTTAAAAGGTCCATTTCCCTTGGCATCAGTATAGACTTCCATTGAGATGGAAATCTTTCCTTTCTGAAGTGTACCCATACATACTCACCTGGTTCAAATGTTAATTTCTTCTTTCCTTTGTTTGCATGTTTAGCATACCCTTCTATTTTCTTCTCAATTTGGGCCTTGATCTTCTCATGCAACTTCTTGACATAATCAGCTTTTTCTTGCCTAGACTTATCTTTCAGTTGAGAAATGTTAGATAAAGACAATAAATCCAAAGGAGCCAAGGGATTAAAACCATAAACAATTTCAAAAAGGGAAAGCTGAGTAGTACTATATACTGCCCTATTATAAACAAGCTCAACATGTGGCAAACACTCTTCCCAAATTCTAAGATTTTTCTTAATAGTAGCTTTAACAAGAGTAGAAAGAGTTCTATTTACCACCTCTGTTTGCCCATTAGTTTGGGGATGGCACGTAGTTGAAAACAAATGTTTAGTGTCAATCTTTCCCCACAAGGTCATCCAAAAATGACTAAGGAATTTAGAGTCTCGATCACCCACAATACTCCTAGGCCAACCATGCAATCTTACCACCTCTTTGAAGAATAAATCATCTACATGACATGCATCATCTGCCTTCTTGCAGGGTATAAAGTGAGCCATTTTAGAAAACCTATCAACCACCACAAAAATTGAGTCCTTTCCTCCCTTGGACCGAGGCAAACCTAAAACAAAATCCATAGAAATATCAATCCAAGGGTGTCTAGGAACAGGCAACATAGTATACAAACCATGTGGCATGACCTTAGACTTAGCCCTTTTACAAACAAGACACTTATCACACAACTTATGTACATCATGCAAGATGTCATATGTCTTTTATACCCTAAAGTGCCCCATTAAGCTCCCTTAATGTGCTTCCTGAATAAGCATTTCCCTTATTGAACTCTTAGGCACACAAAGTCACTTATCCTTTATTAAATAACCATAATGCTTAAAATACCCATCAAATGTAGTATGAGAACATATTTGATAAATATGAGAAAAATCAGCATCATGCTCATATAATTCCTTAATGCACTCAAAACCAAGAAACTTAGTTTCAAGAGTAGACAGTAAAGTGTACCTGCATGACAAAGCATCAAATACCACATTGGACTTACCATTCTTGTGTTTGATCATATATAGGAATTGTTCAAGAAATTCCACCCACTTGGCATGCCTCTTGTTCAACTTTCCCTGCCCTTTCAAATACTTCAAGGATTCATGATCACTATGAATGATAAATTCTTTAGGCAGAAGATAATGTTGCCAAGTTTACAAAGCTCTAACTAAAGCACACAATTCCTTATCATATGTAGGGTAGTTAAGGGTAGAACATCAATTTTTCACTAAAATATGCAATAGGATGTCCTTCTTGCATTAAAACAGCTCCTATGCCTACTTCAAATGCATCATACTCCAATTCAAAGGATTTTGCAAAGTTAGGCAAAGCAAGTATGGGTGCATGTGTTAATTTCTATTTTAGGGTAGCAAATGCTTTCTCTTGTTTTTCTTCCCATTTAAATCCCACATGTTTCTTGACTAGTTCATTTAGAGGTGCAGCAATGGTATTGAAATCCTTAACAAACCTCCTATAGAAACTAGCAAGCCCATGGAAACTTCTTACCTCACTCACACTTTTAGGATTTGGCTATTCTTAGGTTGCTTTTATTTTCTCTTTATCTACATGCACTCCATTAGAATTAACCACAAATCCTAAGAGCACAACTTGGTCCTTTCAAAACATGCTCTTTTCCAAATTCGCATACAATTTTTCTTTTCTAAGCACATGCAAAACAGATTTCAAATGATGCAAATGCTCATCCAAATTTTTTCTACATACAAGAATATCATCAAAGTAAACAACCATAAATTTCCTTAAAAATTCTCTCAAAACATGGTTCATCAATCTCATGAAGGTACTAGGGGCATTTGTCAAACCAAATGACACTACTTTCCACTCATACAAGCCATACTTGGTTTTAAAAGCTGTTTTCCACTCATCACTTTCTCTAATCCTAATCTAATTATATCCACTTTTTAAATCAATCTTAGAGAAATAACACGAACCATACAGCTCATAAAGAAGATTATCTAACTTGGGAATGGGATGTCCGTACTTGATGGTGATGTTATTGATGGCTCTATAATCAGAACACATCCTCCAGCTTCTATCTTTTTTAGGCACCAATATAACAGGTACAGCACAAGGACTCAAACTCTCCTCAACCCAACCATTACTAATCAAGTCAGAATTTCCTAGTTCTCCTGGGAATTACTCCTGTATACTGGCCTGTTAGGCAACACAGCTCTTGGAACCAAATCAATCTGATGTTCAATGCCTCTCAATGGTGGAAGTCCTGGTGGTATCTCTTTAGGAAATACATCTTGAAAGTCCTGCAAAATAGATTCAACACCACTTGGCAGATCAAGGTTAGAAACAGAATTACGAGTAGGTGAAGTGACTTCCTTACTATATAAAATATACATGGATTTTCTTGCCAAAAGAACTCTCCTCACCTCTCCACTTTTCATGAACAGAGCATTTTTCCTCTCTTTCTTTGAACTCTTTTTCTCTTTCTATTTCTCTTAGCTCTCGGCCAATCTCACTCTTTTTACCCTCTTTTTCATTTTCTTTTCTCTCTTGCTCTCTTTTCTCTCTCATGTTATTTTGATCCTCACAAACCTCTCTAGGAGACAATGGAACAAGAGTGACCTTGCGATCATTATGGACAAAAGTGTAGTTGTTGGTGTGTCCATCATGGTGAGCTTTCTTATCAAATTGCCATGGTCTCCCAAGCAACAAACGACTAGCCTTCGTAGGAACTACATCACAAATGATCTTATCCACATGCCTTCCAATGGAAAACTCAATTTCTACTTGCTTATCCACCTTTATCTCGCTTTCTTAGTTAACCATTGTAGCTTATAAGGTCTAGGGTGGGGTTTGGTCTCCAAATTCATCTTTGTCACCATCATAGTAGTAGCCACATTTGTGTAACTCCCTCCATCTATGATCAAAGAACAAAACTTCCCTTGGATAAGGCATCTAGTATGGAAAATGTTCTCTCTTTGTCTTCCCTTATCTTCTTTAGCTATCCCTCCTAGCATCCTCCTCACAATGAATAAATCTCCCTCAAGAACCTCTTCTTCTTCTTCATTAGATGGTTCAGATTGAGAACTCTCACTTGTGATTTCCCCATCATCTTTTAACACCATAACTTTCTTAGTAGGATACTCAGAAGCTATATGTCCTCTACCCAAACACTTAAAACACTTTATGTCTCTAGACCAAGACTTGTTGGCCATTTCTTTGCCCTTGTTTTGGGTTAGTTGTGGTGCTGCCCTTGGGATCCTATTAGATGAAGTTCCCTCTTTCTTAAACCTCTCCTTCCATCTAGAGTTATCATAGTTTGAAGCACTCTTCCTCACACTTTTTCTTTTTAATTGTTGCTCCACTTTCATGGCCTGGTGGACTGGGTCCTCAATCTCTACATAATTTTGAAGCTCCATTACATCCCTTATTTCTCTATTCAACCCATTAAGAAACCTTGCCATAGTAACCTCCCTTTCCTCCTCAACATTGGCTTGGATCATGGCTATTTTTAGTTCCTTATAATACTCATCCACACTCCTACTACCTTGGATAAGTCTTTACAGCCTATTATGTAATTCCCTATGGTAATAGGATGGCACATATCTCCTTCTCAAGACTCTTTTCAACTCCTCCCAAGTTTCCAACATAGGCTCTCCATACCTCCTTCTCTCCTTTTGAAATTGATGCCACCACACTAAGGCATAATCTATGAACTTTAAGGTAGCTAATTTAATTTTTCTCTCTTCAGTTAGGGTATGACAAGAAAAAAATTTGTTTTACCTTCATCTTCCACTCTACATAAGCTTCAAGATCACTTTTACCGCTAAACGGTGGAATGGTAACTCTCACTCCCTCATCTCGGTTTCTTCTTGGTTCTTCCTCATTTTCTCTCCTTCTTCTCCTTCCATGTCTTTCATTCTGATTTTCCTCCCTATTTTTGTTTTGATTTTCTAAGTTCTCAAGCCTCATAGATTTCCTCAGTATGCTTCCCTAATACTTGGTTCATTCTTTGAGTTAAAGCATCTAACAACAACCTATGATCTCCAGTGGGGGATGGTAGTCCTTCTCTTTTAGCCATAATTTAATCTAAACCTTACCATGTGTTTCTCTCAAGTGTTTCACTCAATTAGGCTTTTGTGTAATGTAACTCTCTTGCCTTTTTCCACTCTTTCTCTAGCTTAAGCTTCTTACTAGAATCAAACAATCAATTATCAAGAATCACTTAAGGGCAGTAAACACAAGACAAGAAAGATAAACACAGACTCTATGGAAAACAAAGATGAGACAAGACACAAGGCACAACTTAAGAAAATGATAAGAAAACAAAAGTCACAAGTTTAGGACAGCAAAGGTACAAACTTCAACTAAGAAGAACAAAGGAACACAAATTACTACAAACAAAAGATTAACATCCAAAGGAACAAGGATATCAATTTAGAAACAAGAAATAGAACAAAGAAACTTAGTTAAAAGAAATTTCAAGCCCTCTAAATCCAGAATTTCAAGATAGCTCAAGAACTCAATGTTTTTTTCCACCAACTCAAGTTTCCCACATCAACTTCAATCACTTCCACTTTACACCTTTTTTTTTTTTTTAACTTCAATTTTGTTTTCCTTTTTTTTTAAAAAAAAATGAATGCAGAATTTTATTATTCAAATTAGGCTTCAAACAAGCAATTAATATTAGGGTTTTACGAACACCTACTTGGCAGCCAATGTAACGCCTCCTTGCGGCCTTCAAGCAATCAAATTTTTGTGTTATTCTTCTGCAGAAACAGCACCCAAACATCTCCTTTTTCCTTTAAATTCACGTCCACAACTAGCCCTAGTGATTAGCTCTGATACCAAATGATGAAGTTTTACTTTAAGCTTCTTGAATTAGGATCTATCTAGGACTTGGACACCAAAAAAATTTGATCAAATCAAAAACAAATTTATGCAGAAATAAGGCTCCAAACATCTTATTAGAAAGGATTCATATCTCAATCACTTCCACTTTACAACTTTTTTTTTTTTTAACTTCAATTCTATTTTCCTTTTTTTTTTAAATATTAATGCAGAATTTTATCATTCAAATTAGGCTTCAAATAAGCAATTAATATTAGGGTTTTATGAACACCTACTTGGCAGCCAATGTAACACCTCCTTGCAGCCTTCAAGCAGTCAAATTTTTGTGTTTTTCTTTTGCAGAAACAGCACCCAAACATCTCCTTTGTCCTCCGAATTCATGTCCACAACTAACCCTAGTGACTAGCTTTGATACCAAATGATGAAGTTTTACCTTAAGCCTCTTGAATTAGGATCTATCTAGGACTTGGACACAAAAAAAATTTGATCAAATCAAAAACAAATTTACAGAGAAATAAGGCTCCAAATGTCTTGTTACAGAGGATTCGTATCTAATGCTACAGACCTCGGAATTGAGTGATTCTAAAACGAGGTGAACGTACACTTTTTGAAACTCAATTTAGACTCAAGAATCACCAAAAACCAATACTTATAACTTGAGATATGAGCAAGAGTTAATTGAAACGAATTCTAGGGAGTTAATACGAAATTGATGAAAAAGAAATAAGATAAGAATGGCGCCATGAACCTAGTTTGATAAGCCAAGAAGGATCGCCACAAGAATTGGAGGATTCTTGATAAGATCAAAAGATGCAAGGAAGAACCCTAGCAGAGTAAAACTCACAATTTTTGTAACATAGTATTCTGCTCTCTCTATTGATCTCCAAATGTTTTAATACAAATCAGTTCAAGAGTTTGTCTTTGAGGCTTAACAAAAGTAAAAATCAAAAACCCATAGCATAAGCATTACTGAAATGTTCTAGTGGTTAAGGAAACATATTCAGCCTCAAGTGCTTGGGTTTTAATCTTGCTATAGATAATTATATTTTTTTTATCACAAAAATAAAAATAGAAAAATAAAATAAAAATAGTCCCAAAAAAAAAAATGACAACTAAAGTCTTGCAAATTTAGATTGACTTTTTGGGCTCTTTTCCTCTCATTCCAAGTGGGCTATGAATGTGTAAACCCTAAGATTCAGGTGTTGGGCTTCATTTGGATATTGTGCTTCAAATTGTGGTAAGGCTTCAAACAGAGAGATAATCACGTGTTTAATAGCTTCTTGGGCCTTCCTTGCTCTAGCTTTTGTCATGGGTCCTCGCAGGCCTTGTATTGGATCTTGGGCTTCTTTTTGGGCTTGAGTCTAGGCTTAGGCTTGGGCCTTGGTGTCCTCATCAGCAACTTGACAAATCTTATGAGATAGGTTAATGGGTTACAAACACCATTCGGCTGCTAAGCGCCCTTAGCTTCGAGCTTTTAAACTGATATTTTGGCCCATTTTGTATTACAGAGAAGCTTGGCTAGGTCGCTTATAGGCTTGACTTACCACCAGAATGGAAGATTCACTCAGTTCTATACGTTTCTCTCTTTAAGTCATACACAGGACCAATTTTGCCAACCACAGTCTTGGTTGCAACAACCTTTCTTCTAAGCATGTCAAAACCACTTGTAATAGTTGCTATGTGAGTTGTCCAGATTACTAATGAAACTAAACGTCAAGTCCTAGTAGAATGGGATGGCATGCCAAGAGAATATATGACTTAGGAGGACTGGGATGCATTAACGGATGTATACACTGCTGAGGCACTTGAGGACAAGGTCTTTTTCCATAAAGGGAGATAATACAACCCATGCAGAAAGAACATCAAGTGTGAGGCTACATAGAGCACCTAGTTAGGCAACTGATTTCATTGCATGATTGTAGGATAGGAGATAATTTATGATTATCTAGTTATTTTATTATTCAACTTTATCAAGTAGTTTAGGAAATAATGTGATAAGGGCAGATACGCAGTATTAGCATAAGTAGCTAGGAGTCGGTTCCTCGGATTTATATATGTAGGCCTTCTCAAATTTCATGCATGTTTTGGATGAAATAAAATTCTCATTTTGTAATATTGGAGTTTCTAAAGCTTTTCTCAAAAAAGCTTTAACACAAGTACCCTATAGTTATGATCTTGGATCTGAGTTAGGGGATGCCTTGAAAGGAGAGCTCTCGTCAGATCATGATTTTCTTTCTGGTTTCCTTCCCATGGAGTTAAAGAGAAGTGTAAAGACCTAACAAAGCAAAGAAAAGTGCACCTCATGATATATTCGACATTTTGCATATTTGTTGTTATCACTTACACTCTTAATTTGCTTTAAGTTTATCTATGTTATTTGGCTTAAATGATTTATTTGATCAATTATATATATGCATTATTATCATTTGCTAGCATACCAGTATTGTTTGCTGCCATATTTGTTACTATATGTTGCTTGTTAGCTTTATTTTTAGATCTGCTTATACAAACCTGGGAGTTTTTGAGTGCCTGGAGATCCCTAGAAGCACCACCTCCTACTAAGATTCCTGATCTCATGATAATTTTTCTTGGTGCTTTCAAATGCGCATCATAATCATTCTCGAGGAGGAGGTGGCAATAGTCCATAGCCCTATTACGGGTCATGGATTCCTAGTGCTGCAGGACATCTGCCCGTTGTTCTATGCTGTTACATGATGTAGCTTTTAGGACCATTTTATATTTTGCCTCTACTTGATAGATAAATAGATCCCTCTGTTATCCATTGGTCTATATATGGATCAAGCAGGGTTATTTTGTTGGATGACTTAACTAATAGAGTTAGAAAAACAACAAAATTAATCAAAGATTATTAAATAACAGAAATTTCATAAGTAGAGTAAGTTTCTTAATGTGACACATTCTAGATTAGTTATTAATTGTAATTGATAATAATTAGGTTAATAATTAAGCTAGTAGGGTATTACACTTTTCTTTAGCTTTTGATTGCATAATTTATGTTTCATGTAGTGAATTGGATTTTTGTGTAGGACAAAACAGTTATGTGTGCGTCAACACCATGTTTTATTTTAACATGACTCAATTCTTTCAACTTGACTAGAATTAGGCAATTTAGGAAGTAGATAATGAAAGTAAAAAGCCTTGGTACTATATCGCATGACTCCTTCTAATGAATGTCATAGTCTCACGGTGAAATTGCGTGAAAAAGTGTCAAATTAAAGGCATTGGCAATGTATCACACATCCTTTAGGTGGGGAATGCCACAAGGTCATGGTGAATTTGTGTTAAAACTTTTTTTATTTGACCTCTCTCAATGGTGCCATGGTGATAATTACACTGAAAGGTGTTAAATTGGCATCACACACCCCCTGCCCCCAAGTGATGGCCAAAACAAAAAAAAAAGGAAAGGGTACGGGGTTCTGATATTACACGGCCTCTATGGTGAACACCAAGGGGTCATGTGATGCCTAGAACCCAAAAATGAATTCTAAAGACCACCATGCCCCCCTAAGTGATGAACACATAGGGCAATGGTGTAATACCATACCAGTTAATTATTAAATTGTCCTTCCTTTTTTTTGTACTTGATTAGTTAAATAACAATTAACTAGCATGTATTACTAGCTTCTTCCTTCATCTTATTAGCATGTAAGAGTTATTTGGTTTTAACTCTATTTTCCCTTAATGCATGCTATGGTTAACAAATCCATTTATTATACCTAGCCATTTGCTTAATATATCCTTTCTTAAATATTTTTTGGCTAGTCTAACAAAAGATAATTATATATATTTAATCATTATGACATACATCCATAAGTTCAATTATTACAATAACCTAGACATATATGTATAAGCTCTATGGGCGTGCCCGCTACCCCTGAATCACTAAATTTGTACTTATACATCAAACTACCCATATCAGACAAGCATAGAGCTTCCAACCGATCTTGATCCTTGCTACTTTGCCATGTATCTAGAAACATCAAGAAAACAAGGTGAGATACTCATCTCAGTAGGGGTAACATTTCCAAGGGTTTGTTGTGCACTCAAAATCTTCCAAGCAGTCAATAAGCAGTAACAAGTCGAAAACAAATGGCAATAATAGCAATGTTAGCAATAGTGTCATCAGGCATTTATCAAGACATCTAGTAAGAAGATGTTAAAGAAAGCATATAATCTCTTTTAAACAAGTCCATCATATATCAGGTTAACAAATAGAAACCATATACTGCTCAATGACGCAAGTAGGTACATGCATAGTATTTTCATTATTATCACAAATTTATCTTTAGCTTTCAGTGTGAATGTAGAGCTTTTCACAACACCATACCCATTAATCAGCATCAAGACAACATCACATGATAAGGTACCATGCACAACCAGGTTCATAACTTCCTCATTTACTATAATTCATTCTTTACTTTAATCGCAGCCATAACTGTGCTTGTAGGGTCATCATTATCATACCCAAATATCTGAGAGCTCTTATATTAAAGCATCCCCTAGCTCAGATAATGAACGTCCTACCGATCCACTCCAAGGTGAAGCCAAGATGTCTCCTAGTGAATGCCCCATTGATCCACTCTAAGGTGGGACCGAGACATTACTATGGAACCTACCAATGATCATCTTATCAATCCACTCCAGGGTGGGATCAAAATGTCATTAAGTGAATGTCCTATCGATCCATTCCGAGATAAGGGCAAGATATTCGCTAATATCTTAGGATTCTCATAATTTCAATAGTCATATGATCATGCAGAACCTTAATGTGGACTGATTATTGCATAAAAATAAATACTAGTTGACTCCCTTTGACATGGTTTAATTAATTACTTCAGTATGTTCCCATGCCTCATATTTACTCTTCTCTACTTATTCTTTTCATTTTCTAAAGTTAATTTAAGATCAAATTTCCCAATGGAAACATTCCTTTACCATCTTACTAATATTGCAAATAATAAATCCTAAAAAGCTAAGGTGCCTTAAAGTTTATCACTAACAAGATAACTGTAACATCCTCAATTTCATATCGTGCTAAATTGCCTCAGTAACCCTGAGTAATTAGGCACTTAATGAGAAATTATGAGATTAAGGCTTAATTAAGGGGTTAACGAAGAGTTTAGGGGTTAACTCGAATGAGAAAAAGTCAAAAGAATACTTAATCAAGATTAGATAATCTCTAATTAAGCAAGTCAGAGCCTTTATAGCTTAATTAAGCACTAATCGCCCTTAATTAGGTTAATTGAGTTTAATTAAGGTTAATTAAGCTTAATCGCAAGATTTATTTTTGTTAATCATGTTCTTGTATGTTAATCACTAATCTTTGTTTAATCATCTTAATTAAGTTGTATGAGCACTTAATCACATGATTAAATTTAAATTTAGTCAACTAGACAATAAAGTAAAAAGTGATGCCATTAAAGCATAAAGCATTAGACGAGAGTGCTTTATGTAAGAGTTAGTATATGCTTTGTTCCCCCATCATCCAATTTGTCCCCTTAAACCTTAATCAACACAAAATTAAGAAAATATCTCCCTCCTCCCCTTTGAATAGTGGACGCCACTTTCTCTCTCCCCCTCCGTCATCCATTTTCATTTTCACTCATTTCATTCTCTCTCTTGATATCAAATCCTCCAACTTCTCTCCAAACACTTTTTCATCTTCTTCATCTTCCTTTCTCCACCACCACCACCAAAACCGCTCACTTTGTAACACCCTACCAATATAATGTTATTCTTAAGTCATAGCATAAAATTAAGTAGATTATGTTTGATATGTCGTTAAACTACCAAATGAAAAACCATTGCTTAGTTTAGGAAAATTTAGTTTAGTAATGAGCAAAGGGTCGATCCATGAGGAATTGAATTAATTTAATTATTTAGCTTATTTTAGATTCTGATTCTAATAAACTCGAAAAAAGACAAAGTAAGAAAAAATGGGGGGGTTTGTTGTTTCTATAATTCAAACAAAAATTATATAAAAAATTACATGAAAATAAAAAAAAATAAGAGCAAATGATGCTGTTTTGTTGAAATCAATTAAAACTGGTTATAGGATCCCTTTTCTCCACCAAATTATATCATGCAATTAGTTCTCAATTTCAGCCTCCAATTCTCCTTTGATAGTTACCAATCTTAGGCAATGAAACATTCTATTACCCACCTTCTTTTAAATAGATTAAGGAACATCCATTAACCTATTCTAATCACTAATTGGCATAGGGAACATCCACTAAGTTCAATTAGCAATTGCAACTAGAAGGACAGATTGATCTAAGTTTTGGTCTCTAACATAGGACTAAGTGACTTAGGTTATATTCTCCCTTGCATACAATCAAAACTTAGCCACTAAGTTTGCACACAAGTTACTACATATGGATAAAGGATAATGAACATCATAATCCTAAATCTAGCAATCAGCAATAACATGAAATATAAGGGTGGCCAATCCAAACATGTCACATTACTACCATAATCATGAAGTGAGTAGGAGAATATAATCAACTCTCAAGAAAATAGAGGTCTGAGAATCAATTTAATTACATGATAATTTAGAGTTCAAAGTTCACCCATAACCATAAAAATAACTTAGCCTAACATTCTAGAGAAAACCATATCACAAATTGAAGAATACATGACATGAGTTAAGAAAGAAAGAAAACATGTGCAGACTAAAGCATGAAAGCAAAGTTGCCCAAACTCTAATCTTCAGCACCTATCTCTTCTTCTTGTCCTCAATTAAATCCCTAAAGAGCAGCAAAAAGTGATGTCCTCAACTACAAGCTTGATGAAAATGTCACTTCTCCAACTCCAATATTGTAACTATGGTTTGTAAGGATGACTGGTTGAAACCTCTTTCTCTCTCCACGAAAATTTCTCTCTTTAGAAAGAGAAAAAATGCTCAGTTGTTACTCCTCTTCTCCCCCTTCTGGTTGCTGGTCCCTTGCCAAAATGTAATCTCAGCCATCCAAATTGTAACTGTTCCAAGTGTAACTCCACATTAAACTAGCTTCATAGGTTACATTCTCACGAAGAATTGGTGATTATTAGGATTATTTATGATAATTAAGTTTTAACAACCTATAACTAGACAATGATAACCCACAAATGAATTGAACTCAATTGGCCCACCATTCATTAATTAAAATTGACTATTTCGATTTTTTCTGGAAGCTCTGCTTCACACATAAATTTCCTTGACCAAATGGATGTGGATGAGAGTAATTCGACCACCATTGGAAAGTTAACATGTTGGGCTTCATTTTTGGCTCTGGAATCATCCGATTTGGGCTTATATCAAGGGAGAATTGAATTGAGCAAAACTGCATTCAATGCAGTAACGGGTTAGCATCAGGCCCAAATTTGGCAGCTTCTATCTTTCTGATCTGTTGGACTTTGTAATTGATCTTGGTGTCAAATTAAAGCTCTGAATGTCTACTTTCACCTACAATGGAATCATGTCATTTTGACTTCGGAGGAAAAAGTTATGCCCTTGGAAAGACATACTGCTCATGCTGTCCAACACTCAATTCTTAGCATTTTCTTGAATTAGCTCCAAATTGAGTCATTTTACTCTTATTCAGTTCAAAAATCATCCTTAAGCTTTATTTTCCTACAAAACACAAATAGTAAAATAAAAACATTATATTTACATGATCAAATCTATGAACAAGCATAGAAAAGAATATAAAATAAGTGAATAAAATGCATTTATCAATTTTCCCCACACTTGAACCTTGCTTGTCCTCAAGCAAGACAAAAATAAAACCTAAGCTAATCCACTTTCATAGGAAATCATGATTGCATTTAGCATATGCAACAAGCCTTTAAACCTCTAGATGGCCCATAGAGGATGAGTTATAGTCTCGTGAGGGCTTCTAGCGATGATACCCACAAACACCTATTCTTTCCAGCATTTTTCAGAGAACTAGAAATACACAACCTTGAAATCAAACAAGAAAAATGTTATCATCAACCATTCTTTAGATAATGCATCGAATGAACGTCATACTCAAGTAAATGAAACAACTAAGCTAATGGTGAAAAAAAAAAACTATGCAACACTTTAAACAGGCCTCACTCTTTCCATCTCCACAGTTCAAGCTTTCAATTTTCATGCAATCATGTCAAGCATCAAATTCTCTTAATTCATGCAAATGTCAAATCATCATCAAAACACCACAAAGGAATCAAAAGGTCATTTCTTTGGTTGTAATGGGGTCAATGGGGGTTGTAATGTATCTTAAGAAACAAAGGGAAAAGGAAATACACAAGAGTTTCTTTGAATTCCTAGAAACAGAGGCATGAAAATGATAATGCAAGAATGTTTAAGTCAAAACTCCATAGAACAAACATGAGGGTCAATTTTTTTAGTGTGGACCCTTCCTTCACCTTTCTTTACTCTTATAACACTGTAACATACTTTGAACTTCAACTGAGTTTATTAAACACTTTTTTTTTCTTTTTTTCTTTTCTTTTTTTTTTCCCACTAATTGTTGAAAGATAACAAATTCCCCCACACTTCTCATCTTTACTGTGCTTGAATTGCCAATACCTTGCACATCAATCAAGTCTCTAACTCTATTCCATCAAAGAAACAAAGGTTAGGACAAAAATTTATATCAAGCTAGGTAAAGAAGATAAGGGTGTCAAAGAAAATAAGACTAAATTCTATGAAGGCTCAAATTGGCTCACTAAGGATTTGTGTTCGCTTTGGAACATCAAAATATAGGGAACAGGTCCATTTGGCCGTGGTGTTAGACAACAAAATGCCTTAATCATTTTCCAAAGTGGTAGAAATCAGTTTCAAATCCAAAAGCACTTGAAAAGAGAATTTTCAGCTCAACAATCAACAATTAAATCTAATGACTATCCAAGTGTAAATTTCAAGAATGCAAGCAAGGCTAAAGTATGCATTATAATTGTACCAAAAGCAAAGTAAGTAACATTTAAAAGAGTATGACATTTTAAAAATGCATTAACAAGAGAATGAAGTCAAATCCAACTCTAAACTTGTCATCAATCAAAGCTATGCATTAAAGCTCAAAATCTCATCATTTTTCTAGAAAGAATAAAAAAAACCTAAAACTAGACTTAAAAAGAAAAATTATGAAAAAAATCACAACCAGAATTTTTTTTTTAAAAGTTTGATTTGTTTTTTTTAATAAACAAGAAATTATCCTAAACCATTCCCCCCTATACTTAATCCTTACATTGTCCTTAATGTAAGACAAAAATCTGAATTAAAGTGAAAGGGAAAGAGAAAAATAACAAACTACAAAAGCAAACAAAATAAAGGAGTAAAATGACAAAGAATAAAAGAGATCAAATTTGATTTCCCAAGCTCTCCATCCATTGGGTTGCCTCCCAAAAGTGCTTGGTTTATTGTCCTCAACCTGACTTTGCCTCAGAAGATCAAAGATGGATATAAGAAGGCTCTTCCAACTTTATCTCCTCAATCTCATCAAAACCAAAAGATGGTAAATCATAATAAGGCTTCAATCTATGACCATTAACCTTGAATACTTTCCCTGTATCTAAAGCCTTAATTTCAACTACACCATGGGGAAATATGTTAGTGACAACAAAAGGACCAATCCACCTTGATCTTAACTTACTAGGAAACAGTTTTATTGAATGAAAAAGAAGAACTTTTTGACCAATGGAAAAATCCTTCCTCAAAATCATCATGTCATGGAACATCTTTGTCTTCTCCTTATAGATTCTTGCATTATCATATGCATTGTTCCTGATTTCTTCAAGTTCTTGCAATTGTAACTTTCTATGAATTCCAGCTTCATTTAAATTCATGTTACATTGCTTAACAGCCCAATAAGCTTTATGTTCAAGCTCCACAGGTAAATGACAAGGTTTGCTGTAACGTCCGATTTCCGACTTCCGATCCCATTTAATGTTGAAATTTCCGATTTCCGAGTTTGTCTTATAATTCCGCTTCCGACCTCAATATTAGTTTCGATTTCCGACTTCGTTCCCAAGCTTACAAAGGGGTGGCTGTATCTCATGATTTCCGACCTCATGCACATAAACCCGATTTCCGACCTTAGGCTCAAGTAAGAACGAACGTGATATCCGAGTTCCGACATCAGGTGATTCAAAATGTACACGAAATGCGACTTCCGAGTTTTAGCTGAATTGGATTCCGAGTTCATTACCAAGGTCTTTTCTCCTCGTTCCCGAGTTCCGATATCGAGCTGGAGTGTCAGATCCTATAAATTACGAGTTCCGACTTCATCCGAATAGATATGCACGAATTCCGACTTTAAGAAGCTCACGAGTTCCGATGTCACGTTCACATGCGCTGGGAGCGAGTTTCACTTCTTAAGCGACATGGAGAGCATTTTTGTCACACAAGAGGGAGACATGGCTGAATTTTACCCACAAGAATTTCACCCAATCCAAGCCACCCATTCTAACTACCACTCCAGAGCCTTGTGTATATATATATTCTCCTTCTGCCTCTTCAGCTCCAATTTTCCTACGTTGTTTTCTCTTTTTCAGTTCAACCCTCTTTCCTCTTCTCCACTCACCCACTCCATCCAACTTTCATTTCAGCTACCAACTCAAGCTTAACCTGATCATAAGAGGTAGAGGTTTTAATTCTTGTATTGATTTTTCTGATTTTGAATAATTACTAGTGGTTTAATTCTTCAATTCTGATATATTGGAGACAAGAAAGGATGCAGATATGGAGAAGTTGAGAGGCTGGGAAACTCAAAAACCCTCGGCAGTCTGTACGGCGGAGTGTACGGCTCCACCTCCTGCCGTTCAAAATTAATGAAACCATTTTTATGTGAAACTAGACATCTAGGGCTTTCCACACATATATCATATAAGACCATTGGAGTAATATTGAGAGAGATATGAATTTTTGAAGTTCGACCTAGGAATCAGAACATCCACCCGGGCAGTATGGGTTGAGAAGGGTGTAACTCACCCTATACAACTCCAAATCGAGTGAAACTAATTTTGTTGGAAAGCTTACACATAGGAGAACAATATCCAAAGAAATTCCGAGTTTGTTATCATCTCAGTTTTTCCCAATGATTTGAAGAAGTTACCCTATGTCCAAACCAGGCCAATACAGGGCAGTTCAGGAAGGCTAAGTTTCGGGGCTTGTAACTCGAGCCCTACTAAGGCAAATGTAATGGAACTTTTTGTATATGAAAGGCTGTCCTGTCAGCTTTAATATGAGGCCAATTTCATATGATTTGAGCCAGTTTTCGATTTTTAGTAGATTTTTACTTTTAAGTGTACAATTCTGGCCACCCACAGGGCAGGCCGGGATAAAACCCGAACACCTTGGGTTAATGTTATCCAAATCAGATGGGACTAAAGAGGTTACGAAGTAAACACATAACACTTCAACATATCCGAAATTGAGGTCCAAATGAGCTAAATAGAAATTATGGCATAATTTACAAGAACCGGGTTGAGTACAAGCAGTGAGGCAGTAAGCATATTCTAAAGTGCAATACTTGTGTCTTGAATTGAGGATTGAAGCATGAATGAAATATGTTGAATTATGCATGGAATGAGGTGTTTATTTTGATAAATTGATATGCTAAATACTGGCACTATTCATAGGGAAGCGGACATGTTCCGTTATATCGCCAAAATTGCGGTAAAGTATATGCATGAATTACGAGAGACATGTAGAGGCATGTGCATTTTCAAGAAAGCTATGAAAGCTATGTTATGATGAACCCAAAGAATATGTCATGATGAAATTTCCATGCTACTTGGGCCAGCCCCGGATAGAAAGTTAAGGGGAATAGATCGGTGGAAAGGTCGGGGAAAGTAAACCCAGCATTCCTATATAGGAACGAGCTCAATCCTGAAAAGCAGACTATTACCCAGGAGTCTAAAATGGCCAAGAACTCCCAGGGGACCAAGTAATGGAAAGTGATAAAGAATGATGGGAAAATGTTTATGAAGAATAGTTCAAGAATGAAGTTTACATGATTAAATTAAGCATATGATTGCATTGAACATGTCATTACATGATATTTGCAGTTTGTCCGTTGTGTTTATTTGTTGTTGTATATTCACTATCTTGCCCTTTATCCTATGTGTTAATGTTGATGGTTAATCTGTTTCTTATGTTATTTTAAGTAAAACTGAACTTTGCCTCGGACCAAACGTTTTTCTCAACCTTACTGAATATGAGTAGTTAAGTTTAATCTCATGCTTTAAGAAAATTTAATAAAACCCGAGGCAACTGAGAATGAACACGAAGTCAGTATATACTATATGCAAACCCTGCTGAGAATTTCTCCAAATTCTCACCTCGCTTCGCATTTCCGCCTCATTCTCAGACGTGGACGATGGACACGACAGCTACCCTTTTCATTGAGATTCCAGACTTGCAGCTCCACCATGACCCTGCAGTAGGGTCGTTGTATTTAGCCGGCTCTTGCCAGTTCCGCTTGTATCTTTTTAGTGATAGGGATTTTACTGTCCCCTTACATCATCCTGCTTTTGATCCTGCCACCCCGTACTTTGAGGTCCCGCTGCACGCGGCACATCCTCCGCCAGCGCCTCCTGCACCTGCAGCACCTGTAGCCCCTGCTGACCCTGCACCGGAGTCACCTCCGCAGGTGGTACCGGACATCCGGCTCAGCTCCGAGAGCGACCCCTCAGAGGCCACCAGCTCATCTTCCTCCTCCTCTGGATCAGTTCCTGACTACTCACCAGCCGGGTCCGGTGTGGCCAACGGCTATCTGACTGAGTAGGTCAGCCACAGGCCGTAGTGTACAGCATGACCCTCTTTTGGTAGCATGCGGCTTTGGGTCATATACGCAATGGTAGATGTTGAGATGTTCTCTGAGGACCACGTAGGATCGGATTGACTGATATGGGTCTTATGTCTTTTAATACACGACCCCACTCATGTATCCTATTTTGAAACTTGTATGTAAATCAAAACAGTGGTTCCTGTCTATATATATATACCTATATACAGTTGATAGCATGTGTGTTATTTATGCTTACCTTATTGTTATGATGAAATAAATTCTGTCATGTTCGTTGTATGGCATCCCATTTCCCCCAAATGATTCGGATAAACGAAACGTAAGTAGAATATTAACACAGTAACACAAACTACTTAATTTCATGCTATGACTTAAGCATAACATCAAATAAGGAGGGTGTTACATTTGCCATAAAGCAACCTGTATGGAGACGTTCCCGAAGGCGTTTTATAGGCTGTCCTATAAGCCCACAATGCATCATCTAGCCTTAAGCTCCAATCCTTTAAATTTGGATTCACTGTTTTCTCCGAGATGGATTTCACCTCTCTATTTGATAATTCAGCTTGTCCACTTGTTTGAGGATGATATGCAGTGGAAATTCTATGGACAACATTATACTTCTTCAAGAGAGCTTAAAAAGACCTGTTACAAAAATGAGTACCCCTATCGCTAATAATAGCTTTTGAAGTGCCAAATCTTGCAAAGATATTAGTTCTCACAAAATTACAAATAGTTTTAGCATCATTTAACTTAGTGGCCTTAGCCTTAATCCACTGAGAGACATAGTCAACTGTACGAAGAATGTAAACATTACCAAAGGAAGAAGCAAATGGTCCCATAAAATCAATTCCCCAAACATCAAAAATTTCAACAACAAGCATGGGTGATTAGGGCATTTGGTTTTTAGGGCTTAAATTACCAACACATTGGCATCTATCATATGCTTTGCAAAACAAATATGCATCCTTAAACAAAGAAGGCCGACAACAACCACATTCAAGCACTTTAAGAGCTGTTCTCTTTGGTCCAAAATGGCCACCACAAGCATAAGCATGACAGAAACTTAAAATTAAGTTAAACTCAGATTCAGGGACACACCTTATTACCTGATCAGAACAATGCTTCCATAGATAAGGATCATTCCAAATATAACACTAGGAGTCACTCTTAATCTTGTCCTTTTGAGCTCGAGTTAAATCCTTTGGTAGCTCTTTTGTGACCTTAAAATTGACAATGTCAGCATACCAAGGAACACTGACATTAATGACAAAGAGTTGCTCATCAAGGAACTTCTCTTCCAAAGATAAGCCATCCTCTTTAAGAGCCAGGTGACTAAGATGATCAGCCACTAAGTTTTCACTTCCCTTCTTGTCTTTGATCTCAATGTCAAATTCCTACAATAAAAGAATCCACCTGATCAATCTAGGCTTTGCATCTTTCTTAGAAAGCAAATACTTAAGTGCTGCATGAGACAACAACTTTAGATCCAACCAAATAAGATCTAAACTTCTCCAAAGCAAAGATTACAGCAAGAAATTCTTTTTGAATGGTAGACTAGTTTAGTTGTGCATCATTAAGAGTGCGAGAAGCATAATAAATGACATGAGGTAGCTTCCCTTTTCGCTGTCCTAAAATAGCACTAATAGCAAAATCACTTGCATCACACATAATCTCAAAAGCTAAGCTCCAGTCAGGTGGCTGAATAATGGGAGCTGAAGTAAGAAGCTCTTTAAGCTTGTTGAATGCCATCTTGCACTCTTCATTGAAATCAAATGCCACTTCTTTTTGCAGCAACTTGCAGAGAGGATGAGAAATCTTTGAGAAATCCTTGATAAATCTTCTGTAGAAACCTGCATGTCCAAGAAAGGAACGAACTTCCCTCACCGAAGTGGGGTATGGTAAGGATTTAACAAGGTCTACTTTAGCTTTATCTACCTCAATTCCTTTAGCTGAAATCACATATCCCAAAACAATTCCTTGATCAACCATAAAATGGCATTTTTCCCAATTTAAAACAAGATTTGTTTCTAAGCATCTTTCCAAAACAAAAGACAAATTATCAAGGCATTTATCAAAAGAATTACCATAAACAGAGAAATCATCCATAAATACCTCAATAATGCTTTCAATGTAATTAGAAAAAATACTTACCATGCACCTTTGAAAAGTAGAAGAGGCATTACATAAACCAAAGGGCATTCTTCTATAAGCATAGACACCATAAGGACATGTGAATGTGGTCTTTTCTTGATCTTCTGGAGCAATCACAATTTGGTTGTATTAACCATCAAGGAAGCAGAAGTGAGAATGTCTAGTCAATCTTTCCAGCATTTGATCCATGAAAGGAAGAGGAAAATGATCCTTCCTTGTGGCTGAATTAAGCTTCCTATAGTAAATACACATTCTCCAACCAGTTTGCACCCTTGTTAGAACCAACTCATTATCTTCATTCTTGATCACTGTGATGCCAGATTTCTTGGGAACCACTTGCATAGGGCTTACCCATTTTGAATCAGAGATGGCATAGATGATACTAGCATCAAGCAGTTTCTGAATTTCCTTTTTCACAACCTCCATCATGTTAGGATTAAGTCTTCTTTGAAGTTCTCTACTCGGCTTTGCTCTATCTTCAATTAAGATCCTATGCATACACACAGAAGGGCTAATTCCCTTTATGTCCGCAATCAACCATGCAATGGCTGTCTTGTGGTCTCTAAGGACTCTAGTAAGCCTTTCTTCTTGGGATGGTGTCAAATTGTTAGCAATGATCACAGGAAGTGTTTCTTTCTCTCCCAAGAATGCAT
This sequence comes from Pterocarpus santalinus, assembly GCA_031439595.1. Taxonomy (NCBI): domain Eukaryota; kingdom Viridiplantae; phylum Streptophyta; class Magnoliopsida; order Fabales; family Fabaceae; genus Pterocarpus; species Pterocarpus santalinus. The sequence continues at coordinate 32,493,959 of CM062529.1, forward strand.
ATTTGAGATGACCTGCTAAAGGCTTTAATTCAAGCTTAGGTGCCTTAACAATGGATAGGGAAAGCTTTTCTTTAAGTGTAGGAAGCTCAAGGTATGACACCATATATAGAAGAATGGGAGACATGGCTTCCAAGGTAGCAACCTCTTCAATGATGTCATCTTGCAATTCTAGCTCCCACTTTGGCTCATTAAGCTTCTTTAACTCAAGATTGTTGACAAGAGCCAGTTCAAAGCTATCTTCCTTCCCTAATTCAAACACTTGCTGCACTAATAAGTCAATTGCATCAATAACTTCAATGGAACAAAAAGAACGTGAATCACAAGGGTATGTCATTGTATCAAACAAACTAAATTTAATGACATGCCCATCAAATTCCATAGAAAGAGTTCCTTCACACACATCAATCTTAGTTCTAGTAGTCATTAAAAATGGTCTCCCAAGCAAAATAGGAGTAGGGTTAAGTGCACCCTCATCCTCCATATCTAGAACATAAAAATCAACAAGAAAAACAAGTTCATTCACTTTCACAAGAACATCTTCAACAAATCCTTTAGGATATGCATGAGACCTATTAGCTAACTGAATTATGATGCCAGTTTCTTCTAATGGACCAAGATTCAAAGATTTGTAGATGGAAAAAGGCATTACACTAATAGAAGCACCTAGATCTAACATGCATCTCGCAAAAATTTTATCACCAATGATGCAAGGAGTTGTAAATGAACTAGGATCTTTACATTTTGGAGGAAATTTCTTTTGAAAAATAGCAGAAACTTGTTCTCCCATGCAAACTTTTTCATTGCCTTTTAACTTCCTCTTGTTTGTGTACAAATCCTTCAAAAATTTGGCATACCTGGGAACTTGCTTAATAGCCTCAAGCAATGGAATATTGATCTGCACCTTCTTGAAAGTGTCCAAAATCTCCTTTTCTTGTTCCTCTTTTTTGGACTTTGCAAGCCTTTGAGGGAAAGGTAGAGGATGTACATAAGTGTCAAGTGTTAGAGATGTATGCTTCCTTGGAGATTGGGTGGAATCATGAGTTTCTTTGGTAACCACCACTTCTTGTTCTTCATCATTCCTTAATGTTTTGGGTGCTAGATTTGTAAACTCTTTTCCACTCCTCAAAGTGATGGCACTAGCATTTTGAACATTAAGATTCACTATAGTTTGAGAAGGAATTTTGTTTGACACCTTAGCCTCCAAATTGCTTAAAGATGTTGCAAGTTGTTCAATCTGATTCTCCATATTCTTTATGCCAGGATCGCATTTGAGAAAGCTTGATTTGTTGCAATTGGATTGTATTTGAATCAAGAGTCTTCATCATCTCCTTCATTTCATCATTAGAACCTTGTTGCTCTTGAGGTCTTTGTTGGAAATGTGTTGGCTTTTGAAGAAAACTAGGTGGTTTGTTAAATATTGCATGAGGTTGTTGACTTCTTCCAAAACTAAAACCTTGCTGATTATTCCAACCTCCATATTGAGGATGTTGTAGGTGCCCTTGAAATCCTCCAATTGCATTGCAATCTTCTTCTTGAAGTGTGGGGCACATATCAGTAGGATGCCCAAAATTTGAACAAATTCCACAAGCCTTTACTTGCTGCACATTACCAACCATGAGTTGTTGCATTAAGGTTGCCAAATTTGAAATCTGTTGAGTGTTGGCAGAAATTTGTTGCTCCAAGGAAAATAATGACACTTCATTGACCCTCCTTATATCTTGTCTAATGCCAAATTGTTTAGTACTGGCTGCCATGTTAGTAATCAAATCTCTTGCTTCTTGAGGAGTCTTGTTCATCAAAGCACCGCCACTAGCTGCATCAATCATACTCCTATCCATTGGCATGAGTCCCTCATAAAAATATTGAATAAGCAGTTGCTCACTAATTTGATAATTAGGACAACTAGCACAGAGACGTTTAAACCTCTCCCAATATTCATGTAATGTTTCCCCATTCATCTGTCTAATACCACAGATTTCCTTCCTTATGTTGGCGGCCTTGGATGCAGGGAAATATCTTTCAAGGAAGCTTCCTTTCAATTCAACCCAAGAACCAATTGAGCCTGGAGGTAAGTAGTAGAGCCAATTTTTTGCAGCACCATTAAAAGAGAATGGAAATGCTCTCAGCTCCACTTGTTATTCTGAGATGTTTGAAGGTCTCATGGTAGAGCAAACAACTTGAAATTCCTTAAGGTGCTTGTTTGGGTCTTCTCCTGCAAGACCATTAAACTTTGGATGCAAATGGATCATCCCAGACTTCAACTCGAATCCACCTTCAATGACTGGAAATTCTATGCACAAGGGTCGTTGATCAAGATTAGGAGTAGCAAGCTCCCTCAAGGTTTGATTTCCAGCCATCACCTCTTCTTCTTCTGAAAATTCAGATGTTGAACTTGAAAGGGCAGTGTTGATGGCTTGTTCAATTTGGGATGGTGAAAAGCCTAAAGATGATGAGGATGGAGAATGTAGCGATGGTGGTGCTATTGGTGCAAAAATATGTCTTCTAGCTTCAAAGAAATTGTTGAGTCTTCTATTTCTCTCAATATAAAAATTGTTCTCCGACATGCACCTAACGAACACCAAGAAAGCAAAACTCCAACAAAATGATTAGACAAATATAAATTTAAGAACAATGTAAGCATAACTTAATGAAACAAATAAAAACACAAAAACAAACAAGACTAAACCAGAGCTTAAAAATACTAAAGAACACTAACAAAATAGAACAGAACTTAAATGAACAAAATAATCCAATTAATGTCAATTCCCCGGCAATGGCGCCAAAATTTGATATGTCGTTAAACTACCAAATTAAAAACCTTTGCTTGGTTTAGAAAAAATTAGTTTAGTAATAAGCAAAGGTTCGATCCACAAGGAATTGAATTAATTTAATTATTTAGCTTATTTTAAATTCTGATTCTAATAAACTCTAAAAAGACAAAGTAACAAAAAATGGGGGGGGGTTTGTTGTTTCTATAATTCAAACAAAAATTATATAAAAAATTACAGGAAAATTAAAAAATAAACAAGAGCAAATGATGCTGTTTTGTTGAAATCAATTAAAACTAGTTATGGGATCCCTTTTCCCCACCCAATTATATCATGCAATTAGTTCTCAATTTCAGCCTCCAATTCTCCTTTGATAATTACCAATCTTAGGCAATGACACATTCTATTACCTACCTTCTTTTAAATAGATTAAGGAACATCCATTAACCTATTCTAATCACTAATTGGCATAGGGAACATCCACTAAGCTCAATTAGCAATTGCAACTAGAAGGACAGATTGATCTAAGTTTTGGTCTCTAACATAGGACTAAGTGACTTAGGTTATATTCTCCCTTGTATACAATCAAAACTTGACCACTAAGTTTGCACACAAGTTACTACATATGGATAAAGGATAATGAACATCATAATCCTAAATCTAGCAATCAGCAATAACATGAAATATAAGGGTGGCCAATCCAAACATGTCACATTACTACCATAATCATGAAGTGAGTAGGAGAATATAATCAACTCTCAAGAAAATAGAGGTCTGAAAATCAATTTAATTACATGATAATTTAGGGTTCAAAGTTCACCCATAACCATAAAAATAACTTAGCCTAACATTCTAGAGAAAACCATATCACAAATTGAAGAATACATGACATGAGTTAAGAAAGAAAGAAAACATGTGCAGACTAAAGGGTGAAAACAAAGTTGCCCAAACTCTAATCTTCGGTACCTATCTCTTCTTCTTGTCCTCAATTAAATCCCTAATGAGCAGCAAAAAGTGATGTCTACGGCTACAAGCTTGATGAAAATGTCACTTCTCCAACTCCAATATTGTAACTATGGTTTCTAAGGATGAGTGGCAAAACCTCTTTCTCTCTCCATGAAAATTTCTCTCTCTAGAAAGAGAAAAAATGCTCAGTTGTTACTCCTCTTCTCCCCCCTCTGGTTGCTAGTCCCTTGCCAAAATGTAACCTCAGCCATCCAAATTGTAACTGCTCCAAGTGAAACTCCATATTAAACTAGCTTCATAGATTACATTCCCACAAAGAATTGGTGATTATTAGAATTAATTCTGATAATTAAGTTTTAACAACCTATAATCAGACAGTGATAACCCACAAATGAATTGAACTCAATTGGCCCACCATTCATTAATTAAAATTGACTGTTTCGGTTTTTTCTAGCAGCTCTGCTTCACACGTAAATTTCATTAACCAAATGGACTTGGATGAGAGTAATTCGACCACCATTGGAAAGTTAACATCTCGGGCTTCATTTTTGGCTTTGGAATAGGGAGAAGTGAATTGAGCAAAACTGCATTGAATGCAGTGATGGGTCTGCATTAGGCCCAATTTTGGCAGCTTCAATCTTTCTGGTTTGTTGGACTTTTTGATTGATCTTGGTGTCAAATTAAAGCCATGGATGTCTACTTTCATCTCCAAGTGGAATAAGGTCATTATGACATCAGAGGAAAAAGTTATGCCCGTGGAAAGACATACTGCTCATGCTATCCAACACTCAATTCTTAGCATTTTCTTGAATTAGCTCCAAATTGAGTCATTTTACTCTTATTCAGCTCAAAAATCATCCTTAAGCTTTATTTTCCTACAAAACACAAATAATAAAATAAAAACATTATATTTACATTATCAAAGCTACAAACAAGCATAGAAAAGAATATAAAATAAGTGAATAAAATGCACTTATCAATTTCTTCCATACTTGAACCTTGCTCATCCTCAAGCAAGACTAAAATAAAACCTAAGCTAATCCACTTTCATAGGAAATCATGATTGCATTTAGCATATGCAACAAGCCTTTAAACCTCTAGGTGGCACATAGAGGACGAGTTATAGTCTCGTAAGGGCTTCCAGCGATGATACACATAAACACCTTTTCTTTCCAGCATTTTTCAGAGAACTAGAAATACACAACCTTGAAATCAAACAAGAAAAATGTTATCACCAACCATTCTCAAGATAATGCATCCAATGAACATCATACTCAAGTAAATGAAACAACTTAGCTAATGGTGAAAAAAAAAAAAACTATGCAACACTTTAAACGGACCTCACTCTTTTCATCTCCACAATTCAAGCTTTCAATTTTCATGCAATCATGTCAAGTATTGAATTCTTTTAATTCATGCAAATGTCAAATCATCATCAAAACACCGCAATGGAATCAAAAGGTCATTTCTTTGGTTGTAATGGGGTCAATGGGGGTTGTAATGTATCTTAAGAAACAAAGGGAAAAGAAAATACACAAGAGTTTCTTTGAATTCCTAGAAACAGAGACATGAAAATGATAATGCAAGAATATTTAAGTCAAAACTCCATAGAACAAACATGAGGGTCAATTTTTTTAGTGTGGACCCTTCCTTCACCTTTCTTTACTCTTATAACACTGTAACATACTTTGAACTTCAACTGAGTTTATTAAACACTTTTTTTTCTTTTTTTCTTTTCTTTTTTTTTTTTCCCACTAATTGTTGAAAGATAACAAATTCCCCCACACTTCTCATCTTTACCGTGCTTGAATTACCAATCCTTACACATCAATCAATTCTCTAACTTTATTCCATCAAAGAAACAAAGGTTCGGACAAAAATTTATATCAAGCTAGGTAAAGAAGATAAAGGTGTCAAAGAAAATAAGACTAAATTCTATGAAGGCTCAAATTGGTTCACTAAGGATTTGTGTTCGCTTCGAAACATCAAAATGTAGGGAACAGGTCCATTTGGCCATGGTGTTAGACAACAAAATGCCTTAATCATTTTCCAACGTGGCAGAAATCAGTTTCAAATCCAAAAGCACTTCAAAAGAGAATTTTCAACTCAACAATCAAACAATTAAATCTAATGACTATCTACGTATAAATTTCAAGAATGCAAGCAAGGTTAAAGTATGCATTATAATTGTATCAAAAGCAATGTAAGTAACATTTAAAAGAGTATAACATTATAAAAATGCATTAACAAGAGAATGAAGTCAAATCCAACTCTAAACTTGTCATCAATCAAAGCTATGCATTAAAGCTCAAAATCTCATCATTTTTCTAGAAAGAATAACAAACACCTAAAATTAGACTTAAAAAACAAAATTATGAAAAAAAACACAACCAAATTTTTTTTTTTTTTAAGTTTGATTTGTTTTTTTTAATAAACAAGAAATTATCCTAAACCATTCCCCCTATGCTTAATCCTTACATTGTCCTTAATGTAAGACAAAAATCTGAATTAAAGTGAAAGGGAAAGAGAAAAATAACAAACTACAAAAGCAAACAAAATAAAGGAGTAAAATGACAAAGAATAAGAGAGATCAAATCTAATTTCCAAAGCTCTCCATCCATTGGGTTGCCTCCCAAAAGCACTTGGTTTATTGTCCTCGGCCCGACTTTACCTCAGAAGATCAAAGATGGATATAAGAAGGCTCTTCCAACTTTATCTCCTCAATCTCATCAAAACCAAAAGATGGTAAATCATGATAAGGCTTCAATCTATGACCATTAACCTTGAATACTTTCCCTGTATCTAAAGCCTTAATTTCAACTACACCATGGGGAAATATGTTACTGACAACAAAAGGACCAATCCACGTTGATCTTAACTTACCAGGAAACAGTTTTAGCTTTGAATGAAAAAGAAGAACTTTTTGACCAATGGAAAAATCCTTCCTCAAAGTCATATTGTCATGGACCATCTTTGTTTTCTCCTTATAGATTCTTGCATTATCATATGCATTGTTCCTGATTTCTTCAAGTTCTTGCAATTGTAACTTTCTATGAATTCCAGCTTCATTTAAATTCATGTTACGTTGCTTAACAGCCCAATAAGCTTTATGTTCAAGCTCCACAGGTAAATGACAAGGTTTGCCATAAAGCAACCTGTATGGAGACATTCCCGAAGGCGTTTTATAGGCTATCCTATAAGCCCACAATGCATCATCAAGCCTTAAGCTCCAATCCTTTAAATTTGGATTCACAGTTTTCTCCAGGATGGATTTCACCTCTCTATTTGACAATTCAGCTTGTCCACTTGTTTGAGGATGATATGCAGTGGAAATTCTATGGACAACATTATACTTCTTCAAGAGAGCTTGAAAAGATTTGTTACAAAAATGAGTACCCCTATCGCTAATAATAGCTTTCGGAGTGCCAAATCTTGCAAAGATATTAGTTCTCACAAAATTACAAACAGTTTTAGCATCATTCAACCTAGTAGCCTTGGCCTCAATCCACTTAGAGACATAGTCAACTGCAAGAAGAATGTAAACATTACCAAAGGAAGAAACAAATGGTCCCATAAAATTAATTCGCCAAACATCAAAAATTTCAACAACAAGTATGGGTGATTGGGGCATTTGGTTTTTACGGCTTAAATTACCAACACGTTGGTATCTATCACATGCTTTGCAAAACAAATATGCATCCTTAAACAAAAAAGGCCAATAAAAACCACATTCAAGCACTTTAAGAGCTGTTCTCTTTGGTCCAAAATGGCCACCACAAGCATAAGCATGACAAAAACTTAAAATTGAGTTAAACTCAGATTCAGGGACACACCTTCTTATTACCTAATCAGAACAATGCTTTCATAGATAAGGATCATCCCAAATATAATACTTGGAGTCACTCTTAATCTTGTCCTTTTGAGCTCGAGTTAAATCCTTTGGTAGCTCTTTTGTGACCTTAAAATTGACAATGTCAGCATACCAAGGAACACTGGCATTAATGGCAAAGAGTTGCTCATCAAGGAACTTCTCTTCCAAAGGTAAGCCATCCTCTTCAAGAGCCAAGCGACTAAGATGATCAGCCACTAAGTTTTAACTTCCCTTCTTGTCTTTGATCTCAATGTCAAATTCTTGCAATAAAAGAATCCACCTGATCAATCTAGGCTTTGCATCTTTCTTTGAAAGCAAATACTTAAGTGCTGCATGATCACTATAAACAACAACATTAGATCCAACCAAATAAGATCTAAACTTCTCCAAAGCAAAGTTTATAGCAAGAAATTCTTTTTCAGTGGTAGAATTGTTTAGTTGTGCATCATTTAGAGTGCGAGAAGCATAATAAATGACATGAGGCAACTTCCCTTTTTGCTATCCCAAAACAGCACTAATAGCAAAATCACTTGCATCACACATAACCTCAAAAGGTAAGCTCCAGTCAGGTGGCTGAATAATGGGAGCTGAAGTGAGAAGCTCTTTAAGCTTGTTGAATGCCATCTTGCACTCTTCATTGAAATCAAATGCCACTTCTTTTTGCAACAACTTGCAGAGAGGATGAGAAATCTTTGAGAAATCCTTGATAAATCTTCTGTAGAAACCTGCATGTCCAAGAAAGGAACGAACCTCCCTCACCGACGTGGGGTGTGGTAAGGATTTGACAAGGTCTACTTTAGCTTTATCTACCTCAATTCCTTTAGCTGAAATCACATGTCCCAAAACAATTCCTTGATCAACCATAAAATGGCATTTTTCCTAATTTAAAACAAGATTTGTTTCTAAGCATCTTTCCAAAACAAAAGACAAATTATCAAGGCATTTATCAAAAGAATTACCATAAACAGAGAAATCGTCCATAAATACCTCAATAATGCTTTCAATGTAATTAGAAAAAAAACTTACCATGCACCTTTGAAAAATAGAAGGGGCATTACATAAACCAAAGGGCATTCTTCTATAAGCATAGACACCATAAGGACATGTGAATGTGGTCTTTTCTTGATCTTCTGGAGCAATCACAATTTGGTTGTATCCTGAATAACCATCAAGGAAGCAGAAGTGAGAGTGTCCAGCCAATCTTTCTTGCATTTAATCCATGAAAGGAAGAGGAAAATGATCCTTCCTTGTAGTTGAATTAAGCTTCATATAGTCAATACACATTCTCCAACCAGTTTGCACTCTTGTTGGAACCAACTCATTGTCTTCATTCTTGATCACTACGATGCTAGATTTCTTGGGAACCACTTGCACAGGGCTCACCCATTTTGAATCAGAGATGGCATAGATGATACCAGCATCAAGCAATTTCTGAATTTCCTTTTTCACAACCTCCATCATGTTAGGATTAAGTCTTCTTTGAGGTTATCTGTTTGGCTTTGCTCTATCTTCAATTAAGATCCTATGCATACACATAGAAGGGCCAATTCCCTTTATATCCGCAATCAACCATGTGTAACATCCCCAATTTTTGTCTAAGCTAATTAGCTCAGTGATCCTGGCTAATTAGAGAGGTTAACGATTAACTGAGGACTAATCGGCTAATCTTGATGAGCAAAAGCTTAGTAAATTGAGTCAAGTCAATAATTAATCATAACATACTAAATGTTTTAATTAAAACCTAGTTATTCAAACCTTATTAATCTGTAACTTAGAAATATGATTAAGCTAATCCAATCCTGTTAATTAAGTACAAGACAATTGTTCTACCTTACCAATTGAGATAGATAAATTCTTATATCCTAATTACATAATTCATAAGATCAATTCTTTTAAAGGAGAAATGTCTTAAAAGTGTAATTAACCGAAATCGGTTAAAGAGCAATTTAACTAATCAAATTGAATTAACAACTTAGGTAATTCTAATAGCTTTGAAGATTTAAAAATTTCTCCTAATTGATGCACCAAATTTCGGCCAAGGACAAGAGCAAAATCCAACCATTCATTTGCCTTCTCATCATGCACCATTAGATCAAGAGTCTAGGTTAGTAGTATTCCTTGAATCAAGCCAAGAGATGTACCCTTCTCCATCAAGATTGTGACACTTGGAGTGATCATATCCATCCAAGCCAATCCCAAGAGTGGTCATGCTCTTAACCACTTGGGAAAACACAGAATGGTCTTTACCCAAGTGCCAAGACTCAAAGAAAACATAACTCACCCTTTTACCCCAAAGTCCCTAGCTTTCTTACTTGAAAAAGAAGTTAAACCCACCTACTCTCTCTTGCTTGTTGGAGAAGCTAAGCAATCAGCCCCCCTCACCCATTTGTGACTTTAATAGCCTCCCTCACTCTCTCACTTGTGACTTTCATCCTCTCACTACAAGCCCAAGCTCCCACCTCTCTTTAAACTTCATCCTAGCTCTTTTGTTCTTTCAACTTTTCTTGTTCCTCTTCTCTCTTTCTCACCTTGTCCAACACTCTTTCCTTTCACCACCCTTACTAACTTACCAAGGATCGCATTCTTTGGTCTTTGGTAGAGCAAAACAAACACTCATTTAGCCTCATTTGCTAGCTCAAGAGGAAGGAGGCCATCTCCAACCATTTTCATCCTTCAAGCTTTCAAGAGAATCCTTGTGGTAGTGACTCTAACCTTCCTCTTTTATGTGTTCTTCAAGCCCTTGAACTCCTAGGCTCTTCATAGCTAGGTGGTTTTAGGACTTGTTTCCAAGGCCTCATGGTCATGCTTGTTGGTATGATGAGTTTTCATGTGTTGTGTCTTTCTCTTTGGCATGAAATTTTCAGTTGGAATGTTTATGGTTGTTGAACTAAATTTTTAGAAGTTAAAACATTGAGTTAATATCAAGATCTCAAAGATTAAAAGTGGTTTGGAAGAGAAAAGTGATCACTTGAAGAAAAGACTAAATGTTCTTACAAGAAAACTCCTTGAAACCAAAACTGTGGAAACTGGAAAATTCTAGCAGTCTATATGGCGCGACTAATAACTCTTTCCATATAACTCCAAATGGAACAAAACTAATTTTAGATGAAAATAGACTCATAGATATTTTCATACATATAAAATACGTGAAATTTGGCTTTAAAACGAGAGAGATATGAATTTTCAAAGTGTGCTGTTCCCGGATGTGTTTCTGTTCGGGCAGTATGTAATAAAATCTTAATAACTCAAGTTATACAGAACATTTTTGAGTGGAACCAAGTTTGTTAGAAAGCTAAGACATAGAGGAACATCCAATAAAATAGTTTTGGCAGATTCCTTGTGAGGAGCTCACAGTAATGTTTAAAAGTCAATGTACCAAGAATAAACTTAAAAGCTGAGCAGTCAGAATAAAATGTGCATATCTCAAGTTACAAAATGAATTTTTGAGTAGCGTTTATTTTGTTTAAAAATAGACTCAGAGAAGTATAATCATACCAAAATTCGAAGCAAAAGAGTAAAAGATGAAATTATAGTGAATTTTTGAAATTACTGCCCACTATAAAAGTAAAACTAGTTATAGTTAAGTTTTAAAGGTTAATGAGAAATAAGCTTTAAGACATTAAGTCCCTCACATTAAGTATTGGAAAACCTTCATAATTCACCTTAAAAGTTTCAAAAAGGATAATGGATGAAATTGGGTCTATGCCTAATAAAAGAGTTTACACAAGAGGCAACCTCAATTAAAAGCTTGCACCAAATTTACTAAGCTAAGCTCATAAGACTTTGTGTGATATGTATGCCTCTATGTGTTATTATGATGACAATGATATGATGATGATAATGATGACATGAACATGATATGATGATTATGATAATGATATGATGATGATATGAATATGATATATTGAGGATATGATGCTTAATGATATGTGATAAAGGAATCACATTTGGGGACGGCGATACGTAACGCCCAAATATGGAAAAGAATTAAAATAATTTTGCATCATAAGCTTTAATAAGAAGAGAATGAAGTAAGGGTATGATCTTTCAAAAGGGAAGGTGACCTAATTTAAGCTCCCCTCACCCATGACTCACATGAGGCATGACATGACCTAGCTAGTGTGAGTATAGGGGATAGGACTTGCATGAGGCATGGCATGATTCAGCTAGTGTAAGTACCGAAATTTTATTGTGGTGACGGCCACGGTATGAGCTCATTACCACTTATGTTTAGTGGGTCGAAAGAAAAAGACTCAAGATAAAGTCAAGTAAAGAAAAAAAAGGGACTCCGGTCCAAGCCCTTGAAGGGAAGAAGTTAAGAGAAGCTTACAGCAAGTCATGCATGTTTTATGTGATTATACTTATGCCCATGTATGTTATGATATAAATAATTAGAGAGTATGTTAAAATTGAATCCACTTCGGATATTCATGTTTTCGAAAACCTAAGAACTGAACCTTGTACATGCTCACTATTTTCATTATAAAACCGAAGTGGCTGGGACGATGACGATGACACCTCCGCGTCAGGTTCGAGTCCTACTGAGAAATCTTATTTCTCACTCTAATTACTTTTCCGCATCGTCATCAGAATCTGATGGTGCATCCGGTGGAGTGGAGCATGTAACATCCACGACTTCCGACTTCCGAGTTCATAGTATTTCCAACCTCCAAATTCATCTTCAAGGCTGAACAGACCAGGATTTTACGATTTCCGAGTTTGTCTTCTAGTTCAGCTTTCGATCTCAATATTAGCTTCGACTTCCGACTTCGTTCCAAGGCTTACAAGGGATTTCTTCCAACTTCCGACCTCATACATGCAGCTTACGGTCTCCGATTTAATGCATGAAGCTTACGATTTCCGACCTTGTGTAAGCATGTATAAATTTTGACCTCCTCAGTATGAATTCCGATTTTCGATTTAATGAGCTGAAACGAAGTGACTGATGCCTCCAACTTACGAGTTCGTCTTCGACTTCAGCACAATTTACGATCTCCGACCTTAGCGATCAAAGAGCAAAATGTTTGATTTCCGACTTCGTCTCTAAGGCTCAAATGAACTGGCTATATTCTGAATTCCAACATTATGATTCACAAATGGTACGAGATCCGATCTGGAGTCCAATATTAGTAGCTCTCATTTCTATATCTTTTCGAGTTCCGGGATAGAAATTTTATAATTCCCGAGTTCCGACCTTAAGTGCTTGGCTTCACACCAGGCTCTACTTTCAAGTTTCAATTAGACTGGATGTTTTCTGAGTTCCGACTCCATATACAGGAGGTTCACGAGGTCCGACTTTATAGAGCGTACGAGTTCCGATTTCGTTTCCAGAATATGCTAGAAACTACTCCCACTTTAGGCGACGTGGAGAGTGATTCTACCACACAAAGAGGGCAACGTGGAGAGCAAGGTTGGCTGAAACTTGGCCTTATGTTTAGAGGCCAATCACAACCTTCCAAGTTAACTCCCACTCATGCTTATATAACACATCCTCCTCCTTTGATTCAGACCATTATTCACGTTGCATTCCTCTTCTCCATCAGCTCTCTTCCTCTCTTGCTCACACACCCAAAACTCAAGCTAAGTTCCAGCCTTGTTCATCCAACCTCCAAGAACTCAGCACAAAACACTTAAATCAAAGGTAGGGGTTTTTAATTTCTTGCATCAAATCCATGCACTTGGCTGATTGGGCTGAATCATTTTCACCTTAATTGATGTGTGAATTAAATAGTTATGCTTGGATTAATAGAAGATTTTGAGTTAGAAGTAGAATTAGAAGAAGAAAACTAAGAGAATTAAATGGATCAGGGTGCTGTCTTGGTGGAGAGGTCACAGCAGTCCGTATGGCGGAGCGTACGGTGCCGCCTACAATCAGTCAAATCCGATCAAACTATTTTTAGATGAAACTAGACATCTAGGGCTTTCCATACATATATCATATAAGACCATTGGATTAATATTGAGAGAGATATGAATTTTTGAAGTTCGACCTAGGAATCAGGACATCCACCCAGGCAGTATGGGTTGAGAAGGGTGTAACTCACCCTATACAACTCCAAATCGAGTGAAGCTAATTTTGTTGGAAAGCTTACACATAGCAGAACAATATCCAAAGAAATTTCGAGTTTGTTATCAACTCAGTTGTTCCCAGTGATTTGAAGAAATTACCCTATGTCCAAACCAGGCCAACACAGGGCAACTCAGAAAGGCTAAGTTTCGGGGCTTGTAACCTAAGCCCTACTAAGGCAAATGAAATGGAACTTTTTGTATATGAAAGGTTGTCCTGTTAGCTTTAATATGAGACCAATTTCGTCTGATTTGAGTGAGTTTTCGATATTTAGCGAATTTCTACTTTTAGTTGCCTGATTCTGGCTAGCCAATGGGCAGGCCGAGATAAAGTTTAGATATCTTGAGTTATAGATACCGAAATTGGATGGGACCAAAGAGGTTAGAAAATAGACACACAACCCTGTAACATACTCAAATTTGAGGTCCAAATGAGTTAAAATGAAATTGTGGCATGAATTACAAGAACCGGGTTGGTTGAATATGCTGAGGCAGGATTTCTGTCTTAATGAATTTGATATGGATTTGAGTTCTATGTTGGAATATAATTGTGAATTTGTGCTCCTTGTGATAAGTTGATGTATTGATTGGCTGGCACTATTCATGGGGAAGCGGGCACGTTCCGTTATGCTGCCGAAGTTTCGGTAGAACCCATGTACAAGTTATGAATTACATATGAATGCATATACATTCTTAAGAAAGCCATGAAAGTTATGAAAAGAAGTATGTTATTATGCAAGTTCCATACTACTTGGGCCAGCCCCGGATAGAAAGTTAATGGGAATAGATCGGTGGGAAGATCGGGGAAAGTAAACCCGGCATTCCTCAGATAGGAACGAGCTCGATCCTGATAAGCAGACTATTACCAGGAGTCTAAAATGGCCAAGAACTCCCAGGGGACCAAGAGAGATGGAAAATGATAGAAAGTAATGGAAGAGTCTATGAAAGAAAGTTCAAGAATGAGTCTACATGATTACATGAATGCATGAACACATGAAATAGTTACATCAAGATGTTTACAATTGTCAGTTATAATTGCTCACTGCTATTCATTCATTTATTTCGTTCATCATTATATGTATCAGTATTAGTAACCTATTTTGTTTCTCATGCCGATTAAAGTAAAATTGAATATTACCTCGGACTAGACATGTTTTTAAACTCATGAAAATGGACTTTTTAGCTTGATCACATATTTTAATAATTAAGTAAAACCCGAGGTAACTGAGAATGTATGTGATGTCACTTCCAGTATAACCGAACCCTCTTGAGAATTTTCTTGAAATTCTCACCCGCTTTGTGTCTCCGCATCATTCTCGGACACAGGCGATGGACTCCACAACCACCTTTTTATTGAGATTCCTGCATTACAGTTCCACCATGACCTGGAGTTGGACTCTTTGTACATAGCCGGTTCGTGCAACTTTCGTCTGTACCTCTTCAGCGATAGGAACTTTGATGTTCCTTTACACCATCCCCTCTTCGACCCTGCTACCCCTTATATTGCCATCCCTCTACATATGGCGCACCCACATCCTGCACCTCCTGCACCCGCAGCTCCCGTTGACCCTGCCCCTGAGTCTCCACCGCAGGCAGTCCCCGACATCCCGTCGAGTTCAGAGAGTGACCCCTCCGAGGCCACCGGCTCATCGCCCTCTTCCTCCTCGGGACCTAGCGCAGACTATACTCCGGCCGAGCCTGGCATGGCTAACGGCTACCTGACGGAGTAGCTTGCTGGCAGGGGATGTTGTGCAAGATGACCCTCTTTTGGACAAAGATGTAGCTTTGGGTCATGGGTTTGACCGTAGAGTTAGCAAGAGATTTCTGAAATGTCCTTTGAGGACCATAGGGTATTCTGGCAGATGAGAGTATTATGATCTTCCTGATACACTAGCCCCGTATGTGTTCTACTTTAAAACTTTGTACATAAACTGAAGCAGTGGCTTCTGATATATATATATATATATATATATATGTTTGCACGTATGCAGTAACATTATTGTACTATACTTATCTTGATGATATTTTATTCGGTTCGTTTCGCTTTTAATATAACAGTACGCCATTTCGTCAATAGAGACGATTTAAAGAGAAATTAAAAACAAGAAAGGTAAATAATGTATCAACACGGTAACACGACCTGACTAATTTCATGCTATGGCTTAAGCATAACATAAAATTAGTAGGGTGTTACATTTTTGGTATCAGAGCAGTTCGTCCTTGCTAAGGCCTGAGGATTGGACTGACTATGCTTCGCGCATATTCTGTATTTTAGTTGATAATGTGCACCAGATCTTGCCTGTATGGTGGAGATATAGTTGTGCATATATATGAAGTGCCTGACCGTGTGGGCTGTTATTTACTAGCACATTAAACTTAGTATTGAGCCTGATCAACTCAATAACTTTTGTTTTGTGTGTTCAGAACTTAATGGCTTCCGGAAGGCGAGGAAGACCACGTGCAGAACCTGCTCCAGAGAACCCGACTGACGTGATGGCCACAATGCGGGAAATGGCTCACGCAATACGGGAACAAGCTGCGGCAGCTCACCAAATGATGGAGCAGCTAGGCAGGCGGCCTGTAGCAGGCTGTGAAAGGAACCCACAAGGCCCAGAAGCTAACCTGGACTACCTCCAGTTTGCGGAGTTTAGGAAGGCAAATCCGCCAAGTTTCCGAGGGGCATACGACCCGGACAAAGCTGACGAGTGGATCAAAGCCATGGAGAAGATTTTCTCTGTCTTGGATTGCTCGGATCATCAGAAAGTGACTTTTGCCACTTACACGCTTGAAGTAGACGCCGAGTTCTGGTGGAACGGCGTACGAAGGTTGTTCGAGGAATCTCAGATGGTACTCACCTGGACAATGTTCAAGGATGTATTTTACCAGAAGTACTTCCCCGCTTCAGTTCGAAATGCCAAGGAACTCGAGTTTATGCAGCTGCGCCAAGGAAATCGGACAGTATCCAAATATATTGCCCGATTTGAGGAGCTATGCAAATTCTCTACCATTTACCAGAGGAATCCAGATGAGGCCTGAAAGTGCATTAAATTTGAAGGTGGATTACGAGAGGACATTCTCACCGCAATCAGCCCGATGGAGATTAGGGATTTCCCTACATTAGTGAACAAATGCCGACTTGTGGAGGATTGCCACTCGAAGTTAGCTGCAGCCAGGGCATTTGGCGGGAATTTCAAGAGGGGGTTAGCCTCGCAAGGCCTAAGATTCAAGCCCAATGTACAACAACAGCGGAGATTTCCGCCAAGAGGCAACAAAGGCAAGCAGCCTCAAAGGCCTTTTCCAAGTTCAACTTGCACAGAATGCGGCAAGAATCATAGCGATCGGCCGTGCTTGGCAGGCCAGAATGTCTGCTATGGATGTGGCAAGCCAGGCCACAAAATTTACGAGTGTCCGACCAGGAACTCATCACAGCCGCCTCGACCCCAGCGACAAGGACGGGTCTTTACTATGAATGCGGAAGAAGCCGATAAGTCAGAAGGATTGATCCAAGGCAATTGTGATGTGAATGGTGAGACTCTAACTGTACTCTATGATTCGGGTGCCTCACATTCATTTATTTCTCATGATTGTGTAGCTGCTTTGCAATTGCCAATTTCTGAATTACCTTATGATCTGTTGGTTTCTACTCCTACCAATGGGCCTGTTAGAACTAGTCAAATGTGCATCAAAGTTCCTCTTCGAATTGAGGGCAGGATCTTTGCCACTAATTTGATTTGCCTCCCTCTATCTGGTCTCGACATAATTCTGGGCATGGATTGGCTTTCTGCCAATCATGTTGTACTCAATTGCTCTGATAAAACGGTGGTACTTCCCTCTGTCTTACTTTCTGAATCCCAAACCGCAATACTCTTCTATCTGAACTCTTTCAGGCCAAAGGATCAAGGGTATATCCTCTTGTCAACTAATGCGGTAGAAGCTGAGCAGGAACTGGAGAAGATTCCGATTGTCAGGGAATACCCGGATGTTTTCCCAGAGGATATTCCTGAATTCCCTCCGGAGAGAGAGATTGAGTTTACCATCGAGTTGGTTCCAGGTGCGGGACTAATATCCATAGCTCCGTATCGAATGTCCCCTATGGAGTTGACGGAACTAAAAAGACAGATCGAAGAGCTTTTAGAAAAGGGATTCATACGACCAAGTGCGTCGCCATGGGGAGCTCCGGTCTTGTTGGTCAAGAAGAAGGACGGAAGCATGCGCTTATGCGTGGATTATAGGCAGTTGAACAAAGTGACGATCAAGAACAAGTATCCGCTGCCGAGGATTGATGATCTCATGGACCAACTACAGGGTGCAACGGTATTCTCCAAGATCGACTTACGTTCTGGATATCACCAAATTCGAGTTCGGGAACAAGATATCCCTACGACAGCTTTTCGAACTCGTTACGGGCACTATGAATACACCGTGATGTCGTTTGGGCTGACGAATGCGCCAGCGGTATTCATGGATTACATGAATCGAATATTCCGCCCATATTTGGACAAATTTGTAGTGGTCTTCATCGATGATATACTTGTCTACTCGAAGATGGAACAAGAACATATGGAACACTTACGGCTAGTTTTGCAAATTTTAAGAGAAAAGAAGCTCTATGCCAAGTTATCCAAATGTGAATTTTGGATGAAGGAGGTAAAATTTCTCGGCCACGTAGTGTCATATGGAGGAATCTCTGTCGACCCCAGCAAAGAGAAGCAGTTCTGAACTGGGAGAGGCCAACTACAGTCTCTGAAGTTAGAAGTTTTCTGGGCTTAGCTGGATATTATAGGCGATTCGTTAAGGATTTTTCTCGAATAGCCTTGCCCTTGACCAAGCTAACCAGAAAGAATGTCCCTTTCGAGTGGACGCCAGAGTGTGAACAGAGTTTTCAGGATTTGAAGAAAAGGTTGACCACGACACCAGTGCTAGCTTTACCAGACCCTCAAGGACCATTTGAGGTCTATTGCGATGCTTCCCAACAAGGGTTAGGATGTGTGTTGATGCAAGCTGGAAGAGTGGTCGCGTATGCCTCCAGGCAATTAAAGCCACACGAAAGGAATTACCCGACTCATGATCTTGAATTAGCAGCAGTAGTGTTTGCTTTGAAAATATGGAGACATCACCTGTATGGAGTAAAGTTCGAGGTCTTTTCTGATCATAAGAGTTTGAAGTACCTTTTCGATCAGAAAGAATTGAATATGAGATAGTGGAGATGGATGGAACTCCTTAAAGACTACGAATTTGAATTGAAATACCACCCAGGTAAGGCGAACATCGTGGCAGATGCGTTAAGCAGAAAATCATTGACTGTCGCGTGGATGATGATTAAAGAGACGGAACTTATTGAAAGTTTCCGAAATCTTAATTTGGGAATTCTCATAACTCCCAAGACTCTTCAGCTACACCAAATTCAGATAACCAGTGGCTTCAAAGACCAGATTCGGCAAGCACAGCAGCAAGATGCTAACTTTCAACATACGCTTAGTCTCGTGCGATCAGGGAAAATAGCAGGTTTTGCCCAAGATAAAGAGGGCATCTGGCGGTGCCACGACAGAGTATGTATCCCTAAAAAGGACGATCTCCGAAAGAGAATCTTAGAAGAAGCTCATAGAGGCGAGTTTACCGTACATCCTGGCATAACTAAGATGTATCAATACCTCAAGAAGATGTTTTGGTGGCCAGGCATGAAGTCAGATGTAGCAAACTTTGTTGGCAAATGCTTGATTTGTCAAAAGGTGAAGGCGGAACATCAGAAGCCTTCTGGGATGCTTCAACCCTTGGAAGTCCCTGAGTGGAAGTGGGAAAGTATTTCCATGGATTTTGTAATGGGATTGCCAAGAACACCAACAGGATACGATGCCATATGGGTCATCGTGGATAGATTGACCAAGTCTGCCCACTTTCTACCCATCCGAGCGAATTATCCGTTGGAAAAATTGGCACAACTGTATATTCAAGAGATTATAAGGCTACATGGGACCCCTTCAACCATTATCTCCGATCGAGACCCAAAGTTTACTTCAAGGTTTTGGGGAGCCTTACAAAAGGCATTCGGTGCTAAGTTATGCCTAAGCACTGCATACCACCCGCAAACGGACGGCCAAACAGAAAGGACAATTCAAACCTTGGAGGATATGTTACGAGCCTATATACTGGAGCAATGCGGGAATTGGGATCGATATTTACCATTGGCCGAGTTCGTGTACAACAATAGCTATCACGCTAGCATTGGTATGGCTCCTTACGAAGCATTGTACGGACGGAAGTGCCAGTCTCCCCTGTGCTGGTATGAGACAGGAGAATTAGCTCTATTGGGGCCCGATTTAGTCGAGCAGACTACCGAGCAGATCAAGAAAATATGGAACAAAATGCTTGTCGCTCAGAGTCGCCAGAAGAGTTACGCGGATACCAGGAGGAAACCTCTGGAATTTCAGGAAGGAGACCGTGTATTTCTGAAGGTTACTCCTACAACAGGGATTGGTAGAGCTATCAAAGTCAAGAAGCTAAATCCTTGTTTTATTGGTCCCTTCCAAATCCTAAAGCGAATCGGGTCAGTGGCGTACCGAGTCGCTTTGCCTCCACATTTATCAAACCTCCATGATGTCTTTCATGTCTCCCAACTCAGAAGGTATCAACCTGACCCTACGCACTCCCTTGAACCTGAATCAATAAAGTTGAAGGAAGACCTAACCTTCCATGTTCAACCAGTACGGATTGTAGATAGAAGCAGCAGACAACTCCGAAATAAATCTGTATAGCTAGTAAAAGTAGCATGGGGAAAAGAAGGTGCTGAGGACTATACTTGGGAACTAGAATCGGACATGAGGAAGGAGTATCCTGGACTATTCTCCAGCACTAAATTTTGAGGACAAAATTTTTTTTTAAGGGGAGTGGTATTGTAACATCCACGACTTCCGACTTCCGAGTTCATAGTATTTCCAACCTCCAGATTCATCTTCAAGGCTGAACAGACCAGGATTTTACGATTTCCGAGTTTGTCTTCTAGTTCAGCTTCCGATCTCAATATTAGCTTCGACTTCCGACTTCGTTCCAAGGCTTACAAGGGATTTCTTCCGACTTCCGACCTCATACATGCAGCTTACGGTCTCTGATTTAATGCATGAAGCTTACGATTTCCGACCTTGTGCAAGCATGTATAAATTTTGACCTCCTCAGTATGAATTCCAATTTTCGATTTAATGAGCTGAAACGAAGTGACTGATGCCTTCAACTTACGAGTTCGTCTTCGACTTCAGCACAATTTACGATCTCCGACCTTAGCGATCAAAGAGCAAAATGTTTGATTTCCGACTTCGTCTCTAAGGCTCAAATGAACTGGCTATATTCCGAATTCCGACATTATGATTCACAAATGGTACGAGATCCGATCTGGAGTCCAATATTAGTAGCTCTCATTTCTATATCTTTTCGAGTTCCGGGATAGAAATTTTATAATTCCCGAGTTCCAACCTTAAGTGCTTGGCTTCACACCAGGCTCTACTTTCAAGTTTCAATTAGACTGGATGTTTTCTGAGTTCCGACTCCATATACAGGAGGTTCACGAGGTCCGACTTTATAGAGCGTACGAGTTCCGATTTCGTTTCCAGAATATGCTAGAAACTACTCCCACTTTAGGCGACGTGGAGAGTGATTCTACCACACAAAGAGGGCAACGTGGAGAGCAAGGTTGGCTGAAACTTGGCCTTATGTTTAGAGGCCAATCACAACCTTCCAAGTTAACTCCCACTCATGCTTATATAACACATCCTCCTCCTTTGATTCAGACCATTATTCACGTTGCATTCCTCTTCTCCATCAGCTCTCTTCCTCTCTTGCTCACACACCCAAAACTCAAGCTAAGTTCCAGCCTTGTTCATCCAACCTCCAAGAACTCAGCACAAAACACTTAAATCAAAGGTAGGGGTTTTTAATTTCTTGCATCAAATCCATGCACTTGGCTGATTGGGCTGAATCATTTTCACCTTAATTGATGTGTGAATTAAATAGTTATGCTTGGATTAATAGAAGATTTTGAGTTAGAAGTAGAATTAGAAGAAGAAAACTAAGAGAATTAAATGGATCAGGGTGCTGTCTTGGTGGAGAGGTCACAGCAGTCCGTATGGCGGAGCGTACGGTGCCGCCTACAATCAGTCAAATCTGATGAAACTATTTTTAGATGAAACTAGACATCTAGGGCTTTCCATACATATATCATATAAGACCATTGGATTAATATTGAGAGAGATATGAATTTTTGAAGTTCGACCTAGGAATCAGGACATCCACCCAGGCAATATGGGTTGAGAAGGGTGTAACTCACCCTATACAACTCCAAATCGAGTGAAGCTAATTTTGTTGGAAAGCTTACACATAGCAGAACAATATCCAAAGAAATTTCGAGTTTGTTATCAACTCAGTTGTTCCCAGTGATTTGAAGAAATTACCCTATGTCCAAACCAGGCCAACACAGGGCAACTCAGAAAGGCTAAGTTTCGGGGCTTGTAACCTAAGCCCTACTAAGGCAAATGAAATGGAACTTTTTGTATATGAAAGGTTGTCCTGTTAGCTTTAATATGAGACCAATTTCGTCTGATTTGAGTGAGTTTTCGATATTTAGCGAATTTCTACTTTTAGTTGCCTGATTCTGGCTAGCCAATGGGCAGGCCGAGATAAAGTTTAGATATCTTGAGTTATAGATACCGAAATTGGATGGGACCAAAGAGGTTAGAAAATAGACACACAACCCTGTAACATACTCAAATTTGAGGTCCAAATGAGTTAAAATGAAATTGTGGCATGAATTACAAGAACCGGGTTGGTTGAATATGCTGAGGCAGGATTTCTGTCTTAATGAATTTGATATGGATTTGAGTTCTATGTTGGAATATAATTGTGAATTTGTGCTCCTTGTGATAAGTTGATGTATTGATTGGCTGGCACTATTCATGGGGAAGCGGGCACGTTCCGTTATGCTGCCGAAGTTTCGGTAGAACCCATGTACAAGTTATGAATTACATATGAATGCATATACATTCTTAAGAAAGCCATGAAAGTTATGAAAAGAAGTATGTTATTATGCAAGTTCCATACTACTTGGGCCAGCCCCGGATAGAAAGTTAATGGGAATAGATCGGTGGGAAGATCGGGGAAAGTAAACCCGGCATTCCTGTATAGGAACGAGCTCGATCCTGATAAGCAGACTATTACCAGGAGTCTAAAATGGCCAAGAACTCCCAGGGGACCAAGAGAGATGGAAAATGATAGAAAGTAATGGAAGAGTCTATGAAAGAAAGTTCAAGAATGAGTCTACATGATTACATGAATGCATGAACACATGAAATAGTTACATCAAGATGTTTACAATTGTCAGTTATAATTGCTCACTGCTATTCATTCATTTATTTCGTTCATCATTATATGTATCAGTATTAGTAACCTATTTTGTTTCTCATGCCGATTAAAGTAAAATTGAATATTACCTCGGACTAGACATGTTTTTAAACTCATGAAAATGGACTTTTTAGCTTGATCACATATTTTAATAATTAAGTAAAACCCGAGGTAACTGAGAATGTATGTGATGTCAGTTCCAGTATAACCGAACCCTACTGAGAATTTTCTTGAAATTCTCACCCCGTTTTGTGTCTCCCGCATCATTCTCAGACACTGGCGATGGACTCCACAGCCACCCTTTTTATTGAGATTCCTGCATTACAGTTCCACCATGACCTGGAGTTGGACTCTTTGTACATAGCCGGTTCGTGCAACTTTCGTCTGTACCTCTTCAGCGATAGGAACTTTGATGTTCCTTTACACCATCCCCTCTTCGACCCTGCTACCCCTTATATTGCCATCCCTCTACATATGGCGCACCCACATCCTGCACCTCCTGCACCCGTAGCTCCCGCTGACCCTGCCCCTGAGTCTCCACCGCAGGCAGTCCCCGACATTCCGTCGAGTTCAGAGAGTGACCCCTCCGAGGCCACCACCGGCCATCGCCTCTTCCTCCTCGGGACCTAGCGCACTATACTCCGCCGAGCCTGGCATGGCTAACCCGGCGACTTTGAGTAGCTTCTTTGGCGAGGGATGTTGTACAAAGATGACCCTCTTTGGACAAAGACATGTAGCTTTGGGTCATGGATTTGACTGTAGAGTTAGCAGTAGATTTACGAAATGTCCTTTGAGGACCATAGGGTATTCTGGCAGATGAGAGTATTATGATCTTCCTGATACACTAGCCCCGTATGTGTTCTACTTTAAAACTTTGTACATAAATTGAAGCAGTGGCTTCTGATATATATATATATATATATATATGTTTACACGTATGCAGTAACATTATTGTATTATACTTATCTTGATGATATTTTATTCGGTTCGTTTCGCTTTTAATATAACAGTACGCCGTTTCGTCAATAGAGACGATTTAAAGAGAAATTAAAAACAAGAAAGGTAAATAATGTATCAACACGGTAACACGACCTGACTAATTTCATGCTATGGCTTAAGCATAACATAAAATTAGTAGGGTGTTACAGAGCGTGGATCCCCCACACTGTGAGCGGACATATGACGTGGGATGCTAAACGAAGCTATTTTGGAACTTATAGTGACCGTCGCTCTGCATCTTCGCATATTCCTTTTTGAGATGAGTTTTGTCATTGAAGTTTGTATTTAGTACCTAGTATTTGGATCATGGCACGACCATGAGCTTTCTTCGATGTAATGCTGTTATATATATGTATGTATATAAATATTATGAACCATATGGATGTAACAATTAGTTATATAATGCAATGTATTGGTGAATTACTATTTATTTACCTTTCTCATGTTTTATGATATTTGGGTATGTACCTTATATGACACGCTCTTTCTCTATCTACCTTCTCGCTCAAGGCTTTACTTTCCAAAGTGACGACGTATTTCAAAAAAAAAAAATTACCATATTTTTCGCGTAACTTAATTTCAAGTAAAGTTTAGTTTTCCATGAGCATAAGTAACAACTAATAAAACGCCGTAATATGACTTAAGCGTAGCATGGATTTATTAGGGTGTTACACCATGCAATGGCTATCTTGTGGTCTCTAAGGACTCTAATAAGCCTTTCTTCTTGGGATGGTGTCAAATTGTTAGCAATGATCACAGGAATTGTTTCTTTTTCTCCTAAGAATGCATATTTGAGATGACCTAGTAAAGGCTTCAATTCAAGCTCAGGTGCCTTAACAATGGATAGGGAATGCTTTTCTTTAAGTGTAGGAAGCTCAAGGTATGACATCATATGTAGAAGAATAGAAGACATGGCTTCCATGGCAGCAACCTCTTCAATGATGTCATCTTGCAATTCTAGCCCCCACTTTTGCTCATTAAGCTTCTTTAACTCATGATTGTTGATAAGAGCCACTTCCAAGCTATCTTCCTTCCCTAATTCAAACACTTGCTGCACTAATAAGTCAATTGTATCAATAACTTCAATGGAACATAAAGAAGATGAATCACAAGGGTATTTCATTGTATCAAACAAACTAAATTTAATGACATGCCCATCAAATTCCATGGAAAGAGTTCCTTCACACGCATCAATCTTAGTTCTAGTAGTCATTAAAAATGGTCTCCCAAGCAAAATAAGAGTAGGGTTAAGTGCACCCTTATCCTCCATATCGAGAACATAAAAATCAACAGGAAAAACAAATTCATTTACTTTCACAAGAACATCTTCAACAACTCCTTTAGGATATGCATAAGATATGTCAGCTAACTGAATTATGATGCCAGTTTCTTCTAATGGACCAAGATTCAAAGATTTGTAAATAGAAAAAGGCATTACACTAATAGAAGCACCTAGATCTAACAGGCATTTCTCAAAAATTTTATTACCAATGATGCAAGGAATTGTAAATGAACCAGGATCTTTACATTTTGGAGGAAATTTCTTTTGAAAAACAACAGAAACTTGTTCTCCCACACAAACCTTTTCATTACCTTTTAACTTCCTCTTGTTTGTGCACCCTTCAAAAATTTGGCATACTTGGGAACTTGCTTAATAGCTTCAAGCAATGGAATATTGATCTACACCTTCCTGAAAGTGTCCAAAATCTCCTTTTCTTGTTCCTCTTTTTTGGACTTTGCAAGCCTTTGAGGGAAAAGTGGAGGATGCATGTAAGTGTCAAGTATTGGAGATGTATGCTTCCTTGGAGATTAGGTGGAATCATGAGTTTCTTTGGTAACCACCATTTCCTGTTCTTCATCATTCCTCAATGTTTTGAGTGCTAGATTTGTATGCTCTTTTCCACTCCTCAAAGTGATGGCACTAGCATTCTGAACATTAGGATTCACTACAGTTTGAGAAGGAATTTTGTTTGACACTTTAGCCTCCAAATTGCTTAAAGATGTTGCAAGTTGTCCAATCTGATTCTCCATATTCTTCATGCCAGACTGCATTTGAGAAACAGTTTGTTGCAATTAGATTGTACTTGAAGCAAGAGTCTTCATCATCTCCTTCATTTCATCATTAGAACCTTGTTGCTCTTGAGGTCTTTGTTGGAAATGTGCTGGCTTTTGAAAAAAACCAGGTGGTTTGTTAAATATTGCATAAGGTTGTTGACTTCCTCTAGAACTAAAACCTTGCTGATTATTCCAACCTCCATATTGAGGGCATTGTGGGTGCCCTTGAAATCCTCCAATTGCATTGCAATCTTTTTCTTTAAGTGTGGGGCACATATCAGTAGGATGCCCAAAATTTGAACAAATTCCACAAGTAAATATAACAGTCATACTGTAAATAACTTATAACGACTATTCAATGTGATCATGCAAAACTCATTCTTGAACTTATCTTCATAAACTTCTCCATTACTTGGTCCCCTGGGAGTTCTTGGCCATTCTGACTCTTGGGTAATAGTCCGCTTTTCAGGATCGAGCTCATTCTTATAAAGGAATGCCGAGTTTTCTTTCCCCGACCTTCCCACCGATCTATTCCCCTTAACTTTAATCTGGGGCTAGCCCAAGTATTATGGAACTTTCATCATAACATAACCTTTATGTTCATCATAACATAATTTTTGAATGTAGATTATAACTCATGCATAGGCTTACCGAAATTTTGGCAACATAACGAAACATATCCGCTTCCCCATGAATAGTGCTAGTACTCAGATAGTCAATTGTATAGAGATATCATAACATTACATTTAGAATTCAATCATCAATCTCATAGGAATAAATGTTGCATTTAGAACGTAATTGCTGTCTCAGCACATTCATTCAACTCGATTTTTGCAAATCAAGCCAAAATTTCTATTTAACTCATTTGGACCGAAATTGTGGATATATTAGAGTGTTATGTGTCTATTTTCTAACCTCTTTAGTCCCATCTAATTTTGATAAGTATAGCTCAAGTTATTTAAGTTTTCTCCCAGCTTGCCTTGTAGTAAGCCAGAATTACACATTTAAAAGTAAAAATTCACTAAAAATCAAAAACTAGTCCAAATCATATGAAATTGGTATCATATTGAAGATAACAGGACAATTTGCAACAAGTTCCATTTCATTTGTTTTAGTAGAGCTTGAGTTATATGCCCTGAAATTTAACCTTCCTAAACTATCCTATTTTGGCATGGTTTGGACGTAGGGCAACTTCTCTGAACCACTAGGAGTAAACAGGACCATATCTAACTTTGAAATTTTCATGAGATGTTCTTCCATATGTAAGCTTTCTAACATGGTTAGTTTCATTCAATTCCAGTCGTATAGGGCAAATTTTGCCCTGAACAACCTAGTCTACCCAGAATCAAACTCAAAAATGTAGGTCAAACTTCCAAAATTCATATCTCTCTCAATACTAATCCAATGGCTTGTATGAGATATGTATGGAAAGCACTGAATGTCTAGTTTCATACAAAAATAGTTTCATCGAATTTGAACAGCTATAGGCAGAGTCGTATACTTTGTCGTATGGACTGCCGAGGTAATTTGGTCTCCCAACCCCTCACATCTTTCTATTCTCACCCTTTCCTACTCCTTAATCAAATTTAAACACAAAAATAGCCGAAGATAATCGTATTCATTCACTAATCACATCAAGAAGTGAGAAGATAAAGCCAAAATTAGCCACCTACAATCAGAATAACAAGAACAAAATTGAACCTCTACCTCTTTGTATGTGATCTTGCTAAGTTTTGCAATTTGGTTGAAAGGAGAGGAGAAGAAGAAGAAGAAGAGGAGAAGAGAAAAAGGAAGACTAAAGCAAGGAGAGAGTGGCACAAATCAATAGGAAACAAGGGAGAAAAATATGATTTAAGCATTGAAAAGGTAGTTGGATTTGTGAGTTTTGGTTAGCTAAAATTTTGTGGGTAAATTTCGGCCATGTTTCCCTTCTTTTGTAGCTACAAATTATTTTCCATTTTGCCTAAAAATTCGAATTCGTTTTCATTCTGTCTGAAATTGGAACTTGTCTCCATTTTACTTAAAGTTGGAACTCATGTCCATTTTATTTGAACTTGGAGATTAATTCGGATATTGGAACCCATGTCCATTTTATACCTAAGTGGAACTCGAAATTTAGGAAACACAAAAGTCTAAGAAGACTAATTGTGGCTTAAAGTCAGAGATAGAAAATCACATAGCAAACAAATCACCTTAAAATCAAAAGTCAAGGACAAAAATATGAAACCTGAAATACTTAAACCCGGAAGTCGAGGATCATCAACATAAACTTGGAAGTTAGTACCAGAACATAAAACCTTATACCCGCATCTCGGAAGTCGATAACAAGGACGCTTTAAAACTCTTATTACACGTAATTCTAAAACTCAGTCCAGGATCAATCTCGGAGATCGATTAACAACCCCAGAAGTCGGGAATCAAAATATTAACCTTATGCACCAGGAAGTCGGAACTTATATAATCTTGGAACTCAATTCAATCTCAGAAGTCGGTCCTAAGCTCAAACTTAGGAACATCAATAGAAATGAAAAGCTCTTGGAAATAAATTCGGAGATCGGAACTCGTGTCTAACTTGGAAATCAATTCAGAGGTTGGAACTCATGGTGGATGTTACATTACTACCCTCCTAACAAAAAAATTTTGTCCTCAAAATTTAGTACCTGAGAATAGTTTAGGATACTCTTGCTTCATGTCTGACTCTAATTCCTAAGTGTAATCCTCGACATCTTCTTTTCCTTATGCTACCTTTACTAACTGCACAGTTTTGTTTCGAAGTTGCCTGTTGCTTCTGTCTATGATCCGCGTTGGCTTTACATGGAAAGTCAGGTCCTCTTTTAACTATACTGACTCGGGTTTTAGAAAGTGTGTAGGGTCAAGCTGATACTTTCTGAGTTGAGAAACATGGAAGACATTATGAAGGTTTGACAAATGTGGAGGTAAAGCAATTTGGTATGCAACTGATCCGATTCACTTCAAGATTTTGAAGGGACCGATAAAGTGGGGACTTAGCTTCTTGTCCTTAATTGCTCTACTTATCCCTATTTTAGGCGTGTCCTTCAAAAATACGTGGTTTCCTTCTTGAAATTCCAGAGGTTTCTTCCTGGTATCTGTGTAACTCTTCTGATGGCTTTGAGTGGCAAGCATCTTACTTTGGATTTTCTTGATCTGCTCAGTGGTCTATTCAACTAAATCAGGTCCCAATAGACTTGATTCTCCTATTTCATACCAACACAGTGGGGATTGGCACTTTTGTCCCTACAACGCTTTGTAAGGAGCCATATCGATGCTAGCGTGATAGCTATTGTTGTATGCAAATTCGGCTAGCAGTAAGTATCGATCCCAATTTCCACGTTGCTCCATTATATAGGCTCATAGCATATCTTCAAAGGTTTGAATTGTCCTCTCTGTTTGCCCATCCATTTGCAGGTGACATGCAATACTTAGGCACAACTTAGTACCAAATGCTTTTTGTAAGGCTCCCCAGATCCGTGAAGTGAATCTTGGATCTTGATTAGAGACAATGGTTAATAGGGTCCCATGCAGTCTTATAATTTCTTGGATATACAATTGCGCTAACTTTTCCAATGGATAATTTGCTCGAATGGGTAAAAAGTGAGCAGATTTGGTTAATCTATCCATGATAAACCATATGGCATCATATCCTGCTGGCGTTCTTGGTAATCCCATTACAAAATCCATGGAGATACTCTCCCACTTCCACTCAAAGATTTCCAAAGGTTGTAGCATCCCGGAGGGTTTTTGATGCTCCACTTTCACCTTTTGATAGGTCAAGCACTTGCTCACGAAGCTCTCCACGTCTGACTTCATACCTGGCCACCAAAACATTTTCTTGAGGTCTTGATACATTTTGGTAATGCTGGGATGTACGGTAAATTCACCTTTATGTGCTTCCTCCAAGATTCTTCTTTGGAGATCACTTTCCTCGGGTACACACACCCTGTCACGGTGTCGCCATATGCCGTCTTTATCCTGAGCAAAAGTCGTCAATTTCCCTGATTGCACAAGATTGATGGTATGCTAAAAACTAGCATCCTACTGTTGTGCTTGCCGAATCTGCTCCTTAAAGCTATTGGTTACCTTAACTTTGTGTAACTGAATGGTCTTAGGAGTCATAAGGATTCCCAAATTAAGATTTCGGAAGCTCTCAATAAGCTCTATCTCTTTTACCATCATCCAGGCTATAGTCAACAATTTTCTACTTAAAGCATCTGCCACAATACATGCCTTGCCTGGGTGGTATTTCAATTCAAATTCATAGTCCTTAAAAAGTTCCATCCACCTCTGCTACCTCATATTTAATTCCTACTGATTAAAGAGGTACTTTAAACTTTTATGATCAGAAAAGACCACGAACCTCACACCATAAAGGTGATGTCTCCATATCTTCAAAGCAAATACTACGGCTGCTAACTCGAGATCATGTGTAGGATAATTGCTTTCATGTGGCTTCAATTGTCTAGAGGCATAAGCGACCACATTTCCGGCTTGCATCAACACGCATCCTAATCCTTGCTTGGAAGCATCACAATAGACCTCAAATGGTCCATGAGAGTTTGGCAAGGCTAACAC
Organism: Pterocarpus santalinus; assembly: GCA_031439595.1. Taxonomy (NCBI): domain Eukaryota; kingdom Viridiplantae; phylum Streptophyta; class Magnoliopsida; order Fabales; family Fabaceae; genus Pterocarpus; species Pterocarpus santalinus. The sequence continues at coordinate 32,524,658 of CM062529.1, forward strand.
TAGTGTCGTGGTTATCCTCCTTTTCAAGTCTTGAAAACTCTATTTGCACTCCAGTGTCCATTCAAATGGAACATTCTTCCTAGTTAGCTTGGTCAAGGGCAAGGCTATTCGAGAAAAATCCTTAATGAATCATCGGTAATATCCAGCTAATCCCAGAAAACTCCTAACTTTAGTGACTGTGGTCAACCTCTCCCAATTTAGTACTACCTCTACTTTGCTAGGGTCTACGAAGATCCCCCCATGGGATACCACATGGCTGAGAAATTTTACTTCTTTCATCCAAAATTCACATTTGGATAACTTAGCATAGAGTTTCTTCTCTCTTAAAATTTGCAGAATTAACTACAAGTGTTCCACGTGCTCTTGCTCCATCTTCGAATAGACAAATATGTCGTCGATGAAAACCACTACAAACTTGTCTAGATATGGGCGGAATATCTGAATTATATAATCCATGAATACTACTGGTGCGTTTGTCAGCCCAAACGACATCATGGTATACTCATAGTGTCCGTAACGAGTTCGAAAGGCTGTCCTAGGGATATCTTGTTCCCGGACTTGAATTTAATGATATCTAGATCGCAAGTCATTTTTTTTAGAATTCTTTGCGTAGTATTTTTTTATTTATTTTATTTTATTTAAATTTTAATTTCCTCATTAGTAATTCCATTCTGTCCAAATAGTTATTTCCTTAGATTATTTCAGTATTTGATCTATCCTCGTGGGAACGATACTTTACTTATCACTTTATTACTTGTACGATCCGGTATACTTGCCAGAGCCACATCAGAGTCTCACCGTCTATTTCACAGGTACCTTGGATTAGTCCTTTGAACTTGTCAGCTTCTTCTGCATTCATTATAAAGACTCGTCCTTGACGTTGAGGTCGAGACTGCTGTGGTGGATTCCTGATTGGACACTCATAAATTTTGTGGCCTGGCTTGCCATACCTATAGCAGACATTTTGACCAATCAAACACAGCCGATCACCACGGTTCTTACCACATTTTGTGCAGGTCGAATTCAAGAAAGGCTTTTGGGGCTGCTTGCCTTTATTGCCGGCTGGTTGAAATCTTCTCTATTGTTGAAAGTTAGGCTTGAACCTTGGGCCCTGCGGTGCCAACCCCTTCTTGAAGCTGCCACCAGATGCCTTGGCTACAGCCAGTTTGAAGTTGCAATCTTCCACAAGTCTGCATTTATTTACTAATGTGGGGAAATCTCTAATCTCCATTGGCCCTATTGCGATAAGAATATCTTCTCGTAAATTTGACATACTTCCAAGCTTCATCAGGATTCATCTGGTAAATTGTAGAAAATTTACACAACTCTTCAAACCTGGCAATATATTCGGATACCGTCCAGTTTCCTTGATGAAGTTGCATAAACTCTAGTTCTTTGGCACTTCGAACTGAGGCAGGAAAGTACTTTTAGTAGAAAACATCTCTAAACACCGTCCAGGTGACCGCTATCTGAGATTCCTCGAATAATCTTCATATGCCATTCAACCAAAACTCTGCATCTGCTTCGAGCATGTAGGTAGCAAAGGTCACCTTCTGATGATCCGAACAATCCAGGATAGAGAAAATCTTCTCTATAGCCTTGATCCATTCATCAGCTTTATCTGGGTCGTAAGCTCCTCGAAAGTTGGGCGAGTTTGCCTTCCTGCATTCAGCAAATTTGAGATAGTCCAGCTCAGCTCCGGGGCCATGTTCATTTCCTCCACCACTTACCTCAAGTCGCGTGCCTAATTGGTCCGTCATCTGGTGAGCTGCTGCGGCCTACTCCCGCATCACATGAGCCATCTCTCGTATGGTGTCCATAAAGTCAGCAGGTTCCTCTTGAGCAGCTTCTGTGCATGGCATACCTCGCCTTCCGAAAGCCATTAAGTTCTAAACACAAAACAAAAGTTATTGAGTTAATCAGGCTCAATACGAAGTCTAATGTGCTAGTAAATAACAGTTCATACGGTTAGGCAGCTCATACACATGCACATCTATATCTCAACTTTTAGATAAGATTTAGTGCATGCCATCATCTAAAAATACAGAATATATGCAAAGCATAGTCAGTCTAATCCTCAGGCCTTAGTTAGGACGAATGCTCTGATACCAAAAATGTAACACCTACTAATTTAATGTTATGCTTAAGTCATAGCATGAAATTAAATAGATTGTGTTACCATGTTGATACTCTGCTTACTATTTATTTATCATGTCACATCTGTTTTTTTTTTTAACAGGTGAAACGACGCGATGTATATAATAACTGTGATCAACATCGCAAAACGTAACGAAATTTAATAAAAAAGATACAGGCAAGTAATACATCATTAACTATATACATAGATGTATATAGGTTAGAAGCCAACACTTTAGTTTATGTACAGATGTAAAATAGGATATATAAGTAGGGCCGGTGTACCAAAAAAAAGGCCTGTGTCAGTCAAATCGATCCTACGGGGTCCTTAGAGGACATTCGAAACTAACCGATATATATGCGGCTAAGTCTATGACCCAATGTTGCACACTGTCAAAAGAGGGCCATGCTGTACAATAGATCTCTTGAGGAGGAGGATGATAAGCCAGTAGCCTCCGAAGGATCGCTCTCAGAGCTGAGTGGAATGTCTGGAACCATATATGGAGGTGACTCAAGTGGAGGACTGGCAGGTATGGCAGGTGCTGCAGGCACTGGAGGTGCTAGAGGAAGGTGGGCCACATGCAATAGATCGCAAAATATGGAGCGGTAAGGTCAAAAGTAGGGTGGAATAGGAAAACAGCAAAAATTCCTATGGCTAAAAAGGTAGAGACAGAAATTGCAAGAGTTGACTATGCACAACGAATCCACTATGCGATCATGGTGGAGCTGCAGATCAAGAATCTCAATAAATAGAATGGCCGTCAAGTTCAACAGCAGCGTCTAAGAATGATACGGAAATACAAAGCAAGGTGAGAATTTAAAGAAATTCTTGGTAAAGTTCATGTATGGTGTTTAACTGACGTCACATTCACTCTCAGTTGCCTCGGTTTTTATTTAATTATAAAAACATGGGATCAAATTGAACTATTCATATGTAATAAATTTAAGGAAACGTCTTGTTCGAGGCAAGGTTCAATTTTACTTAGGATAGTATAAGAAATAGAATAACTACTAAATAGTAATATACAGAATAATGAGCAGAATAAATGAACATACAATAGTAAGTAAACATAACAGTCATACTATAAATAACTTATAACGACTATTCAATGTGATCATGCAAAACTCATTCTTGAACTTATCTTCATAAACTTCTCCATTACTTGGTCCGCTGGGAGTTCATGGCCATTCAGACTCCTAGGTAATAGTCTGCTTTTCATGATCGAGCTCGTTCCTATAAAGGAATGCTGGGTTTTCTTTCCCCGACCTTCCCACTGATCTATTCCCCTTAACTTTAATCCGAGGCTGGCCCAAGTATTATGGAACTTTCATCATAACATTACCTTTATGTTCATCATAACATAATCTTTGAATGTAGATTACAACTCATGCATAGGCTTACCGAAATTTTGGCAGTATAACGGAATGTGTCCACTTTCTCATGAATAGTGCCAATACTCAGACAGTCAATTGTATAGAGATATCATAACATTACATTTAGAATTCAATCATCAATCTCATAGGAATAAATGTTGCATTTAGAACGCAATTGCTGTCTCAGTACATTCATTCAACCTGATTTTTGTAAATCAAGCCAAAATTTTTGTTTAACTCATCTAGACTGAAATTTTCAATATGTTAGAGTGCTATGTGTCTATTTTCTAACCTCTTTGGTCCCATATAATTTTGATAAGTATAGCTTAAGTTATTTTAGTTTTATCCTGACCTACCCTGTAGTTGGCTAGAATTACACACTTAAAACTAAAAATTCACTAAAAATCAAAAATCAGTCCAAACCATATGAAGTTATCATATTAAGGATAACAGGACAAGCTTTCATTTGCATCAAGTTATATTTCATTTGCTTTAGTAGAGCTCGAGTTATAAGCCTCGAAATTTGACCATCCTGAATTGCCCTATTTTGGCTCGGTTTGGACATAGGGCAATTTCTCTGAACCAGTAGGAGCAAATGGGACCGTATCTTACTCTGAAATTTTTATGAGATGTTCTCCTATGTGTAAGCTTTCTAACAAAGTTGGTTTCATTCCATTCCATTGCTATAGGGCAAGTTTTGCCCTAAACAACCTAGTCTGCCTAGAATCAAACTCAAAAACATAGGTCAAACTTCCAAAATTCATATCTCTCTCAATACTAATCGAATGGCCATATATGATACATGTATGGAAAGCCTTGAATGTCTAGTTTGATATAAAAATAGTTTCATTGAATTTGAACGGTTGTAGGAGGAGCCGTACACCCTGCCATATGGACTGTCGAGGTAATTTGGTCTCCCATCCCTCACATCTTCCTATTCTCACCCTTTCCTACTCCTTAATCAAATTTAAACACAAAAACAGCCAAAGATAATCATATTCATTCACTAATCGCATTAAGAAGTGAGAAGGTAAAGCCAAAATCAGCCACCCACAATCAGAATAACAAGAACAAAATTGAACCTCTACCTCTTTATATGTGATCTTGCTAAGTTTTGGAGTTTGGTTGAGAGGAGAAGAGAAGAAGAAGAGGAGAAAAGAAAAAGGAAGACTAAAGCAAGGAGAGAGTGGCACAAATCACAGGAAACAAGGGAGAAAAATCTAATTTAAGTATTGAGGAGGTAGTTGGCTTTGTGAGTTTTGGTTGGCTGAAATTTTGTGGGTAAAGTTCGGCCATGTTTCCCTTCTTTTGTGGCTACAAATTATTCTCCATTTTGCCTAAAATTTGGAATTAGTTTTCATTCTATCTGAAATCGGAACTCGTTTCCATTCTGCTTAAAGTCGAAACTCATGTCCATTTTATTTTAACTTGGAGATTAATTTGGATATCGGAACCCATGTCCATTTTATACCTAATGTGGAACTTGGAACTTAGGAAACACAAATGTTTTGGAAGACTAATTATGGCTTAAAGTCGAAGATTTGAAATCACGCAGCAAACAAATCACCTTAAAATCGAAAGTCAAGGACAAGAACCCGAAAGTCAAGGATCTTCACTATAACTTGGAAGTTAGTACTAGAACATAAAACTGTATACTCGCATCTCGGAAGTCGATAACAAGGACGCTTTAAAACTCTTATTACACTTAATTCTGAAACTCTGTCCAAGATCAATCTCGGAGATTGATTAACAACCCTGGAAATCGGGAATCAAAACATTAACCTTATGCACCGGGAGGTCGGAACTTATATAATCTCGAAACTCAATTCAATCTCGAAAGTCAGTCCTAAGCTCAAACTCAGGAACGTCAATAGAAATGAAAAGCTCTTGGAAATAAATTCAGAGATCGTAACTCATGTCTAACTTGGAAATCAATTCAGAGGCCGGAACTCGTGGTGGATGTTACACACTTAGCCCTTCAAAGACTTCATCTTTCGGTCTTTGGAGACAAGATTTAAACATTACAACCTACTTTTTCGCAAGATCTGTAACACCCTTGGTGTAGTTTCAAGTTTGTTTGTGTTAATCCTGTATGATCGATGTGTTTAATCCGTTTATGATGGAATTTAGTTGGTATGTGATGATCTTGGGTGTTGGATGTCTTTTGGAATCGAGGAACCATGTTTCGGGATGTTATAATCAATTATCGTGTGGCTGGTAATCAATTACGGGGCTCTCATGTCCAGGGGTTAAAAATTTTCGCGTCATAATCGATTACCAAATATGGTAATCGAACACCAGTTCTGGGTTCATGGTAATTGATTACCAGACTTGGTAATCGATTACTAGCCATTTGTTTGTGGTAATTGATTACTAGAAATGGTAATCGATTACTAGTTCTTCGTGGTGATCGATTACCACTGGTAATCAATTACCACTAGCCAATATATATACGAAGATGCGTCCCATGCCCTCATTTTCAAATTTTCTTTCTCTCTCTAACCCCAAAGTCTCTTCCTTCTCTTTAGAATTCCTTCTTCCACCATTCCTTACATCTAATTCCACCATTCCATCATTTCCAACCAAATCAACAACAATAACACAATATTCATTCCATTAAACCCAATCATCCATGCAAATTATTCCTTCTTCTTCATTCTTGCTTGGGTGGATTTGAAATGGAGAGCTCACCTCTATTCTCCTTCTCCTCATTCCAATTCTAGAGGCAAATTCTATGTATTATGCTTTCCTTTTCCCAAGCAATTCCAATTCCTTTGATCTTTAGATGAATTCTTGGAACCCTAGGATTGTAAGATTAGAGAACTTATGCTATGGAGAATGTTAGTGATCCAAAATTGATGTAAGTATCCTATTGTGGTGTTAGATATTCCTAAGGAACTTCTCTCCAACTTTGTGGATCTGGAGGCTTAAGACTTTCCTGTGACTGGTGAACTGTGAGTGGATAGAATGCTTTTGAATTAATTCTATTTTAAATTTATAATTGTTTATTTACTTTAAGAATGCTACTCATGAGTCAATGACAAAGGAAATTCGAATGTGATATGAGATTTATGGTTTATGAATATGAAAGAATAGGAAAGTTTATAATAGGATCTGTTTGCTAACGGCAGTAGACGTTAGTCTTGGGGCACCTTAGATTATGATATTACACGGCCATCTAAGGGGGTGGTGCGTGACAGACATTTCACGGCCATACATATAGTGTGGTGTGTGCCTGTACTTCACGGCCTCTCAAAAAGGGGGGTGCGTGCCTGATTTCGGGATTCACATGAAGGAATGGGCACCTAAGTGTGAATCCTACCTGTTTATTCTGTTAGATATTTCCGCTATTTTCCTTAATTGAATGAAGTAGTTTTATACTTATATATACATTGACTCATGAAGTTCAAAAGTGTCCTGTCTCTCATTGAGTTTCTCAAACTTATCCCATGGTTATTACATTCTTTTCAGATACAGGTTCAGACGTGGGAGCCGATCCTTCTACTCAGCATCGTTAGATTCCTATCTAGGTGACCCTTATATCATAAGGGCCCTGATTTGTACTCTATTTTGTTTGCAATCTTAGTTGTAGCTCTATAGTACTACAGGTAGGGTCCGACCCTTGCTAGTGTGTTAAGTTTATGTTCAGAGATTGTTAAGTTGGATTGACTATTATATATATATATATATATATATATATATGCTTGGATGAATGTGTTTGATTATGAATTGTGCTGTGTGCTGAGGGGTGCATTCTGAGAATGCTTGGATCCCCTATGGAAATGTGTGTTTGTTGAATTGCAAGATAAGTACTCATATTTGGGAAACATCCTAAATATAGACGAAACGCTGCCCAAATTTTGTGAAATCTTGTTGTGTAAGGCTTGCTAGGAAGCGTGCTCTCTAAGCACCGAAGTGGTATCAAAGCCTAGGTTTCCCTGTGTACTATAGAGCAAGTGTCCTTTAGTGGGATCACGATTGTGCAAATGGATGCTAGCCCATTTTCACAAAACGTAATGCTACCAGAGGCCTTTAGGACTATCATTTTGGTGTCTATTCTTCAGGTTTTGTGCACTTCAAGTGTTTTCTCATCTTGAATGCCAATTTTGTCTTAACCTTGATAAACTCTTCCCTTAGGTGAAATGTTGCTTAAAACTTGCACCCATGTTGCAAAGCAGAAGCCCATGAGGCTTCTGACACTGAATCTGACAAGGGCCCCTCTCCTCCTAGGAGAGGGAGAGGCCGTGGTTGAAGAAGAGGCCGTGGAAGACCGGCCAGGCGACCAAAGGAGCCCACTCTTGAAGAAGAACTAATCAATTTGGCAACTGAAATGAGAGGGGTTCACTACACTCTTAATACTCTGGTGGAACTTCTAGCTCATCAAAGGAGGAATGAACCTCAACCTCATGCAGAACCAACTCCACCTATCCGTGAACCTCGTCATCAGCGAGAAGGGACAGAAGTGTTAATCAAATCCTTCCTCAAATTGAATCCACCAAGTTTCTCCGAAAATCCCCTAATGGATGACCCTCAACAATTTCTTGACCACACCAACAAGGTCCTTAGGGTCCTTAGATGCCCAAGTGAGAGGGTGGTGGAGCTGGTAGCTTATAATTTGAATGAACCTGTAGAATAGTAGTATGCCATACTCATGGGAGGTGGGGATAGCTCTGGTTTACCTCTTTTCACCTGGGAAGAATTTACTAAGGTTTTCATGATAAGAATTCTCCTGGTCAACAAAAGGGAGAAGTATGTTGCTGATTTTGAAAGGTTAAGGCAAACCCCATGGATGTCTATACCAAAATATGAAGAATTATTTACCAAATTGTCCAGCTATGCCTATCACCTAGTATTCGATTATATAATGAGAGATAGGAGGTTTGTCGAGGCTTGCTTGACCTTTTATTTTCTAACTTACTTCCTATGGTTGGGAGAATGTCTTATGCTAAAATTGTAGATGCTGCTTATGGTCTTGAGATTGGAAGAGAAGAGCAGAGAGCGGCCAAGGTGGCAGGCAAGAAGCAAAAAATGAAAGGCAATTTTTCTGGAGGATCTAGTTCTAGGGGAGCTCAGAATTTCCTGGGCCAAAGTCAGGCACCCTCAAGAGGGGCTACTTCTTCAGGGCCTGTTCCTATGAGTGTGTCTGGCTCAGGGTCCCAAGTTGGCAGTGCATTTCAACCTGGCATGCAAGGAATAGGGCAATAACTTTCTCTAGGCCTCCATGTCAATCTTGTAGGAATTAACACTTAGGACAGTGTCATAGAGCCACTAGAGCTTGTTTTGGATGTGGCCAGACAGGACATTTCAAGAAGGAGTGTCCCTATTTAAAGGGGGCTTTTGATCCGAGCTTTGCATGTCTTACTGTGCCAATGCTGTCCTACTCAGCTTTATCTCTAGGAGTTTCTCATGGACCCTCTGGAAGGGGTTCAAGCAAGGGAGCAGGAGGCAAAGGTCCGGGTGGTAGAGGGGCAGGCAGAGGCCAGCCCAGAGTTTTCACCTTGACAAGGCAAAATGTCCAGGCTTCGAATGCAGTAGTGACAGGTACTTTGCATGTTAATTCTTTGAAGCATATGTGTTGTTTGATCCGGGCTCCAACCACTCCTATGTATCCCCATGATTTGCTTCTCATTTCAATCAGTAACCGGTATTGTTGGATCACTCATTTTGGGTTAGAATCCCCCTGGGAGAATCCTTAATGGTTTAGTTAATGTTTCCTTCCTGTATAGTTAGTATAAAGGGAGTGGATACTCTGGCCAACTTGTTGTTATTGGAGATGATGGACTTCCACATCATCCTAGGTATGGACTAGTTGTCCTCATGCCATGCCTCAGTGGATTGCCATTCTAAGGCAGTGAAGTTTGAGATGGCTGATGGTTCATCTTTTCTATTCTGGGGAGATAGCAGCTTAACCCCACCAACCTAATTTCTTCTATGACGGCGATGTGATTGATGGATAAAGGAAATGAAGGCTATCTTGCGGTGGTTCACGACATAGAAATGGTGGTGCCTAGTCTTGATCAAGTTCATGTGGTAAGAGAATTTCCAGATGTTTTCTTGAGGAGCTGCCAGGAATGCTTCCGGATAGGGAGATTGAATTTTGTATTGATTTGACTCTGGATGTCCGGCCTGTTTCTATTCCTCCTTATCACATGGCTCCAATAGAACTTCGGGAGTTGAAAGTTCAGTTGCAAGACATGTTCGAAAAGGGCTTTATTTGTCCTAGCACGTCCCCATTGGGTGCTTTTGTGCTTTTCATGAAGAAGAAGGATGGTTCCATGTGATTATATGTGGACTATAGACAACTCAATCGGTTGACGATTCGTAATAAATATCCCTTACCCAGGATTGATGACCTATTTGATCAGCTTCAAGGGGCATCATGCTTTTCTAAAATTGATCTTCGATCCAGATACCATCAGTTGAGAATTCGGGAGGAAGATATTCCTAAGACTGCTTTTCAAACCCGTTATGGACATTACGAATTCTTAGTAATGTCTTTTGGATTAACCAATGCCCCAGCTGCTTTCATGGACTTGATGAACAGAGTGTTCAAACCCTTCCTGGACCACTTTGTGATCATCTTTATTCATGAAATCTTGGTTTACTCAAGGAGTGAGGAAGAGCATGAGTGCCATTTGTGGATCGTTTTGCAAACTCTAAGGCATTACCAACTCTATGCTAAATTTTTCGAATATGAGTTTTGGTTGGATCAAGTGACCTTTTGGGTCACATAGTATCAAAGGAAGGAATTATGGTGGATTCTAGGATGATTAAAGCTATCCAAAAGTGGCCACGGCCGACAACCGTGATAGAAATTCGGAGTTTCTTAGGATTGGTAGGCTATTATCGAAGATTTGTGAAAGACTTCTCCAAGATCTCTGCTTCCTTGACTAAGCTTACGCAAAAAGGTGTGCCTTTTCAATGGTCTGATGATTGTGAAGAGAACTTCCAAAGGCTTAAAACTTGTCTTACTACAGCCCCCGTGCTGGTTTTGCCCTTAGGATCTGGAGGATATTTGGTCTATTGTGATGCTTCCCGGGTAGGACTCGGATGTGTTCTTATGCAACATGGACGAATCATTGCTTATGCTTCAAGGCAATTGAAAAGACATGAGCAGAACTATCCCACCCACGATCTGGAAATGGTAGCCGTGGTGTTTGCATTAAAGATTTGGAGACATTATCTTTATGGGGAATCATGTGAGATTGACATCAATCATAAGAGCCTGAAGTATATTTTCCAACAAAGGGATTTGAACTTGAGGTAACGTAGGTGGATGGAATTGCTTAAGGACTACGATTGCACTATTTTATATCATCCAGGCAAGGCAAACATAGTGGCCAATGCATTAAGCAGGAAATCCGTGGGTAGTCTTGCACATATAGCACCGATGAGAAGGCCCCTAGTGGAAGAGATCCACAAGTTAGAATCTGAGGGTATTCACTTTGAACTTGGAAGTTCCGGGCCACTTTTGGCCCATGTTCGGGCACGATCTTCCTTGATTGAGCAAATCAAAACTACCCAATATAAGGATACTCAATTATGTAACTTACGGAATAAAGTTCGCGATAGGAAGAAGCTTGAATTCTCCCTTGATCAAGCAGGAGCTTTGAGATGTGGAAATTGCTTGTGTGTGCCAGATGTAGGTAATTTGAGGAGGACTCTTCTGGATGAAGCCCACAATTCCGGATATATGATTCATCCGGGTTCCACAAAAATGTATCAAGATTTGAAATAATTGTTTTGGTGGGAAGGCATGAAAAGGGATATAAGGGACTTTGTATCACGATTTTTAGTATGTCAGCAAGTCAAAGCTGAACATCAAAGACCTGCTGGGTTATTACAACAAGTTGAAATACTTGAGTGGAAATGGAAGAGAATTATTATGGATTTTGTGACTAGATTGCCTCAGAACTTTAGGAGTTTTGATTCTGTTTGGGTGATAGTAGACAGATTAACGAAGTCAGCTCATTTCCTCCCAGTCAAGACTACCTATAAAGCTTCCCATTATGCCAAACTCTATGTTGATGAAATTATTCGACTTCACGAAGTTCCAACGTCCATTATCTCGAACCGTGAGCTCAATTCGCTTATCATTTTTTGAAGGCCTTCCAAAAGGCCTTAGGAACTTGACTAGATCTAAGTATGGCGTTCCACCCTCAAACGGATGGGCAATCTGAAAGAACAATCCAAATCCTTGAAGATATGTTGAGGTGCTACATTTTCGACTTGGCAGGAATTGGGATAGTTACATGCCTCTGGTTGAATTCTTTTACAATAATAGTTATCAAGCCAGTATCCAAATGGCACCATTCGAAGCCTTGTGTGGAGGATGCTGTAGGTCTCCCATTGGATGGTTTGAGGTGGGTGAGGCTAAAAGTTTAGGGCCAGACTTAGTATAAGACTCCTTAGAGAAGGTTCAGTTGATTAGAGAACGGTTGCTAGCAGCTCAAAGTAGGCAGAAGGCTTATGCTGATCATCATAGGCGAGACCTAGAATTCTCCATAGGTGACTTAGTGTTCCTTCGTGTGTGCCCCATGAAGGGTGTGATGAGGTTTGGAAGGAAGGGCAAATTTAGCCCTCGTTACAATGGCCCTTTTGAGATTTTGGATAGAATTGGCCCAATGGCGTACCATTTGACCTTACCACCTGGCTTAGCCATGATTCATCTAGTATTTCATGTGTTTGATTATATATATATATGCTTGGATGAATGTGTTTGATTATGAATTGTGCTGTGTGCTGAGGGGTACATTTTGAGAATGCCTGGATCCACTATGGAAGTGTGTGTTTATTGAATTGCAAGATAAGTACTCGTATTTGGGAAACATCCTAAATATAGAGGAAACTCTGTCCAAATTTTGTGAAATCTTGTTGTGTAAGGCTTGCTAGGGAGCATACTGTAACATCCCCCGAATTTTCTTATCATTTTTCACCTACTTGTTTGGGTTTTTATCAAATAATTGAAGTTAATTAAGATTCAACAAAAAAGTTCACGAGTTCCGACCTCAGAATTGATTTCCAAGATCAACTAAAATGGGCACATGTTCCGACCTAACACTTGATTTCCAAATTACACACGAGTTCCGACCTCCGAAGTGATCTCCAAGTTCAACTAAAAGGAGTTCCGATCTTCAAATTTGTCTCCAAGAGCTTTTCATTTCTATTGATGTTCCAGAGTTTGAGCTTAGGATCGACTTCTGAGATTGAATTGAGCTTCAGGATTATATAAGTTCCGACTTCCCGGTCCTTAAGATGAATGTTTTGATTCCTGACTTCCGGGGTTGTGAATCAATCTCTGAGATTGATTAGACCGAGTTTTGGAATTACATGTATAATAGTTTTATGGCTAGTCCTCGACTTCTAAGTTTAAGTATTTTAGGTTTCATATTCTTGTCCTTGACTCGATTTTAACGTGATTTGTTTGCTGTGTAATTTTTGATCTCTAACCTTAAGCCATAATTAGCCTTCCAAAACTTTTATGTATTTCCTAAGTTCCGAGTTCCGACATCAAACAGAATGAAAGCGAATTCCAATTTCAGGGAAAATGGAGAACAATTTTTAGCCACCAAAGAGGGAAACATGGTTGAATTTTACCCATAAAATTTCAGCCAATCAAAGCTCACAAAGCCAACTACCTCTTCAATGCTTAAATCAGATTTTTCCCTGCAGAATTGCATTACTCTCTCCTTGCTTCAGACTTCTTTTTCTCTTCTCCACTTCTTTTTCTTTTCTCCTCTCAACCAAACTTCAAAACTTAGCAAGATCACATATAAAAAGTTAAAGGTTTAATTTTGTTCTTGTTGTTTTGATTGTGGGTAGCTAATTTTGACTTTATTTTCTCATTTCTTGATGTGATTAGTGAATGATTATGGTGATCTTTGGCTATTTAAATTTGATTAAGAAGAAGGAAGAAGTGAGAATAGGAAGATGTGAGGGGCTGAGAGACTAAATTCCCTCGGTAGTCTGTACGACAGAGTGTACAGATCCACCTACAGCCGTTCTAATTCAATGAAACTATTTTTATATGAAACTAGACATTCAGGGCTTTCCATACATATATCATATAAGGCAATTGGATTAATATTGGGAGAGATATGAATTTTTGAAGTTTGACCTAGAAATTAGGACTTTCATCCGGGTAGTGTGAGTTGAGAAGGGTGTAACTCACCCTACACAGCTTCAATTTGAGTGAAACAAACTTTGTTAGAAAGTTTACACATAGGAGAACATCCCATAAAAATTTTCGAGTTGGATATGGTCCCGTTTATTCCCAGTGGTTCAAAAAGTTGCCCAATGTGCAAACCGAGCCAAAATAGGGCAATTTAGGATCAAGTTTTGGGGCTTATAACTCGAGCTCTACCAAAGCAAATAAAATGGGACTTTTGTAAATGAAAGCTTATCCTGTTAGCTTTAATATGATATCAATTTTGTATGATTTGAGTTGGTTTTCAATTTTTAACGGATATTTACCTTTAAGTGTGTAATTCTAGCCAGTCTTAGGGCAGGCCGGGATAAAACTTAAATAACTTGAGCTATACTTATCAAAATTACGTGGAACTAAAGAGGTTAGAAAATAGACATATAACACTTTACCATATTCAAAATTGAGGTCCAGATGAGTTAAATAGAAATTTTGGCTTGACTTATGAAAACTGAGTTGAATGAATGATGCTGAGACAACAATTATATTTTAAATACAGCATTTACTCCTATGAGAGTGATAATTGAATTATAAATGAAATGTTATGAGTTCCTTACAATTGACTGTCTGAGTACTAGCACTATTCATGGGGAAGCAGACATATTCCGTTATGCTGCCAAAATTTCGGTAAGCTTATGCATGAGTTATACTCTACATTCACATTCATGTGCATTTGCAAGAAGTTCGTAAAGGTTATGTACAATGAACATATAGGTCATGTTATGATGAAAGTTCCATGATACTTGGGCCAGCTCTGGATTAAAGTTAAGGGGAATAGATCGGTGGGAAGGTCGGGGAAAGTAAACCCGATATTGCTATATAGGAACGAGCTCGATCCTGAAAAGCAAACTATTACGCAGGAGTTTGAATGGCCAAGAACTCCCAGGGGACCAAGTAATGGAAAGAATTATGAGAACAAGTAATGAAAAAGTTTATGAAGATCAAGTTGCAAGTTAAAGAAAGATACGAATTACGTCAAGTGCACTTGCATACAGTCAAGTATAAGCATCTTTATGTGTATCTTCAATTATCTTGTTAAGACATAATGTTATTATGTTTCTTGTTAAAGCATATTATGCTATTCATATTTTTATGACTGTCATATGATATGGCAAGTGATTGTTAAAATATAACCCGCTTCGAGAAAGATGTTTTCAACTTAAAACTGAACCACTGGTTGTGTATATATGCTCACAATTTTTTTACAAGAAACTGAAGCTGCTGGAATGTTATGATGACACCGTATGGTTTGCATTTCCGTACTGAGAACCATAGGTTCTTGCTGCCTACTTGTATGTTTTTCTTTTCCGTAAACATTCCAGCACCTAAGTTGGAAATCAAGTGTGAAGTGGAATACTAGGATGTTCACTGAGCAAGACTCAGAAGCAAACTAAATCAAGAAACTACTGAAGCTTGTTGATGACTAGCGGAAGCAAGTTCTATGTGATATATTAGTCACAAATTTCTTTTAAATTGTGATTATTTTATTCTTTATGGATCAGAGACAATGAAATTTAGAACTATATTTCAGTAATAAAGTGTACAGTTAAAGGGCCATGTAGTATATTTTCCATATTTTAAAGATTCTCTTAGCAAAGTGACAACTTCTTAATATAACTCCGTGGCTCAAGTATGGCTTATATAATAGAGGGTGTTACATCTGGTATCAGAGCAGTTCATCCTGTATGATGCGGAACCCCGTGGATATAACGATCCAGAAACCCCAGAATAAAGACCCTCCCTACTAAACCCCTAAGAAACCTGTCCTTGGAAACGTAGATAACAGGGAAAAGATAAAACATTCTGCATCACATAGAACAACATGAGGAAAACCTCACAACTATCTTGGTAGTTAAACCATGATAAAAAAATATGATCAAAATTCTCTATTGTCTATAGGCCAAGTTGCCTATTTATACATAAATTCTAAAATTGGAAATTATCTAATCCTATCTAACATATCTAATTTGCAACTAAAATTAAAAAATTAAAGATATGATTCTATCCTAAAAGATTTATTCCTAGTTAATTTAAATCAGATTTGATCTTTATAGATTATTTCAGATTTGATTTAAATCTTAAAAGATTGACTAATTCAATTTAAATCTAAACAAATCTAGACTAAGTCAAAACAAATCAAAAACGACTCTAGACACAATCTAAACATATTTTTCAACATTATCAAATTGCTTGCTCTCCAAGTTACTTTAACTAAGCTTGATTCCTTGATCTCCAAGTAACTTGAAATGGGCTCTCGAATTGCTTGATCTCCAAGGCAAACCAACTTGCTAGAAGCAAGCTCTTTTCCAATGTTGAAATGACCAAGTTACCCTCCTGAGTATGTATCATTCTCCCCCTCTTCAAAAAGATTCGTCCTCGAATCTTGCCTTTGTAATCTTCAAAGACATCTCCACCATTGCCTTTCCTTCGTGAAACCATCAAAGAACCTACAATTGAAGAATCTCTCTATCACTCTCTCCTCTCTTTTTTTTTTCCTCTCTTTTTTTTTTCCTTCTTTCTTTTTCTTTTTTCTTTTCGCTTTTTTTTCCTTCTTTTTTTTTTTTGCTTTTTTTTTTTGAACTGAATATACCTCAAATACACCCAAAAAAAAAAAAGTGGACAAAGTAGACAAAACAATTAAGGAAACAAGACTCAAGACGCAAAGAAAAAAAAAACTAGGGAAATAAAATTAACAAAGTGGAAACGAAATAGAAACAAAGGATAGTAAACATAGAGTTTTCCTACTAGACCTCTAAGAAACCTGTTCTTAGCAACCTAGGTCATCGGAAATGGATTTTCCTACTAGACCTCTACGAAACCTGTCCATAGCAACCTAGATCAAAGGAAAGAATTTCCCTACTAGACCTTCAAAGAACCTGTCCTTGACAACCTAGATCAAAGGGAAAAAAATTATGCTTATAATCCTCACCTTTTCTAATTTCTTCTCCTTTTTTTCTCTCTTTTTTTTTTATAACTGAACTAGCAACAAAGATTGAACGCAAAACAAGAGAAACACAAAGATGGAACAAAGATGTGGACACAAAAGGATAGAATGCAAAAATACAAAAAAAGAAGAACGCAAACAGACACAAAAGAAGACAAAAGATAAATGTAAAAGACAAAGATAGATAAATAGGAATTTATCTAGACCTTGCTCTGATACCAAATGATGCGGAACCCCGTGGATATAACGATCCAGAAACCCCAGGCACACACTTTGATAGAAGATAAGATGTAGAATAAAGACCCTCCCTACTAAACCCCCAAGAAACCTGTCCTTGGAAACGTAGATAACAGGGAAAAGATAAAACATTCTGCATCACACAGAACAACATGAGGAAAACCTCACAACTATCTCGGTAGTTAAACCATGATAAAAAAATATGATCAAAATTCTCTATTGTCTATAGGCCAAGTTGCCTATTTATACATAAATTCTAAAATTGGAAATTATCTAATCCTATCTAACATATCTAATTTGCAACTAAAATTAAAAAATTAAAGATATGATTCTATCCTAAAAGATTTATTCCTAGCTAATTTAAATCAGATTTGATCTTTATAGATTAGATCAGATTTGATTCAAATCTTAAAAGATTGACTGATTCAATTTAAATCTAAACAAATCTAGACTAAGTCAAAACAAATCAAAAACGACTCTAGACACAATCTAAACATATTTTTTAACATTATCAAATTGCTTGCTCTCCAAGTTACTTTAACTAAGCTTGATTCCTTGATCTCCAAGTAACTTGAAATGGGCTCTCGAATTGCTTGATCTCCAAGGCAAACCAACTTGCTAGAAGCAAGCTCTTTTCCAATGTTGAAATGACCAAGTTACCCTCCTGAGTATGTATCACTGTATAGGCCTGTGGATGGACTGATTATGTTTCTGAGGCATACTCTGAGAATCTAGATAAACCATGCTTTAGGTCTTCGCGTGAAGAGGACATAGAAATGTTATGCATGGTAGCCTTGTTGTGAGTGTTGTGGACTACCTGTTGCACTTGATTGAATGTTGAGCCTGATCACCTCAATATAAGATTTTGTGTAAACAGAAGCCTAAAACACCCAGCAGGCTTATTAGGTGTAACGTCCGAAAATTTTTATCGTTAACAACTGAGTTGTTCGATTTTATCGAATAAGTGAGTTTAATTAGGATCTGATTAGACACTTACTTAAAGCCAATTAAGTGTGATTTAGACTGATTAGGCTTGATGGAATTAGATTAGGAGCATAGAAAATCCCACATAAAATTTTCAAGCCAGTTTACCGATTTAAAGGAAATTGGTAAGACTTCGGTATTTCAAACTGTCGGAACCGGATCAGTAGAATTTTTCTATGAGTGCCTTAGAACCAATGGCTAAGATTTAGCCAAGTAACCCACCCAAGTGGCGCCTAAGGCAGACCTTGATGGTGGAAGCAAAACCAAAATGGAAAGCCTAGAGAGATCCACCAATCACAACCAAGCTTACCCAAATATCTCCACCTTTTTCTCCTTTACTCTTCCAAAAAGTTTCAGCCACTTCATCTGCTGAAGCTCTCCTCTTTGCTCTCATTTCTACTCCATTCTCATCCATCTTCAAGTCTCATCCCAAGTCACCACCATCAAAGACACAATCAGCATAAATTGCATAAGACAAGGTAGGAAATCCTACTTCTTCTATTATTTTCTCTGATTTGGGGCTGTATGAGGAGCATGCATAATCTGAGATATGGATGTTTTATAGAGTGATGATGATGTTTTATGACTAGTTTTGCATGTTTGTTGTGATTAAAATTGGATTTGAGGGCAAATAGCTTGAAGGAGGAAGACAAATCTAGAAGCTGTTAGGTTTTTCCCTCGGCGGTCTGTACGGCAGAGTATATGGCTCCGCCTACCGCCGTTTAAATTGGATCAAACCATTTTTATATGAAACTAGACATCCATGGCTTTCCACACATATATCATATAAGGCCATTGGATTAGTATAGAATTAGTTATGAATTTTTGAAATTTAACCTAGAAATTTGGATTCCTATCCGGGCAGTATGAGTTGAGAAGGGTGTAACTCATCCTATACAACTTCAAATTTAGTGAACCTAAGTTTTTTTGAAAGGTAACATGTAAAGGAATATCCCATAAAAATTTCAGAACCAAATTCATAGCTGTTTGCTCCCAGTGCACCAAGGAAGTTGGCTTAAGTCTAAACCGAAATGAACCAGGATAGTTTAGTAGGACCAAGTTTTGGGACTCATAAGTCAAAATATACTTATGCAAATGACATGAAACTTAATTCAATTAAAAGCTTATTCTGATAGCTTTAATTTAATATAAATTTCGTATGAATTCACCTAGTTTTCTATTTTTAATGAATTTTTACTTACAAGGACCTAATTCTGGCTGAGAACAGGATAGTCTGAGGTAAATTGTTTATATCCAGAGTTATACATATCAAAATGAGATGAAACCAAAAGGGTTAGAATCTAGACATATGAGGCTGTGACATATCCAAAAATTAGATTTAAATGAGTTGAATTGAATGAGAAGTGAGGCACACCAAATTCGGGCAGAATAGAGGGGGTTAAACTGAAACTCTATTGATGTTTAAATTGAAATCGTTGATTGATGCTATGAATGTAAATGTATAATTGCTGCTCTATAGTAAAATTGCAGGTTGTATAAATGTACTGGTTGTCTGGCACTATTCATGGGGAAACGGACTCGATCTGTTATGCTGCCGAAATTTCGGTAAGAAGTTCATATGTTGTGAAACTTTATGATAGCTTGAGTGCATTATATTCAAAGAATCAAGCTAAATGTGCATTCATTTCATGATATTATAAAGAATTCCACATCACTTGGGCCAGCCCTAGAATAAATTAAGGGGAATAGATCAGTGGGAAGGTCGGGGAAAATAAACTTGGCCATCCTGTATAGGAACAAGGTCGGTCCTGAAAAACAGACTATTACCCAGGAGTATATGGCCAAAGACTCCCAGGGGACCAAGGATTGAAATAAGTTCTAATAGGCGAAAGCCTCCAAGAATAAGATGCATTTTCTAATTGCACATGCATATGTATAGTGAAATGCTTCCTTATTGATTGTTCTAAATCCCTGTTTATTGATCTTAATATGCTGCTATTGTTCCACCATGATTACTGTTTGAGTACATTAGTGTATCTGTTACCTAAAATTGAATTTGTTTTGGTGTATGCTTTTCAAACAAGTATTTGAATTGAATGTTATCATATTACCATACTATTTGAAAAAAAAAATATTGCACGACCAAAACAACTGGGAATGATAGCGATGACAGATGTATAGAACTAGGAATTCCTACTAAGAAATTTCTATTTCTCACCCTACTGTATATTACCGCATCATTCTCAGACCATGGAGCAAGCAGCGACCGGGGTGCTATTCATTGAGTTCCCTAAGCTACATATACACCTTGACCCATTTTTGGATTTTGTATATATCTCCGGCCGATGCCAGTTCCGGCTTTACTTCTTTTTCCAGCGAGATTTCACCGTTCCACTGATGCACCCTCTTTTCAATCCTTCTGTCCCTTACATTGCTATACCTCTCCACATGGCCCATCCATTTCCACCACCACCACCAGCAGCACCAGTAGCTCCAGTTCCCATGGCCCCTCCTGCTTCACCACCGCAGCCGATGTCATCAGCCTCGATCTTGGAGGAGGATCCGTCCGAGGTGGCTAGTTCTTCTTCATCATCCTTTGCTCCCAGTGCCGGACACCCTCCAGCGGATGCCGCCATGGCGATCGGGTTCCTATCAGCAGATTCTGTTTAGATAGCATGCATACTATAGTAGGGTTAGATGTATAGAATGACCCTCTTTTGGCAGTCTGGGTCATGGATGGATGGATAGATGTTAGGAGATGTACATGAAATGTCCCATGGGGACCACTTGGGGTGCTGTTCATAGAAACTGGCTGTTTCGTTTTGTAGTAGGGGCCTCATTTTGTCACCTTGTATCATTTTGACAAACTTTAAAATCAGATATCTATGTATATGTTTATGATGCCTTTTGCAGTTGTTCTGTCCTTATTGTATTTTTATTTATGTTATGTTATTTACAGTACACCGATTAACTAGTATTTATTCCGTCGTCACGCAGGAAATTTTGTTATGCGATTAAGTATTCTTATGCAAGTAATTAGTACTAATACAGAAAATAGAATTTAACCAGTATTATACGTAATCACTTATCAGATAATTTATTATGACTTAAGCATAGTACTTTGTTTGGTAAGGTGTTACACTAGGCACCTTCTATACATAATTATTAGGGATAAGACTCCTAGAAAGTAGTGATGGCATAAAGGGATAGACAATTGAGCAAGTTGAGGAGTATAGAAAATTGGGGAATCAATCAAAGGAATTATGTCTGGCGATTTGCTATGAACATAGTAAACCTAGTTATATCAAGGAGGCTAGTTGCAAGGTGTTGCCGAGTGATTGAAGACTTCCTATCATCAAGGGCAGAATTTTAGTTGGAAACAACTGTGATGGGGCTTGTTTCAAGCTTTATTGCAATTATCTGATCCAGTCTGTCTTTTCTAGATTGAATCTAGGGGATTCTTTTGCCTAGTTTTATAACTTTAGTACTTGACAAGAGTAAGATTATTACCCGCTGATGAGGTCATTTCATGCGACATGGATGGTACCCTTACTTTCTTCATGAATAGGACTACCCTAAAAGTACCTTGTCAACAAATTCAGTCCATGTTTTTTTTACTTTGGATTATGGTAATACCACATTATAAAGACCTGATCCTTCATTAAGAAAATTTATAGAGTGGATGGATGAAGCAGAGAATCAGTGAAAGAAGCTAAGGGCAGAAGCTTCGGTTAGGTATACGGGAGGCTTTTGTAAGTCCACGTCTAGAGGATGGAGCGGGTTTTTCCTCAAGAATAATCAAAATTGACACCAAGTGATCACAATCATCTAGATCTCAACGTCAGGGACGGGTCTTTATAATGAATCCAAAAGAAGCTGACAAGTCCGAGGGACTAATCCAAGGTACCTGTTAAGTAGATGTTGAGGCTCTAACTGTACTTTATGATTCGGGTGCCTCCCACTGATTTATTTCTCATGACTGTGTGGCTGTTTTGCAATTACCAATTTTTGAATTGCCTTATGATCTATTGGTTTCTTCTCCTACAAATGAACCTATTAAAACTAGTCAAATTTGCATCAATGTTCCTCTTCGAAATGAGGGTAGGACCTTTGTAGCCAATTTGATTTGTCTTCCTCTATCTGGACTTGACATAATTCTAGGCATGGATTAGCTTTCCGCCAATCGAGTCATGCTCAACTGTTCTGATAAGACGGTAGTATTCTCCTCCGTCTCGTCTTCTGAATCCCAAGTCTCAACACTCTTCTATTTGAACTCTTTATTAGTAAACTGTAGTGGGTAGAAGAGTCAAGGATACATCCTCCTATTAGCTAATGTGACAGAAGTTGAACAGAAATTGGAGGAGATCTCAATTGTTAAGGAATATCTTGATGTTTTCCCAGAAGATATTCCTGAATTCCCTCTTGAGAGAGAAATTGAGTTTGCCATTGAACTAATTCCAGGTGCGGGACCAATATCTATAGCTCCGTGTCAAATGTCACCTCTGGAGCTGACAGAACTAAAGAAACAGATTGAAGAACTCTTGGAAAAAGGATTCATACGGCCAAGTGCATCGCTGGCGAGTTAAAACATTTATTCACAAAATTGGCCACATCTGTTTTAAGGCCTGGCCACCAAAACATCGTCTTGAGATCTTGGTACATCTTGTTAATGCCAGGATGTATAGTAAACTCACTCTTATGGGCTTCCTTCAAGACTTTCCTCCTGAGGTTGTCCTCCTTAGGTACACATATCCTCCCATGATATCGCCATATTCCGTTTGCATCCTAGGAAAATCCTGTTAGCTTGCCGGATTGTACCAGTCGCACTGTATGCTGGAAGTCATCATTGCCTTGTTGTACTTGCTGGATTTGGTCTTTAAAAGTACTAGTTATCTTAAGTTGGTACAATTAAATGGCACTGGGGGTTACGGAGATTCCCAAGTTGAGGGTTTGGAAACTTTCTATAAGTTCCGCTTCCTTGATCATCATCCATGCCACTAACAAGGATTTTCTACTTAGGACGTCTACTACCACGTTTGCTTTGCCTGGATGGTACTTCAGGTCGAACTCGTAATCTTAAAGAAACTCCATGCACCTTTGCTGCCTCATGTTCAATTCCTTTTGATCAAAAAGGTATCTCAAGCTTTTGTGATCAGAAAATACTTCAAACTTCACTCCATAAAGATAATGTCTCCACATCTTCAAGGCAAACACTATCGCTGCTAGCTCGAAGTCATGGGTGGGATAGTTTCTTTCATGATTTTCAATTGCCTGGAAGCATATGCTTTGATGTTTCTGTTCTGTATTAACACACTCCGCAATCCTTTCTTAGAAGCATCACAGTACACTTCAAACGGTCCATGAGGATTCGATAAAATAAGTATTGGGGCTATTGTCAACTTTTCCTTTAATTCTTGGAAGCTCTGCTCACACTCGGGTGTCCATTCAAATGGTGCGTTCTTTCTGGTTAATTTGGTTAAAGGTAGAGCTATTTGAGAGAAGTTCTTAACAAATCTCCTGTAGTATCCTGCCAACCCTAAGAAGCTCCTGACTTCCATAACTATCATTGGTCATTCCTAGTTTAATACCGCTTCTACCTTACTGGGATCCACTGAAATTCCCCCATGGGATACTACGTGGCCAAGAAATTTTACTTCTTTCATCCAAAATTCACATTTGGATAACTCAACGTAAAGTTTTTTTTCTCTTAGAATCTGCAAAATTACTCGCAAATGTTTCGTGTGCTCCTGTTCCGTCTTCGAGTAGACAAGTATGTCATCAATGAACACTACCACAAATTTATCAAGATATGGTCTGAATATTCGGTTCATGTAATCCATAAAGATTGCTGGTGCATTCGTCAATCCGAAGGACATCACAGTATATTCATAATGTCCATAACGAGTCTGAAACGCCGTCTTCAGAATATCTTCTTCTTGAACCCGAATCTGGTGATATCCAGACTGTAAATCAATCTTGGAAAATATAGTAGCCCCTTGTAGTTGATTCATAAGATCATCAATCCTTGGTAACGGATACTTGTTCTTGATTGTCACCTTATTCAACTGCCTGTAATCTACACAAAGTCACATGCCTCCATCTTTCTTCTTAACCAATAAGACTGGGGCTCCCCACGGTGATGCACTTGGCCTAATGAATTTCTTTTCCAGGAGTTCTTTAATCTGCCCTTTAAGTTCGGCCAGTTCCAAGGGTGACATGCGGTATGGTACTAAGGATATTGGTCCAACTCCTAGCACTAATTCAATGGTAAACTCAATCTTTCTCTCGGGAGGGAACTCAGGGATTTCTTCGGGGAACACATCAGAATATTCCCTAACAACTGGAATATTGTTCAACTCTTGATTAACCTCTGTTGTACTGGTTGATAAGAAAATATACACTTGACTTCCATTCCCACAAGGGTGCACTGTTCAGGAACTTAAATAAAGACTTACAGGGATTACTGATGTAGAGGATGGAACACGAGGGAGTATAATGGATTTATCGGAGCAATTTAGCATGGCTTAGTTGGCAGAGAGCCAGTCCATACCCAAAATAATGTCAAGCTTGGACAAGGGAAGACAAATTAAATTAGCTGAAAAGATTCGACCTCTTATTTGACAAGGGACATTCATACAAATATGGTTGGTTCTAACGGGCTCATTTGTAGGAGTAGAAACTAGCAAGTCATAGGGTAAGTCAGAAATAGGTAGCTGCAGAGCTATCATGAAATCATGAGAGATGAAAGAGTGAGATGCACCTGAATCGTATAAAATGGTTAAGATCTTACCATTTACTTCACACGTATCTTGGATCAAATTTTCTGACCTATTGACCTCCTGTGCATCCATAGTGAAAACTCTCCCTTGGCGTTGCGGCTTAGCAGTCGGTTGAGAATTTCTGGCAGGGCATTCATAGATTCTGTGGCCTGGTTTGCCATATCCAAAGTAGACATTTTGACCTGCCAAGCACGGGCGGTTGCCATGATTCCTACCACATTGGCTGCAAATCTGGTTCCCAAAAGGCCTTTCAGGTTGCTTGCCTTTGTTACTCGCCAGCTGGAACTTTCTCCGCTGTTGTAAGTTAGGCTTGAACCTCGGACCTTGCGAAGCTAACCCCCTCTTAAAGTTATTGCCAGATGCTCTAGCAGCAACTAACTTCTTGTTACAAATCCTCGATAGTTTACACTTGTTTACCAAAGTAGGGAAGTCTCTGATCTCCATTAGTCCTATGGTGGCAAGGATGTCCTCTCTTAATCCGTCTTCAAATTTCATACATTTCCATGCTTCATCGGGGTTCCCTTGATAAATGGTGGAAAATTTGCACAGCTCCTCAAATTTAGCAATGTACTCCGACACGCTACTATTTCCTTGACGGAGGTGCATGAACTTGAACTCCTTGGCATTGCAGACAGATGTAGGGAAATACTTCTGGTAGAACGCATCTTTGAATACATCTCAAGTAATTTCTATCTGGGATCCTTCTAATAATCGCCGTGCACCATTCCACCAGAATTCTGCATCGGCTTCTAACATATAGGTGGCAAAAGTCACTTTCTGATGGCCTGTGCAATCTAACACGGAGAAAATCTTTTCCATAGCTTTAACCCCTTCATCTGCCTTATCTGGGTTAAAGGCTCCCCTGAAGCTGGGTGGATTAGCCTTCTGGAATTCAACAAATTTGAGATATTCCAAATCCATTCCAGGGCCATTATGATTTCCCCCACGATCTACCTCTTACTGCCTTCCTAATTGGCCCATTGTTTGGGTTGCCGCAGTTGCCTGTTCGTGCATAGCATGCGCCATCTTTCGCATTGCATCTAGGAACTCCGTGGATTCCTCTTGGGCTGGGGAAGTTTGCGGTCTACCTCGCCTTCCAGAAGCCATTAAGTTCTAAACACACAAAACAAGAGTAATTGAGTTGATCAGGCTCAATACTAAGTTCGGTGTGCTAGTAAATAATAGCATACAGTTAGGCAAACTCCTTCACTTACATCCTATACATATGGACAAGACTCAGAACATAATAATATCTAAGGAATACAGAGTATATGCAAAGCATAGTCAGTCTAATCCTCAGGCCTATATTAGGATGAACTGCTCTGATACCAAAAATGTAACACCTTACTAGACAAAGTACTATACTTAAGTCATAATAAATTATTTGATAAGTGATTACGTGTAGTACTAGTTAAATTCTATTTTCTATATTATTATTAGTTACCCACATAAAAATACTTAATCGCGTAACAAAATTTTCTGCATGACAGCGAGATAAATGTTAGTTAATCAATATACTATAAATAACGTAACATAACTAAAAATACAATAAGGACAGAGCTACTGCAAAAGGCAACAACATAAATATATACATAGACATCTGATTTTAAGGTTTGTCAAAATGATATGGGGTAACAAAATGAGGCCACTAATACAAAACAAAATGGCCAATCTCTATGAACAGTACCCCAAATGGTCCCAAAGGGGCATTTCATGTACATTTCCTAACATCTAGCCATCTATTTATGACCAGACTGCCAAAAGAAGGTCATTCTATACATCTACTACTACTGCTGCAGCATGCATGCTATCTAAGCAGAATCTGAAGAAAGGAACCTATTCGCCATGGTGGCGTCTGCTGGAGGGTGACCCACACCAAGAGCAGAGGACAAGGAAGAACAACTCACCGCCTCGGACGGATCCTCCTCCGAGATCGAGGCTGATAACATCGGCTACGGTGGTGAAGCAGGAGGGGCCATAGGAATGGGAGCTACTGGTGCTACTGCTGGTGGTGGTGGAAATGGATGGGCTATGTGAAGAGGTATGGCAATGTAGAGGACAGCAGGATCGAAAAGAAGGTGCATAAGCGGGACGACAAAATCTCTCTGGAAAAAGAAATAGAGGCGGAACTGACATCGGCCGGATATGTATACAGAATCCAAGAAAGGGTCAAGGTGTATATGTAGCTCAGGGAACTCAATGAATAGCACTCCGGTCGCTACGTGCTCCATGGTTTGAGAATGACGCGGAACATACAATAGGGTGAGAAATAAATATTTCTCAGTAGAAATTCCTAGTATCTATACATCTGTCATTGCTGTTATTCCCAGTTGTTTCAATCGTGCAATAGGTTTCAAATAGTATGGTACAATGATAATATTTAACTCAAATACTCATTTGTAAAGCTTACACCGAAACAAATTCAATTTTCGTTAACAGATACACTAATGCACTCAAACAGTAATCATAGTGGAGCAATAGCATATTAAGAATAATAAACAGAGATCTAAAACAATCAATTAAGAAGCATTACACAGTATATATGAATGTGAAATTAGAAAATGCATCTTATCCTTGAAGGCTTTCGCCTATTAGAACTTATTTCCATCCTTGGTCCCCTGGGAGTCATTGGCCATATACTCCTGGGTAATAGTCCGCTTTTCAAAACCGAGCTCGTTCTTATATAGGATGGCCAGGTTTACTTTCCCCGACTTTCCACTGATCTATTTCCCTTAATTTATTCCCGAACTGGCCCAAGTGATATGGAATCCTTTGTAATATCATGAAATGAATACACATCTAACTTGATTCTTCAAATATCATGTATTCATGCTATTATAAATTTCACAACATATGAACTTCTTACCAAAATTTCGGCCGCATAACGGATCGAGTCTGCTTCCCCATGATAGTGCCAGACAACCAGTACAATTGTACAACTTGCAAATTCAGTATGGACCAGCAAATATATATATACATTCATATAATCATTCAACAATTTCAATTCAAGCATCAATAGGGTTTCAGCTTATTCTTCCCTGTGCTGCCCGAGTTTGGTATGCCCCAATTTTTATTCAATTTAACTCATTTAAATCTAATTTTTGGATATGTCATAGCCTTACATATCTAGTTTCTAATCCTTTTAGTCTCATCTCATTTTGATTTGTATAACTCAAGATATAAACAAATTACCTCAGACTGCCCTGTTCTTAGCCAGAACTGGGTTCTTATAGGTAAAAATTCACTAAAAATAGAAAACTTGGTGAATTCATGCAAAATTTATATAAAATTAAAGCTATCAGAACAAGCTTTCAAATGAATGAAGTTTCATTTCATTTTCATAAGTATATTTTGACTTATGAGTCCCGAAACTTGACCCTACTAAACTACCCTGGTTCAGCCCGATTTAGACTTAAGCCAAATTCCTTGGTGCACTGGGAGCAAACGGCTATTAATCTGGTTTTGAAATTTTTATGGGATATTCATTTACATGTTATCTTTCAAAAAACCTTGGGTTCACTCAATTTGGAGTTATATAGGGTGAGTTATACCCTTCTCAACTCATACTACCCGGATGAGGATCCAGATTTCTAGATTAAACTTCAAACATTCATAACTAATTCTATACTAATCCAATAGCCTTATATCATATATGTATGGAAAGCCCTAGATGTCTAGTTTCATATAAAAATGGTTTCATCCAATTTAAATGGCAGTTGGCAGAGCCGTACACTCCGCCGTTCGGACCGCTGAGGAAAACCCTAACAGCTTCTAGATTTATCTCCCTCCTTCAAGCTATTTGTTCTCAATTCCAATTTTAATCACAACACACATGCAAAACTAGTCATAGAACATCATCATCACTCTATATAACATAAATATTTCAGATTGTACATGCTTACCATGCAGCCCCAAATCAGAGAAAACAAAAAGAGAAGTAGGATTTCCTACCTTGCTAATTCAATTTGTGTTGATTTTGTGCCTTTGATGAGAGTAACTTGTGCTGAGACTTGAAAATGGAGGAGAATGGAGTGGAAATGAGAGTGAAGAGGAGAGAAAGAGAAGAGCTTCAGTAGCTTGAAGGGTGGCCGAAATGTTGGATGAGGGAAGGAAAGAAAAAGCAAAGATTTTTGAGGCAAGGTGCATGATGATTAGTGGACTTCATCATGCTCTCAATTTTGGTTGAGCTTCCCATCATCAAGGGCTACCAAGGCGCCACTTGAGGGAGTTATTTGGCTAAATCTTAGCTATTGATTCTAGGGCACTCATAGAAAAATTTCTATTGGTCTGGTTCCAACAGTTTAAAATACCAAAATCTTACTGATTTCCCTTAAATCGGTAAACTGGCTTGAAAATTTTCTGTGGGGTTTTCTATGCTCCTAATCTAATTCCATCAAGCATAATCCTTCTAAATCACACTTAATTGGCTTTAATTAAATGTCTAATCAAATTCTGATTAAACTCACTTATTCGATAAAACCAAACAACTCAGTTGTTAATGATAAAATTTTTCGGACGTTACAAACTGGTGCTCTGATGTACTAGCACTATTCATGGGGAAGCGGACATGTTCCGTTATGCTGCCGAGATTTCGGTAAAATCTGTACATGAATTATGAAATACATGTTGTTACATGTGCATTTTCAAGAATGTTATGAAAGATATGTTCTGATGAACATAAGGAATATGTTATGATGAAGTTCCATGATACTTGGGCCAGCCTCGGATTAAAGTTAAGGGGAATAGATCGATGGGAAGGTCGGGGAAAGCAAACCCAGTATTCCTGTATAGGAACGAGCTCGATCCTGAAAAGTAGACTATTACCCAGGAGTCTAAATGGCCAAGAACTCCCAGGGCACCAAGTAATGGAAAAGTTTATGAAGAAAGTTGCAAGAATGAGTTTGCATGATTACATGAATGCATGATGACATGGAATAGTTATTTCAAGATGTTTATAGTTGTTTGCTATATTTACTTACTGCTGTATATTGATTTATTCTGCTCAATGTTCTGGATATATCTATTTATTGATTTATTCTGTTTCTTATGCCATCTAAAGTAAAACTAAACCTTGCCTCTGACTAGACCTTTTTTTCAACTCATTAAAATGGATAGTCCAGTTTGAGCACATGTTTTTATAATTAAATAAAAACCGAGGCAACTGAGAATGAATGTGACGTCAGTTAAACACCATACACGACTCTACTGAGAATTTCTGTAAATTTTCACCTCGTTTTGTATCTCCGCATCATTCTTAGATGCTGGCAAAGGACTCGATGGCCACTCCGCTTACTGAGATTTTTGGACCTGTAGCTCCACATTGACCCAATATTGGACTCGTTATACATAGCTGGCTCTTGCCATTTCTATCTCTACCTTTTCAGAAATAAGAGTTTTGCTGTTTCTTTATTTTACCCGCTTTTGAACCCATATATAAACTAAAGATTGGGTTCCAACTCACATATGTATGTATACGACCGATGATATAATATCTGTTTTCCTCTCTGTAGTGCTTTTTGTTAAATTTTGTTACATTCTATAATACTGATCATGTTTATAATATACAGCGCGCCATTTTGTAAGTATATTTGTCAAATATGTACATATGTCAAAGAAAAAGAAAATATAATATAATGAATACAGCTATAAACGGAGAACTAACACGGTAACGCAACCTATCCAATTTCATGCTATGACTTAGGCATAATATTAAGTTGGTAGGGTGTTACATCTACATTTTCTAAAACTATTAAAATTGAACCGATATTTGTCCACTATTTTTATATTAAACTTGAAGTGGTTGAGACGATGACGATGACATTGTGTTTGTCTAGTCGCGATCCTACTGAGAAATTTAGTATTTCTCACTCCTAGGTTTCTATGTCATCATCAAAGGATGCCGGCGTCGAGCACGGTGGTGATTTTCGTTGAGTTTTCAGTGATGCATTGGCACTTTGACCCGGTGCTAAATGCATCCGTGATGACTGCTCAGGCAGCAATGTGGGTCTATATGTTCCATAGCTACCAGTTCTATGCACCCATGATGAGTCCATTCTTCCAGCCTCATGAGCCGTTCGAGGACATCACTATGGATAACGTTTGCCTGCCTTTCTATCCTCTGAGGTACCCCACTGACGGAGATTCTGACTTGAACACACATTTGACACCAACAGTTTCGTTGGATTCCGATCCTTTAGAACTATCCTATCTGAGCTACCACGTGGAGACGGACCCATCTGAGCCTTCCTTCCCATTCGTGATTCGTTTGTCGTCCAATTCATCTTCTTCTTTAGTAGCCCCTCGTCACACTCTACCCCTTGTTTCGCGGTCGTGGGTTCATTCATACTCATGCCGTTACTCATGTCGTTCCTCATGGGCATGGCCGTGCTCGAGGAGAAGGACGTGGCATTATTTCTCCCGGTGGATTCGGGAATGGCTACCTCCCGCCAGATGAGTGAGGTGTTGATTTGCATGCAGAGCTGAGCACGAGAATAGCCCCTTTTTGGTTGTAACGAGGGTTATCATTTTCATTTGGCATGTATGGGTGAACTGGGATTTCATATGTATTTCCTTTTATCATGTATTTCATTAAGGTATTTTGTAGGGCCGATAGTAGGTATCAGATCCATTATTATCTTTCTGTATGACTACTGCTATTACTACTGTAACACCCTACTAATTTAATGTTATGCTTAAGTCATATTATGAAATTAAATAGACTGTGTTACCGTGTTAACATTCTGCTTACCTTTCATGATTCGTATCATATCTCATTCATTTTTTTTTTTGTAAACAGATGAAACGGCGCGCTACTATACCATGAGCGTAACGAAACTTAACAAAATACCACAAAAGATAAGAATAAGTACAATAACATCAACTGTATACGTGCATATATATATCAAAAGCCATTGCTTCAGTTTATGTACAGAATTTCAAAATGGGATACATAAGTGGGGCCGATGTACCAAAAAGACATGAGGCCCGTATCAGTGAAAATGATCCTATGGGTCCTTAGAGGACATTTCAAAACCTACTGCTAGTCCTGCTGCTAAGTCTATGACCCAAAGCTACGTACTGTCAAGAGAGGGTCATGCTGTACAAGGTCTCTTGCGGCTGAACTACTACGTCAGATAGCCGTTAGCCATGCTAGGCCCAGCTGGAGAGTAATCTGCACTGGGTCCCAAGGAGGAAGAGGGTGATGAGCCGGTGGCCTCGGAAAGGTCACTCTTTGAGCTGAGCGGCATATCTGGAACCACCTGCGAGGGTGACTCTGGTGCAGGATCAGCAGGAGCTGCATGTGCTGCGGGTTCAGGAGGAGCTGGAGGTGGGTGTGCCATGTATAGTGGGATGGCAATGTACGGAGTAGCAGGATCGAAAGCAGGATGAAATAGAAGGACGACAAAGTTCTTATTACTAAATAGGTAAAGGCGGAAATTACAAGAACCGGCTATGTACAAAGAATCTAGGACTGGATCATGGTGAAGCTGCAAATCTGGGATCTCAATGAAGAAGGTGGCCGTGGAGTCCATCGCCAGTGTCTGAGAATGATGCAGAAAATACAGAACGAGGTGAGAATTTAAAGAAATTCTCAGTAGGGTTCGTGTATGGTGGTTATCTGACGTCATATTCATTCTCAGTTACCTCGGTTTTTATTTAATTATAAAAGCATGTGTTCAAACTAGGCTATCCGTTTTAGTGAGTTTAAGGAAAAGTCTGATCCAAGGCAAGGTTCAGTTTTACTTTAGATGGCATAAGAAACATAATAGATTACTAATAATGATTCACAGAATAAATGAACAAACGGCAGTAAATAAACTTAATAGACAACTGCAAACATATGAACATAACTATTCCATGTAATCATGCATTCATGTAATCATGCAGACTCATTCTTGGACCTTCTTTCATAAACTTTTCCATTACTTTTCATCATTTTCCATCACTTGGTCCCCTGGGAGTTCTTGGCCATTTAGACTTCTGAGTAATAGTCTGCTTTTCAGAATTGAGCTTGTTCCTATACAGGAATGCCGGGTTTACTTTCCCCGACCTTCCCACTGATCTATTCCCCTTAACTTTTTATCCAGGGCTGGCCCAAGTAGCATGGAACTTTCATAATAATATAATTCTTATCATGACTTTCATAGCTTTCTTGAAAATGCACATGTAATAACATGTATATCATAACTTATACATAGATTTTACCGAAATTTCGGCAGCATAATAGAATGCGTTCGCTTCCCATGAATAGTGCCAGTACATCAGAACACCAATTTCTCATAGAAGGCACAATATTGCATTCATAATTTAACATTGAACTTAGAAACATTCATCTCATTAAGGTAGAGTTTCTGCCTCAGCATAATCATTCAACCCAGTTTTTGTAAATCAAGCCATAATTTCTATTTAACTCATTTGGACCTCAATTTTGAGTATGTTAAAGTATTATGTGTCTATTTCTTAACCTCTTTAGTCCCATCTCATTTTGATAATTATAGCTCAAGTTATTTAGGTTTTATCCCGGCCTGCCCAGGGACTAGCCAGAATCAGACACCTAAAAGTAAAAATAAACTAAAAATTGAAAACTGATTCAAATCATACGAAATTAGTCTCATGTTAAAGATAACAGGGCATTTACAAAAAATTCCATTCCATTTGACTTAGTAGGGCTTGAGTTATAAGCCCCGAAATCAAACCTTCCTGAACTACACTGTTCTGGCCCGTTTTGGACATAGGGCAACTTTCTTGGCTCACTGGGAGCAAACAGGACCTTATCTAATCTTGAAATTTTTATGGCACATTCTGCTATGTGTAAACTTTCTAATAAATTTGGTCTCATTCATTTCCAAGTAGTATAGGGCAAGTTCTACCCTGAACAACCCAGTCTGCCCAGAATCAAAGTCAAAAACCTAGGTCGAAATTCAAAAATTCATATCTCTTTCAATACTAATCCAACGACCTTATATGATATATGTATGGAAAGCCCTAGATGTATAGTTTCATATAAAAATGGTTTCATCAAATTTAAATAGCGGTAGGCAGAGCCGTACACTCCGCCGTATGGACTGCCGAGGGTTTTTGGCTCTCCAGCCCTTCAGCTCTTCCTATTTTCATTCTTCCTTGCTTCCAATTCGGTTTTAACCAAACAAACAGCCACTAACCAGCTATATTTCATCATAATCATTTAATCAATACATCAAAGATTGGGAAAATAATCCACCATTAGCCAGCCAAGATCAAAGAATTAATACAAGAATT
Organism: Pterocarpus santalinus; assembly: GCA_031439595.1. Lineage (NCBI taxonomy): Eukaryota > Viridiplantae > Streptophyta > Magnoliopsida > Fabales > Fabaceae > Pterocarpus > Pterocarpus santalinus. Next base: position 32,558,535 of record CM062529.1, read on the forward strand.
AAACCTCTACCTTTTGTTATATGTGATTTGGCTTGATTTTTGGGGCTTGGATGAGCAAAACCTGGTTGAAGTTGGTAGTTTCATGGATTTGGGTGAGTGAAGAAGAGAAGAAGACAGCTAGAACAAGGGGAGAAGGCAGCACAATCTGAATGGGTGAAAAGGGGAGGAAAATTCTGATTAAAAGAGTAGGAGGTAGTTGGCTTCCTTGGCATTTGATTGGTTGAAACATGTATGGCTGAAATTCAGCCAAGCCTCTTCATGGATTGTGGCCAAAGTGGTGCCACTTTCTTGCATTAAGTGGCTAAGTTATCAGCCACTCAAGGTAAGGTTAAAGAGTTGGAATTCTATTGGTTCGGTTCCGACAGTTTAAAATACCGTAATCTTACCGATTTCCTTTAAATCGGTAAATCGGTTTTCAAGGAAATTTTATGAAATCTCCTATACTTCTAACTTATTTCCCTCATGTATAAACTCAATTAATTGCTAATCAATTGATTCTAAATAATTATTTAATCGACTTTTAATTATTCTCAATTATTCGATAAAACCGAATAATTAGGCGAAAAACGATAAAAGAATTTTGGTGGATGTTACAACTATTGTTATATTAACTATGGGATGGCTATGGAATGAATGTTATCTTTATCTAAGATTGTGGCTATTCTTATTGCTTCTATTTATGTTAAATGCAATGTGTGAATGAGATAGCGATATTTGTATTATACGTTCACGATGCGTTCATGGCTCTCGATTTCAAAAATGGTTTACTCTTTTTGCTCAAAAAAAATTATCCCTATTTTCGTTAAAAAGTAATTTCTAAAAGGTAATATCAGTTCCGCAAGCAAAAGTAACAACTAGTAATTCCACAATATGACTTAAGCATAGAATGGAACTATTAGGGTGTTACGATAACTCTTTAGCTGTCCTCCCTAAAATAGCCGAGACTTGTTTACCCATAAATTGGGAGAGTTACACCTTAAATTAACCTTGTTTCTTAGTGAGCTTATCATTCACTTCTTTAGTCATATCTGTTTATCAAATACTATGATGATCGCTAATCAAACACTAGTTTATAGTTAAAACATAATATATCGTACCATGTGGATTGACTAGTACAATAAAAAAAAGCCATCAAGAATAATGCTGAGATTTGCAAAAGACAATGAAACGTAAGCTTAAGTATAGTAATGTTAAATATTATCTCAACAACATGCCGCAAGTAGGAATTATTCCACACATTAATTGTATGCAATGTAAATGTGTAACACCAAGCTAATTTCCTTTTTTTTTTTTTTTACATGACCAAGCCAATTTTTCAACTATAGTGTAGAAACCAAATGCATATCATGACTCAATATATAATGTATAAATCCATATAAGAGAAAGAACATATAGCATATAGTTGAGTTAAAATTAGCTTCAACCTTTACTTGACTATATATTATCATAGTCTTGTTAAAACATTAGATTTCATTACAATTTATCGCATAATCATCATGGTAACATAAAGATCATGATACATTCTAAGTTTACGCAATTGAACATTATAATTCAATCTCTGCTGCATTATATACTAATTACAATAAGATTTATCTTACCTAATTTTTTTCCAGAGGTATAGCTTAAGCATCCTTAGCTGTGTACTTATTAAACATGCTTCCTATACTAGTAGTTCTACCATTTATAAAAGATCATAAGCATCCTTGTAAGGTTCTAAGTTATATCAGCTAGCTGCTTTCCAAGAATTTTAGGTTTAAAATTTCTGACATAGGGATTCTTTGGCAAACTAGAAAAACCAGCAAACTAGGTACAATAGGGCCTAGTTTTTAATAAATGTTGTTTGATAACTATCTAAATATTTTAAAACTAGTTTTTATTTGAACAAATTTGGACCTAAAACCAGTTATTGAAAAAAAAAACAATTTTAAATTGATTTTATTTCATCTCAATTTTCTCTTCTTCTATTTTATATCTTATCACTTCACACCAATTAGTTTTTTCTCCATTGACCTTATCAAACGTCATCCACAACTGTTCACTACCACAGTTCAACATTGTCCGCTACCATCGTCTGCCATCATTTGCCGCTGACTACCATGGCAGTTGCCACCGCTTGCCATTAGCCGCTGCTGATTGCCACCATCGGCCACCACTGACTGTCATTGTCCACCACTATTTGCCATTGCCTGCTGTCACCGCCACCCCATCTACCACCATTTGCTATCATTAGCCACCATCATTTTCCATTGCCCGTCGCTGTCGGGCACCATAGTCTGCTAGATTGGCTTTTTAATGACTTAATCAAGAAGAAAGAGATACAAAATAATAATAATAATAATAAGAAAAAGAAGAAGAAGAAGAAGACCTATATTTAAACTAATTGTTAAATTGTCAAACCAAACAATGTTCAATAAAAAACTAGTTCATTTTTACGCTGGTTAACATAACTAGTTCTACTTTGTACCGTGTTAACTTGATTTTTGAGATTGCCAAACACCTCCATATAGTGAGATTTGCATACTTAAATAATGTTAGTTTTAAAGACTTAAGCAAAGCCAATGCTAAGCTATTCATAACCTTTCATGTAAGCATCATACCAACCACAAAAGCATCATTCTAAGCTCACTCAAATGGAGTTTGTAGTTGCTATATTTTACAACCAAAATTTTATTTAGGCTTAAAACTAAAGTTTTCATGCCTAAATCACCTAAATTGTAAAGGATTCATCAAAACTAGCACTAGACATTCATTCCCTACTTAGCTAATGCTAAACATAACCCAAAACCTCAAAGCAAGCTCTACATATGTACAACAAACTAATCATTCTCTATTTCTACATTGAAGGTTGAACTAGTAAGAAGAAAGGCTCAGTAGTTTTTCTTTCTCAAATCAACCTGAGAAGCACCATTTAGACATCCAAAACATTGCACCTAGTAAATGTGTTTTCTATACCAGCAACTAGTCATTTTAGCATCACAAGGTTAGAAAACAAAACACAACAACTGCTATTTTACTGCTTTAGATTTCAATTCACAGCTCACAAGTAGAATTTGCACACTTACGTCATGAAAATTTTAAAGGCTTAAGCAAAACCGGTGCCAAGCATTAGTAAACCTTCAAACATGCATCAAACCAACCCCTAAACATTAGTTTATAGCTGACAAGGCCTCAGGAAAGAGCGCTATCGTCTTTCACTACTGATGTAGAATTTTTATTCTAACAACATATTAATATATTTTATGGAGTATATCACATTTCTATTTTGATCCATTATGTTATTTTATATTATGAAATTTATATATGGATTCATTGTAATTGCTATATACATTGATTACTTGAATATTATTGAAACTCCTAAAGAGATTAGAGAAAAATTTAAAAGAAGAGTTTGTGATAAAAAGTCCTCGAAGCATAAAATTTTGCCTCGGCCTGTAGATCGAGCACTGAAATGTTTATTTGCCAATCAACTTACACATAGAAAAACTTTAATAGATTTTATATGAATAAATTACATCCATTAAGTACTCCAATGATTGTATGATTGCTGCATATGAAAAGGGGCTCGTTTCATCCTCGAGAAGGTAGTGAAGAAATTTTTGGTCCTAAAACGCCATATCTTAGTGCTACTATCTTTGTAAGTTCATTTATGACTTATACTTCACGTAGTGCTTGCATTAAATTTTTAGAATAAGCATACTACAATATCAACCCATTCTATTGGTATTTCATTCTACTTATAACACTTTAAATATTTCTTTTTCTCTCCGAGTGGTAATTATGGCCGAAACATGATATAATTTGACGCTCAACTGCACAATCTTCTAAGTTTTAAGCATGTTTCATTAGAATCTTTAGAACAACCTCTAATCTAGTGATTGAGTCATCCATCAAGTACCATAAGACAATGAAATTAATAAAAATAACATGAGAACTTCTGTGTCTCCACCAAGGTCGAAAAGACACCCATGCTTCCCCAAGATACACTTTTGGCATACTATTTGATGATGATTCTAATATAGAAAAGGATATTTGATGGATCGGTTTTGATTATAGATCTTAACTCAGGGAAGAGAATCCCTTCCTCTATAAAAGATGTAGGGTTTGTGGGAAGCGGACATACGACGTAAGAGCGTTACTCAATTGTCAAAAATATTTCTTAATCGAGGATTGTAAATTGATGAACTTGATTGAACAGAATGTAAATGTTAATTACAAGAATTGAAATGAAAATGAAATGCTGAAATAGAAATGAAATGAAAAAATAGAAAGCAAATAAATTGACAAAAATGAATTGAAAATCAAAGCAAAAAAGCAAACTAGACCAAAGTGATGTGTGGATTGAGAGGTACTTTATGAGTGTTTAACCATGATTGACTAAATGATCCAAGGTCTAAATTATAGACAAAATTCTACTTACATGCTAAATAATTGCTCTAACACATGGCAAAATCCTAACTCTTGGAAATGAATCAACTCTTTTTGACATCTCAGTCATTGACCTTTACTATATTCTAAGCAATTTAGATAACTACTGGTAACACTTCCTACATGCTGACATGCCAAGCTAGACCTAATAATTGCTACTTTTGAAATCTCGAACATGTTCAATTATGGGTTTGTGCTTGGTTTTTCAACTCAACAATGTAATGTCCCTAATTTCTCTAAGTTAATTATCCCATTATTAATCAGTGATTAGAGTAATTACCAAATTAATCAAGGATTAACTCACTAATTAAATGAGCAAAAGCTTGGTAATTAGGAAAAGTCAACTAAAATGTCAACATAGTTAAGGGAGGGACAAAAAGTTAATTTTACTTACTAGACCAGCTTGCAAAAAAAAAAATTAAAAATTAAAAATTTGATAGTGGGACCATAGGATATCTACAACTAAGCCTTGGAAAAACATTCACCGCACTTAATCACACTCAATGTCACTCAATCACAATGATTTGCAAAACCGCAACTCCCCAAAACATTCGAATCGGAAACTGGGTATGAATTTAGGAACAAACTCAAAACTTAGCCTAACTGAAATAGAAATTTGAATAACTAGTTTGAGATTTCAATGGTTATAGCTTAAATCTAGGAACAAACTCGGTGACTGCCCAAATTGAAACATAAATTTGAATAACCAGTTTGACTTTGAATAATGATGGCTGAAATCTATGAACAAAATTGGAAACCACCCCAAAAACCTTTAAAAACCAATTCGCGGCCCTCCCTCTCTATTCACTCTATGGTTGCCGCTCTCTCCTTCACTTTCACTCAAATCGAAAACTCCTTTGTTTCTTTCTTACTTCAACTCGCAGCCTCAAGTCATTGTTGGAAAAGATCCTTCAACATTCAAAGCTCCAAGTTCTTCATTAGATCACTCCCCTCTAAGGTATGATTCTTATCTTCCCTTTGTTGTTTCTGCATGTTCATGACCCAAGAATAGAAACTCTAGTCTTTCCATTATGAAGAACATGGATCCTTGTCAAAAGCTTATTTGTGGTTTGAAATCCTATGTTAATGCCAATAAAAACATTGCAATCAGTCAAAATTATTTCTTTGGATTGTTAAAAGATTTAATTGGTTCAAAACTCTCCATTGATGTTTCTAAAAGATTTAATCGGCCAAAACTTCTAAAACCATGACTTATAGCCTTCTAAGGATGAGGAACACCTTTAATTTGTAAAGTAGATAATGAACTTGGAAACTATAAACAAATCATAAACCTGCAGCCCAACACTTTTAATTTGTGAGTTAAGATAACAATGTTATGCATGCCCTGTAACACCCTAATAGTTCCATTCTATGCTTAAATCATATCGTGGAATTACTAGTTGTTACTTTTGCTCGCGGAACTAACATTACCTTTTAGAAATTACTTTTTACTGAAAATAGGGGTAAGTTTTTTTTTTTTTTTTGAGCAAAACAAGTAAACCGTTTTTGAAATCAAGAGCCATGAGCGCATCGTGAATGTGTAAAACAAACATCGCTATCTCATTCATACATCACATTTAACATACATAGAAACCATAAGAATAACCACAATCTTAGATAAAGATAACATTCATTCCATGGCCATCCATAATAATATGATAATAGCCATACCAGAGTCATACATAAGATAACAATGGGTCCGATATCTACCTCGGCCCTACACAAGAAACCTACCAAATACATAATAAAAGGAAATATATCAGAAAACCTTACTACCCAAGCATGCCTACAACAGAATGATAACCTTATAACTTCAACCAAAAGGGGCTATCCTCGTGCTCGGCTCTGCATGCAATCATCACATCAAGCATTAGGCTGGAGAAAACCGTTCCCATATCCACCGGGAGAAGCACCACCCCGTCCCCCTCTTCGAGCACGTCCTCGCCCACGGGGCGTAGTGCGGGTATGAATGAACCCACGCCCACGAACCAGAGGTGAAGCTGGGCCAGCAGATGAAGCAGAAGAATTAGAAGATAGACGAATCACCGAAGGCTGCGACGAACCCGAACGGTGAGTCGGATAAAAGGGCTCAGACGGATCGGTCTCCACATAGTAGCTCAGATAAGACGGCTCCAAGGGATCGGAATCTAGTGAAATAGTTGGAGTGAAACGGGTATCCAAGTCAGTCTCGTCATCATCGGTGGTGTAACATCCCGATTTCCGAGTTCCGGCTTCGCCCTCAGGATTGATCAATTCCAATTTCCGACTTCATCTCTGGATTTCAATAGGATGACTATTTCCGAGTTCCGAGTTCATTTTGGCCAATTTCCGACTTCACGTGATGGTTACGAGTTGAATGAGAGGCTTCCGATTTCCAATATACGACTTCATGTAAACGATTTCCTATCCGAGTTCCGACATTGGGTGATTCCAAATGGACATAAAATGCGACTTACGAGTTTTAGCTGAATTGGATTCCGAGTTCATTACCAAGGTCTTTTATCTCTTTTCCGAGTTCTGATATCGAGTTGAAGTGCCAGATCCTATAAATTATGAATTCCGACTTCATCCGAATAGGTATGTACGAATCACGACTTCCGAGTTTAACCTTCAAGTCCGAACACATGAAAATAATTCCATGAGATCCGACTTCGTGCCTCAAGGGAAGTATATCCGGTTTCCGATGTCACCAACCATACAGTATATAAATTCCGACTTCCGAGTTTAAGTATTTGGGTTTGGAAATGTGACTCGAATTCCCGAGTTTCGACCTCATACTTCATGCTTCAAAATAGTGTGCGCGATTTCCGACTTCACAAGTATAATTAACACAATGGTACAATACCGACTCCGAGTTCAATGTTACGAGTTCCGTCCTTAGAGTTGAACTCCATGGATATGAGTTCAAATCTTTGGGTTGATTTCAGTCATACACTAGATCCGACCTCCGATTTTATATCCAGCATTGGCATTCCCACGTTCAAATGGGGAGTTCCGAGATTATATGATTATCAGCTGCATGGCTTCCGACCTATGACCTTGATTCAAGATTTCCTCAAGTCACAAACAAGCTGATACGAGTTTTGATTTTAAACAGTATGGCGGCAAGTTCCACTGGCAGGGAGACGTAACTAAATTCTGTCTACAAGAAAATTCAGCCAATCAAAGCCCTCCAAGTTAACCACCACTCATGCCTATATAACACCTTATTCTCTGCTCATTCAGACCCATTTTCTGCGCCCTCTCTTCTCCCTCACTGCAGCTCTCTTTCCCCTTCTCCACTCACCCAACCCCATCTCTCCTTCAAGCTTAGCCAGGCCCTAATAATTCAAGTTTCAACAATTAACTCAAGATCACACTCCAAAGAGGTAGGATTCTACTTTTATTCTTGAATTATTTGCCCTATGGCTGTATGAACTTGTATTCTTCTTCATGTATTTGATGAGTTAATAGATGTATTATGATGGATCATGATTGAATTAACATGAAATATTGAGTTGGGATTAAGATTAGAAGAAGGAAATTAAGAGAAGTACATGGATGAGGGTGCTGTCTTGGTGGAGAGTCCACGGCAGTCTGTATGGCGGAGCGTACGGCGCCGCCTACCATCGGTCAAACCCGATGAAACTATTTTTAGATGAAAGTTGACATTCAGGGCTTTCCATAGATATATCATATAAGGTTATTGGATTGGTATTGAGGGAGGTACGAATTTTTGGAGTTTGACCTAGGGTTTAGGATGTTCATCCGGACAGGGTGACATGAGGAGGGTATAACTCACCCTATACAACTCCAAATTGAGTGAAACCAGTTTTGTTAGAAAGCTTACACACAGGGGAACACCCCAATATAAGATTCCGAGTTTGTTATGGTCCCAATTGTTCCCAGTGATTCGAGGAAGTTGTCCTATGTCTAATTTAGGCCAAAATAGAGTGGTTCAGAAAGGTAGACTTTCAGGACTTATATCTCGAGGTGTACTTAAGCAAATGGAGTGAAACTTATGGCAAATGAAAGGTTGTCCTGTTAGATTTGATATGAGACCAATTTCGTAAGATTTGAGCTTAGTTTCGATTTTTAGTGAATTTATATTCCCAGGAGTGTAATTCGGGCTAGTGACTGAACAAGCTGAAGAAAAAGGTGAATATCTTGATTTATATAAATCAGAATGACATGGGACCAAAGAGGTTAGAAAGTAGACATATAGAGCTATGACATATCCAAATTTCAGATTTAAATGAGTTGAATAGAAATAAAGGTGGATTATACAAGATTCGGGCAGAACTGAATAGAATTGGCAGAATGGCCAAGATGATGATTTTACAAATGTTAGTGGAACACATAAAGTTTGAGTTGAGGATTGCCAGCTTGACATTGACATATATGTGTTAAGTTGATTATGTAGCTATGACTGATTTGTCCGTGAGATGCTGGCACTATTCATGGGGAAACGGACCTGATCCGTTATACTGCCGGATTTACGGCAGGAGTCTAAGAAGTTATGAATATTTAGATGTACGGATGACTTGAATTATAAATGAGTATATAGAAACCCTATATTCAAGAATGACATAATTATGTTATGAGGCATATGAGAAATATTGATGTAGCATATGTACGAGTACATTTATCATGACTATGCTTGATGACACATGAGAATGAAAAGATATAAGTATATTAAGTGTGAACATAAAGATGTGAATTCCCTTGTGGGTGAGTCGGTGCGACAATGGTCACGAGTTGAGCTGACAAGCTCACTCCAAGGCCAGGCTACCCAAGGGCAATAAAGGCTAAAGAGTAAAGACTTAAAGTCTAAAGATTTAAGTATATGCCCCACTCACATCAGGCATGGCATCGACCCAGCTAGTGTGAGAATATGGGGGGTAGGACTTACATGAGGCATGGCATGACCCAGCTAGTGTAAGTACCGAATGAAGATCCTATATTCCTAAGGAACGTGACATGGCGATCACGCTCTGATGGGGTATGACATGGCGATCATACTCTGGAATATAGCATGAAGATCCCATATTCCTAAGGGACGCGACATGGCGATCACGCTCCGACGGGGTATGACATGGCGATCATACTCTGGAATGTGGCATGTAAAGATATAATGATGAGTCTATATTCCTAAGGAACGTGACATGGCGATCACGCTCTGATGGGGTATGACATGGCGATCATACTCTGGAATATAGTATAAGGATCCCATCTTCCTAAGGAACGTGACATGGCGATCACGCTCTAATGGGGTATGACATGGCGATCATACTCTGGAATATGGTATGATGCTGCACTTGAGGGAGGACGGCGATACGTAACGCTCAAGTGTAGACAGATCCAAGCACCCTAGGGACGGCAATACGGCTAAGTGTGCCAAGTAAAAGACTAAAGACTAAAGATTTTATGACGAAAAGGAAGATGAAGAAAGAAAAGCATATTTCATGTATAGGCATGAATTTAAGTACGAGTAATTTTTATGTGCAGATGTTATATTCCCAGCATATTGATGCTATCTGTGTTTTAATATGTGACAGTTATTATTCATGGTTTTATAATTGAATGAATTTTATGGGTTCTCCTAAATGCTAAGTGTATGAGTAAAAATGAACTTTGCTTCGGACAAGACATTTTTCGAAATGTAAAATTAAGCAGTTTGTGCTGCATGTTCATCTTTTTCAAAATAAACCGAAGCAAACTGGAGACCATGATGACACTATGTATGAAGATTAGAGAATTCTACTGGGAATTTTATAATTCTCACTCCTATTTCCATGTTGTCTCCAGATGATTTTAGAAGTTTCCAAAGACGGCTGAAGTTGCTGTCAGACGAGGTCCACTCGAGTAACGATACTTGACTCCAGGGTATAGTACTATGACTTAAGCATAGTACTGTGCTTAAGAGGGTGTTACAGGTGGGGTATCTCGGTGGCTGAAAATAGGGGCAGATGTCATCCATGGAAACCCCACCAAATGGCTGATGTGGTCAAAAAAATGGGCTCATCACGGGAGTCTGAAACTGGCGGTCGTGGAAGATGTAGACCCTCATCGCTGCGCTTGCTGTAACAACCTCTATCACATAAGCCATGCTCGAGTCATGGAGTTATATTAAAAGGTTGTCACTGTGCTAAGAAATCTTTAAAATATGGAAAATATAATACATGGCCCTTTAACTGTTTACTTTGTTACTGACTAATAATTTTTGATACATAGAGAATAAAATAATTACACTTTTAAAGAAATTGTAACTGACATAGTACATAGCGTTTACATCCGACTAGTTGTTAGATAGCTTCAATAGTTTCTTGGTTCGGTTTACGTCCGATCCTTGCTCAATGAAAGGCCTAGTACTCCACTTCGCACTTGATTTCTACCTTGGGTGCTGGAATGTTTACGGAAAAGAAAAACATACAAGCAGGCAGTAAGAACCTAAGGTTCTCAGCAAGTAAACTCAAGCCAATCTTACAGCGTCATCATAAACATTCCAGCCGCTTCGGTTTATTATGAAAATATGAGCACATATAAATAGATAGTAGTTCAATTTTAAGTTGAAAACACCTTACTCGAAGCAGGATATATTTTAACAGCCACTTGCCATTTCATATGACAGACATAGAAATACGAATAGTATAATATGCTTTAACAAGAACCATAAAAGCATTATGACTTTATGGGATAATTGAAGATGCACATAAAGATGCTTGTACTTGTCTGTATGCAGGTGCACTTGACTTAATTCATATCTTTATTTAACTTGCAACTTGATCTTGCTTTTTTCTGTACTTGGTCCCTCGAAGGTGAATGGCCTCTCTTACCCCTAGGTAATAGCCTGCTTTTCAGGTCCGAGCTCGTACCTGTACATGAGTGACGGGTTTACTTTCCCCGAACCTTCACACCGGTCTATTCCCCTTAAATCTGGTTGAGGGCTGGCCCAAGTCTTAGATAGTACCGCTCTGGCCCACGCTAGCTGGGTCTATGCCATGCGTCACGTGGTAGCTTGGTACGTCCTTCTTGCAAGTTCTTATTATCCTTTCCTTTCCATATCTTATCATGCTCTAATTATGCTTGCATGCATGATGTACATGAACATGACATGTAAATGTAAATATATTCAAAGCATAATCACCCATAGCATAAGTTCTCATAAATTCTTGCCAAAAATTCGGCAGTATAACGGATCGAGTTCGCTTCCCCATGAATAGTGCCAGACAACCAGTACAATTGTACAAATTTGCAATTCAATATGGACCAGCAAATATATACATATATTCATAGCATCATTCATCAGTTTCAATTCAAGCATCAATAGAGTTTTCGGTTTATTCTCTCCTATTCTACCCGAGTTTGGTATACTTCATCCTTATTTCAATTAAACTCATTTAAATCTAATTTTTAATATGTCATAGCCTTATGTATCTAGTTTCTAAACCTTTTAGTCCCATCTCATTTTGATTTGTATAACTCAAGATATAAGTATTTTTCCTCAGGCTGTCCCATTCTTAGCCAAAATTGTGCTCTTATAAGTGAAAATTAACTAAAAATGGAAATCTAGGTGAAATGATACAAAATTTATATCAAACGAAAGCTAACAGAAAAATATTTTAAATGAATTAAGTTTCATGTCATTTGCATAAGTATATTTTGAGTTATGAGTCCCAAAACTTGACCCTACTGGGCTACACTATCTTAGCCCAGTTTAAACTTAAGTCAAGTTCTTTGGTGTACTGCGAACAGATGGCAACGAATCAGGTTCTGAAATTTTTATGGAATGTTCCTTACATGTTAGCTTTCAAAAAAACTTGGGTTTACTCAATTTGGAGTTGTTTAGGGTGAGTTATACCCTTCTCAACTCATACTGCCCGGATAAGAATCCAAATTTCTAGGTTAAACTTCAAAAATTCATAACTAATTCTGTACTAATCCAATGGCCTTATATTTTATATGTATGGAAAGCTCTGAATGTCTAGTTTCATATAAAAATGGATTCATCAAATTTAAACAGCTATAGGAGGAGTTGTGCACTCCGCCGTATGGACCATTGAGGGAAAAACCCTAACAGCTTCTTGAATTCTTCTTGAATTAATGTTTTCCTTAAATCAATCCATCCAATCTTCAATTCAAACTCACATATACACATTAAACCAACCTTATTTCATCATTATCACTCAAGATAACATCAGACTCATACAAGAAAGAGGGAAGAAAGTGGAGTTCCAATCAACCCAATTCAAAGAAAATAAGAAAAGAAGTTGGAATTCCTACCTTGTCTAGTTGAAATCTTGTTGGTTTGATGTCCTAGATTGAAGAAACTCTTGATGAGACTTGAAGAGGGGTTGAAGATGGAGTGAAGGTAAGTGTGAATAGAAGGAAAAGGATGAGAGCTTAGCTAGCTTATATGGACGAAAATTGAAGGGGAGAAGTGTAACGTCCAAAAAATTTTATCGTTAACAACTGAGTTGTTCGGTTTTATCGAATAAGTGGGTTTAATCAGAACTAGATTAAACATTTACTTAAAGCCAATTAAGGGTGATTTGAGAAGATTAGGCTTGATGGAATTAAATTAGGAGCATAGAAAGCCCCACAGAAAATTTTCAAGCCAATTTACCGATTTAAGGGAAATCGGTAAGATTTCGGTATTTTAAACTATCGGAACCGGATCAGTAGAATTTTTCTATGAGTGCCCTAGAATCAACAGCTAAGATTTAGCCAAATACCTCCCCTAAGTGGCACCTAAACAGCCATCGATGATTGGGAGTAAACCAGATTTTATGACTAAGATTAGGTCCACCAATCAAAATCAAGCAACCTTGAAATATCTGCACTTTTTCTCCTTTCTTCTCATCAGAAATTCGACCACCTCCATCAGCTGAAGCTCTCCTCTTTTCTCTCCTCTTTGCTCTCATTTCTACTCCATTCTCATCCATCTTCAAGTCCCATCCCAAGTCACCACCATCAAAGACACAAAATCAGCATAAATTACACAAGACAAAGTAGGAAATCCTACTACTTCTCTTATTTTCTCTGATTTGGGGCTCTATGAGGAGCATCCATAATCTGAGATTTGGATGTTTTATAGAGTGAAGATGATGTTTTACGACTGGTTTTGCATGTGTGTTGTGATTAAAATTGGATTTGAGAGCAAATAGCTTGAAGGGGGAAGACAAATCTAGAAGCTGTTAGGGTTTTCCCTCGGTGGTTCGTACGTCGGAGTGTACGGCTCAGCCTACCACCATTTAAATTGGATGAAACTATTTTTATATGAAACTAGACATCTAGGGCTTTCCACACATATATCATACAAGGCCATTGGATTAGTGTAGAATTAGTTATGAATTTTTGAACTTTATCCTAGAAATCTAGATTCCTATCTGGGTAGTTGGCGTTGAGAAGGGTATAACTCAACCTATACAACTTCAAATTCATTGAACCGAAGTTTTTTTGAAAGCTAACATATAAAGGAATATCCCATAAAAATTTCAGAATGAAACTCCTAGTCGTTTCCTCCCAGTGCACCAAGGAAGCTGGCTTAAGTCTAAACCGGATTGAACTAGGGTAGTTTAGTAAGGCCAAGTTTCGAGACTCATAAGTCAAAATATACTTATGCAAATGACCTAAAACTTAGTTCATTTGAAAGCTTATTCTGATAGCTTTAATTTGACAAAAATCTTGTATAAATGAAACTAGTTTTCTATTTTTAGTGAATTTTTACTTATAAGGACCCAATTCTGGCTGGGAACAGGGTAGTCTGAGGTAAATTGTTTATATCTAGAGTTATGCACATCAAAATGAGATAGGACTAAAAGGGTTAGAATCTAGACATATGAGGTAATGACATATCCAAAAATTAAATTTAAATGAGTTGAATTGGATGAGAAATGAGGCACACCAAATTCGAGCAGAACAGAGGGGGTTAAACTGAAACTCTATTGATATTTAAATTGAAATTGTTGATTGATGTTATGAATGTACATGGATAATTGCTGCTCTATACTGAAATTGAAAGTTGTATAAATGTACTGGTTGCCTAGCACTATTCATGGGGAAGTGGACTCGATCCGTTATGCTACCAAAATTTCGGTAATAAGTTCATATGTTATGAGATTTATGACAACTTGAGTACATCATATGTAAAGAGACAAGCTAAATGTGCATTCATTTCATGACATTATAAAAAATTCCACATCACTTGGGCCAGCCCCTGAATAAATTAAGGGGAATAGATTAGTGGGAAGGTTGGGGAAAGTAAACCCGGCCATCCTGTATAGGAACGAGCTCGGTCCTGTAAAGCGAACTATTACCCAAGAGTATATGGCCAATGACTCCCAGGGGACCAAGGATGGAAATAAGTTTAACAGGCAGAAGCCTCCAAGAATAAGATGCATTTTCTAATTGCACGTGCATATGTATAGTGTAATGCCTCTCTATTGATTGTTCTAGATCCCTATTTATTATTCTTAATATGCTATTGTTCCACTGTGATTACTGTTTGAGTACATTAGTATATCTGTTAATTAAAATTGAACTTGTTTCGGTATATGCTTTACAAATGAGTATTTAAGTTAAATATTATCATTTTACCGTACTATTTAAAACATATTGCACAACCAAAACAACTGGGATGACAGCGATGACAGATGTATAGAAGCTAGGAATTTCTACTAAGAAATACTTATTTTTCACCCTATTGTATATTCTGCGCCATTCTCAGACCATGGAGCACGCTGTGACCGGAGTCCTATTCATTGAGTTTCTCGAGCTTCACATCCACCTCGACCTGTTTCTAGATTCTGTATATATATCTGGCAGGTGCTAGTTTCATTTGTATTTCTTTTTCCAGAGAGACTTCGCCATACCACTTATGCACCCACTGTTTGACCCCGCTATCCCGTATATTGCCATTCCCCTCCATATGGCCCATCCATTTCCACCTCCTCCAGCAGCAGCAGCAGCACCAGCAGCAGTAGTAGCCCCCGCTCCTATGGACCTTCCTGCTTCACTACCACAGCCGATGCCTTCCGCCTCGACACCAGAGGAGGACCCATCTGAGGCAGCGAGTTTCTCCTTATCCTCTGCTCCTGGCACGGCCACCCTCCTGTAGATGCACCCATGGCGAATGGATTTCTTTCTTCAGATTCTGGTTAGATAGTGGGTTCACTGTAGTGGTAGTAGATGTACAGAATGACCCTCTTTTGGCAGTTTGGGTCATGGATAGATGGATAGGTGTTAGGCATGTACATACAATGTCCCATGGGGACCACTTGGGGTACCGTGCATAGAAACTGGTCGTTTTGTTTTGTATTAGCGGCCTCATTTTGTTACCTTGTATCATTTTGACAAACTTTAAAATCAGATATATATGTACATACTTATGATGCATCTGACAGTTGTTCTGTCCTTATTGTATTTTTATTTATGTTACGTTATTTACAGTCTACCGATTACTTAGTATTTATTCCACCGTCACGCAGGAAATTTAATTACGCGATTAAGTATTCTTATGCGAGTAATTATTACTAATACAGAAAATAGAATTTAACCAGTATTATACGTAATCACTTATCAGATAATTTATTACGACTTAAGCATACTACTTTGTCTGGTAAGGTGTTACATTTTTTGTATCAGAGCAGTTCGTCCTAATATAGGCCTGAGGATTGGACTGACTATGCTTCGCATATGCTGTGTATTCTCTAGATCTTATTATGTTGAGTCTTGTCCATACGGATAAGACATACATGAAGGAGTTTGCCTAACTGTATGCTATTATTTACTAGCACACCGAACTTAGTATTGAGCCTAATCAACTCAATTACTCTTGTTTTGTGTGTTCAGAACTTAATGGCTTCTGGAAGGCAAGGTAGGCCGCGAGCTTCCCTAGCCCAAGAGGAATCCACGGAGTTCCTAGACACAATGCGAGAGATGGCGCAGGCTATGCGCGAATAGGCAGCTACTACAACTCAAATGATGGGCCAACTAGGAAGGCAGTCAGAGGTAGAACGTGGGGGAAATCATAATGGCCCTGGGATGGATCTGGAATACCTCAAATTTGCCGAGTTTCGGAAGGCTAATCCACTTAGCTTCAGGGGAGCCTTTGACCCAGATAAAGCAGATGAATGGGTTAAGGCTATGGAAAAGATTTTCTCCGTGTTAGATTGCACAAGCCGTCAAAAGGTGACTTTTGCCACCTATATGTTAGAAGCTGATGCAGAATTCTGGTGGAATGGTGCACAGCGATTATTAGAAGGATCCTAGACAGAAATTACTTGGGACGTATTCAAAGATGCATTTTACCAGAAGTACTTCCCTGCGTCTGTCCATAATGCCAAGGAGTTGGAATTCATGCACCTCCGTCAAGAAAATAGTAGCGTCTCGGAATACATTGCCAAATTTGAGAAATTGTGCAAATTTTCCACTATTTATCAACAGCACCCCGATGAAGCATGAAAATGTATGAAATTTGAAGGCAGACTAAGAGAGGACATTCTTGCCACCATAGGACCAATGGAGATCAGAGACTTCCCTACTTTGGTAAACAAGCGCCGCTTGGTGGAAGATTATAACAAGAAATTAGTTGCTGCTAGAACATCCGGCAACAACTTTAAGAGGGGTTAGCTTCACAAGGTCCGAGGTTCAAGCCCAACTTACAACAGTGGAGGAAGTTCCAGCCGGTGAGTAACAAAGGCAAGCAACCTCAAAGGCCTTTTGGGAACCAGATATGCAGCCAGTGCGGCAGGAATCATGGCGACCGCCCCTGCTTGGTAGGTTAAAATGTCTGCTTTGGATGTGGCAAACCAGGCCACAGAATCTATGAATGCCCTGCCAGGAATTCTCAATCGACTCCTAGGCCGCAACGCCAAGGGAGAGTTTTCACCATGGATGCACAGGAGGTCAAAAAGTCAGAAGAGTTGATCCAAGACATGTGTAAAGTAAATGGTAAGACCTTAACCATTTTATACGATTTAAGTGCATCTCACTCTTTCATCTCTCATGATTGCATGATAGCCCTGCAGCTACCTAATTATGAATTACCCTATGACCTGCTAGTTTCTACTCCTACAAATGAGCCCGTTAGAATCAACCACATTTGTATGAATATCCCCTGTCAAATAGGAAGTCGAACCTTTCCGGCTAATTTAATCTTCCCTTGTCCAGACTTGACATTATTTTGGGTATGGACTGGTTCTCTGCCAACCAAGCCCTGCTAAATTGCTTCGATAAATCCATTATACTCCCCCCTATTTCATCTTCTGAATCAGTAATCCCCGTAAGTCTTTATTTAAATTCCTTAACAGTGCACCCTTGTGGGAATAGAAGTCAAGGGTATATTTTCTTATTAACTAGCATATCAGAGGTTGATCAGGAGTTGAACAATATTCTAGTTGTTAGGGAATATCCTTATGTGTTCCCTGAAGACATCCCTGAGTTCCCTCCCTAGAGAGAGATTGAGTTTACCATCAAATTTTAGTGCCAAGAGTTGAACCAATATCTCTAGCACCGTACCGCATGTCACCTTTGGAACTGGCTGAACTTAAGGGGCAGATTGAAGAACTCCTAGAAAAGAAATTCATTAGGCCAAGTGCATCACCGTGGGGAGCTCCAGTCTTGTTAGTTAAGAAGAAAGATGGAGGCATGCGACTCTATGTAGATTATAGGCAGTTGAATAAGGTGACAATCAAGAACAAGTATCTGATACCAAGGATTGATGATCTTATGGATCAACTACAAGGGGCTACTGTATTTTCCAAGATTGATCTACGGTCTGGATATCACCAGATTCGGGTCCGAGAAGAAGATATTCCGAAGATGGCGTTTCGGACTCGTTATGGACATTATGAATATACTGTGATGTCCTTCGGATTGACGAATGCACCGGCAATATTCATGGATTACATGAACCGAATATTCAGGCCATATCTTAATAAATTTGTGGTGGTGTTCATTAACAACATACTTGCCTACTCGAAGACGGAACAGGAGCATGTAGAGCATTTGTGAGTAGTTCTGTAGATTCTAAGAGAGAAGAAACTTTACGCTAAGTTGTCCAAATGTGAATTTTGGATGAAAGAAGTAAAGTTTCTCGGCCATGTGGTATCCCATGGGGGAATTTCAGTAGATTCCAGTAAGGTGGAAGTAGTATTAAACTGGGAACGACCAACGACAGTTATGGAAGTCAGGAGCTTCTTAGGGCTGGCAGGATACTACAGAATATTTGTTAAAGACTTCTCTCAAATAGCTCTGCCTTTAACTAAATTAACTAGAAAGAATGCCCCATTTGAATGGACACCTGAGTGCGAACAGAGCTTCCAAGAATTAAAAGAAAAGTTGACAACAACCCCAGTACTTATTTTACTGGATCCTCATGGACCGTTCGAAGTGTACTGTGATGCTTCTAAGAAAGAATTCGGGTGTGTGCTAATGCAAAACAGAAATGTCGTGGCATATGCTTTCAGGCAATTGAAAACTCATGAAAGAAACTATCCAACGCATGATCTCGAACTGGCAGCGATAATGTTTGCCTTGAAGATGTGGAGACATTATCCATATGGAGTGAAGTTTGAAGTATTTTCTGATCACAAAAGTTTGAAATATCTTTTTGATCAAAAGGAATTAAACATGAGGCAGTGAAGGTGGATGGAGTTTCTTAAAGATTATGAGCTCGACCTAAAGTACCATCCAGGCAAGGCAAACGTGGTAGCAGATGCCCTAAGCAGAAAATCCTTGACAATCGCATGGATGATGATCAAAGAAGTGGAACTTATAGAGTTTCCAAACCCTCAACTTGGGGATCTCTGTAACCCCCAGTGCCATTCAACTGCACCAACTTAAGATAACTAGTACTTTTAAAGACCAAATCCAGCAAGCACAGCAAGCGAGTGATGACTTCCAGCATACAATGCGACTGGTACAGTCCGGTAAGCTAACGGGATTTTCCCAAGACGTAGATGGAATATAGCAATATCATGGGAGGATATGTGTACCTAAGGAGGATAACCTCAGGAGGAAGGTCTTGGAGGAAGCCCATAAGAGTGAGTTCACTATACATCCTGGCATTAACAAGATGTACCAAGACCTCAAAAAGATGTTTTGGTGGCCAGGCCTTAAGACAGATGTGGCCAATTTTGTGAATAAATGTTTAACTTGCCAGAAGGTGAAAATCGAGCATCAAAAGCCGGCAGGGACATTACAACCTTTAGAGATTCCAGAATGGAAGTGGGAGAGCATTTCCATGGATTTCGTGATGGGCTTACCAAGAACCCCCTCAGGATATGACGCCATATGGGTCATAGTGGATAGACTAACCAAGTCTGCTCACTTTTTACCCATTCGAGTGAATTCTCTAGAAAAGTTGGCTCAACTATATATCCAAGAAGTGGTACGGTTACATGGTATTCCTTCAACAATCATTTCCGATCGAGATCCAAGGTTCACCTCACGGTTTTGGGGAGCGCTCAAGAAAGCATTCGGTACTAAGCTATGTCTAAGTACTGCATATCATCCACAATTGGATGGCTAAACAGAGCGGATGATTCAAACTTTGGAAGATATGTTGCGGGCATATATTTTGGAACAACGAGGGGATTGGGATCGATACTTACCGTTAGCCAAGTTTGCCTACAACAACAGTTACCATGCTAGCATCAGCATGGCTCCATATGAGGCTTTATATGGACGAAAGTGTCAATCTCCCCTATGTTGGTATGAACCAGGAGAACAAAGTCTGTTGGGTCTAGAACTAATCAGACAAACTACCGAACAAATCAAAAGAATCCGTAGCAAAATACTTGCAGCTCAGAGCTGTCAAAAGCGCTATGCGGATGTTAGGAGGAAACCCTTGGAGTTTCAAGAAGGAAACCATGTGTTTCTAAAAATCACACCCACAATTGGGGTGGGTAAAGCCATTAAAGTCAAAAAGCTAAGCCCCCGCTTTATAGGTCCCTTTCAAATTTTAAAGCGAATCGGGCCAGTTGCATATCAAGTTGCCTTACCTCCGCATCTATCTAATCTACATGATGTTTTCCACATTTCGTAACTCAGAAGATACCAGCCGGATCCTGCTCACTTGTTGGAACCTGAATCAATCCAATTGAGAGATGACTTAACTTTTCATGTGTCCCCAACACGGATTGTGGACAGGAGTATCAAACACCTTCGGAACAAAGCGGTACAATTGGTGAAGGTAGCATGGGGACGTGAAGACTCAGCAGATTATACGTGGGAATTAGAATCTGATATGAGAAGGGAACATCCCGAATTATTCTCAGGTACTAAATTTTGAGGGCAAAATTTTTTTTTTAGGAGGGTAGAAATGTAGCGTCCGAAAAATTTTATCGTTAACAACTGAGTTGTTCGGTTTTATCGAATAAGTGGGTTTAATCAGAACTTGATTAAACATTTACTTAAAGCTAATTAAGGGTGATTTGAGAAGTTTAGGCTTGATGGAATTAAATTAGGAGCATAGAACACCCCACAGAAAATTTTCAAGCCAATTTATCGATTTAAGGGAAATCAGTAAGATTTCGGTATTTTAAACTGTCGGAATCGAATCAGTAGAATTTTTCCATGAGTGCCCTAGAATCAACGGCTAAGATTTAGCCAAATACCTCCCTCAAGTGGCGCCTAAACAGCCATTGATGATGGGGAGTAAACCAGATTTTATGACTAAGATTAGGTCCACCAATCAAAATCAAGCAACCTTGAAATATCTTCACTTTTTCTCCTTTCTTCTCATCAGAAATCCGATCACCTCCATCAGCTGAAGCTCTCCTCTTTTCTCTCCTCTTTTCTCTCATTTCTACTCCATTCTCATCCATCTTCAAGTCCCATCCCAAGCCACCACCATCAAAGACACAAAATCAGCATAAATTACACAAGACAAGGTAGGAAATCCTACTTCTTCTCTTATTTTCTCTGATTTGGGGCTATATGAGGAGCATGCATAATCTGAGCTTTGGATGTTTTATAGAGTGAAGATGATGTTTTATGACTGGTTTTGCATGTATGTTGTGATTAAAATTGGATTTGAGGGAAAATAGCTTGAAGGGGGAAGACAAATCTAGAAGCTGTTAGGGTTTTCCCTCGACGGTCCGTACGGCGGAGTATACGGCTCTGCCTACTGCCATCCAAATTCGATGAGACCATTTTTATTTGAAACTAGACATCTAGTGCTTTCCACACATATATCATATAAGGCCATTGGATTAGTATAGAATTAGTTATGAATTTTTCAAGTTTACCCTAGAATCTGTATTCCTATCCGGGCAATAGGAGTTGAGAAGGGTATAACTCACCCTATACAACTTCAAATTGAGTGAACCCAAGTTTTTTTGAAAGCTAACATGTAAAAGAATATCCTATAAAAATTTCAGAACTAAACTCCTAGCCGTTTGCTTCCAGTGCACCAAGGAATTTAGCTTAAGTCTAAACCGGATTGAACTAGGGTAGTTTAGTAAGGCCAAGTTTCGAGACTCATAAGTCAAAATATACTTATGCAAATGACATAAAACTTAGTTCATTTGAAAGCTTATTCTGATAGCTTTAATTTGATATAATTTTCATATAAATTCACCTAGTTTTCTATTCTGGCTGAGAACAGGGCAGTCTAAGGTAAATTGTTTATATCTAGAGTTATGCACATCAAAATGAGATGGGACTAAAAGGGTTAGAATCTAGACATATGAGACAATGACATATTCAAAAATTAGATTTAAATGAGTTGAATTGGATGAGAAATGAGGCACACCAAATTCGGGCAGGACAGAGGGGGTTAAACTGAAACTCTATTGATGTTTAAATTGAAATTGTTGATTGATGTTATGAATGTACATGGATAATTGCTGTTCTATACTGAAATTGTAAGTTGTATAAATGTACTGGTTGTCTGGCACTATTCATGGGGAAGCGAACTCGATCTGTTATGCTGCCGAAATTTCGGTAAGAAGTTCATATGTTATGAGATTTATGACAACTTGAGTACATCATATGTAAAGAGACAAGCTAAATGTGCATTCATTTCATGACATTCTAAAGAATTTCACATCACTTGGGCCAGCGCCGAAATAAATTAAGGGGAATAGATCAGTGGGAAGGTCAGGGAAAGTAAATCCGGCCATCCTGTATAGGAACAAGCTCGATCCTGAAAAGCGGACTATTACCTAGAAGTATATGGCCAATGACTCCTAGGGGACCAAGGATGGAAATAAGTTCTAACAGGCAGAAGCCTCCAAGAATAAGATGCATTTTCTAATTGCACATGCACATGTATAGTGTAATGCCTCTCTATTGATTGTTCTAGATCCCTATTTATTACTCTTAATATGCTATTGTTCCGCTGTGATTACTGTTTGAGTACATTAGTATATCTGTTAATTAAAATTCAACTTGTTTCGGTGTATGGTTTACAAATGAGTATTTAAGTTAAATATTATCATTTTACCGTACTATTTGAAAAATATTGCAACACCGAAACAACTGGGAATGACAGCAATGACAGATGTATAGAAGCTAGGAATTTCTAATGAGAAATACTTATTTCTCACCCTATTGTATGTTTCGCGCCATTCTCAGACCATGGAGCACGCCGCGACTGGAGTCCTATTCATTGAGTTTCCCGAGCTTCACATCCACCTCGACCTGTTTCTAGATTCTGTATATATATCTGGCAGGTGCCAGTTTCATTTGTATTTCTTTTTACAGAGAGACTTCGCGCATACCACTTATGCACCCACTGTTTGACCCCGCTGTCCCGTATATTGCCATTCCCCTCCATATGGCCCATCCATTTCTACCTCCTCCAGCAGCACCAGCGGCAGCAGTAGCCCCCGCTCCTGTGGACCCTCCTGCTTCACTACCACAGCCGATGCTTTCCGCCTCGACACCAGAGGAGGACCCATCTGAGGCAGCGAGTTCCTCCTCGTCCTCTGCTCCTGGCATGGGCCACCCTCCTGTAAATGCACCCATGGCGAATGGGTTTCTTTCTTCAGATTCTGGTTAGATAATGGATTTACCGTAGTGGTAGTAGATGTACAGAATGGCCCTCTTTTGGCAGTCTAGGTCATGGATAAATGGATAGGTGTTAGGCACGTACATACAATTTCCCATGGGGACCACTTGGGGTACCGTGCATAGAAACTGGCCGTTTCGTTTCGTATTAGCAGCCTCATTTTGTTACCTTGAATCATTTTGACAAACTTTAAAATCAGATATATATGTACATACTTATGATGCATCTTGCAGTTGTTCTGTCCTTATTGTATTTTTATTTATGTTACGTTATTTACAGTCTACTGATTACTTAGTATTTATTCCGCCGTCACGCAAAAAATTTAATTACGCGATTAAGTATTCTTATGCGAGTAATTACTACTAATACAGAAATAGAATTTAACCAGTGTTATACGTAATCACTTATCAGATAATTTATTATGACTTAAGCATAGTACTTTGTCTGGTAAGGTGTTACAAGAAGAAAGGAATTATTTCAAGACTTTTGAAGGAAGTTAGATTGTGATTGGTGGATTTCATCTCACATTCAAACTCAACTTGGCGGCCCTCTTTCGTGGCTAATTGAGCTGCCACTTGTAGGGATGTTTTGGCTAAATCTTGGCTATTCATCCTAGGATTTTCATAGTATAATTTCTATTGGTTCAGTTCCAACAATTCAAAGTATCGAAATCTTACCGATTTCCTTTAAATCGGTAAATCGGTTTTGAAAAAATCCTATGAAGTTTCCTCTACTTTCATTCTAATCCTCTCATATCTAATTTCTCTAAATGATACTTAATTGGCTCTAAGTAAAAATTTAATCGAATGCTAATTAATCTTAAGTAGTTGATAAAACTGAACAACTAGGCAAAAATGATAAAAATCTGATAAAGGTAAGGCCAAGTTTTTCCACTATCTTGTGCAACACTTGGCGCCACTCATATGTGGTAGGGGTGGCTGAATTTCAGCCACTTAAGTGAGGGATTCCAGTAGAAAATTCTACTGGTTTGGTTCTGCCAGTTTAAAATACCGAATCTTTGCTGATTTTCTTCAAGTCAGCAAAATTTTACTAAATGACTCTGAGAGAAATTCTATATCTCTATTCTAATTGTTCCTAAGTTTAATTCCCCTAATTAACATCTAATTATCTCCTAATTAACCTTACTTAGTCAATAAGATTGAATAAATTGCTTGTTAATGTGAAATAATCGTTTTTGCAAATTCGGAGTTTTTCTATTTTCTATTTTTCATAGCTAATGGCATTTTCATAATTTTGAGCAAGTCCAGGGGCACCCCACGTTATTTCACACCAGACCATCTCCATGGCCCAATCAGCAGAGATTTAAACTTTCATGGTTTCACCACGTGATTCTGCTTCATTTAAAACCCCATTCTGCTAATTCTACCGATGTGGGGACATAAATGTCATTTTATGAAAAGTTCTAGGGTTATTGTGGAAATATTCACTTAGGATCAAAATACAATTTCTAAAACTTTTGGGCAAGATTGTAATTAACAAAAGTTGACAGAGGCACTTTTGTCATTTCCTAATTTTTTTAGCATATGACAGTGCCATATTTTAAACGGCAGTGTTATGCTACCCTATATTTCTAAGTGTAAGGATTGTCGGGGTATACCACTGCCTGAGAAATTCTCACGCTGCCTAAGAGAAATAATTCAAAGTTTTTATTATACTCCAATTAAGAAAGTGGGGGATGCTATAGTCGCCAACAGCACAGAGATGTTCAACACTGGGTCAAAGTGCCGACGCCACACCGAGAACTCGATGTAGATCACTACCGTGCCCGACGTCGACATCCTCTGAAGACAACACGAAAAACGTAGGAACGAGAAATATTAAATTTCTCAGTAGGATCGCGACTAGACAAACACAGTGTCATTGTCATTGTCCCAGTCGCTTCGGGTTTAATTATAAAAATAGTGGACAGGTATAAGTTCAATTTTAATGGTTTCAGAAATCGTAAATCCCGAAGCTGGTTACTTTTAACTTTATCATCATATCCATAGTGTCATACATAGGCACACATGCCAATATACATAATATACATTCATAATGCACATAAGGAATATAATAACATGCATGGCTATGCAACTCATCAACTTCACCATGGTCCTACTTTGACTTTCGTTTTTAGCATGTGCTTAACATTCTTTTACTTTTCCTTTGAAATAGACAGCCTTTGGACATGAGCTCATTCCGTGACCGTTGTCACGCAGTATTAACCAAATCAAACTAAGTCGATATTGGTTACCTCTAAGTTGGAGGGTCCTCCATGTCACCCTTGCCTCCCTTATAGAGGTTCCTTGAGTCTTTGTGTATCGCCGTCTCACACTTCCCTTATTGAAGTGATTGAAGGGTCATGTCCCATTGTTCTTCTTTGACTAGACACCTGCAATGACATGACTAAATCCATAATTTTGACGGAAATCCGACAGCATAACGGCTAGACCAGAGCTTCCCCAAAATGCCAATTAGAAACTTTCAACCAATAGTTCATCATATCTATATCATATCATCATACTCATCATTCAATCATAAGACAGAGCTCAATCAAACTTGTCATTCATCATGCCGAATGGCATCATACATTCATACCCTAAAGGGGGTTCATAGTTGTGTTATTCTTTGTGAAGAGTATTATGAATCATCATATGATTTCTCATGGTTACCCATGAGAGAATCACATAGTTAAGATATGTGTATGTGGTCTTTTAGTTACTTAGCTCTCATATGAAATTATTCTTCACTTGTGTTCATGTCTCATAGAACACTTGTTCCAATTAATTAAGTTAAGTGATTGTTTCCTTTCCCTGAGATAGTGCACTTAGTGATTTGTAGTTCATGGTATGCTCGGATGCCCTAATCATATTTCTGTTCCCAAGGAGTTCAAGATGCCTCTAATCCTTGGGTCATGACAACGCATAACCATATCATGAACCCAACAACACCATGTTTGCTAAACACCAACGGTGATTTTAACTTAATCAAATTACAAAGCTTCAAGTTTATATCTTAATGATTAGATCTTTATGAAATAATGGTACAAGTTACTAGCTTTTTAGCTAAAAAGTCTTGTTCTTTATGAAAGTTGACTCATTTAATTATTCTAAGACTATCAAGGTCTCAACTTTATGACTTCAAATTGTCTCTACATTAAAAAGGTTCCTACTTTATCAAATAGTGATATGAAACATTACTTAAGGTTAAAAAGTCTTAATCTTTATAAAAGCTAACACTTTCTAGCATTGTTTTGGTTCAAGATCTAAACTTTATGAATGAAGTGTTATAAAACAACACTTTTATGACTTAAAGGTCTCATTCTTGATTAACGTTTGAAACTTTTTATAAAAGGTTTTTTCTTTAAGGTTTAATTTCTAACACATAAAGTGACAAGATATCATTTTCTAACTCTAAATGGCTTATTATGCCAAAAAGCTTAGACTTTTACATGTATTCTTATCTTCAAAACAAAACAAAGAAGACTTTATGATGGCAGTAAAACTTGCACCACATTTTGTGTATCAAAAAGCAAACTTTTTAAAGTTTAAGGCTTTTCGAATGTTCATAGTCTTATCAAATCATGAAAAACATAAAAAGATAAGGCTTTTCCAATCATCAACTCATCATAAGAAAAGGAAGAACTTCAAATAAGATACCATCAAGAACACTCAACAATAAGAACATACTTTCCAAAAGTAGAAACTAAAGAACACTTGAAGAGCATCAAGAACATATTTTTCTAAAAGTAGAAACTTATGAACACTTGAAGAACATCAAGAACATATTTAACCAAAAATAGAAACTTATGCTCATGAAGAGCATGAAAGATTTCCTCAAGTTTTCACTCAAAGATCTTGGTCATAAAGAGAACAAAGCTTCAAGCTTTCTTAAGTAAACAAAACAAAAAGATGAAGATCACTACCTAAGCTTAGAAAATGGCATCTTTGAGGAAGGAGAAGAAGATGAAGAAGACTCCTCCTTGGTTGATGATGGTGGCAGTTTTGAATGAGCAAGGAGAGAACTCTTGAGTTCTCTTGAAAATGAGTCTTGTAGTGTTTAGATCTTGTCTCCAAAGACCAAAAGATGTGATCTTTCAAGGGCTAAGTGAGTGGTTTTAGGTGGTGGTGGTGAGGAAAGGAAGAAGAAGATAGAGAAGAAGATGAGACTTTTAGAGAGAAATGAGAGTATGAGGGTTGTAGAGAGAGAATAGGATGAGTGAAAATGAGAATGTGAGTGTGTGTGTGTGCTTGAAAGTGGCGTCCACATTAAAGGGAGGGAGAGAGATATTTTTTGTGTTATTTTGTGTTAATTGAGGTTTAGGGGGACAAATTGGATGATAGGGGAACAAAACATGGTCAAACTCTTACATAAAGTAGTCTTGTCTCATGCTTTATGCTTTTATGACATCTCTGTTTGCTTTATTATCTAGTTGACTAAATTTGAATTTAATCATGTGATTAAGTGCTCATACAACTTAATTAAGATGATTAAACAAGGATTAGTGATTAACACACAAGAACATGATTAACAAAAATTAATCTTGCAATTAAACTTAATTAACCTTAATCAAACTCGATTAAGCTAATTAAGGGTGACTAGTGCTTAATTAAGCTATCAAGAGTCTGGCTTGCTTAATTAGAAATTATCTAACCTCGATTAAGCATTCTCTTGACTTTTCTCATTCGAGTTAACTCATAAATTCTTCGTTAACCCCTTAATTAAGCCATAATCTCATAATTTCTCATTAAGTGCCTAATTACTCAGGGTTATTGAGGTAATTTAGCATAACACAAAATTGAGGATGTTACATTTCTCCTCACCTTTAAAAAAAATTTTGCCCTCAAAATTTGTTACCTGTAAACAAATTCGGATACTCATTCTTCATTTCGGCCTTCAACTCCCATGTATATTCTTCCACATTTCCTCTACCCCAAGCCACCTTGACCAAGGGTACCGTCTTACTCCTCAACTGTTTTGCCCCACGATCCATGATCCGAGACGGCGGTAGATTGAATGTTAGGTCCTCCCTTAACTATATGTTTTCAGGCTTAAGTAGATGACTAGGATCGGAATGGTATTTTCTCAATTGAGACACACGAAAAACATTGTGAAGGTTTGCCAAATTTGGAGGTAAGGCCATTTGGCAAGCAACTGTCCCGACATGTTTTAAAATTTGAAAAGGGCCAAGGAAAGGGGGCTTAACTTTTTGACCTTCATGGCTCTACCTGTGCCGGTCATAGGAGTGATTTTCAGGAATACATGTTCTCCTTCTTGGAACTCTAAAGGCTTTCTCCTCTTATCTGCATAACTCTTTTGACAGCTTTGGGCTGTAAGGATTCTGTCCCTAATCCTTCTTATTTGCTCTGTGGCCTGCCTCATAAGATCAGGTCCTAATAAGCTTTGCTCACCCGATTCAAACCAATACAGGGGAGATTGGCACTTCCTTCTATACAAAGCTTCATAGGGTGCCATACCAATACTTGCATGATGGCTATTGTTGTAGGCAAACTCGATCAAAGGTAAGTATTTGTTCCAACTTCCTCGGTTGTCCAACACACAAGCTCTCAACATATCCTCCAAAGTTTGGATAGTCCTCTCCGACTATCCATCTGTCTAGGGGTGATAAGCTGTACTTAGGCAAAGCTTCATCCCAAATGCCCTTTGCAAGGCTCCCTAGAATCTAGAGGTAAACCTTATCTGAGATTATGGTTGAAGGTATGCCATGCAATCTTACTATCTCTTGATCATGTAGCTGGGCTAACTTTTCCAAAGAATAAGTAGCTTGAATAGGCAAAAAGTGAGCAGACTTGGTTAATCTGTCAACAATTACCCATATTGCATCAAAACCAGCTTGCATTTTAGGTAAACCCATCATGAAGTCCATAAAGATACTTTCCCATTTCCATTCTAGGATCTCCAATGGTTGCAACATACCAGAGGGCTTTGGTGCTCAATCTTTACTTTCTGGCAAACTAAACACTTGCCTACCAACTGCGCAACATCCCTTTTCAATTCTGGCCACTAGAACATCTTCTTAACGTCTTGATACATCTTTGTCACACCAGGGTGTATGGTGAAATGGCTCTTATGAGCCTCCTCCAAAATCCTTCTTTGGAGGTCACCACTTGCGGGTACATAGACTCTTCCTTCAAATTTCCATAGTCCATCTGCACCTTGCGCAAAACCCTTCAACCTTTCTTCTTTTACCAATACTAGGGTTTTCAAGAACTCCTCTTCCTCACCTTGGGCTTGAGCAATTTGACTCTTGAAATCACTCGTCACCCTAAGCTAATTCAATCTTAAACTATAGGGGGTCCTCATAATTCCAAGGTTAAGGTCTCTAAAGCTCCTTACTAGCTCATCCTCCTTGACCATCATCCACGGCGCATGCAATGATTTCCGACTTAATGTGTCAGCCACCACATTGGCTTTCCCAGGATGATAGTTCAACCCAAACTCATAATCCTTCAGAAACTCCATCCACCTCCTTTGCCTCATATTCAACTCTTTTTGATCAAAAAGATACTTCAAGCCCTTATGATTAGAGAACACCTCGAACCTCACACCATACAGATAATGCCTCCATATCCTCAGGGCAAACACTACGGCCGCTAATTCCAAGTCATGAGTAGGGTAGTTTACTTTGTGAGGCTTCAACTGTTTAGAGACATAAGCCACCATGTTCCTATTCTGCATCAAGACACAACCTAAACCTCTCCCAGAGGCATCACAGTAAACCTCAAATGGTCCACTAGGGTCCGACAAAACTAATACTGGGGTTGAGGTTAACTTATTTTTTAGCTCCTGAAAGCTCTTCTCATAGTCCATCGTCCGCACAAATCGGGCATTCTTCCTCGTCAACTTGGTTAAGGGTAAAGACATCTGGGAGAACCCTTTTATAAACCTGTGGTAGTAACCAGCTAAACCCAAGAAACTCCTTATCTCAGTCACTGAGGTTGGCCTCTCCCAATTCATCACAGCCTTAATCTTACTTTGATCCATAGTAATAGCCCCTTGTGACACCACATACCCTAAGAACTTTACTTCCTCCATCCAGAATTCACACTTAGATAACCTGGCATAAAGCTTCCTTTCCCTCAAGATCCTTAACACAACCTTCAAATGTTCTTCATGTTCCTCCTTTGTTCTCGAATAGATGAGAATATCATCTATGAAAACAACTACAAACTTGTCCAAATAGGGCCTAAAGATTCTGTTCATATAATCCATGAAAATAGCAGGGGCATTAGTCAATCCAAACGACATCACTGTAAACTCATAATGCCCATACCTTGTCCTAAAAGCCGTCTTGGGTATATCCTCCTCCTTTACCCTTATCTAATGATATGTAGATCTCAGATCAATTTTAGAGAACACAGTTGCACCTCGCAGTTCGTCCATGAGGTCATCTATCCTAGTAAAGGGATACTTGTTCTTGACAGTCACGTTGTTTAATTGCCTATAATCCACACACAGCCTCATACTGCCATCCTTCTTTTTCACAAATAACACTGAGGCTCCCCAAGGTGAGGCGCTAGGTCTTACAAACTTCTTTTCCAACAATTCTTCCAATTGTCCCTTCAACTCCGACAACTCCAGTGGGGACATCCTATAGGGTGCTATAGAGATTGTCCCCATACCTGGCACCAACTCTATAGAAAACTCGATTTCCCTTTCTAGGGGAAATTCGGGTATGTCATCAGGAAACACATCCGAGTATTCCCTAACTATAGGGATCTCATCCAATACTTGCTCGAATTCTACTTCACTTGCCATAAGGAGAACATATCCCTGATCACCAAACTCACTACTTCCTACCTTAACAGAGTTCAAAAACAAACTAACAGGCTCCATAGGCTTAACAGGTACAGGGGGAAGAACAA
Organism: Pterocarpus santalinus; assembly: GCA_031439595.1. Classification (NCBI taxonomy): domain Eukaryota; kingdom Viridiplantae; phylum Streptophyta; class Magnoliopsida; order Fabales; family Fabaceae; genus Pterocarpus; species Pterocarpus santalinus. The sequence goes on from CM062529.1 coordinate 32,589,846, forward strand.
CAGATTTTTCAGAGCAATTTATCATAGCATGGTTAGCTGAAAGCTAATCCATACCTAGAATCAAATCCAAACCAGACAAAGGCAAACAAATCAAATTCGCTATGAAAGACCTACCATCAATTTGGAATTGACAACTCCAGCAACAATGACAAGTCTTAACTGGTTTCCCAGCAGGAGTAGAAACGATTAACATATAAGGCAATTCAGACACAGACAATCCTAATCTATCTACACAATCATGAGAAATAAAGGAGTGTATAGCTCAGAATCATACAACACAGTTAAAGTCTTACCATTGACCTCGCACTTACCTTGGATTAGATCGTCGAACCAAGTGGCCTCCTCAGTATTAAGGGCAAAGACCCTTCCTTAGTGCAAGGGGCTTGTTAACAGGGGACAATAGCATGATAATGCAGTCTCTAGGCATATGCCTAGGCTTTCCGCATCGAAAACACGCATTCTGGCCAGCTAAACAAAGGCGTCCTCCATGATGTTTGCCACACTTAGGGCAAGCTTGACCATGCATCTGCTTGGTGGGACTCCCAATAAGCTTCTGGGGTCGCTTTCCTTTGAAACCTCCACCTTGAAATGGTTTCCTCGGGGGTTGTGGCTTGAACTTCTACCCTTGCGGTGCCAACTTTTTCTTGTAAGCCTCGGACCTTGCCACAGACAGCTTGTGGTTGCAATCCTCCACCAAACGACACTTGTTGACGAGTGCAGCATAGTCACGGATCTCCATTGGTCCTACAAATACCAGTATTTCCTCACGCAATCCCCTTTCAAACTTTGCACATTTCCAATGCTCATCTGGGTTCCCTTGATAAATCTCAAGAACTTGCACAACTCTTCGAACTTGTCCGTATACTCAGCAATATTCATGGTCCCTTGACGCAACTCATAAACTCTAGTTCCTTCGCATTCCTCATGGATATAGGAAAATATTTCTCATAAAAGCGCGTCTTGAAAATCTCCCAGGTGATGTGGGTTTGGGCTTTCTCCAATAGCCTTTTTGTGCCTACCCATTAGAACTCGGCATTAACTTCCAACATATAGGTAGCAAAGGCTACCTTCTACTCCTCGGTGCAGGCCGACACCGTGAAAATCTTCTCAATGGCCTTGATCCACTCATCAGCTCGATCGAGGTTGTACGTCCCTCTAAAGCTCGGTAGATTTGCCTTCCTGAACTTAGCAAACTTGAGATACTCAAGATCTACCGCAGCTCCTCCATTGCGCCCTTCAGGATTGTCCTCATCCCTTTGCTCCATCCGCTCCATCATGCGATGGATAGCAGCAGCTTGCTCCCTCATAGTAGTAGCCATTTCACGGAGCATCCCCATGACTTCCTCGGGACCTTCCGGCTTGTTACGGGGCCTACCTCATCTTCCTGAAGTCATCAGTTCCTAGTACACAAGACAGAAGACATTGAGTTAATCAGGCTTAACATTTATGTTGAGTGAACCAGCAACTAACCACATTCAAAACAAATGATCATGCCCATCTAACTCCTACATCTCATCATACAAACGAGACTCAAAGCATAACTTAACTAATACGTATGCTTAGAAGCATAGTCAGTCCATCCCTAGTCTCTTCAAGGATGAACTACTCTGATACCAAAATATAACACACTAATAGTTCCATTCTACGCTTAAGTCATATCATGGAATTACTAGTTGTTATTTTTGCTCGCGGAACTAACATTACCTTTTAGAAATTACTTTTTATTGAAAATAGGGTAATTTTTTTTTTTGAACAAAACAAGTACCCCGTTTTTGAAATCGAGAGCCATGAGCACATCATGAACATATAAAACAAACGTCGCTATCTCATTCATACATCACATTTAACATACATAGAAACTATAAGAATAAACACAATCTTAGATAAAGATAACATTTATTCCACGGCCATCCATAATAATATGATAACAGTCATACCAGAGTCATACATAAGATAATAATAAGTCCGATATCTACTTTGGCCATACACAAGAAACCTACCAAATACATAATAAAAGGAAATATACCAGAAAACCCTACTACCCAAGCATGCCATACAACAGAATGATAACCCTATAACTACAACCAAAAGGGGCTATTCTCGTGCTCGACTCTGCATGCAATTGTCACATCAAGCATCAGTCAGGAGGAAACCGTTCCTATATCCACCGGGAGAAGCATCACCCTGTCCTCTTCCTCAAGCACGTCCTCGCCCACGGGGCACAGCGCAGGTACAAATGAACTCACGCCCATGAACTGGGGGTGAAGCTGGGCCAGCAGATGAAGCAGAAGAATTAGAAGATAGACAAATCACTAAAGGCTGCGACGAACCCGAACAATGAGATCCCCTAGAATGAGTCGGATAGAAGGGCTCAGACGGATCAGTCTTCACATGGTAGCTCGGATAAGACGGCTCTGAGGGATCGAAATCCAGTGAAACAGTCGAAGTGAAACGGGTATCCAAGTCAGTCTCGTCATCGTCGGTGGGGTATCTCGGTAGCTGAAAATAGGGGCAGATGTCATCCATAGAAACCTCACCAAAAGGCTGACGTGGTTGAAAAAATAGGCTCATCATGAAAGTTTGAAACTGGCGGTCGTGGAAGATGTAGACCTTCATCCCTGCACTCGCCGACAGCATGGAGGTGTTCAGCACTGGGTCAAAGCACCGACGCCACACTGGGAACTCAATGTAGATCACCACCATGCCCAACATCGACATCCTCTGAAGACAACACGGAAAACGTAGGAATGAGAAATACTAAATTTCCTAGTAGGATCGCGACTAGACAAACACATTGTCATCGTCATTGTCTCAGCCACTTCGGGTTTAATTATAAAAACAGTGGACAAGTATAAGTTTAATTTTAATGGTTTCAGAAATCGTAAATCCCGAAGCGGGTCACTTTTAACTTTATCGTCATATCCATAGTGTTATACATAGGCATACATGCTAATATACATAATATACATTCATAATGCACATAAGGAATATAATAACATGCATGCTATGCAACTCATCAACTTGACCATGGTCTTACTTTGACTTTCGTTTGACTTACGTTTTTAGCACAAGCTTAACATACTTTTACTTTTCCTTTGAAATAGATTGTTTTTGGACATGAGCTCATTCCGTGATCGTCGTCACGCAGTACTAACCAAATCAGACTAAGCCGATATTGGTTACCTCTAAGTTGGAGGGTCTTCCATGTCACCCTTGCCTCCCTTATAGAGGTTCTTTGAGTCTTTATGGATCGCCGTCCCACACTTCCCTTATTGAAGTGATTGAAAGGTCATGTCCCATCGGCTCTTTTCTTATCATTATACTTTACATGCATTGTTCTTCTTTGACTAGACACCTGCAATGACATGACTAAGTCCATAATTTTGACGGAAATCCGGCAGCATAACGGCTAGACCGGAGCTTCCCCAAAATGCCAATCAGAAACTTTCAACCAACAGTTCATCATATCTATATCATATCATCATATACTCATCATTCAATCATGAGACAGAGCTCAATCAAACTTGTCATTCATCATGCCGAATGGCATCATACATTCATATCCTAAAGGGGGTTCACAGTTGTATTATTCTTTGTGAAGAGTATTATGAACCATCATATGTTTTCTCATGGTTACCCATGAGAGAATCACATAGTTAAGATATGTGTATGTGGTCTTTTAGTTACTTAGCTCTCATATGAAATTATTCTTCACTTGTGTTCATGTCTCATAGAACACTTGTTCCAATTAATTAAGTTAAGTGATTATTTCTTTTCCTTGAGATAGTGCACTTAGTGATTCCTAGGTTCATGGTATGCTCAGAGGCCCTAATCATACTTCTATTCCCAAGGAGTTCGAGATCCCTCTAATCCTTGGGTGATAACAATGCATAACCACATCATGAACCTAACAACATCATGTTCACGAAATGCCAAGGGTGATTTTAACTTAATCAAGTTACAAACTTCAAGCTTTTATCTTAAAGATTAGATCTTTATGAAATAATGGTACAAGTTACTAGCTTTTTAACTAAAAAGTCTTGTTCTTTATGAAAGTTGACTCATTTAACTATTCTAAGATCATCAAGGTCTGAACTTTATGATTTAAAGTTGTCTCTACATTAAAAAGGTTCCTACTTTATCAAATAGTGATATGAAACATTAATTAAGTATAGAACTTTCATTCATATAACCTCGAATATCTGTCCTAATGTAATCTCGGAAATTGACCCTAATGTAGATCACAAATTTAACCCTGGAAGTCAGTAGCCTAAACAAAATGAAGATAAAAGCTTACAAGATAAACTAAGATTAAAGGCAAGTCTTAAATTAAAACCTTGCATCTAATTACCTAAGCTTTGCTCATAAAACTTTTATGCATAGTTAGTTGGCAACTAATTACCCAAGCATGAATGAAACTGTGATGTGACAATGTTGAATTTACATGTGACCTTTGGGTCACATGCAAATTTGATTTATAGATGTTTGATGTTGTACATGAATGCATATGAAGTTTGTATATTTGACATGAATTATGAAATTGATGATTATGTATTGATTGGCTGAATTTGCTTTTATCCATCATGGCATATTCACATGTTAAGTACGGATAAGAAATTAATATACATGTTATGCATTATCTAGGAAAGAAAAGAATCGAGGGTATGATCCTTCAATCCTTAGACTTAAGTTGGCAAGCGAAAATGACCCCTAAAGACCAAATAATGAATATGATCCTTTGGTCCCCATACGTACACTGGCAAGGGAAGGTGATCCCCAAGCTTAGCACGATCCTTCCAAAAGGGAAGGTGACACCCCTTTTCCCCCTCTCCCATAAGGGAACCCTAAGGTAGTGACAATCACAATATAAGCTCATTACCATTCTAAGAGGTACAAGGCCTATGAGGGTGGACCAAGTAATAAGACTTTAAAGAAGTTAAGAAAGTTAAGAGGCACAATGTAACATTGTAACATCCGAAAGAAATCTTATCGTTATTAATTGAGTTGTTCAGTTTTAATCAAATAATTGAGTTTAATCAGAATTCAATTAAGCAATTATTTAAAGCCAACTAAGTGTGACTTAGAATGGATTAGGCTTGATAGAATTAAATTGGGAACATAGAAAAAACTCACAGAATTCTTCTAAAGATCGGTTTACCGATTTAAGAGAAATCGGTAAAATTTCAGTATTTTAAACTATCAGAACCAGATCAATAGAACTTATAGGATGAGTGCCCTAAGATGAATGGCTAGGATTTAGCCAAATTACCCCCTCATGTGATGCCACTTTCAGCCATAGATGGCAGCCTAAAAATAAAATTGAAATGGGAAACACAAATCCACCAATCAACTTCAACTTGCATGAGAAGTTTTTCTTCTTTTCCTTTTCTACCCTCAAGATTTCGGCCCATTATGTGTGCTGACCCCTCTCCATTCTTCTCTCCGTTATCTCATTTTATCTCATCTCATCTTACCTCATCTCCCACATTCCTTCAAACCACAATGAGATTTCTCCAACTCAATCTTAAATCTAGCAAGAAATCACACCTACAAAAGGTAGGAATCCAACTTCTCTTCTTGTTTTTATTGATTTGGGGCTGTGTGGGGATCTTGTTTTCCTCATGATATTGATGTGATTTGGAGTGATGATGATGGTTTATAATTGAATTTGCATGTGTGCTGTGATTAGAATTGGAATTGATATAAAAGAACTTGAAGAAAAGAGAAAACTCAAGAAGCTGTTAGGGTTTTTCCTCGGCAGTCTGTACGGCAGAGTGTACGGCTCCACCTACAGCTATTTAAATTTCATGAATCTATTTTTATATGAAACTATACATTCAAGGATTTCCATACATATATAATATAAGGTCATTGAATCAGTATAGGAGTGGTTACGAATTTTTGAGTTTTGACTTGGAAATTAGGACTTTCATCCGGGCAATGTGAGTTGAGAAAGGTGTAACTCACCCTGCACAACTTCAATTTGAGTGAATCTAACATTGTTTGAAATCTAACATATGAGGGAACATCCCATAAAAATTTTGGAGTTAGATTTGTTGCTAACTATCCGTAGTACATCAATGAATTCCCCTTAAGTTCAATCGAGGCTGGAACAGGGTAATCTAGTTGGGTCAAGTTTCAGGGCTTATATCTCAAATTATACTCATTCAAATGAGATGCAACTTCTTTTATTTGAAAGCTTGCTTTGTTAGCTTTACATTGATATAAAATTCGATGATTTTATCTAGATTTCTATTTTTAGTGAAATTTCTTTTACAGGAGTGCAATTCTAGCTTGAAATAGGGCAGTCTGGAATAAAACATAAATAACTTGAGTTAATATCAGAACTCGGGGCTTGCCAAAACAATGAGCTAGATTGGGTATACTTAATGTTGAACTCCGAACTTAGTGAATAGAAAGCTAGATCGGATATAGTTAATGTCGAAGACTTGGAACTAAGCGAATAGAAAACTAGACTGGGAAAAATAATGTCAGAACGTGGAACTTACGGAACAATCATAAAAGTCTTGGAAGACCAATCAGGGATTAATGTCGAAAATTGAAAGTCAAAGACAAGAATATAATGCCTAAAATACTTAAACTTGGAGGTTGAGGATTTTCAACATTAACTCGGAAGTCGGTACCAGAATAAGAAACCTTGTACTCGAATCTTGGAAGTCAAAAAACCTAGGATGCTTTAAAACTCTTATACAAGTAGTTCCAAAATTCGATCCAGAATCAATCTCGGAGATCGAACATAACCCCGGAAGTCATAACTTATATAACCTCGGAACTCGGATCCAATTCAATCTTGGAAATCGAACTCGGGAACATCAATAGAAATTAAAAGCTTGCAAGATAAATTAAGACTTAAGATTTTAAAACTTACACCTAACTACCTAAGCTTTGCTCATAAGACTTTGTTGTGTGTGACAACTAATGGAGATATGATATTCTATATTGATAAGGTGTTACAAACATCCCCACTTTCTTAAATAGAGTATAATAGAAACTTCAAATTATTTCCTTTAGGCAATCTAAGAATTTCTTAAGTAGTGCTATATGTAACATCCCCAATTTTTGTCTAAGTTAATTAGTTCAGTTATCCTGGCTAATTAGAGAGGTTAACGATTAACTAAGGACTAATCGGCTAATCTCGATGAGCAAGAACTTAGTAAATTGAGTCAAGTCAATAATTGAATCATAACACACTAAATGTTTTAGTTAAAATCTAATTATTCGAACCTCATTAATTCGTAACTTAGAAATATAATTAAGCTAATCCAATTTTATTAATCAGGTACAAGACAATTGTTCTACCTTAATCAATTGAGATAAATAAATTCTTATACCCTAATTACATAGTTCATAAGATCAATTCTTTTAGAGGAAAAATGTCTTAAAAGTGTAATTAACCAAAATCGGTTAAAGAGCAATTTAACTAATCAAATTGAATTAACAACTTAGGTAATTCTAATAGCTTTGAAGATTTAAAAAATTTCTCCTAATTGATGCACCAAATTTCGGCCAAGGATAAGAGCAAAATACAACCATCCATTTGCTTTCTCATCATGCATTCTTAGATTAAGGGTCTATGTTAGTAGCATCTCTTTAGTCTAGAAAAGAGAAGTACCTTCCTCCCTTAGGATTATGCCACTTGGAGTGATCTCATTCAATCAAGCCAATCCCAAGAGGGGTCCTTGCTTTTGTCCAATTGAGAAAACACAAAATAGTCCATAGGATGTACCAAGACTCAAGGAAAGCACAACCCACCCTTTTACCCCAAGGTTCATAGCTTTCTTGCTTGAAAAGAAAGTTAAACTCACCTACTTCCTCTTGCTTATTGGAGAAGCAAAAGCCATCAGCCCCCTCACCCATTTTTGCACCCCAAACCAGCCCCCCTCCACTCTTTCATTTGTGAATTTCATCCTCTCACTACAAGCCCAAGCTCCCACCTCTCTCTAAACTTCATCTTAGCTCTTTTGTTCTTTCAACCTTTCTTGTTCTTCTTCTCTCTTTCTCACCTTATTCAACCCTCATTTCCTATCACCACCCTCACAAACTCTTCAAGGACCACCCTCTTTGGTTCTTGAAGAAGCAAAAACAAACACTCACTTAGCCCTATTATCAAGCTCAAGGAGAAGGAGGCCATCTCCAACTATTTTCACTCTTCAAGCTTTCAAGAAACCCATTTGGTAGTGACTCTAACCCCTTTCTCTTCTATGTTTTTCAAGCTCTAGAACTCCTAAGCTCTTCATAGCTAGGTGGTTTTAGGACTTGCTCTAAAGGCCTCATGGCCATGCTTTCATTATATGAAGTTGTTTGTGATTTTTGCTCTTTTCTTGGAAAATGACTTTGCTTGTGCATTTTGTTTTATGTTGAACCCAAGTTTTTAGAACTCAAAATATTGATTTTTGCCAAGACCTCAAAGTATAAAAGTGGTTTAGAAATATAAAGTGGTCACTTGAAGAAAAGACTTAATGTTTTTACAAGAAAACTAATCGAAAACAAAACCGTGGAAACTGGAAAATTCTAGCAGTCTGTATGGTGTGACTGATAACTCTTTCAATATAACTCCAAATAGAATGAAACTAATTTTAAATGAAAATATACATATAAAATACGTGAAATTTGGCCTTAAAACAAGGGAGATATGAATTTTCAAAGTGTGTTGTTCCTAGATGTGCTTCTGTTCGGGCAGTTTGTAATAAAATCTTAATAACTCAAATTATACGGAACATTTTTGAGTGGAAGCAAGTTTGTTAGAAAGCTAAGACATAGAGGAACATCGCCATAAAACAGTTTTGGCAGATTTCTTGTGAGGAGCTCGTAGTAAGGTTTAAAAGTCACTATACCGAGAATAAACTTAAAAGCTAAGCAGTCAGAATAAAATGTGTATAACTCAAGTTACAAAATGAATTTTTGAGTGGGGTTTGTTTTGTTTAAAAGTAGACTCAGAGAAGTATAATCACACCAATATTCGAAGCAAAAGAGTAAAAGATGAAATTATGGTGAATTTTTGAAGTTACTACCCCCTACTGTAAAAGTAAAACTGGTTATGGTTAAGTTTTAAAGGTTAAGGAGAAATAAGCTTTAAGACATTAAGACCTTTACATTAAGTATTGGAAAACCTTCATAATTCAACTTAAATGTTTCAAAAAGGATAATGGATGAAATTGGCCCTATGCCTAATAAAAGAGTTTACACAAGAGGCAACCTCAATTAAAAGTTTGCACCAAATTTACTAAGCTAAGCTCATAAGACTTTGTGTGATATGTATGCCTCTATGTGTCCATATGATAACACTAATATGATGACAATATGATGATGATGATTACAACAGTGATACGATGATAAGAATGATAATGATATGATGACGATAGGAAAATGCATGATGATGATATGAATATGATATATTGATTATATGATGCTTAATTATATACATTAAAGGAATCACATTTGGGGACGGCGATATGTAACGCCTAAATGTGAAAAAGAATCAGAATAATTTTGCATCATAAGCTTTAATAAAAAGATAATGAAGTAAGGTTATGATCCTTCAAAAGGGAAGGTGACCTAATTAAAGCTCCCCTCACCCAAACTCACATGAGGTATGGCATAACCCAGCTAGTGTGAGTATAGGAGATAGGACTTACATGAGGCATGACATGACCCAACTAGTGTAAGTACCGAAATTTTATGGTGGCGACAGCCACGGTATGAGCTCATTACCACTTATGTTTAGTGGGTAAAAAGAAAAGGACTTAAGATAAGTCAAGTTAAGAAAAGAAAAGGGACTTCGGTCCAAACCCTTGAAGAGAAGAATTTAAGAGAAGCTAATAGCATAACCATGCATGTTTTATGTAGTTATACTTGTGCCCATGTATGTTATGATATAAATGATTAAAGGGTATGTTAAAATTGAATTCGCTTCGGATATTCATGTTTTTGAAAATCTAAGAATTGGACCTTATGCATGCTCACTATTTTTATTTATAAAACCGAAGTGGCTGGGACGATGACGATGACACCTCCGTGTTGGGTTCGAGTCCTACTAAGAAATTTTATTTCTCACCCTAGTTATTCCTCCGTATCATCACTAGATTTTGATGGCACATCCAATGGAGTAGAGCCTGGAGCCACTGCACTATGAAGGGACGTAGGATGAGGGATGCCAGACAAAGGCTGATTTGGTCTTGTAGTTGCCGTATACATTCCTTTTTGTGACGAATGATGTCAATTTAAGTTGTATTTAGTATTTGGATCATGGCGCGACCATGAGCCTCCTTCGATGTAATGCTGATATATATATGTAACATCCCAATTTCCAAGTTCCGAGTTCACCCTCGAATTCCACATAATTTCCGACTTCATCTTCGAATTTCACATAAACTGGTACCATTTTCGATTTCCGAGCTCGTCTTCCATGTTCAATCAATTTCCAACTTCCGACCTTAGCATTTTCTTCACTCCTGACTTGACCTACGATTTCCGGTCTCATAATATAGTCTCGAGTTTCAGTTGAGGTACCCGAGTTTCGACCTAAGACAACAAGGTTCAAAATAGTGTGCGTGGTTTCCGAGTTTGAATTGGGAGTTCCGAGATTATGTGATTGTGAGCTTTCGACTTCCGGTATCCGACCTTGCTACAAGATTTCCCCAAGTCACAAACAAGATGGTACAAGTTCCGACATCAGGCTTCAGCTCCAAGATCAAGTAAAAACGGCACGAGTTCCGACCTCAAGCGTAATAGGGATGAGTTCCGACTTGAAATAGAATAAATGCGAGTTCCGATTTCAAATAGTATGGCGGCAAGTTCCACTAAAAGGGAGACGTAGCTAAATTTTGTCCACAAGAAATTCAGCCAATCAAAGCCCTCAAAGTTAACTACCACCTCAAGCTTATAAACTCATCTCTTTCTCTCCTTCAGCCCCATTTCTACACTACTTTCTCCCTTGTTCAGCTCTCTTTTCTCTTCTCCAACTCCATTACTCCCTCAAGCTTAGCAGGGTCCTAACACTCCAAGTTTCAGCACTTAGCTCCAATCATACTCCAAAGAGGCAGGATTCTGCTTCTATTCTTGAATTTCTTGCACTATGGTTGTATGAGATTGTGTTCTTCCTTATGTATCTGATGAATTATTGGATGTATTATGATGAATCATGATTGAATTAATAGAAGATTTTGAGTTAGAGTTAGAATTAGAAAAAGAAAACTAAGAGAAATGAATGGATGAGGGTGCTATCTTGGTGGAGATTCCACGGCAGTTCGTACGGCGGAGCGTACGGCGCCGCCTACAATCGGTCAAATCTGATGAGACTATTTTTAAATGAAAGTAGACCTTCAGGGCTTTCCATGGATATATCATATAAGGGTATTGGATTAGTATTGAGAGAGATACGAATTTTTGAAGTTTGACCTAGGGTTCAAGACTTTTATCCGAGCAGGGTGACATGAGGAGAGTATAGCTCACCCTATACAACTCCAAATTGAGTGAAACAAGTTTTGTTAGAAAGCCTACACATAGGGGAACATCCCAGTATAAAATTTCGAGTTTGTTATGGTCCCAATTGTTCCCAGTGATTCGAGGAAGATGTTCTATGTCCAAACCGAGCCAAAATAGGATAGTTCAAGAAGGTTGATTTTTAAGACATATAACTCGAAGTATACTTAAGCAAACCAAGTGAAACTTGTGGCAAATGAAAGGTTGTCCTGTTAGCTTTGATATGAGACCAATTTCGTAAGATTTGAGCTTAGTTTCGATTTTTAGTGAATTTATACCCCCAGGAGTGTAATTCGGGCTAGTGATTGAACAGGCTGAGGTAAAAGTTGAATATTTTGAGTTATATAAATCAGAATGACATGGGACCAAAGAGGTTAGAAAGTAGACATATAGAGCTATGACGTATCCAAATTTCAGATTTAAATGAGTTGAATAGAGATAAAGGTGGATTATACAAGATTCAGGCAGAACCGAATAGAATTGGCAGGATGGCCAAAATGATAATTTCACAAGAGTCAGTGGACATATAAAGTTTGAGTTGAGGATGGCCAGTTTGATACTGATATATATGTGTTAAGTTGATTTATGTTGCTATGGTTGAACTGCCCGTGAGAGCTGGCACTATTCATGGGGAAACGGACCTGATCCGTTACGCAACCGGATTTACGGCAAAAGTCTAAGAAGCTATGAATGTTTAGATGTAAGGATGAATTAAAGTATATGTATGAGTACACTTAGTATGACTATGCTTGAATATGTATGAGAATGAAGGAATGTGAATATATTGAATGTGAGTCCCTTCACTTGGAGGCAGTTAATTGAATCCCTCCTTGTGAAGGCAGTTAAATGATAAAGATATGAATCCCTTCACTTGGAGGTAGTTGCACTTGAATCCCTCCCTGTGAAGGCAGCTACCCTCTACCTTGGAGGCACGTGGTCAGATGAGATCCCTCTATGTTGAAGGCACGTGGTCAGATGAGATCCCTCAATTTTGAGGCACGTGACCAGAAGAGATCCCTTCAACTAGAGGCACATGACCAGAAGAGATCCCTTCAACTAGAGGCACGTGACCAGAATGAGATCCCTCCAAGACTAGAGGCACGTGAATCCCCTTGCGGGTGAGTCGGTGTGACGACGGTCACGGGTGAAGCTGACGAGCTCACTCCAAGGCCAGACTACGCAAGGGCAGTAAATGCACCCTAGGGACGACGATACGTAACGCCTAGGTGTGCCAAATAAAAGCTAAAGATTAAAGATTAAAGTTATATGCAGATGTTATGTTCCCAGCATATTAATGTTATGTGAGTCTTAGTATGCTGTAGTTCCAGTAAAGTATATGTAGAAGTTATGCCTCTGGTACATTGATGCTATCGTACTTTATGGTATTTCGGTTATTAGTCCTAATATAATTCATGACTTGATTTTTTATGGGTTCTCTCAGATGCCAAGTGTATGATTAAAATAGACTTTGCTTCGGATGACATATCTTCGAACTATAAAATTGAACAATATATATTCACCTTTTTCTTAATAAACCGAAGCAAACTGGAGATAACAGCGATGACACTACTTATGATACTTAGAGAATCCTACTGAGAATTTACGATTCTCACTCCTATTTCCGTGTTGTCTCCAAATAGTTTCAGAAGTTTTCGAAGATGGCTGAGGTTGCTGTCAGACAAGGTCCGCTCAGGTAACAGTAACAGCTCTAGGGTATAGTACTATGACTTAAGCATAGTACTATATTGAGGGGGATGTTACAATATATGTATGTATATGTATATATTATGAACCCATGTGGATATAATGATGAGTTATGTAATGCAATGTATTTGTGAATTACTATTTATTTATCTTTCTCATTTTTTATGATATTTGGGTATGTACTTTATACGACATGCTCTTTCTCTATCTACCTTCTCACTCAAGGCTTTACTTTCCAAAGAAACAACTTATAAAAAAAAAATTTACCATATTTTCCGCGTAACATAATTTCAAGTGAAGTTTATTTTTCGACAAGCATACGTAACAACTAATAAAATACCATAATACGGCTTAAGCGTAGTATGGGTTTATTAGGGTGTTACACTATATCCTGACAATCCTTACACTTAGAATTATAAGGTAGCATAACACTCCTGCTAAAAATATAGCGTTGTCGTACGTTAAAAATTAGGGAAATTATGAAAATGCCCTTGTAAACTTTTGTTATTTGTAAAATTGGCCAGAACTTTTAGAAATTACACTTTGACCCCACATGGTTAACTCCATAATGAGCCCAGAATATTTTTTAAAATGACATTTATGTCCCTGCATCTTGAGAGTTAGCGGGATAGGGCTTTAAACAGAACAGAATCACGTGGTAGAACCGTAAAAGTTAAATCTCAACCAATTGAGCCACAGAGATATTCAGGTGTGAAATTACATGAGGTGCACCTAGACTTGTTCAAAATTACTGAAATGCCATTAGTTACGGAAACCAAACAGAAAATATTAAAAGATTTATGACAAAACTAAATGTAACAATTCCAAAGAAACGGTGCGACTGATTTGCAATTATCACAACATGCCTGGAGGGCATCGCGATAAGAGGCAACAAAAATATGTATTGAAAAAAATATTCAATGAAGTCACCACTAATTTTTATTTAGGAAAAAATCGGAAAAACCTTTTAAATTTGCAAAAAACTGGTCTTTAAAAGAGATTGGGTTCGGGAGTCTAATTATGCAAAGAGAAGGGTGGAAATATAATCCCACTACACCTCTAATACATCTATTTTATAATGGTTACCCTAAAGTTTATTATGCAAATTAACAATAACTTTAATAACATTTTTTCCCAAAAAAAATGACAATTATTTACAAAAAAATAGAATAAAAGAGAAACAAAATTTAAGAAAATTTAATTTTTGGCTTGATGGGGAGTGCCCGCTCCTACGTATCCTCCGGTGCAACAAGGAACTCAAAGCCATCGTCGTTCTTGTAAAAAATAATTGTGGGTTGGATTGATTTTATTTACACAAAAAAATTTTGAAAAAAGAAGAGAAAAAAACCTAATCCACTTTTTCACAGAATTTAGGATAGCATAAGCTATACAATAAACCCTTACAATTCTTACAACCCTTGAGGATGGTTAAATCATACATCAATATCATAAGTTTGTTGCATGGATTAAAAAAATATTTTGACCATTAAAAAAAGAGAACTTTTTGGCTAAAGATAATGTGATATTTCAAAATTTAAAAGAATTCAGCCAATTTAAAAATAAAACATCAAACAAGAAAAAATCAAACACACAAAAACACATAAAATTGAGTAAAACCCATCAAATGAAAGAAAAAAAAATATTACAATAGAGAAGAAAAGGTTTAATTAAAAAAAAAAGAAAATTGCAATAAATTTCTATTTTTAAAAGAAAACAAAAACCAAAGGCCAAAAAAAAAAAACAACAAAGTGCATAGAGGAAAAGGATTAAAACCACAATGCAAAGAAGGCTTGTGGCATTAATGGCAGTGATGATGGTAGAGCGCTCTGATGGAGGTTGAGCAAGAGTGGTGGTTGTGCAGCTTTACAGCAATGCGATAATGGTGATGGGCAGAAAGATAAAGATGGGGCTATGGTTTAGCTCAACTGTGGGATTAGAATAAGAATATGATTGATTTTGGTGGAAGATGGTGGTGTTAGGAATGGTGTAATGGTGATGGGATCCAAAACTTGATGATGGGAATGAAAAATAGTAAAAGTGGTCTCTGGTGGATTGAATTCCTCCTCTTTGAAGTGAGGGAGTTGGCTTTATATAGAGAAGAATGAGAGCGATATTTGGTAACAGATTGACCAGAATTTGAAAAGCAGTTGAAAAACTAGAGATATGATGAGATAAAAATTTGAAAAACAGTTGACAGTTTGAGATAGAATGAAATAAAAATTTGAAAAGTAATTGAAAGCTTAAGATTAGGATGAGATTCTAGAAGCTAATAGGAAGAAAATTTTATTTTATTATTTTCTTTTTTATTTAAAAGAAGGATAAAATATGGTGTTCACAGTTGCCCATCTTTACTTGTTTCTTACTAGAAAATATAAAATCGTAGGTTTTGATATTTCTGTAATAAGGAACTAGTAAAGATATGAACATATTTTTGTCCGAACAAGGAAAGTGATGGGAGTAGATGCCTTGTGAAAACGAAATGCAACTATGCAAATAAATACAACTTTGAAAAATTGAAACCAAAAATGCAGCTTTGCAGAATTTAAATAGATTTGAAATTAAATTTTGCAGAATTAAAATAGATTTGAAATTGAATTTTGCATAATAAAAATAGATTTAAAATTGAATTTGAATATGCAAGTTTGCAGAATTGAAATAGATTTGAAATTAAATTTGAAAATGCAGCTTTGTAGAATTGAAATAGATTTGAAATTAAATTTTACATTATTGAAATAGATTTAAAATTGAATTTGAAAATGCAACTTTGCAGAATTGAAATAGATTTGAAATTGAATTTGAATATGCAACTTTGTAGAATTGAAATAGATTTGAAAATGCAACTTTGCAGAATTGAAATATATTTGAAATTGAGTTTTGTAGAATTAAAATAGATTTGAAATTGAAATTGAAAATGTAGTCTTGCCAATGAAAATGCAAAAGAGTAAATGCCTTGTAGTGCAAAAAGTATGAGATATAAAATGATGATGATAGTTGAAAAAAAGTAAAGTGATGGTGATAATTGCAGAAAAGTAAAATGATGGTGATAAGTGCATAAAAGTAAAATGATGGTGATAGTTGTAGAAAAATAAAATGATGGCGATAGTTGCAGAAAAGTAAAGTGATGGTGATAATTGAAAAAAAAGTAAAGTGATAGTGATAATTGCATAAAAGTAAAGTGATGATAATAGTTGCAGAAAAGTAAAATGATGGCGATAGTTGCAGAAAAGTAAAGTGATGGTGATAATTGAAAAAAATAAAATAAATGATGGTGATAATTGCATAAAAGTACAGTGATGATGATAGTTGCAGAAAAGTAAAGCAATAGTTATTGAAAAGTAAAGTGATGGTGATAATGGTTGAAAAGTAAATGATTCATGATATTGGATATTTACAAAAAAAGAAATGACTTGTAGTAATTATAAAAAATGAATGGTCCATGATATGTGATATTTACAGGAAAGTAAATGCCTTGTGATGAAAAAAGATAAATGCTTAGGGACGATGATGTGATGATGATGCCATGATTTGACAATGCAAAAGATGAATGGTGAGAAAACTCTACAAAGAGAAAAAAATTGCTCCAATTTACGAAGACCAACAAAAATAAAAGTGAATGCTAACAAAAATAAAAGTGAATGATATGGTGGTCAAGGTATGAAGAATGAGGTAGTGATGTAACACCCTCCCAAGCACAGTACTATGCTTAAGTCATAGTATCACACCCTGGAGCTGTTACTGTTACCTGAGCGGACCTCATCTGACAGCAATTTCAGCCGTCTTCGGAAACTTCTACAATCATCTGGAGACAACATGGAAATAAGAGTGAGAATTATAAAATTCTCAGTAGGATTCTCAAATTTTCATACATAGTGTCATCATGGTCGTCTCCAATTTGCTTTGGTTTATTTTGAAAAAGATGAACATGCTGCACAAACTGTTTAATTTTACATTTCGAAAAATGTCTTATCCGAAGCAAAATTCATTTTTATTCATATATTAGTCCTTTGGGAAAGTGTACACAAGATTAATTCATGAATAATACCATGGATAATAACTCCAACATAATAAATGCACATAGCATTAATCTAATGGGAACATAACATCTGTACCTAACTTAACTTGCACTTAAATTCATACATATACATGAAATTTTACTTTTCTTTCATTCGGCACACCTAGGCGTTACGTATCGCCGTCCCTAGGGTGCTTGGATCTGTCTACACTTGAGCGTTACGTATCGCCGTCCTCAAGTGCAGCATCATACCATATTCCAGAGTATGATCGCCATGTCATACCCCAACAGAGTGTGATCACCATGTCACATCCCTTAGGAATATAGGACCTTCATTTGGTACTTACACTAGCTGGGTCATGCCATGCCTCATGTAAGTTCTGTGCTTGCATCTACTTTAATCTTTAGTCTTTAGTCTTTTACTTGGCACACCTAAGCGTTACGTATCGCCGTCCCTAGGGTGCTTTTACTGCCCTTGGGTAGCCTGGCCTTGGAGTGAGCTCGTCAGCTTCACCCGTGACCGTCGTCACACCGACTCACCCGCAAGGGGATTCACGTGCCTCTAGTCTTGGAGGGATCTCATTCTGGTCACGTGCCTCTAGTTGAAGGGATCTCTTCTGGTCACGTGCCTCTAGTTGAAGGGATCTCTTCTGGTCACGTGCCTCAAAATTGAGGGATCTCATCTGACCACGTGCCTTCAACATAGAGGGATCTCATCTGACCACATGCCTCCAGGGTAGAGGGATCTCATTGTCTTAGCTGTCTTCACAGGGAGGGATTCAAGTGCAACTTCCTCCAAGTGAAGGGATTCACATTCAATATATTCACATTCTTTCGTTCTCATACATATTCAAGCATAGTCATACATATGCTACATCACTTACCCTCACATACCTCATAACATGATTATGTCATTCTTGAATATAGGATTTCTATATACCCATTTATACTTTAATTCATCCTTACATCTAAACATTCATAACTTCTTAGATTTCTGCCGTAAATCCGGCAACGTAACGGATCAGGGCCGTTTCCCCATGAGTAGTGCCAGCTCTCACGGACAAATTAGTCATAGCAACATAATCAACTTAATACACATATATATCAATGTCAAGTTGGCAATCCTCAACTCAAACTTTATATGTTTCACTAACACTCGTAAAATTATCATTAAGGCCATCCTGCCAATTCTATTCGGTTCTGCCCGAATCTTGTGTAATCCACCTTTATCTCTATTCAACTCATTTAAATCTGAAATTTGGATATATCATAGCTCTATATGTCTACTTTCTAACCTCTTTGGTCCCATGTCATTCTGATTTATATAAATCAAGATATTCACTTTTTACTTCAACCTGTTCAGTCATTAGCCCGAATTATACTTCTGGGAATATAAATTCACTAAAAATCGAAAATAAGCTCAATTCTTACGAAATTGGTCTCATATCAAAGCTACAGGACAACCTTTCATTTTCCACAAGTTTCACTCCATTTGCTTAAGTACACCTCGCGTTATAAGTCCTGAAAGTCGACCTTCCTGAACTACTCTGTTTTGGCCTGGTTTGGACATAGGGTAACTTCCTCGAATCACTGGGGACAATTGGGACCATAACAAACTCGGAATCTTAAATTGGAGTGTTCCCCTGTGTGTAAGCTTTCTAACAAACTTAGTTTCACTCGATTTGGAGTTGTATAGGGTGAGTTATACCCTACTCATGTCACCCTGCTCGGATGAAAATCCTAAACCCTAGGTCAAACTTCAGAAATTCGTATCTCCCTCAATACTAATCCAATAACCTTATATGATATATCTATGGAAAGCCCTGGATGTCTAGTTTCATCTAAAAATAGTTTCATCAGATTTGACCGATTGTAGGTGGCGCTGTATGCTCCGCCATACGGACTGCCGTGGACTCTCCACCAAGACAGCACCCTCATCCATTTACTTCTCTTAGTTTCCTTCTTCTAATCTTAATCCCAACTCAATATTTCACATTAACTCAATCATGATCCATCATAATACATCTATTAACTCATCGAATACATGAAGAAGAATACAAGTTCATACAGCCATAGGGCAAATAATTCAAGAATAAAAGTAGAATCCTACCTCTTTAGAGTATGATTTGAGCTAGTTGCTGAAACTTGGAGTGTTAGAGCCTTACTAAGCTTGAAGGAGTAATGGAGTTGGAGAAGAGAAAAGAGAGCTGAACAAGGGAGAAAGTGGCGTAGAAAATGGGGCTGAAGGAGAGAAAGAGATGAATTTATAAGCTTGAGGTGATAGTTAACTTGGAGGGCTTTGATTGGCTGAATTTTCTTGTGGACAAAATTTAGCTACGCCTCCCTTTCAGTGGAGCTTGCCACCATACTGTTTGAAATCGGAACTCGCATTTATTCTATTTCAAGTCGGAACTCATCCCTATTACACTTGAGGTCGGAACCCGTGTCTTTTTACTTGAGCTTGGAGCTGAAGCCTAATGTCGGAACTCGTACCACTTGTTTGTGACTTGGGGAAATCTTGTAGCAAGGTCGTATTCCGGAAGTCGAAAGCTCACAATCACATAATCTCGGAACTCCCAATTCAAACTCGGAAATCACGCACACTATTTTGAACCTTGTTGTCTTAGGTCGGAACTCGGGTACCTCAACTGAAACTCGAGACTATATTATGAGACCGGAAGTCGTAGGTCAAGTCAGGAGTGAAGAAAATGCTAAGGTCGGAAGTCGGAAATTGATTGAACATGGAAGACGAACTCGGAAATCGAAAATGGTGCCGGTTTATGTGAAATTCGAAGATGAAGTCGGAAATTATGCAAGATGAACTCGGAATCCGGAAATAATCCTTCTATCTGAGCCTCAAAGATGAAGTCGGAAATCGGGGTTGATCAATCCTGAGGGCGAACTCGGAAATCGGAAATTGGGATGTTACAAGTGACACATGTATTGATTATGAGACTTAGAGGACTTAATAATGACTTCACAAATGGAGAAAGAAAGAATAGATAAAAAATTACCCCAATTTGCGGTTTACAAACATTACACTTATGGGAAAGATGGATGATATGATATGTGATGATGATATGAAGAATGGGTTAGTGTTAATGACATACAAAAGATGAATGATGAGAAAGCGGAAAAAAAAAAATTGCCCCAGTTTATAGTTTCTAAACATCGCACTCTTGGGAAAATCCTTGTTAGATCTAAATAAGTTGTTTTATTTGAAGAGTCAATGCATTTGACCACTCTTTTGAACTGTTTGTCCCTAGCTTCACTTTGGCTTCTAACTCATAATTTTGCATGCAGAAGAACTTCTCAGTGAACTGCTTGCTTGTTGAATTTCTACCTTGACCTTTATTTTCAACTAACTCTTGCTCTTACATGTCGAAGAGTCTCTCGCGTGAATTGCTTGCTTCTTGAATTTCTACCTTGACTTTCATTTTCATTTGATCCTTGGTCTTGCATGCTAAAGAGCCTCTTTTATAAGCTACTTGTTTTTTGAATTTCTACATTGACCTTCATTGGCTTTTGATTGATGGTCTTGCATGTTGAAGAATCTTAGTGAACTTCCTGAATTTTTACCTTGACCTTCATTTTCAACTGATTTTTGGTATTATGTGCTGAAGAACCTCTCTTGTGAATTGCTAGTCCCATGAGCTTTTGTCTTGACCTCCATTTTCAATTGATTCTTGCTCTTGTCATGCATTGACATTTTTTTTTAAAATATTTTACTCTAACTTTTGCCTAGACCACCATTTCTGGTTTTCGGTCTAGCGAGCTCTCTTTTCTTTTTTTCTCTTTTTGTTTTTTTTTTTTTTACACTCTAACTTTTGCCTAGATCGCCCTTCCGAGTTTTCAATCTAGCAAGCTTTCTCTCTTTTTTCTTTCTTCTTTTTTTTTTCTTTTTTTTTTTTTGGTTACCCATTGCAATATGGATTTTGAACCTTATCTTGACTTGTTGTATATGAGTCTTGTTGGATAATGTCCTTTGCTCTATTTGCGCGATTTGAGAAAGAATAAATGAATCAGGTAGAACACTGCTTTTGATGATGAAGGAAGGAGAAAGAAAGAGAGAAATGGAGGGCAAGTGGGAAAGTAAGACAAATTTATTGCACTTAAAATTGGATAATATTTACACGACATGGGTAAATATCAAGAAATGGATACGGTACAAAAAGGTTGCAAAGATTTGTAGTGCAGATTTCTCATGATTTACCCATTTCATTGATTCTTTAGTTACATCAGACCTGAACTCATGACCAAGACTATATAATCCCATGCTATGCGACAAATCAATCTACTTTTGATTGTTAACTCCTTATCATCTGCAAATTGATCATCTACCATAAAATTTCCCTGGTTTAGATTATCTTGGAGTCTTTGTTGATAAACCCTTGAGTTTGACTTCCCAAGTGATATACCTTTGTCTAGGTTGCCCTTTTAGGTTTTCAACCTAACGACTATTTTCTTGCTCTAACTTTTGCCTGGACTGCCTTTTTAGGTTTTCAGTCTAGCAGTCACTTTTTTTTTTTAAGCTATAATTTTTGCCTAGACCGTCTTTGTGTTTTCAATCTAGTGAGCTTTTTCTTCTTTTTTTTTTTTGTTTTTTAATATATTTTTGGGCTCTAACTTTTGCCTAAACCGACTTTTTGAGTCTTCAATCTAGCGAGCCTTTTTTCCTTTTTTTTTTTTTTGTTCAAGATGCCTTTTTAGTTACACAAGAATTAACCAACTTGTCAAAGTCTTTTTAATTTGGCAAGATCTTCTTCAAAACTATGACATTTGGCCACAATATTAGATGCTAAATACTTTTGTTAAATGCTCTTGCCATCTTTCTTTTAGTATGATTGCCTATAGATTGATGCTAAATGCTTTTTTTTTATCACCTTCAACTCTTTGGATGTTGCTGTCATCATACCAACAAATACAAAATTGCCCCAATTGATGATTCAATGGGAGTACATGGGGTTATGATTCACTTTTGGGATGCCAACTACTTTGTCAATTTCCACCAGGCTCAACATATAAGCAAATTGCCCGCATAGTTTGGGAATTTCATCATGTTCATGATCATTCATGCCCTTTGTAACACAAGAATCAATTAATGGGTTTTTCATGATTATCCGCATGGGAGGGGAATTCCGAAAGGAAGGAATAACTGTGTAAAGGATGCAAAAGAAGGGAAGAGTATATGGATATGAAAGATAATGTGTTGATTTGAGAAAAAAAGAAAAAAATCATGCATAATCATTTCATTATTTCAGTGGATCTCAAACAGAAGCAAAGACAATAAAAGCCCATTTTTCAATACTCAAGGTACAAGAAGTCAAATCAAGATTCATGTCCTTAATCAATGCATGTTCATTGCAATGAAGACACCTTTTCCTATCTTTCAAAGCTTGGCTGGTTTCATCAAGATTGAAGGCCCAGTTTTTGTAAAGTTTAAGAGCAGCTTCCAAACATGTAGGATCTTCTCTTAAATAGTTTCTTAAGTCATATCCTTTTCTATTAGATCTCTTCCTTTAACTTTAACTTTTCTTTTTTCTTTTCTTTCTTTTCCTCTTTTTCTTTCTTTTTCTCCTCTTTTTTTTTCTTTTTCTTTTTCTTTTTCTTTTTTGCTCATGGCTTTCAAACATAGCTACTAGGATCAAACAAAGTCCTGGATAAGCGATGTTTAGAGATAGCATGGTGCATCCTCTTTTTGAGGTTTTTTTTTTTTTTTTTATAAAAATACATGTTAGGAATGAAAGAAAATGTATGCAATGCATAATGATGTGGAAATAATATGGAAAAGATGGAAAGAGAAGAAAGAGAAAGAAATGCATGTCAGATGAGTTTTTCCTAAATGCTTACTAATGCATGCATGTTATAATAATGCTGCTTCGTTGAAAAAAAAGAAAACAAAAAACTAAAAATGCATGTGATAATGTTTAAATGCATGAATAATGATGGATGAATAAAGAAAAGAAAAAAAATGCATTTTAGATGAACTTTACCTTAAATGCTTATTGATGTGCTCTATTATGTAAAAAGAAGGTAGTGCATGACATGAATGTTTGGGAATAGAAGAGAAAAATGCATGTTTGAGAAATCTTTTTTTTTTTAACACATGTTAATGCGGGGTTATGATATGTGATGAAAAAAATACATGTTGCATGGAATTTTTTTTTAATGCTTATTGATGCATGTTATGAGTGTAAGAAAAATGCATGTTACGACCTAATAAATGTATGGAAGAGATAGCGGGAACAAGAAGAGAAATGCATGTTTGAAGAATTTTGTTTTATTTCTTATGCATGTTATGAATTCATGGAAAGGATAAAGGGCGAAAAAAAAGATGCAATTTCATGAATGAATTCTTTTTTCTTTTTTTGGCTTTTCTATGCATGTCATGAATGTATGGAAAAGATAGCGGAAAAAGGAAGAGAAATGCATGTTTGAAGAGTTTTTTTTTTTTTTTTTTTTCTGTATGCTATACAAAAGTGAATGCTATACATGTTGCAATAAAATGATGTGGAGGATGGAAACTTGTGAAAGCAAAAAATAGAGTATGCATGGTATGTTATTTAGATGCATGATTTGAAATTCATATTACAAGATAAGAAGAAAAAAAATGCTCGTTTGTGTCCTAGTAAAGTTGGACCTAATGGTTGGAAATTTCTAATGTCAAGACCTTAATTTGGATAGCCACTAAGCTCAATCTATTAGTGCATAGTTTTTGGGACAAATCTATACCCCTATCAGTCAAGGTCCCTAGATTGCCCCAATTGAGAAGATAAGGACCCAGTTTTGTGAGCATGGCCACAGGGACATAGAAGTCACAATATAGTAGCTCACAATTCTAGTAACAATCTGAGCGGAAGAATCAACGACTATCAGGGAAGCATAAGCCTCACAATAACCTCGTGAAAGCCCCTTCTATTCCTGTGGATTTCCAAGGCTCGGGTATAGAGCCCAAATAGTGTGTAAGGTAAGTGAAATTGAAGTGCGTGTAAGGAGCATAAAAAAGCCTTAAAGCACTAAAAACTACACAATAAAGACCTAACAATTATATACAAAAAGTTGACTATCCTAAGGTTTGAGATATATATAAAAAGAGAGAAAAAAAAAAAGTCTACTACCCTAAAGTTTAAGTGACAAATAAATAAAATAATTATTTACAAATAAATAAAAGATTATTTACAAAAATGATTATTTACAATTAAAATGAAAAGCAACAAAAAGGGAAAAATAAATATTATTTTAGTTATATAATTTGCACAATTAACTCTAATGGGTTTGACTCTTTAACCATCTCCAGTGGAGTTGCCAAGCTGTCACAACATGCCTGGATGGCATCGCAACAAGATGCAACAAAAAAATGTATTGAAAAAAAATATTTAATGAAGTCGCCATCAATTTTTATTTAGGAAAAAATCAGAAAAACCTTTTAAATTTGTAAAAAACTAGTCTTTAAAAGAGATTGGGTTCGGAAGTCTAGCATAGAAAAGGGTAGAAACCTAATTCCACTGCACATCTAATACATCAATTTTATAATGGTTATCCTAGAGTTTATTATGCAAATTAACAATAACTTTAATAACGTTTATTTTTCCCAAAAAAATGATAGTTATTTATAAAAAATAAAATACAAGAGAAACAAAATTTAAGAAAATTTAATTTTTGGCTTGATGGGGAGTGCCCACTCCTACGTATCCTCCGGTGCAATGAGGAACTTAAAGCCATCATCGTTCTTGTAGAAAATAATTGTGGATTGGATTGATTTTATTTACAAAAAAGAATTTTTGAAAAAAGAAGAGAAAAAAACCTAATCAACTCTTGCATAGGATTCAAGATAGCATAAGAAGCTATACAATAAACCCTTATAATTCTTACAACTCTTGAGGATGGTCAAACCATACATCAGTATTGTAAGCTTGTTGCATGGATTAAAAAAATGTTTTGACCATTAAGAAAAAGAAAACTTTTTAGCTAAAGATAGTGTGATATTTCAAAATTTAAAAGAATTCAACCAATTTAAAAAACACATGTCAAACAAGAAACAATCAAACACACAAAAACAACATAAAATTGAGTAAAACCCATCAAATGAAAGAAACAAAAAATATTACAATGGAGAAGAAAAGGTTTAATTAAAAAAAAAAGAAAATTGGCATAAATTTCTATTTTTAAAAGAAAATAAAAACCAAAGGCCAAAAAAATAATAACAAAGTGCATATAGGAAAAGGATTAAAACCACAATGCAGAGAAGGCTTAAGGCATTAATGGCAGTGATGATGGTAGAGCACTCTGATGGAGGCTAAGCAAGTGTGGTGGTTGTGTGGCTTCACAGCAATGCAACAATGGCGATGGGCGGAAAGATGAAGATAGGCTATAGTTTGGCTCAACCGTGGGATTAGAATAAGAATATAATTGATTTTAGTGGAAGATGGTGGTGTTAGGAATGGTGTAATAGTGATGGGATCCAAAACTTGATGAGAGAATGGGAATGAAAGATAGTAAAAGTGGTCTCTGGCCGATTGAATTCCTCCTCTTTGAAGTGAAGGAGTTGGTTTTATATAAAGAAGAATGAGAGAGATCTTTGGTAATAGATTGATCAAAAATTTGAAAAGCAGTTGAAAAACTGGAGATCTGATGAGATAAAAACTTGAAAAATAGTTGACAATTTGAGATAGGATGAAATAAAAATTTGAAAGGCGGTTGAGAGCTTAAGATTAGGAAGAGATTCTAGAGGTTAATAGGAAGCAAATTTTGTTTTACTATTTTCTTATTTTTATTAAAAAGAAGGACAAAATATCATAGCACTATTAATCAATTTATTAAAAAAATAAGAGTAATTAGGGGTGAATTAAAAATATTAGAGCTAAAGGAAATTTTGGTTGTTATGTAAAAGACTATGAAAAATTATTTAGTATAACGTTCAGAATTACAATACGTTTGATTTACATTGTTAATCAATTTCTTTGATTTTATTGAATATGTAAAGTTAATTAGAAGTTAGCTAAGGGCTGATTAGGAGTTATTAGAGATGAATTAAAAAGATTAGGATTAGGAGAAATTAAATTGAGCATGCAGAAAATTCTAGCAATACTTAGCCAGTTTGAAGGAAATCAGTTGAAACTTGATTTTTAATTTGCAAGAACCTAGTCAATAGGAATTTATACAACCCCAACCCTAGTTGAAGTGGGTAATCTTTAGCAACATTGCCCTTCAAAGTGGCTCACAATCTGTGAGCTACCAAACCAAACACAAGCCACAGCACACCTACCTTACACCTCCCATTCTACTTATGATTCAAACTCACAATTTCTATTCTCCCTTCTTCTATTTTTTAGCCCTAGCAAGCTGAGCACTTCCCCCTCATTTTTCTTTTTAGTTCACTTCATCCTTCTCACTCCTTCATCTCCCATAAAAATCTCTTGCAGCAAAAGCTCTCTTTCACTAGCTTAAGCTTAAGTTAAGGTAGGATTTGTAACAGCTTCTATCACATAAGCCATGCTCGAGTCATGGAGTTATATTAAAATGTTGTCACTGTACTAAGAAATCGTTAAAATATGGAAAATATAATACATGGCCCTTTAACAACTCACTTTATTACTGACTAATAATCTCTGATACATAGAAAATAAAATAATTACACTTTAAAAGAAATTGTAACTGACATAGTACACAGCGTTTACATCCGATTAGTCATTAGCTAGCTTCAATAGTTTCTTGGTCTGGCTCACGCCCGATTCTTGCTCAATGAAAGGCCCGGTACTTTGCCTCGCACTTGATTTCCAACTTGGGTGCTGGAATGTTCACGGAAAAGAAAAACATACAAGGAAGCAGTGAGTGTAACACCTTACCAGACAAAGTACTATGCTTAAGTCATAATAAATTATCTGATACATGATTACGTATGATACTGGTTAAATTCTATTTCTGTATTAGTATTAATTACTCGCATAAGAATACTTAATCGCGTAACAAAACTTTCTGCGTGACAGTGGAATAAATACTGATTAATCGGTATACTGTAAATAACGTAACATAAATAAAAATATAATAAGGACAGAACAACTGCAAACTGCATCATAAATGTGTACATATATATCTGATTTTTCGGTTTGTCAAAACAATACAAGGTAACAAAATGAGGCTGCTAATACAAAACAAAACGGCCAATTTCTATGAATAGTACCCCAAGTGGTCCCTATGAGACATTGTATGTAAATTCATAACATATATCCATCTATCCATGACCCAGACTGCCAAAAGAGGGCCATTCTGTACATCTACTACCACTACGGTAAGTCCACTATCTAACCGGAATCTGAAGAAAGAAACCCATTCACCACGGGTGCATCTGCCGGAGGGTGGCCCGTGCTGGGAGTGGAGGACGAGGAGGAACTCGCTGCCTCAGATGGGTCCTCCTCTGACGTCGAGGCGGAAAGCATCAGCTGTGGTGGTGAAGCAGGAAGGGCCATGGGAGTGAAATTTGCCGCCCTTGCCATCTTCTTGTTGTTGGAAGAGGTGGAAATGGATGGGCCATATGAAGTGGAATGGCAATATACAGGACGGCGGGATCAAATAGTGGGTGTATAAGTGGTATGGCAAAGTCTCTCTAGAAAAAGAAATATAAACGAAACTGGCACCTGCTAGATATATATACAGAATCTAGAAATAGGTCGAGGTGGATGTGAAGCTCGGGAAACTCAATGAATAGGACTCAAGTCGCGACGTGCTCCATAGTCTGAGAATGACATGGTAACATACAGTAGGGTGAAAAATAGAAATTTCTCAGTAGGAATTCCTAGTTCTATACATATGTCATTGCTGTCATTCCCAGTTGTTTCGGTCGTGCAATAATTTTCAAATAGCATGGTAAAACTGATAATATTTAACTTAAATACTTGTTTGTAAAGCATACACCGAAACAAATTCAATTTTAGTTAACAGATACACTGATATAATCAAATAGTAATCATGGTGGAACAATAGCATGTTAAGAATAATAAACAGAGATCTAGAACAATCAATAGAAAGGTATTACACTGTACATATGTATGTGCAATGAGAAAATGCATCTTATTCTTGGAGGCTTTCACCTATTAGAACTTATTTTCATCATTGGTCTCCTGGGAGTCATTGGCCATATACTCCTGGGTAATAGTCCGCTTTTCAGGACCGAGTTCGTTCCTAAACAGGATGGCCGGGTTTACTTTGCCCAACCTTCCCACTGATCTATTCCCCTTAATTTATTCCGGGGCTGGCCCAAGTGATATGGAATTCTTTATAATGTCATGAAATGAATGCACATCTAGCTTGTTTCTTTACATATGATGTACTCAAATTGTCATAAATTTCATAACATATGAACTTCTTACCGAAATTTCGACAGCATAACGGACCGAGTCCGCTTCCCCATGAATAGTGCCAGACAACCAGTACATTTATACAATTTGCAATTTCAGTATAGAGCAGCAATTATACATGTACATTCACAGATTCATTCATTAGTTTCAACAAAGCATCAATAGGGCTTTTAGCTCATTCTGCCTTATCCTGCCCGGTTATGGTGTATCCCACCTTTATTTCAATTTAACTCATTTAAATCTAATTTTTGGATATGCCATAGCTTCATATGTCTAGATTCTAACCCTTTTAGTCCCATTTCATTTTGATGTGTATAACGCTAGATATAAACAATTTACCTCAGACTGCCCTGTTCTCAGCCAGAATCAGGTCCTCTTAAATAAAAATTTACTAAAAAATAGAAAACTAAGTGAATTTATACAAAATTTATGTCAAATTAAAGCTATCAGAATAAGCTTTCAAATGAACTAAGTTTTATGTCATTTACATAAGTATATTTTGACTTATGAGTCTCGAAACTTGGCCATACTAAACTACCCTGGTTCAATCCGGTTTAGACTTAAGCCAAATTTCTTGGTGCACTGGGAGCAAACGGAAAGGAGTTTGATTCTGAAATTTTTATGGGATATTCCTTTACATGTTATCTTTCAAAAAAACTTGGGTTCACTCAATTTGAGTTATATAGGGTGAGTTATACCCTTCTCAACTCCTGCTGCCCGGATAGGAATCCAGATTTCTAGGGTAAACTTCAAAAATTCATAACTAATTCTATACTAATCCAATGGCCTTATATGATATATGT
The DNA here is from genome assembly GCA_031439595.1 of Pterocarpus santalinus. NCBI lineage: Eukaryota > Viridiplantae > Streptophyta > Magnoliopsida > Fabales > Fabaceae > Pterocarpus > Pterocarpus santalinus. The sequence goes on from CM062529.1 coordinate 32,619,221, forward strand.
GTGGAAATCCCTAGATGTCTAGTTTCATATAAAAATAGTTTCATCCAATTTAAAATGCGGTAGACAGAGTCGTACACTCCGCCGTACGGACCGCCGAGGGAAAACCCTAACAACTTCTAGATTTGTCTTCCTTCTTCAAGCTATTTGCCCTCAAATCCAATTTTAATCACAACATACATGCAAAACCAGTCATAAAACATCATCATCACTCTATAAAACATTCAAATCTCAGATTAAGCATGCTCCTCATATATCCCCAAATCAGAGAAAATAAGAGAAGAAGTAGGATTTCCTACCTTGTCTTGTGTAGTTTAGGCTGATTTTATGCCTTTGATGGTGGTGGCTTGAGGTGAGACTTGAAGATGGATGAGAATGGGGTAGAAATGAGAGCAAGGAGGAGAGAAAGAGAAGAGCTTCAGCACTAGAAAAGGCTGGCTGGCTGGTCGAATTTTCTGATGGGAAAAAGAGAGAAAAAGTGAGATATTTGAAGGTGGAATGCATGTGATTGGTGGATCCAACTTTAGTCTTGATTTTGGTTGAGCTTCCCATCATCAAAGGCTGCCTTAGGCACCACTTGGGTGGGTTGTTTGGCTAAATCTTAGCCGTTGATTCCAGGGCACTCATAGAAAAATTCTACTGATCCGGTTCCGACAGTTTGAAATACCAAAATCTTACCGATTCCCCTCAAATCGGTAAATTGGCCCGAAAATTTTCTGTGGGGTTTTCTATGCTCCTAATTTAATTCTATCAAGCCTAATCTTCTCAAATCACCCTTAATTGGCCTTAAATAAATGTTTAATCAAGTTCTGATTAAACTCACTTATCTGATAAAACCGAACAATTCAGTTGTTAGCGCTAAAATTTTTCGGACGTTACATTTCTACCCTCCTTAAAAAAAATTTTGTCCTCAAAATTTAGTACCTGAGAATAATTCGGGATGTTCCCTCCTCATATCAGATTCTAATTCCCACGTACAATCCGCTGGGTCTTCACGTCCCCATGCTACCTTCACCAATTGTAACGCTTTTTTCTGAAGGTGTTTGATACTCCTGTCCACTATCCGTGCTGGGGGCACATGAAAAGTCAAGTTATCCCTCAATTGGATTGATTCAGGTTCCAACAAGTGAGCAGGATTCGGCTGATATCTTTTGAGTTACGAAATGTGGAAGACATCATGAAGATTGGATAGATGCGGAGGTAAGACAACTTGATATGCAACTGGCTCAATTCGCTTTAAAATTTGAAAGGGACAGCTTTTTGACTTTAATGGCCCTACTTACCCCAGTTGTGGGTGTGATTTTTAGAAACACGTGGTCTCCTTCTTGAAACTCCAAGGGTTTCCTCCGGACATCCGCGTAGCTCTTTTGACAGCTCTGAGCTGCAAGTATTTTACTACAGATTCTTTTGATTTGTTCTATAGTTTGTCTGACTAGTTCTGGACCCAACAGACTTGTTCTCCTAGTTCATACCAACATAAGGGAGATTGACACTTTCATCCATATAAAGCCTCATATAGAGCCATGCCAATGCTAGCATGGTAACTGTTGTTGTAGGCAAACTCGGCTAACGGTAAGTATCGATCCCAATTCCCTCGTTGTTCCGGAATGTATGCTCGCAACATATCTTCCAAAGTCTGAATCGTCCGCTCTGTTTGGCCATCCGATTGTGGATGATATGCGGTACTTAGACATAGCTTAGTACCGAATGCCTTCTAGAGCGCTCCCCAAAACCGTGAGGTGAACCTTGGATCTCGATCGGAAATGATTGTTGAAAGAACACCATGTAGCCATACCACTTCTTGAATATATAGTTGAGCCAACTTTTCTAGAGGAGAATTCGCTCGAATGGGTAAAAAGTGAGCAGACTTGGTTAGTCTATCCACTATGACCCATATGGCATCATATCCTGAGCGGGTTCTTGGTAAACCCATCACGAAATCCATGGAAATGCTCTCCCACTTCCATTCTGGAAGTTCTAAGAGTTGTAATGTCCCTGCCGGCTTCTGATGCTTTATTTTCACCTTCTAGCAAATTAAACATTTATTTACAAAATTGGCCACATCTCTCTTAAGGCCTGGCCACCAAAACATCTTTTTGAGGTCTTGGTACATCTTGTTAATGCCAGGATGTATAGTGACCTCACTCTTATGGGCTTCCTCCAAGACCTTCCTCTTGAGGTTGTCCTCCTTAGGTGCACATATCCTCCCATGATATCGCCATATTCCATCTGCATCTTGGGAAAATCCTGTTAGCATGCCCGATTGTACCAGTCGCACTGTATGCTGGAAGTCATCACTCCCTTGCTGTGCTTGCTGGATTTGGTCTTTAAAAGTACTAGTTATCTTAAGTTGGTGCAATTGGATGGCACTAGGGGTTACAGAGATCCCCAAGTTGAGGGTTTGGAAACTCTCTATAAGTTCTGCTTCCTTGATCATCATCCATGCCACTGCCAAGGATTTTCTATTTAGGGCATCTGCTACCACGTTTGCCTTGCCTAGATGGTACTTCAAGTCAAACTCGTAATCTTTAAGAAACTCCATCCACCTTCGCTGCCTCATGTTTAATTCCTTCTGATCAAAAAGGTATTTCAAGCTTTTGTGATCAAAAAATACTTCAAACCTCACTCCATAGAGATAATGTCTCCACATCTTCAAGGCAAACACTATTGCTACCAGCTCGAGGTCATGCGTTGGATAGTTTCTTTCATGAGTTTTCAATTGCCGGGAAGCATATGCCACGACGTTTCTATTCTACATTAACACACACCCCAATCTTTTCTTAGAAGCATCACAGTACACTTCGAACGGTCCATGAGGATCCGGTAAAATAAGTACTAGGGTTGTTGTCAATTTTTCCTTTAATTCTTGGAAGCTCTGCTCGCACTTGGGTGTCCATTCAAATGGGGCATTCTTTCTGGTTAATTTGGTTAAAGGTAGAGCTATTTGAGAGAAGTTCTTAACAAATCTTTTGTAGTATCCTGCCAGCCCTAAGAAGCTCTTGACTTCCATAACTATCGTTGGTCGTTCCCAGTTTAATATTGCTCTACCTTACTGGGATCCACTGCAATTCCCCCATGGGATACCACGTGGCCGAGAAACTTTACTTCTTCCATCCAAAATTCACATTTGGACAACTTAGCATAAAGTTTCTTCTCTCTTAGAATCTGCAGAACTACTCGCAAATGTTCCACGTGCTCCTATTCCATCTTCGAGTAGACAAGTATGTCGTCAGTGAACACCACCACAAATTTATCAAGATATGGCCTGAATATTCGGTTCATGTAATCCATGAATATTGCCGGTGTATTCGTCAATCCGAAGGACATCACAGTATATTCATAATGTCCATAACGAGTCCGAAATGCCGTCTTCGGAATAGCTTCTTCTTGGACCCGAATCTGGTGATATCCAGACCATAGAACACTCTTGGAAAATACAGTAACCCCTTGTAGTTGATCCATAAGATCATCAATCCTTGGTAACGGATACTTGTTCTTGATTGTCACCTTATTCAACTGCCTGTAATCTACACAGAGTCGCATGCCTCCATCTTTCTTCTTAACTAACAAGACTGGAGCTCCCCACGGTGATGCACTTGGCCTAATGAATTTCTTTCCTAGGAGTTCTTCAATCTGCCCCTTAAGTTCAGCTAGTTCCAAAGGTGACATGCGGTACGGTGCTAGAGATATTGGTCCAACTCCTAGCACTAATTCAATGGTAAACTCAATCTCTCTCTCAGGAGGAAACTCAGGGATGTCCTCGGGGAACACATCAGGATATTCCCTAACAACTGGAATATTGTTTAACTCCTGATCAACCTCTATTATGCTGGTTGATAAGAAAATATACCCCGGACTTCCATTCCCACAAGAGTGCACTGTTTAGGAATTTAAATAAAGGCTTACGGGGATTACTGATTCAGAAGATAAAACAAGGGGAAGTATAATGGATTTGTCGGAGCAATTTAGTAGGGCTTGGTTGGCGGAGAGCCAGTCCATACCCAAGATAATGTCAAGTCCAGACAAGGGAAGACAAATTAAATTAGCCAAAAAAGTTTGACCTCCTATTTGACAGGGGACATTCATACAGATATGGTTGGTCCTAGCAGGCTCATTTGTAGGGGTAGAAACTAGCATGTCATAGGGTAATTCAGAAATAGGTAGCTGCAGGGCTATCATGCAATCATGAGAGATGAAAGAGTGACATGCATCTAAATCGTATAAAATGGTTAAGGTCTTACCATTTACTTCACACGTGTCTTGGATCAAATCTTCTGACGTTTTGACCTCCTGCGCATCCATGGTGAAAACTCTCCCTTGGCATTGCGGCCTAGGAGTCGGTTGAGAATTTCTAGCAGGGCATTCATAGATTCTGTGGCCTGGTTTGCCACATCCAAAGTAGACATTTTGACCTGCCAAGCAAGGGCGGTCGCCATGATTCCTGCCGCACTGGCTGCAAATCTGGTTCCCAAAAGGCCTTTGAGGTTGCTTGCCTTTGTTACTCGCCTGCTAGAACTTCCTTCACTGTTGTAAGTTGGGCTTGAACCTCGAACCTTGTGGAGCTAACCCCCTCTTAAAGTTGTTGCCAGATGTTCTAGCAGCAACTAACTTCTTATTACAATCTTCCACCAAGTGGCACTTGTTTACCAAAGTAGGGAAGTCTCTGACCTCCATTGGTCCTATAGTGGCAAGAATATCCTCTCTTAGTCCGCCTTCAAATTTCATACACTTCCATGCTCCGTCGGGGTGTCGTTGATAAATAGTGGAAAATTTGCACAATTTCTCAAATTTGGCAATGTATTCTGACATGCTACTATTTCCTTAACGGAGGTGCATGAATTCCAACTCCTTGGCATTGCCGACAAACGCAGGCAAGTACTTCTGGTAGAATGCATCTTTGAATACGTCCCAAGTAATTTCTGTCTGGGATCCTTCTAATAATCGCCGTGCACCATTCCACCAGAATTCTGCATCAGCTTCTAACATATAGGTGGCAAAAGTCACCTTTTGATGGCCTGTGCAATCTAATACGGAGAAAATCTTTTCCATAGCCTTAACCCATTCATCTGCTTTATCTAGGTCAAAGGCTCCCCTGAAGCTGGGTGGATTAGCCTTCCGAAACTCGGCAAATTTGAGGTATTCCAGATCCATCCTAGGGCCATTATGATTTCCTCCACGATCTGTCTCTGACTGCCTTCCTAGTTGGCCCATCATTTGAGTTGCCGCAGCTGCCTGTTCGTGTATAGCCTGCGCCATCTCTCGTATTGCGTCCAGGAACTCTGTGGATTCTTCTTGGGCTGGGGAAGTTCGCGGTCTACCTTGCCTTCCAGAAGCCATTAAGTTCTAAACACACAAAACAAGAGTAATTGAGTTGATCAGGCTCAATACTAAGTTCGGTGTGCTAGTAAATAATAGCATACAGTTAGGCAAACTCCTTCATGTACGTCTTATCCATATGGACAAGACTCAGAACATAATAAGATCTAGAGAATACAGAGCATATGCGAAGCATAGTCAGTCCAATCCTCAGGCCTATATTAGGATGAACTGCTCTGATACCAAAAATGTAACACCTTACCAGACAAAGTACTATGCTTAAGTCATAATAAATTATCTGATACATGATTACGTATGATACTAGTTAAATTCTATTTCTGTATTAGTATTAATTACTCGCATAAGAATACTTAATCGCATAACAAAACTTTCTGCATGACAGCGGAATAAATATCGATTAATCGGTATACTATAAATAACGTAACATAAATAAAAATACAATAAGGGCAGAACAATTGTAAGCTGTATCATAAATATGTACATATATATCTGATTTTCGGGTTTGTCAAAACAATACAAGGTAACAAAATGAGGCCGCTAATACAAAACGAAACGGCCAGTTTCTATGAACAGTATCGCAAGTGGTCCCCAAGTGGTCCCCATGGGACAATGTATGTACATTCCTAACATATATCCATCTATCCATGACCCAGACTGCCAAAAGAGGGCCATTCTGTACATCTACTACCACTATGGTAAGTCCACTATCTAACCGGAATCTGAAAAAAGAAACCCATTCGCCATGGGTGCATCGGCCGGAGGGTGGCCTGTGTTGGGAGCGGAGGACGAGGAGGAACTCGCTGCCTCAGATGGGTCCTCCTCTGACGTTGAGGCGGAAAACATCAGTTATGGTGGTGAAGCAGGAAGGGCAATGGGAGCGGGGGCTGCCGCTGCCGCTGGTGCTGCTGCTACTGGAGGCGATGGAAATGGATGGGCCATATGAAGTGGAATGGCAATATACAGGACGGCGGGATCAAACAGTGGGTGCATAAGTGGTATGGCAAAGTCTCTCTGGAAAAAGAAATATAAACGAAACTGGCACCTGCCAGATATATATACAGAATCTAGAAATGGGTCGAGGTGGATGTAAAGCTCGGGAAACTCAATGAATAGGACTCCGGTCGCGGCGTGCTCCATAGTTTGAGAATGGCGCAGTAATATACAGTAGGGTAAGAAATAGAAATTTCTCAGTAGGAATTCCTAGTTCTATACATATGTCATCGCTGTCATTCCCAGTTTTTTCGGCCGTGCAATAATTTTCAAATAGTACGGTAAAACTGATAATGTTTAACTTAAATACTTGTTTGTAAAGCATACACCGAAACAAATTCAGTTTTAGTTAACGGATACACTGATATAATCAAACAGTAATCATGGTGGAAAAATAGCATGTTAAGAATAATAAACAAAGATCTAGAACAATCAATAGAAAGGTATTGCACTATACATATGCATGTGCAATGAGAAGATGCATCTTATTCTTGGAGGCTTTCACGTATTAGAACTTATTTCCATCCTTAGTCCCCTGGGAGTCATTGGCCATATACTCCTGGGTAATAGTCCGCTTTTCAGAACCGAGCTCGTTCCTATACAAGATGGCTGGGTTTACTTTCCCCGACCTTCCCACTGATCCATTCCCCTTAATTTATTCCGGGGCTGGCCCAAGTGATGTGGAATTCATTATAATATCATGAAATGAAAGCACATCTAGCTTGTTTCTTTACATATAATATACTCAAATTGTCATAAATTTCATAACATATGAACTTCTTACCGAAATTTCGATAGCATAACCGATCGAGTCCGGTTCCCCATGAATAGTGCCAGACAACCAGTACATTTATAGAATTTGCAATTTCAGTGTAGAGCATCAATTATACATGTACATTCACAGATTCATTCATTAGTTTCAACAAAGCATCAATAGGGCTTTTAGCTCATTCTGCCTTATCCTGCCCGGTTATGGTGTATCCCACCTTTTTTTCAATTCAACTCATCTAAATCTAATTTTTGGATATGCCATAGCTTCATATGTCTAGATTCTAACCCTTTTGTTTCCATCTCATTTTGATGTGTATAACTCTAGATATAAACAATTTACCTCAGACTGCCCTATTCTCAGCCAGAATTGGGTCCTCTTAAATAAAAATTCACTAAAAAATAGAAAACTAAGTGAATTCATACAAAATTTATGTTAAATTAAAGCTATCAGAATAAGCTTTCAAATGAACTAAGTTTTATGTCATTTGCATAAGTATATTTTGACTTATGAGTCTTGAAACTTGGCCTTACTAAACTACCCTAGTTCAATCCGGTTTAGACTTAAGCCAAATTCCTTGGAGCACTGGGAGCAAACGGCTAGGAGTTTGGTTTTAAAATTTTTATGGGATATTCCTTTTCATGTTAGCTTTCACATAAACTTGGGTTCGCTCAATTTGATTTGTATAGGGTGAGTTATACCCTTCTCAACTCCTGCTGCCCGGATAGGAATCCAGATTTCTAGGGAAAACTTCAAAAATTCATAACTAATTCTATACTAATCCAATGGCCTTATATGATATATGTGTGGAAAGCCCTAGATGTCTAGTTTCATATAAAAATGGCTTCATCCAATTTAAATGGTGATATACGGAGCCGTACACTCCGCCGTATGGACCGCCGAGGGAAAACCCTAACAGCTTCTAGATTTGTCTTCCTTTTTCAAGCTATTTGCCCTCAAATCCAATTTTAATCACAACATACATGCAAAACCAGTCATAAAACATCATCATCACTCTATAAAACATCCAAATCTCATATTAAGCATGCTCCTCATATAGCCCCAAATCAGAGAAAATAAGAGAAGAAGTAGGATTTCCTACCTTGTCTTGTGTAGTTTAGGTTGATTTTGTGCCTTTGATAGTGGTGGCTTGAGGTGAGACTTGAAGATGGATGAGAATGGGGTAGAAATGAGAGCAAGGAGGAGAGAAAGAGAAGAGCTTCAGCACTAGAAAAGGCTGGCTGGTTGGTCGAATTTTCTGATGGGAAAAAGAGAGAAAAAATGAGATATTTGAAGGTGGAATGCATGTGATTGGTGGATCCAACTTTAGTCTTGATTTTGGTTGAGCTTCCCATCATCAAGGGCTGCCTTAGGCGCCACTTGGGTGGGTTTTTGGCTAAATCTTAGCTGTTGACTCCAGGGCACTCATAGAAAAATTCTACTAATCCGGTTCCAACAGTTTGAAATATCGAAATTTTACCGATTTCCCTTAAATCGGTAAATTGGCCTGAAAAATTTCTGTGGGGTTTTCTATGCTCCTAATTTAATTCCATCAAGTGTAATCTTCTCAAATCACCCTTAATTGACTTTAAATAAATGTTTAATCAAGTTCTGATTAAACTCACTTATCTGATAAAACCGAACAATTCAGTTATTAACGCTAAAATTTTTTGGACATTATAGTGAGAACCTAAGGTTCTCAGTAGGTAAATTCAAACCAATCTTACAGTGCCATCATAAACATTCCAGCCGTTTCGGTTTATTATAAAAATGTGAGCACATATAAACAAATAGGCTTTCATTTTTAAGTTGAAAACACCTTTCTCGAAGCGGAATATATTTTAACAGTCACTTGCCATTTCATATGGTAGACATAGTGATACAAATAGTATAATATGCTTCAACAACAATCATAATAGCATTATGACTTAACGAGGTAATTGAAGATGCACATATAGATGCTTATACTTGACTGTATGCAAATGCACTTGGCTTAATTCGTCTCTTTCCTTAAATTGCAACTTAATCTTGCTCTTCTATGCTTGGTCCCCCAGGGGTGAATGGCCTCTCTTACCCCTGGGTAATAGCCTGCTTTTCAGGTCTGAGCTCGTACCTATACATGAGTGACGGGTTTACTTTTCCCGAGCCTCTCATCGGTCTATTCCCATTAATTTTGGTCAAGGGCTGGCCCAAGTCTTAGACAGTACCACTCTGGCCCACGTAGTTGGGTCTACGCCTTGCCTCATGTGGTAGCTTAGTACGTCCTTCTTACAAGTTCTTATTATCTTTTCCTTTCCATATCTTATCATGCATATAGATGCTTTGTGCATTCATGGATATGCCTTACGTCTTACTTCTTCTTACATCATATTCTAATTATGTTTGCATGCATGACGTACATGAACATGACATGTAAATGTACATACATTCAAAGTATAATCACCCATAGTATAAGTTCTCATAACTTCATATCATACTTACACTCATCCTTGCATATGTGAACCTTATGAGCATAGCATATAAATATTTATAACATTCATATGATTCACTCATTTCTGCCAGAATTTCGGCAGCATAATGGATCAGACCTACTCCCCCATGAATAGTGCCAGCTCCCATGGACAAATTAGTCATAGCAATATAATCAATCTAACATATCTGTCAATGTAAAACTTGCAACCATCAACTCAAGCCTTATATGATCACAAACACTTGTGAAACTTTCAATTTGGTCATTTTTGCCAATTCTATTCAGTTCTGTCCGAACTTTGTATAATCCACCTCCAGTCCAATACAACTCATTTAAGCCTAAATTTCGGATATGTCATAGCTCTATGTGTCTAGTTTCCAACCCTTTTAGTCCCACCTCATTTTGTTATGTGTAGCTAAAGATATTTAAATTTTACCTCAGCCTATTTGGTCACTAGCCAGAATTACACTCCTGGAAGTAAAAATTTGCTAAAAATAGGAATCTAAGTGAAACCATATGAAACCTATATCAAATTAAAGATAACATGACAAGCTTTTACTTCCAAAAGCTGCATATCATTTTCATGAGTATCTCTTGAGATATAAGCCTCGTAACCTGACCCTACTGGACTACTCTATTCTAGCCTGGTTTGAACTTAAGTCCATTTCATTGATGTGCTGGGAACAAATGGAAATGAATCTGGCTCTGAAGTTTTTATGGGATTGTTCTTTACATGTTAGCTTTCAAACAGAATTAGTTGGACTCAATTTAGACTTGCGTAGTGTGAGTTACACCCTTCTCAATTTATACTGGCCAGATGAGAATCCGAATTTCTACGTCCAACTTCAAAAATTCATATCTCCCTCAATACTAATCCAATGACCTTATAATTTATATGTATGGAAAAACGTAATGTCTAGTTTCATATAAAAATAGATTCATCTACTTCCTACAGTTGTAGGTGGAGCTGTATGCTCTGCCGGTATGGACGCCATAGGGTTTTCTCACAAAAACAGATTCTACTTAGCTCCTTTTTGAGTTTTTGATAAATTCCTCAACTTAAACCAAGTTTCCTCACCTCAAATCACTAGAAGAACATCAAAGCACCATCATACAAGTATGGCATAAGAGGAACATAGAAGCCACATAGTCACATGATACATCAAACAACTAAGGATTTGAGCTACCTACCTTGAAATCCTTGAAACTGTGGAAGCAAGGAGGCCAAGAACCAACTCCTAGCCTTCTTCCTTCATCATGGCAGCAGCTCGTATGAATGTGGGGAGGCTCTATTTGATGCTTAATCATGAAATTGTTAGAGAGGTCTTGTAAAGAAGGAGGTGAGGATCAATTTTCATAAAAGGAGCAAGAGGATTTGAGGTCAAGAGGGCTTCCAATCTTAAGCTTGAAGCTCTTAGTCATGGAGGTAAGGAAAGAAAGGAAGAAGAAGAAGAAGATGGCTTGAGGTAGTTGGTTTTAGTGGTCATGATTTGGCCAAATCTCCCTATCATATGGCTGCAATATGGTGCCATCTATGGTGGTGGAGGTAGCTGAATTTCAGCCATTCAACCAAAGGTTATCAGTGTAAAATTCTGCTGATCCGGCTTTGGCAGTTTAAAATACCGAATATTTACCTATTTCCTCCAAACCGGTAAAACATTACTTAATAGTTTTGTAAGATATCTACATATTTATTTTAATTTATCTTAAGCCTAATCTCTCTAACTAATATCTAATTAACTCTTAATTAATATTTAATTAACTTCTAATTGCCCTTACATAACTATTGAAACCGAATAAGTGAACTAACGGCATAAATTATATATTTTCGTAAATTCGAAGCCTTTTTGTTTCCTGTTTTTTTGTAACTAATGGCATTTTTGTAATTTTGAGCAAGTTCAGGGGCATCCCACATCATTTAACACCAGACTGCCTACATGGCTCGATCCGCAGAGACTTAAACTTCTACGGTTTCGCCACCTGATTTTGCTCCGCTTAAAATCCCGTTCTGCTAATTCTATAGATGTGGGGACATAAAAGTTATTTTATGAAAAGTTCTAGGGTTATTGTGGAAAAAATTCTTTAGGGTCAAAATATAATTTCTAGAAATCCTGGGCATCTCTGTAATTAACAAAAGTTTATAAGGGCACTTTTGTCATTTCCTAATTGTTAACATATGGCAGTGCCATATTTTCAATGGCAGTGTTACACTACCCTATAATTCCAAGTGTGAGGATCGTCATGGCATAGCGCTGTCTGAGAAATTCTCACACTGTCTGAGGGAAATAATTCAAAGTTTCCATTACTTTTTGTTTACGAAAGTGGGGATGTTACATTCTACCCACCTTAAAAGAATTTTGTCCTCAAAATTCGAGGAATAAGATGGGTCAAGGAAAAATTCCTTTTAACTTATAGAGATACTCCTCTTTTTGAGTTTGCATCTTGTCTTGAGATTACTTGCTAATAGCTATGAGGTAATGTCTTAATACGTACAAAGGATCCATAAGGGATAAGCTGGTGTCTGAGCTTGCCTTGTCCCTATGACGCTCTAAATCATTGTTCAGTTTATTAGAGACTCTTACCCATCTCCCTTGCTCTATATTCTGCTACTCCTGCTTTGTGGTAGCTGCTAAATCTTCTACCACTTGTACATGAGACCCTAGATATTCAACTAATGAAGATTTGGAATTGCAAAGATTAGCAGTTATCATAGTAATTGATGTCAATATGTAGTAATGATAATGCCTATGTTAAGGAGGTCTTTATATTCTTTCCCAAGATTCTTATTCGCTCAGCTACCTTTAGTTCAATAATAAATTCGCCTTTGATATTGTTCTTTAGAAACATAGGCTTAGGCCTTTTCTCAAAATTATAACTAGGAGCCTTACCTTAAAACTCATTCTTCTTGGTAAAATTTGCCTCATGCCTAATGCCTGTAGGAAAATTTTAGGTCACTCCCACTATACGAATTAAGTTCTAAGACTTATGACTTTTCCTATTAGTCTGATATCCTCCTTGATTCCTAGTTATTGAGATACAGGCAGTTTAATGTGAAAACCAAGGTTAAAAGTCAGATCCTTTCATTGAAGTTGCAGAGTTTCCTTACCATATTGTCTTATAAGATGACTTTCCAATATCTATGCAGAGAGTTGTCATGGATTATATGGGTGCCAAAATATACTTTGTTTCGTTGACATTCTGATCCATCATCAAGTTCATCGAGTAAATTCCTCATCCTCCTTGTCATGTGTCTGGCTACTTGTGCGCTATGTTTTCTGATAAACTTTCTAATACTTGTGCCTTGGGTCCCAAATACCAACTGAAGAAGTTCTTGCCATTACGAAAACTATCAGCTACAGCAGCGATCAACTTTGACAAATAGTGGTCATAATGGCTTCGTCGAAGTTTTTCGAGAAATTGATCAAGCCATATCCAAACTCTCGCCTACCTGATCCTCTTTGATCAGTGATGAATCCCCTTCTGTTAGGTTTAGGTGTAATGCTAAAGCTTCCTTCTAAATATAACTATAGTCTTTGCTTTGAAATCTCTCCTTTTCTTGCGGACTTTACTTCATTTCTCATTATTTGCTAATCGGATCTCGTGTCGTTCTTGTTGAACTTCTCAATGATTGTTGTGATACTTGCTCCCTCAAAATATGATCAGCTTCACGTAAGGAAAGGATTGTGGGACAGTAGAAGTTCCTACCACTTTTCTACTTTCTTCAATTGGTTAGCATGGAGATTCCTCGACTATTATATTGATGTCCGCCTCTCACTTTTGTGGGTACCTTAACTGCTAAACCTTCTGGCTATTCTTCATAATATCTTGCCCCTAAGATGTAATCCATTTGCTGTGAGAGATAGGAATGATGGTCTTGCTTCCCTGTTCAAGTTACAATATGAGGACTTCCTAGAAGGTCACCCATCATAATATTACTCTCGTCCGAGCACGCTTAACTTTGGAACTCTGATGGACCCTACTGCATTAGTGATGATCGCATTTAACTTGGCCCAAGGTATAGAGACTTTTCTGACTGCCTCTAATTCCGATATCGTAACCTTTCCACTCATGGGGCTCGTTTCCAAATCCTTTTTGATCTTATATTGGTGCATCATCCAGTCTTGCTTAGGGTGCATTAGGTCTGTTGCACTTATGACCGGTACCAAGGCAACCCTACTTGATATTTCATATACAATCTTGTCTGCACCATAATCTCATACTAGGTAGCTTTTTTCTCTTTAGTGGGCTAGCCAGAAATCAAAACTTCCTCTTTTCCTACCTTGTTCCTATTGTGTTCTATTGTTACTGCAGAAACTTGTCTATTTTCATTTGTCAGAACCTACCTTGCTGTTGTTCCCTCAGTCTATCGGGATTAGTTGCATACTTTAAGTCTTTATTACTCTCGCCTGAATCTGAATACATTCCTTATTAAGTTACTCCACCTATAGTATATATAATGGTACTTAAAGGCGATTGTTCGACTTTGTCTTTCTTCTCTGAATAGCCTCATTCCTCTACTAATAACATGTTGAAGATGATTCCATCATCCAGTTCCCGTGGTAGTTGAGGTTGATAGAATTTGAACGTGACTAAATTTTCTAACATTTCCTTTATCCTTGAAAGGTAGGAAAAATTACACTTGATTCGTATGCCACCTCTAGTCTGAAAGTGTTTTTACTTCAGGTTAGTGGGAGATATATTGTCTCTCTCTCTCTTGTTACACTTATAATTTCATCTGCTTTTCATATCGTGTATAGCCATATCTCTATCTTGATTTAATGTACAGTTAGATGGGTCTCTTTACAGTTTGCTCAACTGTTTCCTTTTCAAAGCCAAGATTCCATTTAGTACTCTTCCAATTTGCAATCGCTATAAGGTTAGTTCCCCATACCCTTGAGGAAGAAGCCACTCTATTCTCTGGACGGGGACTTAAAAAAGGTTTCCCGTGTACCTAACCGAAGCTTCTGCCCTTAGCTTCTTTCACTGATCCTATGCTTCATTTGTCCACTCTACAAGTTTCTTAATGAAGGATCAGGTCTTTATAATGTGGTATTATCATAATCCAAAACAAAAATCGTTAACTGAATTTGTTAGTGAGGTACCTTCAAGGTAATCTCATTTATGAAGAAAATAAGGGCACTATCCATGCCACATAGGATAACCTCATTAGCGGGTAAACACCTTACTCCTATCGAGTATTATACAAGACTAGGTAGAAGAATCCCCTAGATTCAAGCTAGAAAAGATAGTCTAGATTGGGTAATCGCAATGAAGCTGGAAACAAGCCCCCTCAGGGTGAAGAAGATTCTTACTCAGCTCATCTCCAACTAAGATCCTGCCCTTGATGATGGAAAATCTTCGGCTACCCGACAGCACTTTACAAACAACCTTTTTTGTTATAACTAGGTTTACTATGTCTATAGCAAACCGTCCGACACAATTCCCTTGATTGAGTCCCTAACTCTCTGCATTCCTTGACTTACTCAATTGTCTACCCCTTTATGCCATCCCTACTTTCTAGGAGTTTTATCCTTAATAATTATGTATAAAAGGTCCCTAATAAGCCTGCTAGGTGTTTCAAGCTTTTGTTTACACAAAACCTTATATTGACGTGATCAAGCTCAATATTCAGTCAAATGCAACAGGTAGTCCACAACACTCACAACAAGGCCACCATGCATAATATTTCTATGCCCTCTTCACGCGAGAACCTAAAGCATGGTGCATATAGATTCTCAGAGTATGCATTAGAAGTATAATCAGCCCATCCACATGCCTATACAGGACAAACTGCTCTGATACCAAAAATGTAATAGCCTCTATCATATAAGCCATGCTCGAGTCATGGAGTTATATTAAAAGATTGTCACTATGCCAAGAAATCTTTAAAATATGGAATATATAATACATGGCCCTTTAACTATTCACTTTATTACTGACTAATAATCTCTGATATATAGAGAATAAAATATTTACACTTTAAAAGAAATTGTAATTGACATAGTATATAGCATTTACATCCGACTAGTCGTTAGCTAGCTTCAATAGTTTCTTGGTCTGATGCACACCCGATTCTTGCTCAATGAAAGGCTTGATACTTTGCCTCGCACTTGATTTCCAACTTGGGTGCTGGAATATTTACGGAAAAGAAAAACATACAAGCAGGCAGTGAGAACCTAAGGTTCTCAGTAGGTAAACTCAAACCAATCTTACAGTGTCATCATAAACATTCCAGCCACTTCGGTTTATTATGAGAATGTGAGCACATATAAACAAATAATGGTTCAATTTTAAGTTGAAAACACCTTTCTCGAAGCGGGATATATTTTAACAGCCACTTGCCATTTCATATGACAGACATATAGATACGAATAGTATAATATGCTTCAAAAACAATCATAATAGCATTATGACTCAACGAGGTAATTGAATATGCACATATAGATGCTTATACTTAACTGTATGCAAGTGCACTTGGCTTAATTCGTCTCTTTCCTTAACTTGCAACTTAATCTTGCTCTTCTATGCTTGGTCCCCTAGAGGTGAATGGCCTCTCTCACCCCTGGGTAATAGCCTGCTTTTCAGGTCCGAGCTCGTACCTATACATGAGTGACGGGTTTACTTTCCCCGACCCTCACACCAGTCTATTCCCATTAATTTTGGTCCAGGGCTGGCCCAAGTCTTAGACAGTACTGCTCTGGCCCACATAGCTGGGTCTACGCCATGCCTCACGTGGTAGCTTAGTACGTCCCTCTTGCAAGTTCTTATTATCTTTTCCTTTCCATATCTTATCATGCATGCGGATGCTTTGTGCATTCATGGATATGCCTCACGCCTTACTTCTTATATCATATTCTAATTATGTTTGCATGTGTGACGTATATGAACATGACATGTAAATGTAAATATATTCAAAGTATAATCACCCATAGTATAAGTTCTCATAACTTCATATCATACTTTCACTCATCCTTGCATATGTGAACCTTATGAGCATAACATGTAAATATTTATAACATTCATATGATTCACTCATTTCTGCTGGAATTTTGGCAGCATAATGGATCAGACCTGCTCCCCCATGAATAGTGCTAGCTCCCACAAACAAATCAGTCATAGCAATATAATCAATCTAACATATCTATCAATGTAAAACTTGAAACCATCAACTCAAGCCGTATATGTCCACAAACACTTATGAAACTTTCAAAAACACTTGTGAAACTTTCAATTTGGTCATTTCTGCCAATTCTATTCAGTTCTGTCTGAATTTTGTATAATCCACCTTTAGTCCAATACAACTCATTTAAACCTGAATTTTGGATATGTCACAGCTCTATGTGTCTAGTTTCCAACCCTTTTAGTCCCATCTCATTTTGATAAGTGTAGCTCAAGATATTTAAATTTTGCCTCAACATTTTCGGTCACTAGCCAGAATTACACTCCTGGAAGTAAAAATTCACTAAAAATAGGAATCAAAGTGAAACCATACGAAACCTATACCAAATTAAAGATAACAGGACAATCCAAAAGTTTCATATCATTTCAGTATATCTTGAGATATAAGCCTTGTAACTTAACCCTACTGGACCACTCTGTTCCAGCCCAATTTGAACTTAAGTCCATTTCATTGATATACTGGGAACGAATGGCAATGAATCTGGCTCTGAAATTTTTGCGGGATGCTTCTTTACATGTTAGCTTTCAAACAGCATTGGTTGGACTCAATTTAGAGTTGTGTAGGGTCAGTTACACCCTTCTCAATTTATACTGCCTAGATGAGAATCCAGATTTCTAGGTCCAACTTAAAAAATTCATATCTCCCTCAATACTAATCCAATGACCATATAATTTATATGTATGGAAAGCCCTGAATGTTTAGTTTCATAAAAAAATAGATTCATCCATTTCCTATGGCTATAGCCGGAGCCGTACACTCCGTTGGTATGGACGCCGTAGGGTTTTCTCACAAAAACAGATTCTGCTTAGCTCCTTTTTGAGTTTTTGATAAATTCCTCAACTTAAACCAAGTTTTCTCACCTCAAATCACTAGAAGAACATCAAAGCACCATCATAAAAGTATGGCATAAGAGGAACATAGCAGCCACATAGTCACATGATATATCAAACAACTAAGGATTTGAGCTACCTATCTTGAAATCCTTGAAACTATGGAAGCAAGGAGGCCAAGAACCAACTCCTAGCCTTCTTCCTTCATCATGGCAGCAGCTCATATGAATGTGGGGAGGCTCTATTTGATGCTTAATCATGAAATTGTTAGAGGGGTCTTGTAGAGAAGGAGGTGAGGATCAATTTTCATAAAAGGAGCAAGAGGATTTGAGGTCAAGAGGGCTTCCAATCTTGAGCTTGAAGCTCTTGGTCATGGAGGTAAGGAAAGAAAGGAAGAAGAAGAAGAAGAAGAAATGGAAGGAGGTTGCAGCTGGTGGAGGGCACAAAAATAAAAGGAGATAGGTGAAATTTTTCTAAGCTTTATGACATAAATAAGGGTGGCTTGAGGTAGTTAGCTTTAGTGCTCATGATTTGGCCAAATCTCCCCATCATATGGTTGCAATATGGCGCCATCTATGGTGGTGGAGGTAGTTGAATTTTAGCCATTCAACCAAAGGTTATCAGTGTAAAATTCTACTGATCCGGCTCTGGCAGTTTAAAACACTGAATATTTATCGATTTCCTCCAAACAGATAAAACGTTACTTAATAGTTTTGTAAGATATCTACATATTTATTTTAATTTATCTTAAGCCTAATCTCTCTAGCTAATATCTAATTAACTCTTAATTAATATTTAATTAACTTCTAATTGCTCTTGCATAACTATTGAAACCGAATAAGTGAACTAACAGCGTAAATTACACATCTTCGAAAATTCGGAGCCTTTTTGTTTCATGTTTTCTGTAACTCATGGCATGTTCACAACTTTGAGCAAGTCCAGGGGCACCCTATATCATTTAACACCAGACTGCCTCCATGGCCCAATCGGCAGAGACTTTAACTTCTACGGTTTCGCCACGTGATTCTACTCCGCTTAAAATCCCATTCTGCTAATTCTACAGATGTGGGGACATAAAAGTTATTTTATGAAAAGTTCTAGGGTTATTGTGGAAAAAATTCTTTAGGGTTAAAATCTAATTTCTAGAAATCCTGGGCATCTTTGTAATTAACAAAATTTTATAGGGGCACTTTTATCATTTTTTTTTAATTGTTAACATATGGCAGTGCCATATTTTCAACGGTAGTGTTACACTATCCTATAATTCCAAGTGTGAGGATCGTCATGGCATAGCACTGCCTGAGAAATTTTCACACTGCCTAAGGGAAATAATTCAAAGTTTCCATTACGTTCTATTTACGAAAGTGGGGATGTTACAGGATTCATTCTTGTTTCTTGATTTCTTGCGAATTAGTGGCTATTGGAAATTCATCCATACTCATATTTGATGTTATATTGAGGCTATGTATACTAAATAAAGGTAATTGAGTA
Source organism: Pterocarpus santalinus (assembly GCA_031439595.1). Taxonomy (NCBI): domain Eukaryota; kingdom Viridiplantae; phylum Streptophyta; class Magnoliopsida; order Fabales; family Fabaceae; genus Pterocarpus; species Pterocarpus santalinus. The sequence goes on from CM062529.1 coordinate 32,638,285, forward strand.
CAAAGCAAAGGAGACGAGGAAAGTCTCCAATGAACTGAATGATGGTTCAGGGCGTCATAGAGACAAGGTAGATTCAGGCACTAACATACTTCTTATGGATCCTTTGTATGTATTGAAGCAATACGTCGTAGGTACTGGCAATCAAATCTCAAAATAAGATGCAATCTTGAAAAGAGAGATGCCCTTGTGGGTTAAAAGATTTTCTTCAATCATTCTTAACCCTGAAAGTTTGATGACAAAATTCTTTTTAAGGTGGGTTGAAAGTAATGTCCCCACTTTCTTAAAATAAGTCATAGTTTCTATTTAACTCATTTGGATCTAAATTTTGGATATGTTGGAGTGTTGAGTGTCTATTTTCTAATCTCTTTAGTCCCATCTCATTTTGATAAGTGTAGCTTAAGTTATTAAAGTTCCATCTCGGCCTACCCTATAGCTAGCCAAAATTACGCACTCAAAAGTAAAAACTCACTAAAAATCAAAACTATCTAAAATCATACAAAATTCATATAATATTAAAGCTAACAGAACAAGATTTTATTTTCAATAAGTTTCATTTCATTTTCTTGAGTAGAGCTTGAGTTATAAGCTCCGAAATTTGACTATTCTAGGCTTCCCTATTCTGGCCAAGTTTTGGATTTAGGGCAATTTCATTGAATTATTGGGAGCACTTGGGATCAAGTCTAGCTCTAAAATTTTTATGGAGTGTTCCTCTATGTGTAATCTTTCTAAACACGTTTGTCTCACTTAATTCCAAGTTGTATAGGGAAATTTTTGCCCTAACAACCTCATCTACTCAGAATTAAACTCAAAAACCTAAGTCAAATTTCCAAAATTCATATCTCCCTCAATACTAACCCTATGGCCTTATATTTTATATGGTTGGAAAGCCCTAAATGTATAATTTTAGATAAAAATACATTCATCAAACTTTGATGGGAAAATTTTAGTTTGTACACAATACACATACGGAAGCCATAGGGTTTTTGTCTAATTAGCTTCTTACTTCTTTCCATTCTCAAACCTTTCCACTTCCACTTCAATCTAAACACAAAGATAGCTACCAAACCAACCAATAATCATCATATATACCCAAATACCACATCACAATCTCTACCTCCTTTAGGTGTAGTCTTGCTAGATTTGGGTTTTTGATTGAAGGAATCTTGTTAAAGCTTGACAGTTTGATAGAGTGTGTTGAAAGGAGAAAAGAAGGAGGAGGTTGCAAAAGGGAGAGGGTGAACGAATTTTGCTTGAAGGAAAGGAAAAAAAATCTGACCAAAACTTTAACAAAGTAGTTGGCCTCTTAAGTTTTGATTGGTTGAAAGTTTGTGGCTAAATTTCAGCCAAATCTCTTCATTTTGTGGTTTTCTTGTGCCACCAATGGGTGAATATGTGGCTGAGCATTCAGCCATAGAATCATAGAATTTGGGTGTGTAATTCTATTAATTCGGTTCTGACAGCTTAAAATACTGAAATCTTACCGATTTCTTTTAAACTGGTGAAACAATTTTGAAAAAATTCTATGAAACCTTGCTAATTTAATTCCCTCACCTTTAATCTCTCTAAATGCTAATTAATTGACCTTAAATAAATATTTAGTCGAATTTTAATTAACCTTAATTATTCGATAAAAACTAAACAACTTGGTTAAAAACGATAAAAATTTTCGGATGTTACACTATGTATATGTTTATGGCTAGAATTTTAGGTATATATTAAGTTTTGATTGATTAATTAGTGAAAGAACCAAGAAGCAAGCAACTAGAGTGAATTTAACTAGGAAACCCTACAGTGTTCGTACTTATCCAGCATAGGAATTCGTCTACAGACATTAAAATAAGATGAAACCAATTTTAGATGAAACTAGACATTGTAAGCTTTCAAACCATATAGCCATTGGATTAGTATTGGGTGAGATATAATTTTTTGAAGTTTACTATAGATTTTTGTCTCTAGATCTAACCAGAGTGGCTTGTGTAGGGCATAACTCTCCCTATACAACTTCAATTTGAGTGAAACCAATTTTCTTAAAAAGAAAACACATAGGGTAACATTCCATAAAAATTTCACAATCAAATTTTATCCCCGTTACTCCCAAGAATTCATCCAAATTGCCCTATGTCCTAACAAGACAAAGACAAGGCAAGCAACTTCCCCCAACTTGGCAAGCTCATCACTTGAGCTCTGCTCATCCAAAGGAAATGAAACTTATTGGAAATGAAAACTAGTTCAATTAGATTTAATATGATATAAGTTTAGTGTAAATCCAATTTGATTCCTATTTTTGGTGAATTTTGACTTTTCAGTGTGTAAATATGCTTGGCTACAAAGTAGACTTAGATAAATCCACAATTTCTTGAGTTATACTTATCAAAATTATATGGGACCAAGAGGTTAAAAACTGGACACATAATACTTTAACGTATTCAAATTTCAGATTTAAATGATTCAAGTAAAAATTATGGCATAATTTACAAAACTAGGCACAACTAAATGTAGTTGGCAGAATTCCCAATCTAAAGAATTTTACACCGTAGTACATACATGGACTTAACTCAAGTTTGAATGTTGCAGAATTTGTATCAATGTTGAAAGATTGACACATTGTATTGGTTATATTACTATGATTGATTTTTTGGTTGAATGACACTATTCATAGGGAAGTAGACCTAATCCGTTATGCTACCAAAATTTTCAGTAGAACTTAAGCACATAATAAGTTATACATACAAGTTCACATGTCATTCAAATTGATTTGATCATGATGTAAAGCCCAGGTGAATTCTATTTGCTTGAAAGAATGCATGCAAGTATGCTTGAGAGGTGGCATGAGGCACATGACATGAAACATGACATGAATGCACAAAGTATCGGCATGCATGATAAGATATGGAAGTGAAGAATGAAAACTATAAGCACTTGCAAAGGGACATACCGAGCTACCACGTGAAGCAAGGCATAGACCCAGCTAGCATGAGCATGTGAGGCATGGCAGAGACCCAACTAGCGTGAACATGTGAGGTATGGCAAGACTCAGTTAGCATGGGCTAGAGCAGTACTGTCTAAGGCTTAGGCCAGCCCATGACTAGATTGAAGAGGAATAGACCAATGTAAGCATCTGGGAAAATAAACCTGTCACTCATATATAGATACGAGCTCGGACTTGAGAAGTAGGCTATTACCCAAGGGTGAGAGAGGCTATTCACCTCTGGGGGACCAAGTACAGAAAGGCAAGATGAAAATGAAGGATGCACCCTTGGGACGGCGATATGTAATGCCTAGGAGTGCTAAGGAAAGGAAGTAAAGAAAGTTAAAATAAAACAAAGCATTTGCATCAAGAGTCCCATTGCATTCAAATTTGCATATTATTTCTTTGTCCTTCAGTCTGCTATATTCTTCGATTCCTTTCTCTACTTATCAAGAGATTAATTACATTCATACATACATGTTATTTATTCTACTGCATTTATGTTCAAATCCTTTCCTTCTTTAGCAAAAGTATGAATAAAATGAACTATGTAACATCCTTCCGAAATATAGTACTATGCTAAAGTCATAGTACGACACTCAAGAGTTGTTACTATTATTCAAACGGACCTCTTCTGACAGCAACTTCAACTGTCTTTGAACTTCTCGAGCTATCTGGAAATAACGCAGAAATAGGAGTGAGAATTTTAAATTCTCAGTAGGATTCATTAAGAAATTTCATATCGTGTCATCATTATTATCTCCAGCTGCTTCGATTTATTATTAAAAAAGTGAACATATTATATGAAGTGTTCCATTTTATAGTTTGAAAACATATGGTCCGAAGTAGAGTTCATTTTATTTCACGTTCTTAAGCCACATTGGCAATATTTTATATTTAGAATAATAATCATCACATAAGTAGATAGAACAGTCTCAGCATCAATAAAACATGGGATATAATTATGCAAATACTCATATTTGAATTCATGCAAATGCACTGGTGTTTTTCTTTAACTTTCTTTGCTTTCTTTTCTTGGCACACCTAGGCGTTATGTATCGTTGTCCCTAGGGTGTCTACATACATATGTCCTTGCCTTTAATCTTTGCTGCCCTTGAGTAGCCTAATCTAGGAGTGAGCTCAACTCATGACCTGACCCACAAGGGGACCCACATGCCTCTAGGTCGGAGGGACTTAGTTGGCCAACTACCTCCAACATAAAGGGACCCAAAAGTTTTAGCTGCCTTCACAGGGAGGGACCCACATCTTTATCTTTTAACTGCCTTCACCTGGAAGGATCCAAATATCTGCCTCCAAGTGAAGGGATCTCATATATTTTTCCTTCATTCATATGCAAATATGCATGCTCTCATAAGAATAATTCATGATCATATCACCATAACATATTCATAATCGTATAGCCATTCATATCATAAATTTTTCGTAAAATAAACACTCATAGTTTCATAGACATATGCCGAAAATTCGGCAGTATAATGGATCGAGTCCACTTCCCTGTGAATAGTACTAGTACTCAAACAATCAATTATCTAGAAAAATCACAACAATGCATTCACATATCAATATTAATCTCATAGAAATAATATTTGCACTTGGATTTAAGTTGCTGTCTATGTACCTTCATCCTACCTGCTTTTTGTAAAATAAGCCTTAATTTCTGTTTAATTCATTTGGACCTAATTTTGGATTTGTTGGAGTGTTGTGTGTCTGTTTTCTAATCTCTTTGGTCCCATTTAATTTTGATAAGTGTAGCTCAAGTTATTAGGGTTCTATCTCGGCCTGCCCTGTAGCTGGCCAGAAATACACACTCAAAATTAAAAATTCACTAAAAATCGAAAACTAGTTGAAAACATAAGAAACTTATTTCATATTAAAGTTAACAGAACAAGCTTTTATATGCATCAAGGTTCATCTCATTTGCATCAGCAAAGCTTGATTTATAAGCTCCGTAAATTGACCCTTCTAGGCTACTCTGTTCTAACCCAGTTTCGACTTAGGGCAACTTCATTGAATTAATGGGAGCACTTGGGATCAAATATAACTCTAAAATTTTTATGGAATGTTAATCTAACTTTCTAACAAAGTTGGTTGAACTCAATTTGAAGGAGTATGGGGTGAGATATGCCCCTCAAAATCCAGTATGCTTAGAATCAGGATCAAAATCTTAGGGTAAACTTCAAAAATTTGTATCTCTCTCAATACTAATCCAATGGCCTTATAATTTATATGGTTGGAAACCCGTGGATGTCTAGTTTCATATGAAAATAGTTTCATTAAATTTAAACGACTATAGGTGGAGTCGTACACTCCACCATACGAACTACCATAGGATTTCTCTTGGCTAATTCACTCTGGTTGCCTCCCTCTTTGATTCTTTAATCAATCAATACACCAAAACCCACAAAACATCCAATAATCTAGTCAGAAACATATACATGAACTCAATATGACATCAAATACATGAATATGGATGAGTTTCCAATAGCCACCAATTAACAAGAAACCAAATAAAAGGAATGAATCCTACCTCTAGATTGAAGGACAGCTTGACTAGATGGAGAGGTTTGATGTTGGGTTTGCTTGGAGCTTGGAAATGGAAAAAGGTGAAGTGAGGAAGAGGGAAGATGAGAGAAAATGATGGGGGTGGGGTCTACGAAGGGGAGAGAGCACAATTGGGTTTGCAGTAGAAAGGGAAAAAAAAATGAAGTTGTTATGATGTGGGTAGTTAGGAAGGCTTAGTTCTCATTGATTAGAAGCGAATGGTGATGAGTTGAACAAATCTCTCCTCTCCCTTTGTGGCTAAAATGGTGCCAACCTTAGGGGATGAAGTGACTAAATTTTTAGCCACTAAACTTAGGGTTTTGGTGTAATGAATTCAATTAATTCGGTTCCAGCAGTTTAAAAATACCGATTTCCTTTAAACTGGTAAATTAGTTTTGGAAAATTCATATGAGGTCTCCTATATTTCTAATCTAATTCCCTCAAATCTAATCCATCTAAATGATGCTCAATTGGCCTTAAATAAATAATTAATCAAATTCTAATTAATTCCAATTATTTGATAAAAACTGAACAACTTGGTTAAAATGATAAAATTTTTCGGATGTTACAAACTGTGCTTTGGACAATATGTTTTTGAATTATAAAAATGAACAATTTATATAACATGTTCACCTTGTCCACAATAAACCGTTGAAGATAATAATGATAACACTATGTGTAACAATTTAGAGAATCCTACTGAGAATTTTAAATTCTCAATCCTATGTTTATTTCCATATTATCTCCAGATAGTTCAAAGAAATATTGAAGACGGCCAGAGCTTGCTGTCAGACAAGGTCCATTTAGGTAACAAGAACAACTCCTGAATATGGTGCTATGACTTAAGCATAGTACTGTACTTAGGAGGGTGTTACACACAAGGCCTAAGATTTAGTTTCTAAGGTTGCATTAAGCATATGCATATATTCTTATTTTAGCATTGTAACTTATTATGCACCATTATAACATGATGATTATGCTTTATCATTCTATGCCCACTTCGACAAATGACATTTTCAAACTTAACTAAATGAACTGATTATGTGTACGCCATTTCATAATAAACTCGAGGTGGCTAGGGATGATAATTGTAACACCCTCTCTTATATAAGCTATGCTCGAGTCACGAAGCATATTAAGAGGTTGTCACTGTGCTAAGAGAATCTTTAAAATGAGGAAAATATGATACAAGGCCCTTCAACTGTACACTTTATTTCTGAAATATAGTTCATAAATTTTGTTGCCTCAGATACATAGAGAATCAAATAATTACAATTTAAAAGAAATTTGTGACTAACATATCACATAGAACTTGCTTTTACTGTGCATCAACTAGTTTCAGTAGTCTCTTGATTTAGTTTGTTTCCAAGTCTTGTTCAGTGAATGTCCCAGTACTCCACCTCACACTTGATTTTCAACTTAGGTGCTAGAATGCTTACGGAAAAGAAAAATATACAAGCAGGCAGTGAGAACCTATGGTTCTTAGTAGATAAATTCAAACCATACAGTGTCATCATAAATATTCCAGCTGCTTCGATTTCTTACAAAAAAAATGTGAGCACATATACATAACTAGTGGTTCAGTTTTAAGTTGAAAACATCTTTCTCAAAGCGAGTTATAATTTAACAATCACTTGCCATGTCATATGACAGTTATAAAATAAAAATATGAATAGTAAAATATGCTTGGACAAGAGACATAATAACATTATGACTTAACAAAATAATTGAAAATGCACATAAAGATGCTTATACTTGACTGTATGCAAGTGCACTTGACTTAATACATATCTTTCTTTAACTTGCAACTTGATCTTCATAAATATTTCCATTACTTGGTCCTCTGGGAGTTCTTGCCTATTTAGACTCCTGGGTAATAGTCTGCTTTTCAAGATCGAGCTCGTTCCTATATAGGAATACTGGGTTTACTTTCCTTGACCTTCTCATTGATCTATTCCCCTTAACTTTAATCCAAGGCTGGCCCAAGTATCATAGAATTTTCATCATAACATAACCTTTATGTTCATCGTAACATAACCTTTTTGAAATTCTTGCAAATGCACATGAATTTGAATGTAGAATATAACTCATGCATAGGCTTACCGATATTTGGCAACATAACGGAATGTATCCGCTTCTCCATGAATAGTGCCAGTACTCAGAACATCAATTTTTCAGAGAACTTATAACATTTTATTCATATTTCACACATCAAATTCATGGCATAATCATTATAATCAAAACATAGTTGCTATCTCAGCACTTACATTCAACCCAATTTTTGGTAAATCAGGCTATGATTTCACTTCATCTGAACCTCAATTTTGGACATGTTAGAGTGTTATGTGTCTATTTTCTACCCTCTTTAGTCCCATCTAATTTTGATAAGCATAGCTCAAATTATTTAAGTTTAATCCTAGCCAGCCCTAGGACTAGCCAGAATTAGACACTTAAAAGTAAAAATCCACTAAAAATCGAAAACCGACTCAAATTATAAAAAATTGGTATCATATTAAAGCTAACAAGATAAGATTTTATCTAAAATAAGTTCCACTTCATTTCCTTTAGTAGAGCTTGAGTTATGAGCCTCAAAATATGACCTTTCTAAATTGCCTTATTTTGACTTGGTTTGGACATAGGGCAAATTCTTTGAACTATTGGGAATAAACAGGACTGTATCTAACTCGAAAATTTTTATGAGATGTTCTTATATGTGTAAGCTTTCTAATAAAGTTAGTTTCACTCAAATTGAAGCTGTGTAGGGTGAGTTACACCCTTCTCTACTAACACTGCTTGGATGAAAGTCCTGATTTCTTGGTCAAACTTCAAAAATTCATATCTCTCGCAATATTAATCCAATGGCCTTATATGATATATGTATGGAAAGCGCTAAATGTCTAATTTCATACGAAAATAGTTTCATTGAATTGTAATGGCTATAGGTGGAGCTGTGCACTCTGTTGTACAGACTACCGAGGGAATTGAGTCTCTCAGCCCCTCATATCTTCCTATTCTCACTCTTTCCTACTTCTTAATCAAATTTAAACAGCCAAAGATCATCATAATCATTTGCTAATCACATCAAAAAATGAGAAAATAAAATCAAAATTAGCCACCCACAATCAGAACAATAAGAACAAAATTAAATCTCTACCCCTTTATATATGATCTTGCTAAGTTTTGAAGTTTGGTTGAGAGGAGAAGAGAAGAAGAAGTGGAGAAGAGAAAAAGAAGTCTGAAGCAAGGAGAGAGTGACGCAAATCAGTAGGGAAAAAATCTGATTTAAGCATTGAAGAGGTTGTTAGCTTTGTGAGTATTGATTGCCTAAAATTGGAATTCGCTTTCATTCTGTATGAAATTGGCACTCGTCTCCATTCTGCTTAAAGCCGGAACTCGGAACTCAAGAAATACATAAAAATTTTGGAAGACTAATTGTAGCTTAAGGTCAGAGATCAGAAATCACACAGCAAACAAATCGCCTTAAAATCGAGTCAAGGACAAGAATATGAAACCTAAAATACTTAAACTCAGAAGTCGAGGATATTCATCATAAACTTGGAAGTTAGTACCAGAACATAAAGTCTCATACCTACATCTTGGAAGTCAAGAACTAGCCTATAAAACTCTTATACATGTAATTCCAAAACTCGGTCCAAAATCAATTTCGGAGATCGATTCACAACCCCGAAAGTCGGGAATCAAAACATTAACCTTAAGGACCAAGAAGTCGGAACTTATAAAATCTCGAAACTCAATTCAATATCGGAAGTTGATCCTAAGCTCAAACTCGGGAACACCAATAGAAATGAAAAGCTCTTGGATATAAATTCGGAGATCGGAACTCGTGTGTATCTTGGAAATCAATTCTGATGTCGAAACTCATGTTCATTCTCGTTGAACTTGGATATAAACTTGGAGGTCGGACATCGTGTCTAGTCTAGTTGATCTTGAATATCAATTCTGAGGTCGGAACTTGGGTATATTTTAGTTAAATCTTAATTAACATCAATTATTTGATAAAAATCCGAACAATTAGGCGAAAAACAATACGAAAATTTCGGTGGATGTTACATTACCACCCTCCTAAGAAAAAATTTTGTCCTCAAAATTTAGTACCTGAGAATAGTTCAGGATACTCTTTTTTCATGTCTGATTCTAATTCCCAAGTGTAATCCTTGGCATCTTCTTTTCCCCATGCTACCTTTACTAATTGCACAGTTTTGTTTCGAAGTTGCCTGCTACTTCCGTCTATGATCTGTGCTGGCTATACATGGAAAGTCAAGTCCTCTTTTAGCTGTACTGACTCGGGTTCTAGAAAGTGTGTAGGATCAGGTTGATACTTTCTGAGTTGAAAACCATGGAAAACACCATGGAGGTTTGACAGATGTGGAGGTAAAGCAATTCGGTGTGCAACTGATCCAATTTGCTTCAAGATTTGGAAAGGACCGATAAAGCGGGGATTTAGCTTCTTGACCTTAATGACTCTACCTATCCCTATTGTAGGCGTAATCTTCAGAAATACTTGGTCTTCTTCTTGAAATTCCAGAGGTTTCCTCCTGGTATCCACATAACTCTTCTGACGACTTTGAGCGGTAAGTATCTTATCTCGAATCTTCTTGATCTGCTCAATGGTCTATTCAACTAAATCAGGTCCCAATAGAGCTGTTTCTCCTGTTTCATACCAACACAGTGGAGATTGGCACTTCCGTCCGTACAACACTTCGTAAGGGGCCATGCCAATGCTAGCGTGATAGCTATTGTTGCATGCAAATTCGGCTTGCGGTAAGTATCAATCCCAATTCCCACGTTGTTCCGTTATATAGGTTTGTAGCATATCTTCTAAGGTTTGAATTGTCCTCTCCGTTTGCCCATCCATTTGCGGGTGATATGCAGTGCTTAGGCACAACTTAGTACCAATTGCTTTTTGTAAAGCTCCCCAGAATCGTGAAGTGAGTCTTGGATCTCGATCAAAGATAATGGTTAAAAGGATCCCATGTAACCTTAAAATTTCCTAGATATACACTTGTGCCAATTTTTCCAATGGATAATTTGCTCGAATGGGGAGAAAGTGAGCAGATTTGGTTAATTTATCCACAATAACCCATATAGCATCATATCCTGCTAGCGTTCTTGGTAATCCTATTATAAAATCCATGGAGATACTCTCCCACTTCCACTCAGGGATTTCCAGAGGTTGCAACATCCCAGAGGGTTTCTGATGTTCCACTTTCATCTTCTGACAGATCAAGCATTTGCTTATGAAGCTCGCCACATCTGACTTCATGCTTAGCCACCAAAACATTTTCTTGAGGTCTTGATACATTTTGGTAATGCCGGGATGTACGGTAAATTCACCTTTATGTGCTTCCTCCAAGATTCTTCTTCGGAGATCATTTCCCTCGAGTATACACACCTTTCATGGTGCCGCCATATGCCTTCTTTATCCTGAGCAAAACCCGTTAATTTCCTTGATTGCACAAGATTGATGGTATTCTGAAAACTAGCATCCTGTTGTTGTGCTTGCCGAATTTGCTCCTTAAAGCTACTGGTTACCTTAACTTGGTGTAACTAAATGGTCTTAGGAGTCATAAGGATTCCCAAATTAAGATTTTGGAAGCTCTCAATAAGCTTTCTCTCTTTTACCATCATCCAGGCTACAATCAACGATTTTCCGCTTAAAGTATCTGCCACAATATTTGCCTTGCCTGGGTGGTATTTTAATTTGAATTCGTAGTCCTTAAGGAGTTCCATCCATCTCCATTGCCTCATATTTATTTCTTCTGATCAAAAAGGTACTTCAAACTTTTATGATTAGGACCTCGAACCTCACACCATAAAGGTGGTGTCTCTATATCTTTAAGGCAAATAATACTGCTGCTAATTTGAGACCATGTGTAGGATAATTCCTTTCATGTGGCTTTAATTGTCTAGAAGCATATGCGACCACATTTTCGGCTTGCATTATCGCATCCTAATCCTTGCTTGGAAGCATCATAATAGACCTCAAATGGTGCGTTATGGTCTGGCAAGGCTAACACTGGTGTCGTGGTTAACCTCCTTTTCAAGTCTTGAAAACTCTGCTCATATTCCGGCATCCATTCAAATACAACATTCTTCCGGATTAGCTTAGTCAAAGGCAAAGCTATTCGAGAGAAATCCTTGACAAATCACCTATAATATCTCGCTAAGCCCAAAAAAATTCTAATCTCGGTGACTGTGGTCAGCCTTTCCCAATATAGTGTTGCTTCTACTTTGCTGGGGTCTACAAAGATTCCTCCATGGGATACCACATGGCCGAGAAATTTTACTTCTTTCATCCAGGATTCACATTTGGATAACTTAGTATAGAGTTTCTTCTCTCTTAAAATTTGCAAAACCAGCCACAAGTGTTTTGCATGCTACCGCTCCATCTTCGAATAGACAAGTATGTCGTCAATGAAAACTACTACAAACTTGTCTAGATATCGGAAGAATATCCAATTCATATAACCCATGAATACTGCTAGTGCATTTGTTAGCCCAAATGACATCACGGTATACTCGTAGTGTCCATAACGAGTTCGAAAGGCTGTCTTGGGGATATCTTGTTCCCGGACTCGAATTTGATGATATCCGGAACACAAGTCAATTTTGGAAAATACAGTTGCACCCTACAATTGGTCCATGAGGTCATCTATCGTTGGCAGTGGATATTTATTCTTAATCATCGCTTTATTCAGCTGTCTATAGTCCAAGCATAAGCGCATGCTCCCATTTAACCAACAAGACTGGAGTTCCACATGGTGATGCACTTGCTTCTTTAGTTCTGTTAGCTCCAGAGGTGACATTCGATACGGAGCTATAGATATTGGTCCCGCACCTGGAATCAAAAACATCAGGATATTCCTTAACAACTGGGATCTCCTCCAGTTTCTATTCAACTTCCGTCACATTAGCTGATAGGAGGATGTATCCTTGACTCTTTGACCTACTACAGTTTACTAATAAAGAGTTCAAATAGAAGAGTGTTAAGACTTGGGATTCAGAAGACGAGATGGAGGAGAATACCACCATCTTATCAGAATAGTTGAGCATGATTCGATTGGCGGAAAGGCAATCCATGCCTAGAATTATGTCAAGTCCAGACAGACGGAGACAAATCAAATTGGCTACAAAGGTTCTACCCTCAATTCAAAAAGGAACATTGATGCAAATTTGACTAGTTTTAACAGGTTCATTTGTAGGAGTAGAAACCAGTAGATCATAAGGTATTTCAGAAATTGGTAATTGCAAAACAGCCGTACAGTCATGAGAAATAAATGAGTAGGAGGCACCCGAATCATAAAGTACAGGTAGAGTCTCACCATTCACTTCACAAGTACCTTGGATTAGTCCCTCGAACTTGTCAGTTTCTTCTACATTCATTATAAAGACCCATCGTTGACGTTGAGATCTAGATGAATATGATCACTACGGTGTCAATTTTGATTATTCTTGAGGAAAAACCCGCTCCATCCTCTAGATGTAGACTTACAAAAGTCTCCCATATATCTAATCGAAGCTTCTGTCCTTAGCTTCTTTCATTGATTCTCTGCTTCATCCGTCTGCTCTACAAATTTTCTTAATGAAGGATTAGGTCTTTATAATGAGCTATTACCACAATCCAAAGTAAAATCATGGACTGAATTTGCTGACAAGGTACCTTTAGAGTAGTCCTATTCATGAAGAAAGTAAGGGTACCATCCATGCTGCATGAAATGACCTCATCAGTAGGTAATAATCTTACTCTTGTCAAGTACTAAAGTTACAAACTAGGCAGATTGCAATAAAGCTTGAAGCAAGTCACGGTCGTTTCCAACTAAAATTCTGCCCTTGATGATAGGAAGTCTTTAGCCACCCAGCAACACCTTGCAAAGAACCTCCTTGATATAACTAGGTTTACTATGTCCATAGCAAACCGCCCGACATAATTCCTTTGATTGATTCCCCAATTCTCTGTACTCCTTAACTTGCTCAATTGCCTATCCTTTTATGTCATCGCTACTTTTTAGTAGTCTTACCCCTAATAATTATGTATAGAAGGTGCCTAATAAGCTTGCTAGGTGTTTTAGGCTTCTATTTACACAAAACCGTATATTGAGATGATCAGGCTCGACATTCAGTCAAGTGCAACAGGTAGTCCACAACACTCACAACCAGGCCACTATGCATAATATTTCTATGTCCTCTTCACGCGAGGGCCGAAAGCATGGTTTATCTAGATTCTCAGAGAATGCCTCAGAAGCATAATCAGTCCATCCACGAGCCTATACAGGACGAACTACTCTAATACTAATAATGTAACACCCTCTCCTATATAAGTCATGCTCGAGTCACAAAGTATATTAAGAGGTTGTCACTATGCTAAGAGAATCTTTAAAATGCGGACAATATGATACATGACCCTTCAACTGTACACTTTATTTCTGAAATATAGTTCATAAATTTTGTTGTCTTAGATACATAAAGAATAAAATAATTACAATTTAAAAGAAATTTGTGACTAACATATCACATAGAACTTGCTTTCACTGCGCATCAACTAGCTCCAGTACTCTCTTGATTTAGTTTGCTTCCGAATCTTGCTCAGTGAACATCCTAGTGTTCCACCTCACACTTGATTTCGAACTTAGGTATTGGAATGTTTACGGAAAAGAAAAACATACAAGTAGGTAGTGAGAACCTATGGTTCTTAGTAGATAAATTCAAACCATACAGTGTCATCATAAATATTCTAGCCACTTTGATTTCTTACAAAAAAAATGTGAGCACATATACTCAACTAGTGGTTCAGTTTTAAGTTGAAAACATCTTTCTCGAAGTAGGTTATAATTTAACAATCACTTGCCATGTCATATAACAGTCATAAAAATATGAATAGCAAAATATGCTTGGACAAGAGACATAATAACATTATAACTTAACAAGATAATTGAAAATGCACATAAAGATGCTTATACTTGACTGTATGCAAGTGCACTTGACTTAATACATATCTTTCTTTAACTTGCAACTTGATCTAACATTTCCATTACTTAGTCCTCTGGGAGTTCTTGGCCATTTAGACTCCTGGGTAATAGTCTGCTTTTCAGGATCGAGCTCGTTCCTATATAGGAATACTGGGTTTACTTTCCCTGACCTTCTCACTGATCTATTCCCCTTAACTTTAATCCGGGGCTGGCCCAAGTATCATGGAATTTTCATCATAACATAACCTTTATGTTCATCGTAATGTAACCTTTTTGAACTTCTTGCAAATGCACATGAATTTGAATGTAGAATATAACTCATGCATAGGCTTACCGATATTTGGCAACATAACGGAACGTATCCGCTTCTCCATGAATAGTGCCAGTACTCAGAATATCAATTTTTCAGAGAACTTATAACATTTTATTCATATTTCACACATCAAATTCATGGCACAATCATTATAATCAAAACATAGTTGCTATCTCAATACCTACATTCAACCCGATTTTTGGTAAATCAGGCTATGATTTCACTTCATCTGAACCTCAATTTTGGATATGTTAGAGTGTTATGTGTCTATTTTCTACCCTCTTTAGTCCCATCTAATTTTGATAAGCATAGCTCAAATTATTTAAGTTTTATCCTAGTCAACCCTTGGACTAGCCAGAATTAGACACTTAAAAGTAAAAATCCACTAAAAATCGAAAACCAACTCAAATCACCAACTCAAATCATATGAAATTGGTATCATATTAAAGCTAACAGGATAAGCTTTCATATGAAATAAGTTCCATTTCATTTCCTTTAGTAGAGCTCGAGTTAAAAGCCCCTAAATTTGACCTTCTTGAATTGCCCTATTTTGGCCTGGTTTGGACATAGGGTAACTTCTTTGTACCACTGGGAATAAACGGAATTGTATCTAACTTAGAAATTTTTATGGGATGTTCTCCTATATGTAAGCTTTCGAACAAAGTTAGTTTAACTCAAATTGAAGCTGTGTAGGGTGAATTACACCCTTCTCAACTCACACTGCCCGGATGAAAGTCCTGATTTCTAGGTCAAACTTCAAAAATTCATATCTCTCTCAATATTAATCCAATGGCCTTATATGATATATGTATGGAAAGCACTGAATGTCTAGTTTCATATAAAAATTGTTTCATCAAACTAGAATAGTTATAAGCAAAGCTATACACTCCGCCGTACAGACTACCGAGGGAATTAAGTCTCTTAGCCCCTTACATCTTCCTATTCTCACTCTTTCCTACTTCTTAATCAAATTTAAATAACCAAGGATCATTATAATCATTCACTAATCACATCAGGAAATGAGAAAATAAAGTCAAAACTAGCCACCCACAATCAGAACAATAAGAACAAAATTAAACCTCTACCTCTTTATATGTGATCTTGCTAAGTTTTGAAGTTTGGCTGAGAGGAGAAGAGAAGAAGAAGTGGAGAAGAGAAAAAGAAGTCTGAAGCAAGGAGAGAGTGACGCAAATTACTAGGGAAAAATCTAATTTAAGCATTGAAGAGGTAGTTAGCTTTGTGTGGCTGAAATTTTGTGGGTAAAATTCGGCCATGTTTCCCTCATTGGTGGCTAAAAATTGTTCTCCAATTTTCCTAAAATTGGAATTCGCTTTCATTCTGTATGAAATCAGAACTCGTCTCCATTCTGCTTAAAGCCAAAACTCGGAACTCAAGAAATACATAAAGTTTTGTAAGACTAATTGTAGCTTAAGGTCAGAGATCAAAAATCACACAGCAAACAAATCGCCTTAAAATCAAGTCAAGGACAAGAATATGAAACCTAAAATACTTAAACTCGAAAGTCGAGGATATTCATCATAAACTTGGAAGTTAGTACCAGAACATAAAGCCTCATACCCACATCTCGGAAGTTGAGAACTAGCCCATAAAACTCTTATACATGTAATTCGGAAACTCGGTCCAAAATCAATCTTGGAGATCAATTCACAACCCCAGAAGTCAGGAATCAAAACATTAACCTTAAGAACCGGGAAGTCGAAACTTATAAAATCTCGTAACTCAATTCAATATCGAAAGTTGGTCCTAAGCTCAAACTCGGGAACAACAATAGAAATGAAAAGCTCTTGGATATAAATTCGGAGATCGGAACTCGTGTGCTTCTTGGAAATCAATTCTGATGTCAGAACTCGTGTTCATTCTCATTGAACTTGGATATAAACTCGGAGGTCGAACATTGTGTCCATTCTAGTTGATCTTGAACATCAATTCTGAGGTCGGAACTTGGGTACATTTTAGTTGAATCTTAATCAACATCAATTATTTGATAAAAACCCGATCAATTAGGCGAAAAACAATAAGAAAATTTCGATGGATGTTACAATAATAGTGCCATGTTAATTGTCATGTTTGAATCCGACTGAGAAATCAAGATTTCTCATCCTACTTTCCTTGTCATCTCCAAACAAGAATGGCATCCTCGATGGAGTACTTCGTGATGCCACCAAAGATTTAGTGGTATTATGATAGAGTGCATGATGTAACATCCACCAGATTTTTATCGTTTTTCGCCTAGTTGTTCGATTTTTTTTATTGAATAATTGAGATTAATTAAAATCTAACTAAATATTTATTTATGGTTATTTAATTAGCAATAAGAGAGATTAGATGTGAGGGAATTGGATTAGAAGCAAAGAAATTTTCATAGAAATTTTCTTAAACCGATTTACCGATTTAAAGGAAATCGGTAAGATTTCGGTATTTTAAATTGTCGAAACCGAATCAATAGAATTATATACCCAAAACCCTATGACTCAAAGGCTTAATACTCAGCCACTTAAGCAACCATTGGTGGCGCCATAAAAGCCACAAAGTGGGGGAGATATGGTCGAAAGGAGGCCACAAAGTTCCATCCAATCAAAACCCACATTTCCAACTACCTCATTAAGCCTTAATAACATATTCATTCCCTTTTCCCTTCAGCTGACTTGCACCTCCCTTTCTTCTTGTTCCAGCCTCCTTCTTCTCTTCTCCTCTCAACCTACTCCATCAAACCTTCAAACTTTGATAAGGTTCCATCAATTTAAACTCAAATTTAGCAAGATCACACCTAAAGGATGTAGAGATTCAACTTTGTCCTTGTCTTCTTAGTTATGGGTGGCTGATTGGGGCTTTTGTTTTCTCATTTCTTGATGTGGTGTTTGGATGTATATGATGATTATTGGCTGGTGTGATGGCTGTTTTTGTGTTTAAAATCGATTAAGAAGTAAAAAGGAGTGAGAGTAGGATGTAGGGAGGCATTGGAAAATTAAAACCCTTTGGTAGTTCGTACAACAGAGTGTATGGCTCTGCCTACAGCTATATGATGAAACTATTTTTATGTGAAAATAGACATTCAAAGATTTCCATACATATATAATATAAGGCCATTGGATTAGTATTGAGTATTGAGAAAAATATGAATTTTGGAAGTTTGACCTAGGTTTTTGAGTTTGATTCTGGGTAGACTAGGTTGTTCAAGGCAAAACTTGCCCTATATAACTTTGAATTGAATGAAACAAAATTTTTTAGAAAGGTTACACATAGGAGAATATCCCATAAAAATTTCAAAGTTAGACTCAATCTCGTTTGCTCCTAGTGGTTTAAGGAATTTGCCCTATGTTCAAATCGGACCAAAATAGGGTAGTGCAGAATAGTCAAATTTCGGAGCTTATAACTCAAGCTCTACTAAAGAAAATGAAATGGAACTTATTGAAAATGAAAGCTTGTCCTGTTAACTTTAAAATAATACCAATTTCGTATGATTTGAACTAGTTTTCAATTTTTAATGGATTTTTACTTTTAAGTGTGTAATTCTGGCCAGCTACAGGGCAGGCCAAGCTAAAACTTAAATAACTTGAGTTACATTTATCAAAATTAGATGGGACCAAATAGGTTAGAAAATAGGCACATAACACTCTAACATGTCCAAAATTTAGATCTAGATATGTTAAATAGAAATTGTGCCCTGATTTACAAAAATCGAGTTGAATGAAAGTGTTGAGACAGCAACCATGTTTTAAATGCAACAATTGTTCCCATGAATTTGATGTTTGAATTATGAATGAAGTGTTATGATTTCTCTGAAAAATTGTTTTTCTGAGTACTGGTACTATTCATGGGGAAGCAGACATGTTCCGTTATGCAGCCAAAATTTCAGTAAAACCTTTGCATGAGTTATAAGATACATGTGCATTTTTCAAGAAATTCATAAAGGTTATGTTATAAGAAAAGTTCCATGATACTTGGGCCAGCCCTGGATTAAAGTTAAGGGGAATAGAGTGGTGGAGAGGTCAGGGAAAGTAAACCAAGCATTCCTATATAGGAGCGAGCTCGATCCTGAAAAGCAAACTATTACCCAGGAGTTGAATGGCCAAGAACTCCTAGGGGACCAAGTAATGGAAAAGATTATGATGCTAAGTTTAAGACGAGTCCTTGCATGGTCACATGGCATGGTCATTACAAGTTGTTTATAGTTTGACTATTATTTTACTTGCTGCTGTTTATTCATTTATTCCTCTCATTATTTTGTGTAATACTATTCAGTAGTTTATTCTGTTTCTTTTACTATCTTAAGTAAAACTGAACTTTGCTTCGGACTAGATATTTACTTAAACTTATTAAATGTGGGTAGTGTAACATCCCCACGAGTTTCGACTTCACTTTCAAGTTTCCACGACTTCGAATTTCACATAAAATGGGCATAATTTTCGACTTCTGACTTAACTTTCAAGGTCCAAACAAAATGAATGTGATTCCCGATATCCGACTTTATTTCCAAGTTATATGATTTTCCAATTTCCGACCTTATTTCCGAGCTTTAAATGAAATGATCAAGATTTTCGATATCCGACCTCATCTCCAATTCAAATGAAATATTCATGATTTCCGACCTCCAAGTTGATGATTATCACGAGTTCCGACCCTTGGGCTAACTTAGAATGGACATGAGCTCCGATCTCAGAGTTGATCTCCAAGTTTAACTAGAATTTACATGAGTTCCAATTTCCTACTTTATTCCCAAGTATAAGTTTCAAATAAAACGGACATGATTTCCGATTTCCGGGTTTATCTCCAAGTTTCAAATAGGATGGGTACGAATTTTGACATCCGACTTTAGCTCCAAGTTCAAATAAAATGGACGTGAATTCCGACCTTAAGCAGAATGGAGACGAGTTCCGATCTCAGATAGTGTGGACGTGAGTTCCACTTTTTGGCGATGTGGAGAATGATTTAGCCACAAAAGAGGGAGACATGGCTAAACTTCACTTACAAAATTTCAACTAATCAAAACTCACAAAGCTAACTACTCCTTCAAAGCTTAAATCAGATTTTTCTCTCTTATTTACGCCACTTTCTCCTCTGATTCCACTTTCCTTTTCTCTTTTTCTCTCAACCAACTCTATCAAACCTTGAAGCTTTACAAGGTTCTATCAATTCAAGCTCCAAGACTTAGCAAAAATCACATACAAAGAGGTAGGATTCACTTTTTATTCTTAATTTTTCTGAACTATGGCTGTATGGAATTCTACTTTGCTTCATTTATTTGATGAAGTATTGGATGTATTTGATGGTTTATGGTTGAATTAACATGAAATTGTGGGTTGGAATTAACGTTAGAAGTAAGAAAGTGTGGAAGGAGGAAGAAGTAAAGGGCTGGAAGACCAAATTCCTCACAGTTGTACGGCGGAGTGTACAACTCCACCTACAACCATTCAAATTCGAGGAAACTATTTTTATTTGAAAGTAGACATTCATGTCTTTCCATAAATATATAATATAAGGCCACTGGTTAATATTGAGAGAGATATGAATTTTTTAAGTTTGACCTAGTAATCAGGACTTTTATCTGGGCAGTGTGACTTGAGAGGGTATAACTCACCCTACACAACTCCAAATTGAGTGAAACTAACTTTGTTAGAAAGATTACACATAGAAGAACATCCTACAAAATTCCAAGTTTGATACGATCCCATTTGCTCCTAGTGGTTCGAAGAAGTTGCCCTATGTCCAAATCGGGCTAGAACAGGGTAGTTCAGGAAGGTGAAATTTTGGGGCTTATAACTCGAGCTCTACTAAATCAAATGAAACGAAACTTATGGCAAATGAAAGCTTATCCTGTTAGCTTTAATATGATACCAATTTCATATGATTTGAGCTAGTTTTCCATTTTTAGTGGATTTTTACTTTTAAGTGTGTAATTCTGGCTAGCTATAGGGCAGATAGGGATAAAACTTAAATATCTTGAGCTAGGCTTATCAAAATGAGATGGGACTAAAGAGGTTAGAAAATAGACACATAACACTCTAACATATCCAAAATTAAGAACCAGATAAGTTAAATAGAAATTTTGGTTTGAATTACAATACTGGGTTAAATGAATGTGTTGAGGCAGCAATTATCTTCTACATGCAACATTTATTCCTGTGGGATTAATGATTGAATTATAAATGAAATGTTATCATTTCTCTATACAATTGATTGTTTGAGTATTGGCATTATTCATGGGAAAGCAGCTACGTTCTGTTATGCTGCCAAATTTTTGGTAGAATTGTAAAGAAGGTTATGAGCATTTATGTGTTAAGAATATGTATGTAGAAATTCCATATACAATGATATATGAAAACAAATGACGAAGTATCTGTATGAGTGCATTCAGCATGTCTATGCTTGATTGCGTATGGAAATGAAAGGATATGAAAATATTAGATGTGGATTCTTTCACCTGGAGGCAGTTATGAGATCCCTCCTTGTGAAGCCAGTTAAAGGATAAAGATGTGGGTCCCTTCACTCAGAGGTAGTTGCACAATGGGTCCCCTCCCGTGAAGGCAGTTAAAAGATAAAATGAAGGTGCCATATTCCTAAAGGACGTGACATGGCGATCACGCCCTGATGGGGTATGACATGGCAATTGTACTCTAGGATATGGCATGATGAGTACCTCCTAAGGAACGTGACATGGCGATCACGCTCTGATGGGGTATGACATGGTGATCATACTCTGGAGTATGGCATATAAAGATTCTATGATGAAAGGTATGGTGATGAGTCTATATTCCGAAAGATGTGACATGGCGATCATGTTCTGATGGGGTATGACATGGCGATCATACTCTAGAATGTGGCATAACGATTCCCCACCCTAAAGGATGTGAC
Organism: Pterocarpus santalinus; assembly: GCA_031439595.1. Taxonomy (NCBI): domain Eukaryota; kingdom Viridiplantae; phylum Streptophyta; class Magnoliopsida; order Fabales; family Fabaceae; genus Pterocarpus; species Pterocarpus santalinus. The sequence continues at coordinate 32,659,988 of CM062529.1, forward strand.
ATGGCGATCATACCTGATGGAGCATGACATGGGGATCATACTCTGGGATGTGGCAGGAAGAACATATTCCTAAGGAATATGATATGGTGATCACACCCCGATGGAGTATGACATGGTGATTGTACTATGGAATATGTGCAATGAGCAAAGGAAGATAAAGGAAGTAAAGAAGGTTATGTGTATATGCATAAATTCAAGTACAAGTAAAGGCGTGTGCAGATTTTATGTTTTCGGTATGTTGATGCTATTATATTTTGATACATTTCAGTTTTCACGAATTGATTTTATTGGCTCACCCAAATGACAAGTGCATGAAATAAAATGAATTTTGCTTCGAACTATATGTTTTCAAACTATAAAATAGAACAGTTCGTATAATGTATTCACTTTTTATAATAAACCGAAGTAGTTGGAGATAATAACGATGATATGGCATGAAAGTTCTTAGTGAGTCCTACTGAGAATTTAAAACTCTCACTCTTATTTCCGTGTTGTCTCCAATAGTTCAGAAGTCCCGAAGAAGGCCCTCCGAGGCGAAGTTGACTAGTAAGATTAGAGGTGGCCGAAGGTTGCTGCCAGAAAAGGTCCGCTCTCGTACTAGTAACAACTCCAGAATGTAGTACTATGACTTAAGCATAGTAGTATACTTGGGAGGATGTTACAAATGATATCAGAGCAGTTCAATCCTCTCCGGACCTGAGGATTTGGACTGACTACGTTTCCAGTGCACTCTGGAATCTTTAGAAAATATCATGCGACAAATCTTATCTGCTTAGATAAGATATAGGAAATTAGATGTGCATGACCGCCTAACTATGAATGTTATTAATTGATGCCACACTTAACTTATTATTAAGCCTAATCAACTCAATGTTTTGTTTTGTGTGAGTAGGAACTAATGGCTTCTAGGGGGCGTAGTAGGCCACAAACTGCACCCACTTCAGAAGACCCTACTAATTTCATGGACACTTTACGAGAAATGGCATATGCCATGCATGAACAAGCTGCTGCAGCACACCAAATGATGGACCAACTGGGAAGACAACCTGGGGCCGGTCACGGTGGAAACCCGAATAACTCAGGACTGGACTTGGAATACCTCAAGTTTGCAAAATTCCGAAAGGCGAACCCATCCAATTTTAGAGGAGTTTTTCATCCTGATAAGGCTAACGAGTGGATTAAGACCATGGAGAAGGTCTTTTCCATTCTGGACTACACTGACCACCAGAAAGTGGCCTTCGCCACTTATATGCTCAAAGCAGATACAGAATTTTGGTGGAATAGTGTGAAGCAGCTATTAGAAGAGTCCTAGATAGCGATCACTTGGACTGTGTTCAAGGATGCTTTTTACTAGAAATACTTCCTTCCATCAGTTCGGAACACCAAGGAGTTGGAATTTATGCAACTCTGCCAAGGAAGCAGTAGCATCTTAGAGTATATCACTAAGTTTGAGCAACTGTGCAAGTTTTCGACAATCTATTAGTGGAATCCAGATGAAGAGTGGAAGTGTGTCAAATTTGAAGGCGGATTGAGGGAAGATCTCCTTGCAACAATAGGTCCTATGGAGATCAGGGATTTTCCTACCTTGGTAAACAAGTGCAGACTTGTGGAAAACTATAACAAGAAATTGGAGATCTCCCAATCTATTACTTATGGAAAGAGGCCTGTACCTGAAAACTAGGAACTTGAATATGCCTCACCACCAAAGAAGCAATTTCACCTTAGTGAATATGAGGGCAAGTAGCTGCAAGAATCGGTGGTCAAACAACAATGTTTGAAGTGTGGGAAGAATCATGAAAATAAGCCTTGCCTAGTTAAACAGTATGTGTGTTTCAGATGCGGCAAGCCAGAACATATGATCAGAGAATGCCCTGAAAACCAACCACCAACTCCTAAACTGCAATGTTCGGGAACAATTTTCACTATAAACACGGAGGAGGCGACACCCCGGAGGAGCCATGGCGAGAATTAGGGATAAACCAGAATAAGGAATTGGCTAATTTAGTTATGGTCGATCCTATTATGCTAAGTGGTTTTACATCTACTGTGTGCTTATATGTGAACCTTATTTAAACTATTATAATTACAACAAGTTAGTTTATTAATCAAATTTTGAGGACAAAATTTTTTTAAGGAGGGTAGTAATGTAACATCCCCACGAGTTTTGACTTCACTTTCAAGTTTCCATGATTTTCGACTTCTGACTTTCACACAAAATGGGCATAATTTCCGACTTCCAACTTAACCTTCAAGGTCCAAATGAAATGAATGTGATTCCCGATATCCGACTTTATTTCCAAGTTATATGATTTTCCGATTTCCGACCTTATTTCCGAGCTTTAAATGAAATGATCAAGATTTCCGATGTTCGACCTCATCTCCAATTCAAATGAAATGTTCATGATTTCCGACCTCCGAGTTGATGATTATCACGAGTTCCAACCCTCAGGCTGACTTAGAATGGACATGACCTCTGATCTCAAAGTTGATCTCCAAGTTCGACCAGAATTTACATGAGTTCCGATTTCTTACTTTATTCCCAAGTTTAAGTTTCAAATAAAACGGACACGATTTCCGATTTTCGGGTTTATCGCCAAGTTTCAAATAGGATGGGTACGAATTTCGACATCCGACTTCAACTCCAAGTTCAAATAAAATGGACGCGAATTCCGACCTTAAGCAGAATGGAGACGAGTTCCGATTTCGGATAGAGTGGAGGTGAGTTCCACTTTTAGGCGACGTGGAGAATGATTTAGCCACAAAAAAGGGAGACATGGCTAAACTTCACTCACAAAATTTCGACCAATCAAAACTCACAAAGCCAACTACCCCTTCAAAGCTTAAATCAGATTTTTCTCTCTTATTTACACCACTCTGTCCTCTGATTTCACTATCTTTTTCTCTCTTTCTCTCAATCAACTCTATCAAACCTTGAAGCTTTACAAGGATATATCAATTCAAGCTCCAAGACTTAGCAAAAATCACATACAAAGAGGTAGGATTCACTTTCTATTCTTAATTTATCTGAACTGTGGCTGTATGGAATTCTACTTTTCTTCATTTATTTGATGAAGTATTGGATGTATTTGATGGTTTATGGTTGAATTAACATAAAATTGTGGGTTGGAATTAACGTTAGAAGTAAGAAAGGGTGGAAGTAGGAAGAAGTGAGGGGCTGGAAGACCAAATTCCTCACAGCAATCCGTGCGACGGAGTGTACAACTCTACCTATAGCCATTCAAATTCGAGGAAACTATTTTTATTTGAAAGTAGACATTTAGGGCTGAGGCAGCAATTATCTTCTATATACAACATTTATTCCTGTGGGATTGATGATTGAATTATAAATGAAATGTTATGATTTCTCTATATAATTGATTCTCTAAGTACTAGCACTATTCATGGGGAAGTGGACACATTCCGTTATGCTGCCGAATTTTTAGTAGTATTGTAAAGAAGGTTATGAGCATTTATGTGTTAAGAATATGTATGTAGAAATTCCATAGACAATAATATATGAAAACAAATGACAAAGTATATGTATGAGTGCATTCAACATGTCTATGCTTGATTGCGTATGGAAATGAAAGGATATGAATATATTAGATGTGGATTCCTTCACCTGGAGGCAGTTATGAGATCCTTTTTGTGAAGGCAGTTAAAGGATAAAGATGTGGGTCCCTTCACTCGGAGGCAGTTGCACATTGGGTCCCTCCCCGTGAAGGCAGTTAAAAGATAAAATGAAGGTGCCATATTCCTAAAGGACGTGACATGGCGATCACGCCCTGATAGGGTATGACATGGCAATTGTACTCTGGGATATGGCATGATGAGTACCTCCAAAGGAATGTGACATGGCGATCACGCTCTGATGGGGTATGACATGGTGATCATACTCTGGAGTGTGGCATATAAAGATTCTATGATGAAAGGTATGATGATTAGTCTATATTCCGAAAGACGTGACATGGCGATCACGTTCTGATGGGGTATGACATGGTGATCATACTCTAGAATGTGGCATAACGATTCCCCACCCCAAGGGATATGACATGGCGATCACACTTGATGGAGCATGACATGGCGATCATACTCTGGGATGTGGCAGGAAGAACTTATTCCTAAGGAATGTGACATGGTGATCACACCCCGATGGAGTATGACATGGCGATTGTACTCTGAAATATATGTAACGAGCAAAGGAAGATAAAGGAAGTAAAGAAGGTTATGTGCATATACATAAATTCAAGTACAAGTAAAGGCATGTGCAGATTTTATGTTTTTGGTATGTTGATGCTATTATATTTTGATACGTTGCAGTTTTCACGGATTGATTTTATTGGCTCACCCAAATGACAAGTGCATGAAATAAAATAAATTATGCTTCGGACTATATGTTTTCAAACTATAAAACATAACAGTTCGTATAATGTATTCACTTTTTATAATAAACCGAAGCAGCTGGAGATAATAACGATGACACGGCATGAAAGTTCTTAGTGAGTCCTACTAAGAATTTAAAATTCTCACATGTTGTCTCCAGATAGTTTAGAAGTCCCGAAGAAGGCCCTCTGAGGCAAAGTTGACTAGTAAGATTAGAGGTGGTTGAAGGTTGCTACCAGAAAAGGTCCGCTCAGGTACTAGTAACAACTCCAGAATGTAGTACTATAACTTAAGCATACTACTGTACTTGGGAGGATGATACAGATAGTTCCATTCGATGCCATTTTTTTATAATTAAATAAAAATCGAGGCAACTGAGAATGAATGTGACGTCAGTTTAATACCGTACTCAAATCCTACTGAGAATTTCTTTAAATTTTCACCTCGCATTGTGTTTTCGCATCATTCTCAAACCCTGGTGATGGACACTATAGCCACCCTATTTATTGAGATCCCTGACCTGTAGCTCCACTATGACCCCATGTTGGACTCGCTGTACATAACCGACTCCTGCCACTTCCATCTCTATCTTTTTAGTAATACGAATTTTATTGTTCCTTTATTTCACCCTACATTCGACCCTACCATTCCGTATTTTGTGGTCCCGTTGCATGTACCACACCCTTCTTCAACACCTCCAGCACCCGCAACACCTGTAGCTCTTGCTAGCCCTCCACCAGAGTCACCTTCACAGGTGGTTCCAGATATTCTGCTCAGTCTTGAGAGCGATCCTTCTGAAGTTACCAGCTCATTATCTTCCTCTTTGGGACCTAGTGCTGACTACTCCCCAACTGGGCTTGGTATGGCCAATGGCTACATGAACGAGTAGGTCCCAGCTGCAGGTTACATGGTACAGTATGGCTGTCTTTTGGCAGTGTGCATCATTTGGCCATAGACTTAGCCATATGCATATCAGGTAGTTTGAAATGTCCTCTGCGGACCTCGTAGGACCGTTTTGATTGACACGGGCCTTATGTCTTTTTGGTACACCGGCCCCACTTATGCATCGTCTTTTGAACTTGTATATAAACTGAAGTATTGGCTTCCAACATATATATGTATGTATACAATTGATGATATATTACCTGTCTTTATCTTTTTTTGTTATGCTTTTTATTAAATTTTGTTACGTTCTGCGATGTTGATCCCGTTTATTATATACAACGCACCGTATCTTTTGTTTACATATATACATATATATACACACACACACGTGTGTGTGTGTGTGTGTGTGTGTGTGTGTGTGTTTGTGTGTGTGTTAGAGAAAAAAAGAATATAATATAATGAATACAGCCATAAACGGAATACTAACATGGTAACGTAATCTACTTGCTATGACTTAAGCATAACATCAAGTTGGTAGGGTGTTACATTTTTGGTATCAAAGCAGTTCGTCCTAGCTAAGGCTTGAGGATTGGACTGACTATGCTTTGTGTATATTCTATATTTTTAGATGATAGCATGCACTAAAGCTTATCTGGAAGTTGAGATATAGATGTGCATGTGTATGAAGTACCTAACCGTGTGAGCTATTATTTACTTATTATTGAGCCTAATCAACTTAAAAACTTTTGTTTTATGTGCTCAGAACTTAATGGCTTCCGGAGGCGAGGTAGGCCCCTGCTCAAGAGGACCCAGCTGACTTTATGGACACAATATGAGAGATGGCTCATGCGATGCGAGAACAGGCTGCGCCAGCTCACCAAATGATGGATCAATTAGGTAGGCGACCTGAGGCAAGTTGTGGAGGAAATCCACATGGCCCAGGAGCTGACCTGGACTACCTTAAATTTGCTGAGTTCAGGAAGGCAAACCTGCCCAGCTTTCGAGGAGCGTATGACCCACATAAGTCCGATGAATGGATCAAGGCTATGGAGAAGATTTTTTCTGTCCTGGATTGTTCGGATCATCAGAAGGTGACTTTTGCCACCTATATGCTCGAAGCAAATGCAGAGTTTGGGTGGAGCGGTATATGAAGACTATTCGAAGAATCTCAGACAGCAGTCACCTGGGCGGTGTTTAGAAATGTTTTCTACCAAAAGTACTTTCCTGCCTCAGTTCGAAATGCTAAGGAACTAGAATTTATGCAGCTTCGTCAAGGAAATCGGACAGTCTCCGAATATATTGCCAGGTTTGAAGAATTGTGTAAGTTTTCTACAATTTAGCAGAGGAACCCGGATGATGTTTGGAAGTATGTCAAATTCAAAAGAGGATTATGAGAAGATATTCTTGCAGCAATAGGGCCAATGGAGATTAAAGATTTCTACATGTTGGTAAATAAATGCCAACTTGTGGAAGATTGTAACTTCAAACTGGCTGCAGCCAAGGTGTCTAGTGCCAGCTTTAAGAAGGGGTTAGCACCACAGGGCCCAAGTTTCAAGCCCAACTTACAATAGCAGAGAAGATTCCCACCGATAGGCAACAAAGGCAAGCAGCCCCAAAGGTCCTTTCTGAATCCGATTTACATAAAATGTGGTAAGAATCATGGTGATCAGCCGTGTTTAGCAGGCTAGAATGTCTGCTATGGGTATGGCAAGCTGGGCTACAAAATTTATGAGTGCTTAACCAGGAATCCACCACAAACATTTAGACCTCAATGTCAAGGACGGGTCTTTACAATGAATGTAGAAGAAGCTGACAAGTCTGAAGGACTAATCCAAGGTACCTGTGAAGTGGACGGTAAGGCTCTAACTATACTTTATGATTCAGGTGCCTCACATTCATTTATTTCTCATAATTGTCTGGCTGTTTTCCAATTACCAATTTTTGAATTACCTTATGATCTACTGGTTTCTACTAGTCAAATTTGCATCAATGTTCCTCTTCAAATTGAGAATAGGACCTCTGTAGCTGATTTGATTTGTCTTCCTCTGTCTGGACTTGATATAATTTTGGGCATGGATTGGCTTTCCGCCAATCGGGTTATGCTCAATTGTTCTGATAAAACGGTGGTATTCTCCTCTATCTCATCTTCTGAACCCCAAGCCTTAATATACTTTTATCTGAACTCTTTATTCGTAAACTGTAGTGGGTCGAAGAGTCAAGGATACATCCTCCTATCAGCTAATGTGACGGAAGTTGCACAGAAACTGGAGGAGATCCCAGTTGTTAAAGAATATCCTGATATTTTTTTAGAAGATATTCCTGAATTCCCTCTTGGGAGAGAAATTGAGTTCCTCATCGAGTTAGTTCCAAGTGCGAGACCAATATCTATAGCTCAGTATCGAATGTCGCCTCTTGATTTGATAGAACTAAAGAGGCAGATTGAAGAGCTTTTGGAAAAAAAGATTCGTACAGCTAAGTGCATCGCCATGGGGAGCTCCAGTCTTGTTGGTCAAAAAGAAAGATGGGAGCATGCGCCTATGCATGGATTATACACAGTTGAATAAAGTGACAATTAAGAATAAATATCCACTGCCAAGGATCGATGACCTCATAGACCAATTACAAGGTGCAACTATATTTTCCAAGATTGACTTGCACTCTGGATGTCATCAAATTTGAGTTCGGGAACAAGATATCCCTAAGACGGCCTTTCGAACTCATTACGGGCACTACGAGTATACCATGATGTCGTTTGGACTGACAAACGCACCAGTAGTGTTCATGGATTATATGAATCAGATATTCCGTCCATATCTAGACAAGTTTGTAGTGGTTTTCATCGACGACATGCTTGTCTATTCGAAGACGGAGCGGGAGCATGTAGAACACTTGCGACTGGTTCTAAAAATTTTAAGAGAAAAGAAACTCTATGCTAAGTTATCCAAATGTGAATTTTGGATGAAAGAAGTAAAATTTCTCGGCCATGTAGTATCCCATGGAGGATCTCCATAAACCCCAGCAAAGTAGAAGCAGTACTAAATTGGGAGAGGCCGACCACAGTCACTAAAGTTAGGAGTTTCTTGGGCTTGGCTAGATATTACAAGCGATTCGTTAAGGATTTTTCTCGAATAGCCTTGCCTTTGACCAAGCTAACCAAGAAGAATGTTCCATTTGAATGGACACTGGAGTGCGAATAGAGTTTTCAAGATTTGAAAAGAAGGTTAACCACGACACAAGTGTTAGCCTTGCCAGACCCTCGTGGACCATTTGAGGTCTATTGTGATGCTTCCAAACAAAGATTAGGATGTGTGTTGATGTAAATCGGAAACATGGTCGCTTATGCCTCTAGACGATTAAAGTCACATGAAAGGAATTATCCTACACATGATCTCGAATTAGCAGCAGTAGTATTTGCTTTGAAGATATGGAGACATCACCTGTATGGAGTAAGGTTCAAGGTCTTTTCTAATCATAAGAGTTTGAAGTGCCTCTTTGATAAGAAGGAATTAAATATGAGGCAGCGGAGGTGGATGGAACTTCTTAAGGACTATGAATTTGAATTGAAATACTACCCAAGCAAGGCAAATATTGCGGCAGATGCTTTGAGTAGGAAATCTTTGGCTGCAGCCTAGATTATGATGAAAGAGATAGAGCTTATTGAGAGCTTCCGAGATCTTAATTTGGGAATCCTCATAACTCCTACGACCCTTCAGTTACACCAAGTTAAGATAGCCAGTAGCTTTAAGGAACAGATTTGATAGGCACAATAGCAGGATGCCAGTTTTCAACATACGATCAATCTCGTCCAATTAGGGAAATTAACAAGTTTTGCTCAAGATAAAGAAGGCGTATGGCAGCATCATGACAAGGTGTGCGTACCCGAGGGAAATGGTCTCCAAAGAAGAATCTTGGAGGAAGCACATAAAGGTGAATTTACCGTATATCCCGGTATTACTAAAATGTATCAAGACCTCAAGAAAATGTTTTGGTGGCTAGGCATGAAGTCAGACGTGGCGAACTTCGTGAGCAAGTGCTTAGTCTATCAGAAGGTCAAAGCGGGACATCAGAAACCCTCTGGGATGCTACAACCTCTGGAAATCCCTAAGTGAAAGTGGGAGAATATCTCCATGGATTTTGTAATGGGATTACCAAGAACACCAACAGGATATGATGCCATATGGGTCATCAGGGATAGATTAACCAAATCTGCTCACTTTCTATCCATTCGAGCAAACTATCAGTTGAAAAATTAGCACAATTGTATATTCAAGAGATTACAAGGCTGCATGGAACCCCTTCAACCATTATTTTTGATTGAGACCCAAGGTTCACTTCACGATTTTGGGGAGCCTTACAAAAAGCATTTGGTACTAAGTTCTGCCTAAGCACTGCATATCACCCACAAACGGATGGTCAAATGGAAAGGACAATTCAAACCTTAGAAGATATGATGCAAGCCTATATATTGGAGCAACATAGGAATTGGGATCGACACTTACCGTTAGCCAAATTTGCATACAACAATAGCTATCACGCTAGCATCAGCATGGCTCCTTATGAAGTGTTGTACGGATGGTGTAACATCCCCAATTTTATGTCGTGCTAAATTACCTCAGTAACCCTGAGTAATTAGGCACTTAATGAGAAATTATGAGATTAAGGCTTACTTAATTGGTTAACGAAGAGTTCAGGGGTTAACTCGGATGAGAAAAGTCAAAAGAATGCTTAATCGAGATTAGATAATCTCTAATTAAGCAAGTCGGAGCCTTTATAGCTTAATTAAGCACTAATTGCCCATAATTAGCTTAATCGAGTTTGATTAAGATTAATTAAGCTTAATGGCAAGATTAATTTTTGTTAATCATATTCTTGTCTGTTAAATCACTAATCCTTGCTTAATCATCTTAATTAAGTTGTATGAGCACTTAATCACATGATTAAATTTAAATTTAGTCAACTAGACAATAAAGTAAAAAGTGATGTCATTAAAGCATAAAGCATAGGATAAGGTTGCTTTTTGTAAGAGATTGTACATGCTTTATTCCCCAATCATCCAATTTGTCCCCCTAAACCTTAATTAACACAAAATTAAGAAAATATCTTCTTCCCCACCTACATGAGACTTACGGCCACAACAACACAACACACACACTTACATTTTCATTTTGTGTCTTCATATCCTCTCCCTAAAACTCTCATCCTCTCACTTTTCTCTAAAAGTCTCTTCTTTTTCTTCATCCTCTTCTTCCACTCTCCACCTCTATAATCAAACCTTCTTCACTTAACCCTTCAAGGACCTCATCTTTGGGTCTTTGGAGACAAGATCAAAACACTACAACCTCCATTTTCACAAGATCTCAAGAGGTTCTCCTTCCTCCTTGCAAAACTGCCACCATCATCATTAAGAAGAGCCATCATCTTCTTCTTTCTCTTCTCTTGTTTTGCGCCATCTTCAAGAGGAGGTAGTGATCTTCATCTTTTTCATTTTGTTTGCTCAAGAAAGCTTGGAGCTTGGTTCTTTCATGACCAAAATCTCTAAGTGAAAACTTGAGAAAATCCTTCATGCTTTTCAAGAGCAAAAGCTTCGATTTTTGGCAAAATGTGTTCTTATTGTTCTTCAAGTTGTTGTTCTTCAAGTGTTCTTGATGTTTCTACTTTTGGAAAATATGTTCTTATTATTAAGTGTTCTTGATAGTATCTTGTTTAAAGTTGTTTCTTTTCTCATGATAAGTTGATGATTAGAAAAGCCTTATCTTTTTATGTTTTTCATGATTTGATAAGACTATGAGCATTCTAAAAACTTTAAACTTTAAAAAGTTTGCTTCTTGATACACAAAAAGTGGCACTAGTTTTAGTTCCATCATAAAGTCTTCTTTTGTTTTGTTTTGAAGACAAGAATACATGTAAAAGTCTAAGCTTTTTGGTATAATAAGCCTTTTTGAGTTAGAGAAATGATATCTTATCACTAATGTCTTAGAAATCAAACCTTAAAGAAAAGACCTTTCATAAAGTTTCAAACTCTAATCAAGAATCAGACCTTTAGTCATAAAAGCATTATTTTGTAACATTTAATTCATAAAGTTTAGATCTTAAACCAAAACAATGCTAAAAGGTGTTAACTTTTATAAAGATCAAGACTTTTTAATCTTAAAGTTGATGTTTCATATCACTAGTTGACAAAGTAGGAATCTTTTTAAAGTAAAGCCAAATTTAAGTCATAAAATTGGGATCTTGATGGTCTTGAAATAATTAAATGAGTCAACTTTCATAAAGAACAGGACTTTTTAGTTAAAAAGCTAGTAACTTATATCATTATTGCATAAAGATCTAATTTTTAAGACAAAAGCTTAATTTTAGAGGCATTTACGTTGATAAAGAATAAAACTTTATGACTACTTTATAAGAATGATAACTTTAATAATGTTTAAGGTAAAACCTTGATATGTTATTAATAAAAGCTTGAAACTTTGTAACGTGGTTAAGTTAAAAATCACCCTTGGTGTTTAGTGAACATGGTGCTATTGGGTTGTTGATGTGGTTTTGCGTTGTCATGACCCAAGGATTGAGGGATCTGGAACTCCTTGGAAACAAAAGTATGATTAGGGCCTCTGAGCATACCATGAAGCTAGGAATCACTAAGTACACTATCCCAAGGAAAAGAAACAATTACTTAACTTAATTAATTTGAACAAGTGTTCCATATGACATGAACTTAAGTAAAGAATAATTTCATATGAGAACAAAGTAACTAAAAGACCACATACACATATCCTAACTATGTGATTCTCTCATGGGTAACCACGAGAAATCATATGATGATTCACAATACTATTTACAAAGAATAACGGAACTATGAACCCCCTTTAGGGTATGAATGTATAATGCCATCCGACATGATGAATGATGAGTTTGATTGAGCTTTGTCTCATGATTGATTGATTATTGTGATATGATAAAATATTGGTTGAAGGCTTGTGATTGGCATTTTGGGGGAAGCTTTGGTCTAGTCATTATGCTGTCGGATTTTTGTCAAAATTATGGATTTAGTCATATCATTGCATGTGTCTAGTCGAAGAAGTATTATGCATGTAAAGTATAATGATAAGAAAAGAAACCATGGGATATGACCCCTCGATCACTTCCGGGAAGTGAAAGACGGTGATCCACAAGGAACCTCTATGAGGGAGGCAAGGGTGGCATGGAGGACCCTCCAACTTAGAGGAACCAATATCGGCTTAGTCTAATTTAGTTAGTACTGCATGACAATGGTCATGGAATGAGCTCATGTCCAAAAGCAGTCTATTTCAAAGGAAAGTAAAAGAATGTTAAGCACATTCTAAAAATGAAAGTCAAAGTAGGGTCATGGTCAAGTTGATGAGTTGCATAGTCATGCATGTTATTATATTCTTTATGTGCATTGTGAATGTTTATTATGTATATTAGCATGTATGCCTATGTATGACACTATGGATATGATGATAAAGTTAAAAGTAACCTGCTTCGGGATTTACGTTTTCTGAAACTATTAAAAGTGAATCGATATCTGTCCTCTATTTTTATATTAAACCCGAAGTGGCTGGGACGATGACGATGACATTGTGTTTGTCTAGTCACGATCCTACTGAGAAATTTAGTATTTCTCACTCCTACGTTTCATGTCATCTTCAGAGGATGCCGGCGTCAGGCACGGTGGCAATTTTCGTTGAGTTCCTAGTGATGCATTGGCACTTTGACCCGGTGCTAAATGCGTCCGTGATGACTGCTCAGGCAGCGATGTGGGTCTATATGTTCCATATCCACCAGTTTCGTGCACCTGTGATGAGCCCATTTTTTAGCCCTCATGAGTCGTTAGAGGACATCACTATGGATGACGTTCGCCTGCCTTTCCATCCTCCGAGGTACCCCACTAACGGAGATTCTGACTCTGACACCTGCCTAGCACTGACAGTTTCATTGGATTTCGACCCTTTGGAACTGTCCTATCCAAGCTACCACATGGAAATGGACCCATCTGATCCTTCCTTCTTGTCCATGATCCATCTATCATCCGATTCGTCTTTTTCTTTAGCAGCCCCTTATCACACTCCACCCCCGATTCACGGTCGCGGGTTCATTTGTACTCGTGCCATGCCTTGTGGATGTGGCCGTGCTCGAGGAAGAGGACATGGTGATGTTTCTCCCGGAGGATTCGGGAATGACTACCTCCCACCGGATGAGTGAGGTGTTGATTTGCATGCAGAGCTGAGCATGAGGATAGCCCTTTTTTGGTTATAGCGAGGGTCATCATTTCCATTCGGCATGCATGGGTGGATTGGGATTTCTTATGTATTTCCTTTTATCATGTATTTTGTTAGGGTACTTTGTAGGGTCGACAGTAGGTATCAGACCCATTATTATCTTTGTGTATGACTTCTGCTATTACTACTATTATATTAACTATGGAATGGCTATGGAACGAATGTTATCTTTATAAGATTGTGGTTATTCTCAATGCTTCTGTTTATGTAAATAGGCTGTATGAATGAGTTAGCGACATTTGTATTATACATTCACGATGCGTTCATGGCTCTCGATTTCAAAAACGGTTTACTCATTTTGTTAAAAAAATATATACCCCTATTTTCGTTAAAAAGTAATTTCTAAAAGGTAATGTTAGTTCCACGAGCAAAAGTAACATCTAGTAATTCCACAATATGACTTAAGCATAGAATGGAACTATTAGGGTGTTACAGATGGAAGTGCCAATCTCCTCTATGTTGGTGTGAAACAGGAGAATCAAGTCTATTAAAGCCTGACTTACTTGAACAAACCACCAAGTAGATCAAGAAAATTCGAAGTAAGATGCTTACCGCTCAAAGCCGTCAGAAAAGTTACGTGGATACCAGGGGAAAACCCCTAGAATTTCAAGAAGGAGACCATGTATTTCTGAAGGTTATGCCTATAAGAGGGATAGGTAGAGCCATTAAGGTCAAGAAGCTAAGTCCTCGCTTTATCGGTCCCTTTCAAATCTTGAAGTGAATCGAGTTAGTTGCATATCAAGTCGCTTTACCCCCACATTTGTGAAACCTTCATGATATTTTTCATGTTTCTCAACCCAGAAGATGTCAACCTGACCCTACACACCCCCTAGAACCCGAGTCAATATAGTTAAAAGAGGACCTAACTTTCCACGTATCGCCGACACGGATCGTAGACAGAAGTAGCAGGCAACTTTGCAACAAAATCGTGCAGTTAGTAAAGGTAGCATGGGGAAAAGAAGATGCTAAAGACTACACTTGGGAATTAAAATAAGATATGGAGAAAGAGTATCCTTAACTATTCTCAGATAATAAATTTTGAGGACAAAAATTTTTTTAGGAGGGTGGTAATGTAACATCCACCAGATTTTCACTGTTTTTCGCCTAGTTGTTTGGTTTTTCTTTTCAAATAATTAAGGTTAATTAAAATCAAACTAAATATTTATTTAGGATTAATTAATTAGCAATAAGAGAGATTAGATGTGAGGGAATTGGATTAAAAGCATAGAAATTTTCATAGAAATTTTCTTAAACCGATTTAAAGGAAATCGGAAAGATTTCAGTATTTTAAACTGTCGAAACCGAATCAATAGAATTATATACCCAAAACCCTATGACTCAAAGGCTGAATACTCAGCCACTTAAGTAACCCTTGGTGGCGCCACGAAAGCCACAAATTGGGGGAGATATGGCTGAAATGTGGCCACAAAGTTCTATCCAATCAAAACTCACATTTCCAATTACCTCATTAAGCCTTAACAACATATTCGTTCCCTTTTCCCTTCCGCTGACTTGTGCCTCCCTCTCTTCTTGTTTCAGCCTCCTTCTTCTTTTCTCCTCTCAACCTACTCCATCAAACCTTCAAGCATTGATAAGGTTCCATCAATTTAAACTCAAATTTAGTAAGATCACACCTAAAGGAGGTAGAGATTCAACTTTGTTTTTATCTTCTTGGTTATGGGTGGCTGACTGGGGCTTTTGTTTTCTCATTTCTTGATGTGGTGTTTGGATGTATATAATGATTATTGGCTGGTTTGATGGCTGTTTTTGTGTTTAAAATTGATTAAGAAGTAAAAAGGAGTGAGAGTAGGATGTAGGGAGGGGCTGGAAGATTAAAATCCTTCGGCAGTCCATACGGCGGAGTGTACGGATCTGCTTACAGCTGTTTAAATTTGATGAAACTATTTTTATGAAAATAGACATTCAGGGCTTTTCATAAATATATAATACTAGGCCATTGGATTAGTATTGAGGGAGATATGAATTTTGGAAGTTTGAACTAGGTTTTTGAGTTTGATTCTGGGCAGACTAGGTTGTTTAGGGGAAAACTTGCCCTATACAACTTGGAATTGAATGAAACAAACTTTGCTAGAAATTTTACACATAGGAGAATATTCCATAAAAATTTCAGAGTTAGATACAATCCCGTTTGCTCCCAATGGTTCAAGGAAGTTTCCCTATGTCCAAATTAGGCCAAAACAGGGCAGTTTAGAAAGGTCAAATTTTGGAGCTATAAATCAAGCTCTACTAAAGAAAATGAAATGGAACTTATTGTAAAAGCAATCTTGTCCTGTTAGCTTTAATATGATACAAATTTTGTATGATTTGAACTGGTTTTCAATTTTTAATGGATTTTAACTTTTAAGTGTGTAATTATGGCCAGCTATAGGGCAGGCCGAGACAAAAGTTAAATAACTTGAGCTACATTTATCAAAATTAGATCGGACTAAAGAGGTTAGAAAATAGACACATAACACTCTAACATATCCAAAATTTAGATCCAGATGAGTTAAATAGAAATTATGTCCTGATTTACAAAAACCAGGTTGAATGAAAGTGTTGAGATAGCAACCATGTTTTAAATGCAATAGTTGTGCCCATGAATTTGATGTTTGAATTATGATTGAAGTGTTATGATTTCTCTAAAAAATTGTTTTTCTAAGTACTGGCACAATTCATGGGAAAGCGGACAGATATGTCGTTAAACTACCAAATTAAAAACCTTTGCTTGGTTTAGGAAAAATTAGTTTAGTAATGAGCAAAGAGTCGATCCACGAGGAATTGAATTAATCTAATTATTTAGCTTATTTTAGATTCTGATTTTAATAAACTCCAAAAAAATAAAAAACACAAAGTAACACAAAATGGGGGGGGGGTTTGTTGTTTCTATAATTCAAACAAAAATTATATAAAAAAAATTACACAAAAATAAAAAAAAATAAACAAGAGCAAATGATGTTGGTTTGTTGAAATGAATTAAAACTGGCTATGGGATCCCTTTTCCCGACCAAATTATATCATGCAATTAGTTCTCAATTTCAGCCTCCAATTCTCCTTTTATAGTTACCAATCTTAGGCAATGAAACATTCTATTACCTACCTTCTTTTAAATAGATTAAGGAACATCCATTAACCTATTCTAATCACTAATTGACATAGGGAACATCCACTAGGTTCAATTAACAATTGCAACTAGAAGGACAGATTGATCTAAGTTTTGGTCTCTAACATAGGACTAAGTGACTTAGGTTATATTCTCCCTTGCATACAATCAAAACTTGACCATTAAGTTTGCACACAAGTTACTACATATGGATAAAGGATAATGAACATCATAATCCTAAATCTAGCAATCAGCCATAACATGAAATAGAAGGGTGGCCAATCCAAACATGTCACATTACTACCATAATCATGAAGTGAGTAGGAGAATATAATCAACTCTCAAGAAAATAGAGGCCTGAAAATCAATTTAATTACATGATAATTTAGGGTTCAAAGTTCACCCATAACCACAAAAGTAACTTAGCCTAACATTCTAAAGAAAACCATATCACAAATTGAAGAATACATGACATAAGTTAAGAAAGAAAGAAAACATGTGCAGACTAAAGGGTGAAAGCAAAGTTACCCAAACTCTAATCTTCAGCACCTATCTCTTCTTCTTGTCCTCAATTAAATCCTTAAAGAGCAGCAGAAAGTGATGTCCACAGCTACAAGCTTGATGAAAATTGCACTTCTCCCACTCCAATATTGTAACTATGGTTTCTAAGGATAAGTGGCTGAAACCTCTTTCTCTCTCCACGAAAATTTCTCCCTCTAGAAAGAGAAAAAAATGCTCAATTCTGACTCCTCCCCTCCCTAGTTGCTGGTCCCTTGCCAAAATGTAACCTCAGCCATCCAAATTGTAACTGCTCCAAGTGTAACTCCACATTAAACTAGCTTCATAGGTTACATTCTCACGAAGAATTGGTGATTATCAGAAATAATTCTGATAATTAAGTTTTAACAACCTATAATTAGACAATGAAAAGCCACAATTGAATTGAACTCAATTGGCCCACCATTCATTAATTAAAATTGGCAGTTTCGATTTTTTTCTGGCAGCTCAGCTTCACACGTAAATTTCATTGACCAAATGGACTTGGATCAGAGTAATTCGACCACCATTGGAAAGTTAACATCTTGGGCTTCATTTTCGGCTCTGGAATCATCCCATTTGGGCTTATATCAAGGGACAACTGAATTGAGCAAAACTACATTAAATGTAGTGACGGGTCAGCATCAGGCCCAGCTTTGGCAGCTTCAATCTTTCTGGTCTGTTGGACTTTTTGACTGATCTTGGTGTCAAATTAAAGCTCTGGATGTCTACTTTCATCTCCAAGTGGAATCATGTCATTTTGACTTCGGAGGAAAAAGTTAAGCCCTTGGAAAGACATACTGCTCATGCTGTCCAACACTCAATTCTTAACATTTTCTTGAATTAGCTCCAAATTGAGTCATTTTACTCTTGTTCAGCTCAAAAATCATCCTTAAGCTTTATTTTCCTGCAAAACACAAATAGTAAAATAAAAAAATAATATTTACATGATTAAAGCTACGAACAAGCATAGAAAAAAGTATAAAATAAGTGAATAAAATGCACTTATCAATTTCCCCCACACTTGAACCTTGCTTGTCCTCAAGCAAGACTAAAATAAAACCTAAGCTAATCCACTTTCGTAGGAAATCACGATTGCATTTAGCATATGCAACAAGCCTTTAAACCTCTAGGTGGCCCATAGAGGACGAGTTATAGTCTCATGAGGGCTTCCAGTGATGATACCCACAAACACCTATTCTTTCCAGCATTTTTCAGAGAACTAGAAATACACAACCTTGAAATCGAACAAGAAAAATATTATCATCAACCATTCTCAAGATAATGCATCCAATGAACATCATACTTAAGTAAATGAAACAACTAAGCTAATGGTGAAAAAAAACTATGCAACACTTTAAACAGGCCTTACTCTTTCCACCTCCACAATTCAAGCTTTCAATTTTCATGCAATCATGTCAAGCATCAAATTCTTTTAATTCATGCAAATGTCAAATCATCATCAAAACACCACAATGGAATCAAAAGGTCTTTTCTTTGGTTGTAATGGGGTCAATGGGGGTTGTAATGTATCTTAGGAAACAAAGGGAAAAGGAAACACACAAGAGTTTCTTTGAATTCCTAGAAATAGAGACATGAAATGATAATGCAAGCATGTTTAAGTCAAAACTCCATAGAACAAACATGAGGGTCAATTTTTTTTAGTGTGGACCCTTCCTTCACCTTTCTTTACTCAACACTGTAACATGCTTTGAACTTCAATTGAGTTTATTGAACACTTTTTTTTTCTTTTTTTTTCTTTTCTTCCTTTTTTTTTATTCCACTAATTGTTGGAAGATAACAAATTCCCCCACACTTCTCATCTTTACCGTACTTGAATTACCAATATCTTGCACATCAATCAAGTCTCTAACTCTATTCCATCAAAGAAACAAAGGTTAGGACCAAAATTTATATCAAGCTAGGTAAAGAAGATAAGGGTGCCAAAGAAAATAAGACTAAATTCTATGAAGGCTCAAATTGGCTCACTAAGGATTTGCGTTCACTTTGGAACATCAAAATGTAGGGAACAGGTCCATTTGGCCATGGTGTTAGACAACAAAATGCCTTAATCATTTTCCAAAGTGGCAGAAATCAGTTTCAAATCCAAGAGCACTTCAAACGAGAATTTTTAGCTCAACAATGAAACAATTAAATCTAATGACTATCCAAGTGTAAATTTCAAGAATGCAAGCAAGGTTAAAATATGCATTATAATTGTACCAAAAGCAAAGTAAGTAACATTTAAAAGAGTATAACATTATAAAAATGCATTAACAAGAGAATGAAGTCAAATCCAACTCTAAACTTGTTATCAATCAAAGCTATGAATTAAAGCTCAAAATCTCATCATTTTTCAGGAAAGAATAAAATAAAATAAAAAAACCTAGAACTAGACTTAAAAACAAAATTATGAAAAAAAACACAGCCAGAATCTTTTTTTAAAGCTTGATTTTTTTTTTTAATAAACAAGAAATTATCCTAAACCATTCCCCCCACACTAATCCTTACATTGTCCTCAATGTACAACAAAAATATGAATTAAAGTGAAAGGGAAAGAGAAAAATAACAAACTGCAAAAGCAAACAAAATAAAGGAGTAAAATGATAAAGAATAAGAGAGATCAAATCTGATTTCCAAAGCTCTCTATCCATTGGGTTGCCTCCCAAAAGCGCTTGGTTTATTGTCCTCAGCCTGACTTTGCCTTAGAAGATCAAAGATGGTCATAAGAAGGCTCTTCCAACTTTATCTCCTCAATCTCATCAAAACCAGAAGATGGAAAATCATAATAAGGCTTCAATCTACGACCATTAACCTTGAATACTTTCCCTGCATCTAAAGCCTTAATTTCAACTGCACCATGGGGAAATATGTTAGTGACAACAAAAGGACCAATCCACCTTGATCTTAACTTACCAGGAAACAGTTTTAGCTTTGAATGAAAAAGAAGAACTTTTTGACCAATGGAAAAATCCTTCCTCAAAATCATCTTGTCATGGAACATCTTTGTCTTCTCCTTATAGATTCTTACATTATCATATGCATTGTTCCTGATTTCTTCAAGTTCTTGCAATTGTAACTTTCTGTGAATTCCAGCTTCATCTAAATTCATGTTACATTGCTTAACAGCCCAATAAGCTTTATGTTCAAGCTCCACAGGTAAATGACAAGGTTTGCCACAAAGCAACCTGTATGGAGACATTCCCAAAGGCATTTTATAGGCTGTCCTATAAGCCCACAATGCATCATCAAGCCTTAAGCTCCAATCCTTTAAATTTGGATTCACTGTTTTCTCCAAGATGGATTTCACCTCTCTATTTGACAATTTAGCTTGTCCACTTGTTTGAGGATGATATACAGTGGAAATTCTATGGACAACATTATACTTCTTCAAGAGAGCTTGAAAAGACCTGTTACAAAAATGAGAACCCCTATCGCTAATAATAGCTTTTGGAGTGCCAAATCTTGCAAAGATATTAGTTCTCACAAAATTACAAACAGTTTTAGCATCATTCAACCTAGTGGCCTTAGCCTCAATCCACTTAGAGACATAGTCAACTGTAAGAAGAATGTAAACATTACCAAAGGAAGAAACAAATGGTCCCATAAAATCAATTCCCCAAACATCAAAAATTTCAACAACAAGTATGGGTGATTGGGGCATTTGGTTTTTAGGGCTTAAATTACCAACACGTCGGCATCTATCACATGCTTTGCAAAACAAATATGCATCCTTAAACAAAGAAGGCCAATAAAAACCACATTCAAGCACTTTAAGAGCTGTTCTCTTTGGCCCAAAATGGCCACCACAAGCATAAGCATGACAGAAACTTAGAATTGAGTTAAATTCAGATTCAGGGACACACCTTCTTATTACCTGATCAGAACAATGCTTCCATAGATAAGGATCATCCCAAATATAATATTTGGAGTCAGTCTTGATCTTGTCCTTTTGAGCTCGAGTTAAATCCTTTGGTAGCTCTTTTGTGACCTTAAAATTGACAATATCAGCATACCAAGGAACACTGACATTAATGGTAAAGAGTTGCTCATCAGGGAACTTCTCTTCCAAAGGTAAGCCATCCTCTTCAAGAGCCAAGCGACTAAGATGATCAGCCACTAAGTTTTCACTTCCCTTCTTGTCTTTGATCTCAATGTCAAATTCCTGTAATAAAAGAATCCACCTGATCAGTCTAGGCATTGCATCTTTCTTAGAAAGCAAATACTTAAGTGCTGCATGATCACTATAAGCAACAACTTTAGATCCAACCAAATAAGATCTAAACTTCTCCAAAGCAAAGATTACAGCAAGAAATTCTTTTTCAGTGGTAGAATAGTTTAGTTGTGCATCATTTAGAGTGCGAGAAGCATAATAAATGACATGAGACAACTTCCGTTTTCGCTGACCCAAAACAGCACTAATAGCAAAATCACTTGCATCACACATAACCTCAAAAGGTAAACTCGGTCAATGTGGCTGAATAATGGGAGTTGAAGTGAGAAGCTCTTTAAGCTTGTTGAATGCTATCTTGCATTCTTCATTGAAATCAAATGCCACTTCTTTTTGCAGCAACTTGCAGAGAGGATGAGAAATCTTTGAGAAATCCTTGATAAATCTTCTATAGAAACCTGCATGTCCAAGAAAGGAACGAACCTCCCTCACCGAAGTGGGGTATGGTAAGGATTTAACAAGGTCTACTTTAGCTTTATCTACCTTAATTCCTTTAGCTAAAATCACATGTCCCAAAACAATTCCTTGATCAACCATAAAATGGCATTTTTCCCAATTTAAAACAAGATTTGTTTCTAAGCATCTTTCCAAAACAAGAGACAAATTATCAAGGCATTTATCAAAAGAATTACCATAAACAGAGAAATCATCCATAAATATCTCAATAATGCTTTCAATGTAATTAGAAAAGATACTTACCATGCACCTTTGAAAAGTAGAAGGGGCATTACATAAACCAAATGGCATTCTTCTATAAGCATAAACACCATAAGGACATGTGAATGTGGTCTTTTCTTGATCTACTGGAGCAATCACAATTTGGTTGTATCCTGAATAACCATCAAGGAAGCAGAAGTGAGAGTGTCCAGCCAATCTTTCCAGCATTTGATCCATGAAAGGAAGAGGAAAATGATCCTTCCTTGTGGCTGAATTAAGCTTCCTATAGTCAATATACATTCTCCAACCAGTTTGCACCCTTGTTAGAACCAACTCATTGTCTTCATTCTTGATCACTGTGATGCCAGATTTCTTGGGAACTACTTGCATAGGGCTCACCCATTTTGAATCAGAGATGGCATAGATGATACCAAAGATCAAGCTTTCTGAATTTCCTTTTTCACAACCTCCATCATGTTAGGATTAAGTCTTCTTTGAGGTTCTCTACTTGGCTTTGCTCCATCTTCAATTAAGATCCTATGCATACACATAGAAGGGCTAATTCCCTTTATATCCGCAATTGACCATGCAATGGCTGTCTTGTTGTCTCTAAGGACTCTAATAAGCCTTTCTTCTTGGGATGGTGTCAAATTGTTAGCAATGATCACAAGAAGTGTTTCTTTCTCTCCCAAGAATGCATATTTGAGATGACCTGGTAAAGGCTTCAATTCAAGCTCAGGTGCCTTAACAATGGATGGGGAAAGCTTTTCTTTGAGTATAGGAAGCTCAAGGTATGACACCATATGTAAAAGAATGGGAGACATGGCTTCCAAGGCAGCTACCTTTTCAATGATGTCATCTTGCAATTCTAGCTCCCACTTTGGCTCATTAAGCTTCTTTAACTCAAGATTGTTGACAAGAGCCACTTCCAAGCTATCTTCCTTCCCTAATTCAAACACTTGCTACACTAATAAGTCAATTGCATCAATAACTTCAATGGAACATAAAGAAGATGAATCACAAGGGTATTTCATTGTATCAAACAAACTAGATTTAATGACATGCCCATCAAATTCCATAGAAAGAGATCCTTCACACACATCAATCTTAGTTCTAGCAGTCATTAAAAATGGTCTCCCAAGCAAAATAGGAGTAGGGTTAAGTGCACCCTCATCCTCCATATCTAGAACATAAAAATCAACGGGAAAAACAAGTTCATTCACTTTCAGAAGAACATCTTCAACAACTCCTTTAGGATATGCATGAGATCTGTCAGCTAACTGAATTATGATACCAGTTTCTTCTAATGGACCAAGATTCAAAGATTTGTAAATAGAAAAAGGCATTACATTAATAGAAGCACCTAGATCTAACATGCATCTCTCAAAAATTTTATCACTAATGATGCAAGGAATTGTAAATGAACCAGGATCTTTACATTTTGGAGGAAATTTCTTTTGAAAAACAGCAGAAACTTGTTCTCCCATGCAAACCTTTTCATTACCTTTTAACTTCCTCTTGTTTGTGCACAAATCCTTCAAAAATTTAGCATACCTAGGAACTTGCTTAATAGCCTCAAGCAATGGAATATTGATCTGCACCTTCTTGAAAGTGTCCAAAATCTACTTTTCTTGTTCCTCTTTTTTGGACTTTGCAAGCCTTTGAGGGAAAGGTGGAGGATGCACATAAGTGTCAAGTGTTGGAGATATATGCTTCCTTGGAGATTGGGTTGAATCATGAGTTTCTTTGGTAACCAGCACTTCCTTTTCTTCATCATTCCTCAATGTTTTGGGTGCTAGATTTGTAAGCTCTTTTCCGCTTCTCAAAGTGATGGCATTAGCATTCTGAACATTAGGATTCACTATAGTTTGAGAAGGAATTTTGTTTGACACTTTAGCCTCCAAATTGCTTAAAGATGTTGCAAGTTGTGCAATCTGATTCTCCATATTCTTCATGCCAGATTGCATTTGAGAAACAGTTTGTTGCAATTGGATTGTATTTGAAGCAAGAGTCTTCATCATCTCCTTCATTTCATCATTAGAACCTTGTTGCTCTTGAGGTCTTTGTTGAAACTGTGCTGGCTTTTGAAAAAAACCAGGTGGTTTGTTAAACACTGCATGAGGTTGTTGACTTCCTCTAGAACTAAAACCTTGCTGATTATTCCAACCTCCATATTGAGGGCGTTGTGGCTGCCCTTGAAATCCTCCAATTGCATTGCAATCTTCTTCTTGAAGTGTGGGGCACATATTAGTAGGATGCCCAAAATTTGAACAAATTCCACAAGCCTTTACTTGCTGCACATTACCAACCATGAGTTGTTGCATTAAGGTTGCCAAATTTGAAATCTGCTGAGTGTTGGCAGAAATTTGTTGCTCCAAGGAAGATGATGAAACTTCATTGACCCTCCTCATATCTTGTCTAGTGCCAAATTGTTGAGTATTGGCTGCCATGTTGGTAATCAAATCTCTTGCTTCTTGAGTAGTCTTGTTCATCAAAGCACTGCCACTAGCTACATCAATCATACTCCTATCCATTGGTGTGAGTCCCTCATAAAAATATTGAATAAGCAGTTGCTCACTAATTTGATGATTAGGACAACTAGCACAGAGATGTTTAAACCTCTCCCAATATTCATGTAATGTTTCCCATTCATCTGTCTAATACCACAGATTTCCTTCCTTATGTTGACGGCCTTGGATGCAGGGAAATATCTTTCAAGGAAGCTTCTTTTCAATTCAACCCAAGAACCAATTGAGCTTGGGGGTAAGTAGTAGAGCCAATCTTTTGCAGCACCATCCAAAGAGAATGGAAATGCTCTTAGCTTCACTTGTTCTTCTGAGATGTTTGAAGGTCTCATGGTAGAGCAAACAACTTGAAATTCCTTAAGGTGCTTGTTTGGGTCTTCTCCTGCAAGACCATTAAACTTTGGAAGTAAATGGATCATCCCAGACTTCAACTCAAATCCACCTTCAATGACTGGAAATTCTATGCACAATGGTTGTTGATCAAGATTAGGAGCAGCAAGCTCCCTCAAGGTTTGATTTCCTGCTGTAACATCCGATTTCCGACTTCCGATCCCATCTAATGTTGAAATTTATGATTTCCAAGTTTGTCTTATAATTCCGCTTCCGACCTCAATATTACCTTTGACTTCCGACTTCATTCCAAGGCTTACAAGGGATTTCTTCCGATTTCTGACCTCATGCATAAAGCTTACGGTTTCCGACCTTATCCTCAAGTAGGAACGAACGTGATATACGAGTTCCAACATCAGGTGATTCAAAATGTACGCAAAATGCGACCTCCGAGTTTAACTAAATTGGATTCCGAGTTCATTATCAAGGTCTTTTCTCCTCGTTCTCGAGTTCCGATATCGAGTTGGAGTGCCAGGTTCTATAAATTCCGAGTTCCGGGTACACAAAATTTATGTTTTGAATCCTGATATCCGGTGCTATGCTTAAAAATCAATTCAAGTTTGCATGATGACCCCGACTTCCGGGTTCGAGTGTTTTGGTTTCACGTTCTGGCCCTGACTTTCGCTTTTAAGGTAGCTATGCCTTGCGATTTCTGGATTACGACTTTACACTTAAATTTTGAATAAATGAGAAGATAATTACGAGTTCCGACTTCATCCGAATAGCTATGCATGAATCCCGACTTTAAGAAGTTCACGAGTTCCGATGTCGTGTTCAGATGCGCTGGAAGCGAGTTTCACTTCTTAAGCGACGTGGAGAGCATTTTTGTCACAAAAGAGGGAGACATGGCTGAATTTTACCCACAAGAATTTCACCCAATCAAAGCCACATATCCTAACTACCACTTCAGAGCCTTGTGTGTATATATATCCTCCTCCTGCCTCTTCAGCCCTATTCTTCCAACGTTGTCTTCTCTTCCTCAATTCAGCCCTCTTTTCTCTTCTCCACTCACCCACTCCATCCAACTTTCATCTCAGCTACCAGCTCAAGCCTAACTAGATAATAAGAGGTAAAGGTTTTCTTTTTCTTCCTGCCTGATTTTCTGACTCTTGGATGATTGATGGTGATTTAATTTCTTAATTTGATATGTTGATTGATTGATTATGATGAACTACAGCTGGTTTATTGGCTGTTTGTGAGATTAAAACTGAATTGAAAGCAAGAAAGGATGAAGATAGGAAAAAAATTGAGAGACTGGAAAACCCAAACCCTCGGCAGTCTGTACAGCGAAGTGTACGGCTCTGCCTCCTGCCGTTCAAAATTAATGAAACCATTTTTATGTGAAACTAGACATCTAGGGCTTTCCACACATATATCATATAAGACCATTGGAGTAATATTGAGAGAAATATGAATTTTTGAAGTTCGACCTAGGAATCAGGACATCCACCCGGGCAGTATGGGTTGAGAAAGGTGTAACTCACCCTATACAACTCCAAATCGAGTGAAACTAATTTTGTTGGAAAGCTTACACATAGGAGAAAAATCCCAAGAAAGTCCGAGTTTTTTATCATCTCAGTTGTTCCCTGTGATTTGAAGAAGTTATCCTATGTCCAAACCAGGCCAACACAGGGTAGTTCAGGAAGGCTAAGTTTCGGGGCTTGTAACTCGAGCCCTACTGAGGCAAATGAAATGGAACTTTTTGTATATGAAAGGTTGTCCTGTTAGCTTTAATATCAGGCCAATTTCATATGATTTGAGCCAATTTTCGATTTTTAGTAGATTTTTACTTTTAAGTGTACAATTCTGGCCACCCACAGGGCAGGCCGGGGTAAAACCCGAATAACTTGAGTTATGGTTATCCAAATCAGATGGGACCAAAGAGGTTAGAAAATAGACACATAACACTTCAACATATCTGAAATTGAGGTCCAAACAAGCTAAATATAAATTATGACATAATTTACAAGAACCAGGTTGAATACAAGCAGTGAGGCAGTAAGCATATTCTAAAGTGCAATACTTATGTCTTGAATTGAGAATTGAAGCATGAATGAAATATGTTGAATTATGCATGGAATGAAGTGTTTCTCTTGATAAATTGATATGCTAAATACTGGCACTATTCATGGGGAAGCGGACACGTTCTGTTATGCCGCCAAAATTGCAGTAAAGTATATGCATGAATTATGAAAGACATGTAAAGGCATGTGCATTTTCAAGAAAGCTATGAAAGCTATGTTATGATGAATCCAAAGAATATGTTATGATGAAATTTCCATGCTACTTGGGCCAGCCTCGGATAAAAAGTTAAGGGGAATAGATCAGTGGGAAGGTCGGGGAAAGTAAACCCAGCATTCCTGTATAGGAACGAGCTCGATCCTGAAAAGCAGACTATTACCCAGGAGTCTAAAATGGCCAAGAACTCCCAGGGGACCAAGTGATGGAAAGTGATAAAGAGTAATGGGGAAATGTTTATGAAGAATAGTTCAAGAATGAAGTTTGCATGATTACATTAAGCGCATGATTGCATTGAACATGTCATTACATGATATTTGCATTTGTCCGTTGTGTTTATTTGTTGTTGTATATTCACTACCTTGCCCTTTGTCCTATGTATTAATGTTGATGGTTTATTCTGTTTCTTATGTCATTTTAAGTAAAACTAAACCTTGTCTCGGGCTAGACATTTTCTCAACCTTACTGAATATGAGTAGTTAAGTTTAATCTCATGTTTTAAGAAAATTTAATAAAACCCAAGGCAACTGAGAATGAATGCGAAGTCAGTATACACTATATGCAAACCCTACTGAGAATTTCTCCAAATTCTCACCTCGTCTCGTATTTTCCGCCTCATTCTCAGACGTGGACGATGGACACGACAGCTACCCTTTTCGTTGAGATTCCAGACCTGCAGCTCCACCATGACCCTGCAGTAGGCTCATTGTATATAGCAGGCTCTTGCCAGTTCCGCTTGTATCTTTTTAGTGATAGGGATTTTACTGTCCCCTTACATCATCCTGCTTTTGACCCTGCCACCCCATACTTTGAGGTCCCGTTGTACGCGGCACATCCTCCGCCAGCGCCTCCTACACCTGTAGCACCTGTGGCCCCTGCTGACCCTGCACCGGAGTCACCTCCGCAGGTGGTACCGGACATCCCGTTCAGCTTCGAGAGCGACCCCTCAGAGGCTACTAGCTCATCTTCCTCCTCCTCTGGATCAGTTCCTGACTACTCACCAGCCGGGCCCGGTGTGGCCAACGGCTATCTGACTGAGTAGGTCAGCCACAGGCCGTATTGTACAGCATGACCCTCTTTTGGTAGCATGCGGCTTTGGGTCATACATGCAGTGGTAGATTTTGAAATGTCCACTGAGGACCACGTAGGATCGAATTGACTGACATTGGTCTTATGTTTTTTTGTACATGACCCCACTTATGTATCCTAGTTTGAAACTTGTATGTAAATCAAAACAGTGGTTCCTGCCCATATATATATACCTATATACAGTTGATAGCATGTGTGTTATTTATGCTTACCTTATTGTTATGATGAAATAAATTCTGTCACGTTCATTGTACGGCATCCCATTTTCCCCAAATGATTCGAATAAATGAAACGTAAGTAGAATATTAACACAGTAACACCAACTAGTTAATTTCATGCTATGACTTAAGCATAACATTAAATAAGTAGGGTGTTACATTTTGGTATCAGAGCAGTTCGTCCTAACTAAGACCTGAGGATTGGACTGACTATGCTTCGCGCATATCCTGCGTTTTTAGCCAATGACATGCACTAAATCTTGCCATTATGGTTGAGATATAGTTGTGCATGTGTATGAGATGCCTGACCGTGTGAGTTGTTATTTACTGACACATTAGACATAGTATTGAGCCTGATCAACTTAATAACTTTTGTTTTGTGTGCTCAGAACTTAATGGCTTCTGGAAGGCGAGGTAGACCACGTGCAGAACCTGCTCCAGAGGTCCCGACTTCATGGCCACAATGCAAGAAATGGCCCATGCAATGCGGGAACAAGCCGCGGCAGCTCACCAGATGATGGAACAACTAGGCAGGCGACCTACAGCAGGTTGTGAAGGGAACCTACATGGCCCAGAGGCTAACCTGGAGTATCTCAAATTTGCTGAATTTAGAATGGCAAATCCGCCAAGTTTTCGAGGGGCGTATGACCCGGACAAAGCTGATGAGTGGATCAAAGCCATGGAGAAGATTTTCTCTGTCCTAGATTGCTCGGATCACCAGAAGGTGACTTTTGCCACTTACATGCTTGAAGCAGACGCCGAGTTTTGGTGGGACGGCGTACGAAGATTGTTTGAGGGATCTCAGACGGTAGTCACCTGGACGATGTTCAAGGATGTATTCTACCAGAAGTACTTCCCTGCTTCAGTTCGAAATGCCAAGGCACTTGAATTTATGCAACTGCGTCAAGGAAATCGGACAGTATCCGAATATATTGCCCGATTTGAGGAGCTATGCAAATTTTCTACAATTTATCAAAGGAATCTAGATGAAGCCTGGAAGTGCATCAAGTTTGAAGGAGGATTACAAGAAGATATTCTTACCGCAATCGGGCCAATGGAGATTAGAGATTTTCCCACGTTAGTAAATAAATGCCGACTAGTGGAAGATTGCAACTTGAGACTAGTGGCAGCCAGGGCATCCGGCGGTGGTTTCAGGAAGGGATTAGCCCCGTAGGGCCCAAGATTCAAGCCCAACTTTCAACAGCAAAGGAGGTTCCCGCCGACGGGTAACAAAAGCAAGCAGCCTCAAAGGCCCCCTCCGAATCCAACTTGCAAGAAGTGCGGCAAGAATCATGGCGATCGGCCGTGCTTGGCAAGCCAGAACGTTTGCTTTGGGTGTGGCAAGCCAGGTCACAAGATTTATGAGTGCCCAACCAGGAATCCACCACAGTCGTCTCGACCACAACGTCAAGGACGAGTCTTTACTATGAATGCGGAGGAAATTGATAAGTCTAAGGGACTAATCCAAGACACCTGTGACGTGAACGGTGAGGCCCTAACTGTACTCTATGATTCGGGTGCTTCCCATTCATTTATTTCTCATGACTGTGTAGCTGTCTTGCAATTGCCAATCTCTGAGTTACCTTATGACCTATTGGTTTCTACTCCTACCAATGGGCCTGTTAGAACTAGCCAAATATGCCCCAATGTCCCTCTTCAAATTGAGGGTAGGACTTTTACCGTCGATTTGATTTGTCTTCCTCTATCTGGACTTGACATAATTCTGGGTATGGATTGGCTTTCTGCCAATCGAGTTGTACTCAATTGCTCTGATAAGACAGTGGTACTTCCCTCTGTCTCACCTTCTGAATCCCAGACGGCAACACTCCTCTATTTGGACTCTTTCGGGCCAAATAAGCAAGGATATATCCTCTTGTCAACTAATGTGACTGAAGCTGAGCAAGAAATAGAGGAAATTCCCATTGTCAGGGAATATCCGGATGTTTTTCCAGAAGACATTCCTGAATTCCCTCCGGAAAGAGAGATTGAATTTACCATTGAGTTGGTTCCAGGTGCGGGACCAATATCTATAGCTCCGTACCGAATGTCACCTATGGAGCTGACAGAACTAAAAAGACAAATCGAAGAGCTTTTGGACAAAGGATTCATACGACCAAGCGCGTCGCCATGAGGAGCTCCGGCCTTGTTGGTCAAAAAGAAAGATAGAAGCATGCGCTTATGCGTGGATTATAGGCAACTGAACAAAGTGACAATTAAGAACAAGTATCCGCTGCCAAGGATTGATGACCTCATGGATCAACTACAGGGTGCAGCAGTATTTTCTAAGATCGACTTGCGTTCCGGATATCACCAAATTCGAGTTCGGGAACAAGATATTCCTAAGACAGCTTTTCGAACTCGTTACGGACACTATGAGTATACCGTGATGTCGTTTGGGCTGACGAACGCACCAGCGGTATTCATGGATTACATGAATCGAATATTTCGTCCATATCTGGACAAGTTTGTAGTGGTCTTCATCGATGATATACTTGTCTACTCGAAGAAGGAGCAAGAGCATGCAAAACACTTACGGCTAGTCCTGCAAATTTTAAGAGAAAAGAAACTCTACGCCAAATTATCCAAATGTGAATTTTGGATGAAGGAGGTAAGATTTCTCGGCCACGTAGTGTCATCTGGAGGAATCTCTGTCGACCCCAGCAAAGTAGAAGCGGTTCTGAACTGGGAAAGGCCAACTACAGTCTCTGAAGTCAGGAGTTTTCTAGGTTTAGCTAGATATTACAGGAGGTTTGTTAAGGATTTCTCTCGACTAGCCTTACCTTTGACCAAGCTAACCAGAAAGAATGTTCCGTTTGAGTGGACGCCGGAGTGCGAACAGAGTTTTCAGGATTTGAAGAAGAGATTGACCACGACCCCAGTGTTAGCTTTACCAGACCCTCATGGACCATTTGAAGTCTATTGTGATGCTTCCCAATAAGGGTTAGGGTGCGTGTTGATGCAAACCAGAAAGGTGGTGGCGTATGCCTCTCGGCAACTAAAGCCACACGAAAGGAACTACCCAACCCATGACCTCGAGTTGGCAGCAGTAGTATTTGCTTTGAAGATATGGAGACATCATCTGTATGGTGTACGGTTCGAGGTCTTTTCTGATCATCAGAGTTTAAAGTACCTCTTTGATCAGAAGGAATTGAATATGAGATAGCGGAGGTGGATGGAACTCCTTAAAGACTACGAATTTGAATTGAAATACCACCCAGGTAAGGCAAACGTCGTGGCAGATGCGTTGAGCAGGAAATCATTGACTGTCGCTTGGATGATAATCAAAGAGACGGAACTTATTGAAAGCTTCCGAAATCTTAATTTGGGGATCCTTATGACTCCCAAAACCCTTCAGTTGCATCAAATCAAGGTAGCCAGTAGCTTCAAAGAGCAGATTTGGCGGGCACAGCAGCGAGATGCTAATCTCCAACGTATGATCAAGCTCGTGCAATCAGGGAAATTAACGGGTTTTACTCAGGATAAAGAAGGTATCTAGTGACATCATGATAGGGTATGTATACCTGAGGGGGACGATATCCGGAAAAGAATCTTGGAGGAAGCACATAAGGGTGAGTTCACTGCACATCCTGGCATTACTAAAATGTACCAGGATCTCAAGAAAATGTTTTGGTGGCCAGGTATGAAGTCAGACGTAGCGAGCTTCGTAAGTAAATGCTTGGTCTGTCAAAAGGTGAAAGCAGAACATCAGAAACCCTCTGGGATGCTTCAACCCTTGGAAGTCCCTGAGTGGAAATGGGAAAGTATTTCCATGGATTTTGTGATGGGATTGCCAAGAACGCCAACAGGATACGATGCCATATGGGTCATCGTGGATAGATTGACTAAGTCTGCCCACTTTTTACCCATCCGAGCAAATTACCCGTTGGAAAAATTGGCACAACTGTATATCCAAGAGATTATAAGGCTGCATGGAACCCTTTCAACCATTATCTCCGATCGAGACCCAAGGTTTACTTCAAGGTTTTGGGGAGCCTTACAAAAGGCATTTGGTGCTAAGTTATGCCTAAGCACTGCATACCACCCGCAAACGAACGGCCAAACAGAAAGGACAATTCAAACCTTGGAAGATATGTTACGAGCCTATATACTGGAGCAACGAGGAAATTGGGATCGGTACTTACTGTTGGCCGAATTTGCATACAACAACAGCTATCACGCTAGCATCGGCATGGCTCCTTATGAAGCATTATATGGACGAAAGTGCCAATCTCCCTTACGTTGGTATGAGACAGGAGAATCAACTCTATTGGGGCCTGATTTAGTCGAGCAGACCACCGAGCAGATCAAGAAAATACGAAGCAAGATGCTTACTGCTCAGAGCCGCCAAAAGAGTTACGCGGATACCAGGAGGAAACCTTTGGAATTCTAGGAAGGAGACCATGTATTTCTGAAGGTTACTCCTACAACAGGGATTGGTAGAGCTGTTAAAATCAAGAAGCTAAATCCTCGTTTTATTGGTCCCTTCCAAATCCTGAAGCAAATCGGATCAGTGGCGTACCGAGTCGCTTTGCCTCCACATCTATCGAACCTCCATGAGGTTTTTCATGTCTCCCAACTCAGAAAGTATCAACCTGACCCTACACACTCCCTTGAACTCGAATCAATAAAGTTAAAGGAGGACCTGACTTTCCATGTTCAACCGGTACGGATTGTAGACAGAAGCAGCAGACAACTCCGAAATAAATCTGTGCAGCTAGTGAAGGTAGCATGGGGAAAAGAAGGTGCTGAAGACTACACTTGGGAACTGGAATCGGATATGAGGGAAGGATATCCTGAGTTATTCACAGGTGCTAAATTTTGAGGACAAAATTTTTAAAGGAGGGTAGTAATGTAACATCTGATTTCCGACTTCCGATCCCATCTAATGTTGAAATTTACGATTTCTGAGTTTGTCTTATAATTCCGCTTCCGACCTCAATATTACCTTCGACTTCCGACTTCGTTCCAAGGCTTACAAGGGATTTCTTCCGATTTCCGACCTCATGCATAAAGCTTACGGTTTCCGACCTTATGCTCAAGTAGGAACGAACGTGATATACGAGTTCCGACATCAGGTGATTCAAAATGTACGCAAAATGCGACCTCCGAGTTTAACTAAATTGGATTCCGAGTTCATTATCAAGGTCTTTTCTCCTCGTTCCTGAGTTCCGATATCGAGTTGGAGTGCCAGGTTCTATAAATTCCGAGTTCCGGGTACACAAAATTTATGTTTTGAATCCTGATATCCGGTGCTATGCTTAAAAATTGATTCAAGTTTGCATGATGACCCCGACTTCCGGGTTCGAGTGTTTTGGTTTCACATTCTGGCCCTGACATTTGCTTTTAAGGTAGCTGTGCCTTGCGATTTCTGGATTACAACTTTACACTTAAATTTTGAATAAATGAGAAGATAATTACAAGTTCCGATGTCATGTTCAGATGCGCTGGAAGCGAGTTTCACTTCTTAAGCGACGTGGAGAGCATTTTTGTCACAAAAGAGGGAGACATGGCTGAATTTTATCCACAAGAATTTCACCCAATCAAAGCCACATATCCTAACTACCACTTCAGAGCCTTGTGTGTATATATATCCTCCTCCTGCCTCTTCAGCCCTATTCTTCCAACGTTGTCTTCTCTTCCTCAATTCAGCCCTCTTTTCTCTTCTCCACTCACCCACTCCATCCAACTTTCATCTCAGCTACCAGCTCAAGCCTAACTAGATAATAAGAGGTAGAGGTTTTCTTTTTCTTCCTGCCTGATTTTCTGACTCTTGGATGATTGATGGTGATTTAATTCCTTAATTTGATATGTTGATTGATTGATTATGATGAACTACAGCTGGTTTATTGGCTGTTTGTGAGATTAAAACTGAATTGAAAGCAAGAAAGGATGAAGATAGGAAAAAAATTGAGAGACTGGAAAACCCAAACCCTCGGCAGTCCGTACGGCGAAGTGTACGGCTCCGCCTCCCGCCGTTCAAAATTAATGAAACCATTTTTATGTGAAACTAGACATCTAGGGCTTTCCACACATATATCATATAAGACCATTGGAGTAATATTGAGAGAAATATGAATTTTTGAAGTTCGACCTAGGAATTAGGACATCCACCCGGGCAGTATGGGTTGAGAAGGGTGTAACTCACCCTATACAACTCCAAATCGAGTGAAACTAATTTTCTTGGAAAGCTTACACATAGGAGAACAATATCCAAAGAAATTCCAAGTTTGTTATCATCTCAGTTGTTCCCTGTGATTTGAAGAAGTTACCCTATGTCCAAACCAGGCCAACACAGGGTAGTTCAGGAAGGCTAAGTTTTGGGGGCTTGTAACTCGAGCCCTACTGAGGCAAATGAAATGGAACTTTTTGTATATGAAAGGTTGTCCTGTTAGCTTTAATATCAGGCCAATTTTACTTTTAAGTGTACAATTCTGGCCACCCACAGGGCAGGCCGGGATAAAACCCGAATAACTTGAGTTATGGTTATCCAAATCAGATGGGACCAAAGAGGTTAGAAAATAGACACATAACACTTCAACATATCCAAAATTGAGGTCCAAACGAGCTAAATAGAAATTATGGCATAATTTACAAGAACCAGGTTGAATACAAGCAGTGAGGCAGTAAGCATATTCTAAAGTGCAATACTTATGTCTTGAATTGAGAATTGAAGCATGAATGAAATATGTTGAATTATGCATGGAATGAAGTGTTTCTCTTGATAAATTGATATGCTAACTACTGGCACTATTCATGGGGAAGCGGACACGTTCCGTTATGCCGCCAAAATTGCAGTAAAGTATATGCATGAATTATGAAAGACATGTAAAGGCATGTGCATTTTCAAGAAAGCTATGAAAGCTATGTTATGATGAATCCAAAGAATATGTTATGATGAAATTTCCATGCTACTTGGGCCAACCCCGGATAAAAAGTTAAGGGGAATAGATCGGTGGGAAGGTCGGGGAAAGTAAACCCGGCATTCCTGTATAGGAACGAGCTCGATCCTGAAAAGCAGACTATTACCCAGGAGTCTAAAATGGCCAAGAACTCCCAGGGGACCAAGTGATGGAAAGTGATAAAGAGTAATGGGAAAATGTTTATGAAGAATAGTTCAAGAATGAAGTTTGCATGATTACATTAAGCGCATGATTGCATTGAACATGTCATTACATGATATTTGCGTTTGTCCGTTGTGTTTATTTGTTGTTGTATATTCACTACCTTGCCCTTTGTACTATGTATTAATGTTGATGGTTTATTCTGTTTCTTATGTCATTTTAAGTAAAACTAAACCTTGTCTCGGGCTAAACATTTTCTCAACCTTATTGAATATGAGTAGTTAAGTTTAATCTCATGTTTTAAGAAAATTTAATAAAACCCGAGGCAACTGAGAATGAACGCGAAGTCAGTATACACTATATGCAAACCCTACTGAGAATTTCTCCAAATTCTCACCTCGTCTCGTATTTTCCGCCACATTCTCAGATGTGGACGAAGGACACGACAGCTACCCTTTTCGTTGAGATTCCAGACCTGCAGCTCCACCATGACCTTGCAGTAGGCTCATTGTATATAGCAGGCTCTTGCTAGTTCCGCTTATATCTTTTTAGTGATAGGGATTTTACTGTCCCCTTACATCATCCTGCTTTCGACCCTGCCACCCCATACTTTGAGGTCCCGTTGTACGCGGCACATCCTCCGCTAGCGCCTCCTGCACTTGCAGCACCTGTGGCCCTTGCTGACCCTGCACCGGAGTCACCTCCGCAGGTGGTACCGGACATCCCGCTCAGCTCCGAGAGCGACCCCTCAGAGGCTACTAGCTCATCTTCCTCCTCCTCTAGATCAGTTCTTGACTACTCACCAGCCGGGCCCGGTGTGGCCAACGGCTATCTGACTGAGTAGGTCAGCCACAGGCCGTATTGTACAGCATGACCCTCTTTTGGTAGCGTGCGGCTTTGGGTCATACATGCAGTGGTAGATTTTGAAATGTCCACTGAGGACCACGTAGGATCGGATTGACTGACATGGGTCTTATGTTTTTTTGTACACGACCCCACTTATGTATCCTAGTTTGAAACTTGTATGTAAATCAAAACAGTGGTTCCTACCCATATATATATACCTATATACAGTTCATAGCATGTGTGTTATTTATGCTTACCTTATTGTTATGATGAAATAAATTCTGTCACGTTCATTGTACGGCATCCCATTTTCCCCAAATGATTCGAATAAATGAAACGTAAGTAGAATATTAACACAGTAACACCAACTAGTTAATTTCATGCTATGACTTAAGCATAACATTAAATAAGTTGGGTGTTACACCTGCCATCATCTCTTCTTCTTCTGAAAATTCAGATGTTGAACTTGAAAGGGCAGTGTTGATGGCTTGTTCAATTTGGGATGGTGAAAAGCCTAAAGATGATGAGGATGGAGAATGTAGCAATGGTGGTGGTATTGGTGCAAAAATGTGTCTTCTAGCTTCAAAGAAATTGTTGAGTCTTCTATTTCTCTCAATATAAAAATTGTTCTCCGACATGCACCTAAAGAACACCAAGAAAGCAAAACTCCAACAAAATGATTAGATAAATATAAATTTAAGGACAATGTAAGCAAAACTTAATGAAACAAAGAAAAACACAAAAACAAACAAGACTAAACCAGAACTTAAAAACACTAAAGAATACCAACAAAATAGAACAGAACCTAAATCAACAAAATAATCCAATTAATGTCAATTCCTCGGCAACGGCGCCAAAATTTGATATGTCGTTAAACTACCAAATTAAAAACCTTTGCTTGGTTTAGGAAAAATTAGTTTAGTAATGAGCAAAGAGTCGATCCACTAGGAATTGAATTAATCTAATTATTTAGCTTATTTTAGATTTTGATTCTAATAAACTCCAAAAAAAAAAAAAAACACAAAGTAACACAAAATGGGGGGGGGTTTGTTGTTTCTATAATTCAAACAAAAATTATATATAAAAAATTACACGAAAATAAAAAAAATAAACAAGAGCAAATGATGTTGGTTTGTTGAAATGAATTAAAACTGGCTATGGGATCCCTTTTCCCCACCAAGTTATATCATGCAATTAGTTCTCAATTTCAGCCTCCAATTCTCCTTTTATAGTTACCAATCTTAGGCAATGAAACATTCTATTACCTACCTTCTTTTAAATAGATTAGGGAACATCCATTAACCTATTCTAATCACTAATTGACATAGGGAACATCCACTAAGTTCAATTAACAATTGAAACTAGAAAGACAGATTGATCTAAGTTTTGGTCTCTAACATTGGACTAAGTGACTTAGGTTATATTCTCCCTTGCATACAATCAAAACTTGACCATTAAGTTTGCACACAAGTTACTACATATGGATAAAGGATAATGAACATCATAATCCTAAATCTAGCAATCAGCCATAACATGAAATAGAAGGGTGGCCAATCCAAACATGTCACATTACTACCATAATCATGAAGTGAGTAGGAGAATATAATCAACTCTCAAGAAAATAGAGGCCTGAAAATCAATTTAATTACATGATAATTTAGGGTTCAAAGTTCACCCATAACCACAAAAGTAACTTAGCCTAACATTCTAAAGAAAACCATATCACAAATTGAAGAATACATGACATAAGTTAAGAAAGAAAGAAAACATGTGTAGACTAAAGGGTGAAAGCAAAGTTGCCCAAACTCTAATCTTCAGCACCTATCTCTTCTTCTTGTCCTCAATTAAATCCTTAAAGAGCAGCAGAAAGTGATGTCCACAGCTACAAGCTTGATGAAAATGTCACTTCTTCCACTCCAATATTGTAACTATGGTTTCTAAGGATAAGTGGCTGAAACCTCTTTCTCTCTCCACGAAAATTTCTCCCTCTAGAAAGAGAAAAAAATGCTCAGTTCTGACTCCTCCCCTCCCTGGTTGCTGGTCCCTTGCCAAAATGTAACCTCAGCCATCCAAATTGTAACTGCTCCAAGTGTAACTCCACATTAAACTAGCTTCATAGGTTACATTCTCACAAAGAATTGGTGATTATCAGAAATAATTCTGATAATTAAGTTTTAACAACCTATAATCAGACAATGAAAAGCCACAATTGAATTGAACTCAATTGGGCCACCATTCATTAATTAAAATTGGCAGTTTCGGCTTTTTTCTGGCAGCTCAGCTTCACACGTAAATTTCATTGACCAAATGGACTTGGATCAGAGTAATTCGACCACCATTGGAAAGTTAACATCTTGGGCTTCATTTTGGCTCTGGAATCATCCCATTTGGGCTTATATCAAGGGAGAACTGAATTGAGCAAAACTACATTGCAGTGACGGGTCAGCATCAGGCCCAGCTTTGGCAGCTTCAATCTTTCTGGTCTGTTGGACTTTTTGACTGATCTTGGTGTCAAATTAAAGCTCTGGATGTCTACTTTCATCTCCAAGTGGAATGATGTCATTTTGACTTCGGAGGAAAAAGTTAAGCCCTTGGAAAGACATACTGCTCATGCTGTCCAACACTCAATTCTTAACATTATCTTGAATTAGCTCCAAATTAAGTCATTTTACTCTTGTTCAGCTCAAAAATCATCCTTAAGCTTTATTTTCCTACAAAACACAAATAGTAAAATAAAAACATAATATTTACATGATTAAAGCTACGAACAAGCATAGAAAAGAATATAAAATAAGTGAATAAAATGCACTTATCACGGACACGTTCCATTATGCTGCCGAAATTTCAGTAAAACCTATGCATAAGTTATAAGATACATGTGCATTTTTCAAGAAATTCATAAAGGTTATGTTATGATAAAAGTTCCATGATACTTAGGCCAGCCCTGGATTAAAGTTAAGAGAAATAGATTAATGGGGAGGTCTAGGAAAGTAAACTCGGTATTCCTATATAGGAACGAGCTCGATCCTGAAAAGCAGACTATTATCTAGGAGTTGAATGGCCAAGAACTTCAAGGGAACCAAGTAACGGAAAAGATTATGATGCTAAGTTTAAGAACGAGTCCTTGCATAGTTACATGGCACGGTCATTACAAGTTGTAACATCCCCCAAAATTTTCTTATCATTTTTTGCGTAATTATTCTGTTTTTATTTAATAATTGAAGTTAATTAAAATTGGGCTAAATATTTATTTAGGATCAATTAATTAGCAATTAATTGAGTTTAGATATAAGGGAATTAGGTTAGAAGTATAGAAGATTTCATAGAAATTTTCTTAAACCAATTTACTGATTTAAAGGAAATCGGTAAGATCATGGTATTTTGAAACCACTGAAACTGAATCAATAGAATTATATATCATAAACACTAGGATTAGTGGCTAAAAACTCAGCCACACTTCCCCCTAAATGGCGCCACCAACCAACCTTAAGGGAACAGGAGAGTTGCCTCAATACTAGCCACATAAGTCAAGAACCAATAGGAAGCTAGCGTGCCAACTACCATCTTAATTAACTGCATTCTTTTCTATTTTCTCCCTTATTTCTGCACCCCAAAAGACAGTAGCTCTCTCCCTCTTTTCTTCCTCTCCTTTATCCCATCTCATCTTACTTTCAAGCACCAAGCACCTCCAACATCAAAACTCTTCATCTAGTCAAGCTAGCTTTCAATGTAGAGGTAGGATTCAATTTCTGTCCTTAATTTCTCTAAACTGTGGCTGCATGAAATTTCACTCTTCTTCAGTTATTTGATAATATATTGGATGTATTTGATGGTTTATAGTTGGATTAACGTGAAATCTTGAGTTGAAATTAAAGTTAGAAGGAGAAAACTAGAAGAAGTGGAGAATTAAGATGCTGTCTAAGTAAGAAGCCCCACGGCAGTCTGTACAGCTCTACCTATAGCCATTCAAATTTAATGAAACTATTTTTATATGAAAGTAGACATTCAGGGGTTTCTATACATATATCATATAAGGCCATTGGAGTAATATTGAGAGAGATATGAATTTTTGAAGTTTGACCTAGAAATGAGAACTTTCATCCAGGCAGTGTGAGTTAAGAAGGGCATAACTTACCCTACACAACTCCAAATTGATTGATTCCAACGTTTTTTGAAAGCTAACATATGAGGGAACATCCCATAACAATTTTAGATTCATATTCATTGCCAATTATGTCTAGTACATTAATGAATTCATCCTAAGTTCAACCTGGGTTGGAATAGGGCAATCTAGTAGGGTCAAGTTTCAAGGATTATATCTCGAATTATACTCATTCAAATAATATGCAACTTCTTTCATTTCAAATCTTGTTTTGTTAGCTTTATATTGATATAAATTTTGCATGATTTCATTCAGATTTCTATTTTTGGTGAATTTTCTCTTAGAAGAGTGCAATTCTGGCTAGAGACATATATGAAAACTAGATTAAGTTTACTTAATGTCGAAACTCAGGACTTAGCAAACAGAGAGCTAAATCGAGTATACTTAATGTTGAACTCGGAACTTAGTGAATAGGAAACTAGATCAGATATACTTAATGTTGAACTCGAACATAGTGAAATAGAGAACTAGATCGGGTAAGGTTAATGTCGGAACTCGGAACATAAGAAAAACATTCACGGTCTTGGAAGGCCAATTGTGGCATAATGTCGGAAATCGGAAGTTGGTATTAGAATATGAAACCTTATACATAAATCCCGGAAGTTAGGAAACTAGGATGCTCTAACACTCGTATACACGTAGTTCCAAAACACGGTATCTCCGTAAGCATATTACCTTGAAACTCGATTCAGAATCAATCTCGGAGATCGAACACGATCTAGGAAGTTGGGAATGAAGACATTCATAATCCCGGAAGTCGGGAATCAGGACATTGACCTTATATACATAACTTACATGATCTCGAAACTCGGAAGTCGGTCATAAGCTCAAACTCGGGAACATCATTAGAACTTAAAAGCTTGCAAGATAGATTAAGGCTTAAAGAGTTTAAAACTTGCACCTATTGATATTGTTATGTTCTTGGTATGATTATAATGTTCTACATTGAGGTTGCTGTTTGATTAAAGTTTCTTAGTTACTGGCACTATTCATGGGAAAGTGGACATGATCCGTTATACTGTCAAATTTTTGGTAAAATAGTAAGGAGGTTATGAGCATTTATATGTTATGGATATGTATGTGGAAATTCCATATGCAAGGATATATGAAAGCAAATGATGAAGCATATGTATGAGTGCATTCAGCATGTCTAACCATGATTATGTACGGGAATGAAAGGATATGAATATATTAAATGTGAATCCCTTCACTTGGAGGCAGTTAATGAGATCCCTCCCCGTGAAGGCAGTATAAAACTATGAGATCCCTCTACCTTGGAGGCACGTGGTCAGGTGAAATCCTTCTATTCTTGAGGTATGTGACCAGGAGAGATCCCTTCAATTTAGAGGCATGTGGCCAAAATGAGATCCCTCCAAGACTAGAGGCACATGAATCCCCTTGTAGGTTTGTCTGTGTGACGATGGTCACGAGTTGAGCTGACAAGCTCACTCCTAGATTAGACTACCCAAGGGCAGTAAAGACTAAAGATTAAAACATATGCAAGCACCCTAGGGATGGCGATACGTAACGCCTAGGTGTGCCAAGAAAAAAAAGTAAAGAAAGTTAAAGAAAGATGCCAATGCAATTGCATGATCAAGTATGAGTATTTGCATAATTATATCTCATGTTTTATTGATGCTGAGCCTGTTCTATCTATTTATGCGGTGATTTTTATTCTAAATATGAAATATTGCCAATGTGACCCAAGTGCATGAATAAAATGAACTCTGCTTCGGTCAATATATTTTCAAACTATAACACTGAATAGTCTATTTAACATGCTCACATTTTTCACGATAAATCAAAGCAGCTGGGGATAATAACGATGACACAGCATATGGTAGTTTAATGAACCCTACTAAGAATTTTAAAATTCTCACTCTTTTTTCGTATTATCTCCAGATAGTTCAAAAGTTCCAAAGAAGGCCCTCCGAGGCAGAGTTGACTAGTAAGACCAAAGGTGGCTGAAGGTTGCTGCCAGACAAGGTCCGATTAAGTGACAGTAACAACTCCTAGGTGATGTATTATGAATTAAGTATAGTACTATACTTGGGAGGATGTTACACAAGTTGTTTACAGTTTGATTGTTATGTTTACCTGCTGCTATTTGTTAATTTATTCTACTCATTATTCTGTGTAACACTATTTAGTAGTTTATTCTATTTCTTCTGCTGTCTTAAGTAAAACTGAATCTTGCCTCAGACTAGATATTTACTTAAACTTACTGAATGTGGATAGTTCCATTTGATGCCATTTTTTTAATAATTAAATAAAAATTGAGGCAACTGAGAATGAATGTGGCGTCAGTCTAATACCATACTCGAATCCTATTGAGAATTTCTTTAATTTCTCACCTTGCTTTGTGTTTTAATATCATTCTCAGACCGTGGTGATGGATATAACAGCCACCCTATTTATCGAGATCCTTGACCTGTAGCTTCACCATGACCCCACGTTGGACTCATTGTACATAGCCGACTCCTACCATTTCTGTCTCTATCTTTTTAGTAATAGGAATTTTGTTGTTCATTTGTTTTACCCTACATTCGACCCTGCTGCTTCGTATTTTGCGGTCCTGTTGCATGTAGCACATACTCTTCTAGCACCTCCAGCACCTGCAGCTCTTGCCAACCTTCCACCAGAGTCACCTTCACAGGTAGTTCCAGATATTCTGCTCAGTCCTGAGAGCGATCCTTCTGAAGGTACCGGCTCATCATCCTCCTCTTCGGGACCTAGTGTTGACTACTCCCTAGCCGGGCCTAGTATGGCCAACGGCTATATGACCAAGTAGGTCCCAACCGCAGGTTACATTGTATGGTATAGCCCTTTTTTGGCAGTGTGCATCATTGGGCCATAGTCGTATGCATATTAGCTTGTTTGAAATGTCCTCTAAGGACCTCGTAGGACTGTTTTGACTGACACGGGCCTTATGTCTTTTTGGTACATCAACCCCACTTATATATCCTCTTTTGAACCTGTATATAAACTGAAGCATTGGCTTCCAACATATATATGTATGTATATAGCTGATAATATATTACCTATCTTTATCTTTTTTTGTTGTGCTATTTATTAAATTTTGTTACATTTTGCGATGCTGATCCCGTTTATTATATACAGTGCACCGTATCTTTTGTTTACATATATCTATGTGATATATATATATATATATCAGAAAAAAAAGAGAATATAATATAATGAATATAGCTATAAATGGAATACTAACACGGCAACGCAATTTACTGAATTTCATGCTATGACTTAAGCATGATGTTAAGTTGGTAGGGTGTTACACATGATGTCGTAGTGATTGTGCCCACCACTATGACTTATGCTATTATACATGGGTCATATCAATAATGTAGCTGAGGTTCCTCCTACTTTTGCACCTACAAACCTTCCAGAGTTGCTACGACCTCCCCTAGCCTTGTCCGAGCATGAGCTCATGCTAGAAGTAGAGCCAATTCTAGAGCCCAAGCCACTACCATATTACATTCCTTTCCTCGAGATAGGACTTATGTCTCTTGGTCTGCCATCCCTCGAGCCCATTATTCCAAAGGTATCGATCATATAGATAAGTTCGTCAGATTCTCCTATCCCAGCAGCGATGCCTCTTTAGGCATCAACCTCATCTAAGTCTGTCATGCCTTAGGATCT
This sequence comes from Pterocarpus santalinus, assembly GCA_031439595.1. Taxonomy (NCBI): domain Eukaryota; kingdom Viridiplantae; phylum Streptophyta; class Magnoliopsida; order Fabales; family Fabaceae; genus Pterocarpus; species Pterocarpus santalinus. The sequence goes on from CM062529.1 coordinate 32,704,267, forward strand.
GGTATAACTTTTTAGATTAGTACTTTTGTGTATTTAGAAGTTATTGGAGTAGATATATGCTTAGAATGTGTGTGAAACTTCAAAAAGAAAAAATTTTAGGGGGCACCAGAATGCTATCAACATGTTGGGTTCAAGGGTTTGGGCACCTAGGAGCTAGAAACCGTCGCCCAAGCGCCAGCTACCAGCACAAGCGAGGGCGTTTCAGGCCACTGGGCGCCCAGGCACTGGCAAATGGCTGCCCAGGCGCCCACTGTCCGATTCTTTTAAGTTAGTTACGATCTCTCTCGCTTATTTTTCATTCAAACACTCTCTTATCAATCCATCATCTTTCCCTTTGGATTTCCTCACAAGTCCATCCTCTTACATCTTCTTCTTCATCATCACCATCATCATTTCTGCTAAGCTTCTCTCTCTCTCTCTCTCTTTCTCTCTCTCTTCTAGTAGTGAGAGAAAATGAAGAGTAGAAGAAGTGACCTATCACTTCTCTTTTGCTCAAATCCTCCTTCCAAGGTTATGAAGTGAATTCTTGGTACTTTCTATCCCTTTCTAGCTATATATTGTTTGTTTAGCCTATAAAATTAGATTTGGGATTATTGAGATGTATAATTAGGTTTTCAATTGGGGATTTTGAGATTTTTGGGTAGATTGAGATTATGTTTGGTTTCTAGAAGTTTAATTGTGATAGATTGGTGCATTTTGTAGCTTTGGAATCTGCCCGAGAGTTATCAGTTAACCAATAGGCATTACCCAAATGAGTTGATTAAGAGTCTTGATTGTGAGTGAATATTATGTTTGTAGTTAACCTTGAAGTAAAAATTACGCATGGGTATACATATATATGTACATTCATATTGCTAAGTTTTGGAATAATTGATAAACTGATTTATCTCTAAGATTTGGGAAGGATTTACTTATATAATTACACTTGAAGCTCTTATTTCATTAGTCACTTAGTAAATTCAGTCTTCATATTATGCATGTTGAGTATGAGACAAGGCTACATAACTATGTTATTGAGTTCATATTCTATCAATGGAAATTCTTGTTGAAAGTTAGTATATACATGAAGTGATGAACTAGAAAGTTTTCTTTGGAAAAAGGGAGAGGAAACTATATCAAAAACTGTTGCTAATGGCAGTTAGCATTAGCTCTGGTGCACCTTGAAAGCCTAGCTAGCAGGGTGGTTGCTAGCCTGGCATGTTTGGCCAATGTGTTTGGAGTAAATAAGAACACCCTAGGGACAGTGATACATAACACCCAAAGGTGATTTATTAAGAAAACCACACTGGGGACGGCAATACATAACGTCCAGATGTGGAGAGGATTTGATATAGATTCTAAGCAAGAGCCCTCCGCTTAGTCATAATATGTTATACTATATCTATGTATTTTGAGCATGTTGAATCTAAAGGCTTGTCTCATACTAACTATGAACATAGTATTCCTCACTGAGTTTTCATAACTCACTCCATGGTTTCCTTATCTTTTTCAGACTCAGCTGTAGAGGTAGCTCTTGCCCTACTTGTTCAGTAGAGTTCTGCTCATCTTATTTTGGTGAGCCCACTTCAAGCGCCTAAGATCCTTTTTTTGGAATGTCTATGTATAGTTAAGAATGGTATATTTTGCTATAGTGCTCTTTGAAACACAAGTAGGGTCTAATTGTTGGGTTATCAATTGGCTAGTATTAAGCTGCTGCTTTTCATTTTCAATTTGTAAAGCAAAGGTGTATATTTTGTTGAATTTCATGTGGACTAATTAGCTCATTGATAGCCTTGTAGAATTCAAACTATATACAAATATATATATATATATATATATATATGTATATATATATAATTGTGTTTAAGCTGTGCTTCATTGTTTGGATAATTTTTTTGTAGGTTTTGTATATTGGGAATGTCCTAGTTTTAGGGGAAACTCCATCAGTTTTTGTGTATTTTTTTTTTTGTTAGGCTTGCTAGGGAAATGAAAATTCCTTATGCCTCGATCACGGCCCATCGATGGTCGTGACAGAGTTGAAACCCTTTAGAAGCGATATTTATAGCAACCTGTCGAGTCTCCCGATATAATCCTAGACGTGCCTGTGGTTCTAGTTCACATTGGATTTACACCTCGATCGTTCCTCAAGGGCATGGTCAACGGGGGCGTGGCCATTGAGTTTCTTACTGTCGAGTTTTTTGTGGGGGTATTTTGCTCTCTTTGGATGCCCCAGTAGTTGTTAAAATTATTTATGGATATTTTAAAGTGTATTTTCTTGTGTGTTTTTCTCATTAATATTATTGAATTATGGAGTTTATGATTAATGTTAATTATTTATATTATTATGATAAGTCTTATAATTATTTGCATTTATCAGCTCCCCGCTATTATCAATGCCTCTCTTACGTTAGCGTTTTGTATGCATATATTATTGCACAATCAAGGCTCACATTTTCAAAATATATTTTCAAAAAAGAAATTTACCTGTTATTTTCAAATAAAGTAATTTAAAGAAAATGTTAATTTTTCTACAAAGCTAAAAAGTAACATCTAATAGAATCCAAATGCGACTTAAGCATATGTTGGAACTACTAGGGTGTTACATTTTGGTATCAGAGCAATTCATCTTAATAAAGCATGAGGATGGGACTAACTATGCTTCTAAGTATAATTCCATGTTTGATAGTTATGTTATGCATGAGGCTTATTTGTATGATAGGCTATAGGAGTTAGAAACGCATGACCATTTAGTGGTGTATGCAATTGGTTACTGTCACACTTAGCATTATGTTGAGCTTGATCAATTCAATGGTTATTGTTCGATGTGCAAGAACCAAATGGCAAGCCATAGACGTACTAGGAATGAAGCTGCAGCGGACGAGGATGTGGTTGAGTGCTTTAGAGTTATGGCAAAGGTAGTCATGGAGCAAGCTGTTGCCACCACTCTCATGGCCCAATAGATGGCAAATGGAAATGGAAATGGTAATGGCAATAGGAATGGTAATAGACATGGAAATGGGCATGAAGATGAGTATATGAAGCATATGGAGTTCTACAAGGTGAACCCACCTAGTTTCAGAGGCCCCTATTATAACACCCTACTAATTTAATGTTATGCTTAAGTCATACCATGTAACTTAGTAGTTGCGTTATCGTGTTAGTATTCCGTTTGTCTTTTTACCTTGACGAAGTATACCTTAGGGCGCAAGGAGTATCTAAACAGAAGGCGCGGTGCTTCATATATAAGAAGCATGATCAGCATTGCAAAGCGTTATAAATAAATAAATAACATAACAGAAAAGATAAGGTAAAGTAGTATAACATCCACTATATATATATCAGAAGCTAAAGCTTCAGTTTTTGTACAAGTGCAAAAGATGGATACATATGCTAGGTAGTGCACACCAAAAAGATATATGGCCCATGTCAATGAAATGGAATCCTACAGGGTCTTCAGAGGACATTTCAAACTAGTGGAATCTAACTAACTGCATACATATGACTAAGTCTATGGCCTAATGCTGCATACCACCAAAAGAGGACCATACTGTACGACATGGTCTACTGGTCGGAGTCTACTCCATCTGGTAGCCATTGGCCATACTAGGCCCGGCCGGAGCGTAGTCTGCATCAAGTCCAGAGGAAGAGGAGGGTGAATTAGTAGCCTTGGAGGGGTCGCTCTCAGAGTTGAGCAGAATATCTGGGACCATCTGTGGAGGGGAAGCTAGTGGATGAGCTACACGTGCTGTGGGTGATAGAGGAAGTGCAGGGTGTGCTACATGCAGATGGATGGCAAAATATGGAACAGCAGGGTCAAACACGGAGTGAAATAGGGGAATCGCAAAGTCTTTATGACTAAAAAGGTAAAGATGGAAATGGCAAGAGTGAACTATGTATAGCGAGTTGAACATCGATTCGTAATACAGCTACATATCAGGGATCTCAAGGAAAAGTATGATCATCGCTTCCATCACCAAAGTCTGAGAATGAGACGGAAATATGCAAGAAAGTGAGAATTTGAAGAAATTCTCAGTAGGATTCGTGTGCTTTGTTATACTAACATCACATTCATTCTCAATTGCTTTGATTTTTATTTGATTATAAAAAGATTAATATCAAAGTAAACTGCCGTCATTTATTAAGTTTAAGGAATATCTGGTCTAAAGCAAGATTCAATTTTACTTAAGACAGTGAAAATAGAGTAAGCGATTATATGACAATATATATTATAAAGAATAGAGAACATAATATTCAACTCATAAACAGCTAACATAACTATAAAATGCAATCATGTATGTGCTCATGAGTCTTCTTTTTCTCTTTAGGCCTTAAACTTGGTGTCATAAACTTTTCTGTTACTTGGTCCCCTGGGAGTTCTTGGCCATACAACTCCTGGGTAATAGTCTGCGTTTTAGGACCGAGCTTATTCTTATACAAGAACGTTAGGTTTGCTTTCCCCAACCTTCCCACTGATCTATTCCCCTTTACATTAAATCCGAAGCTAGCCCAAGTATTATAGAACCTTTCTCATGACATAACCCATATAAGAATTCATGTTAGTAGCACATGCATCAAAGTATAATTCATGATTTATGCATAATTTCTACCAAAATTTGGCAGTATGTCAGATTGTGTCCGCTTCCCCATGAACAGTGCCAATACCATAGACAATCAATTATTTAGAACATCATAAGAGTGCATTCACATATCAATATCAATCTCATAGAGATAATAATTGCACTTGAATTTAAGTTGCGGTCTATGTACCTTCATTCTTCCCGATTTTGTAAAATAGGCCATAATTTCTATTTAATTCATTTGGACATAAATTTTGAATATGTTAGAGTCTATGTCTAGTTTCCAACCCTTTCAGTCCCATCTCATTTTGATACATGTAGTTCAAGTTATTGGAAATTTACCTCGGACTACCCTGCAACTAGCTGGAATTACACACTCAAAAGTAAAAATCCACTAAAAATCGAAAATTACTTGGATTTTTATCAAACTTATGTTGAATTAAAGGTCATTGATCCAATATTCATATCCAAAAAGTTTCATTTCATTTGACTGAGGAGAGTTCAAGTTATTGAGCTCACAAATTTGATAGACTTAGATTGCCTTGTCTTTGTCCCAACAAAATAAAGGGCAGCTTCAATAATTTACTGGGAATTATAGAAAATGAATTTGATCATGTAATTTTTATAGCATGGTCTATTTCTACCTATCATGCAAGCACACTATAGGGCAAACTACTAGGCTATAGCGCAATGCTATTTTCACCCATGTAATTTTTGTTGCGCTATAATGCGACCCCGATTGCAGAATTAGTTGGCTCGGGCTAGATTTCGAGAAAAGGGATCTATGGACAATAAAAGGAAACACTTAATGTCAGAAAAGAGATCCCTAGATACTCCCACACACTTTCTAAGATAGAAGACTTCTCCAGAGAGATTGAAGGCGAAGATTCAAGGATTCCCAAGCTTAACTTCAAAACGGAGAGATCCACACCTTTCGAATCTCTTGTCTCTAGCTTCAACACTTTATGGCTTTTGTTTCTCCTATCTTCTCATCATATTCTTCCATTGTTTTATTTCCTTTAGTCATGAACTAAGTTTCTTTTGCTAGGGTGTTAACGGACCCTTTTTGTATGACACTTTTACTTATGGATTAATGTTAATCTTGTTTCTATTTCTATTGCTTAGTTTTTGTTTGTGCTTAATGCCTTTAATTGCTTGATCACCAATTAACTGATTTGGGGATTTACAATAACTCGAGAGAGGGTTTGTGAATAAAGCCTCTTAACATAAACACTGTGAACTGAGCAAAAACTAGAGATGGACAAACGCGATTCATGTGGTCAACATAGGAACCCATAGAGCTTCAACCTTTACCTAGATTAGTTTGTGCTAAAAGATTAGGCAATCAATTTAGGATAAAGAGAATTGCTTGCCTCGAGAGAGGCTAGGAATAAATTAAAGGGAACCAACCGTGAGTCAATTAGGATAGGAATTGATTAACAAAAATTCATAGTAAATGCGTCTACAATTAGTGAAATTAATTAGCTCTAGCATCCATTCCATTGCATTTGTCCACACTATTAGCATCAATAACTTCATATTTTTCTTATTTATTTTATTAAATTTTTATTTCAATTTTTTGCATTTGCTAATTCATTCTGTCCAAATAGTTATTCCTGTAGACTATTCGGTACTTGATCTATCCTCGTGAGAATGATACTCTTTTCATCACTTTATTACGACCCAATATACTTGCTAGAGTTGTATCATTGCTTCCATTAGAAATACTAAGAGCTGGGGTTTATGCAGCTAAGGCAATGAGGGAAAAGCATTGTTGAATACACAACCAAGTTCGAGAAGCTGTGTAAGTTCTCCACTATATACCAAGGGAATCCCAATGAGCGCTGGAAGTGCATGAAGTACAAAGGTGGTCTGAGGGCAGAGATCTTAGCATCTATGGCTCCATTGGAGATTAAGAACTATATGGCTCTGGTGAACAAATGTCGTGTAGTGGACGACTGTACTAAGAGGTTAGCTTCAGAGACGTTAGAAGCATTCAAGAGAAAGCAGGCGTCGCAAGGAATGCAATCCTAACAACCACCATAGAAAAAGCCCTTCCGGGTGGAGGTTTCAAGGGGAAGCAGCCCCAAAAGTCTGTTACAAACCTCTAACGAACTGACACCAACCATCAAAAATCCACAAAGGTCCAAGTTTGCACCAAGTATGGAAAGTCTCACAGGGGAACCTACCTAGTGGTACAAAACGTCCACTCCTGGTGCGGTAAGCTCGGACATTTTGCAAAGGATTGCCCTGCTACCCCTCAGCTCCCTGCCTCAAAGCCACGACACCAAGGACAAGTCTTTGCCCTTAGCGGCAAAGTGACCAACAAGTCTAGAGATCTGATTGAAGGTAAGTGGGAAGTAGATGGTGCAACCTTAACTGTTTTACATGATTCTAGGGCCACACATTCCTTTATTTCATATGACTGTGCTCATACACTAGGATTACCTATTTCTAAATTATCATATGTCTTAAAAGTGTCTACACTGCCGAAAAACACGTTAGGACTAGCCAAGCCTATTTGCAATGTCGTCTCAAAATTGTTAATAGGTATAGTATGATAGATTTGATATGTCCCCTTATCTGGCCTAAATATTATCCTGGGTACGAATTGGCTTTCGACCAATTGTATCGTGTTAGACTATTCCATTAAAATTGCCATGTTTCCCTTTTTGTCTTCTGGAGCCAAGAAACATGTGAGTCTATACCTATGTTTCTTAGAAAAATGGTATGAGTAAAAGTCAAGGATACATTCTCCTAATGGCAAGTACGGTGAATCTGGACCAAGCTTTGAGAGATATCCCGGTAGTATGAGAGTATCTTGATGTTTGTTTGGAAGACATACTCGAATTTTCTTCAGAAAAGGAAATCAAGTTTTCTGTAGATTTGGTTCTGGGAACAGGGCGTATATCTATAGCTCCTTACAAAATGTCCTTGTTAGAGCTGACTGAGCTGAAGATGCAGTTGGAGGAATTGTTGGAGAAAAAGTTTGTGCCATGCCACCATAACTCCTACTTATGGAGATAAGAAGCTTTTTGTGAAACATCCCCATATAACGTTATAGGAAATAATGAAAACGTCATTGGGCAAACTTTTATTATTTACAACTTTGCCCCTGAACTTTTTAAAAAATGACATTTAGGTCCTTAGATCAATAAAATTAGTAGAATAGGGTTTTAAACGAAGCAGAACCACATAACGGAAACGTAGAAACTAAATTCTTAGCCAATTGGGCCACAGAGGTGCCCACATGTGAAATGACGCGGGATGTCCCTAGACTTGCCCATAATTACGAAAATGCCATTAGTCATGGAAAATAGAAAACAAAAGGCTCAAAACTTGCACAACATTTAAGTTACCCCATTAATCGGTTTATTCGATTTTATTGAGTTTGTAAAGTTTATTAAAAGTTAATTAAAGGTTAACTAGGAGTTGATTAGAAGTTAATTAGAGAGATTAGGATTAAGAAAAATTCAAATAGACACATAGAAAACCTCACAAAATTCTTCAAAACTGTTTTGCCGATTTGCAGGAAATCGACTGAGATTCGGTATTTTAAATCACTAGAGCCAGACCAATAAAACTCTACACTAGAAACCTTAGAAAGACTGGCTAAAATTCAGCCACCATTCCCCCACAAAGTGGTGCCACTTGCCGCCACACATGAGCAGAAAACTTGGGCTCATCATAGCCACCTAAAGAGCAACCAATGAGGAGCCAAGAATCCAACTACCTAGAGTTCTATAAATGCAACAAATTCCTCCTCAATTCTTCTTTAATTTTCGGCCTCAATATACTAGGCCACTCTCTCCTTCATTTTCTTCCTCACCTCCCTCTTTTCATCCTTGTTTCTTCACCCTTCCTTCATGCCTTCACCCAAGACTTGTTTCCTCACTAGCTTAAGGTTCAATTTTGAGGTAGGATTCAACCCCTTCTCTAAATTGTCTTGTGAATTGGGGCTATTGTGGATTCATTTGGATGCATGTATTTGATGTTATTATGAGCCTATGTGAAGGTTTATGGCTTCATTGTTGTGTTTTAAATTGAGTTTTGGATGATTATCTAGTGAAGAAAAGCAAACAAAATGGATTAGGTAAAGGAAACCTACGGCAGAGTGTACGACTCCGCCTACAACCGTTTGAATTTGATGAAACTATTTTCATATGAAACTAGACATTCAGCGCTTTTCATACATATATCATATAAGACCATTGGATTAGTATTGAGAGCGATATGAATTTTGGAAATTCGACCTAGGTTTTTGAGTTTGATTTTGGGCAGACTGGGTCGTTCCGGCAAAAACTCGCCCTATACTACTTGGAATTGAATGAAACTAAGTTTTTTAGAAAGCTTACACATAGGAGAATCTCCCATAAAAATTTCAGAATTAGATAAGGTTTCGTTTGTTCCCAGTGGTTCACTAAAACAGGGTCGTTTAGGAAGGTCAAATTTCAGGGCTTATAACTCGAGTCCTACTAAGGCAAATGGAATGTAACTTTTTTGTAAATGAAATATTGTCCTGTTAGCTTTAATATGAGACCAATTTCATATGATTTGAACTAGTTTTTGATTTTTAGTGGATTTTTACTTCTAAGTGTGTAATTCTGGCCAGCCACAGCGTAGGCCGGGATAAAACTTAAATAACTTGAGTTATATTTATCAAAATTAGATGGGACCAAAGAGGTTAGAAAATAGACACATAACACTTCAACATATCCAAAATTCAGGTCTAGATGAGTTCAAATGAATTCATAGCCTAAGTTACAAAACCGGGTAGAATCACAAGGAAGTGATAGAAAACTAATTCAAGATCAAAGTTATGAAATTTTGTTTAGTTATTAGAGTATCTATACCTTGCATTGATTTTTATGTATGAATAACTATCTAGATGACTGGCACTATTCATGAGGAAGCGGGCATGTTCCGTTATGCTGCCGAATTTTTGGCAGAATCGTATGAAGTTATAATAGCTTGTGTTAGGAAGATATAAGTTATGAATATGAAATTCTAGATGCAAGGATATATGAAAGTAAATGATGAAAAAAATGTATAAGTGCATTCAGCATGTCTATGCATGATTATGCACGAGAATGAAAGGATATGAACATATTAAATGTAAATCCCTTCACACTCCTTAGGGATATAGGACCTTCATCATATCCTTTATCATGAATATTTATATGCCACCGTAAATTTTTGGTACTTACATTAGCTGGGTCATGCCAAAGGAGTGTTAGAGGTTTACTTTGATGCCTTAGGGAGAGGTTTAAGATGTGTTTTGATGCAAAACTAAAATATGGTAGCCTACACCTCTAGACAGTTGAAGACCCATGAGGTCAACTACCCCACTTATTGTAACACCTTATCAAACAAAATACTATGCTCAAGCCATAATATATTACCTGACAAGTTATTGCATGTCATGATCTAATTAAATTTCATTTTTTTCCTATTCAATATTAATTACCCCTATAGAGTTAACTATTCATTTATTTATTTCTTTTGGCTATAGAATAAATAATGGGTTAACGTTGTAATAGAAAGAAACTGTGGAATAGACAAAACTACTAAACTACATTTTATATATATATATATATATATATATATATATATATATATATATATATATATATATATATATATATATATCTGTTTCCAAGTTTGTAAAAAGATACATAAACAGTACAGGGTATAAAAAAAAATGAGACTGCTAAAACAAAATAAATCGGCCTATCTCTATGAAACAAAAACCTACGTGGTCCCCACGGGACATTTCATATGCTATCCATCCATGTACCATATCCACTAAACTCCTACTTATGGCCTGGATTGCCAAAAAAAGGGCCACTCTTTATATCTCCTCCTACTGCCCTACATAAACTCCCTAGATGGATTCCAAGGAAAGGAATCCATTCGCCATGTAGGCATCTGTCCGAGCATAGCCTCCACTGGGTGCAGAAGATGAGGATGAGCTTGCTGCCTCCGAGGGGTCCTCCTCCTCAGAAAGTGAGATGGAAGGGGTCTGCTGAGGTAGTGAAGCGGGCAGATCCACAGGAGCTGCTGCTGCTACGGGTGGAAGTGGGAATGGATGTGCCATGTAAAGAGGGATAGCAATGTAAGGTGCGGCAGAGTCAAATAGTGGGTGCATAAGTGGAATGGCAAAGTCTCTATGGAAAAAGAAATAAAAGCAGAATCGGCAGCTACCAGATATGTATATCTAGAAGTGGGTCGAGATGGATATGCAGGTCAGGGAACTCAATGTAAAGGATGCCTGTTGCTGCATTCTCCATGATCTGAGAATGATGTGGAAATACACCGTACAGTGAGAATTTAAGAAATTCTCAGTAGGAATCCTAATTCTATACACGTCTGTCATCGCCGTCATTCCCAATTGTTTCGATTTTTCTTAATTTTTAAATGATATAATATAGCAGTAATACTCAGCTTGATCAGACTTGTAGAAAATATAACCCGAAACAAAACTTGATTTTAAATTAGAGCAATGCAAGTATATTCGAACAGGCATGCGAACATAGCATGAAACAATAACCATAGATAAACAGTAATATAACTCGAGGAATATACAGGTAAATATGTCTTTAACTTAGAAACTAATAAATAGAGCATATATATGTGAAATGGAAAATACATGTTGTCTTTGGAAGCTTTCAACTTATGCAACTTATATTTTCCACTCTTGGTCCCCTGGGAGTCTTTGGCCATATACTCCTAGGTAATAGTCTGCTTTTCAGGACCGAGCTCGTTCCTATACAGGATTGCCGGGTTTACTTTCCCCAACTTTTCCACTAATTTATTCCCCTTAAACTTATTTAGGGGCTGACCCAAGTAATATGGAATCATAACATTATTCATAAGATTTCATGTACATCTAGTATTATTTTTCTCAAGTATCACATGTGCACAAACATTTCACATAATATATGAAATCTTTGCTAAAATTTCGGCAGCATAATAGATCGAATCCGCATCCCCATGAATAGTGCCAAGTTACTAGTACAATCAATCTAACATTCAAATTAATATAAAACAGCAAGCTTATACTAACAATATCAATCATATGGGTGCCAAAATCAACAGAAATATCAACAAAGTTTTCTGCTTACTCTACTCTCTTCTGCCTGAGTTTTGTAAAATTCACCATTATTTCTATTCAGCTCATTTAGACCTAAATTTTGGATATATTATAGTTCTATGTGTCCAGTTTCCAACCCTTTTAGTCCCATCTCAATTTGACTTGTGTAACTCAAGTTATTTAAAATTTACCTTAGTCTATCCTACTCTTAGCCAGAATTGCACCCTTAAAAGTAGAAAATCACCAAAAATAGAAACCTAGGTGAAATGATACGAAATTATACCAATTAAAGGTAATAGAACAAAATTTTATTTGAAATAAGTTGTACCTAGTTTTCATAAGTATAACTTGAGATATAAGCTCATAAATTGACCCTTCTGGACTGCCCTATTCTAGACTGGTTTGGATTTAAGGAAATTTCATCAATTTACTGGGAAAAATTGGGAACTAATATAACTCTAGAATTTTTATGGAATGTTAAACTACATGTCAGCTTTCAAATAGCACTGGTGGCACTCAATTTGGAGTTTTTTAGGATGAGTTACACCCTTTTCAACTCATACTATCTAGAAAAGGACCTAGAATTCCAAGCTAAATTTCAAAAATTCATAACTCACTCAGTACTAATTCAATGGCCGTATAATTTATATGCTTGGAAAGCCTAAATGTCTAGTTTCATATAAAAATAATGATCAGGGTTTGATGGCTGGATTATTGTCCATACACATAATACGTACAGACGCCATAGGGTTTTCACCCAATAGCCCCTTGCTTCTTTCTATTTTCAAGTTCTTCCATTTCAACTTCAATTCTAATCATATCATAAATACAAAATCAACCCTAACTCATCATCTCTACTCAAGATAACATCAGAATCATGAAGGAAAGAAAAGCCCCAGGCAGCCCCAATCCAAAGAAAACAAGAAGAGAAGTTGAGATTCCTACCTTGCCTAGGTGAAATCTTGTTGGATTTGTGTCTTGGATTGAAGAAATCTTGGTGAAGCTTGGAGAGTTGATAGATATGAAGATGAAATGAGATGAGATGAGATGAGGAAGAAAGGAAATGGAGAAAGGTCAGCATGTATGTTGGCCAAAATTTGCAAGGGGTAGGAAGAGAAAAAAAATTGAAAACTTTTGAAGGAAGCTATCATATGATTGGTGGATTCCATTCCTCATTCAAATTTGACTTGGCTGTCCTCTTTAGGGCTGTTTGTGGCACCATTTGTAAGGGTGTGTTGGCTGAATCTTGGCCATCCATCCTAGGATTTTTACAGTATAATTTCTATTGGTTTGGTTCTGACAGTTTAAAAAATCGAAATCTTACTGATTTCTTTTAAATCGGTAAATCAGTTTTTAGAAAAATTCTTTGAGGTCTTCTATGTTTCTAATCTAATTTCCTTACATCTAATCTCTCTAGTGATACTTAATTGGCTTTAACTAATAACTTAACCGAATTCTAATTAATTTCAATCATTAAATAAAAATCGAACAGCTTGGTTAAAAACGGTAAAATTTTCGAAAGTTACACCTATGATCTTGAGTTGGCCGCTGTAGTGTTTGCATTGAAGTTGTAGAGACACTACTTGTATAGTGTACGGTTTGAGGTGTTTTCTGACTATAAGAGCTTGAGGTATCTATTCAACCAAAAGGAGTTAAGCAGATCCTTGGCATATTTCTCTTGATGAATAAGGATCCCATCTTTCTATTGCTTTATTTGCAAAACCAGAAAATATTTCAGTTCTCCCATCATGCTCATCTCAAATTCTCTTGCATAAGCTCAAAGAAACTCCTGCACAGATTTTGATTAGTAACACCAAAGATTATATCATTTACATAAATCTAAACAATGAGAAAATCACTTTTCTCATGCATGATAAACAAAGTTGTATGAACTTTTTCTCTTTTAAGGCCATTTTTAAGAAGAAAAGTGCTAAATCTTTCACACTAAACACTTGGAGCTTGTTTCAGACTGGACAAGGCTTTTGATAGCTTAAAAACATAATTAGGAAAAGTTTCATTTTCAAAACCAGGAGGTTGTTTGACATATACTTATTCAGAAATAAAACCATTTAAGAAAGTAGATTTGACATCCATTTGATACAAAACAAATCCTTTATATGCTGCAAAAGCAAGCAACATTCCGATGGCTTCGAATCTTGCAACAGGAGCAAATTTCTCATCATAATCAATGCCTTCCTGTTGATTGTATTCTTAAGCCACTAGTCTTGCTTTGTTTTTGACCACCTTCCTGTTGGATGAGATAGCACGAGAAGGGGAATGTTGAATCATGCTTTCAATGAACCTTATAATTTGAAAAACTTAGATAAAAACAATAATCTGAAGTCCAAGAATTGGATTGCGGAAGCGATTTTGTTAGTTTATAAAATTATTTTGTTCTACTTTAAAACATTTATAAATCTTTTTCAGATTAAGTATACGAAGAAAAAAACTTATGTGATAAAATCATATGGCAAGATATGGGATAGAAAAGTCACACAAGGGATTTTTATACTAGTTTGGCCAACCACTTGCCTACATCTAGTCCCAACTTTTTGTTGAGATTTTATAAATCACAAGTATTATTTGTCCAAGCTTTTTTCAAATGAGTAGTCTTTTCTCAAGCCTCTCTAAGCTTTTCTTCCAAGTAGTGTTTTCCCAGCCTTTCCAAGCTCACACTAACCGTTACTAGGTCTGGATACAATTTATATAAACAATATGTTTTTGTTTGAACACTCACACTAACTCTCTTGACAAAGAATAAACAATAAAGCTCTGTGTGTGTGACTTCTCTAAATTCTCAAAGAGGGAATATTATCTATTACAAAAGACAAGAGAAGATTTTCTTTTGAACTGGAGTTATGATGAGTAACTTTCTGGTGTTACAAATGTCAAGAAGGATGAAAGAAGGAAGCTATTTTTACATCAGTGGTATTCAATCTGTTAACTATTTTTTCTTCGAATTCCAACCTTATATAGACTTCGAAATATGACCGTTGAAGCTCGCAGACCTTGATCCTTGTGATTCTTTTGGTCTGTTGGTTTATGACTAGTCAGAGAAGAAATAGCCTTCCTTTTTCCCATTTTTCAAAGCTTACACAGAAGTGGAAAAGTAGTCATTTATTGGTTTACCAACTATGCAAACTTGTCAGCACCCCTTCTATATCCTATCGAATCACCTTTTTGACTATTTTGAATTTGTCTATGAAGAGTGCAAAGGAAGCTTTGAAGGTGTAATACTTCGTGAGAATTATGTTTTCAGAGATATCCTTTCTGGATAAAGTCATCTTTCTAAATAAATAGTGTTTGTTCTCGAGGCACATTTTCCCTTCTGATGTAGTTTCATCATTCTAAACTTGTCTTTTTGTTTCTTATGTGATAACTTAAAAAGTACACAAAGCATGTATTCCATATCAAGTATATTCAGATAAAATAATAATGGATAACAAAGCTTTGTTGTTTTTCAAGCAGTTAATGCACACGATTAAGATCTTTTATCACGAAAGAAAACATCTTAACAAACAAATCATTCATATACAAGAATATTAGCTTAAACTCTGATTTGGTATTCATCAAAACCTTAAAGCTCATTCTGGTTCACAACCATAGAATGGTTTCTAATGGGCATTGGAGCTAACAATCTCCCTTTTTTTGATGATGGCAAATCAATATTTAAGAAAAGCTCTTGTTACCAAAAAAAATTAAAGAGCACGATTTGTTATTTCGAGTAAGTTACTTTCTGAAGAGAGTAGTAACACTCATGATATCAGAAAAAAATGAATCCTTTTTTAAACCAGAGGGTTTTGATTATATTCTAGGTAAGAGTGCATGGGATTCTTTTGACATACAAAATCACCACTAAAGCATAATGAAGTATCTAAACATATAAGAACAACAGTTCAGATAGTTCAAATAAGATATAGATGATCATAATGATTATGTACAACAATTTAGATAGTTCAAAAAAGATATAGATAATTAGAATGATTATATAGCAAAACTATATCCATACAGATTCTATAATGTTGTAAAAGAGTAAGCTCAATGTAACTAAGCAATTATCATCTCAGTTAGTTTAGATATTAGAACATTTAATAACTCACATATCAAATCACTTAATAGCTCACAAAATATAATTGCATTAAAAATTAATCAAGGGATATGAAAGCATAATTGATAGAGAGATAAATATAACTGAACTGTAATGTTATCCAAGTGTTATATGATAAAGTGTTCAAAAAGATAAAAAAAAAAAAAGTTTCTTGAATGCAGAAAAAAATAAAATGAGTCCTAACACTAATGTATGCATGCTCATGCTCCCCCTCAGCTTAGACTTTTCTTGAAATATCTTCTCCCCCTTTGACATCATAAAAAAAAAATGAGAATGTAGGATCATGGACGAGCCATTATTGATTGCTTTTTCCTTTTTGAAGAGTTTTCAAAATCTGCAAAATAAGCACTTCTAGTTTGGCCATTCTTCTCTCCATGTTACTTTGATTTGCCATGATGAAATATTGATTTGTCATGAGAGTGAACATGTTTACTTGAAGGTGTTCCAATTGAGTTTGAATTGGATCAGGAGTTCCTTCTATTATAGATGGAGTTTTTGAGAGAGAATGAGCAGAATGATCATGAGATACTAAAGCAGGAATGGGTATTGAAGTAAGAAAGGGTGCAATTTGTGGTATTGTCTTTGTGTCTTCAAATGCAAGTTTAAGAACAACGGTTTTGTCTGACCTTGATCTGTTTGGCATACAACTTTATGAATCCTATTGATCCATTTCCAAGGAGATAGAGAGCCCTCTCTAATTTTTAGATGAAGCACCTATTCCAACAGCTCTATCTCTTTACTACTATAACCATTCTTCTTCTCTAAATTTGTGTTCTACAGCTTCTCTTATTACCCTTTTTAAGGTTGAATGAACTGAGTCTCTTCTAGGATCATCTGGTGAAATTTTTCTTTTCCTTTTCCTTTTGTAATCAAAATTTTTATTTTCACCATAAGCTCCTGCATTAGCATGTATTCTTGGATGAGTCTGAAGTAGAGGCTCTCTGATAATAATACCCTTTTCAAGAGGTCTTGAGACTCCTATTTCTGGCTTACTAAAAGAAGATTCCACAAAGTCTATATTAGCAACAGATGTTGTATCTTTAACTCTAAAAGCGACCATTTGCCTCCTCTTACTTGAGACCTTCTCTTTAAAAGGGTGAGTTGGGCTTTTTCTTGATTTGTCCATACACTTCTTGTTGTTCTTCTTTCTCCTTTTTGTCATAGCTCATAAATAGTATAAGGAACACAAGAGTTGATCTTCAAGTGACATAGATAGATAATGATTATAGATATACTAGAAAAAATCTATAGTTCAAACTTTGTTTAAGAAGGAAGTAAAGGAAATAGAACATGAAAGGTTTCAAGAAAATTTAAGGATTTTGAAAGAAAACATTTCTAAATGAGATAAAGATAGGCAATTAATTTAAGTTGATGAGATAAAAGGATATGAACGGTTTCAAGTATGTGAACGATTTCAAATGAAACACTACCGTTTTAGGAAAATTGGGTCTTTTGGTTTTCCCGCTTCTTTAGATTGTGGCAATCGTGTAATAGTGGAGGTAACCAAAACAACACATATCACAAGATAGTTTCATTTCTCCAAAAACCAAACATTGATGAGAACCTTTTATAACCTTTCTAGAGAGATATGACAATCTGTGCCCATGAGAAAAATTATTTCTTGTATATATTATTCTGAAGCTATTTTTCTCAATCTTATTTTCACCCTATTTTGAAGTAATCTTTTTGAAGTACTTGGATTGTAACATCCTTAATTCCTTGTCATGCCAAATTATCTCAGTAACCTTGAGTAATTAGACATTTAATGAGAAATTATGATATTAAGACTTAATTAAAGGATTAACAACATGTTTATGAGTCAATTCTGAGGAGAAAAGTTAAGAGAATGCTTAATTAAGATTAGAGAATCTCTAATTAAGCAAGTCAAACCCTTAATAGCTTAATTAAGCATTAATCACATATAACTAGCTTAATCAAATTTAATTAAGGGTAATTAAGCCTAATCACAAGATTAATTTTTGTTAATCATGCTCACATGGGTTAATCACCAATCCTTATTTAATCATGTTAATCAAGCTGCAAGAGCACTTAATCACATTATTAAATTTAAATTTAGTCAACTAGATAATAAAGTAAGAGTGATATCACTAAAGCACAAAAGCATGAGACAAGAGTGCTTTGTGTAAGAGTTGACCACTTTTTGTCTCCTCCAACATCCTATTTGTAACATTCGCCACGAGCTCCGACCTCTGACCTTATTTCCAAGATTCCAACAATTTTTTCGATTTCCGACTTAAAGTTTCAAATGAAAGCTGAAATTTTCATGATATCCGATCTCAGGGTTGATCCCAAATAGAATGGACCCGAGTTCAGATCTCCAAGCTAATCTCCAAGTTCGACCACAATTTACACGATTTCCGACCTAATCTTCCAGTTTCAAGTACAATGGACATTATTCCCGACTTTATCTTCGAGTTTCCAATAAAATGGGTACATTTTCTGATTTTCGACTTATCCTTAAAGATCCTAACCAAATTGACGTAATTCGATATCTGAGTTTATCTATTTACCGATATCCGAACTTAACTCAAAAAGCATTCTAATTTCCATTTATACTCGAGTTTGAATTGTGACCAACTTTCGAGATTATATACGTTTCGATTTTCGGGTACCTAAGGATTTATGTCCTGATACTAACTTCCAAGTTTGTGTAACATCTTCGACTTCCGAGTTTAAGTCGTTTATGTTTCATGATCCCATCTTGGACCGCCGATTTTAAGGTAAATGGTGTGTTATGATTTACGATCTCAGACTTTATGTTCCTAACACGAGTTCCGACTTTACACAGAATGGTTATGAGTTCCGAGTTTATACAAAGTGCAAATGAATCCCCTCTTTCTGTGTGGAGAATAAGTAAGCCACATTAAACCACAAAAGAAGGGAAGCATGGCTGAAAATCAGCCGCAAGAATTTCAGCCAATCAACATTCACAATCCCAACTACCCTCTTTATGTTTGAATCAAATTTTTCCGTCTTCATTGAGTTGTTTTATATGCTCCTTTCTCACTCTGCTTCAGTCTCACTTTCCTCTTCTCATTCTCTTCTCCTTTCAAGATCAACCTCCAACACTTAGTAAAACAACACACAAAGAGGTAGAGGCTTAATATTGTTCTTGATATTCTGATCTTGGGTGACTAATTCTTGGCTTTATTTTCTTACTCCTTAATTGATTAGTGACCGAATATATTGATGTTTGACTGGTTGTTGGCTATTTGTGTGTTTAAAATCTGATTAATTAAGAAGTAGAAAAGGGTGAGAATAAGGAAGTGTGAAGGACTGGAGAGCTGAAGTTCCTCGACAGTCCGTATGGCGGAGTGTACGGCTCTGCCTACCACCGATTAAATTTGATGAGACTATTTTTTTGTGAAACTATACTTTCAGGGCTTTCCATACATATATCATATAAGGTAATTGGATTAGTATTGGGAGAGATATGAATTTTTGAAGTTTGACCTAGGAATCAGGACTTTCATCCGAGCAGTATGACTTAAGAAGGGCGTAACTCACCCTATACAACTTCAAATTGAGTGAAACCAATTTTGTTAGAAAGCTTACACATCGGAGAATATCCCACAATGAAATTCCGAGTTCGTTACAGTCCTGTCTGATTCTGGCCAGTCACTGGATAGGCCAGGATAAAACCTAAATAACTTGAGCTATAGTTATCAAAATTAGATAGGACCAAAGAGATTAGAAAATAAACACATAACACTTTAACATATCCAAAATTGAGGTCTAAATGAGTTAAATAGGAATTATGGCTTGATTTACAAAAATCAGGTTGCATGGTTATGCTGAGGCAGTAACTCTGCCTTAACGAGACTAATGTTTCTACGAGTTCAATGTTGAATTATGAATGCAATATTATGACCTCTATGAAAGATTGGTGTTCTGATGTACTAGCACTATTCATGGGGAAGCGAACGGGTTCCGTTATGCCACCAAAATTTTGGTAAAGTCTATGCATGAGTTATAATATACATGTTAAGACATGTGCATTTTCAAGAAAGTTATGAATGTTATGTCATGATGAGCCTAAGGAATATGTGATGATGAAAGTTTCATGATACTTGGGCCAGCCTCGGATAAAAGTTAAAGGGGAATAGATCGGCAGGAAGGTCGGGGAAAGTAAACCTGGCATTCCTGTATAGGAACGAGCTCTATCCTAAAAAGCAGACTATTAGCCAGGAGTCTAAATTGGCCAAGAACTCCCAGGGGACCAAGCAATGGAAAATGTTGAAAAGAAATGGAAAAAGTTTATGAAGAATGAGATTTTTGCATAGTTGCATTGAATGGTCATTATATAAGGCTTATAGTTTGATTGTTATTCTTACCTGTTATTGCATGATTATTTACTCTGCTCATTAATCTATATCACTATTTAATAGTTTCTTCCGTTCCCTATACTGTCTTAAGTAAAACTAAACTTTGCCTCGAACCAGACATTTTCTTAAATTTATTGAAATTGGATAGTCTAGTGTGGAACTCACGATTTACAATTAAATAAAGACCGAGGCAACTGAGAATGGATGTGATGCCAGTTAGACACCATGTACGAACCCTACTGAGAATATCTGTAAATTCTCACCTCATCTTGCATTTCCGCATCATTCTCAGACGCTGGTGATGGACTTGACCGCTACCCTTTTCATTGAAATTCCCAAACTATAGCTCCATCACGATCCATTCGTGGACTCACTGTATATAGCCGATTCCTGCAATTTCCATCTCTACCTATTCAGCAATAGGAATTTTGCTGTTCCTCTGTTCCACCTTGTGTTTGACCCTGCTACACCACATTTTGCATTCCCATTGCATGTGGCGTGTAACACCCTAATAGTTCCATTCTATGCTTAAGTCATATTGTGGAATTACTAGTTGTTACTTTTGCTCACGGAACTAACATTACCTTTTAGAAATTACTTTTTACTGAAAATAGGGGTAAATTTTTTTTTTGGAACAAGAGGAGTAAACCATTTTTGAAATCGAGAGCCATAAGCGCATCGTGAACGTATAAAGCAATGCCGCTATCTTATACATACATTACATTTAACATACATAGAAGCCATAAGAGTAACCACAACCTTTAGATAAAGATAACATTCATTCCATAGCCATACCATAGTTAATATAATAGTAGTAATAGCAGCAGTCATACACAAAGATAATAATGGGTCTGATACCTACTGTCGGCCCTACAAAAGAAGCCTACCAAATACATAGTAAAGGAAATACATTAGGAAACCCTACTACCCAGCACGCCATACAAAATAATAACCCTATAACTACAACCAAAAGGGGCTATCCTCGTGCTCCACTCGGCATGCAGTTGTCACATCAAGCATCAGGCGGGAGGAAACCATTCCCATACCCACCGGGAGAAGCATCGCCACGTCCTCCTCATCAAGCACGGCCACGCCCATGAGGCACAACACGAGTACGAATGAACCCGCGACCGTGAACCGGGGGTGGAGTGTGACGAGGGGCTGCTGAAGAAGAAAACCAATCGGACGACAGGCAAATCACGGATGGGAAGGAAGGCTCAGATGGGTCCGTCACCACATGGTAGCTCAGATAAGACGGTTCCGAAGAATCAGAATCCAACGAAACTGTCGGTGTCGGGCGGGTGTCCGAGTCGGAATCTCCATTAGTGGGGTACCTCGGAGGATGGAAAGGCAGGCGAACATCATCGATAGTGATGTCCTCGAACGGCTCATGGGGGCGGAAAAATGGACTCATCACAGGTGCACAGAACTAGCGGCTATGGAACATGTAGACTCGCATTGTTGCCTGAGCAGTCAGCACAAATGCATTCAGCACCAGGTCGAAGTGCCAATTCATCATCGGAAACTTAATGAAAATTACCACCGTGCCCAACGCCGGCATCCTCTGAAGACGACACGGAAAAACATAGAAGTGAGAAATACTAAGTTTCTCAATAGGATAGCGACTAGACAAACACAATGTCATCGTCATCGTCCCAGCCACTTCGGGTTTAATTATAAGAACAGTGGACAGATATAAGTTCAATTATTAATAGTTTTGAAAACTCAACCCCGAAGCGGGTTGCTCTTAAATTTAACATCATAACCACATCATCATGACTAATATACATACTGGAACCTAGAATAAACATTCATAATGCAAATGGACAATATAACTACATGCAAAGACATGCATCATCACAGACTTAACCATGGTTATACTTAGACTTTACTTTCATTTTTAGCACGTGCTTAATATTCTTTTACTTTCCTTTGAAATAGACTGCTTTTTGATATGAGCTCATTCCGTGACCGTCATCATGTAGTACTAACCAAATCAGACTAAGTCGATATTGGTTACATCTAAGTTGGAGGGTCCTCCATAGCACCCTTGCCTACCTCATAGAGGTTCCTTATGGATCGCTGTCTCTCACTTCCCGGAAGTGATCGAGGGGTCATGTCCCATTCTTTTGTTTCTTTTCATTATACTTTTTATGCTTAACACTTCTTTGACTAGGCACATGCAATGATATGACTAAGTCCATAATTTTGACGGAAATCCGGCAGCATAACGGCTAGACTGGAGCTTCCCCAAAATGCCAATCATAAACTTTCAACCAACAGTTCATCATATCTATATCATATTATCACACTCATCATCCAATCATGAGACAAAGCTCAACCAAACTTGTCATTCATCATGCCGAATGCCATCATACATTCATACCCTAAAGGGGTTCATAGTTGTGTTAATCTTTGTGAAAAATATTATGAATCATCACATGATTTCTCATGGTTACCCATGAGAGAATCACGTAGTTAAGATGTGTGTACATGATCTTTTAGTTACTTAACTCTCATATGAAATTATTCTTTACTTGAATTCATGTCTTATGGAACACTTATTCAAATTAATTAAGTTAAGTGATTGTTTCCCTTCCTCGATATAGTGCACTTAGTGATTCCTAGGTTCATGGTATGCTCAAAGGCCCTAATCATACTTTTGTTCCTAAGGAGTTCGAGATCCCTCTAATCCTTGGGTCATAACAATGCATAACCACCTCATGAACCCAACAACACCATGTTCACTAAACACCAAGGGTGATTTTTAACTTAACCATGTTACAAAGCTTCAAGCTTTTATCTTAAAGATTAGATCTTTATGAAAATAAGGATACAAGTTACTAGCTTTTAGACTAAAAAGTTTTGTTCTTTATAAAAGTTGACTCATTTAATTATTCTAAGGCCATCAAGGTCTCTACTTTATGACTTAAAGTTGTCTTTACATTAAAAAGGTTCCTACTTTATCAACTAGTGACATGAAACATTGACTTTAAGGTTAAAAAGTCTTAATCTTTATAAAGCTAATATCTTTAAGCATTGTTTTGGTTCAAGATCTAAACTTTATGAAAGGTCTTTTCTTTAAGATTTGATTTCTAAGATATAAAGTGACAACATATCATTTTCTAGCTCAAAAAGGCTTATTATGCCAAAAAGCTTAGACCTTTACATGCATTCTTGTCTTCAAAACAAAACAAAAGAGGACTTTATGGTGGCACTAAAACTTGCGCCACTTTAAGTGTGTCAAGAAGCAAACTTTTAAAAGTTTTAAGCTTTTGGAATGTTCAAAGTCTTATCAAATCATGGAAACATGAAAAGATGAAGCTTTTCTAATCATCAACTGATCATGAGAAAAGGAATAACTTTAAGCAAGATACCATTTAAGAACATTCAAGAACATATTTTGCCAAAAAGGGAAACTTAAGAACACTTGAAGAACATCAAGAACACATTTTACTAAAAGTAGAAACTTAAGAACACTTGAAGAACATCAAGAATACTCAAGAACATATTTTTCCAAAAAAGGAAACTTAAGAACACTTGAAGAACATCAAGAACACATTTTACTAAAAGTAGAAACTTAAGAACACTCGAAAAACATGAAGGATTTTCTCAAGTTTCCACTTAGAGATCTTGGTCATGAAAGATCCAAGCTTCAAGCTTTCTTGAGCAAACAAAATGAAAAAGATGAAGATCACTACCTTCTTGAAAATGGCGCAAAACAAGAGAAGTGGAAGAAGAAGATGATGACTCCTCTTGATGATGATGGTGGCAGCTTTGAATGAGCAAGGAGAGAACTCTTGAGTCATCTTGAAAATGAGTCTTGTAGTGTTTTGATCTTGTCTCCAAAGACCCGAAGATGAGGTCTTTGAAGGGCTAAGTGAGTGGTTTAGGTGGTGGGTGTGGAGAAAGGAAGAAGAAGATGAGAGAGTTTAGAGAGAAGTAGGAGGATTTGGCTTGACGAGAGAGAATGGGATGAGTGAAAATGAAAATGGATGAGGGAGGGAAAGAAAGATAGTGGCGTCCCACTTTAAAGAGGGAGGATGAGATATTTTTGCCTTACTTTGTGTTATTTTAGTTAATTAGTGATTAAGGGGACAAAGTGGATGATGGGGAGACAAAACATGGTCAAACTCTTACATAAAGCACTCTTGTCTAATGCTTTATGCTTTAATGACATCACTCTTTACTTTATTGTCTAGTTGACTAAATTTGAATTTAATCATGTGATTAAGTACTGATAAAACTTAATTAAGATGATTAAGCAAGGATTAGTGATTAACACACAAGAACACGGTTAATAAAAATTAATCTTACGATTAAGCTTAATTAACCTTAATTAAACTTGATTAAGCTAATTAAGGGTGACTAGTGCTTAATTAAGCTGTCCAGGGTCTATCTTGCTTAATTAGAGATTATCTAATCTCGATTAAGCATTCTCTTGACTTTTCTCATCCTAGTAGCCCCTTAATTAAGCCTTAATCTCACAATTTCTCATTATGTGCCTAATTACTCAAGGTTACCGAGGTAATCTAGCACGGCACGAAATCGAGGATGTTACATTTCTCCTCACCTTTAAAAAGCATTTTGCCCTCAAAATTCGTTACCTGTAAACAAATTCGGATACTTGTTCTTCATTTCGGCCTCCAGCTCCCACGTATACTCTTCTATATTTTCTCTACCCCAAGCTGCCTTGACCAAGGGCACCATCTTATTCCTCAGCTGTTTTGCCCCGCGATCCACGATCCGAGATGGTGGTAGATTAAAAGTTAGGTCCTCCCTTAACTGTACACTTTCAGGCTCAAGTAGATGACTAGGATCGGAATGGTATTTTCTCAATTGGGACACATGGAAAACATCATGAAGGTTTGACAAATTTGGAGGTGAGGCCATTTGGTAAGCAACTGACCTGACACGCTTTAAAATTTGAAAAAGGCCAAGGAAACGGGGGCTTAACTTTTTGACCTTCATGGCTCTACCTATGGTGGTTGTAGGAGTGATTTTCAGGAACACATGTTCTCCTTCTTGGAACTCTAGAGGCTTTCTCCTCTTATTCGCATAACTCTTTTAATGACTCTGAGCTGTAAGGATTCTGTCCCTAATCCTTTTGACTTGCTCTGTGGTCTGCCTTACAAGGTCAGGTCCTAATAGGCTTTGCTCACCCGGTTCAAACCAACATAGGGGAGATTGGCACTTCCTTCCATACAAAGCTTCATAGGGTGCCATACCAATACTTGCATGATGGCTATTGTTATAGGCAAACTCCATCAAAGGTAAGTATTTGTCCCAACTTCCTTGGTTATCCAATACACAAGCTCTCAACATATCCTCCAAAGTTTGGATGGTCTTCTCCGACTGTCCATCCGTCTGGGGTGATAAGCTGTACTTAGGTAAAGCTTCGTTCCAAATGCCTTTTGCAAGGCTCCCCAGAATCTAGAGGTAAACCTCGGGTCTCTATATGAGATTATGCTTGAAGGTACACCATGCAGTCTTACTATCTCTTGAACATACAGCTGGGCTAACTTTTCCAAAGGATAAGTAGCTCGAATGGGCAAAAAGTGAGCAAACTTGGTTAATCTGTCAACAATTACCCATATCGCATCGAACCCAGCTTGCGTTTTGGGTAATCCCATCACAAAGTCCATAGAAATACTTTTCCATTTCCATTCTGGGATCTCCAATGGTTGCAACATACTAGAGGGCTTTTGGTGCTCAATCTTTACTTTCTGGCAGACTAAACACTTGCCTACCAACTCCACAACACCCCTCTTCAATCCTGGCCACTAGAACATCTTCTTAATGTCTTGATACATCTTTGTCACATTGGGGTGTATGGTGAAATGGCTCTTACGAGCATCCTCCAAAATCCTTCTTTGGAGGGCACCACTTGCGGGTACACAGACTCTTCCTTTAAATTTCCATAGTCCATCTGCATCTTGAGCAAAACCCCTCAACCTTCCTTCTTTCACCAATGTTAGGGTTTTCAAGAACTCCTCTTACTTGCCTTGGGCTTGAGCAATTTGACTCTTGAAATCGCTCGTCACCCTAAGCTGATTCAATCTTATACTATGGGGGGTCAACATAACTCCAAGGTTAAGGTCTCTAAAGCTCCTTACTAGCTCATCCTCCTTCACCATCATCCATGACGTATGCTGTAACACCTTACCAGACAAAGTACTATGCTTAAGTCATAATAAATTATCTGATAAGTAATTACGTATAATGCTGGTTAAATTTTATTTTCTGTATTAGCATTAATTACTTGCATAAGAATACTTAATCCCGTAATTAAATTTCCTGCGTGACGGCGGAATAAATACTAGTTAATCGGTATACTGTAAATAACATAACATAAATAAAAATATAATAAGGACAGAACAACTGCAAAAGGCATCATAAACATATACATAGATATCTGATTTTAAAGTTTGTCAAAATGATACAAGGTGACAAAATGAGGCCGCTAATACAAAACGAAATGGCCAGTTTCTTTGAACAGCACCCCAAGCGGTCCCCATGGGACATTGCATGTGCATTCCTAACATCTACCCATCCACCTATGACCCAGACTGCCAAAAGAGGGTCATTCTGTACATCTACCCATAATACAGCATGCACACTATCTAAACAGAATATGATGAAAGGAACCCGTTCGTCATGGTGGCGTCCGCTGGAGGGTGTCCGACACTGGGAGCAGAGGATGATGAAGAAGAACTCGCCGCCTCAGACGGGTCCTCCTCCAAGACCGAGGCTGATGACATCGGCTGCGGTGGTGAAGCAGGAGGGGCCATGGGAACTGGAGCCGCTGGTGCTGCTGGTGGTGGTGGTGGAAAAGGATAGACCATGTGGAGAGGTATAGCAATGTAAGGGACAGGAGGATCGAAAAGAGGGTGCATCAGTGGAACGGCGAAATCTCGTTGGAAAAAGAAGTAGAGCCGAAACTGGCATCGGCCGAAGATATATACAGAATCTAAAAACGGGTCAAGGTGTATATGTACCTTAGGGAACTCAATGAATAGCACCCCAGTTGTTGCATGCTCCATGGTCTGAGAATGACGCGGAATATACAATGGGGTGAGAAATAAATATTTCTCAGTAGGAATTCCTAGCTTCTATATATCTGTCATCGCTGTCATTCCCAGTTGTTTCGGTCGTGCAATATTTTTCAAATAGTATGGTAAAACGATATGTTCAACTTAAATACTTGTTTGTAAAGCATACATCGAAACAAACTCAATTTTAGTTAACAAATATACTAATGTATTCAAATAGTAATCATGGTGGAACAATAGCATATTAAGAATAATAAACAAGGATCTAAAATAATCAATAAATAAGCATCATACAATACATATGCATGTGCAATTAGAAAGTGCATCTAATTCTTGGAGGCTTTCGCCTATTAGAACTTATTTCCATCCTTGGTCCCCTGGGAGTCATTGGCCATATACTCCTGGGTAATAGTCCGCTTTTTAGGACCGAGCTCGTTCCTATACAGGATGGCCGGGTTTACTTTCTCAGATCTTTCCACTGATCTATTCCCCTTAATTTATTCCGGGGCTGGCCCAAGTGATATGGAATTCTTATAATATCATGAAATGAATGCACATCTAGCTTGTTTCTTTACATATGATGTACTCAAGTTGTCATAAATTTCATAACATATGAACTTCTGACCGAAATTCCGGCAGCATAACAGATCGAGTCCGCTTCCCCATGAATAGTGCCAGACAACCAATACATTTGTACAGCTTGCAATTTCAGTATAGACCAGCAATTATTCATATACATTCATAGTATCAATCAACAATTTCAAATTAAACATCAATAGAGTTTCAGTTTAACCCCCTCTGTTCTGCCCGAATTTGGTATGCCTCACTTCTCATTCAACTCAACTCATTTAAATCTAATTTTTGAATATGTCATAGCGTCATATGTCTAGATTCTAACCCTTTTTGTCCCATCTCATTTTGATGTGTATAGCTCTAGATATAAACAATTTACCTCAGACTGCCCTGTTCTCAGCCAGAATTGGGTTCTTATAAGTAAAAATTCACTACAAATAGAAACCTAGGTGGATTCATATGAAATTTATATCAAATTAAATCTATCAGAATAAGCTTTCAAAGGAATTAAGTTTCATGTCATTTGCATAAGTATATTTTGACTTATGAGTCCCAAAACTTGGTCCTACTAAACTATCCTGGTTCAGCTTGGTTTAGACTTAAGCCAACTTCCTTGGTGCACTAGGAGCAAACGGCTATGAATTTGGTTCTGAAATTTTTATGAGATATTCCTTTACATGTTACCTTTCAAAAAAACTTGGGTTTGCTGAATTTGAAGTTGTGTAGGGTGAGTTACACCCTTCTCAATTCATACTGCCCAGATAGGAATCCAGATTTCTAGGTTAAACTTCAAAAATTCATAACTAATTCTATACTAATCCAATGGAATTATATGATATATGTATGGAAATCCCTAGATTTCTAGTTTCATATAAAAATGGTTTCATCCAATTTAAATGGCGGTAGGTGGAGCCGTACACTCTGCCATACGGACCGCCGAGGGAAAACCCTAACAGCTTCTAGATTTGTCTTCCTCCTTCAAGCTATTTGCCCCCAAATCCAATTTTAATCACAACATACATGCAAAACCAGTCATAAAACATCATCATCACTCTATAAAACATCAAAATCTCAGATTATGCATGCCCAACATGCAGCCCCAAATCAGAGAAAACAAGAGGAGAAGTAGGATTTCCTACCTTGTCTTATGCAATTTATGCTGATTTTGTGTCTTTGATGGTGGTGACTTGGGATGAGACTTGAAGATGGATGAGAATGGAGTAGAAATGAGAGCAAAGAGAAGAGAAAGAGAAGAGCTTCAGCAGATGGGGAAGTGGCCGAAATTTTGATGAGGAGAAAGGAGAAAAAGGTGAAGATATTTAGAAGGTGAAGGCATGTGATTGGTGGACTCCATCAAGCTCTTCATTTTGGTTGAGCTTCCACCATCAAGGGCTGTCCTAGGTGCCACTTGGGTGGGTTATTTGGCTAAATCTTAGCCATTGATCCTAGGGCACTCATGGCATAATTTCTACTGATCCGGTTCTGACAGTTTAAAATTCCGAAATCTTACCGATTGCTCTTAAATCGGTAAACCGGTTTAAAAATTTTCTGTGGGATTTTCTATGCTCCTAATCTAATTCTATCACGCCTAATCCTTTTAAATCACATGTAATTAGCTTTAAGTAAATGTTTAATCAAGTTCTGATTAAACTTACTTATTCGATAAAACCGAGCAACTCTGTTGTCAACGATAAAATTTTTCGGACGTTACACATGCAAGGATTTCCGACTTAATGCGTCAGCCACCACATTGGCTTTCCCAGGGTGATAGTTTAACCCAAAATCATAATCCTTCAGAAACTCCATCCATCTCCTTTGCCTCATATTCAGCTCCTTTTGATCAAAGAGATACTTCAAGCTCTTATGATCAGAGAACACCTCGAACCTCACACCATACAGATAATGCCTCCATATCTTCAGGGCAAACACTACGGCCGCTAATTCCAAGTCATGAGTTGGATAGTTCAGTTCGTAAGGCTTCAGCTGTCTAGAGGCATAAGCCACCACGTTCCTATTCTGCATCAAGACAAAACCTAAACCTCTCCCAAAGGCATCACAGTAAACCTCAAACGGTCCATTAGGGTCTGGCAAAACTAATACTGGGGTTGAGGTTAACTTACTTTTTAGCTCCTGAAAACTTTTCTCACAGTCCATTGTCCACACAAATGGGGTATCCTTCCTTGTCAACTTGGTTAAGGGTAAAGATATCTGGGAAAATCCTTTTATAAACCTGCGGTAGTAACCATCTAAACCCAAGAAACTCCTTATCTCAGTCACTGAGGTTGGCCTCTCCCAACTCATCACAGCCTCAATCTTACTTGGATCCACAGCAATACCCCCTTACGACACCACATGCCCTAAGAACTTTACTTCCTCCATCCATAATTCACACTTAGGTAACTTGGCATAAAGCTTCTTTTCCCTTAGGATCCTTAACACAACCCTCAAATGTTCTTCATGTTCCTCCCCTGTCCTCGAATAGATGAGGATATCATCTATGAAAACAACTACAAACTTGTCCAAATAGGGTCTAAAGATCCTGTTCATATAATCCATGAAAACGGCAGGGGCATTAGTCAATCCAAACGACATCACCATAAACTCATAAGGCCCATACCTTATCCTAAAAGTTGTCTTGGGTATATCCTCCTCTTTCATCCTTATCTGATGATATCCAGATCTCAAATCAATCTTAGAGAACACAGCTGCACCTCGCAGTTGGTCCATGAGGTCATCTATCCTAGGCAAGGGATACTTGTTCTTAACAGTTACCTTGTTTAATTACCTGTAATCCACACACAGCCTCATACTACCATCTTTCTTTTTCACAAATAACACCCAGGCTCCCCACGGTGAAGCACTAGGTCTTACGAACTTCTTTCCAAACAACTTTTCCAATTGTCCCTTCAATTCTGACAACTCTAGTGGGGACATCCTATAGGGTGTTATAGAGATTGGCCCAGTACCGGCACCAACTCTATAGAAAACTTAATTCCCCTTTCCGGGGGAAACTCGGGTATGTCGTCAGGAAACACATCCGGGTATTCCCTAACTAAGGGGATTTCATCCAATACTTGCTCGAGTTCCACTTCACTTGTCATAAGGAGAACATATCCTTGATCACCAGACTCACTACTTCCTACCCTAACATAGTTCAAAAATAAACTAACAGGCCCCACAGGCTTAACAGGTATAGGGGGAAGAACAACAGACTTTTCAAAACAGTTTATCATAGCATGGTTAGCCGAAAGCCAATCCATGCCTAGAATCAAATCCAGACCAGACAAAGGCAAACAAATCAAATTCGCTATGAAAGACCTACCATCAATTTGGAATTGACAACTCAAGCAACAATGACAAGTCTTAACTGGTTTCCCAGCAGAAGTAGAAACAATTAACATATAAGGCAATTTAGACACAGACAATCCTAATCTATCTACACAATCATGAGAAATAAAGGAGTGTGTAGCTCCAGAATCATATAGCACAGTTAAGGTCCTACCATCGACCTCGCACTTACCTTGGATAAGATCGTCGGACAGAGTGGCCTCCTCAGCATTAAGGGCAAAGACCCTTCCTTGGTGTTGGGGCTTGTTGGCAGGGGACAACAGCTTGACATTGTAGTCTCTAGCCATGTGCCCAAGCTTTCCACATCGAAAACACGTGTTCTGGCTGGCTAAACAAGGGCATCCTCCATGATGTTTGCCGTACTTAGGGCAAGCTTGACCATTCACCGGCCTGGTAGGATTCCCAGTAGGCTTTTGGGGTTGCTTTCCTTTGAAACCTCCACTTGAAATAGTTTCCTCAGGGGTTGGGGCTTGAACTTCTACCTTTGCAGTGCCAGCTTCTTCTTGTAGGCTTCGGACCTTGCCACAAACAGCTTGCGGTTGCAATCCTCCACCAAACGGCACTTGTTGACAAGTGCAGCATAGTCACGGATCTCCATTGGTCCTATAGATGCCAGTATCTCCTCACGCAATCCCCCTTCAAACTTCACACATTTCCAACACTCATCTAGGTTCCCTTGATAAATCGTCAAGAACTTGCATAGTTCTTCGAACTTAGTCGTATACTCAGCAATATTCATGGTCCCTTGACGTAGACTCATAAACTCCAGCTCCTTTGCATTCCTCACGGATGCAGGAAAATACTTCTCGTAGAAGTGCAACTTGAAAATCTCTCAAGTGATGTGGGTTTGGGTGCCTTCCAATAGCCTCTTTACACCTACCCACCAGAACTCAGCATCAGCTTCCAACATATAGGCAGCAAAGGCTATCTTCTGCCCCTCGGTGTAGGCCAATACTGTGAAAATCTTCTCAATGGCCTTGATCCACTCATCAGCGCGATCGGGGTTGTACGTCCCTTTGAAACTTGGCGGATTTGCCTTCCCGAACTCAGCAAACTTGAGGTACTCAAGATCTACCTCAGCTCCTCTATTGTGCCTTTCGGGGTTCTCCTCATCCCTCTGCTCCATTCGCTCCATCATGCGATGGGCTACAGCAGCTTGCTCCCTCATGGTAGCAGCCATCTCACGGAGCGTTCCCATGACTTCCTCGGGACCTTCCGGCTCGTTGCGGGGCCTACCACATCTTCCTAAAGCCATTAGTTCCTGGAACACAAGACAGAAGGCATTGATTTGATTAGGCTCAACATTTATGTTGAGTGGACCAGCAACTAACCACATTCAGAACAGACAATCATGCAAATCTAATTCCTACGCCTCATCATACAGACGAGACTCAAAGCATGACTTAACTAAAACGTATGCTTAGAAGCATAGTCAGTCCATCCCCAGGCTCTTCAAGGACGAACTACTATGATACCAAAATATAACACCCTAATAGTTCCATTCCATGCTTAAATCATATTGTGGAATTACTAGTTGTTACTTTTGCTCGCGGAACTAACATTACCTTTTAGAAATTACCTTTTACCGAAAATAAGGGTAAATTTTTTTTTTTTTTTGAACAAGAGGAGTAAACCATTTTTGAAATCGAGAGCCATGAGCGCATCGTGAACGTATAAAGCAACGCCGCTATCTCACACATACATCACATTTAACATACATAGAAGCCATAAGAGTAACCACAACCTTTAGATAGAGATAACATTCATTCCATAGCCATACCATAGTTAATATAATAGTAGTAATAGCAGCAGTCATACACAAAGATAATAATGGGTCCGATATCTACTATCGGCCCTACAAAAGAAGCCTACCAAATACATAGTAAAGGAAATATATCAGTAAACCCTACTACCCAACACGCCATACAAAATGATAACCCTATAACTACAACCAAAAAGAGCTATCCTCATGCTCGGGCCCGCATGCAGTCGTCTCACCAAGCATCAGGCGGGAGGAAACCGTTCCCATACCCACCAGGAGAAGCATCACCACGTCCTCCTCATCGAGCACGGCCATGCCCACGAGGCACAACATGAGTACGAATGAACCCGCGACCGTGAACCGGGGGTGGAGTGTGACGAGGGGCTGCTGAAGAAGAAGACGAATTGGACGACAGGCAAATCACGGATGGGAAGGAAGGCTCAGATGGGTCCGTCACCACGTGGTAGCTCGGTTAGGATGGTTCCAAAGGATCGGAATCCAACGAAACTGTCGGTGTCAGGCGGATGTCCGAGTCAGAATCTCCGTCAGTGGGGTACCTCGGAGGATGGAAAGGCGGGCGAACGTCATCCATAGTGATGTCCTCGAACGGCTCATAGGGGCGAAAAAACGGACTCATCACAGGCGCACGGAACTGGTGGCTAGGGAACATGTAGACCCGCATCACTGCCTGAGCAGTCAGCACAGATGCATTCAGCACCAGGTCGAAGTGCCAGTGCATCACCGGAAACTCAATGAAAATCACCACCATGCCCGACGTTGGCATCTTCTGAATACGACATGGAAGAATGCAATAGTGAGAAATACTAAGTTTCTCAGTAGGATCGCGACTAGATAAACACAGTGTCATCATCATCGTCCCAGCCACTTCGGGTTTAATTATAAAAACAGTGGACAGATATAAGTTCAATTATTAATGGTTTTGAAAACTTAACTCCGAAGCGTGTTGCTCTTAAATTTAACGTCATAACCACATCATCATGACTAACATACATACTAAAACCTAGAATAAACATTCATAATGCAAATGGACAATATAATTACATGCAAAGACATGCATCATCACAGACTTAACCATGGTTATACTTAGACTTTACTTTCATTTTTAGCACGTGCTTAACATTCTTTTACTTTCCTTTGAAATACACTGCTTTTGGATATGAGCTCATTCCGTGACCGTCGTCACGCAGTACTAACCAAATCAGACTAAACCGATGTTGCTTACCTCTAAGTTGGAGGGTCCTCCATAGCACCCTTGCCTCCCTCATCGAGGTTCCTTATGGATCGCCGTCTCTCACTTCCCGGAAGTGATCGAGGGGTCATGTCCCATTCTTTTGTTTCTTTTCATTATACTTTTTATGCTTAACACTTCTTTGACTAGGCACATGCAATAATATGACTAAGTCCATAATTTTGACGGAAATCCGGTAGTATAACGGCTAGACTGGAGCTTTCCCAAAATGCCAATCATAAACTTTAAACTAACAGTTCATCATATCTATATCATATTATCACATTCATCATCCAATCATGAGACAAAGCTCAACCAAACTTGTTATTCATCATGCCGAATGCCATCATACATTCATACCCTAAAGGGGTTCATAGTTGTGTTAATCTTTGTGAAGAACATTATGAATCATCATGTGATTTCTCATGGTTACCCATGAGAGAATCACGTAGTTAAGATGTGTGTACATGGTCTTTTAGTTACTTAACTCTTGTATGAAATTATTCTTTACATGAATTCGTGTCTTATGGAACACTTAACTAAATTAATTAAGTTAAGTGATTGTTTCCCTTCCTCGATATAGGGCATTTAGTGATTCCTAGGTTCATGGTATGCTCAGAGGCCCTAATCATACTTCTGTTCTCAAGGAGTTCGAGATCCCTCAAATCCTTGGGTTATGAAAATGCATAACCACATCATGAACCCAACAACACCATGTTCACTAAACACCAAGGGTGATTTTTAACTTAACCATGTTACAAAGCTTCAAGCTTTTATCTTAATGATTAGATCATTATGAAAATAAGGGTACAAGTTACTAGCTTTTCCACTAAAAAGTTTTGTTCTTTATAAAAGTTGACTCATTTAATTATTTTAAGGCCATCAAGATCTCTACTTTATGACTTAAAGTTGTCGTTACATTAAAAAGGTTCCTACTTTATCAACTAGTGACATGAAACATTGACTTTAAGGTTAAAAAGTCTTAATCTTTATAAAGCTAATACCTTTAAGAATTGTTTTAGTTCAAGATCTAAGCTTTATGAAAGGTCTTTTCTTTAAGGTTTGATTTCTAAGACATAAAGTGACAAGATATCATTTTCTAACTCAAAAAGGCTTATTATGCTAAAACGCTTAGATCTTTACATGCATTCTTGTCTTCAAAACAAAACAAAAGAGGACTTTATGGTGGCACTAAAACTTGCGCCACTTTAAGTGTGTCAAGAAGCAAATTTTTAAAGTTTTAAGTTTTTGGAATGTTCAAAGTCTTATCGAATCATGGGAACATGAAAAGATGAAGCTTTTCTAATCATCAACTCATCATGAGAAAAGGAATAACTTTAAGCAAGATACCATCTAAGAACATTCAAGAACATATTTTGCTAAAAAGGGAAACTTAAGAACACTTGAAGAACATCAAGAACACATTTTACTAAAAGTAGAAACTTAAGAACACTTGAAGAACATCAAGAACACTCAAGAACATATTTTGCCAAAAAAGGAAACTTAAGAACACTTGAAAAACATGAAGGATTTTCTCAAGTTTCCACTTAGAGATCTTGGTCATGAAAGAACCAAGCTCCAAGCTTTCTTGAGCAAACAAAATGAAAAAGATGAAGATCACTACCTTCTTGAAAATGGCGCAAAACAAGAGAAGTGGAAGAAGAAGATGATAACTCCTCTTGATGATGATGGTGGCAGCTTTGAATGAGCAAGGAGGGAACTCTTGAGTCCTCTTGAAAATGAGTGTTGTAATGTTTTGATCTTGTCACCAACGACCCAAAGATGAGGTCTTTGAAGGGCTAAGTTAGTGGTTTAGGTGGTAGGGGTGGAGAAAGGAAGAAGAAGATGAAGAAGAAGATGAGAAAGTTTAGAGAGAAGTAGGAGGATTTGGCTTGATGAGAGAGAATGCGATGAGTGAAAATGAAAATGGATGAGGGAGGGAGAGAGAGAAAGTGGCGTCCCACTTTAAGGAGGGAGGATGAGATATTTTTGCCTCACTTTATGTTATCTTGAGTTAATTAGTGATGAAGGGGACAAAGTGGATGATGGGGAGACAAAATATGGTCAAACTCTTACATAAAGCACTCTTGTCTAATGCTTTATGCTTTATTGACATCACTCTTTACTTTATAGTCTAGTTGACTAAATTTGAATTTAATCATGTGATTAAGTACTCATACAACTTAATTAAGATGATTAAGCAAGGATTAGTGATTAACACACAAGAACACGGTTAATAAAAATTAATCTTGCAATTAAGTTTAATTAACCTTAATTAAACTTGATTAAGCTAATTAAGGGTAACTAGTGCTTAATTAAGCTGTCCAGGGTCTATCTTGCTTAATTAGAGATTATCTAATCTTGATTAAGCATTCTCTTGACTTTTCTCATCCTAGTAACCCCTTAATTAAGCCTTAATCTCACATATTCTCATTAAGTGCCTAATTACTCAAGGTTACCGAGATAATCTAGCACAACACGAAATCGAGGATGTTACATGGCCTACCCTCCTCCAGCACCTCCCGCACCAGCAGCACCTGCCGTTCCTGCTGATCCCACACCAGAGTCTCCCCCACAGATTGTCCCTGACATACCGCTCAGTTCCAAGAGCGACCCTTCTAAGGCCACCAGCTCGTCATCCTCCCCGGGACCGAGTATGGACTACTCCCCAGCCAAGCCCGGTGTAGCGAACGGCTACCTGACCGAGTAGGTCTCGGTCGAGGGCTCGTTTGTACAACATGACCCTCTTTTGACAGCATGCAGCTTTGGGTCATAGTCTTGGGATCATCTTCACTGATATGGGCCTTATGTCTTTTGTTACGCCAGCCCACTTTTATATTCTCTTTTTCATCTATACATAAACTGAAGAGGTGGCTTCTATTATATATATATATATATATGTACGTTAGACAATACATTAGTAATTCTTGTATTTCCTATCATGCTTGGTTAAATATTGTTACGCTCTGTCATATTGGTCACGTCAATTATACTCCGCATGCCGAGTCGTCTGTTCACAAAAAAAAAAAAAAAAGAAACTTGACATGGTAATAAATTAATAAGTATCAACACGGTAACATATTCTACTTAATTTCATGCTATGACTTAAGTATAATATTAATGATAGGGTGTTACATTTTGGTATCAGAGCAGTTCGTCCTAGCTATGGCCTGAGGATTGTACTGACTATGCTTTGCGCATATTCTGTATTTTTAAATGATGATAGCATGCACTAAATCTCACCTGGAAGTTGATATATAGAGGTGCATGCGTATGAAGTGCCTAACTATGTGAGTTATTATTTACTAGCACATCAGACTTAGTATTGAGCCTGATCAACTCAATAACTTTTATTTTGTGTGCTCAGAACTTAATGGCTTCTGAAAGGCGATGCAGACCACAAGCGGAACCCACCCAAGAAAACCCTGCTGACCTCATGGACACAATACGAGAGATGGCTCACGCGATGCGGGAGCAGGCCGCAGCAGCTCACTAGATGATGGATCAGCTAGGCAGGCGACCTGAGGCAAGTTGTGGAGGAAACCCACATGGCCCAGGAGCTGACTTGGACTATCTCAAGTTTGCTGAGTTCAGGAGGGCGAATCCACCCAGTTTTCGAGGGGCGTATGATCCAGATTAAGCTAACAAATGGATCAAAGCCATGGAGAAGATTTTCTCTATCCTGGATTGCTCGGATCATCAAAAGGTGACCTTTGCCACTTACATGCTTGAAGCAGATGCCGAGTTTTGGTGGAACGGCATACGAAGATTGTTCGAAGAATCTCAGACGGCAGTCACCTGGACGATGTTTAGGGATGTATTTTACCAGAAATACTTTCCAGCTTCCATTCGAAATGCTAAAGAACTTGAGTTTATGCAGCTTCGTCAAGAAAACCGGACGATATCTGAATACATTGCCAAGTTTGAAGAGCTGTGCAAATTTTCTACGATTTACTAGAGGAACCCAGATGAAGCTTGGAAATGCGTTAAATTTGAGGGAGGATTACGAGAAGATATTCTTACAGCAATAGGGCCAATGGAGATTAAGGATTTCCCCACGTTAGTGAATAAATGCCGACTTGTGGAGGACTGCAACTTGAAATTCGCTGCAACCAGCGCATCTGGTGGTAATTTCAAGAAGGGGTTGGCCCTGCAGGGCCCAAGATTCAAGCCCAACATACGACAGCAGAGGAGATTTATGTCGGTAGGTAACAAAGGAAAGCAGCCCCAAAGGCCTCTTCCGAATCCAACTTGCACGAAATGCAGTAAGAATCATGGCGATCGGCCGTGTTTGGCAGGCTAGAATGTCTGCTATGGGTGTGGCAAGCTAGGCCACAAAATTTATGAGTGACCGACCAGGAATCTATCATAGCCGCCTCGACCCCAACATCAAGACGGGTCTTTACAATGAGTGCAGAAGAAGCTGACAAGTTTGAAGGACTAATCCAAGGTACCTGTGACGTGGATGGTGAGACTCTAACTGTATTCTATGATTCGGGTGCCTCACATTCATTTATTTCTCGTAGTTGTGTGGCTATTTTACAATTACCAATTTCTGAATTGCTTTATGATCTACTGGTTTCTACTCCTACCAATGGACTTGTTAGAACTAGTCAAATATGCATCAATGTTCCTCTTCGAATCGGGGGTAGGACCTTTGTTGCCAATTTGATTTGTCTCCCTCTGTTTGGTATTGACATAATTCTGGGCATGGACTGGCTTTCCGCCAATCGAGTCATGCTCAATTGCTCCGATAAGATGGTGGTATTCCCTTCTGTCTCATCTTCTGAATGCCAAGCCTCAACACTCTTCTATCTGAACTCTTTTAGGTCCAAGAGTCAAGGATATATCCTCTTGTCAGCTAATGTGACAGAAGTTGAGCAGGAACTGGAGGGGATTCCGGTTGTTAAGGAATATCCTAATGTTTTTCTAGAGGATATTCCTGAATTCCCTCCGGAGAGAGAGATTAAGTTTACCATCGAGTTGGTTCCAGGTACGGGACCAATATCGATAGCTCCGTATCAAATGTCACCGTTGGAGCTGGCAAAACTAAAGAGACAGATTGAGGAGCTTTTGGGAAAAGGATTCATATGGCCAAGCGCATCGCCATGGGGAGCTTCAATCTTGTTGGTCAAAAAGAAAAATGGAAGCATGCGCTT
Organism: Pterocarpus santalinus; assembly: GCA_031439595.1. NCBI lineage: Eukaryota > Viridiplantae > Streptophyta > Magnoliopsida > Fabales > Fabaceae > Pterocarpus > Pterocarpus santalinus. The sequence goes on from CM062529.1 coordinate 32,743,513, forward strand.
ATGCGTGGATTATAGGCAGTTAAATAAAGTGACAATTAAGAATAAATATTCACTGCCAAGGATTGATGATCTCATGGACCAACTACAAGGTGCAATGGTATTCCCCAAGATCGACTTGCATTCCAAATATCATCAAATTCGAGTTCGCGAATAAGATATCCCTAAGACAGCCTTTCGAACTCGTTACGGACACTATGAGTATACCGTAATGTCGTTTGGACTGACGAATGCACCAACAGTATTCATGGATTACATGAATCGAATATTTCGTCCATATCTAGACAAATTTGTTGTGGTCTTCATTGACGATATACTTGTCTACTCGAAGACGGAGCAAGAGCATGTGAAACACTTGTGGTTGGTTCTAAAAATTTTAAGAGAAAAGAAACTTTATGCTAAGTTATCCAAATGTGAATTTTGGATGAAAGAAGTAAAGTTTCTCTGCCATGTAGTGTCCTCTGGAGGAATCTCTGTAGATCCCAGCAAAGTAGAAGCAGTTCTAAATTGGGAAAGGCCGACGACAGTTTCTGAAGTCAGGAGTTTTCTAGGCTTAGCTGGATATTACAGGCGATTCGTTAAGGATTTTTCTCGAATAGCCTTGCCCTTGACCAAGCAAACCAAGAAGAATGTCCAGTTTGAGTGGACACCGGAGTGTGAACAGAGTTTTCAAGATTTAAAGAGGAGGTTGACTACGACACCAATGTTAGCCTTGCCAGACCCTCATGGACCATTTGAGGTCTATTGTGATGCTTCCAAACACGGGTTAGGGTGTGTGTTGATGCAAACCGAAAATGTGGTCGCATATGCCTCCAGGCAATTAAAGCCACACGAAAGGAACTACCCTATGCATGACCTCGAATTAGCAGTAGTAGTATTTGCTTTGAAGATATGGAGACATCACCTGTATGGAGTGAGGTTCGAGGTATTTTCTAATCATAAGAGTCTGAAGTACCTCTTTGATCAAAAGGAATTAAATATGAGGCAGTAGAGGTGGATGGAACTTCTCAAGGACTATGAATTTAAATCAAAATACCACCCAGGCAAGGCAAATGTTATGGCAGATGCTTTGAGCAGGAAATCTCTGATGGTAGCCTGGATGATGGTAAAGGAAACCAAGCTTATTAAGAGCTTTCAAAATCTTAATTTAGGAATCATTATGACCCCTAAGACCATGCAATTACACCAAGTTAAGATAATTAGTAGTTTTAAGGATCAGATTCAGCAACCACAGCAGCAAGATACTGATTTTCAGCATACAATCAATCTTGTGCAATCAAGGAAATTAACAGATTTTGCTCAAGATAAAGAGGGCATATGGCGGCATCATAATAGAGTATGTGTACCCGAGGGGAATGAACTCCAAGGAAGGATCTTAGAGGGAGCACATAAAGGTGAATTCACCGTGCATCCTGGCATTACTAAAATGTATCAAGACCTTAAGAAAATGTTTTGGTGGCCAGGCATGAAGTCAAACGTGGCAAGCTTCATGAGCAAATGCTTGACCTGTCAAAAGGTGAAAGCAAAACATCAAAAACCCTCCTGGATGTTACAACCTTTAGAAATCCCTGAGTGGAAGTGGGAAAGTATCTCCATGGATTTTGTAATAGAATTACCAAGAACGCCAGCGGGATATGATGCTATTTGGGTTGTTGTGGATGGATTAACCAAATTTGCTCATTTTCTACCCGTTCGAGCAAATTATCCATTGGAGAAATTGGCGCAGTTGTATATTCAAGGGATTATAAGGTTGCATAGGGCCTCTTCAACCATCGTCTCTAATCGAGACCCAAGGTTCACCTCACGGTTTTGGGGGGCTTTACAAAAAGCATTCGGTGCTAAGTTATGCCTAAGCACTGCCTATCACCCGCAGACGGATGGGCAAACGGAGAGAACAATTCAAACCTTAGAAGACATGCTGCGAGCCTATATATTGGAGTAACATGGGAATTGGGTTACCGCTAGCTGAATTTGCATACAATAATAGCTATCATGCTAGCATTAGCATGGCTCCTTATGAAGCATTGTATGGACGAAAGTGCCAATCTCCTCTGTGTTGGTATGAAACAGGAGAATCAACTCTATTGGGGCCTGATCTAGTCGAGCAAACCACTGAACAGATCAAGAAGATCAGAAGTAAGATGCTTGCCGCTCAGAGCTGCCAGAAGAGTTGTGTGGATACCAGGAGGAAACCTCTAGAATTTCAATAAAGAGACCACGTATTTCTGAAGGTTACACCTATAATAGGGATAGGTAGAGCTATTAAGGTCAAGAAGCTAAATCCTTGCTTTATTAGTCCCTTCCAGATTTTGAAACAAATTGGATCAGTTGTGTACCGAATCGCTTTACAAACCCATCTGTCAAACCTTCACGACGTCTTCCATGTTTCTCAGCTCAGAAAGTATCAGCCTGACCCTAAACACTTCTTGGAACCTGAGTCAATACAGCTGAAAGAGGACCTGACCTTCCATGTACAACCAGCATGGATCGTAGACAAAAGTCGCAGGCAACTTCGAAACAAAACCATGCAGCTAGTAAAGGTAGCATAGGGAAAAGGGGATGCTGAAGACTACACATGGGAATTAGAATCAGACATGAGAAAAGAGTATCCTGAATTCTTTTAGTGTATTAAATTTTGAGGACAAAATTTTTTAATGAGGGTGGTATTGTAACATTCACCATGAGCTCCGACCTCCAACCTTATTTACAAGATTCCAACAATTTTTCCAATTTCTGACTTCAAGTTTCAAATGAAAGGTGAAATTTTCATGATTTCTGATCTCAGGGTTGATCCTAAATAGAATGGACCCGAGTTCAAATCTCTGAGCTAATCTCCAAGTTTGACCACAATTTACATGATTTCCGACCTAATCTTCTAGTTTCAAGTACAATGGACATTATTCCCGACTTTATCTTTGAGTTTCCAATAAAACCGGTACGTTTTCCGATTTCCAACTTATCCTTAAAGGTCCTAACCAAATTGACATGATTCGATGTCCGAGTTTATCTATTTACCGATATCCAAACTTAACTCAAGAAGCGTTCTAATTTCCATTTACACTTGAGTTTGAATTGTGACCAACTTCCGAGATTATATACATTTCGATTTCTGAGTAGCTAAGGATTTATGTCCTGATACTAACTTCCAAGTTTGTGTAACATCTCTGACTTCCGAGTTTAAGTCGTTTTTGTTCCATGATCCCGTCTTGGACTGCCGATTTTAAGGTAAATGGTGTGCTGTGATTTACAATCTCAAACTTTATGTTCCCAGCATGAGTTCTAAGTTTACACAGAATGGTTACGAGTTCCGAGTTTATATAGAGTGCAAATGAATCCCCTCTTTCTGCGTGAAGAATAAGTAAGCCACATTAAACCACAAAAGAAGGGAAGCATGGCTGGAAATCAGCCGCAAGAATTTCAGCCAATCAACATTCACAATCCCAACTACCCTCTTTATGTTTAAATCAGATTTTTCCTTCTTCATTGAGTTAATTTACACACCCCTTTCTCACTCTGCTTCAGTCTCACTTTCCTCTTCTCATTCTCTTTTCCTCTCAAAATTAACCTCCAACACTTAGCAAAACAACACATAAAGAGGTAGAGGCTTAATATTGTTCTTGATATTCTGATCTTAGGTGACTGATTCTTGGCTTTATTTTCTTACTCCTTAATTGATTAGTGATTGAATATATTGATGTTTGACTGGTTGTTAGCTGTTTGTGTGTTTAAAATCTGATTGATTAAGAAGTAGAAAAGGGAGAGAATAAGGAGGTGTGAAGGGCTGGAGAATCGAAGTTTCTCGGTAATCCATACGACAGAGTATACGGCTCTACCTACTACTAATTAAATTTGATGAGACTATTTTTTTGTGAAACTATACTTTCAGGGCTTTCCATACATATATCATATAAGGTTATTGGATTTGTATTGAGAGAGATATGAATTTTTGAAGTTTGACCTAGGAATCAGGACTTTCATCCGAGCAGTATGACTTGAGAAGGGTGTAACTCACTCTATACAACTTCAAATTGAGTGAAACTAATTTTGTTAGAAAGCTTAAACATAGGAGAATATCTGACAGTGAAATTCTGAGCTTGTTACAGTCCTGTTTGCTCCCAGTGATCCAAGAAAATTACCCTATGTCCAAATCAGGCCAAAACAGGGCAGTTTAGTAAGGTTAAATTTCAAGGCTAATAACTCGAGCTCCACTTAGCCAAATGGAATAGAATATTTTGTAAATGAAATCTTGTCCTGTTAGCTTTAATATGAGGCCAATTTCATATGATTTTACTTAGTTTTCAATTTTTACTGGATTTTTACTTTTAGGTGTCTGATTATAGCCAGTCACTGGGCAGGCCGGGATAAAATCTAAATAACTTGAGCTATAGTTATCAAAATTAGATGGGACTAAAGAGGATAGAAAATAGACACATAGCACTTTAACATACCCAAAATTGAGGTCCAAATGAGCTAAATAGAAATTATGGCTTGATTTACAAAAATCAGGTTGCATGGTTATGCTGAGGCAGTAGCTTTGCCTTAATGAGACTAATGTTTCTTTGAGTTCAATGTTGAATTATGAATACAATATTATGACCTCTATGAAAGATTGGTGTTCTAATGTACTGGCACTATTCATGGGAAAGCGGACATATTCCTTTATGCCGCCGAAATTTCGGTAAAGTCTATGCATGAGTTATAATATACATGTTAAGACATGTGCATTTTCAAGAAAGTTATGAATGTTATGTTATGATGAACCTAAGGAATATGTGATGATGAAAGTTCCATGATACTTAGGCTAGCCCCGGATAAAAAGTTAAGAGGAATAGATCGGTGGGAAGGTCAGGGAAAGTAAACCCATTCCTGTATAGGAACGAGCTCGATCCTAAAAAGCAGACTATTACCTAAGAGCGAGATCCGCCCAAGAACGACCACTCCTGTGGTGGTACGGAAGGCACGGACTCCATGAACGTCCTGCGCCCCCTTTACTAATAAAGGAAAGAAAGCGAGTCTAAAATGGCCAAGAACTCCCAGGGGACCAAGTGATGGAAAATGATGAAAAGAAATGGAAAAAGTTTATGAGGAATGAGATTTTGCATGGTTGCATTGAATGGTTATTATATAAGGCTTATAGTTTGATTGTTATTCTTAACTGTTATTGCAAGATTATTTACTCTGCTCATTAATCTGTATCACTATTTAATAGTTTCTTCCGTTCCCTATACTGTCTTAAGTAAAACTAAACTTTGCCTCGGACCAGACATTTTCTTAAATTTATTGAAATTGGATAGTCTAGTGTGGAACTCACGATTTACAATTAAATAAAGACTGAGGCAACTGAGAATGGATGTGATGTCAGTTAGACACCATGTGCGAACCCTACTGAGAATTTCTGTAAATTCTCACCTCGTCTTGCATTTCTGCATCATTCTCAAACGTTGGTGATGGACTCGACCGCTACCCTTTTCATTGAGATTCCCAACCTACAGCTCCATCACGAGCCATTCGTGGACTCACTGTATATAACCGATTTCTGCAATTTCCATCTCTACCTATTCAGCAACAGGAATTTTGCTGCTCCTCTGTTCCACCTCGCGTTTGACCCTACTACACCATATTTTGCGTTCCTATTGCATGTGGCGCACCTTCCTCCAGCACCAGAGTCTCCCCCACAAATGGTCCCCGATATACCGCTCAGTTCCGAGAGCGACCCTTCTGAGGCCACCAGCTCGTCATCCTCCCCGGGACCGAGTATGGACTACTCCCTAGCCGGGCCCGATGTGGCCAACGGCTACCTGACCGAGTAGGTCTCGACTGGGGGCTCGTTTGTACAGCATGACCCTCTTTTGACAGCATGCAGTGTTGGGTCGTAGTCTTGAGATCATCTTGACTGATATGGGCCTTATGTCTTTTGTTACGCCAGCCCACTTTTGTATCCTCTTTTTCATCTGTACATAAACTGAAGCGTTGACTTCTATTATATATACGATTGACAATACATTACTGATTCTTGTATTTCCTGTCATGCTTGGTTAAATATTGTTACGCTCTGTCATATTGGTCACGTCAGTTATACTCAGCACGCCGAGTCGTCTGTTTACAAAAAAAAAAAAAAAAAGAAAAGAAACTTGACGTGGTAATAAATTAATAAGTATCAACACGGTAACACATTCTACTTAATTTCTTACTATGACTTAAGCATAACATTAAATGGTAGGGTGTTACACTATTTGTCTCCCTAAACCTTAATTAACACAAAATGAAGCAAAATATCTCCCCCCACCCTCTTAGAAGGCTACGACCAACAACAACACACAACACACATTTATTTTATTTTTCAACTTCTATTCTCTCTCTAAACTCTCAAACTCTCCAACTTCTCTATGCATTTTCTTTCTTCTTCTTTTTCTTCCTCTTCTTCCTTTCTCGACCATCACCATAATCAAAAACTCTCACTAAGCCCTCCAAAGACCACATCTTTTGGTCTTTGTAGACAAGATCTATACACTATAAACTCCATTTCATCAAGATCTCAAAGTTCTCCCCTTCCTCATTCAAGGGTGCCACCATCATCCACCATGGAGGAGTTTTCATCTTCTTCTTTTGCAAAAAATGCCACTTTTTGGCCTTAGGCAGTGATCTCTACTCATCTCTTTTGTTTACTCAAGGAAGCTTGAAGCTTGGTTCCTTTCATAACTAAGATCTTCATGTGTAAGCTTGAGAAAAACTCTCATGCTCTTCATGAGCAAAATTTTCTATTTTTCGTAAAATATGTTCATGAGTTGTTCTTGATTTTTTTGAAAGTTTCTTTCTTTAAATGCTTGAAAGTTTCTATTTTCCTTTCTTGATGCATGAGATCTTGATGTTTCTTGTGAGTTGCGGGAAAAAGAATGATGTTCTTGGTGGTGTTTGGGATAAAAGCTGTTTATTTTCTTATGATGATGCTTATAATTGGAAAGTTGTCATCTTTCTCATTTTCTCTTGATTTTGACAAGACTAAAAACATTTTTGATGCACAAAAACTTCAAAAAGTTTATTTCTTTCAACCTTAAAAGTGGCACAAGTTTTGTGTCTCCCTAAAGTTTTATTTTGTCCTTCTTAAAGACAAGAATATGTGTAAAAGTCTAAACTCTTTGGAACATGAAGCTTTTTGAGTCATAAAAATGAGAACTTGTCACTTCATGTATTAAAAATAGAATTTTGAATACAAAACCATTCATGAAGTTTCAAACTTTAATCTGGAAAGCAACCTTAAGTCATAAAGTTGTATATTTGCAGTTTAATCTTGTAAAGGTTGAACCTTGAAATAAATTCTAGGCTTTCTTCATGAATGTCTCTTTTTAGTCATAAAAGTGTTAACTTGCAACTTTTAACTTATAAATTTTGTATCTTGAGTCAACATAATGCATAAAGTGTTAAACTTCCTTTTAGAAAAGATTCTTTTAAATCATGAGACCACTTTAACTTATAAAGTTGAGACCTTGATGGTCTTAGAATAATTAAAAGTGTCAACTTTCATAAGAATGAGACTTTTTAGTTCTAAGGCTAACTTCTTCTATCCTTGTTTCATAAAGATTGAAACTTTAAGAGAAGAATATAATTTTGAGGCACATATTTTCTTAAAGAATGAAACTTTATAATTACTTTGTAAAGAATGACAACTCTATAATATTAAAGGTGGAATTTTGTTCAGTTAATTATAAAAGCTTGAAACTTTGTAACTTGAATAAGTTAAAAATCATTCCTTAATGAATGGAAAACACATGGTGTTATTGAGTTCATGAGTATGGTTATGTGTTGTCATGACCCAAGGTACTAGAGGGACCCCAAAATCCCCTGGAAAAAAAAGTATGACTAGGGCCTCTGAGCATATCATGAACTTAAGAATCACTAAGTGTACTATCTCAAGGAAAGTAAATAATTACCTAACTTAGTCAATTTGAACAAGTGTTCCATAAGACATGCACACAAGTGAAGAGTAATTTCACATAAAGACTAAGTAACTAAAAGACTGCATACACATTTATTTTAACTATGTGATTCTCTCATAGTTAATCACAAGAAATCATATGATGGCTCATAAGACTTTCCACAAAGAATAACACAACTACGAACCCTCTTACGGTAAAAATGTACGATGCCATTAGGCATGATGTATGACAAGTTTGATTGAGCATTGTCTCATGATTAAATGATTGGTGTGATGATATGAGATGGATATAATGGACTGTTGGTTGAAAGCTTCATGATTAACATTTTGGGGAATCTCTGGTCTAGCCGCCATGCTGCCGGATTTCTGTCAAATTTATGGACATAGTCATATAATTGCATGTCCACATGTGTCTTGTCAACAAGTATTATGCATGTAATGTATAATGATAAGAAAAGAAAGAATGGGATATGACCCTTCAATCACTTCAGTAAGGGAAGTGAGAGATGGTGATCCATAAAGATTCAAGGAACCTCTATGGGGGAGGCGAGGGTGACATGGAGGACCCTCCAACTTAGAGGTAACCATTATCAGCTTAGTCTGATTTAATTAGTACTGCGTGATAATGGTCACAAAATGAGCTCATAAAAGCAGTCTATTTCAAAGGAAAAGTAAAGAATGTTAAGCACACGCTAAGAATGAAAGTAAAGTTAAAGTTAAAGTAAAACCATGGTTAAGTCTATGATGTTGCATGTCAATGCATGTATCTATATTGTCCATATATATTCTGAATGTTTATTCCATATTTTTGTAGGTATGTTTACTTATGATGATATGATTATGATGTTAAGTTTAAAAGCAATCCGTTTCGGGATTTATGCTTTTAAAATCATTAAAATTGAACCTATGTATATCCACTGCTTTTATAATTAAACATTAAGTGGCTGGGACGATAATGATGACATAGTATTTGTCTAGTTGCGATCATACTGAGTAATCTAGTATTTCTCACTCCTACCCTTCCATATCGTCTTCAGAGGATGTTGGCGTCGAGCATAGTGGTGATCTTCATTGAGTTTCCGGTAGGCATTGGCGCTTTGATACAATGCTGAATGCCTCTATGATGTTTGCAAGCGCAGCTCTGAGGGTCTACATTTTCCACAGCCGCCTGTTTCAGGTACCAGTCATGAGCCCGTTTTTCTGCCCATATCAATCGTACGATGAGGTTACCCTGGACGATATCCACCCCTACTGTAACATCCCCTACTTTCTTAATTGGAGTATAATAGAAACTTTGAATTTTTCTCTTAGGCAATGTGAGAATTTCTCAAGCAGCGGTACACCCCGACAATCCTTACACTTGGAAATATAGGGTAGTATAACACTGCCGTTAAAAATATGGCACTGCCATATGCTAAAAATTAAAAAATAATAAAAGTGCCCCTATCAACTTTTATTAATTACAATCTTGCCCAAAAGTTTTAGAAATTGTACTTTAACCCCAAGTGAATATTTCCACAATAACCTAGAACTTTTCATAAAATGACCTTTATGTCCCCACATCGGTCGAATTAGCAAAATGGGGTTTTAAATGAAGCAGAATCATGGGGTGAAACCGTAGAAGTTTAAATCTCTATCGATTGGGTCATGGAGGCAATTTGGTGTGAAATGACGTGGGATGCCCCTCGACTTGCTCAAAATTACAGAAATGCCATTAGATATGGAAATAGAAAATAGAAAAGCTCCGAATTTACAAAAAAACGATTATTTCACGTTAACAAGCAATTTATTCGATCTTATTGACTAAGTAAGATTAATTAGATATTAATTAGATGTTAGTTAGAGGGATTAGACTTTAGACTTAGGAACAATTAGAATAGAGATATAGAAATTCTCTTAGAGTCATTTAGTAAAGTTTTGCCGATTTGAAGAAAATCAACGAAGATTCGGTATTTTAAACCACCAGAATCAAATTAGTAGAATTTTCTACTGGAAACCTTCACTTAAGTGGCTGAAATTCAGCCACCCCTACCACATATGAGTGGCACCAAGTATTGCTCAAGATAGTGGAGAAACTTGGCCTCACCTCTACCGGATTTTTATTGTTTTTCGCCTAAATTGTTCAATTTTCATTGAATAATTGGGATTAATTAGAATTTTCGATTAAGCATTCACTTAAAGCCAATTAAATGTGATTTAGAAAGATTAGACTTGATGGAATTAGATTAGAACCATAGGAAACCTCATAGGTCTTTTCTAAAACCATTTTACCGATTTGAAGGAAATCGATAGAATTCTGGTATTTTAAATTGTCAAAACTAGACCAATAGAAATTATACTATGAGAACCCTGATGGAAGGCCAAGATTTATCCAAAACATCCCTACAAGTGGCGCCTCAATCAGCCATAAAAGAGGGAAACCAAGCCAAGTTTGAATGAAGATTGAAGTCTACCAATCAAAAGCCAACTTCCTTCATAAGTTTTCATTTTTTTTTCCTTCTCCTTTTACATTGTCGGCCTCCCCACAAAAGGCGCAGCCAGCCCTCATTTTCCCACTTTCTTTCATCTTCTTCCACTTTCTTTCATCCCCAAGCTCAAGTCCCAACCATCAACTTCACTTCAAGATCAAGTTCCATCAAGATTTCACACCACCAAGGTAGGAATTTCAACTTTCTCCTTCTTTTCTTTGAATTGGGCTGCCTAGGGTCCCTTATTCATCCATGATTCTGATGTTATGATGGGTAGGGATGATGAATTAAAGTTGGTTTAAGGTGTATATGTGAGTTTGAATTAAAGATTGGATGGAGAGATTTAAGGAAAACATGAATTCAAGAAGCTGGTAAAGTTTTACCCTCGACGATCCATATGGCGGAGTGTACGGCTCCGCCTACAGCCATTTAAATTTGATAAATCCATTTTTATATGAAACTAGACATTCAGGGCTTTCCATACATATAAAATATAAGGCCATTGGATTAGTATAGAATTAGTTATAAATTTTTGAATTTTGACCTAGAAATCTAGATTCTCATCTAGCAGTATGAGTTAGGAAGGGTGTAACTCACCCTACACAACTCTAAATTGAGTGAACCCAACGTTGAGGAAGTAGCCCTATATCCAAATCAGGCCAAAGCAAGGCAGTTTAGAAAGGTAAAATTTCGAGGCTTATAACTCAAGCTCTATTAAAGAAAATGAAATGAAACTTATTGCAAATGAAAGCTTGTCCTGTTATCTTTAATATGATACCAATTTTGTATGATTTGGACTGGTTTTGGATTTTTAATGAATTTTTACTTTTAAGTGTGTAATTCTGGCTAGCTACAGAGCAGGCTGAGGTAAAACTTAAATAACTAGAGTTATACAAATCAAAATACGATGAGACTAAAAAGGTTGGAAACTAGACATATAGAGCTATGACATATCCAAAATTTAGATCTAAATGAGTTGAATGTGAGTAAGGGTGGACTTTACAAAATTCAGGCAGAAGAGGGTAGAGTGAGCAGAAAACTCTATTGATATTTCTATTGATTTTGACATGCCATATGATCAATAATGTTGCTGTAACTTGCTATTTTACATTGAATTGCATACTTAATTGATTGTATTGGTAGCCTGGCACTATTCACAGGGAAGCGGACTCGATCCGTTATGCTACCAAATTTTCGGCAGGAATTTATGAGAACTTATGCTATGGGTGATTATGCCTTGAATATATTTATATTTATATGTCATGTTCATGTACATCATGCATGCAAGCATAATTAGAATATGATATGAGAACTAAGGTAAGAGACATATCCATGAATGCTCAAAGCACCCGCATGCATGATAAGATATGGAAAGAAAAGGATAATAAGAACTTGCAAGAGGGAAGTACCATGCTACCACGTGAGGCATGGCATAGACCCAGCTAGCGTGGGCCAGAGCGGTACTGTCTAAGACTTGGGCCAGCCCTCGACCAGATTTAAGGGGAATAGACCGATGTGAGGGTCAGGGAAAGTAAACCTGTCACTCATGTATAGGTACGAGCTCGGACCTGAAAAGCAGGCTATTAACCAGGGGTGAGAGAGGCAATTCACCTTCGGGGGACCAAGTACAAAAAAGAGCAAGATCAAGTTGCAAGTTAAAGAAAGATACGAATTAAGTCAACTGCACTTGCATACAGACAAGTACAAGCATCTTTATGTGCATCTTCAATTATCCCATTAAGTCATAATGTTATTAAGATTCTTGTTGAAGCATATTGCAATATTCGTATTTTTATGTTTGTCATATAATATGGCAAGTGGTTGTTAAAACATAACCCGCTTTGAGAAAAATGTTTTCCACTTAAAATTGAACCACTGTTTGCGTATATGTGCTCATATTTTCATAATAAACCGAAGCGGCTGGAATGTTTATGATGGCATTGTATGAGAATAGTTTATATTTACCGACTAAAAACCTTAGGTTCTCACTCATGACCCATCCGAGCCCTCTTGCCCTTTAGTGATTCTCCTGACGTCTGATTCATCTTCTTCTTCAATAGCTCCTCATCACGCACCACCCCCAGTTTGTGGTCATGGGTTCATTCGCACCTGTGCTATGCCCTGTGGACGTGGGTATGCGCGGGGAGGAGGACATGGTGATGTTTGGATAGCATATGCGGAGCCGAGCATGAGGATAACCCCTTTTTGGTTGGTAGTTGTGGGGTCATCATTTCCTTTTAGCATGTATGGGTGTTTAGGATTTCTGATGTACTTTTCTTTTTGATGTATTTAGTTAGGTTATTTTGTAGGGCCAACAGTAGATATCGGACCCATCATCATCTTTATGTATGACTCTTCGCATTACTATTATTATATTAATTATGATGGCCGTGAAATGAATGTTATGTTTACCTAAGATAATTGTTATTCATGTCGTCTCTATTTATTTTTATTTGCACCGCTTATTTGAGATAGAGACATTTGACTTTACATGTTCACAATGTGTTCATGGCTCTTGGTTTTCAAAATGGTTAACTTGTTATTGTTAAAAAAAAAAAAATTTACCCCTATATTCATTTATATAGTTATTTCAAAAGGTAATGTTAATTCCACAAGCAAAAGTAACAACTAATAATTCCATAATATGACTTAAGCATAGCATAGGACTATTAGGATGTTATATTTTGGTATCAAAGCAGTTTGTGCTTAAAGAGCCTAGGGATGGACTGACTATGCTTTTAAGCATACGTATTGATAGGACGTAGGGATTAGATATGCATGATCGTCTGTTCTGAATGTGGTTAGTTGCTGGTTCACTCAACGTAAATGTTGAGCCTGATTAACTCGATGTCTTCTATTTTGTGTACTAGGAACTAATGGTATCAGCAGACATAGTAGCCCCCAAAATGAGCTAGGAGGTCCCAAGGAAGTCATGGGGACGCTCTATGAAATGATTGCTGCCATGAAGGAGAAAGCTACTCTGCCCACTGTTTGATGGAGCAGATGGAGCAAAGGGATGAAGAGAATCCCAAAGGGCACAATGAAGGAGCTGAGATAAACCTTAAATACCTTAAGTTTGCTGAGTTTAGGAAGGCAACTCCGCCGAGCTTCCGAGGAGCCTACAACTCTGACCGAGCTGATGAATGGATTAAGGCTATGAAGAAGATTTTCATGCTGTTTGCTACTGAGGAGAAGGTAGCCTTTGCTACCTACATGCTAGAGGTAGATGCTGAGTTCTGGTAGGTAAGCACCAAGAGGCTATTGGAAAGAGGCCAAATGCACATCACTTGAGATGTGTTCAAGATGCATTTTTATGAGAAGTATTTTCCCGCTTCTGTGAGGAATGCGAATGAGCTAGAGTTCATGAGTCTGTGTCAGGGGACTATGAATGTTGCTAAATATACTGCCAAGTTAGAGGAGCTATGTAAGTTCTTGATGATCTACCAAAGGAACCTGGATAAGCAATGGAAGTATGTCAGGTTTGAAGGGGGATTGCGTGAGGAGATCCTGGTGTCTGTAAGACCCATAGAGGTCCGTGACCATGGTACACTAGTGAACAAGTGTCGTTTGGTGGAGGATTGCAACTGTAAGCTGGCTATGGCTAGATCCGAAGCTTACAAGAAGAAGTTGGTGCCGCAAGGGCAAAACTTCAAACCCCAACCCCCGAAGAAGCCGTTTCAGGTTGGAGATTTCAAGAAGCAACCCCAGAAACCTACTGGGAATCCACCTAAGCTTGTGAATGGTCAAGTTTGCCCTAAGTGTGGCAAACACCATGCAGGACGCCCTTGTTTAGCTGGCCAGAATGCATGTTTCTGATGCAGGAAGCCTGGACATATGGCCAAAAATTGCATTGTCAAGCTAGTATCCCCTACCAATAAGCCCCAACACCAAGGAAAGGTCTCAAGAGAGAGGGACAATGTATATAAATGATTAAAAGCTAATCATGTTTAGAAAGTTTCTTAAATGACAGAAACGATCTTCAGCTAAAGGTTTTGTGAAAAATATCAATAATCTGACTTTCAGTATTAATAAATCTTAGCAATATCTTCTTTCTAAACATGATCTCTTATGAAAATGATGCTTAATATCTATATGCTTAGATCTAGAGTGCTGAATGGGATTCTTTGTGAGATTAATTGCACTGGTATTGTCACATAGAATAGGAATTTTGGTATACCTAGACTGAAATCTTCTAGCTGTTTAATCCACAGAATCTGTGTACTACAATTTGCAATAGATATATATTCAACCTCTGCAGTTGAAAGAGCAACCGTGTTCTGCTTCTTGCTTGACCATGGTATTAATGACTTTCCAAGAAAGTAATAGCAACCACTAGTGCTTTTTCTTTCAACTTTATCTCCAGCAAAATTAACATCACAGTAGCCTCTGTAAAGAGTTTTAGAAATTTTTTCACCATCTTCGTCAACTTCTAGAACCTGAGAAGGATGCATGCGAGTACTGATGCTCTTGGCCTTGTTCAAATCAAGCTTTCTACGCAAATTCTTAGCATATTTTTCTTAATAAATCAAGATTCCATCCTTCGACTGTTTGATTTGCAGTCCGAGAAAGAATTTTAGTTGTCCCATCATACTCATCTCAAATTCTCCTTACATAAGCTCAGAGAAATTCTTGCACAAATTTTGATTAATTGCTCCAAAAATAATATCATCAACATAAATCTGAACAATTAGAAAATCATTTTTATCATGAAGAATAAATAAAGTAGTGCCAACTTTTCCTCTTACAAAACCATTTTTAATTAGAAAAGAGTTGAGTCTATCATACCAAGATCTAGGAGCTTGTTTTTAACCATATAAAGCTATAAACAGTTTAAAAACATGGTGAGGAAGATTTTCATTTTCAAAACCAAGAGGTTATTTAACATAAACCTTCTTAGAAATAAAGCCATTTTGAAAAGTAGATTTTACATCCATCTGAAATAGAACAAACCCTTTATAAGCAATATACGCAACCAACATTCTAATAGCTTCCAGTCTAGCTACAGGAGCAAAAGTTTCATCATCATTAATGCCTTCTTGCTGATTGTAACCTTGTGCCACTAATCTTGCTTTATTTTTTATAACTTTTCCATTTTCATCAAGCTTGTTTTTGAACACCCATTTCGTCCCAATAGCAGATTGTGTAACACCTTACCAGACAAAGTACTATGCTTAAGTCATAATAAATTATCTGACAAGTGATTATGTATGATTACTAGTTAAATTCTATTTTCTGTATTAGTATTAATTACTCACATAAGAATACTTAATCGTGTAACAAAAATTTCTGCGTGACAGCGGAAATAAATACTGATTAATCGTTATATTGTAAATAACGTAACATAAATAAAACACAATAAGGGCAGAATCACTACAAACTGCATCATAAATATGTACATATATATATATATATATATATATATATATATATATATATATATATATATATATATATATATATATATATATAATTTTCAAGTTTGTCAAAAGTACAAGGTGACAAAATGAGGCCGCTAAGACAAAATGAAACGGCTAGTTTCTATAAACAGCAACCCAAGTGGTCCCCATGGGACATTGTATGTACGTTTCTGCTATCTATCCATCTAACCATGACCCAGACTGCCAAAAGAGGGTCATCCTGAACATCTACTACCACTACTGCAAACCCACTATCTAATCAGACTCTGAAGAGAGAAACCCATTCGCCATGGGTGCATCTGCAAGAGGGTGGCCCGTGCCAGGACCAGAGGATGAGGAGGAACTCGCTACCTCCGATGGGTCCTCCTCTGATGTTGAGGCGGAGAGCATCGGGTGTGGTGGCGATGCAGGAGGGGCCATAGGAGCGAGGGCTGGTGCTGCTGCTGCTGCTGGAGGTGGTGGAAATGGATGGGCCATATGAAATGGAATAGCAATATATGGGATAGCGGGGTCAAACAGTGGGTGCATCAGTGGTACAGCGAAGTCTCTCTGAAAGAAGAAATATAAACGAAACTGGCACCTGCCAGATATATATATACAGAGTCTAGAAATGGGTCGAGGTGTATGTGAAGCTCGGGGAACTCAATGAAGATGACTCCTGTCGTGGCATGCTCCATAATCTGAGAATGATGCAGTAATATACAATAGGGTGAGAAATAGAAATTTTTCAGTAGGAATTCCTAGTTCTATACATGTGTCACCGCTGTCATTTCTAGTTGTTTCGGTCACGCATAAATTTTCAAATAGTATGGTAAAATGATAATATTTAACTTAAATACTCATTTGTAAAGCATCCACCGAAACAAATTCAATTTTAATTAGCAGATATACTAATATGCTCAAACAGTAATCACAGTGGAACAATAACATATTAAGAATAATAAACAGAGATCTAGAGCAATCAATAGAAAGTCTTTACACTGTACATATGCATGTGCAATGAGAAGATGCATCTTATTCTTGGAGGCTTTCGCCTATTAGAACTTATTTCCATCCTTGGTCCCTTGGGAGTCATTGGCCATATACTCCTGGGTAATAGTCCGCTTTTCAGGACCGAGCTCATTCCTATACAGGATGGCCGGGTTTACTTTCCCCGACCTTCCCACTGATCGATTCCCCTTCATTTTTTCCGGGGCTGGCCCAAGTGATATGGAATTTTTATCATATCATGAAATGAATGCACACTTAACTTGTTTCTTTATGTATGATGCACTCAAGTTGTCATAGACATTCATAACATATAAACTTCTTACAGAAATTTCGACAGCATAACGGATCGAGTCCGCTTTCCCGTGAATAGTGCTAGACAACCAGGACATTTATACAACTTACAATTTCAGTATAGGGCAACAATTATACATGTACATTCATAACACCAATCAACAATCTCAATTATACATATACATTCATAATCTCAATCAATAATTTCAATTTAACCATCACTAGAGTTTTAGCTTAACCCCCTCTGTTCTGCCCGAATTTGGTGTGCCTCATTTCTCATTCAATTCAACTCATTTAAATCTAATTTTTGGATATGTCATAGCCTCATATGTCTAGATTCTAACGCTTTTAGTCCCATTTCATTTTGATGTGTATAACTCTAGATATAAACCATTTACCTCAGACTGCCCTGTTCTCAGCCAGAATTGGGTCCTTTTAAGTAAAAATTCACTAAAATTAGAAAACTAGGTCAATTCATACGAAATTTATGTCAAATTAAAGCTATCAGAACAAGCTTTCAAGTGAACTGAGTTTTATGTCATTTTTTTAAGGATATTTTGACTTATGAGTCTCGAAACTTGGCCTTACTAAGCTACTTTGGTTCAATCCGGTTTAGACTTAAGCCAACTTCCTTGGTGCACTGGAAGCAAACGGCTAAGAGTTTCGTTCTGAAATTTTTATGAGATATTCCTTTACATGTTAGCTTTCAAATAAACCTGGGTTCACTCAATTTGAAGTTGTATAGGGTGAGTTATACCCTTCTCAACTCCTACTGCCCGGATAGGAAGCCAGATTTCTAGGGTAAACTTCAAAAATTCATAACTAATTCTATGCTAATCCAATGGCCTATTATAATTATGTATGGAAAGCCCTAGATGTCTAGTTTCATATAAAAATAGTTTCATCCAATTTAATTTACGGTAGGAGGATCCATACCCTCCGCCGTACGGACCGCCGAGGGAAAACCCTAACAGCCTCTAGATTTATCTTCCTCCTTCAAGCAATCTGCCCTCAAATCCAAGTTTAAGCATAACATACATACAAAACCAGTCATAAAACATCATCATCAATCTATAAAACACCAACATCTCAGATTATGCAAGCCCCACATACCGCCCCAAATCAGAGAAACAAGAGGAGAAGTAGGATTTCCTACCTTGTCTTGAGTTGTTTAGGCTGATTTTGTGTCTTTGATGGTGGTGGCTTGGGATGGGACTTGAAGATGGATGAAAATGGAGTAGAAATGAGAGCAAAGAGGAGAGAAAAAGATGGACTTCAGCAGCTGAAGGAGGGTCGCCGAAAATGGATGAGAAGAAAAGGAGAAAAGTGGAGATATTTTCAAGGTGGCTTGCATTTGATTGGTGGAAGGAGTCTTGGTCAAAATTCTAGTCTCTTCCCCATCATCCATGGCTGTCTAGGCGCCACTTGGGTGGGGTGTTTGGCTAAATCCTAGCCGTTGATTCTAGGGCACTCATAGAAAAATTCTACTAATCCAGTTCCGACAATTTGAGTTACCGAAATCTTACCGATTTCCATTAAATCGGTAAATTGGCTTGAAATTTTTCTGAGGTTTTCTATGCTCCTAATTTAATTCTATCATGCCTAATCCTCTCAATTCACCCTTAATCAGCTCTAAGAAAGTGTCTAATCAGATCCTGAATAAACCCACTTATTCAATAAAACCGAATAACTTAGTTGTTAACAATAAAATTTTTCGAACGTTACAGATTGTCCTTTTGGTAGAGGGATTAGAGTCCAAACTTTGCTCTTCTCAAACTGAGATAATTTCTCTTTCATTGCTTTAATCCAGTTTTGAGCTATTAATACTTTGTCAATACTTTCTGGTTGAATTTCAGAAATAAGAGCAAGATTGGATTCGCTTCTGAGTGAAGATCTTGTTCGAATTCCTTGAGAAAGTTGACTAATAATTTGCTTCTGCAAGACAGCTCTCAAGTCTCTTACACCAGTGTATCTTTGCTTCAAAGGGGTACCTTCTGGTTCTTTGGAAGTATCGTTAGAAACATGTTGATGAGAAGGAAGTTCAAAAACATCATCATCATAATTTTCAGTGGCAATCTGAAGGTTCTATTGATTCTAGGAATTGTCATTTAATGACATTTTCCAATTCTTTTTCCAGATCTGCAACCTTTCGATTCAGGTCATTTTACTTTTTCATGAAGCTTATATGAATGGTTTCTGTCACAACCCACCCTGAGTTGTGATCAGCGCTTGGAGGTGACGAACCTTCAGCAAGCCTCAAACATTAAGTTTTCTGTGACAAACGAACAGAGCCTCCCCTTAATTTCCAGCTTCCCCATAAAAGCCAAACCTGTTCCAGCAATCAACCAACACATATATCCAATTTGACATATAGGCATTCATTCATTATAATAACAACATATTTTATATCTATCTACTTACACATTTTTATATACACATCCATAACAACACAGTGCTCAAGAAACATGGTTTACAAAATAAACGAGTTCCTATACATATATCCCATCCAAAAAGAATGGCAAGCAACAGGTTCCTGTTTGTGGATCGTGGAGCAACTCTAAGGCGGCAGTTATATTCAAAACCTCAAAATAGAAGTCTAGAAAAAAAAGCCCTCACATATAGAGGGGCTGTCAAAAGTGTCCGCACTCTACACTATTGCAATACCCGGAACAGGTACAACACTAGAATCTGAAATAGGAAGGGAAAATAAGTGAGTCCAACCGACTTAGTGAGGGGCAATAAAACTATAGCATATGAGGAAAAACTCTAACAATATATATATATATATAATAAACATTTTAAATTATGCAAATAAAGAATTACTATTATAAGTTATTCATATAAAAGCATTAAACCACTTCATAGAATTAGTAACATATTTTTCAAACATAAATACTAAAACAGGGAGGCTTCACATTCAAAGTTATTTCCAAATAAGGGTTAGCCCCTTTCAGATCTGATTAAGTCGGCAGTGTGTGTACGCCTCACACGCACCGAGCTAGCAACACCCCTACTAGCTGGGTTCGAACCTAGGTGCACCAAGGCTAGCGTCAGCAACTGCTAGCTACCGTTTAACTGAGAATCCTCCCGCAAGGTATATAAAAATTAAAGTGACCGATATTGAAAAAAAAGCTAATGTAACAAATGTCAAATCATATTTCCAAAGAACAACGGTATTCATCAAAGTTTGAAATCCAAAATATAGTTTACTCAACAAATTAGCCTAGTAATCCAACAAAAGATCAGAGCTTGTCCTTTAATTTATAAAATTCGTACTCTCATCCAAAATGCTTTCAAAACATTCAACAAATGCATACTAGTAAAATTTCCTCAAAATCGAAACAGACATCCACAAATAAATAGATATATTAAACTATATGACAATAGTACCACTAAACAAAATATGCATAATTAACTAGATATATAAAACTAAATTGTCAGTAATTGCTAAAATCAAACTAATATTAATTGTATAAAAAGAACATATGCCATAGAGGCATTGTCCACTCACAAATTGTCAAGGTACACAATCTATGTCCTCTGGCCGCTCAACTTGTAGGTTTATTTCCTGGGAAATCTGAAATCATACATAAACAATTATTTTCAATTTAAACATAAATTTGGTTTAGAATGTAGTCTTTGCCTTCTGTCTAACATTTCTAATTAAATCTAATTAAAAACTACTATCAAGTATATAATATAGGAATTTAAATTTTTTTTTTTTTGTCTTTCCTATTGAATAAAATATTTTAACCATTCTATATTATAATTCCCAAATTAAAAATTTAAATATTTCACCACTCACCACTCCACCCTCATAAGACTCAAAAATCCAAATATCCTTCGAATTTAATTCTAACTATAAACAAAACAAAATCAGCATCTGACTTCAAAGAGGAAAGCTCACCAGTGTGTGTTGGTTTTAGAAGGAAGCAAAACAAGAACCTAGCCACCACAAGAAGCAAAACGCGAATGGAGGGCACAGAGAGAGAGACACAAGCGAGGGAGAGATGGACGGGGAGAAAGACTACAAGATAGTGACGGTATGGTGGAAGGGAAAGACACGCGGTGGTGATGATGATGGGAGGTTGGGGTGAGTGAGGGTGAAAGAGAAAGAGACGAACATGAGAGAGAAGGGAGAGAGAGAACGCATGGAGGCGTAACAGGGGACAGGAAAAATAAATGAAAGAAGTGCGTCAGGGGAGAAACTCCGAACGGTGCTAAGAAGGAAAGGAGGGGTCTAGGGTGCACCATATCACTTATGGTGCACTGTGGTCCCTCATATGTTTTTTTTTTTTTTTAATAAACATATATAGATAACAAGCATTTCAAAGGTTCATCTAAACAATTTTAATTCT
The DNA here is from genome assembly GCA_031439595.1 of Pterocarpus santalinus. Classification (NCBI taxonomy): domain Eukaryota; kingdom Viridiplantae; phylum Streptophyta; class Magnoliopsida; order Fabales; family Fabaceae; genus Pterocarpus; species Pterocarpus santalinus. Next base: position 32,764,967 of record CM062529.1, read on the forward strand.
ACTATCCTTATATTTTAAAAGCAAATAAAGAAAATGCCCAACACATAAGTTATGAATTTTTATTTTTTATTTTTTTAATTCTGAATTACCGACATTTTATTCCAAATATGCTTTTTTTTTTTTATAAATAGGGTATTAAAGTTTCTTCCACAGCTTGAGTCTTCTTGTTGAACATCCTGTATGCTTTTGAAATAAAAGAGTATCCTAGGAAGATTCCAGAATTAGATTTGGGATCAAACTTTGAAAATTTGTCCTTGGTGTTAAGTATAAAATATTTGGATTTGATTCCGTCGGCAAATTTCACCATTCTACGATCCTTAGGTCTGAGGTTTCTGAACCAGGATTTATTTCCAGTCATGTGTCTGGAGCGCCCACTATCCAGATACAACTTCTTTTCCCTTTGATGCAGTGATTTAAGACACACCTGCATCAGAAGCAATTTTAACTTTAGGTACCTATATCTTCTTGGGTCCTTTTGTGTTAGTAGCGTTTTTGGGCTTTTTCGCTTTTTGTTTGGCTTTCCTTCTGGAGAAGCAACTTTGAGAAGAATCTCCCTTTTTAAAACAATATATACAAGCAGAAATCTAATTTGGAGAATCTTTGATTGCTCATCATCTCTCTTCTCAAAGTCTAAACCAGTTTTGTCAAGATTAGGTTTTTGACCACCAAGCATCAAGTCCAGATTTTTGGAGTCAATAACCATTTTCTCAATATCTAATTTGAGAAGTTTGACTATTTTCTGAAGTTCAAAAACATCAGAAGATGACTTTGAGCGAGTTTCAGAAAACTTCTCTTTTTTAATCTTGAGTTTTTTGAACTCTAAAGATAGTTTTCAGAAATCATTTTTCAAAAAGACATAATGAGAAGCAAGAGACTTGGAATAATCCAAGAGTTCATCATAGGCTTTTTAAAGATTTTCAAATGTAAGTTCAAGTTCAGAATAATGTACCTCAGTGTCTTCATCTGAAACAATGTCAGCCATAAAGCATAGGTTTGCTATAATTTCTTCTTCTTCTTGTGATTTAGTATTTTCTTGTTCTTCGTCCAGATCTTCCCAGGTGGCCATCATAACCTTCTTCTTTGAAGTCTTCTTCTTTGCAACTTTCTTTAGTCTGGGACATTCTGTGCCCAAGTTCCTTACATTCGAAACATATCATTTCATCTGACTTGACTTTGCTCTTTTTGTCCATTTTAGGGACAAAGTTCTTTTTTCTTCTTAGCCAAGCTTTTGATATTTTCCTTTCCAAGTGTGCAATTTCATCCTTTTCATCATCTGAATCAGAGTCAGAGGAGTCATCATCTTCTTCATCTGATTCTTCTATAGCTTTCATGGCTTTGGAGGAGCTAGACCTTTTTTAAGTGGATTTTAGGGCAACGGATTTACCCTTCTTGCTTGATTCCTCAAAGATTTCCTTCAGTTCAATCTCATGAGTCTTTAAAGACTCGATGAGAGCATCCAAGCATTCAGATCTTTGGCTTCTTGGATAGCTGCAACTTTGGGATGTCAGGCCTTTGAAAGGCTTCTCAGGATCTTTCTCACCATTTCAGTGTTTAAGTATCTTTTGCCCAAAACTTTCAGCTGATTTATTATATGCATAAATCTTGTTATCATTTCATCAATATTCTCATGCTCTAGTATTTTGAACATTTTATATTGATGAACTAACATGCTGACCTTGGTCTCCTTGACCTGATCAGTTCTTTCATGAAGTACTTGGAGCCTATCCCAGATTTCTTTTGTCAAGTCACAAGATATAATCTTGTCATATTCACCTTTGCTTAAGGCGCAAGTGAGTAGATACTTTGCCTTAGCATTCATCTGGACTTTGGTTTTGTGTTGGTCATCCATTCATTTCTTAGAATGATTTTGATTACTACCGGTGGAGGTTGCTCTGGATTTACAACTCCTTGAGGTGCTAGCTACTCAGACGTGGGCACATAATCACCATTTTCTATAATGTCCCACATGTCCACACTTGTGGACTTAATGAAGAGTCTCATTCTATCCTTCCAGTAGAGATAGTCTTCACCATTAAAGTATGGGGGACGATTAATAGAGTGACCCTCTACAATATGATTTGTTTTTTGCGCCATTTGATGGATCTTTATCCTTTACAACTGTTAGGAAACTCAACCCCAGACTCTGATGCCAAATGTTGGATGAGATAGCATGAGAAGGGGGGTTGAATCGTGCTTACAATGAACCTTATAATCTAAAAAACTTAGATAAAAACAATAATCTCAAGTCTAAGACTTGGATTGCGAAAACGATTTTGTTAGTTTATAAAACTATTTTGTTCTATTTTAAAACAATTATAAATCTTTTTCAGATTAAGTATACGAAGAAAAGAACTTATGTGATAAAATCATATGGCAAGATAAGGGATAGAAAAATCAAACGAGAGATTTTTATATTGGTTCGGCCAATTACTTGTGTACTACCGGTCCCCAACTTATTGTTGAGATTTTATAAAGCACGAATATTCTTTGTCTAAGCTTCTCCAAGCTTCTTTCAAATGATTAGTCTTTTCTAAAGCCTTTCTAAGCTTTTCTACCGAGTAGTGTTTTCCTATCCTCTCCAAGCTCACATTGACCACTATTGGATTTGCATACAATTTATATGAACAATATGTTTTTGTTTGAAGACTCACACTAACTCTCTTGACAGAGAATAAACAATAAAGTTCTGTGTATGTGACTTCTCTAAATTCTCAAAGAGAGAATGTTATCTATTACAGAACAAAAAAGAAGATTATTTTTTGAACTGGAGTTACAATGAGTAGCTTTCTGGTGTTACAAACATCAAGAAGGATGAAAGAAGGGAACTATTTTTACATGAGAAGTATTCAATCTGCCTAACTATTTTTCGACTTCCAACCTTATATAGACTTCAAAATATGACCATTGAAGCTCGCAAGCCTTGATCCTTGTGATTCTTTTGGTCTGCTGGTCTGTGATTGGACAAAGAAGAAATAGTCTTATTTTTTCCCATTATTCAAAGCTTACACAGAAGTGGAAAAGTAGCCATTTATTAGTTTACCAACTATTTAGACTTGTCAGCGCCTTTTTTGCACCTTCTCAAATCACCTTTTTGACTATTGAATTTGTCTATGAAGAGTGCAGAGGAAGCTTTGAAGGTATAAGCACTTCGTGAGAAGTATGCTTCCAGAGATATCCCTTCTGGACAGAGTCATATTTTGAATGAATAGTGTTTGTTCGCGAGGCATGTTTTCCCTTCTGATGTTGTAGTTTCATCCTTCTGAACTTGTCTTTTTGTTTCTTACGTGATAGCTTAAGAAGTACACAAAGCATGTATTCTATATCAAGTATATTCAAATAAAATAACAGTGGATAACAAAGCTTTGTTGTTTCTAAAGCAATAAATGCATACGATTAAGATCTTTTATCATGAAAGAAAACATTTGAACAAACAAATCGTTCATATACAAGAATATTAGCTTAAACTCTGATTTGGTACTCATCAAAACTTTAAAACTCATTCTGGTTCACAACCATAGAACGGTTTCTGAAGGGCATTGGAGCTAACACTTCCCACTTTTGTCAAGCTTGTTTTGGAACACCCATTTAGTGCCAATGATAGAGTTTCCTTTAGACAAAGGAACCAGAGTCCAAACTCTGCTCTTTTCAAGTCAATTTAGTTCCTCCTTCATGGCTTCAATCCAACTTTGATCTTGTAAAGCCTCATCAATTCATTCTGGTTGAATCTCTAAGATCAAGGCTAAGTTGGATTATGTTTTAAGAGAGGATCTAATTCTAACTCCTTGAGAAGTTTCACCAATAATTTAATTTTGAGATACAGCTCTCAAATCTCTTGCACCGTTATATATTTTCTTCATGGGTGGTGGCTCTTCTGAATCTTCAGAGATGTCATCAGAAACATGTTGATGTAAGGATAAGTCAGAATCCTTAGTGTCATTTCTTGTGGCTATCTGAAAGGATTGTTACTTTTGAGCATCATCATTTAGAGATAAATTCTCCATTTCTTCTTCCAAGTCTTGAACTTTCTAATCAACATCTTTCTTCTTCTCCTTGAAAGTTATGTGTATAGTCTCTTCCACGGTCTGAGTCTTCTTGTTATAAACCCTGTAGGTTTTAGACATAGAAGAATATCTTAGGAATACACTAGGATTAAATTTAGGATTAAACTTTGATAGCTTGTCCTTGGTGTTTAGAATAAAACATTCAAATCCAAAAATATGAAAGTAAGAAATGTTAGGTTTCCCTCCTTTCCATAATTCATTGGGAGTTTTCTTGATAATTAGCATTATGAAAACTTTGTTTTGAATGTAGCAAGCAGTGATAACTGCTTCTGCCCAAAAACCTTTTGACAAACCACTTTCTAAGGATCTGTTCTTCCTTTCAACAACCCCATTTTGTTGAGGTGTTCTATGAAAAGAAAAGTTATAAGAAATATCATTTTCATTGTAAAAATTTTCGAAAAAATGATTTTCAAATTCTCCACTATATTTTGATATAATGGATGAAATGCAAAAACCTTTTTTTATTTTGAACTCTTTTTGAAAAAATTTTGAAGACCTCACTAGTAATACAACCCATGTGAATCTAGAAAAGCCACCACAATGACTAGATCATATTTCTTACCACCTAGATTGGCAGTTCTGGTTGGTTTAAAAAGATCAAGATGTAAAAGCTCAAGTGGTCTAGTAGTAGAGACTACATTCTTGCTATGGAAAGAACTCTTAGTTTGTTTACTTCTTTGATAGAACTCATAGGTTGGGTCATTGTCAAAATTGATCTTACGTAAACCCTTAACAAGTTCCTTTTGAGAAATCTCATTGATTAGTCTCATATAAGCATGATCAAGTTTATTGTGCCACAACCACTTATCATCCACAAAGGATGCCAAGCATTTTATATTTTGATCTAGAAGGTCATCTAGATATAATACATAAGTATTATCACGCTTTTTAGTAGTGAAAATGATCTTATTTGATGTGGAATCATTTATGATGCAACCTGTAACACCCTAATAAATCCATATTACGCTTAAGTCGTATTACGGCGTTTTATTAGTTGTTACTTATGCTCGTGGAACACTAAACTTTACTTGAAAATAAATTACGCGGAAAATACAGTAAATTTTTTTTTTTCTTTTTGAAATATGTCGTTGCTTTGGAAAAGTAAAGCCTTGCGCGAGAAGATAGCAATAAACGAGCGTATCGCAGAGATTTCGATATAAACGGAAGGAACATGAGATAAATCATAAAGTCATACATTCCAATTATAACATCAATTACATAATATACTTAATCTCACAATATCCAAACAAATACATATAAAGGCAACTCATGGACATGCCATGGCCCCAAATATCAAAGGTACACAAGTCTGATGAGATACAATACTAAATGAAATACAAGAGTTAGGGAGCACAAATCAAAATAAGCCCTCGTAGAGATGCGCTAACTTCCCTGCCCCTTCCATGCCCTCCCATCGAACGACTCAGGTCCTCGAATGTCGAGTCCCCCATGCTGCTCGGCCTCGGGGAACGTGCGGAGTGCGAATGATCTTGAGGGTGCTGGCGATCACCTCTATACGACGGACGCGGCGGTAGGAACATAGCTGCCCAGGAATGTGCCTCGGAGGGATCCTCCTCGACGCGACAAAGTAGATACTCGGGAGTGGCGGCGAAGCTGCTACGGCCCTAGGGGTGGCCGTCGAACTCACATCGACCACGGGAACCTCTGGCGGCGGCACAGGCTCGGCTATGGGTAGACCGGGAGACATAGGCTCCATCTCGATCTCGGGCAATGGCTCGAGCGGAAAATCCCAAGGACCCAACGGCTGTCCAAGGCGTGACGAAGATACGTCCATAAGGGCTGGCGGAATCTCTGGCTCCTCTTGTTCAAAAACTCGACCCGGATAGAAGTAGGTGCGAACTACCGTGGTGGTCGTGGCCCGCGATAAGCGTGGGCGTCCTCATCATAAGCCCACTCATGGTGGCGAGGCTCCATGCTCCACGTCACGTGAGGCTCCATGAGTATCTGGTGACGAGACGGAAAAACAACTAGGATGAGAAATAAGATTTCTCAGTAGGACTCGACCCTGACACAACGGTGTCATCGTCATCGTCCCAGCCACTCCGGTTTTTCTATGAAAACTGTGGACATACAATAGGTTCAATTATTTGATTTTCGAAAACGTTACTATCCGAAGTGGATTCCATTTTTAGTACTTATCCTCGTTGTATTAACAACCCCATGGCATACATGAAAGCTCATACGACTAGTCATAACATACATAAACAGATTGAGAGTTATGTTCTTTACTTGGGTTGGACCGAAGTCCCTTTCTTTCCTTAACTTGACTTATCTTAAGTCCTTTCTTTCCACCCACTAAACATAAGTGGTAATGAGCTCATACCGTGGCCGTCGCCACCATAAACTTTCGGTACTTACACTAGCTGGGTCATGCCATGCCTCATGTAAGCCTTATCCCCTATACTCACACTAGCTGGGTCATGCCATGCCTCATGTGAGTCGTGGGTGAGGGGAAACTTAACTTAGGTCACCTTCCCTTTTGAAGGATCAGACTTTATCAAATCTTTTCTTATTAACTTATGATGCAAAATGTTTCTAAGTGCATAATTTCTACAAAATTTCGGCAAGATAATCTTAGACCGCAGCTTCCCAAAATTTTGCCAAACAGAATACCAGTATCACAGCATCATACATCATATCATATCATCATCATCATCTCATCATATCATATCATCATCATCATATCATCATCATCATATCATCATTATCATGGCATCATCATCACATCATGCTTGCAACCCAAACATAGGCATATTCTCAAGCAAAGTCTTATGAGCTTAGCTTAGTAAATTAGGTGCAAGCTTTTACATTGGCTTTCATTTTATTGATTTCTTCTTCTCAATTATTCTAACATGACTTATATGATTTTCATATTTTAAATTTGGAAGATTTATAGTTTAGGTTTTGCATTATAGTTTAATTAAAATCTTATGAACTTAATCTAGTACACTAACTACATTTATATTCGGTTTTTCGTTTTATTTGCTTCTTTTGTTAAGGATTAGGCAAGCTTGGTATTTTATTCCATCTAGTCTTCATTAAGTAAATTATGAAGTTTCATTACTTTGAGCTAAGGTCTTTTACCTTTTTAAGTCATTTATGCAAAGTCTTACTTAAGGTTAAGTTTTGACAGTTTTACTTTTACCCTAAGCAGTAACTTTAAAAATTCACCATAAATTGGTATTTTATCATTTTAATGCGAAATTTTATATGCTTTTAGGGTTCTGAGTCTAGTTTTTAACAAAACAAGTCCCACTCAAAAATTCATTTTCTAACTCCAGTTATGCATATTTTATTCTGACTTGTTCAGTTTCCAAGTTCACTCCCGGTACAGTGGATTGTCACTTCTCATTATAATTGCTCAGAAGGAATCTGAGAAAAATGTTTTAGAGGTTTGTTCCTCTATGTCTTAGCTTTCATTTAAACTTGGTCTCATTCAAAAATCATTTTTGTAGCTCGAGTTATACACATTTTAGTGTAGACTGCCCAGACAGAAACCGATCCGAGAACAGTCCACTTTGAAAAATCATATCTCACTCATTTTAACTCCAAATCTTATATATTTTATATGTATGGAAAGATCTCTGAGTCTATTTTCATATAAAATTGGTTCCACTAATTTCTGAGTTTTCTGGAAAAATTTATACCGTTCTGTTTACAGGCTGTCAGAAAATCCAGATTTCACGTTTTGCTTTTTCTCATGTTTTCTTCAAAACACTCAACCTCACTTTCAAGAAAACATTCTCAAGTTATAAAACACCCATATACCATGAAAGATCAGTGAAAAACTAACATGTTGGAGTTCAAAAATAGTGGGTTCAGCCATGCATCACACCAAACCGAAAACATGTTTTCAACAAACAACCATACTAGCAACAACATCTCATTTTATAACAAGAATGGCTATGATGCCCATAATCAATCTTTAAAACTACCTAGCTATGGAGAGCATAGGAGTTCTAAAGCTTGAAAACCAAGAGAGAAAAAGGGTTTAGAGTCACTACCAAGAAGCTTTCTTTGAAGGAACTTGTGATGGAAAAGATGGTGGTGGTGGTGGTGCTCCTCTTGGATCTTGAAAGAGGCTTGATATGTGATGGTCTTTGATTCTCCAAGAGCAAGAGATGGTGGCTCTTGAAGAGTTTGTGAGTGGGATGAGGAGAGGAAAGGATGAGAGAAGTGGGAGAATTCTAGAGAGAAGTTGGAGAGTTTAGAGAGAAGGAGGAGAATTTGAAATTGAGGAGAGAGAAGAGAGCTTTGTGTGTGTGTTTGGGAGAGGAGTGAAAGAATGAAAATGAGGAGAGAGGAGGGCTGATGGGTGGCAAGTTTGAGGGAGGAAAGGTGATGGGACTTTGCTTCTTACAACAAGCAAGAGAGTGGAAAAACCTTGGGGTAAAAGGGTGAGTTGTGTTTCCTTTAGTCTTGGGGGCATTCTAATGCCCATTTTAAGCTTTTCTCTAGGGGTTAAAGGGGAGTACCCCTCTTAGGATTTGGTTGCTTGTCTAAGACTCATCCAAGTGTCAAGATCTAATGGTGGATGACAAGGATCCTAGTCTTGGCTTTTGATCTAATGGTGTAGGATTAAAGAGTTTGAATGAAGGGTGAGATGTTGCTCCTCCTTGGTAGGTCTTTCTAGGGCATATGCATGGAAAAACTTTTATCTCTAAATGTTATTAGAATTATTTAAATGTAACTTGGCTTAATTGGCTTAATTACCCATGAGTTAACTCTTGTTAATTACACTTTTTATGATGTCTTGCATTATGGTTAAGCATATGCTTAATTTGGGGGTTTAATTTTTCAAGAGTTGTCTTAAGTGTCTTAATCATTATAAACTTAATTAGTAAGGTTAGGTTGTCTTACTTTTGTTTTGGCACCTTCGAGTAATTAAGGATTAAACGATTAAGGTTTTATTAAAACGCTTAGGACATTATGACTAAATTGTTTGGCTAGACTTAATTTACTAAGCTCTTGCTCTCGGGATTAATCGATTAGTTCTCAATTAATCGCTAATCCCTCTAATTAGCCGGAAACACCGAGCTAATTAGCTTAGGTAGAAATGGGGATGTTACATTACTCCCCTCCTTAAAAAGAATTTTGCCCACAAAATTAGTTGCATAAGCAGTGGGGAAAATCTCTTTGCATCTCTGCCTCGAGTTCCCACGTGTGCTCTTCCAAGTTTCCTCTTCCCCATGCCACTTTCACTTGGGGAACAGACTTGTTCCTCAGCTGCTTGACCTTCCTATCTATGATTCTCATGGGCGGTAGGTCGAAGGTCAGGTCTTCCCTTAACTGTACACTTTCTGGCTCAAGAAGGTGATTGGGGTCGGAGTTGTACTTTCTTAACTGGGAGACATGGAAGACACTGTGAAGGTTTGACAAATGAGGCGGTAAGGCTATCTGGTAGGCAACTGTTCCGACTCGTTTCAGGATTTCAAAAGGGCCAAGAAAACGAGGACTCAAGTTTCTGAGTGTAAGGGCTCTACCTATGCTGTTGTAGGAGTGATTTTCAAGAACACGTGTTCTCCTCTTGGAACTCGATTGGCTTCCTCCTTTTGTCCGCATAGCTCTTGACGACTTTGTCTTTGTGAGAATCTTTTCCCTTATCCTCTTAATTTGCTCGGTGGTTTCTCTAACCAGACCAGGCCCTAAGAGGCTTTGCTCACCGGGTTCATACCAACAAAGCGGGGATCGGCACTTCCTACCATCTGAGCTTCATAAGGCGCCATCCCAATGCTAGCATAAAAACTATTGTTGTAGGCGAACTTCGATGAGGGTAGGTGCTTGTCCCAACTTAGGGTCTATCCATTACGCATGCCCTTAACATATCCTCTAGGGTTTGTATGGTTCTTTCTGATTGTCCATCAATCTGGGGGTGGTAGGCTGTACTTAAACAAAGTTTCGTCCCAAATGCCTTTTGCAAGGCTCCCCAGAACCTAGAGGTAAACCTTGGGTCTCTATCCGACACAATGGTTGCGGTACTCGTGCAATCTCACGATCTCTTGGATGTATAGTCTGGGCGACTTATCCAAAGGATAATTCGCCCTTATGGGTAAGAAGTGGGCAGACTTTGTCAACCTATCCACAACAACCCATATGGCGTCGAATCCAACTTGCGTTCGGGGCAAACCCATCACGAAATCCATAGAGATTCCATCCCATTTCCATTCAGGGATCTCCAATGGTTGCAGCATGCCTGAGGGTTTTGGGTGCTCAATCTTCACCTTTTGACAAACTAAGCACTTATCCACAACATCTGCTATGTCTTGTCTCATGCTTGGCCACCAAAACATCCTCTTGAGGTCTTGGTACATCTTCGTTATGCCAGGATGCATGGTGAAATGACCCTTGTGGGCTTCTTCTACGATCGTCCTCCTCAAGTCATCCTTAGCAGGCACGCATATCCTTCCTTGATACCTCCACGCCATCAATGCCTTGAGTAAATTCTTTCAGCTTTCCCTCCTTCACCTGAGCTACAATTCTCAAGAACTCTTCATCCTCTTCCTGAGCCCGCATAATTTGCCCTCTGAACTCACTTGTCACCTTGATCAGACTCAACCTTATGCTACGAGGGGTCAGGGTAACTTCGAGATTTAAGTATCTAAAGCTCTCAATCAACTCCGTTTCCTTGACCATCAACCACGACACATGCAATGATTTGCGGCTCAGTGCGTCCGCCACCACATTGGCCTTAGCAGGTGGTAGTTCAACCGAAATCGTAGTCCTTCAAGAATTCCATCCACCGCCTCTGCCTCATGTTAAGGTCCTTCTGATCAAACAAGTACTTCAGACTCTTGTGATCCGAAAATACCTCAAACCTAACTCCATATAGATGGTGCCTCCATATCTTCAAGGCAAATACCACGGCCGCTAACTCCAGGTCATGGGTCGGGTAGTTAACTTCATGAGGTTTCAGTTGCCTAGAGGCGTACGCTACCACATTACGATTACGCATCGAACACAACCTAACCCTCTTCCGGAGGCATCACAGTAAACCTCAAAGGCTCCCTTAGGGTCAGGCAAGACTAGCACAGGTGTAGAAGTCAACTTCGCCTTCAACTCTTGAAAACTTTTCTCACACTCTTGATCCACGCGATGCAAAGCATTCTTCCTAGTGAGCTTAGTCAAAGGTAGGGATATCTGAGAAAATCCCTTTATAAACCTTCGATAATACCGCTAAGCCGAGAAAACTCGAATCTCCGTCAGTCGTCGGTCTCTCCCGATTCATCACGACTTCCACCTTGCTCGGATCTACGGATATCCTCCCTTAGTCACGGCGTGACCCAAGAACTTTACTTCTTGAGCCAAAACTCACACTTCGATAGCTTCGCATAGAGCTTCTTATCCTCAAGATCCCCAACACAATCTGAAGATGCTCTTCATGTTCCTCCTTCGTCTTTGAATAGATGAGGATGTCATCTATAAAGACCACCACAAACTTATCCAAATACGGCCTAAAGATCCTGTTCATATAATCCATGAACACAACCGGGGCATTGGTTAATCCAAACGACATTACTCTAAACTCATAATGCCCATATCTAGTCCTAAAGGCCGTCTTGGGAATATCTTCCTCCTTTACTCTAATTTGATGGTATCCGGCCTCAGATCTATCTTTGAAAACACCACTGCTCCTCTGAGTTGATCCATCAAGTCGTCTATCCTTAGTAAGGGGTACTTATTCTTCACTGTGACCTTGTTCAACTGCCGATAATCCACGCGACCTCATGCTTCCATCCTTCTTCTTGACAAACAAAGACCGGGCTCCCCATGGTGAGACACTCGATCGCACAAACTTCTTCTCCAAAGAACTCCTCCGGTTGGGTCTTGACTCTTCCAACTCCAAAGGGACATTCGGTAGGGTGCAATAGATATTGGTCAGTCCACGGCACCAATTCTATGGAAAATTCTATCTCTCTCTCAAGGAAACTCAGGAATATCCTCAGGAAAGACTTCAGGTACTCATTCGCCACAGGAATCTCCTCAAGAGCTTGCTCTAGTTCAACCTCACTAGCCGATAGGAGAACGTATTCTTGATTCTCAGTCTTACAACAGTATAACACAATAGGTTTCAAGCTTAAACTAACAGGTTTAGAAGGTAAGGAAGGGAATACGATTGTTTTGGCAGCACAATCTAACATAACATGGTTGGTGAGAGCCAATCCATGCCTAAGATTAGATCTAAACCGGACAAAGGAAGCAGATTAAATCGGACTCATAAGTTCTACCCTCAATATGAATTTGACACTTCAAACAACACAGACAAGTTCTAACTGGTTTCCCAGTGGGAGTAGAAACAAGCAACATATAAGGTAGTTCAGAAACAAACAACCCCAATCTACTTACGCAATCATGAGAAATAAAAGAATGCGTAGCGCCAGAGTCATATAGTACAGTTAAGATGTTACCATTTACTTCGCACGTACCTCGAATGAGATCACCAGACTCCGTGGTCTCCTCGGCATTCATGGTGAAGACCCTCCCTTGGCGTTGCGGTTTGGGGGCAGATGTGTCCTTCGTGCAGTTCTTGGCAAAATGGCCGGGTTGTCGACATCTAGCGAGCGTTTTGTCCGGCGTAGCAAACCCCTTTGTGTTGCTTCCCACACTTAGGGCAAACGGAATTGGTCGCGAGCCGGGGTTGGTGGCGGGTCTTGGAGGATTAGCGAGAGGATCTCTGTGGTCGCTTGCCTCTAGAACCATCGCCCGCAGTATGGCTTCTTTTGTGGGCCGTCTCGGTGTTGCCCTTGAGATGCCTGCCTTCTCTTATGGGCTTAGATCTCTGGATAGCCGACTTGCGGTTGCGATCCTCCACCACACGACTCTTATTGACAAGGCCGCATAGTTCAGAATCTCGGTAGGCCCGCGATGCCAGGATGTCAGCCCTCAAACCTCCTTCGTACTTCATGCACTTCCAGTGCTCATCGGGGTTTCGCTGATATAGCGTGGAGAACTTACACAGCTCCTCAAACTTCGCTGTGTACTCAGCAACGCTCATACCTCCCTGGGATTCCGCATGAAATAAGATTTCTAAAGTGTGTACTCATTCAATCATCATATTTATATACGCTCAAGGAACCCTTGGCACACACTTTAATAGAAATAAGATTTAGGATAAACTCTCTCCTTACTAAACCCACAAGAAATCTATTCTCGAAAACTTAGATAATAGGGATAAAAATTTAAGAAATTGATCGATCACATTCTTTCAACTTCTTAATGCAACAAATAAAACAAATCACTTACCTCATTAGATGCACAAAGATAGAAGATTCTGTATTACATAAAACCAAAATGAGAAAAACCTCACAATTGTATTAATAATAAAAACTATCTGAACTTTGAATTGTCTATAGGCTAAATTGCCTATTTATACATAAATCCTAAAATTGATAAAAACAAAAATTATCTAATCCTATCTAAAAGACCATATTTGAAATTGAAATTAAAAAAAAACAAAGAAATTTATTCCTAACTAATTTAATCAGATTTAATCTTTGTAAATTAGATCATATTTGATTTAAAATTTAAAAGATAAACTGATTCAACTCAAATCTAAACTAAGTTAAAACAAATCTTAAACGCAATCTGAATGTATCCCATCATATGTTGGAGTAGAGAGTAGTGCCTCTAACATGACCAAATTGCTTGCTCTCTAAATTACTTTAATTAAGATTGATTTCTTGATCACCAAATAACTCGAAATAAGCTATTAGTTTGCTTGATCTCCAAGTTATCATCAACAAACTCTTTTCCAATATTGGAATAACCAAATTACCCTCCTGAATTGGTATCACATAGTAACATAATTATTATTAAATTTCATAGCATGCATATACACATAAATTTAAATTATGTTTTAAATAGTGACCATGCGGTAAGCATAACGTCTAGCACGAACGTACACTACCATTACTCAATTATAATTTTTACTTGGCATAAAATTGATCAAATTCAAAGAATGGCAGCAGCTTTACTTCTTTAGCACCTCTTAACACAAGCATTTATCAGAACACAAGAAAACCACGATCATTGTCAAGTTTTCTTTACTATTGATAATTAATTAACATCGTTAGAGTTGAATTGCAATTTATAGGACAACTGACCATTAAGAGAGCACATCGTATCCAATGAGAAACTACTCATCAAAGAAAGCGAAGCAGGTCTTCTGCCATGAGGCTCATAAAATACAAAGTGAAATTTCATACAAGATCTCATTGCTGTCCCTGAGCGGAACCAGACGCCTTTTCATGGCCTTTTTCTTCCCCTCCATTAGTTGCAGATGTTCCTTGTGATTTTGCCATCTCCATAACTTCCCCAGGTGGCGGATGATCAAACTTGCAGGTTGCACCAAACTTGCACGTGCCAGTTTTCATATAATACGGACAGATGACAACACCCTGTCAGGACACATACGTTAAAAGTTTCAACATGACAAAAGTTTTGTGCACCACTTAAAACTTGAATAGCAAATTCATTCGTATCACATTCATTTGATAGTAATGCCGAGGCTAGTTAAATGGGTGCTGCATAAAACTTAAGTCCACGGCTACAAGGACAAAATGCACCAGAGCCACTTGCTTGGTTGAACACATTGATTAATACTAAGCATATCAGTAGATGCTGAGACTGATTTGATGTCCTTCCATCACATGCAATATGCAATCCAAGTAACTTCCAGTTGATTGAAACAACCTCCAAACTTAAGTAACCACATCTAACTTGATATAACTTGCACTTTTTTCAGACTACACAAATAATTTATTTACTAAGGGATCTTACACAAAAATGCAAATGAAAGAGGAATTTGCACCATGTATGCACATGAAAAAGATCGTACACACCTCTCTCCTAGGTAATCCTGCAGGAGTGAGCTTGACTGTTTGTTGTGTGGCCTGCTTTGACAGTGGTGGTGCTGAGCGGTCAATAGGGTGATGGAACTTGCATCTTTCCCCGAATTTACACTCCCCAGTTTTCATATAGTACTACATGGTAAATCATTAAATACAAACGTTAATGGAAAGTAAAAGGACATTAGTCTGCATGCAAAGCTAAGCAAATAATATAAAAATGCATCAAGGTATTGGCATATATTAGTTGTTAGGCTTAGATTTTTTTGTTGTATTGTACCGTATAATGTAAGATATATTTGCTATTGAGACCTAGAATTTTTTAAATAATACTAAATGAACCGGCAATAAAAGCTACATATGCAAGGCATCCCAAATACGTATTGACAGCTGATATATGACTGGAATGTAACATAAGTGCTTACATCACATTCAATCTGTCCAGGACGCTGAGGATAGATAATTTCTGCCGCTCCCACCTGTGACTGGAAAACAAGTCATATGTGCAAGATGCAGTAGCTTTTAGGTATATTCATCTATGATAATACCTCATGGAAACACAATTCCCATCAATTTAAGAATGGCAACTTTTCTAAGCTGATAATACTCTTCTTTCTACAATGTTTTTTGTTTGTTAATGCTTTTAGTTGTGCAAGGGAAGTTCCAAACTAGTCCTACTAGGTCCTTGAGGTGGCGAAAACAGCAAATAGGCATTCCCCTCTAAAGGACTGAAAAATTTAATTCTCTTGTAAAAGAAAAAAGTACCATATACATAAAATGTACCAGATGAGCACCATCATTTTAGAAAATACTAAGAATTTGAATTTGAGGAAACTATGTAATTATGAAGAAAGTGAATCTGTGCAGTACAAACAGAAAATTATCCTTGAGGCTACAGCGACAAGAAAGGAAAATGGAGGGCTTGGACAAATAAAAAAAGCATATAAGCACAAAACCGCAATATCTAAGGGCTGAACACTATAACAAAGTGACACCATGAGAATCACAAAAGTTCGTGCTACACCCATAAATAACCACATTAAACTACTAAATATTCTGTTAGGAACCCACACATCACCAAGGTGGGAATGACAAAAGACAAAGTCAGGAAAACAGTGGGGGGCAGAGAGTTGTAACTAACTCTGCTGACCTGAAGGATTTGGGGTGAGGGATGTATGGGTGTGAGGAATGAGGGATTCAGGAAATTAGTTATTGGGAATTTGGGAAAGTGGTGGTCTCTCAAAGGGCCTCATATGTTACTGTTTTATTGTCTTTCTTATTGTATTTCCATTCCTCCAAGTTTCTTGTAGCGATATCACACTGGTATTTCTGCAGAAACATTAACACAGTATTTTCTTCCATTATTTCTACTTCTATTACTGGTTTATATCAACCGGTATCAGAGCCTCTCAGTCCTGGGGAGCTCGTGGATGGAGCCCTCGTGGTCTGCTGCCATGGAAGCATGTGTAGAAGAGACAGTAATGAGGTGGAAGGAACTCAAACGGCTGGTAAGAAAAACATGGCCTCGGCGATGTCGATTACCTGTCAAGGAGGAAGATGAAGCTAGATGGTGGACAAGAAGAAGGAGAAGGTTCATCGCTGAAGATCAGGATCTTGAAGTTTTCACTTCTCCTGAAATCGAGCAGAACGATGAAGAAGATGAAGAAAAGGAGGAGGATTAAGACGATGACAAGGGGGAAGATTGAAAGATTGCAAACCAAAAAACCCCTAAGACAGATCATAAATCAAGAACAGAAGCAGAAGAGCTAGCAGCTGGTCACCGTTATCGAAACTCTAATTCATTTGGGGAATGATGAAGAATGTCCTGTTAGAGACCGTTTCATAGAAGGACTAAAGGTGTACAAGCGTAAGAAGTATAGGGGTATTATAAGAAATACGGAAGGGAAGAGAGTGAGTGGAACATGTGGGCCTCAGGCCTAACAAATTAGCTGTGAGAAAAGTGCAGGTGGGTGTGTGTGCCATGCTGGCATGTGAGTGCGTAAGGATTCTGTTAGGAAAACGGGTATATTTGTTTGGGCATGAGGGGGGAGGCTAGGCTATTTTTTGGTATTGGCTAGAGAGGTTGAGCTGCTTAGTGCTCTGAGTCATTCATTTTCTGCTTATTTCATACTACTTTCTCTTTATGCTTGGCTGATACACCTTGTATCAGCTCAAGAGTGTTAATATACAGTGAATCTTCCTTTCTTTCTTCTGTTTCTTCTTGTGGTTTCTCCCATTTTAGCATCAAAGCCTCGTTCTTGAGGCTGTGGGGGTCAACTGCGAAGCTGCGATGGAGATGGAGAACCGAATGGAGAACCTGAAGAGAAGGTTGGATGAAGTAGTGCGGCTCTTGAGGGATAGGCCGTGTGGGAGGTCTCCGCCCAGGAGACGTTACCGCCGAGTGGAAGAGGATGACCGATGGAGTAGGGGTCCAAGAAGGGAGAGGGGTACACAACAGTCCCCTCCTCTTCGCAGAGAGCATCGCGACTCTCAGTCCACAGAGGTCGTTCGCACCACCGGGACGGATCTTCTTGGGGGAGCCGACCTCCAAACTCCTCTCAACGAAGCCCACTCTCGCGGCGGCGTGGCAAGGAACGGAAGATGTAGCTGCCTATTTTTGCGGGGGAGGATGCCCATGGGTGGCTGACCAGAATCGAGCGCTATTACGAGGTGAATGACATAGTTGGTGATGAGCGCTTAGACCTCATGCTGGTGGCATTGGAAGGAAAGGCTCTCAACTTGTACAAGACGTGGGAGGAACAGGTTGTTTTTCCATCGTGGAGGCAATTCTGAGAAGCAGTCTTGAGACGTTTTGAGCCAGGGGTGGTTAAAGATCCATACGGTCCTTTGTTGAGAATGAGACAGGGGGCCTCAATGATGGATTACGTAGAAGAATTTGAGAAGATAGCCGGGCCCATGAAGTTTGTTGACAAGGATATCATGAAGGGGAATTTTATTAATGGGCTAAAGTCAGAATTATAGGCTAAAGTGAAGAGCCTAGAGTTGGAAACACTACAAGATATCAAGGATAGAACATTGATGTTGGAAGAGAGAAACAAAGAATAGAGGGGAGGAGGGGTGAACCCAGTAGAAAAAAAAGTGGGTCATGGAAAAGGCCCAATTCCACTCCGAACTGGACTCGCAGGGGGCAAGGGTTGGGCTAACAAAGAAATTGGAGGCCCGAAGCAGGGTGAAGGGAGTACCAAAGACAAAGGAGGCAGCTTTGGGAAAAGACTCTCCCAGGCTGAACTACAAGAAAGGAGTAGAAAGGGGTTGTGTTTTAAATGCAGAGAAAGGTGGGGCCATGACCATGTTTGCAAGATGAAACACTTTCACCTAGTGTTGATAGAAGGATTTGATGAGGAAATTCTAGCTGAAGAGGAGGAAGACTCAGTGGAGGAGGTTCAAGCGATGGAGATGCGATCCCTACATATTTCCTTCAACAGCCTCAAGGGGTTCACTTCTAATAAATCCCTTAAGGTGTTGGCCAAATTGGGAGCAAGGGAAGTAGTGATTCTCATTGATACAGGGGCCACTAACAATTTCATTTCGAAGTCCTTGGTCCAGGAACTGCAATGGGCAATGACAAACACTCCACAATACAAGGTAGAGGTAGGCAAGGGTCAACAAACGGTGGGCCATGGGGTTTGCAAGGGACTAGTCATTGAGGTGTAAGGCATGAGAATCATGCAGTCATTCTTTCTACTGGAGCTTGGGGGTGTGAATGTGGTGCTAGGAATGGAGTGGCTTGCTGATTTGGGGAACATTTTGGCCAATTTTCAGAACTTAACTATCAAATGGAAGGAGGATAGTAAGGTCAAAGAGATACAAGGGGATCCCACCCTTCGTAGGTCCCGAGTTTCAAGGAAGGCAGCACTTAAGGCACTTAAAGATGATGGTGAAGATTATTTCATCACTTCCTCTGATAGTTTTGAGATGAATGAGGGAGAAGCAGGGCCGCCATGTATGATCCAACAACTCTTGGAGGAGTTTGAAGACATTTGCAAGGCCCCCACTAGATTACCACCACCCCGAGAGTAAGACCATGCTATCAATCTGAAGGAAGGTGCACCCATTCCTCATGTGAGACCCTATAGGTAACCTCATTTCCAAAAAAATGAAATAGAGAAGATAATAGATGAAATGTTGAATGCTGGCATAATTAGGCCCAATACTAGTCCTTATTCAAGCCCTATAATTTTAGTCAAAAAGAAAGATGGAAGTTGGCGGTTTTGTGTTGATTATAGGGCATTGAATAAGGTGACAATTCCGGATAAATTCCCCATACCGGTAATTGATGAGTTGCTTGATGAGTTAGGTGGGAGCCAGGATTTTCTCTAAGTTGGATTTAAAGTTCGGGTACCATCAAATTTGAGTAAGGGAAAAGGATGTTGAGAAAACTGCTTTTAGAACCCATGAGGGGCATTATGAATTCCTTGTAATGCCCTTTGGGTTGACAAATGCCCCTTCTACTTTTCAAGCTTTGATGAATCAAGTTTTGAGGCCTTACCTAAGGAAGTTTGTGTTGGTATTCTTTGATGACATCTTGGTCTTTGGCAAATCGGTTGAACAACATTCAGATCATCTAAGGAG
The DNA here is from genome assembly GCA_031439595.1 of Pterocarpus santalinus. Taxonomy (NCBI): domain Eukaryota; kingdom Viridiplantae; phylum Streptophyta; class Magnoliopsida; order Fabales; family Fabaceae; genus Pterocarpus; species Pterocarpus santalinus. The sequence goes on from CM062529.1 coordinate 32,784,486, forward strand.
GGTGTCGGAGCTTTTGAGGAAACACAGTCTCTATATCAATAAGAAGAAGTGCAGTTTTGCCCAAGAGCAATTGGAATATTTGGGGCACATAATATCAGGGAAAGGAGTGGCAGTAGACCCCAAGAAAATTGAAGCAATGCTATCTTGGCCACAACCTATAGATTTGAAAGGGTTGAGATGTTTCTTAGGGATAACCGGGTATTACAGAAGGTTTGTCAAAGGATATGGAAGAATTGCTTGGCCTCTCACGCAGCTTTTGAAGAAAGACAAGTATCAATGGAGTATGGAAGCTCAGCTCGCTTTTGATAAACTGAAGCATGCTATGACAACTATTCCAGTTTTGGCAATTCCATGTTTTAATAAACAATTTGTCATAGAGACTGATGCCTTAGGGAAGGGACTTGGGGCTGTACTAATGCAGGAGGTTAAGCCTATACCTTATATGAGCCAAACATTATCTGACAGGGCCCAATTAAAGTCAATATATGAGAGGGAGCTTATGGCAATTGCTCTCACCATTCAAAAGTGGAGACACTACCTATTAGCCAGGAGATTTGTAGTGCTCACTGACCAAAAGAGCTTAAAGTTTTTGGTTGATCAGAGAATGATGGGTGAGGAACAGCAGAAATGGGTGGCAAAGCTCCTCGTGTTCGATTTTGAAATAAGGTACAAGGCTGGCAAGGAGAATAGAGCGGCAGATGCTTTGTCTCGCAAGGCATACTATTGTGCAATTTCGGCTGTCACTTTTCAAGATTGGGAGGGTCTAGAACAGGAAGTGCAGCAAGATGACAAGTTGAGGGTAATTATGCAGAACTTAATTTAGGGGAATCCTACACCAAAAGGGTTTGGGATTAAAGGTAGAAGACTTTATTACAAAGGGCGGCTGGTAATCCCAAAGGGGTCTTTGTCTCGCAAGGCACACTATTGTGCAATTTCGGCTGTCACTTTACAAGATTGGGAGGGTCTAGAACAGGAAGTGCAGCAAGATGACAAGTTGAGGGTAATTAGGAGAACTTAATTTAGGGGAATCCTACACCAAAAGGGTTTGACATTAAAGGTGGAAGACTTTATTACAAGGGGCGGCTGGTAATCCCTAAGGGGTCTTCTCGAATGCCCCTCATTGGAAGAATTCCACAATTCGACTGTTGGGGGTCACTCAAGATTTTTCAGAACCTACAAACAAATGTCTAATCTGTTACGGTGGGAAGGGATGAAGAAATCCATACAGCAATACATACAATCCTGTGGCACTTGTAATAGAAACAAATATGAGGCTTTGTCCCCTGGGGGTTTGCTTTAGCCATTGCCTATTCCCTCTCAAGTTTGGGAAGAACTATCTATGGACTTTATAGGCGGTCTTCCTAAAGCTCAAGTTGTGGATACTATATTGGTAGTAGTTGAGAGGCTTACCAAATACTCCCATTTTCTGGCCCTCTCCCACCCTTATACTGTCAAAGATGTGGCTGCACTCTTTTTGAGGGAGGTTGTGAGATTGCATGTGTTTCCAACCACAATTGTGACTGATAGAGACAAGATTTTTATGAGCTTATTTTGGTCAGAAATATTCAAACATGCTGGTACAAAGCTGAAATATGGATCAGCCTACCACCCTCAAACTGATGGGCAAACGGAGGTAGTAAATCGTTGTTTGGAAACATACCTAAGGTGCTTCGCGGGGGTCAAACCTAAGCGATGGCCTAAATGGCTGCCTTGGGCAGAACTGTGGTTCAATACCACTTATAGTGCTTCCACCCAAACCTCCCCATTCAGGGCCTTATATAGAAGGGAACCTCCAACCCTTCTTAAGAGTGATTCCCCCATTTCAGTTGTAGAAGAAGTAAATCAGTTAATAGCAGAAAGGAATTCCATATTGGAAGAACTTCAACTCAACAAAGCCCAAGACAGAATGAAAAATCAGGCAAATAAGAAGAGAAGGGAGGTTGCATATGAGGTTGGAGACATGGTTTACCTCAAGATTCAGCCATACCGGTTGAAATCGTTAGCTACCCGCATGAAACAAAAGCTGAGTCCACGATTTTATGGGCCCTTTGAGGTCCTAGATAAGATTGGGAATGTTGCTTACCGGCTTAAATTGCCCGCTGCATCTAAGGTGCATCCCATCTTTCATGTATCGTTGCTCAAAAAATGTACTGCCCTTGGGGTTGCCTCTCAACCGTTGCCTTCGGGTCTTGCTGATGATTGGGAACTGAGAGTCCAGCCTTCTGAGGTGCTGGCTGTTCGGCAAAACTCTCATGGGAATTGGGAAGTGCTGATCAAGTGCCTAGACATGCCCGAATTTGAGAGTTCTTGGGAATTAGCAGAAGATATCAAGCTAAGTTTTCCTGACTTCAACCTTGAGAACAAGGTAGTAGTTCAGGAGGGAGGTATTGTTAGAGACCATTTCCCAGAAGGCCTAAAGGTGTACAAGCGTACGAAGTATAGGGGTATTATAGGAAATACGGAAGGGAAGAGAGTGAGTGGAACATGTGGGCCTCAGGCCTAACAAACTAGCTGTGAGAAAAGTGCAGGTGGGTGTGTGTGCCATGCTGGCCTGTGAGTGCGTAAGGATTCTGTTAGGAAAAAGGGTATATTTGTTTGGGCATGAAGGGGGGGAGGCTAGGCTATTTTCTGGTATTGGCTAGAGAGGTTGAGCTGCTTAGTGCTCTGAGTCTTTCATTTTCTACTTGTTTCATACTACTTTCTCTTTATCCTTGGCTAATACACCTTGTATCAGCTCAAGAGTGTTAATATACAGTGAATCTTCCTTTCTTTCTTCTGTTTCTTCTTGCAGTTTCTATCATGTCCCAAGAAAATGGATGAAGAGTTGGACGTGATCACTAAAGAGGAATCACAAGCAAAGATTAAGAAAGGGGTCAATCCTGAAGTAACGTTCACTAGGAAGGAGATAGCAACAACCTACTCGGGGGAAAAGATAGGGTGCAGGCATAGGTTACAGAGGAGCATACTGAGAAAGGAAGAACAAAAAAGGAAGGAGGACGGCCATGGGGAGGTTGAGCAGATGGGGAAAAAGGTGGAGAGAGCGATGGGACTATCTGGATTTATATTCAATGGCAGCGGAGATGAGCCACTGGTGAGGCATGGCAGCCTCACTAAGCACGTCGACCAACACTACCGCAAGTGGGGTGATCAGCGAGGAGTACAAAAGCACAACATTGACGAAGATATCAGTGAGTGTCGACTTGCATCCACCGCCAGAGACATCTGATCCGTAGACAGTTGAGTCAGCAGCGGCGGAAGAGTTGACGAAGTTGGCAGCCATGGCAGCAGTGGTCTCAATTCACCCCAACTACTACACGAAGGAAAGGAAGAGAAGGGGAGAAAGGCAGCGGATAGGGCATTCTGGAAGTTGGGTCAATAGTTCGACCTAATGGGCCATGACCCAATGTTTGAGGTAGCACTTGTTGGTTTTACTACAAACAAGATAACAGTTGCACCTCAACCCAATCGGTATGCTGTTGTGGGAACTAGCAACCTAGTTGATTTATTTGCTATCCCCACCCTAAAGTTTAGAGGTAGAGCTGTCAAGAGGAGTCTGCCGAGCGAAGAGTCCATGAGAAACAAGAAAAAGGGTGCTGTCCAAGGGGAACTGCCGGAGAATTTGCACAAATGGTTCTATCTGGGAATAGCACTGCTTCTCAAGGTAAAGGACTTTCAATTAAAAAAAATCTGGGGTGGGTCTGAAATTAAAATATGGCAGGGGGAAGCCGAATCTCTTTATCTTGACATTCTCACACCACCATTAAGGAGAAGTAGCAACTTCCAAATTCAGACAAAGATAGCCTTCCTCTCCTGGAATGGTTAACATCTATAACCAATGCATTGGGTATCGGATTCTCCCTAGTTACCAGACCAGTTTTTAGGAGATGCATAAATGACAAGGAGTTCACTGCAAGCTCTCTTGATCTGCCTTCTGGACTAGCAAAGGGTCTTGGTAGAGGAATAGAGAGTTTGGTTTCAGAGTTGTGTTGAGGGACCTACTTTTGCAATGTTGTGTGGATGATACTCATGATGTTTGACTTGCCAGGGATAAAAGGCAGCAGACAACAACAGCTGATCAAAGATTTTGGGGTCCTTATGTGAGGGAACCCCCTGGTGCGAAAGCAAACAGCAGTAGAAATCTACCAAATTTCAATGATTTGTTCTTGAACTATGGAAATACCAACAGAGGCAAAAGTCAAAACAATTCTGGCTGCTCTAGGGATGCCAAAGATAATCATCTGAGTATTGGTACTCAGGAGCACAACCAATCACCTGCTAACAACTAACAATGAACCTCTGAGGATGGACAGTGAAAATGGACCAATGTTTGACTGGCCTTTTATTATAGGGAATAAGACTGGTGATACATTCAGTAAGAAAGGTTGGTCTTGGATGACTGCATCATTCAATAAAGGGTTTGGACTACCTTTGTGACCGAGATGCACTAGAAAATCAATATTTTGGTCTTATGAGAGTCTACAAGTATGTCACATCACATATGTCCTTAATCAGAATAGCATTGTTTCTGGGGAAGATTGTGGTTACTGAGTTGAGACATTCTGCTTATCTCTGCAGTAGATAGGGTGAACCAAATGGATGAAGAGAGGAATCAAATGCTGGAAGAATTGAAGCTTCGGTTAGGGAAGGCCCAGAACCGCATGAAAAATCAAGCATGCCAGAACAAAAGAGAGATGAATTACAGAAAGGGACAGGGGGTATCTGAAATTTCAGCCACACAGGCTGAAATCAGTGGGTAACAGAACCAATCAGAAGTTGAGTCCAAGGCATTATGGATCACAGGAGGTGATTGAGAGGACAGGGGCAGTATCTGGGATTGGAGGGACATTCTGGTGGGATAATTTCTTTCCTGGATATTTTTTTTTTGTCCTGTTTTGAAAGAATATGCTTTCTTACTTCCAGCACAGGTAACAGAACTTGAGTTTAGAGAAGTTATTTGTTTAGTTGCTGAGAACTATCTAACTGTGGAGCAGGAATTATCTTCTTTAGACGAGAGTGTATTCTTTAAGTCATGAGGGTGGACATTACCACATTGCAAGCATATTTTCCTCCTTTTTCAAGATATAGGACCCAAGAGGAAATCTTTCTTTAACACTTAGCAGTAATGTCTTGGCTTTCCACACCATCACCTCGAGGACAAGGTGATTCTTTTGGAGGAGGAGTATTGTTAGGAACCCCCACATCACCAAGGTGGGAATGACAAAAGAGAAAGTCAGGAAAATAGTGGGGGGCATAAAGTTGTAACTAACTCCGCTGACCTTGCAGAGTAGGACGGAGGGAGAGAGAATTTGAGGATTTGGGGTGAGGGAATATATGTATGGGGTGTGAGGAATGAGGGATTCAGGAAATTATTTATTAGGAATTTGGGAGAGTGGTGGCCTCTCTAAGAGCCTCAAATGTTGCAGTTTCATTGTCTTTCTTATTGTATTTCCATTCCTCCAAGTTTCTTGTAGAGATATCATACTGATATTTCCGTAGAAACATTAATACAAAGTATTTTCTTCCATTATTTCTACTTCTGTTACCAATTTCTATCATATTCATTCAGATTGAAAGACGCACATCTCACAAGCCTCAGAGCACTTACAATAGCACATCTCACAACCCAAGACCTTTGGGTTAACGTACTACAATCCTACCAGTTGAACTAACTCTCAATTATCTGTTTGAAAATAATAAAGCATACAACTACTTATCATATTAGGTGGAATCAGTGCAAAAAGTATTACAAAACTAGAACTTCCCAGATTACCAATCAATTTTATGTTTACACATGCCTGAAAATTTCAATTAGGGAAAACTCTAATTTACCCCTTTCAACTAAAGGTCATGTACACTTTGGTCCTCATTTGTGAGGAGGGGTAAGAGGAATGCAGAAACTAACAACCAAGGCTGAATAAGGAAAAGTTAGTTAGGAAATGAGTCAGGAGGGAAGTATAAAAGGCAGGGAATCAGTTAGTGAGGGGAGGGGGTACAGTCGTTAAGAGAGTGAGAGGACTCTTAAGTTCCTCTAGGAGTGATCCTTGTTCCTAACAGATTTTGTATCAATTTCTAGGGTTCTTGGTGATTTACCAACAACCTAAGGTCAATAATACTTACCAATTCTTTCTTCATCCTCGCCACTGATATCAGTTCTAACACTGGTATCAGAGCTCAAACCGATCCTGGGGAGGGCTCTTCATGGTTGCAACAAGGAAGATGGACGCGAAACTCGAGGCGTTGGAGAAACGAGTGGAGGAGCGAATCGCCGGAGAACGACTCGCGCATACAGCTGCGATGCAAGAGGCGATTGCAGGTCTATGGAAGAAGATTGACGAGAAGTTTTCACATATGACGGAGACGAACGGTAACCACGGGCCGGCGGGTATGAACCGATCGGAATCGCAAGACCATGGTTCGAACGCACGAAGTGAAAACGAGGAGATTCCGCAGTCACGGAGGGGGTTCGGGTACGAACAGTGGAGACGGATCGACCTTCCGTTGTTCCAGGGAGAGGACGCTCCGGGGTGGGTTGACCGGGTAGAGCGGTACTTTCAGATCCGCGGGGTGCCACCGGAGGAGTGGTTGACGGCGGCGAAGGTCGCCATGGAAGGTCAAGCTCTGACATGGTTCCACTGGTGGGAAGCGACCGCAGCGCTGCACTCCTGGCCAAGGTTTCGGGATGCCGTGGTGAAGCGGTTTCAGCCCGAAGTGGCGTGGGACCCGTATTCTGCTCTGTTGGCGCTGAAACAAGAAGGAACGGTCCGTGAGTACAGGGACAGGTTTGAGGCTCTGTCCAGACCTCTGAAAATCGAAGAAAGGAAGTATCTCCGGAGCCTTTTCCTGAACGACTTGAAAGAAGAGGTAAGGGCCGAAGTTAAAATTCATAAATATGACACTTTGGATGAAATGATAGATTTAGCTGAGGTTATTGATGACAGAAATAGGCTACTTAGTAAGAGCCAGAATAGGGGATACGTGGGGGGACACCGAGGTTCCACTTGGCCAAGACCTCTTTTGGTGGATAAAGGAGGGTCAAATTTGGGATTAACAGGGGGCACTAAGGGACCCACCCAAGTGACTAGCGGAGGAACTAGTGGTTTGGTCAACAATACACCTAGTAGATTTGAGGATCGTGGTCATGAAGGAGGTAGTAGGAATTATAGGCAAATGAGTGATGCCGAGTATAGGGAAAGGAGGAGCAAAGGGCTGTGCTTTACATGTGACGAGAGGTACACGCCTGAGCATGTGTGCAAGAACAAAGCGAATAAACAGTTTCGATTCTTGATTATTGAGGAAGAGGTGGACCCCAGTGGGGAAGGGGAGTGGCAAGATGCCTTAGAGGAGCTTGGGGGAAATATGAACTCCATGCAGTTGAAGGCGAGTGAGCTTCAGAACAATGGGGGTATGAGGTCCATTCGAATTTGGGGGCAGGTAGTGGGGGAGAAAGTCCGGGTGATGATTGATACAGGTGCCTCACACAATTTTGTCTGTCAAAAACTGGTGGAAAGGTTAGGACTACCAGTCCTTCATACTTCCGAATTCAGTGTCAAGGTTGGTAATGGGCAACAGGTTCGAAGCATGGGGGTTTGCAAGGATATACAGATTCATTTCCCTGAATTAGTGGTGCAGCAAAACCTCTTTCTCTTCCCTGTAGAAGGTGCTGAAGTGGTGTTGGGCCTAGCATGGTTAGACACATTGGGCGATGTAAAGGCCAACTTCAAGGAGTGCAGGTTGCAATTCCGGTTGAATGGTGTGAAGGTGACATTGAGGGGGAATCCGGACCTATGTTACGGGGGGTTTTCCTACAGATCCATCCAAAAGACCCTTCAAGAAGAGGGTTATGGGCTGTTGGTTCAGTTTTGCGAGCTGGTACCAGAAGAGATACAGGAACCAAACCCACATCCCCAGCTGGTACCAGAAGAGATACAGCAGGTTCTAGACCAGTTTGGATGTGTCTTTCAACCACTGTCAGACCTACCACCCAACAGGTCACATGACCATGCCATAAATCTGAAGGAAGGATCTGATATTCCTAATATTCGGCCTTACCGTTACCCCCACTACCAAAAGACAGAAATTGAAAGGTTTGTGAGCGAAATGTTGGAGTCCGGAGTGATCAGGCCGAGCATTAGTCCCTATGCGAGCCCAATCATTCTCGTCAAGAAGAAAGATGGGAGTTGGCGATTTTGCGTTGATTATAGGGCTCTAAACAAGATCACTATACCCGACAAATTCCCTATCCCAGTCATTGATGAGTTATTGGATGAATTGGCGGGTGCCACCATTTTCTCCAAGTTAGACTTGAAGGCCGGATACCACCAAATTCGCATGAGAGAGGGAGATATAGAGAAGACAGCTTTTCGCACCCATGAGGGCCACTACGAGTTCCTTGTGATGCCGTTTGGCCTCATGAACGCACCTTCAACCTTTCAGGCCCTGATGAACGAGGTGCTGCGGCCTTATCTTAGAAGGTTCGTGCTGGTTTTCTTTGACGACATTCTTGTGTATAGCAAGGACGTCTTAACGCATGTGGAGCATTTGCAGCTGATTTTTTCGCTGTTACAGCAGAATTCCTTGGTGGTGAATAAGAAGAAGTGTGACTTTGGAGTGGCCCAGGTGGAATATTTGGGACATTTGGTTTCTGCTCAAGGCGTGGCAGCAGATCCTAAGAAAACAGACGCCATGGTGAATTGGCCGACGCCGAAAGATATCAAGAGTTTGCGGGGATTCCTAGGCCTTACAGGTTATTATCGCCGTTTTGTACAGAATTATGGGGTTCTTGCCAAACCGTTAACGGAACTAACCAAGAAGAATTCCTTTAAGTGGACGGACCAGACCCAGGCTGCTTTTGACAAGCTGAAGGTAGCTATGGCAGATCTACCAACCTTGGCAATTCCTGATTTTTCAAAGGAATTTATCTTAGAGACTGATGCTTCTAGCCAAGGTATAGGGGCGGTCCTGTCACAAGGAGGGAGACCGATCGCGTTTTTGAGCCAAGCATTGTCCTATAGGGCTCAAAATAAATCAGCCTATGAGCGAGAGTTGATGGCAATCGTGTTTGCAGTCCAAAAGTGGCGTCATTACTTGCTAGGGCAACACTTCGTGATATTGACGGACCAGAAAAGTCTTAAATTTTTGACAGATCAGAGGCTGCTTGGTGAGGACCAACTTAAGTGGACAGCAAAGCTAATGGGATTAGATTTTGAAATCAGGTACAGGCCAGGCTTTGAGAACAAAGCTGCAGATGCCCTATCCCGACAGATGATCTTTGGGGCTATCTCCCGTTTGGAACCTGGAATTTGGCAGCAAATAGATGCCGAGGTGCAACAGGATCCCCATTTGAGCAATATTGTGCGGCAACTCTCGGCTAGCACCAATGCTGTCCCTGGTTTTCAGTTGAAGGGGGGCCGCTTATTTGCTGCGGGTAGAGTAGTATTGCCAGCTTCTTCGAGTCAGATTCCCTTGTTGTTAGCGGAGTATCACGACTCTCCCATGGGGGGTCACTCGGGTTTCCTCCGCACCTATAAGAAGCTAGCTGCGGTTGTGACCTGGAAGGGTATGAAGAAAGCGATCAAGGAGTACGTGGCAGCTTGCCAAACGTGCCAGAAAAACAAGTATGAGGCTCTAGCCCCTGGCTGGTTGCTGCAACCCCTCCCCATCCCAGACTTGGTTTGGTCAGACATATCCATGGATTTTATCTCCGGGCTACCAAAGGCCAAGGGCAAGGACACCATTTTAGTGGTGGTTGATCGGTTGACAAAATTTGCCCACTTTATCGCCTTAGCTCACCCTTTTACTGCCAAGGAAGTGGCTATGTGCTTTATTCGGGAAGTGGTCCGTTTGCATGGGTTCCCACAGGCTATTGTTTCTGATAGGGACCGGCTGTTTCTTAGTCGCTTCTGGGCTGAATTGTTCAAGCAAGCTGGCACTAAACTGAAGTACAGCACGTCGTACCACCCGCAAACCGATGGGCAAACTGAAGTCGTGAATCGCTGCCTTGAGACTTACTTGCGGTGCTTCACTAGTACGAAACCAAATCAGTGGCCGGCATGGTTATGCTGGGCTGAATTCTGGTTTAATACCACTTTCAATATCTCAGCTAAAATGACGCCCTTCCAGGCATTATATGGCCGACCACCTCCTCCAATTTATCGGGGGGAGACATATCCTTCTAATGTTCAGGAGGTCCAGCAATTGGTTGCAGGCAGGGACCAGGTTTTAGATGAACTAAAGGAGAATCTACGACTAGCACAGCAGCGCATGAAGTTGTTGGCTGACAAACACCGCAGAGAATTGACTTTTGAGGTGGGAGATTGGGTTTACTTGAAGATCCAGCCTTATAGACTGCAACCCTTGGCCAAGAAGCGGAATGAGAAACTGAGTCCGCGGTTCTTTGGCCCATATCAGGTGATTGACAAGGTGGGGTCTGTTGCCTATCAGTTGGCACTGCCTCCTTCTAGTCGGGTGCATCCAGTCTTTCATGTTAGTTTGCTCAAGAAGGCCCTTCCACCACAGGGTCAGGCGCATGAGTGGCCTGAGGAACTGACCGAGAATTGGGAATTACGAGCAGAACCGCAAGAATTGTTAGCGTTTCGCTATAACAGGGCGGGGGCAGCAGAGGTGTTAGTGCACTGGCAGCATCTCCCAACTTGTGATGATTCTTGGGAACTGGTCTCTGACTTGTTGCAGCTGTTTCCTGATCACCACCTTGAGGACAAGGTGCGTCTTTTGGGGGGGGGGTGATGATAGGATCCCATTAGTGAGGCAAGTTTATGTGAGGAGGGGTAAGAGGAATGCAGAAACTAACAACCAAGGCTGAATAAGGAAAAGTTAGTTAGGAAATGAGTCAGGAGGGAAGTATAAAAGGCAGGGAATCAGTTAGTGAGGGGAGGGGGTACAGTCGTTAAGAGAGTGAGAGGACTCTTAAGTTCCTCTAGGAGTGATCCTTGTTCCTAACAGATTTTGTATCAATTTCTAGGGTTCTTGGTGATTTACCAACAACCTAAGGTCAATAATACTTACCAATTCTTTCTTCATCCTCGCCACTGATATCAGTTCTAACACACACTAACAAAAATTGTTAGAATCAAATCACATGATTATATTTCATACCCATTTTCTTTATTAGAAAGTTCAATTTAGGATTTGAAGCTTATAAAATGTGACAAATTCTGTTAGTATTTAATGAAAAAAATAATGAAACACCTAAATTGCACACGTCACAAAGTTTAGGGATCTTCTTGTACATTTTTTAAAGAACCAAAGTGCAAATAACCTTAAGTTGAAAGGGATAAATTAGAGTTTTCACTTTCATTTATTCAACCCTGAATTTTGAAAATACAAGCATCCCTAGCTCCCTCCCCTTCCCCAAAAGAATGAGCAGCAGATGTCATGTTACATATTTTGCAATTTGCACCAGTCAATTCTCTAGTAGAATAAGCAAAGGACCAACTACGACATTACCATTGGATTTGACAACCTTGGGTCAAAAGCTTGATAAACTGTTACAGCTGGATTTATAACTCCACCCAGATTAGCAGCCGCAGATGTCAAAATAGAAGGACCTATTGCAGCAATAGGTGGATTAATTGCTGCACCAAAGTACAGCCATGTGAAATGATTGTTTATGAAAATTGGAAAGTATGAAAACCAACACCATATACATACCATTCCTGTCAGGATGATTGTAGCGGCAAGTGGGGCCATACTTGCAACTATTCATATGAATGAAAATTTTCAGGGACCTTCAATCCATTGAATACTTCTATTAATAACCATAACCAATTCAAGATAAACTAATACTTACCTTCCAGTTTTCATGTAGAATGGACAATCCACTTCCCCCTGTCAGAAGTGATTTGTACAGTGAAAACCCAGGCTTTTTAAAAACACGAAGGCAATAAATAGAAGAGGAATAGGCTGTATCAACAAGCAATTTATGGGCATCCTTAGTTTACAAACCCAGGCTTCTTGTTGTTTTTGTCTTTGTTTATATAAAACATCAAATATAGAAATGAATGAAGAAAGCTCGACCTACACAGGTTGTAACCTAGCAAAAGACTGAGTTACAAAGCCAGACAAAACCATTCACTAAAGCAAATTGAAAACCATAATTTCTACTACAATCATTTGTGTCACAGAAACCATGCTTTTCTCAATGGTCCAAAGCAGCATACATCCACAGAATAATGGAACAAAAAGGAAAACTCAGAATATGATAGTGGATGAATTGGTCTCAGTCATTCCTTTCATCAATAGAGAATGAACACCAAGGAATTTATTGGAGTATTAATACCTGTCTTACTGGAAGCCCTTTGCTATTATGCAATAGTGGAGATATGACGGACTTAATTTGTTGTGTATCCGCTGTTGCTCCCTCCGTCATGGAATTTGCTAGTGTCTGTTCGGCAGTACAGCTCAGTTCAGCAGACGTCTGAATCTGGATGTCTTTAGGGTGATGGAATTTACATGCAGCACCAAACTTACATCTTCCAGTCTTCACATAGAACTGCATAGATATAAAAGATGAAGTAAGCAACAGATGAAAGATGTCTCATCTCATGCGAATGCAAAGGATAAGTAACTAACCGCACACAGGGGCTCTGATGGCCTCTCAGGTAAGGCAGAAACATCAGCATTTTCAGAGGTAACCATTGGATGATTAAACTTGCACCTTGAACCAAACTTGCATCTCTGAGTTTTAAGAAAGTACTGTATTGTATTGGACTCAATGAATTAGAAAATGCCCAATGCATCAGAGGAGAGAGAGAGAGAGAGAGAGAAGAATAACTGCAAATTCTACTCACTGGACAGTCTGGTTCTCCTGGTCTCTCAGGAAGAGTTTCACTGGTAACGATATTTGGAACCTAAATCAGGTATTTATCAACCATGTGTATCATAACAAATTAGTATACCCGTTTTGTATTCAAGAATTGAAATTGCACGATAATCATATTTCACTTTTTGTGACTGAAACCCGGTGCCAGAAAAGACAAACAAGAAAAACCAAGAGCGGTAATAAACACGGATGCCATATTTAGTTCAGCACATGAAACAACTGGAACAGAGTTATCCTAGCATAGAAAATAGGCAGGCCATGTAGGTTTTGAACACCTAATCCCTCACACCTATCTTAAACTTCAAGGGGCATTGGATGCTGCTTGAACAAAAATTGATTGACGACTTAGTATAAAATCATTCTGATAAAGAAAAGCAGTTACAACCAAATGAATACAAAGAAAAAGGATTAAGAAATACTAAAAAATGGATGATTAGCCGTCCTCCCTTAAACAACAGATACAGAAAAGGACTCAAAAACAGAAAAAGAAATCTCCAATCTCTCAGCACATGGAGACTCCATTAAAGAGACCATGTGCAGACCGCCAAAGAGAGGCCACAAAAACAATAATATCCCATATACAGCATATATGGCACGCTGTCATAAAACTTTGCTTTCCTTGCCTCTGCCACATCCCTTTGAAACCAATCAGAAGTTGGTCCAATTAACTTATTTATGGCCAAAATATATAAATCTCAGTACAAAAAAAGTATCTTGCTAAGGATTGCAGACTCATTAAAAAGAAAAATTATTTATAATGATGATGATGAGCTCAAACTAAATCTTTATTGATGACTAGACACACATGCTCAGTAGGCATGAATCCCACTGCCTTTACGATAACTGAAGCAAGAAAAAGTTTATGCTACAGGCCAAAAGGAAGAGTTAGAAATTGTTAAGATATAAAACCATTCATTTACCTCAACCCAACAACTTAAGCTTATGACAAAGATGGTTCATGGCATATTATCAGAGCTTCCAGGACTAAATGATCTAGAGTTCGATCCTTGCTTACCCCCCATTCTTTTAAATAAAAGTTAAATTTCAACACAAAGTAAGGTGGGCCAATGCATTATCCATGCTTCAAACCCAAAAAGGCTCTTGCATGAGGGAGTATATTAATATATAAAACCATCCATTTGCCTCTACCCAACAATTTAAGCTTTTGGGAGAGATGGTTCATTATAGGAATAAGGTAGAAAGTCATCCCAAAATAAAATGAATAAAGGTACAAGTCTCAAGCAAGAGTCATCCGATTTCAAATGGTGTGGGATTGCAAAAGAAGTAAGCTGGGAGACACAAGGAAGTGCAAATGAACTATGGGATGAAATGGCGAAAGGGATTAGGAATGTAGAAAAGGAAACACTTGGGGAATCAAGCGGCTTTGGACTGCAAGGTAAGGAATCTTGGTGGTGGGACACAAGCGTACAAAATAAGGTAGAGGTTAAAAGGCGGTGTTCTAAAGAGTGGTCCTTGTTTAGAAATGCTGAAGACTGGAAATAATATAAGACAGCTAGGAAAGAAACTAAAAGGGCAATGAGCGAAGTGAGAACTAGAGCGTTTGATTAGTTATACCAATCCTTAGGCAATAAAGAGGGGCAAAGTATTTACAAGCTAGCTAAAGGTAGGGAAAGAAAGACAAGAGACTTACACCAAATGAAATGCATCAAGGATGAAGAGAGTAAAGTTTTGGTCATAGAACAAGACATCAACAAAAGATGGAAGAGTTACTTTCACAAAATATCTAATGAAAGACATGGGACTCTTTTGTAGTCAGATAGGCTAAATACCAGAGGAAGACCAAAATTATATCTTTTATGGTAGAATTTGAGAGTTTGAAGTAAAGAAAGCATTAAAGCAATGGAATTTGGCAAGGTAGTGGGTCCTGATAACATACCTATTGAGTTATGGAAGTGGTTGGGAGGTAAAGTTAGCTCACAGTTGTTTAACGAGATTTTGAGCTCAAAGAAGATGTTGGACAAGTCGAGAAAGAATACCTTTAGCTCCTATTTATAAAAACAAGGGAGGCATACAAAACTTTGCAAATTATAGAGGGATTTAGCTCATGAGCCATACTATGAAGCTATGAAAGAGGGTAATTGGGTGGAGATTGGGATAAGAGACTCACATCACGGAGAACCAGATAACCAGATTAGTTTTATGCTTGGAAGGTCTATTAAAAGAGATTTAGAGGTTTACAGTTTAAATATAAATATGATTTACTATGGCATCATCTGATCCACATAGTCGATCCCACCTAGTAGGACAAAGCTTAGTTGTTGCTTGAAAGTAGGAAGTGAGAGAGTATCTTCTTTAATATATCCACACAATAAGTGAACAACCCATGAAAGCAAATCACAATGGCCCCTCTCCATGTGGTAGGCGATGATTCCTATCAACCAATTTAGAATTATTGTCATTGCCTGTGACCTAAACCCCCAAGCTCCAACCTACCCTACTAGTACTCCAGCGAAGTTGAACCTGTGCCCACTCCCACAACAGACACTAATCTAGCTGCAATCCCAAATTTTATTTACTCACAATCGCTACCCCATCTAGAGCCTATTTGGATTGCAGTTTGAGACTCCCAAAAGGCTTTTTATTGGCATGAGAATGAAAATGCACTGTACTTGAGTGTGTTTGGGTTGTAATTTTCATATTTTAAACTTACTTTTGCAACTTCAAAAGGCCTTTTGAAAGAAGTATTTTTAAAGTTACTTTTCATTCTAAAAAAAGGCCTTTTAGAGGGAATCCTACTATTCCTCTCATATCAACAACCAAAAGTAATTTTACTTTATCCTATCCAAACAAAAATCATTCTCTTAAACTTACTTTTGACATACTCGAACCAAACACAAATTAATTTTTTCAAAAGTAATTCCTCTAAAAGTAATTCTTTTAAAAGTAATTCTCTCAAAAGTTAGTCCAAACATACCCCTATATCCTTTTGAGTAATCAATCATGGTTAGTTAAAATAAAATAAAGTATATTTTCCCATAATATAACTATAAAATAAGTATAGAAATACAATAATTTCTTTATTTCCTCTCCTATACACATCATGTATTTAAAATTATTCCATGATCATTCTATCATAATGGTATCTACACAATTTTCCTATCCAGAACTTTTACAGTATGCAGGACTCCACTTATTCTTAGGACTTCCACTTTTTTTCAAAACCTATAGATAGACTCCTACAATTAGTAATCCTTTTGGGTCTCCTTGGTTCTATTCTTTTGTCCTCTAGCCTAGATAAAAGGTTGTGATTTCTTGATCCCTCTTAATTGTTTACTTGTAAAGCTCATTTTTAGTTCCTAAATTATCCCTCTAAATACAACCTCTTTCCACCTTGAAAACCTATTTGAAAATCCAAAGCTCCCTCTAAGGCCAATCCGTTATTTGAACAATTGTGCTTAATAGAATTAAAACCAATACATGTTGCAGGTTTGAAGGCCACATAAGGCCATTTCACTTGATGTGTGTTATGTGTAGGGCAAATTCAAAGTAGTATCACATCTATTTTTGCACTCTCCTGTGGCTGACATTTATGGAATACTTTGTTTACTATCTATGGTGAGTGTTGGGTGTGTCTTGTAACCTTAGATAAGTTCCTGTTGACTAGTTTTGCTAGTTTTCAGAAAAAGAAGAGGCTGAATCTATGTGGCAATGTGCTATATATGCCACTGTTTGGAGTATTTGGTAGAAGCGTAATTCTCGCACCTTCAACGAAAGATTTTTAGACATGTGCATGGCAGCCGCCATGGCCTGCCACAATATTCTGCCAGGAGATAAACTTGCTCATGGCGGTTAGCTCCGCCATGGCAGATATTTGATAACACTACTCCTATCTAGTTGGTCATTGAAGCTCTGATACCATGACAAAACCCAATAATCCCAAAAGATAACATTGTTAACTAAGGGCCAAGAGTGGTGTTATAAATCTAACAATTTCCATAAGCTTCAATTGAGAGATTTAGCACTATTGGCATTATTCAGCAGTTTTGAATAATTCATAATCAGTATAACCATTCCATGTTGTATTGGCACCCCAACTAGCGTTACAACATCCATCTACTTTTTCTATGCAGATGACATTGTCATTACGTGCAGCAATGACATAAGGATCTTTCAGTCGAAGAACATCCTCTTTGGTCAAATTTAAACTAGCGATTTGGGTCACCTAGTGCTGCTACCACTAGTGCTGCAAACTCTGAACATTATTAAGAAGAGAAGAATGACACAAAGGGACAAGAGGACAGGAGATCCTCCTTACAAGAGCAAAAACAAACTAGAAATGTTGGAAGAAACTGGAATGTAAGTTGCTGACTTATTGTGGACACTCCCAAAGATCACAATGTCAAGCTTCTACCCAGATAAGAGGAGCCACTATCAAATCCTAGGCAGTATCAAAGACATGTTGGGAAACCGAATTATCTTACAATTACTCCAAAAGATATTTACTTTACTATGAGCACGGTCAGCTGGTTTGCACAAACTCCATGTGACAGCATTAGGATGCTGTGATATGTATCTTGCTGTATATCAAAAAGATGGCCACGGATTGCTATAGGATTATAAGGGGCATACCCAGGCAATTGGGTTTACAAATGCAGATTGGACTGAATCTCCATTAGAAAACATTAAACTTTAGTATATAATTTTCTTTTAGGAGGAAACATGGTGTTGCTAAAAGGAAATAACCAACATTTTGATCAGTCAAGTGCAAAAGAAGAATACTATTAAGCCATGGGCAGCCAGTGAGTTCATGTGGTTGAAACAGCAGTTTCAAGAATTGAAGTTTGGGGAAGTAATACAGACGTGACTGACATGTAACAACAATGCCACCTTAAACATTGGATCCAACCCAGCTTTTAATGAGGGCCAATTATAAAGTGGTTGACAGCCATTTTATCCAATAAAAGATATTGCCAGGATGTACCTCTACTAGTTTTGCTAGCTAAATGACCAAGTACTACAACTGTACTATCACACTCGAAATATTTGTACTATGTTATGTTGTATTATAATTTCAAAATACTTCTGTATACAATGTTGGACACTGACATACATAGAAATCAAGGGTTTTACTACAATGTAATAAATATGAATGGTAAGAAATATACTTGATTAAACCAGTGGATAATATACCACTATATAAATCCATATATGCTCAGCTATATAATTTGATATTAATATAGAATGGTAAGAATACATGTCAGTTTGCAATATAACCAAAAGTAAATTTACTATACAATAAGACATAGTTTTCATAGGCATAAATAATAATAAACAGTCACCTCTTTCCAATCTGGGATTCCACCCTCAGGAACCCAAATAGGATGGTCAAACTTGCAGCTATCTCCAAATTTACAGGTTCTTGTGAGCATATAATGGGCACAATCCTTCTCTCCTGGCCTCTGTGGATATATAGGCAAATTGCTTCCACTTTCGTATCTAGGGCGCTTGGCTAGTGAGTTTGTAGAATACCAAGCTTCGCTTTGCCCAATTGTGTTTTGGATACCCAAAATGGTTGGATGGTAGAGTGCTATAGTACAAAATAGACGAGTATATACAAGAAAGCCATAGCAAATGTATAATGTTACTTTATAAGTTTGACTTAGAAAATAATTTAGGACAAAGAACATACCCCTAGTAAATATAACGAATATATTGTCTATAAAAAATGAGATGCCTATTTTTCATTGAGATTGTATAAAAGCTCTAGATATACATCTATAAAAATTATATCAAAATAATATCATTATCAATAGCATAAAACACAACATATTCCAGAAAATATATGAAGTAACAAAGCTGTGCACTCTTTGAAGTCAAATAGTTGAATTCCCTTTGTCAGGAAGTTGTACACACTTGAACAAGAAGGCAACTCTACCAAAAATATTTTTCTGTATCTATTATTGTCATTGTTGCTCAAGTCAGCTAGCACTCACTCAACACATCTTCTGTCTATATCCTTGCTCATTTGCTGCATTAGCCACTTGCTTGCACTGAGTACAATTCCTAAAACTACATAAATTCCACCTAATCCTATGCTACTAGAGTCAGTCATAATCACAGACAATTAAACTTGACAGCAAGTACTGCTTCTTGACTAGTACATTCTGATGGTCGGAACATTCATGAGTTATATATAGAAAAAGCCTAAACTGCTAAAAATGCAATAATCAATGCACAGACATTGGGATGCAGTGATTTGCATCCTCGTTGTTATTTAATATATATCTTGAACATAAACATTTATTGCTTTAATAATGTTGTTAGAAAACTGTAAACTGCAAACATTTACTTTGAGCATTACATCTACAACATGGATAATTGCTATAGATTATACACAATATGTTCCATGCTGTTTCTTACAAAAAAATCGCTAATACTAGGTAAAATTTCAGTTAGCCTCCAGCCCAAAAAGACAGTGAATTGGTGAATGGTAACCTCATCAATTATCAATTAATTATCATTTGACCATACCTGCAGCTCAAAAACCACAAATCAAAGGACACAAAGATGCTAACCTTAATCCAAATCAATCAAGTTCTAAACCAACCATTCAATCTTTTATGGGATTTCAATCACTTACAAGTTAAAACTTCAATTCATACGGTGGAGAAAAGGTTCTGAGACGTTTGATTTAAACGAAAAAAGAAAAAAAACAAGAACACAGACACACACAAAATCATGAAGAAGCCAATAATGGGGGAATTACTTTCAGAAGAGCGTTTCAGGTCGAGCGCAGCAGGGCCGACACTTGCGGCAGCGGCAGCAGCGGCGATGGCAGCAGGCCAGGAAGAGGCTTGAGACAGCAAGTGGGCCGCTGAGGAAGAGTTGGGCCCAATGGTGGCGGAAGAAATTCTGGAAACAACCCCGGGCGGCCCAATGTCCGCGTCAGAGGCGGTGGCGGCGGCGGCGGCTGAAGAGGGGAAGCGGAGAGCTGCATCGGTGCGGCGGTGGGAGAGGAACATAGTATCCGGGTCAAGGAATCGAGCCGGGGATGCTCCTCCTGCTACTCTGTAGTTGGTAGGGCTGTAAGTGTAGATGTGATTTTCCATTTTAACTTAAGAAAATGGAAATTTCGACGCTGACTGTCACAAGATAACGACGTTGCTTTCGATTCCAAAAGTGAATTAGTGAAACTAGAAACGAGTGGAGTGAGTGTGATTGCAGTTCCCTAACTATATTAAATGCTAAGAGTGAGTACATGTACCCAGGGACGCTGTAATACATATTACAGATTACATATTACAGATAAATAAATAATAAATAAATAAATAGATCAGTTCCCGTACCTACGGGATTATTTATATTTATTTATTTATAAATTATATTTTATATAGATTCATTAAGAGTTATTATTTTAGTTTAATGATATGAAGATTTTATAAATTTATAGCAGTAAATTTCTAATTTGGTCTCTAACTAAAATATGAACAAATAAAGTAATCCCCTCAAAATTTGAAAATTAATTTGAGATCTCTCATTATTCAAAATATGCGATATTTTAATCCTTAAACAAGCAAATTTGGGGACCGAAGTGTCCCATTTTATGTGCTTAAGGATCAAAGTGTTTGTATATTTTGAATGATAAAGAATCTCAAATACATTTTCAAATCTTGAACAACTATTTTATCCCTTGATATTTTATTTAGAGACCAAATTGCCGTTTTACTCAAGTTATAAATAGTTAAATTAATAGATTAATATATAGGTGGAAAATCCCAAAAAATATCATCGAAAAAATTATCACCCAAATTTCCCCTCTTAAAAACCCTTGCTAAGAAAATTACCCAAAATTATGAAAAAGTACTTTCTTATTAAAATTAATTTTGTATAATAAACTCAGTTAAATATTAACTTAATAAAATACAAAAGTATACCCCTTTTAAAAATACCCACTATCAATATTCAACAAAGTACAAAATTACAATAAAAAAATGTTAAATGCTTTAATAAAAAAAATTTTAAATGATTATTTTCAAACTTGATGAACAATAGAAAAATTGAAACATAAAACAATAAGTAAACTAACTTTCCCCGGCATCAAAAAACATTATCTTCTTCTCATAATTTGAACACCTAACAATATGATAAAATCTTAGTCGAATCAATAAAAGCTTAGAATATAAACACCCAATAGCACGATGAACTCCCAATTAAATCAAGAGTTTAATTTTGATGCACTAATACTATAAAAGATTTTTTACACAATCAATCTGTAATATCCTGAAGAAACGGTACGATTAATTAGCACTACTAATTAATTTATTCCATTGTATTAGAAAAATAAGAGCAATTAGGATTAAAATATAAACGTTAGGGTTAGAAAATTTTGAATTTGTTATATGGAAAATTTACGATAACCATTAGTAACATTTTGCTAAGTTAAAAGGAATCGGTTAAGTTTCGATGTTATGCAATGTAAGAACTAGATCAGTAGAAATTTACACTGTACAATCCAAATTCAGATTCTCATGATTTAGCCATCTATATCTCTAAGTGGCACCATCATAGCCCTTCAAGTGATCAACCCAAACAAATTGAAATAAGGCTATACATCCACCAATCACCACCCATGAGTCACTTTCATTCTTTATGACTCAAGGTCAAGTTAATTCCCATCTTTCACCTTCAATTTTTGGCCTTCACCCATCAAACCTCCTTCTTACTCTTTTTCCTTCTCAATTCCATCTCTCCATCTTCAATTCTTCATCCTTCTCATACACCTTCACCTAAGACTTGCTCCGTTACTAGTTCAAGCTTGAATTTGAGGTAGGATTCAACATCTTTACTTGTTATTGGTGATATTGTAGCTATTTAGAATTTCATTGCTACTAACTTGTTTGATGATATGCTGAGTTCATGTGAGATTTCATGGCTGGTTTAGAATGCATATGTTGGGTTTGGATTGAAACTTTGGTGAAAAACCCTAAGAGGAACTAACTAGAATCTAATTTAGTTGAAAAACTGTAAACTATCCATACTGTGAAGTGTATGGCCTCACCTATGGCCGTCAGAATTTAATGAAACAAATTTTAGATAAAACTAGATATTTAGAGCTTTCCAACCATATAAATTATAAGGTCATTGGATCTGTAATGAGTAAAATATGAGTTTTTGAAGTTAACCTTAGAATTCTGTTCACTATTCTAACCAATATGGGTTGTGAAGGGCATAACTTGACCTATACAACTTCAAATTGAGTGCAACTAGTTTTGTTAGAAAACTAATACATAAATGTTCATGCCATAAAAATTTCAGATATAAACAAATTAAATAGAAATTGTGGCATAAATTCTAAAACAGGGCGGAATTAAGTGGGTTGAGTATAAGTGCCAACTTGAGTGCTTAGACCTCTTAATGTGTGCATAAGCTTTATTCTAAAGTATGAATGATGCAATTCTATATTGACGTTGAAAAGTTAATGTGTTATATTGGTTCTGTTGCCCT
The DNA here is from genome assembly GCA_031439595.1 of Pterocarpus santalinus. Taxonomy (NCBI): domain Eukaryota; kingdom Viridiplantae; phylum Streptophyta; class Magnoliopsida; order Fabales; family Fabaceae; genus Pterocarpus; species Pterocarpus santalinus. Next base: position 32,806,789 of record CM062529.1, read on the forward strand.
GGCTGACTGTCTGTGTAACATGGCACTATTTATGGAGAATCGGATCTAATCTGTTATGCTATCAAAATTTCGGTAAAACTCATATACATAATGTACTATGCCTACAAATACATGTAACGTCCAAAGATTTTTAAAACTTCCAATTTACGTTGATAATCGATTTATCTGATTTTATTGAATAAGTGAGGTTAATTAGAAGTTAATAAAAGATTAATTAGAGAGATTAGGTTTAAGAAAAAAATTAGAATAGGCATATAGAAAATCTTACAAAGTTATTTAGTAATGTAACATCCCCCATTTTCTTAAGTGCAGTATACTGCCTGAGAAAATCCTCACACTCAGAAATATAGGGTAGTATAATACTGCCATTAAAAATATGGTACTGCCATATACTAAAAATTAAGAAATGATAAAAATGCCCCAGTCAACTTTTGTTAACTACAATCTTGCGCAAAAGTTTTAAAAATTGTACTTTAACCCCAAGTGGATATTTCCACAATAACCCTGGAACTTTTCATAAAATGATATTTATGTCCCTACATCGATAAAATTAGTAGAATGGGGTTTTAAACGAAGTAGAATCACGTGGTGAAACCGTAAAAGTTTAAATATCTACCGATTGAATCATGAAGGCAGTCTGGTGTGAAATGACGTGGGTGCCCCTGGACTTGCTTAAAATTACGAAAATGCCATTGATTATGAAAACCAAATAGAAAATGCTAAAGGATTTATGAAAAAGCAAAAATATAACAGTTCAAAGAAATGGTGCGATTGATTTGCGCTGCTAATCAACTTATCAGAAAAATTAGGATAAGTAAGGATGAATTTTAAATATTAGAGCTAAAGAAAATTTAGATTGTTGTGCAGAATACTATGAGAAATTATTTAGTATAACGTCCAAAAATATTCTATTGTTTTTGTTTAGCAAGCTATTCAGTTTTATCAACTACTTGAGATTAATTAGAATTCGATTAAGCATTCACTAAAAGCCAATTAAGTGTGATTTAGAAGGATTAGACTTGATGGAATTAGATTAGGACCATAGGAAACCTCATAGGATTTTTCTAAAACCGGTTTACCTATTTCAAAGAAATCGGTAAGATTTCAGTATTTTAAACTGTCGGAACCGGACCAATAGAAATTATGCTATGAGTATCCTAGGATGGATGGCTAAGATTTAGCCAAAACACCTCCATATGTGGCGCTACATCGGCCCATAGAAGGCAGCCGCAAACCAAGTTGAACTACTAACACACATCCACTAATCAAATGAAACTTGCTTCAAAAGTTTTCATTTTTCTCTTCTTTCTCCCTTTAAATTTCGGCCTTCCCACAACCAGCCTCATTTTCCCACTTTCCTTATCTTCTTCCACTTCCTCTCATCCCCAAACCCAAGCTCGAACCATTAACTTCACTCCAAGATCAAGTTCCACCAAGATTTCACACCACCAAGATAGGAATTTCAACTTTCTCCTTATTTTCTTTGATTTGGGGCTACCTAGGTCCCTTATTCATCTATGATTCTGATATTATCTTGAGTGATGATGATGAATTAAGGTTGGTTTAAGGTGTATATGTGAGTTTGAATTGAAGATTGGATGGATTGATTTAAGGAAGACATGAATTCAAGAAGGACTCGAGAAGCTATTAGGGTTTTCCCCTCGATGGTCCGTACAACGGAGTGTACGGCTCCGCCTACATCCGTTTAAATTTAATGAATCTATTTTTATATGAAATTAGACATTCAGGGCTTTCCATACATATAAAATATAAGGCCATTGGATTTGTATAGAATTAGTTATGAATTTTTGAAGTTTAACCTAGAAATCTGGATTCTTATCCGAGTAGTATGAGTTGAGAAGGGCATAACTCACCCTACACAACTCCAAATTGAGTGAACCTAAGATTTTTTGAAAGCTAACATGTAAGGAAACACTTTATAAAAATTTCGAAATCAGATTAGTTGCCATTTGTTCCCAGCACACAAATGAAGTTGACTTAAGTTTAAACTGGGCCGGAATAGGGTAGTCCAACAAGGTCAAGTTTCGGGACTCATAACTCAAAATATACTCATGCAAATGGTATGAAACTTATTTCATTTGAAAGCTTGTTCTGTTAGCTTTAATTTGATATAAATTTCGTAGGATTTCACTTAGCTTTCTATTTTTAGTGAATTTTCACTTAAAAGGGTACAATTCTGGCTAAGAACAAGGCAGTCTAGGATAGTGCAACCAAGGTCGTTTCTTACAAGGATGTTGATGGCTATTTGATTAGCAATAAGGGGTTTTCGTTTGCATGTAAGAAAACTAATTAAGAAAGGAAACTAATAACTAAAACGGACACTAGCTCAAGGATTTCCTAAGGCCAAAGGCATATCTATCACGAACGCGCATATGATCAAATGCATGGAGTGTGGCTAACTTGAGTTGTTAGTGCAACCGCTATTAGCAGCTCCACTGCCAAGCATTTGATTAACACATAATTAGTAGATGATTGAGATTTCAACATCTAATTAACTCATGGCAACCTTTAGCTCCAATTGCATTAGCCTAAGTCTCAATCAAGAACCAAGTCTCAATTCTTTAGTTAATTAAACATGCATCAATCAACCGATCAACATACATCTAATTAACCTCTTAGTCATGCATCCTCATATCAATACTTTTCAACAAGAACACATAACCAAGATTTTCCCAATTATAAATCCCAATGTCGATACCATTCAATCAAGTTTCATAATTAGGAATCCTCAACTAGCCAAGTTCATGTTAATTAACCAATTGATAATCACTCAACTAATTATCCAATTACATACCCATACATCAATTCCAATCAATGCAAGCATATAAAAGAGCAAGAGGCAAAGAATTAAGAAAACACATTATGTATTGAAATTAGAGTGTAAGGTTTCAAGATACAACCCTTGAAACCTTTTGGAGAATCTCTAAGCTAGCTTCCAACTTTACTCCTCCATGGGGATGTGGAAAGGAAGAATAAATCACTGCAAGAAATGGGCAAAACCATGCTTCTTAAAAGCAGCTTATAAAAAGGATTTTAGGCAGAAGCATTTAACATTACCTGCTATATTCAAAATCGTATTTCCTTAAGGCCAATTCTCAAGAAAACTCCCTATGAAGTATGAAAAGGAAGAAAACCCAACATTTCCTACTTTTATATTTTTGGATCCAAATGTTTTATACTAAATACCAAGGACAAGCTGTCAAAGTTTGATCCTAAATCTGATCATGGAATTTTTCTAGGATATCTTTTGTTTCAAAAGCTTACAGGGTGTTCAACAAAGAGTCTCAATCTATGGAAGAAACTATCCACATAAGCTTCATAGAAAAGAAAAATGACCTAAATCAGAAGGTTGCTAATTTGGAACTAGAAAGGGAAAGTATGTTATTAAATGAAAACTCCCATGCTCAACAGAACCTTTAGATGACCACTAGAGATGATGATGAAAATGTTTCTGAAGTTCCCTCTCATCAACATGCTTCTGATGATGCTTCTGAAGAACCAAAAAGTACTTCTTTGAGGAGAAGGTACACAGGTGTAAGAGACTTGAGAACTATCTCTGAAAACCAAATTATTGGTGAACCTTCTCAAGAAAACAGAACGAGATCCTTACTTAGAAATGATTCAAATCTCACTCTTATCTCTGCGATTCAACTAGAAAATATCGAAGAAGCCTTGATGAATCAATATTAGATTGAAGTTATGAAAGAGGAGTTATCTCAGATCGAGAAAAACAAAGTCTGGACCCTGGTCCCATTGCCTAAAGGACAATCTGCCATTGGGACTAAATAGGTATCCAGAAACAAGATTGATGAGGTTGGAAAAGTTGTCAGAAACACAGCAAGATTAGTGGCTCAAGGTTATAATCAGCAAGAAGGTATAGATTATGATGAGACTTTTGCTCTTGTAGCAAGATTGGAAGCCATCAGAATGTTACTTACTTATGCATCTTACAAAGGTTTTAAGTTATTTCAAATGGATGTGAAACCTGCTTTTTTAAACGAGTTCATATTTGAGGAAGTTTACATTAATCAACCTCCTAGTTTTGAAAATAAAAACTTTCCTCAACATGTGTTTAAACTTTCAAAAGCTCTATATGGGTTAAAACAAGCTCCCAGAGCTTGGTATGACAGACTCAGTTCTTTTCTAATCAAAAATCATTTTGTAAAAGCAAAAGTTGACACTACTTTGTTCATTCATCATGATAAAAATGATTTTCTGATTGATCAGATTTATGTTGATGATATTATTTTTGGAGCGTGTGCAAGAATTTTTCTTATCTTATGCAAGGAGGTTTTGAAATGAGCATGATGGGAGAACTAAAATTCTTCCTTAGATTGCAAATCAAACAAGAGAAAGATGGTATCCTGATTACAAAAAGTATGCTAAGGATTTGCTCAAAAAGTTTGATATGGACAAGGCCAAGAGCATTAGTACTCTTATGCATCCCTCTCAAGTTTTAGAAGCTGTTGAAGATGGTTAGAAAGTTTCTGAAACTCTCTACAGAGGTATGATTGAATCACTATTATATCTAATTGCTAGTAGACCTAACTTGCAATTAAGTGTAAGAATCTGTGCTCGATTTCAATCCAATCCAAAACATTCACACTTAAGTGCTGTTAAAAGAATTTTGAGATATTTAGTTGGTACTACTAATCTCGGTCTATGGTACAAGAAAGGTAGTTCTTGTGATATTACATGCTGGAGACAGAGTTGAGCAAAAAATCACTAGTGGTTGCTGTTGCTTTCTTGGAAAATCGTTGATAACATGGTCAAGCAAGAACCAAACCATTATTGCTCTTTCAACTGCAGAAGCTGAATATGTATCTGTTGCAAATTGGAATACCCAGATTCTGTGGATCAAGCAACTATTAGAGGATTTCAACTTGAGGTATACCAAAATTCCTATCCTTTGCGACAATAGATGTGCTATAAATCTCACTAAGAATCCCATTCAGTATTCTAGATCTAAGTACATTGACATAAAACATCATTTCATATGAGATAAGCTTTATTAATATTGAAAGTTAGATTGCTGACATTTTTACAAAACCCTTAGCAGAAGATCATTTCTCCAAAATAAGGAACGTTATGAACTTGATTAACTTTTGATCATTCATATGCATTGCATCTGAATACTTTCTCTCTTACGCTAAAGTAAAAGCTGAGATTGTTGCATCTCAATGGAGTTTGCTTTTTGGAAAATTATTCTTCTTCGTCAAAGTTTGCTTCAGAAAGGTCACATTAAGAGAAACTTAAAGAGTCTGTTCAGAATGTATTCTCTCACAATTCAAAAATATTGGTTCAGAAAAAGGTGAAGATGAAACTGAGGAGAAAAATAGCTTCAAAATGTTTCCTATCTCATCTATTCATCACGACTAAGAAAAGAGACTACAATGTTCCTTACATTTTTTATGATGATGAAATGCAGAACAGATTTCATAGGCAATTCTTCATATGGCCTATCGCTTTTGGAAAAAGTTTTGAGTTGGAGAACTTCTCAACCTTCCCCCAGATTATAGCAGTGTTTGAGTTACATGGATGGAACAATTTCTAGAGAAAGTGAATCCAATTCCTTAAGGATTAACACTAGCTTTCAATCATCCCATTTATACCATTTAAAGAGAAAGAGAATCCAATTCCTTGATGATTAAGACTAGCTTCCAATCAAAGGAAGAAAGCCATTAAAGAAGAAACGGAAACCATTTTCTTAAGGATTAAAACTAGCTTTCAATCATTCCATTTACGCCATTAAAAGAGAGAGAATCCAATTCCTTAAGGATTAAGACTAGCTTCCAATCAAAGGAAGAAAGCCATTAAAGAAGAAATGGAAGCCAATTCCTTAAGGATTAAGACTAGCTTTCAATCATTCCATTTAAGCCATTAAAAGAAAAAGAGAATCCAATTCCTTAAGGATTAAGACTTGCTTCCAATCAAAGGAAGAAAGCCATTAAAGAAGAAATGGAAAGCAATTCCTCATGTATTAAGACTAGCTTTCAATCATTCCAATTAAGTCATTAAAAGAGAAAGATAATCTAATTCCTTAAGGATTAAGACTAGCTTTCAATCATTCCATTTTAGCCATTAAAAGAGAAAGAGAATCCAATTCCCTAAGGATTAAGACAAGCTTCCACTCAAAGGAAGAAAGCCACTAAAGAAGAAATGGAAACCAATTCCATAAGGATTAAGACTAGCTTTCAATCATTCCATTTAAGCCATTAAAAGAGAAAGAGAATCCAATTCCTTAAGGATTAAGACTAGCTTCCAATCACAGGAAGAAAACCATTTAAGAAGAAATGGAAACCAATTCTATAAGGATTAAGACTAGCTTTCAATCATTCCATTTAAGCCATTAAATGAGAAAGAGAATCCAATTCCATAAGGATTAAGACTAGCTTCCAATCAAAGGAAGAAAGCCATTAAAGAAGAAACCAAAACCAATTCCATATGGAATAAGACTAGCTTTCAATCATTCCAATAAACCCGTTAAAAGAGAAAGAGAATCCAATTCATTAGTGAACAAGACTACCTTTCGATCATTCCATTCAAGCCATTAAAAGAGAAAGAGAATCGAATTCCTTAAGGATTAAGACTAGCTTCCAATCAAAGGAAGAAAGCCATTAAAGAAGAAATGCAAACCAAGTCTTTAAAGATTAAAACTTGCTTTCAATCACTCCATTTATGCCAATAAAAGAGAAAAAGCATCCAATTCCTTAAGGATTAAGACTAGCTTCCATTCAAAGAAAGAAAGCCATTAAAGAAGTAATGGAAACCAATTCCTTAAGGATTAAGACTAGCTTTCATTCATTCCATTTAAGCCATTAAAAGAGAAAGTGAAACCAATTCCTTAAGGATTAAGACTAGCTTTCAATCCTTCCATTTATGCCATTAAAAGGGAGAGAATCCAATTCCTTAAGGATTAAGACTAGCTTCCAATCAAAGGAAGAAAGCCATTAAAGAAGAAATGGAAGCCAATTCCTTAAGGATTAAGACTAGCTTTCAATCATCCCATTTAAGCCACTAAAAGAGAAAGAGAATCCAATTCCCCAAGGATTAAAAGACTTGCTTCCAATCAAGGGAAGAAAGCCATTAAAGAAGAAATGGAAGCCATTTGCTTAAGGATTAAGACTAGCTTTCAATCATTCCATTTAAGCTGTTAAAAGAGAAAGAGAATCCAATTCCTTAAGCATTAAGACTAGCTTCCAATCAATGGAGGAAAGCCATTAAAGAAGAAATTGATACCAATTCCTTAAGGATCACGACTAGCTTTCAATCATTCCATTTAAGCCATTAGAAGAGAAAGATAATCTAACTCCTTAAGGATTAAGACTAGCTTTCAATCATTCCATTTTAGCCATTAAAAGAGAAAGAGAACCCAATTCCTTAAAGATTAAGACAAGCTTCCACTCAAAGGAAGAAAGCCACTAAAAAAGAAATGGAAACCAATTCCATACGGATAAAGACTAGCTTTCAATCATTCCATTTAAGCCATTAAAAGGGAAAGAGCATCCAATTCCCTAAGGATTAAGACTAGCTTCCAATCAAAGGAAGATAGCCATAAAAGAAGAAATGGAAACCAATTCCATAAGGATTAAGACTAGCTTCCAATCAAAGTAAGAAAGCCATTAAAGAAGAAACAGAAACTAAATCCTTAAGGATTAAGACTAGCTTTCAATCATTTCATTTAAGCCATTAAAAGAGTAAGAGAATCCAATTCCTTATGGATTAAGACTTCCTTTCAATGATTCGAATTAAGTGTTGCTTCCAATCAAAGGAAGAAAGCCATTAAAGAGGAAATCGAAAGCAATTCCTTATGGATTCAGACTAGCTTTCAATCATTCCAATTAAGCCGTTAAAAGAGAAAGAGAAGCCATTTCCTTAAGGATTAAGAGTAGCTTTCAATCATTCCATTTAAGCCATTAAAGGGGAATGAGAATCAAATTCCTTAAGGATTAAGACTAGCTTCCAATCAAAGGAAGAAAGCCATTAAAGAAGAAATGGAAACCAATTCCATAACGATTAAGACTATCTTTCCATCATTCCATTTAAGCCGTTAAAAGAGAAAGAGAATCCTATTCCGTGAGGATTAAGACTAGCTTCCAATCAAAGGAAGAAAGCTATTAAAGAAGAAATGGAAACCAATTCCATATGGATTAAGACTAGTTTTCAATCATTCTAATTATGCTATTAAAAGAGAAATAGAATCCAATCCCTTCAGGATTAAGACTAGCTTCCAAGCATTCTAATTGAGCCATTAAAAAAGAAAGCGAATCCAATTCCTTAAGTATTAAGACTAGCTTTCAATCATTCCACTTAAGCCATTAAAAGAGAAAGTGAATCCAATTCCTTGAGGATTAAGACTAGCTTTCAATTGTCCCATTTATGCCCTTAAAAGAGAAGGAGAATCCAATTCCCTAAGGATTAAGACTGGCTTCCAATCAAAGGAAGAAAGCTTTTAAAGAAGATATGGAAACCCATTCTTTATGGATTAATACTAGCTTTCAATCATTGCATTTCAGCCATTAAAAGAGAAAGAGAATCCAATTCCGTATGGATAAAGACTAGCTTTCAGTCATTCCAATTAAGCCATTAAAAGAGAAAGAGAGTCCAATTCCTTAATGAATAAGACTAGCTTTCAATCATTCCATTGAAGCGATTAAAAGAGAAAGAGAATCCAATTCCTTAAGGTTTTAGACGAACTTTCAATCAAAGGAAGAAAGCCATTAAAGAAGAAATGGAAAGTAATTCCTCATGCGTTAAGACAAGCTTTCAATCATTCCATTTTAGCCATTAAAAGAGAAAGAGAATCCAATTCCTTAAGAATTAAGACAAGCGTTCAATCAAGGGAAGAAAGCCACTAAAGAAGAAATGGAAACCAATTCCATAAGGATTAAGACTAGCTTTCAATCATTCCGTTTAAGCCATTAAATGAGAAAGAGAATCCAATTCCTTAAGGATTAAGACTAGCTTCCAATCAAAGGAAGAAAGCCATGATAGAAGAAATGGGAACCAATTCGATAAGGGTTAAGACTAGCTTTCAATCTTTCCATTTAAGCCATTAAATGAGAAAGAGAATCCAATTCCAAAAGGATTAAGACTAGCATCCAATCAAAGGAAGAAAGCGATTAAAGAAGAAATGGAAACCAATTCCATAAGGAATAAGACTAGCTTTCAATCATTCCAATAAAGTCGTTGAAAGAGAAAGAGAATCCAATTCCTTAATGTATAAGACTAGCTTTCAGTCATTCCATTCAAGTCATTAAAAGAGAAAGAGAATCGAATTCCTTAAGGATTAAGACTAGCTTCCAATTAAAGGAAGAAAGCCATCAAAGAAGAAATGGAAACCAACTCCTTAAAGATTAAGACTAGCTTTCAATCACTCCATTTATGCCAATAAAAAAGAAAAGGCATCCAATTCCTTAAGGATTAAAACTAGCTTCCAATCAAAGAAAGAAAGCCATTAAAGAAGAAATGGAAACCAATTCCTTAAGGATTAAGACTAGCTTTCATTCATTCCATTTAAGCCTTTAAAAGCGAAAGTGAATCCAATTCCTTAAGGATTAAGACTAGCATTCAATCATTCCATTGAAAGGGAGAGAATCTAATTCCTTAAGGATTAAGACTAGCTTCCAATCAAAGGAAGAAAGCCATTAAAGAAGAAATGGAAGCCAATTCCTTAAGGATTAAGACTACCTTTCAATCATCCCATTTAAGCCATTAAAAGAGAAAGAGAATTGATGTGATCAAGGAAAATAAAGTAGACTCAAGAAAGCAAAGGCAAGGAGGAGATCCTTTGGAGGGAATTGGTGGACCAATGACTAGATCCAAATCCAAAAGAGCTAAGGAAGCTTTTGGCCAAATGATTTCAAGTTTATTTGAGGCAAAGCCCATTCAAGAAGAAAACGACTCAAGACTAGTCCATTGCATTTATGTGGCTGAACAAGCTTAGTTATACCTTTGGGCTTGTTAATTTTAAGTTAGTAATAATGTAATTGGGCTTGTAATTTCATATAGCCCATCGCTTGCTTTTAGCTATTTAGCCTTTTACTCAGTTTTAATAAGTTTAGATTTTAATCTTGGGCTAAGTGTTTCAGCCCATTTGCTAAACTTTAGTTTAGTTTATAAACCTTGTAAACACATTTTGATGGGGATTTTTTTGGCAAATTGAAATCAGAATACTTTTAGTAAAAGTGTCTCTTTGGTTCTTGCTTGGAACCCTAGGTCTTATCAAGAGTTTCCAATTGCTCTTGTGGCGATCACCCTTGGCTTATCAATCATCCTTGATTGTGGCGACCTCCAATCTCTTTCCATTCCTTGTCTCTTCCATTTTTTTGTGATTTTTATTTCTCCTTGATTGAATTACAACCACAATACACCAGAATTAGGGTCCATGGATAATGGATCATAACATTTGGTAATCAGAGCCAGCTTCTTCGAGTTGCAAATTGGTCAGTTTTCTTTGGTTCATATCTTGAGTTTTCCGCATCATATTTCGGTGTTTCTTGGGTCTTTTCTGAAGTTCAGAATCTCATCTTTCATCTCGTTTTTGAATTGTTGAATTCCGAATTTTGTAGCTCGAGATACAGCGATTTTTTTCCGAACTCAGTCTTGTGCAACTTTGCGATTTGTTTTCTTTGAGTTCTTGTTCGATTCATCCTTTTACTTTGCTTAATTTCTTGATATTCTTCTAATTTCCACTTCTGTCTTTGTTGATATTGCATTGGATCAGTAGGGTAAAAAATAAAAAAATAAAAAATAAAAAAGTGCAGAATGTTCATCATTTGTTCTTAATGTTCATGGGAATTGTTTCATTCTAATCTTTCTAAGCTCTGTTAGTTTGATGTTTAGTTGTTAAATATGTGCTTGTTTTGATGTGATTCCAGTTGGTCTGTTCATCTACAATCATCAAGAACAGATTAAAAAAATAGAATAAAAAAAAATGCAGAATTTTTTTAAAAAAAAAGATCAAAACATTGGCTTGTTTCTTATTGTTCTTCAAACCTTTTGCTTGTTCTGTCTTGTTTGGCCTCTGATTTGAGTGTGCTTATCTTTGTTTAGTTTTTCTTGCTTGTCTCTTTTGGATCTTAAAGGTTTTGTCTTAGAGTTTTCTTTTGTTTGACCTCTTGTTTGTTTTGTGATTTGACCTAAGTGTTTTTGCAATTTCTCTTTGAATTGACTTGTGATTCTATTTAAGAGCCTACAAGAGCACTTGAGTGGTAAAAGGCAAGAGAGAACCTTACACAAAAGCCTATTAGAGAGCAACAAACACGAGTGATACATCTCTAAGAGTGTAAACACGTAACAGGTGGTAGTGGTAGCCCTCCTCCTGAAGGAAACAACAGATTGTTAGTGGAGGCTATTACAGCTCAAATGGAAAGGATGATGAGGGAGCATACAGAGGAGTTATATGTGAGAATTGAGCGGTTAGAAAATCAAGGACATCCTGATGCTGATGGAGGTAGAAGGAGGCTTGATGGAAGGAGAAGAAGAGATCATGAAGTAGATCAAAGAGAGGACAGAATTGAGGGAGTAAAACTCAACATTCCCTCATTTAAAGGGAAAAGTGATTCGGAGGCATACTTAGAGTGGGAAATGAAGATTGAACAACTTTTTGCTTGCCACAACTATACTGAAGATAAGAAGGTGAAGGTGGCAGCCATGGAGTTCACAGACTATGCTCTCATTTGGTGGGATCAATTGCAAAAAGAGCGGCTTAGATATAAAGAACCTTTGGTGGATACTTGGGTTGAAATGAAGAGGTTAATGAGGAGGAGATTTGTCCCTTCCTATTATCATAGGGACCTTCATAAGAAACTCCAAAGACTCACACAAGGTAGTAGGAGTGTTGATGAATATTACAAGAAGATGGAGGTGTCTTTGATTAGAGCCAATGTGAATGAAGATCGGGAGGCTACTATGGCGCGCTTTCTGAATGGGCTGAATAATGACATTAGAGATGTGGTTGAGTTGCAAAATTATATGGAGTTGGAGGACTTGGTACATCAAGCTACTAAAGTGGAGCAGCAACGTAAGAAAAAAGGTACATTGAGGAGGAGCTCTTCTAATTTCAATTCTTCAAATTGGAAGGAAAGAAATAAAAAGGAGGGAGGTACCTCTTCTAGCAACACCACGGCTGCACCTCAAAGTACTCAATTCAAGTCCAATGAGACATCTAAAAAGACAAGGAGTAGTGAGATAAAATGCTTCAAGTGTTTGGGGAGAGGACACATAGCATCCGAATGCCCAACCAAGAAGACTATGCTTCTCAAAGACAATGGAGAAATCACTAGTGAGTCCTCATCTGAATTTGCCCTAACCAGTGAGAATGAGTATGATGAGGAAATTGCACCAGAAGGAGATTTGTTTATGGTGAGGAGGTTGTTGGGCAGCCAAGCAATGGATTTGGGTGAAAGCCAAAGGGAAAATATTTTCCACACAAGGTGTATCATCCAAGGGAAGGTTTGTTCTTTAATTATTGATGGAGGGAGCTGCACTAATGTTGCTAGTGCAAGGATGGTCTCAAAACTGAATTTGGAGACTAAACCACACCCACGGCCATATAAGATTCAATGGCTTAGTGAGGATGGTGAAATGACTGTGAGTAAGCAAGTGGAGGTGGAATTCTCTATAGGGAAGTATGATGATGCAGTTTTGTGCGATGTGGTGCCTATGGAGGCTTGCCATTTACTTCTTGGTAGGCCTTGGCAGTATGATAAGAAAGCTCTGCATGATGGGTTCACAAATAAGTTTTCATTTATACATAAAGAGCGCAAGACTATTTTTGCTCCTTTGTTTCCAAGAGAGGTTGGTGAGGATCAATCCAAAATGAGAGATAAAAGAAAACAGGAAAGAAAAGAAAAAGAGAGTGAAAAGAAAAAGGAAATAGGGAGTGAAAAGAAAAAGGAAAAAGAGAGTGGAAAAATAGAGGAAAAATTGCAAAATCTGTTTATTAAAGAAAAAGAGATGAAAAAGGCTATGCTCATGAAAAAGCCAATGCTTTTACTTTTGAGTAAAGAAAGTAAATTACATGAAACAGGTGCTACTAACTCTCTTCCTTGTGAAGTTTCTTCTTTGTTGCAGGAATTTGGAGATGTCTTTCCCAAGGAGGTACCTCACGGTCTACCCCCTCTACGAGGCATAGAACATCAAATTGATCTCATTCCAGGAGCTTCATTGCCTAATAGGCCAGCCTATAGGAGTAATCCTCAAGAGACCAAGGAGATTCAAAAACAAGTTGAAGACTTGATGCAAAAAGGGTGGGTGCAAGAAAGCTTAAGTTCATGTGCAGTTCCAGTCATTCTAGTGCCTAAGAAAGATGGAACTTGGAGGATGTGCACTGATTGTAGAGCCAACAATAACATCACGGTAAAGTATAGACATCCCATTCCTAGATTAGATGATTTGTTGGATGAATTGCATGGTGCCTGTGTGTTTTCTAAAATTGATCTTAAAAGCGGATATCATCAGATTAGGATTAGAGAAGGGGATGAATGGAAAACTGCTTTTAAAACCAAATATGGATTGTATGAATGGTTGGTCATGCCCTTTGGATTAACAAATGCTCCTAGTACCTTCATGAGATTGATGAATCATGTGTTAATGGAATTCCTAGGAAAGTTTGTTGTGGTTTATTTTGATGACATTTTGATTTATAGCAAATCCTATGACATCATGTGCATTTGAGGAGTGTTTTGGAAGCTCTTAGGCATGAGAAATTGTATGCCAACATGGAAAAATGTATTTTTTGTACAGACCATGTGGTTTTTCTTGGTTTTGTTGTTAGCTCACAAGGAGTGCAGGTTGATCAAGAGAAGGTGAAAGCTATTCAAGAGTGGCCAACTCCTAAGAATGCTAGTGAGGTAAGAAGCTTTCATGGTTTAGCTAGCTTCTATAGGAGGTTTGTTAAAGATTTTAGTACATTGGCTGCACCCTTGAATGAAGTAATTAAAAGGCATGTTGGATTTAAATGGGGTGAAAAACAAGAGCAAGCTTTTGCTTCCCTCAAAGATAAATTAACTCATGCACCTATCCTTGTATTGCCTAATTTTGCTAAATCTTTTGAGATTGAATATGATGCATCTGGTGTGGGAATAGGGGCTATTTTGATGCAAGATGGGCACCCAATTGCTTATTTTAGTGAAAAATTAAATGGTGCTATTCTGCCACATATGATAAAGAGTTGTATGCCTTAGTAAGGGCATTACAAATATGGCAGCATTACCTTTTACCCAAGGAATTTGTGATTCATAGTGACCATGAGTCCTTGAAGTATTTAAAAGGACAAGGTAAACTGAATAAGAGACATGCCAAGTGGGTTGAGTTCCTTGAGCAATTTCCCTATGTGATCAAGCATAAGAAAGGTAAGGCTAATGTGGTTGCTGATGCGCTTTCAAGAAGGTATGCTCTGTTCTCCGCTCTTGAAACTAAATTCATTGGTTTTGAGCATATAAAGGAATTGTATGAGCATGATCCAAAATTTTCTCAGATTTATAAAAATTGTGTGCATGCTGTCCAAAATGGGTACTTTAGGCATAAGGATTATTTGTTTAAAGAGAAAAGGTTATGTGTGCCTCAAAGTTCCATTAGAGAGTTGCTTGTGACAGAGGCACATGAGGGGGACTTAATAGGGCATTTTGGGGTCCAAAAGACTTTAGACATACTGCATGAACATTTTTATTGGCCACACATGAAACATGATGTGCATAAATTTTGTGAAAGATGCATTGTTTGTAAGAAGTCTAAGTCAAAGGTAATGCCTCATGGACTCTATACTCCTTTGCCAATTCCTGATTTTCCTTGGATTGATTTATCTATGGACTTTGTTTTAGGACTGCCTTGGACAAAGAATGACAAGGATTCTATTTTTGTGGTGGTGGATAAGTTCTCCAAGATGGCTCATTTCATACCTTGCAAGAAGGTGGATGATGCTTGTCATATGGCTGATTTGTTCTTCAAAGAGGTAGTAAGGCTACATGGACTACCTAGGAGTATTGTGAGTGACAGGGACACTAAGTTCTTAAGTCACTTTTGGAGGACACTATGGGGTAAGATTGGTACTAAATTGCTATTCTCAACTACTTGTCACCCCCAAACTGATGGGCAAACAGAGGTAGTTAATAGGACTCTTTCTACTCTCCTTAGGGCTATTATAAAGAAGAATATTAAGTCATGGGAAGAGTGTTTGCCTCATGTAGAGTTTGCGTATAATAGGCTATCCATAGCACTACTAATTGTTCTCCTTTTGAAATAGTGTATATGGATTTAACCCCTTGACTCCTCTTGATTTATTGCCTATGCCTAACATTTCTGTTTTTAAGCATAAAGATGCACAGGCTAAGGCTGACTTTATCAAGAAGCTGCATGAGCAAGTAAAAGCCCAAATTGAGAAGAAAATGGAGAGTTATGCAAAGCAAGCCAACAATGGCAGAAAGAAGGTTGTATTTGAACCCGGTGATTGGGTTTGGGTACAAATGAGAAACGAGAGGTTTCCATCTCAAAGGAAATTCAAACTCCAACCTAAGGGTGATGGACCCTTCCAAGTCTTGGAGAGAATAAATGACAATGCCTACAAGATCGACTTACCTGGTGAGTATGGAATAAGTGCTACTTTTAATGTTGCTGACTTGTCCTTATTTGATGTAGGTGATGAGGAGCTAAATTCGAGGACGAATTCTCTTGAAGAAAGAGGGGATGATGTGATAAAGGAAGATAAAGTAGACTCAAGAAAGCAAAGGCAAGGAGGAGATCCTTTGGAAGGAATTGGTGGACCAATGACTAGATCCAAATCCAAGAGAGCTAAGGAAGCTTTGGGCCAAATGATTTCAAGTTTATTTGAGGCAAAGCCCATTCAAGAAAAAAACAACTCAAGACTAGTCCATTGCATTCATGTGGCTGAACAAGCTTAGTTATACCTTGGGCTTGTTAATTTTAAGTTAGTAATCATGTAATTGGGCTTGTAATTTCATATAGCCCATCACTTGTTTTTAGCTATTTAGCCTTTTACTCAGTTTTAATAAGTTTAGATTTTAATCTTGGGCTAAGTGTTTCAGCCCATTTGCTAAACTTTAGTTTAGTTTATAAACCTTGTAAACACATTTTGAATGGGATTTTTTTGGCAAATTGAAATCAGAATACTTTTAGTAAAAGTGTCTCTTTGGTTCTTGCTTGGAACCCTAGGTCTTATCAAGAGTTTCCAATTGCTCTTATAGCGGTCACCCTTGGCTTATCAATCATTCTTGATTGTGGCGCCCCTCAATCTCTTTCCATTCCATCTCTCTTCCATTTTTTTGTGATTTTTATTTCTCCTTAATTGAATTACAACCACAATACACCAGAATTAGGGTTCATGCATAATGGATCATAACAAGAATCTAATTCCTTAAGGATAAAGACTAGCTTTCAATCAAAGGAAGAAAGCCATGAAAGAAGAAATGGAAACCAATTCCTTAAGGCTTAAGACTAGCTTTTAATCTTTTCATTTAAGCCATTAAATGAGAACGAGAATCCAATTCCAAAAGGATTAAGACCAGCATCCAATCAAAGGAAGGAAGCCATTAAAGAAGAAATGGAAACCAATTCCTTAAGAATTAAGACTAGCTTTCAATCATTCCATTTCAGCCATTAAAAGAGAAACGGAATCCAATTCTTTAAGCATTAAGACTAGCTTTCAATCATTCCATTTGAGGTATTAAAAGAGAAAGAGAATCCAATTCCTTAAGCATTAAGACTAGCTTCCAATCAAAGGAAGAAAGCCATTAAAGAAGAAATGGAAACCAATTCCCTAACGATTACGACTAGCTTTCAATCATTCCATTTACGCCAATAAAAGAGAAAGAGAATCCAATTCCTTAAGCATTAAGACTAGCTTCCAATCAAAGAAAGAAAGGCATTAAAGAAGAAATGGAAACCAATTCCTTAAGGATTAAGACTAGCTTTGAATCATTCCATTTCAGCGATTAAAAGAGAAAGAGAACCCAATTCCTTAAGCACTAAGACTAGCTTCCAATCAAAGGAAGAAAGCCATTAAAGAAGAAATGGGAACCAATTCCTTAAGGATTAAGACTAGCTTTCAATCATTCCATTTAAGCCATTAAAAGAGAACGAGAATCCAATTCCAAAAGGATTAAGACTAGCATCCAATCAAAGGAAGGAAGCCATTAAAGAAGAAATGGAAACCAATTCCATAAGGAATAAGACTAGCTTTCAATCATTCCAATAAAGTCGTTGAAAGAGAAAGAGAATCCAATTCCTTAATGAATAAGACTAGCTTTCAATCATTACATTCAAGCCATTAAAAGAGAAAGAGAATCGAATACCTTAAGGATTAAGACTAGCTTCCAATCAAAGGAAGAAAGCCATTAAAGAAGAAATGGAAACCAAGTCCTTAAAGATTAAGACTAGCTTTCAATCCATTTATGCCAATAAAAGAGAAAAGGCATCCAATTCCTTAAGGATTAAGGCTAGCTTCCAATCAAAGAAAGAAAGCCATTAAAGAAGAAATGGAAACCAATTCCTTAAGGATTAAGACTAGTTTTCATTCATTCCAATTAAGCCATTAAAAGCGAAAGTGAATCCAATTCCTTAAGGATTAAGACTAGCATTCAATCATTCCATTTATGCCATTAAAAGGGAGAGAATCTAATTCGTTAAGGATTAAGACTAGCTTCCAATCAAAGGAAGAAAGCCATTTAAGAAGAAATGGAAGCCAATTCCTTAAGGATTAAGACTACCTTTCAATCATCCCAATTAAGCCATTAAAAGAGCAAGAGAATCCAATTCCTTAAGGATTAAGACTTGCTTTCAATCAAAGGAAGAAAGCCATGAAAGAAGAAATGGAAACCAATTCCATAAGGGTTAAGACTAGCTTTCAATCATTCCACTTAACCCATTAAATGGGAAAGAGAATCCAATTCTAAAAGGATTAAGACAAGCATTCAATCAAAGGAAGAAAGCCATTAAAGAAGAAATGGAAACCAATTCCATAAGGAATAAGACTAGCTTTCAATCATTCCAATAAAGTCGTTGAAAGAGAAAGAGAATCCAATTCCTTAATGAATAAGACTAGCTTTCAATCATTCCATTCAAGCCATCAAAAGAGAAAGAGAATCGAATTCCGTAAGGAATAAGACTAGCTTCCAATCAAAGGAAGAAAGCCATTAAAGAAGAAATGGAAATCAACTCCTTAAAGATTAAGACAAGCTTTCAATCACTTCATTTATGCCAATAAAAGAGAAAAGACATCCAATTCCTTAAGGATTAAGACTTGCCTCCAATCAAGGGAAGAAAGCCATTAAAGAAGAAATGGAAGCCATTTCCTTAAGCATTACGACTAGCTTTCAATCATTCCATTTAAGCCATTAAAAGAGAAAGAGAATACAATTCCTTAAGGATTAAGACTTGGTTCCAATCAAAGGAAGAAAGCCATTAAAGAAGAAATGGAAACCATTTCCTTAACGATTAAGACTAGGTTTCAATCATTCCATTTAAGCCGTTAAAAGAAGAAGAGAATCCAATTCCTTAAGAATTAAGACTGGCTTCCAATCAAAGGAAAAAACCATTAAAGAAGAAATGGAAACCAATTCCGTATGGATAAAGACTAGCTTTCAATCTTTCCAATTAAGCCATTAAAACAGAATGAGAGTCCAATTCCTTAATGAATAAGACTAGCTTTCAATCATTCCATTTAAGCCATTAAAAGAGAAAGAGAATCCAATTCCTTAAGGATTAAGACTAGCCTTCAATCATTCCATTTATGCCACTAAAAGGGAGAGAATCCAATTCCTTAAGGATTAAGACTAGCTTTCAATCAAAGGAAGAAAGCCATTAAAGAATAAATGGAAGCCAATTCCTTAAGGATTAAGACTAGCTTTCTATCATCCCATTTAAGCCATTAAAAGAGAAAGAGAATCCAATTCCTTAAGGATTAAGACTAGCTTTCAATCATTCCATTTATGCCACTAAATGGGAGACAATCCAATTCCTTAAGGATTAAGACTAGCTTCCAATCGAAGGAAGAAAGCCATTAAAGAAGAAATGGAAGCCAATTCCTTAAGGATTAAGACTAGCTTTCAATCATTCCATTTAAGCAATTAAAAGAGAAAGAGAATCCAATTCCTTAAGGATTAAGACTTGGTTCCAATCAAAGGAAGAAAGCCATTAAAGAAGAAATGGAAACCAATTCCTTAAGGATTAAGATTAGCTTTCAATCATTCCATTTAAGCCATTAAAAGAGAAAGATAATCCAATTCCTTAAGCATTAAGACTAGCTACCAATCAAAGGAAGAGAGCCATTAAAGAAGAAATGGAAACCAATTCCTTAAGGATTAAGACTAGCTTTCAATCATTCCATTTAAGCCATTAAATGAGAAAGAGAATCCAATTCCTTAGGGATGAAGACTAGCTTCCAATCAAAGGAAGAAAGCCATGATAGAAGAAATTCAAACCAATTCCATAAGGGTTAAGACTAGCTTTCAATCTTTACATTTAAGCCATTAAATGAGAACGAGAATCCAATTCCAAAAGGATTAAGACTAGCATCCAGTCAAAGGAAGAAAGCCATTAAAGAAGAAATGGAAACCAATTCCATAAGGGATAAGACTAGCTTTCCACCATTCCAATAAACCCGTTAAAAGAGAAAGAGAATCCAATTCCTTAATGAATAAGACTAGCCTTCAACCATTCCATTCAAGCCTTTAAAAGAGAAAGAGAATCGAATTCCTTAAGGATTAACACTAGCTTCCAATCAAAGGAAGAAAGCCATTAAAGAAGAAATGGAAACCATTTACTTAAGGATTAAGACTAGCTTTCGATCATTCCATTTAAGCTATTAAAACAGAAAGGGAGTGCAATTCCTTAATGAATAAGACTAGCTTTGAATCATTCCATTTAAGCCATTAAAAGAGAAAGGGAATCCAATTCCTTAAGCATTAAGACTAGCTTCCAATCAAAGGAAGAAAGCCATTAAAGAAGAAATGGAAACCAATTCCTTAAGGATTAAGACTAGCTTTCAATCATTCCATTTAAGCCATTGAAAGAGAAAGAGAATCCAATTCCTCAAGCATTAAGACTAGCTTCCAATCAAAGGAAGAAAGCCATTAAAGAAGAAAATGGAATACAATTCCTTAAGGATTAGGACTAGCTTTCAATCATTCTATTTAAGCCATTAAAAGAGAAAGAGAATCCAATTCCTTAAGCACTAAGACTAGCTTCCAATCAAAGGAAGAAAGGCATTAAAGAAGAAATGGAAACCAATTCCTTAAGGATTAAGACTAGCTTTGAATCATTCCATTTCAGCGATTAAAAGAGAAAGAGAATCCAATTCCTTAAGCACTAAGACTAGCTTCCAATGAAAGGAAGAAAGCCATTAAAGAAGAAATGGGAACCAATTCCTTAAGGATTAAGACTAGCTTTGAATCATTCCATTTAAGCCATTAAAAGAGAAAGAGAATCCAATTCCTTAAGCATTAAGACTAGCTTCCAATCAAAGGAAGAAAACCCTTAAAGAAGAAATGGAAACTAACTCCTTAAAGATTAAGACTAGCTTTCAATCACTCCATTTACGCCAAAAAAAGAGAAAAGGTATCCAATTCCTTAAGGATTAAGACTAGCTTCCAATCAGAGATTGAAAGCCATTAATGAAGAAATGGAAACCAATTCCTTAAGAATTAAGACTAGCTTTCATTCATTCTATTTAAGCCATGAAAAGCGAAAGTGAATCCTGTTCCTCAAGGATTAAGACGAGCTTCCAATCAAAGGAAGAAAGCTATTAAAGAAGAAATGGAAGCCAATTCTTTAAGGATTAAGACTAGCTTTCAATCGTCCTATTTCAGCCATTAAAAGAGAAAGAGAATGCAGTTCCTTAAGGGTTAAGACTTGCTTCCAATCAAGGGAAGAAAGCCATTAAAGAAGAAATGGAAACCATTTACTTAAGGATTAAGACTAGCTTTCGATCATTCCATATAAGCCATTAAAACAGAAAGAGAGTGCAATTCCTTAATGAATAAGACTAGCTTTGAATCATGCCATTTAAGACATTAAAAGGGAAAGAGAATCCAATTCCTTAAGGATTAAGACTAGCTTTCAATCATTCCATTTATGCCACTAAAAGGGAGAGAATCCAATTCCTTAAGGATTAAGACAAGCTGCCAATCAAAGGAAGAAAGCCATTAAAGAAGAAATGGAAGCCAATTCCTTAAGGATTAAGACTAGCTTTCTATCGTCCCATTTAAGCCATTAAAAGTGAAAAAGAATCCAATTCCTCAAGGATTAAGACTGGCTTTCAATCATTCGATTTATGCCACTAAAAGGGAGAGAATCCAATTCGTTAAGGAATAAGACTAGCTTCCAATCAAAGGAAGAAAGCCATTAAAGAAGAAATGGAAGCCAATTCCTTAAGGATTAAGACTAGCTTTCAATCATTCCATTTAAGCCATTAAAAGAGAAAGAGAGTCCAACTCCTTAAGGATTTAGACTAGCTTTCAATCAAAGGAAGAAAGCCATTAAAGAAGAAATGGAAAGTAATTCCTCATGCATTAAGACAAGCTTTCAAACATTCCATTTTAGCCATTAAAAGAGAAAGAGAATCCAATTCCTTAAGGATTAAGACAAGCTTCCAATCAAAGGAAGAAAGCCACTAAGGAAGAAATGCAAACCAATTCCATAAGGATTAAGAATAGCTTCCAATCATTCCATTTAAGCCATTAAATGAGAAAGAGAATCCAATTCCTTGAGGATTAAGACTAGCTTCCAATCAAAGGAAGAAAGCCATTAAAGAAGAAATGGAAACCAATTCCTTATGGATTAAGACTAGCTTTCAATCGTTCTGTTTAAGCCAATAAAAAAGAAAGATAATCCAATTCCGTAAGCATTAAGACTAGCTTCCAATCAAAGGAAGAAAGCCATTAAAGAAAAATGGAAACCAATTCCTTAAGAATTAAGACTAGCTTTCAATCATTGCATTTAAGCCATTAAAAGAGAAAGAGAATCCAATTCCTCAAGCATTAAGACTAGCTTCCAATCAAAGGAAGAAAGCCATTAAAGAAGAAATGGAAACCAATTCCTTAAGGATTAAGACTAGCTTTCAATCATTCCATTTAAGCCATTAAAAGAGAAAGGGTATCCAATTCCTTAAGCAGTAAGACTAGCTTCCAAACAAAGGAAGAAAGCCATTAAAGAAGAAATGGAAACCAATTCCTTAAGGATTAAGGCTAGATTTCAATCATTCCATTTAAGCCATTAAAAGAGAAAGGGTATCCAATTCCTTAAGCATTAAGATTAGCTTCCAATCAAAAGAAAAAAGCCATTAAAGAAGAAATGGAAACCAAATGCTTAAGGATTAAGACTCGCTTTCAATTATTCCATTTAAGCCATTAAAAGAGAAAGAGAATCCAATTCCTTAAGCATTAAGACTAGCTTCCAATCAAAGAAAGAAAGCAATTAAAGAAGAAATGGAAACCAATTCTTTAAGGATTAAGACTAGGTTTCAACCATTCCATTTCAGCGATTAAAAGAGAAAGAGAATCCAATTTCTTAAGCATTAAGACTAGCTTCCAATCAAAGGAAGAAAGCCATTAAAGAAGAAATGGGAACCAATTCCTTAAGGATTAAGACTAGCTTTCAATCATTCCATTTAAGCCATTAAAAAAGAAAGGGAATCCAATTCCTTAAGCATTAAGACTAGCTTCCAATCAAAGGAAGAAAGCCATTAATGAAGAAATGGAAATCAATTCCTTAACGATTAAGACTAGCTTTCAATCATTCCATTTAAGCCATTAAAAGAGAAAGGGTATCCAATTCCTTAAGCAGTAAGACTAGCTTCCAAACAAAGGAAGAAAGCCATTAAAGAAGAAATGGAAACCAATTCCTTAAGGATTAAGGCTAGATTTCAATCATTCCATTTAAGCCATTAAAAGAGAAAGGGTATCCAATTCCTTAAGCATTAAGACTAGCTTCCAATCAAAAGAAAAAAGCCATTAAAGAAGAAATGGAAACCAAATGCTTAAGGATTAAGACTCGCTTTCAATTATTCCATTTAAGCCATTAAAAGAGAAAGAGAATCCAATTCCTTAAGCATTAAGACTAGCTTCCAATCAAAGAAAGAAAGCCATTAAAGAAGAAATGGAAACCAATTCTTTAAGGATTATGACTAGCTTTCAATCATTCCATTTCAGCGATTAAAAGAGAAAGAGAATCCAATTTCTTATGCATTAAGACTAGCTTCCAATCAAAGGAAGAAAGCCATTAAAGAAGAAATGGAAACCAATTCCTTAAGGATTAAGACTAGCTTTCAATCATTCCATTTAAGCCATTAAAAGAGAAAGGGAATCCAATTCCTTAAGCATTAAGACTAGCTTCCAATCAAAGGAAGAAAGCCATTAAAGAAGAAATGGAAATCAATTCCTTAACGATTAAGACTAGCTTTCAATCATTCCATTTAAGCCATTAAAAGAGAAAGAGAATCCAATTCCTTAAGCATTAAGACTAGCTTCCAATCAAAGGAAGAAAGCCATTAAAGAAGAAATGGAAACCAATTCCTTAAGGATTAAGACTAGCTTTCAATCATTCCATTTAAGCCAATAAAAGAGAAAGGGAATCCAATTCCTTAAGCATTAAGACTAGCTTCCAATCAAAGGAAGAAAGCCATTAAAAAAGAAATGGAAACTAAATGCTTAAGGATTAAGACTAGCTTTCAATCATTCCATTTAAGCCAGTAAAAGAGAAAGAGAGTCCAATTCCTTATGCATTAAGACTAGCTTCCAATCAAAGGAAGAAAGCCATTAAAGAAGAAATGGAAACCAATTCCTTAAGGATTAAGACTAGCTTTAAATCATTCCATTTAAGCCATTGAATGAGAAAGAGAATCCAATTCCTCAAGCATTAAGACTAGCTTCCAATCAAAGGAAGAAAGCCAATAAAGAAGAAATGGAATCGAATTCCTTAAGGATTAGGACTAGCTTTCAACCATTCTATTTAAGCCATTAAAAGAGAAAGAGAATCCAATTCCTCAAGCATTAAGACTAGCTTCCAATCAAAGGAAGAAAGCCATTAAAGAAGAAATGGAAACCAATTCCTTAAGGATTAAGACTAGCTTTCAATCATTCCATTTAAGCCATTAAAAGAGAAAGAGAATCCAATTCCTTAAGCATTAAGACTAGCTTCCAATCAAAGGAAGAAAGCCATTAAAGAAGAAATGGAAACCAATTCCTTAAGGATTAAGACTAGCTTTCAATCATTCCATTTAAGCCATTAAAAGAGAAAGAGAATCCAATTCCTTAAGCATTAAGACTAGCTTCCAATCAAAGGAAGAAAGCCATTAAAGAAGAAATGGAAACCAATTCCTTAAGGATTAAGACTAGGTTTCAATCATTCCATTTAAGCCATTAAAAGAGAAAGAGAATCCAATTCCTTAAGCATTAAGACTAGCTTCCAATCAAAGGAAGAAAGCCATTAAAGAAGAAATGGAAACCAATTCCTTAAGGATTAAGACTAGCTTTCAATCATTCCATTTAAGCCATTAAAAGAGAAAGAGAATCCAATTCCTTAAGCATTAAGACTAGCTTCCAATCAAAGGAAGAAAGCCATTAAAGAAGAAATGGAAACCAAATTCTTAAGGATTAAGACTAGCTTTCAATCATTCCATTTAAGCCACTAAAAGAGAAAGAGAATCGAATTCCTTAAGCATTCAGACTAGCTTCCAATCAAAGGAAGAAAGCCATTAAAGAAGAAATGGAAACCAATTCCTTAAGGATTAAGACTAGCTTTCAATCATTCCATTTAAGCCATTAAAAGAGAAAGAGAATCCAATTCCTTAAGCATTAAGACTAGCTTCCAATCAAAGGAAGAAAGCCATTAATGAAGAAATGGAAACCAATTCCTTAAGGATTAAGACTAGCTTTCAATCATTCCATTTAAGCCATTAAAAGAGAAAGAGAATCCAATTCCTTAAGCATTAAGACTAGCTTCCAATCAAAGGAAGAAAGCCATTAAAGAAGAAATGGAAACCAATTCCATAAGGATTAAGACTAGCTTTCAATCATTCGATTTAAGCGATTAAAAGAGAAAGAGAATCCAATTCCTTAATGAATAAGACTAGCCTTCAACCATTCCATTCAAGCCTTTAAAAGAGAAAGAGAATCGAATTCCTTAAGGATTAACACTAGCTTCCAATCAAAGGAAGAAAGCCATTAAAGAAGAAATGGAAACCATTTACTTAAGGATTAAGACTAGCTTTCGATCATTCCATTTAAGCTATTAAAACAGAAAGGGAGTGCAATTCCTTAATGAATAAGACTAGCTTTCAATCATTCCATTTAAGCCATTAAAAGAGAAAGAGAATCCAATTCCTTAAGCATTAAGACTAGCTTCCAATCAAAAGAAGAAAGCCATTAAAGAAGAAATGGAAACCAATTCCTTAAGGATTAAGACTAGCTTTCAATCATTCCATTTAAGCCATTGAAAGAGAAAGAGAATCCAATTCCTCAAGCATTAAGACTAGCTTCCAATCAAAGGAAGAAAGCCATTAAAGAAGAAAATGGAATACAATTCCTTAAGGATTAGGACTAGCTTTCAATCATTCTATTTAAGCCATTAAAAGAGAAAGAGAATCCAATTCCTTAAGCATTAAGACTAGCTTCCAATCAAAGAAAGAAAGCCATTAAAGAAGAAATGGAAACCAATTCCTTAAGGATTAAGACTAGCTTTGAATCATTCCATTTAAGCCATTAAAAGAGAAAGAGAATCCAATTCCTTAAGCATTAAGACTAGCTTCCAATCAAAGGAAGAAAGCCATTAAAGAAGAAATGGAAACCAATTCCTTAAGGATTAAGACTAGCTTTCAATCATTCCATTTAAGCCATTAAAAGAGAAAGAGAATCCAATTCCTTAAGGATTAAGACTAGCTTCCAATCAAAGGAAGAAAGCTATTAAAGAAGAAATGGAAACTAATTCCTTAAGGATTAAGACTAGCTTTCAATCATTCCATTTAAGCCATTAAAAGAGAAAGAGAATCCAATTCCTTAAGCATTAAGACTAGCTTCCAATCAAAGGAAGAAAGCCATTAAAGAAGAAATGGAAACCAATTCCTTAAGGATTAAGACTAGCTTTCAATCATTCCATTTAAGCCATTAAAAGAGAAAGAGAATCCAATTCCTCAAGCATTAAGACTAGCTTCCAATCAAAGGAAGAAAGCCATTAAAGAAGAAATGGAAACCAATTCCTTAAGGATTAAGACTAGCTTTCAATCATTCCATTTAAGCCATTAAAAGAGAAAGAGAATCCAATTCCTTAAGCATTAAGACTTGCTTCCAATCAAAGGAAGAAAGCCATTAAAGAAGAAATGGAAACCAATTCCTTAAGGATTAAGACTAGCTTTCAATCATTCCATTTAAGCCATTAAAAGAGAAAGAGAATCCAATTCCTCATGGATTAAGACTAGCGTTCAATCATTCCACTGAAGCCAATAAAAGAGTGAGAATCCAATTGCATAAGGATTAAGACTAGCTTCCAATCAAAGGAAGAAAGCCATTAAAGAAGAAATGGAAACCAATTCCTTAAGGATTAAGACTAGCTTTCAATCATTCCATTTAAGCCATTAAAAGAGAAAGAGAATCCAATTCCTTAAGGATTAAGACTAGCTTCCAATCAAAGGAAGAAAGCCATTAAAGAAGAAATGGAAACCAATTCCTTAAGGATTAAGACTAGCTTTCTATCATTCCATTTAAGCCATTAAAAGAGAAAGAGAATACAATTCCTTAAGGATTAAGACTAGCTTCCAATCAAAGGAAGAAAGCCATTAAAGAAGAAATGGAAACCAATTCCTTAAGGATTAAGACTAGCTTTCAATCATTCCATTTAAGCCATTAAAAGAGAAAGAGAATCCAATTCCTTAAGGATTAAGACTAGCTTCCAATCAAAGGAAGAAAGCCATTAAAGAAGAAATGGAAACCAATTCCTTAAGGATTAAGACTAGCTTTCAATCATTCCATTTAAGCCATTAAAAGAGAAAGAGAATCCAATTCCTTAAGCATTAAGACTAGCCTCCAATCAAAGGAAGAAAAGCCATTAAAGAAGAAATGGAAACCAATTCCTTAAGGATTAAGACGAGCTTTCAATCATTCCATTGAAGCTATTAAAAGAGAAAGAGAATCCAATCCTTAAGCATTAAGACTAGCTTCCAATCAAAGGAAGAAAGCCATTAAAGAAGAAATGGAAACCAATTCCTTAAGGATTAAGACTAGCTTTCAATCATTCCATTTAAGCCATTAAAAGAGAAAGAGAATCCAATTCCTTAAGCATTAAGACTAGCTTCCAATCAAAGGAAGAAAGCCATTAAAGAAGAAATGGAAACCAATTCCTTAAGGATTAAGACTAGCTTTCAATCATTCCATTTAAGCCATTAAAAGAGAAAGAGAATCCAATTCCTTAAGCATTAAGACTAGCTTCCAATCAAAGGAAGAAAGCCATTAAAGAAGAAATGGAAACCAAATGCTTAAGGATTAAGACTAGCTTTCAATCATTCCATTTAAGCCATTAAAAGAGAAAGAGAATCCAATTCCTTAAGCATTAAGACTAGCTTCCAATCAAAGAAAGAAAGCAATTAACGAAGAAATGGAAACCAATTCCTTAAGGATTAAGACTAGCTTTCAATCATTCCATTTAAGCCATTA
Source organism: Pterocarpus santalinus (assembly GCA_031439595.1). Taxonomy (NCBI): domain Eukaryota; kingdom Viridiplantae; phylum Streptophyta; class Magnoliopsida; order Fabales; family Fabaceae; genus Pterocarpus; species Pterocarpus santalinus. Next base: position 32,834,469 of record CM062529.1, read on the forward strand.
AAAGAGAAAGAGAATCCAATTTCTTAAGCATTAAGACTAGCTTCCAATCAAAGGAAGAAAGCCATTAAAGAAGAAATGGAAACCAATTCCTTAAGGATTAAGACTAGCTTTCAATCATTCCATTTAAGCCATTAAAAGAGAAAGAGAATCCAATTCCTTAAGCATTAAGACTAGCTTCCAATCAAAGGAAGAAAGCCATTAAAGAAGAAATGGAAACCAATTCCTTAAGGATTAAGACTAGCTTTCAATCATTCCATTTAAGCCATTAAAAGAGAAAGAGAATCCAATTCCTTAAGCATTAAGACTAGCTTCCAATCAAAGGAAGAAAGCCATTAAAGAAGAAATGGAAACCAATTCCTTAAGGATTAAGACTAGCTTTCAATCATTCCATTTAAGCCATTAAAAGAGAAAGGGAATCCAATTCCTTAAGCATTAAGACTAGCTTCCAATCAAAGGAAGAAAGCCATTAAAGAAGAAATGGAAACCAATTGCTTAAGGATTAAGACTAGCTTTCAATCATTCCATTTAAGCCATTAAAAGAGAAAGAGAATCCAATTCCTTAAGCATTAAGACTAGCTTCCAATCAAAGGAAGAAAGCCATTAAAGAAGAAATGGAAACCAATTCCTTAAGGATTAAGACTAGCTTTCAATCATTCCATTTAAGCCATTAAAAGAGAAAGAGAATCCAATTCTTAAGCATTAAGACTAGCTTCCAATCAAAGGAAGAAAGCCACTAAAGAAGAAATGGGAACCAATTCCTTAAGGATTAAGGTCTAGCTTTCAATCATTCCATTTAAGCCATTAAAAGAGAAAGAGAATCCAATTCCTTAAGCATTAAGACTAGCTTCCAATCAAAGGAAGAAAGCCATTAAAGAAGAAATGGAAACCAATTCCTTAAGGATTAAGACTAGCTTTCAATCATTCCATTTCAGCCATTAAAAGAGAAAGAGAATCCAATTCCTTAAGCATTAAGACTAGCTTCCAATCAAAGGAAGAAAGCCATTAAAGAAGAAATGGAAACCAATTCCTTAAGGATTAAGACTAGCTTTCAATCATTCCATTTAAGCCATTAAAAGAGAAAGAGAATCCAATTCCTTAAGCATTAAGACTAGCTTCCAATCAAAGGAAGAAAGCCATTAAAGAAGAAATGGAAACCAACTCCTTAAGGATTAAGACTAGCTTTCAATCATTCCATTTAAGCCATTAAAAGAGAAAGAGAATCCAATTCCTTAAGCATTAGGACTAGCTTCGAATCAAAGGAAGAAAGCCATTAAAGAAGAAATGGAAACCAATTCCTTAAGGATTAAGACTAGCTTTCAATCATTCCATTTAAGCCATTAAAAGAGAAAGAGAATCCAATTCCTCAAGGATTAAGACTAGCTTCCAATCAAAGGAAGAAAGCTATTAAAGAAGAAATGGAAACCAATTCCTTAAGGATTAAGACTAGCTTTCAATCATTCCATTTAAGCCATTAAAAGAGAAAGAGAATCCAATTCCTTAAGCGTTAAGACTTGCTTCCAATCAAAGGAAGAAAGCCATTAAAGAAGAAATGGAAACCAATTACTTAAGGATTAAGACTAGCTTTCAATCATTCCATTTAAGCCATTAAAAGAGAAAGAGAATCCAATTCCTTAAGGATTAAGACTAGCTTCCAATCAAAGGAAGAAAGCCATTAAAAGGAAGAAATGGAAACCAATTCCTTAAGGATTAAGACTAGCTTTCAATCATTCCATTTAAGCCATTAAAAGAGAAAGAGAATACAATTCCTTAAGGATTAAGACTAGTTTCCAATCAAAGGAAGAAAGCCATTAAAGAAGAAATGGAAACCAATTCCTTAAGGATTAAGACTAGCTTTCAATCATTCCATTTAAGCCATTAAAAGAGAAAGAGAATCCAATTCCTTAAGCATTAAGACTAGCTTCCAATCAAAGGAAGAAAGCCATTAAAGAAGAAATGGAAACCAATTCTTAGGATTAAGACTAGCTTTCAATCATTCCATTTATGCCATTAAAAGAGAAAGAGAATCCAATTCCTTAAGCATTAAGACTAGCTTCCAATCAAAGGAAGAAAGCCATTAAAGAAGAAAATGGAATCCAATTCCTTAAGGATTAAGACTAGCTTTGAATCATTCCATTTAAGCCATTAAAAGAGAAAGAGAATCCACTTCCTTAAGCATTAAGACTAGCTTCCAATCAAAGGAAGAAAGCCATTAAAGAAGAAATGGAAACCAATTCCTTAAGGATTAAGACTAGCTTTCAATCATTCCATTTAAGCCATTAAAAGAGAAAGAGAATCCAATTCCTTAAGCATTAAGACTAGCTTCCAATCAAAGGAAGAAAGCCATTAAAGAAGAAATGGAAACCAATTCCTTAAGGATTAAGACTAGCTTTCAATCATTCCATTTAAGCCATTAAAAGAGAAAGAGAATCCAATTCCTTAAGGATTAAGACTAGCTTCCAATCAAAGGAAGAAAGCTATTAAAGAAGAAATGGAAACCAATTCCTTAAGGATTAAGACTAGCTTTCAATCATTCCATTTAAGCCATTAAAAGAGAAAGAGAATCCAATTCCTTAAGGATTAAGACTAGCTTCCAATCAAAGGAAGAAAGCCATTAAAGAAGAAATGGAAACCAATTCCTTAAGAATTAAGACTAGCTTTCAATCATTCCATTTCAGCCATTAAAAGAGAAAGAGAATCCAATTCCTTAAGCATTAAGACTAGCTTCCAATCAAAGGAAGAAAGCCATTAAAGAAGAAATGGAAACCAATTCCTTAAGGATTAAGACTAGCTTTCAATCATTCCATTTAAGCCATTAAAAGAGAAAGAGAATCCAATTCCTTAAGCATTAAGACTAGCTTCCAATCAAAGGAAGAAAGCCATTAAAGAAGAAATGGAAACCAATTCCTTAAGGATTAAGACTAGCTTTCAATCATTCCATTTATGCCATTAAAAGAGAAAGAGAATCCAATTCCTTAAGCATAAGACTAGCTTCCAATCAAAGGAAGAAAGCCATTAAAGAAGAAATGGAAACCAATTCCTTAAGGATTAAGACTAGCTTTCAATCATTCCATTTAAGCCATTAAAAGAGAAAGAGAATCCAATTCCTTAAGGATTAAGACTAGCTTCCAATCAAAGGAAGAAAGCCATTAAAGAAGAAATGGAAACCAATTCCTTAAGGATTAAGACTAGCTTTCAATCATTCCATTTAAGCCATTAAAAGAGAAAGAGAATCCAATTCCTTAAGGATTAAGACTAGCTTTCAATCATTCCATTTATGCCATTAAAAGAGAAAGAGAATCCAATTCCTTAAGCATTAAGACTAGCTTCCAATCAAAGGAAGAAAGCCATTAAAGAAGAAATGGAAACCAATTCCTTAAGGATTAAGACTAGCTTTCAATCATTCCATTTAAGCCATTAAAAGAGAAAGAGAATCCAATTCCTTAAGGATTAAGACTAGCTTCCAATCAAAGGAAGAAAGCCATTAAAGAAGAAATGGAAACCAATTCCTTAAGGATTAAGACTAGCTTTCAATCATTCCATTTAAGCCATTAAAAGAGAAAGAGAATCCAATTCCTTAAGCATTAAGACTAGCTTCCAATCAAAGGAAGAAAGCCATTAAAGAAGAAATGGAAACCAATTCCATAAGGATTAAGACTAGCTTTCAATCATTCCATTTAAGCCATTAAAAGAGAAAGAGAATCCAATTCCTCAAGCATTAAGACTAGCTTCCAATCAAAGGAAGAAAGCCATTAAAGAAGAAATGCAATTCCTTATGGATTAAGACTAGCTTTCAATCATTCCATTTAAGCCATTAAAAGAGAAAGAGAATCCAATTCCTTAAGCATTAAGACTAGCTTCCAATCAAAGGAAGAAAGCCATTAAAGAAGAAATGGAAACCAATTCCTTAAGGATTAAGACTAGCTTTCAATCATTCCATTTAAGCCATTAAAAGAGAAAGAGAATCCAATTCCTTAAGCATTAAGACTAGCTTCCAATCAAAGGAAGAAAGCCATTAAAGAAGAAATGGAAACCAATTCCTTAAGGATTAAGACTAGCTTTCAATCATTCCATTTAAGCCATTAAAAGAGAAAGAGAATCCAATTCCTTAAGCATTAAGACTAGCTTCCAATCAAAGGAAGAAAGCCATTAAAGAAGAAATGGAAACCAATTCTTAAGGATTAAGACTAGATTTCAATCATTCCATTTAAGCCATTAAAAGAGAAAGAGAATCCAATGCCTTAAGCATTAAGACTAGCTTCCAATCAAAGGAAGAAAGCCATTAAAGAAGAAATGGAAACCAATTCCTTAAGGATTAAGACTAGCTTTCAATCATTCCATTTAAGCCATTAAAAGAGAAAGAGAATCCAATTCCCTAAGCATTAAGACTAGCTTCCAATCAAAGGAAGAAAGCAATTAAAGTAGAAATGGAAACCAATTCCTTACGGATTAAGACTAGCTTTCAATCATTCCATTTAAGCCATTAAAAGAGAAAGAGAATCCAATTCCTTAAGCATTAAGACTAGCTTCCAATCAAAGGAAGAAAGCCATTAAAGAAGAAATGGAACCAATTCCTTAAGGATTAAGACTAGCTTTCAATCATTCCATTTAAGTCTTTAAAAGAGGAAGAGATTATCCAATTCCTTAAGCATTAAGCACTAGCTTCCAAATCAAAGGAAGAAAGCCATTAATAGCAAGAAATGGTAAACCAATTCCTTTAGGATTAAGACTAAGCTTTCAATCATTCCATTTAAGCCATAGTAAAAGAGAAAGAGGAATCCAATTCCTTATAGCGATTAGAGATCTAAAGCTTCCAATCAAAGGAAGAAAGCCATTAAAGAACAAATGGAAACCAATTCCTTAAGGATTAAGACTAGCTTTCAATCATTCCATTTAAGCCATTAAAAGAGAAAGAGAGAATCAATTCCTTATGCACATTAAAGACTAGCTTCCAATCAAAGGAAGAAAGCCATTAAAGAAGAAATGGAAACCAATTCACTTAAGGATTAAGACTAGCTTTCAATCATTCCATTTAAGCCATTAAAAGAGAAAGAGAATCCAATTCCTTAAGCGTTAAGACTAGCTTCCAATCAAAGGAAGAAAGCCATTAAAGAAGAAATGGAAATCAATTCCTTAACGATTAAGACTTGCTTTCAATCATTCCATTTGGCCCGATTAAAAAGAGAAAGAGAATCCAATTCCTTAAGCATTAAGACTAGCTTCCAATCAAAGGAAGAAAGCCATTAAAAAAGAAATGGAAACCAATTCCTTAAGGATTAAGACTAGCGTTCAATCATTTTATTGAAGCCATTAAAAGAGAAAGAGAATCCAATTCCTCAAGCATTAAGACTAGCTTCCAATCAAATGAAGAAAGCCATTAAAGAAGAAATGGAAACTAATTCCTTAAGGATTAAGACTAGCTTTCAATCATTCCATTTAAGCCATTAAAAGGGAAAGAGAATCCAATTCCTCAAGCATTAAGACTAGCTTCCAATCAAAGGAAGTAAGCCATTAAAGAAGAAATGGAAACCAATTCCTTAAGGATTAAAGACCTTCAGCTTTCAACTCATTCCATTCAGAAGCCAAATAAAAGAGAATGGGAATCCAATTCCTTAAGCATTAAGACTAGCTTCCAATCAAAGGAAGAAAGCCATTAAAAAAGAAATGAAAACTAAATGCTTAAGGATTAAGACTAGCTTTCAATCATTCCATTTAAGCCAGTAAAAGAGAAAGAGAGTCCAATTCCTTATGCATTAAGACTAGCTTCCAATCAAAGGAAGAAAGCCATTAAAGAAGAAATGGAAACCAATTCCTTAAGGATTAAGACTAGCTTTAAATCATTCCATTTTAAGCCAGATTAGAAAGAGAAAGAGAATCCAATTCCTCAAGCATTAAGACTAGCTTCCAATCAAAAGGAAGAAAGTCCATTAAAAAAGAAATGGAAACCAATTCCTTAAGGATTAGGACTAGCTTTCAACCATTCTATTTAAGCCATTAAAAGAGAAAGAGAATCCAATTCCTCAAGCATTAAGACTAGCTTCCAATCAAAGGAAGAAAGCCATTAAAAAAGAAATGGAAACTAATTCCTTAAGGATTAAGACTAGCTTTCAATCATTCCATTTAAAAGCCCAGATTAAAGAGAGAAAGAGAATCCAATTCCTTAAGCATTAAGAACTAGCTTCCAATCAAAGGAAGAAAAGCCATTCAAAAAGAAGAAATGGAAACCAATTCCTTAAGGATTAAGACTAGCTTTCAATCATTCCATTTAAGCCATTAAAGAGAGAAAAGAGAATCCAATTCCTCAAGCATTAAGACTAGCTTCCAACTCAAAGGGAAGAAAGCCATTAAAGAAGAAATGGAAACCAATTCCTTAAGGATTACAGACTAGCTTCTCCAATGTCATTCCATTCGGAAGCCATTAAAAAGAGAAAGAGAATCCAATTTCTTAAGCATTAAGACTAGCTTCCAAATCAAAGGAAGAAAGCCATTAAAAAAGAAGAAATGGAAATCCAATTCCTTAAGGATTAAGACTAATGCTTTTCAATCATTCCATTTAAGCCACGTTAAAAAAGAAAGAGAATCCAATTCCTTAAGCATTAAGACTAGCTTCCAATCAAAGGAAAGAAAGCCATTAAAGAAGAAATGAAATCAATTCCTTAAGGATTAGGAACTAGCTTTCAATCATTCCATTTAAGCCATTAAAAGAGAAAGAGAATCCAATTCCTTAAGCACTAAGACTAGCTTCCAATGAAAGGAAGAAAGCCATTAAGGAAGAAATGGGAACTAATTCCTTAAGGATTAAGACTAGCTTTGAATCATTCCATTTAAGCCATTAAAAGGCAAGGAGAATCCAATTCCTTAAGCATTAACACTAGCTGCCAATCAAAGGAAGAAAAGCCATTAAAGAAGAAATGGAAACTAATTGTAAGGATTAAGACTAGCTTTCAATCATTCCATTTAAGCCATTAAAAGAGAAAGAGAATCCAATTCCTTAAGCATTAAGACTAGCTTCCAATCAAAGGAAGAAAGCCATTAAAGAAGAAATGGAAACCAATTCCTTAAGGATTAAGACTAGCTTTCAATCATTCCATTTAAGTCATTAAAAGAGAAAGGTGGAGTCCAATTCCTCTAAGCATTAAGACTAGCTTCCAATCGAAAATGGAAGAAAGCCATTAAAGAGAAAGAAATGGAAACCAATTCCTTAAGGAGATTAACACTAGCTTTCAATCATTCCATTTAAGCCATTAAAAGAGAAAGGGTATCCAATTCCTTAAGCATTAAGACTAGCTTCCAATCAAAAGAAACAGGCCATTAAAGAAGAAATGGAAACCAAGTGCCTAAGGATTAAGACTAGCTTTCAATCATTCCATTTAAGCCATTAAAAGAGAAAGGGAATCCAATGCCTTAAGCATTAGACTAGCTTCCAATCAAAGGATGAAAGCCATTAAAGAAGAAATGAAACTAATTCCTTGAGGATTAAGACAATAGCTTTCAATCCCATTCCATTCTTAGCCATTAAAAGAGAAAAGAGAATCCCAATTCCTTAAGGACAACATTAAGACCCAACTTCCAATCAAAGGAAGAAAGCCTATTAAATAAGAAATGGAAACCAATTCCTTAAGACAGATTAAGACTAGCTTGCAATCATTCCATTTAAGCCATTAAATGAGAAAGAGTCAATCCAATTCCTCGAGCATTAAGACTAGCTTCCAATCAAAAGTAAGAAAGCCATTAAAGAAGAAATGGAAACCAATTCCTTAAGGATTAAGACTAAAGCTTTCAATCATCTTCTATTTAAGCCATTAAAAAAGAAAGGTAATCCAATTCCTGTAAGCATTAAGACCCTAGCTTCCAAATCAAAGGAAAGAAAGCCATTAAAGAAGAAATGGAAACCAGATCTCGCTTAAAGATTAAGACCTAGCTTTCAATCATTCCATTTATGCGATTAAAAGCAGAAGAGAATCCAATTCCTCAAGCATTAAGACTTCTTTCCAATCAAAGGAAGAAAGCCATTGAAAGAAGAAATGGAAACCAATTCCTTAAGGATTAAGACTAGCTTTCAATCATTCCATTTAAGCCATTAAAAAAGGAGAAAGAGAATCCAATGTCCTTAAGGCATTAAGACTAGCTTCCAATCAAAGGAAAGAAAGCCATTAAAGAAGAAATGGGAAACCAATTCCTTAAGGATTAAGACTAGCTTTCAATCATTCCATTTAAGCCATTAAAAGAGAAAGAGATTATCCAATTCCTACAAAGCATTAAGACTAGCTTCCAATCAAAGGCAGCAAGCCGTTAAAGAAGAAATGGAAACCAATACCTTAAGGATTAAGACTAGCTTTCAATCATACCATTTAAGCCATTAAAAAGAGAAAGTGGTATCCAATTCCTTAAGCATTAAGACTAGCTTCCAAATCAAAGGAAGAAAAGCCATTAAAGAAGAAATGGAAACCAATTCCTTAAGGATTTTCCTCAAGACCCAAAGATTTCAATCATTCCATTTAAGCCATTAAAAAGTGCAGAAAGCAGAGTCTCAATGACTCCTTAAGCATTAAGACTAGCTTCTAATCAAAGGAAGAAAGCCATTAAAGAAAGAAATGAAACCAATTCCTTGAAGGATTAAAGACTCGCTTTCTAATTATTCCATTTAAGCCATTAAAAGAGAAAGAGAATCCAATTCCTTAAGGATTAAGACTAGCTTCCAATCAAAGAAAGAAAGCCATTAAAGCAAGAAATGGAAAACCAATTTTTTCCTTAAGGATTAAGACTAGCTTTCAATCATTCCATTTAAGCCATTAAAAGAGAAAGAGAATCCAATTCCTTAAGCATTAAGACTAGCTTCCAATCAAAGGAAGAAAGCCATTAAAGAAGAAATGGAAAGCAATTCCTTAAGGATTAAGACTAGCATTCAATCATTCCATTTAAGCCATTAAAAGAGAAAGAGAACCCAATTCCTTAAGCATTAAGACTAGCTTCCAATCAAAGGAAGAAAGGCATTAAAGAAGAAATGGAAACCAATTCCTTAAGGATTAAGACTAGCTTTTCAATCATTCCATTTTAAGCTCATTAAAAGAGAAAGAAAATCCAATTCCTTAAAGTTAGCATTAAGACTACGCTTCCAATCAAAGGAAGAAAGCCATTAAAGAAAGAAATGGAAACCAATTCCTTAAGGATTAAGACCTAGCTTTCAATCATTCCATTTAAAAGCCATTAAAAGAGAAAAGAGAATCCAATAACCTTCTTAAGCATTAAGACTACCTTCCAATCAAAGGAAGAAAGCCATTAAAGAAGAAATGGAAACCAATTCCTAAAGGATTAAGACTAGCTTTCAATCAATCCATTTAAGCCATTAAAAGAGAAAGGGAATCCAATTCCTCAAGCATGAAGACTAGCTTCCAATCAAAGGAAGAAAGCCATTAAAGAAGAAATGGAAACCAATTCCTTAAGGATTAAGACTAGCTTTCAATCATTCCATTTAAGCCATTAAAAGAGAAAGAGAATCCAATTCCTTAAGCATTAAGACTAGCTTCCAATCAAAGGAAGAAAGCCATTAAAGAAGAAATGGAAACCAAATGCTTGAGGATTAAGACTCGCTTTCAATTATTCCATTTAAGCCATTAAAAGAGAAAGAGAATCCAATTCCTTAAGCATTAAGACTAGCTTCCAATCAAAGAAAGAAAGCCATTAAAGAAGAAATGGAAACCAATTCTTTAAGGATTAAGACTAGCTTTCAATCATTCCATTTCAGCGATTAAAAGAGAAAGAGAATCCAATTTCTTAAGCATTAAGACTAGCTTCCAATCAAAGGAAGAAAGCCATTAAAGAAGAAATGGAAACCAAATGCTTAAGAATTAAGACTAGCTTTCAATCATTCCATTTAAGCCATTAAAAGAGAAAGAGAATCCAATTCCTCAAGCATTAAGACTAGCTTCCAATCAAAGGAAGAAAGCCATTAAAGAAGAAATGGAAAACAATTCCTTAAGGATTAAGACTAGCTTTCAATCATTCCATTTAAGCCATTAAAAGAGAAAGGGTATCCAATTCCTTAAGCAGTAAGACTAGCTTCCAAACAAAGGAAGAAAGCCATTAAAGAAGAAATGGAAACCAATTCCTTAAGGATTAAGACTAGATTTCAATCATTCCATTTCAGCGATTAAAAGAGAAAGAGAATCCAATTTCTTAAGCATTAAGACTAGCTTCCAATCAAAGGAAGAAAGCCATTAAAGAAGAAATGGGAACCAATTCCTTAAGGATTAAGACTAGCTATCAATCATTCCATTTAAGCCATTAAAAAAGAAAGGGAATCCAATTCCTTAAGCATTAAGACTAGCTTCCAATCAAAGGAAGAAAGCCATTAATGAAGAAATGGAAATCAATTCCTTAACGATTAAGACTAGCTTTCAATCATTCCATTTAAGCCTTAAAGGAGAAAGGGTATCCAATTCCTTAAGCATTAAGACTATCTTCCAATCAAAAGAAAAAAGCCATTAAAGAAGAAATGGAAACCAATTCCTTAAGGATTAAGACTAGATTTCAATCATTCCATTCGCGATTCAAAAGAAGAAAGAGAATCTCAATTTCTTAAGCACATTAAGACTAGCTTCCAATCAAAGGAAGTAAGCCATTAAAGAAGA